>OZ014438.1:74410909-75855610 GCA_963966035.1 Acleris laterana | reverse complement strand
AGCCAGCTCCGTTTGTGACAGACGGACGGTACGCTAAACGAATAAATAGTGTAATACAAAAATATATACCTACTATTAAACAGATACCTTATAGTTAGTGATAGAATAAATACGAAAACTACATTTAAATAACTTACCGAAACATATTTAAAATAGAAATACCTACTTAGCCAGTATACAGCATCGACAATTTGACACAATTTATTTAACAAAAAACAAAAGAAAGACAGAAAACTAAACTATAATTGAAGGACAAAGTGCTGGTTGGGAAATTAGGATTTTTGAAGCGTCAACAAATAGCCTTTAAGCTTACGCTTAAAGGTGTACTTGCCAGGCGCTTCTTGGATGGGAGGGGGGAGATCATTCCAGCACTTGGACGCCGCAAACTTGAAACTACCCCGGAACGCCGCGGTTCGATGCAGCGGCACAATCGCCCTAGGTTTAAACCTGCGTACATTGCTGGACCACCGGATCTTTTTAAAGAGGTACGGGGGGGTCATGTGTTGCACCACACCGAACATAAGGGTCGCCAGGTGCATGCGCCTCCGCGCAGCCATGTTTAGCAGGTTAGCGGCGTTCAAATACGGAGTGATGTGGGAGCGGGGAGGGACTCTAAAACAAAAACGAGCACACGCGTTCTGTACTCGTTGTATAAGCCTCTTGGACCGACCAAGTATACGGCCATCATAAACGACATCGCAATAGTTTGCTCTAGATAATATAAGTGATTCACACAGGTGGACACGCATATCAACACTGAGGTAATCACGAATATTATAAAGAACCTTGAGACGGTAAAAGCAATTACTCACGACTTTAGCTACGTGGCTCTCAAAACGCAACTCGCTGTCCATGAGCAGGCCAAGGTTACTTGCTTCCACCACCCTTTCTATCGGTTCGCCCATGATAGCAATATTCCCGGACGCCAGGCTATCCAGAGTTCTACAGGTTTGATGCTTCGATCCAAATACCAAATATTTGGACTTTTTGGGATTGAGAACCAGACAATTACGCTCCGACCAAGAAGCAACACGATCGAGGTCAGCGTTTATGTTCTCTACGGCGTTGACTGCATCTGAGAACTTGCTAGAAGTGTAAAGTTGCAAGTCATCGGCGTAGAGATGGTACTTACTACTCCTTATACTGGTAACAATGTCAGCACTGTACAATATAAAGAGTAGAGGACCCAGGATCGAACCCTGCGGCACTCCCCTAGTCACAGGACTAAGAGAGGACAGCAAAGCACCTCCTGACGCTTTCCGAAGCTGGACCGCCTGCGCACGGCCGGAGAGGTAACTGTCGAACCATCTAATCGCAGTAACATCAAACCCGTAAAAGGACATCTTAGATAATAGCAAGGGCAAACTAATGCAATCGAAAGCCCTAGAGAAATCTAAAAGAACTAAAATAGTACTTTTACCAGCATCCCGAGCCTGTAAGATGTTATCGACTACATCGAGCAACGCAGTAGCAGTCGACCGACCCTTACGAAAACCCGACTGTAGTTCAGGTAGGATGCTGTTTTTCTCCAGGTACTCCGACAGTTGATCACAGATTACCCTTTCTATTATCTTAGATGCGCAAGGAAGGATACTAATAGGACGGAGGTCAGACAGGTTCACTGGGTTTGATATCTTAGGTAAAGGGGTCACTTGAGCGATTTTCCAGTCAGTCGGGAAAGTCATAGTTAAAATACTCGTGTTGATTATGTGTGTCAGGACGTCAGCGGTCCTCGAAAGAGTCAAGTGCAACATGTCAATAGAAATCGAGTCAAGTCCTTTTGCAGTCGTTTTAATTGAGGTTATGATTTTACTGACAGCTGTCGAAGTCGTGGGCATAAGAGTAAAAGTCGTGTCTCCGTGTCTACTAAATTCATAAAATGTCAAGTCAGATATAGTGACCTCTGGTTTCCCAGGTATATTGAGGAAATGACAATTTATAAGGTCAGGGTCGTTGAAATGCGTCGGTAGGTCTGGTTGCGAGTGTGGGTCGGGAATAACGGTACGCTTCAAGTCTTTCCATAGGGTCTTTGTGTCAGTGGCGTTGTTGATACGGTGATCGAAGAAGGCTCGCCTCTCGCTGTGGATGGCTGCAATGACAAGGTGCTTCAAGTCGAGGTAGTACTGTTTATGAGCGTCAGACTTCGTTTGCTTGTATTTACTATGAGCTTCATTTCTAAGACGCATCATAAGCCTCACGTTACCAGTCAGCCAAGGCTTTGGAGCCTCCTTCACCACGATCGTCTTCTCAGGTGCATGTCTGTCGAAAAGTCCAAGTAAAAGGTAATTAAAGCGGCGCACCATGTCGTTAACATCGTCAAGTTGGAGTATTTGGTCCCAGTTAATTGTGTCTAGGTCTTGGTAAAAGTCATAAAAGATAATATCTTTTAGAGGTCGGTACGTAATAGTTGTCGGTGTCGGTTTCCGTTTTTTAATGTCAAGCTCAGCGGTGACGAAAGCATGCGCCCCGAGGTCCGGGATATGCTTCACGTCCACAGTCTCAACGCGAGCGTCAGTGCACACAAGGTCTAAAATCGTTTCACTGTGGCTTGTGAAGTGAGTCGAGTCGCGTACGTGTTGAGTCAAGTTAACAGTTTCCAAAAAGTGTGTCAAACATTTAAATTTAAAGTCATTTCGGTCGTAGCAGTTAATATTAAAGTCTCCAACTAAAATCAATCGGTCGTAGTGATTAAACGAAGTTATCGAGTCAGTCAGAGCATCAAAAAACGTGTCAACATTGAGCCATGGAGGACGGTATGCCGTGCCTACAATTAAGTGTTTGCAGTTAATGTTTACTTTAAGCCACATTTGTTCGACGAGTGCGGCGGGCGGGTACGGCAGGGAGCGAGCGCTGAGGCTCTGGCGCAAGTACATCCCGACTCCACCACCTCTCGTGCGAACCCCGGCCGGGCGCGGCACATGTCTCAGTCGGTAGCCGGGCACAGCGGGCGCGCGCGCGTCCTCCCCGGGTCGCAACCAAGTCTCATTAATCACAACAATGTCTGCGTTAGTCTCAGTAATAGTCCCAATCAACTCGTCGTGCCCCGTACCGAGGGAACCAGCATTAAATAAACTAACTTTAAAGTTATTACGATGGAACATTGTGAGATTTAAGCATAATACAACGATAACAAATGGATGGCTGTATACATGTAAGTAAAGTAAGATTACTCGAGAAGAGAAAGTGATATAATACCTTAAAGAGTGAAATGATAGTTATATATATACTTAAGTTTATAAATATAATATTGTTCCAGGATGAATAATATTGCAAATCGTGGATGAAAGGTCTGTGGGAGCTTCTTTCGGGACAAGTAATCAAAGGCTCGGTGTCTAGTTAGCGATTAACATTTTATTAAGAAATTAGTCTACTTATATACATTATCAATTATTTATTTATTTGCCGAGAGGGTGGAAGTTATTTTATTGGTTTTACTCTACCCTCGAGCTCAGGCATACTAGTAAGACAGAGACGATCGATGTTGCTGTCTCACTACTATATAATGGAGCGCGCGTCTTGCGAAGCCAGTCAGTCGGCGCTTGCGCTGCGCTGCGCGGACGTGTCGGATGCTCTCCATATCACTCCCCCTCAAGCGAAGCGTACACTCTGTTTGATTATTCTGCCATATCTAGATACACGAGGAGGTTGGTCGCTTGTGACTGTTTGCTGCGGCGGTACAGCGACGGCTGCGCTTGTAGGAGGGGTAACACGCCTGGGACATGTTACAGCGTTCGGCGTCTGAGGCGTGCGCTCGGGTCCGTTGCCGCTTTCAATATGGGCCGGCTTGAGTCTGTCGAGCGATATGACGGCCGTGCGTAGGGGTAACTGTATTTTGTAGCATTTATTATTTCTTTCTAATACTTCGTACGGCCCGTCGTACGGTGGTGACAGCGGCGGCCGGACTGAGTCATTGCGCAGGAATACATGTGTACACGTCGCGAGGTCCTTTTGCATGAACAACTTGCTCGGTGTGATTTTTCGCTTCTGCCCAGGTATTAGAGATGCCATTTTTTCTGTCAGTCTTCGTACAAATTCGCAGTCATCGAGATTTGTCTTTGACGGCACAAAAAAATCAGCTGGTACGCGTAGCGTAGCTCCGTACGTCATTAAGGCCGGGCTAAGGTTGTTGTCAGCGCGCAGCGCCGTCCGTAAGCCTAGGAGTACGGTGGGCAATTCTTGAGCCCATTCTATCGTCGCATCTCTTGCCATTAGTGCTGACTTGACCGTGCGGTGCCATCGTTCAATTTGCCCGTTCGATGATGGGTGGTAAGGTGTGGTTCGTATTCGTGTAATGCCGAATTTGCGCATTAGAGATTTGAATAGCGCGGATTCGAACTGCCGCCCCTGGTCTGTGGTGATACGCAGAGGGCAGCCGAATCTCGAGATCCAGCCGTCGTATAAAGCTTTAGCAACAACCTCGGCGGTGATCTCGCGGACTGGAACGGCTTCTGGCCACTTGGTAAATCGGTCAATCATCGTTACACAGTAACGGTACTCGTTTGATGGTCGCAGGGGTCCGACGATGTCGATGTGTATGTGATCGAACCTTTGCGACTGGGGGAATTCGCCGACTGGTGTTACCGTGTGGCGATGTACTTTGGCGCGTTGGCACGCGATGCAGCTTCTGGCCCAGTTGCCAGTGTCTCGGTTCATGAGCGGCCAAAAAAATTTTTCTGTAATTTGCTTCCTTGTGGTACGTACGCCGGGGTGGCATAAATAGTGTTGTGCTTTGAAGGCAACATAACGGTATGCTGGCGGCAGGTACGGACGAGGTGTAGTTTTGGAGATCTCGCACGTGATTGGTCGCTGCAGCTCGGGTAGAGTAACGTCGGTGAATTTTAAGTTTGGCTTGGTCTTTAGCAATTTTAATTCTTCGTCTTGGCTTTGATCTTCGGCTAACTTCGTGAAATCAATTACCGAGGGACAACTGATCTCCTCTATACGGGATAGGGCGTCTGCAACAGCGTTGTTTTCACCTTGCACGTATAAGATAGCCGTGCAGAATTGGCTGATGAAGTGCAACTGCCGTTCTCTTCTTGGTGTATCGGTGCTGCTGTCCGTTCTTGTTAGTGCGTAAGTTAGCGGCTTGTGGTCGGTGTAGATGATGACGTCATTTCCCTCGATAAGCCTCCTGAAGTGCTTCACAGCTGTGTACATCGCTAATAATTCGCGATCGTACACGCTGTAGCGTCGCTGAGTGTCGCTCATTGTTTTTGAGAAGAAGCCTAACGGTTTCCAAATGTCATCGACCTTCATTTGCAGCACCGCCCCAACGCTGCTATCCGAAGCGTCCGTCATAATGCACAGTGGCGTGCCAGAGAGTGGATGTGATAGCGTAGTGGCTTCCAATATGCTTTGCCTGCAGTTATTGAAAGCTTGTTCGGCCTCCGGCGTCCAGTCGACGGGTGTTTTGTCGTTCTTCTTCTTGTTGTGCAGAAATGTGTTTAGTTTGGTTTGTAATTCTGCTTGGTGGGGTAGGCAGTCTCTATAAAAGTTTAACATGCCTAGGAACCGTCTGAGTTCTTGAATTGTTTGGGGCTTCGGGTAATTCGATATAGCTTGGGTTCTTTCTTCAGTGGGTTGTATGCCGGCTGCTGATACTTCGTATCCAAGGAAATTTATTTTTGTTTTCCCAAATTCGCATTTGTTGATGTTTAATGTAACACCGTAGTTATTGAGACGTTCTAGAACTTCTTTAAGGTGTTGTTTATGCTGTTCTTCGTTTTCAGAAAACACGAGGACGTCATCGACGAATGTAAAACAGCTGTCAATGCCTCTAAGTACCTCGTGCATGAAGCGTTGGAATGTTTGGCTCGCGTTTCGTAAGCCAAACGTCATACAGTTGAATTCAAACAACCCGAAAGGAGTTGTAATTGCGGTTTTCTCTGCGTCTTCAATCGATATTGGAATCCAGTAGTAAGCCATTTTGAGGTCGAGTTTTGAGAATACTTTCTTGCCATGCAGTTGATACGTGAAGTCTTGAATGCGCGGTATTGGGTATCTGTCGGGTTGGGTTACGGCGTTAAGTCGTCTGTAGTCGCCGCATACCCGTAAGCCTCCGTCCTTCTTTTTTACAACATGAAGTGGGCTAGCCCATGGACTCTTCGATGGACGGCATATTCCCATATCCATCATGCGTTCGAACTCTTCTTTGGCTGCCTTGTATTTGTCTGGTGGTAGGGGGCGTGGCCTAGCATAAAGTGGTAGGCCAGTCGTGTCGATGTGGTGGACTACGTTGTGTTTCGCCGGGCTCTTTAGTGACATGGGCCGCAGGACATCTGGATATTGTTTCAGAATATCGTGATAAGCGTGATTGCGTTCGACCATATAGACGCCTGATTCGGTTGAATAGCAATCGATTGTGTTGATGCTTAACTCCGTGACGCGATCGATTAGTTTTCTTCGATGCAAATCGACGAGTAGTTTATTCTGTCGTAAGAAGTCGGCTCCCAGTATAGACGTCTTAACATCGGCGATGATAAATGACCAGCGAAAGCGACGTCGTAGTCCCAAATTTAAGGTCAAGGTTTTTTCTCCGTAAGTTCTTATCGGGGTATTGTTCGCCGCGTATAGTTTGTAGGCGCTTGATGCTAATTGGCTAAGTAAAGTTTTTGGAAGATATGTATATTATATTTTTTATCGATAGTCGTCATCCTAAAGATCAAGAAATTGCGGCTCTTTTATTTTTATTTCCTCTAATATTTTAGAAATATTTTTTTTACTTATGAAGTTGACATTTGTACACTTCAATGACTGACTAGCTTGTTGCCTTCGTACTTAATGAAAAAGAAAAAAAACACTTCTATATCTGTCATTGTCAAATCAAATCAAAGTAAACAAACAATTCAATACAACGGCTATTTTCTGTTTGCTTGTGTTTCATGTGATCAGTGTTTTTAGAAATATTTTTAACGATCTCAGAACGAACTCTGGACTTTCGTTTTGCCGCTTTGCTTTAAGAGCTTTGCACGATATTTGGTCTAAGATTTATTTTCGAACCCTTTGGCACTTCTTCTTGGACACCGATTTCTTCCTTTTTCGACGACTCTTGCTCTGCTTTTTGATAGCCACGAGAGCACTTTTGAATTGTACAATCCACGCAATGAATTCAGGCAATCCCACACGGACTGTGGAAATGGAGTATTACAAAGATTTACTTGAATTTACTTATTTGAATTAAACCGTTTGTTTACTTTGATTTGATTTGACGTTGACAGATATAGAAGTGACAGTTTTTTTTTCTATTTCATTAAATACGAAGGCAACAAGCTTGTCGGTCATTGAAGTGTACAAATGTCAACTTCATAACTAAAAAAAAGATTTCTAAAATATTAGAGGAAATAAAAGTAAAAGAGCCGCAGTTCTATGATCTTAAGGATGACGACTATCGAAAAAAAATATAATTTACATCTCTTCCAAAAACTTTACTTACCCAATTGTTTCTTGCTTTTTGCGGCCAATACGGATATGTCAGCTCCTGTGTCCACGAGGAAGCGTTCTCTGCTATCTAAATCGATGACACATAGGCGGTTGATTGTATTGGCTACACCGATGCCCGCCAAAGTCGATGTAGTATTTAGTTTTCCGCCCGCTGCTTGCGTCTAGTGGCACAAGGTGATTCACAGCGCTTCGCTCGATCGCCAAAACGATGATGGTAATAACATAGCCATTCGGAATTTTCTGGTTTGTATTTGGGACGAGCAGATCGCGATCTTGAGCGGGATGGATGGCGGCGAGAGTGGTGAGGTCGACGGTACCTTGCGGTGTCTCTTGTGCTTCGTAATTCTGCGATTTCAAGTGTTAATTTTTCTAGTTGTCTTGAAAGCAGTTCGTAGTGAGTGTTTGTGACCATTGTTGAAGTGCTTGCTGACGCGACGGTGGCCGGGGTGACGCTGACTGGTGTTGGCGGAAGATTAATTGCTGCAACGGTTGGCGGCTCGGTGATGTGCTCCATCATTTTGTCAGCCATGACTGCGAGCATGTCCAGAGACGATTCCGTGTTGACAGCGAGCACGGCGCGCAGCTGGATCGGTAGCTGATTCATCCAAAAAACCTTTAGTGCGTCGTCGGTGGCATAGGTCCCGCCAAGTTCTCTCATTCTTCTGAGTGACTGCGTGGGCTTCTGATCTCCGAGTTCTAATCCGCTTATCAGCTTCTTGAATTGAATATCTTCTGATTCTTCGTAAACAGATAATAGACGATTTTTCAGCGCGCTGTATTTTCCGGTCGTTGGTGGTCTTAAAAGCAGGTCGCCGATTTGCTGGATATCCGTGGGCTGAAGTACGCCTAAAACGTAGCGATATTTTTGTTCATCGCCAATCTTCAAAGTTTCGATGAGAGCTTCGTACTGTGCGAACCATAGTCGTGGATGTTCACGCCAGAAGGGTAAAATTCTGGACTGTATTGATACCGCAGCCATGTCGAACGCAGGATCAGCTTGAATTTGCTGCGAAGTAGAAGCTTTATCTTCGTCCGGCATTTTCTTCAGCGATAGATTGTTCTTCGCACGTCGGAAAGTCACCAATTGTGGGAGCTTCTTTCGGGACAAGTAATCAAAGGCTCGGTGTCTAGTTAGCGATTAACATTTTATTTTTTTATTTTTTTTTTTTTTTTTTTTTTTTTTTTGACTTGATCTTCGATGTTGGTGGTTTGGACACCGTAACATCTTCGCAGTTGGCTGTGGAGGGGGCGCTGCCTTTCGGGCGCCTCGGCTCTGGAATTCTGGTTTTCTTAACTAGGGACTTCAGTGTTCGCAGGTCTGGGAGGTCTGCCGCGACGACGTCTTGAGTTACCGTTCCTCCGGAACTGTGGCGTTGCATTGCCCTCTGACACGGCAAGCTGGATCGGGTCTGTGGGATCAAGTAGGATGTGCTTGGGGCGCCTGAGGGGTACCCCAAGCGCGGCGAGGATATCAGGATCGGAGGGGGTGGGACTAGGAGTATAGGAGGTGGAGAGCTGGATTAATGGATTTGGGTTGTGGGGCGCATCATTGAAAAAGCGGCGGGCCGCTATTTCAATGATGTGCTTGACGGAAGGAAAGTTGAGGTCCCGGTGTATGGCCTTATTACGGACATAACCCGGGGCCCCAACTACCCTTCTGAGGAATTTATTTTGGAGGCGCTGAAGGGGTGCTAGTCGGCAAAGTGGGACACGACCGAATACGGTCGAAGCGTAGGTAAAAATTGGCCTGATGCAGGTTTTGTATAAAATTAGCTTGTTTGCTGGGGACAACTTGCTCTTCCTGTTAATGAGCGGGCTGAGCCTGCCCATTACCATACGGGCCCTCTGGAGGACAATCTGGATGTGCTTGCGGAAGGACAGTCGACGGTCCATGGTTACGCCCAGGTATTTCACCGTGTTGGACCATGGGATTGGACGACCAAAAAGAAGGATAGGAGTGACTCTAATGGGCTGTAGGGTACGGGAGAAAAGGATGGCAGCGCTCTTCTCCGGATTTACCTCGATCCTCCATCGTCTAAACCAACGACCGAGGTCGGTGATGGCTGACTGGAGACGACTGCGGATGGTGGTTTGTCGTGTGTGGGTAGAGTAGAGCGCTGTGTCATCGGCAAAAAGGGCAAGCTGTACGAGTGGGTGTTTGGGGATGTCGTTCGTAAACAAGGAGTAAAGGGTCGGAGATAACACGGAGCCTTGCGGGACTCCGGCTCGGATAGGATGAGGGGCTGAGGAGGTCCCTTCCACTATGTAGCTAAAACTTCTATCGGTAAGGTAGTCCTTGATGGTAAGGACTAGTCTGGCCGGCATACCCATCTGGTAAAGTTTGAGGATGAGGCCATTATGCCAGACCTTATCGAACGCTTTAGCTACATCGAGGAAGATCGCCCCCGTTGGGATTCCTTTCCCGAAGGTGGAGAAGCCATCAAGGATATGTTCCGTGATGCGGTGGACCTGGTGGACACAAGAGTGTCTAGCTCTAAAGCCAAATTGCTCGTCAATCAGGATAGAATGGGAACTAAGGAAGAGGTGGATGCGAGCTAGGATCAGGCGTTCGTACAGCTTGCCTAACGAGTTAAGGAGACTAATAGGACGATAGCTAGTAGGAGAGGAGCGTGGTTTTCCCGGCTTGTGAATGCCAATGACGTTAGCGGACTTCCACGCTCCTGGGAAATGACAGTTGGAGAGGGCAGCATTGAAAATGGTGACAAGGACTAAAAGAATAGAATTTGGAAGGAGTTTTAAGGTGCGGTTTGAGAGGCCGTCCGCTCCGGGTGCTTTTTTAGGGCGCAAGCCGCGCACCAAGTCCTGCACCTCCGCAAGCGTGATAGGAGGGGAGGCAGGATCGTCGGAGAGGGGAAGGAGAGAGGGAGAGGAGGAGGCGGAGAGTTTGCTCACTTCAGAGTCTACCCACTCGATGTGGGCCTCGTCAGTTTGCAAACTACTTGGGGTACACTGTGCCTCAAGGGCACTCGCCAAGCATTCCGCCTTCTCCTCATCCTCAAACGCCGGAGTAGGAGAGTTGGGACGGTCCAGTGGTGGGAGAGTGGAATAGGTATCGGATTTTATGGCTCTCGCCAGTTGCCAGTAAGCCTGGTGACTGGGCGAGATTTCGCACAGCAGGTTATTCCAGGAGACATTCCTGAAAGCCGAGATTCGAGATTTAACCTCGTTCTGAAGGGCGCGCAGTCTTCGTCTGTTATCGTCAGAAGGGTATCTGTCATAGGTACGGGTCGCGGCATTTTTCTCTCTCAACAGATCTCTCAGCTCTTCTGTTAGAGGTGGACGACGGTCGTTCACTACTGGGATCTCTTTCGAGGAACTATCCACTAGAGCGCGGAGATGGCTGGTGAGAGAGTCAATAGCCTTGTCAGTATCGTCAACTGTCTCGATGGAGGCGGGTAAGCCATCAATGTCTGTGGGGTCAGTTTTGCCTAGACTGTCGATGAGTGATTTCCAGTCAACGACAGTCCTGGTCGTCGGTGGGGCGTCGGGGGGGGGGCCTAGCATTATGAGTACTGGTCTATGGTCGGAGTCAAGGGCGTGGGCCACTTCTATCGAACGTAGCCTGAGGGATACGTTCTTCAGAAGGGCCACATCCAGTATGTCTGGGCGATGTAGTATGTTGTGTGGGTAGTGGGTGGGTTCTAGTGGGGCTAGAATGTCCACAGTCTGGCTGTCAAGGTAGTTGTAAAGTCGGTGTCCATTACTGTTGGTCGTCAGGCAATTCCAGGCAGAGTGCTTGGAATTTAGGTCCCCGGCCACAATAACCGAGGGACCCAGGGCGAAAAGAGAATCTAGGTCTGTCGAGAGTAGGTCTTTATTGGGTGACAAGTATGCCGACACCACGATGACCGAGCCATGCCCAGTCATCGAGATGCGGCACATTGACACCTCTAAGTTAGTCAGGGGGGGCGGGTCAAGGGGGGAACAGTGTAGTCTGCGTCTGTAATAAATTAAGGTTCCACCTAGTCTGTCTGTAAGTCTGTCATTTCGTACTGTCACGTAATTCGGTACTCGAAAACTGCGCGTTCCCGGCTTTAGGAAGGTCTCCTGAACCAAAAAGAGATCCAGGTCGTTTTCCCTAAGGAATTCAACAAAGAGGTCCTTCTGACCTTTCACACCATTGGCGTTGAAAAGGCCAATCGTGAGGGAGCGTGGCTTATCCCTTTTTGCTGTGCGATCCATGGGAGTTAGTGGGAGGGAGCGCCCTGGAACGTGGCGAGAAGTTCCTCGTGCTCTGCGAGCAAGAGGAGCAACTGATCCCCGCTAACATTCTGCAATCTTCTCTCCAGCACCGCAAGGCGCGCGCGAATCGCGAGCGCCTTGCATACTAGTGGGAAGGCCGAGACGTCAAGGGGGGGAGAGTTTGCCTGCATCGCCGGTATCCTAGGGGCGGGGATGGAGGGGGAGGGAGGCGAATACCTGACGGTATCCGCCCAGGAATATGGGCGTGGAGGGGTAGACACTGGGAAGCGTCGTGAGGATTCGGGCAAGGTGGAGGGAGAGGAGCCCGCACCGCCATGTTTCAGCGGCGGGAAGTTGGTGTTGTTGGCAGCGGTGACAACCGGTTGCGTAGGCCTTTGGGGCCCCGAACGTCGTGCTGACCGCGGTGCTCTAGGGCAACCACGATAATTGGCGGTATGCCCTAGCTCACCGCAGAGCACACAGCCAGGAGGATCGGGCGAGTCTTTGGGTCTAGGGCACTCTTTGGTGCTATGAGCGCCCAGACATTTCACGCAACGCGCATTAACGTGGCAGTTACGGGCACTGTGCCCGTAGTTTTGGCAGTTGTGGCACTGTGCCACTATGCCAGTTCGGCGAGGAGGCTCAACCCGGATGCCCGATAGGTGGCAAACAGTGGATAAGTTAAAAATTTTCTTGCCCTCCGGGGAGAGTTCGAGAATCACCAGAACAAGATCGAGTTGTCCCCTAGTGCGGGAGTGCATTCGGTGCACATCGATCACCGGCAATCCCTGTTCGATAAGGTCCGACTTTACTGTGACAGGGTCCAACTCTTTGGGTATCCCTCTCAGCACCACACGCAACACTCTGTCTTCGACAGGCGTGTAGGTGTGGTACTGTATGGACCGCTTGTCGAGCAGGCACGTTAGCGCCCTGTAGT
The DNA here is from genome assembly GCA_963966035.1 of Acleris laterana. Classification (NCBI taxonomy): domain Eukaryota; kingdom Metazoa; phylum Arthropoda; class Insecta; order Lepidoptera; family Tortricidae; genus Acleris; species Acleris laterana. The sequence goes on along the minus strand of OZ014438.1, from coordinate 75,843,030 downwards.
CGGTGATCGACGGCACCGACACACTAATGCCTAAGGCGGTGTTTCTCGCCCTTGAGAAATTTATTTTAAGGTCGGCTAGGGCCGCACTAATCATGTCCCACTTAGCCTTTTCATGGATGATGATCGGCGGGGGGGACTTGGTAGAAGGGGGGGAGGTTGATAAGGTGGACTTACCCGTGTCAGAGGAGGCAGCGGTCATGGTTTCTGTGGCCGGGGTTGATGGTCCACGTTTGGCAGGGGGCGGGGGGTCCGGACGTGAGGCTTTCTGCCTTTTCGCAGCCCTTTTTTCGATGGTGGTCCACTCTTCAGCGTCAACGCCTACCACATCCATTTCTATGGAGGAGGCAAGGACGGGACGAGCGGGCGATAGTGAGCGGGTTGTGCGCCTGTGGCCCGGAGAGCGCGAACGCGAGCGGGGCTTCCTCACGGAAGTCGCCGCCGGTTGGCGCCGGGTTTGTGGCGAGGCAGTACTCACGGGCTCGGGTACGGGTGACCCGTGGTCGGAGGTGGCCGCCCGCTGGTTGGCGGCCAGTTGTTTTCGTAGCCGGGAGCGTTCCCGGGCTACCGCCGCGTCGGACTCAGCTTGGCAAGCAGCGAGCTCTTCGACCGCGGCCGTCAGCCCCTTAAATTGGGGCAACTTTGCCTCCAGAGCCCTTAAAAGGGCTAGGAGGTCATCGCTAACGTGGCCCATAACGGACACAACACTGACACTTGGCACAGCACTGCACTAAAACCATGGACCGTAGGCGAGGGGCGTAGCATCGGAGCCAGGCTCTACGATGCTACGGCGGCGTAGCGGGGCTTGGTAGGACGTGTAGCACAGAACGGAGCAAAACCGAGTAGACACGTGTGTTCGGCGCAGCGGTGAGAATGAGAATTAAAAAAGAACATTTTATTAAGAAATTAGTCTACTTATATACATTATCAATTATTTATTTATTTGCCGAGAGGGTGGAAGTTATTTTATTGGTTTTACTCTACCCTCGAGCTCAGGCATACTAGTAAGACAGAGACGATCGATGTTGCTGTCTCACTACTATATAATGGAGCGCGCGTCTTGCGAAGCCAGTCAGTCGGCGCTTGCGCTGCGCTGCGCGGACGTGTCGGATGCTCTCCATAGGTCGATTCACTCCCGTGACGACACACGAATAACAACACAATACGAACTCGAAGGCCACAACAATAAGGCAAGTTTTAAAACTAACAAATATTATTATGTTTAACGCATAAGACGGCAAAACAAACAATAAACACTTGTTATATCGTTTTAGGACTCCATAACATAGAAACAGGGAAACCCAAACAACTAAGTGACGTTTTGGATCGCTACGATGGGCCCAAAAATACCCAGATCGGACAGGTGACGTAACCGGTGGCTCGGCTGGCCGTCGGCCTGCCGCGAGAAGATCTTGCCGTCGCGAGTCCAAACATACCGCCAGGCGGCGGCGCGCGCGGCCTCTCGGGCTCGCTGAAAAAGCTGCCGGTTTTCACTCGTGAGCCTCTCGTTGACATAGAACCGCTGCGGTGCGGCGACCAGGCCCAGGTCCGCGGTGGTAGCGCCGCGGCCCGCCCGGTGCACGGAAACCACGTCGCGCGCGTCCAGCTCAACTCCGACCACGGCGCAAATCCGCTTCGCCAGGCCCGCACAGCTCTCACCAGGCTCCTCCGGGACGTTGGAGATCTGCACGTCGTTGGCGAGAAGCTCCTGGTCACGATCCCGCAGCTCCATCTGGAGGGTCGCGATGGCTTCCTCCATAGCCTTGTGTGCCACCGACACGGTACCATTTGCGACTTGTCGCTCCAGAGTGTCGACGCGCCCGTCCAACGTCTCGAGCCTCTCGGTAAACACTGTTAGGGTCGCTCTTACGTCCAGGAATTCCTGCCGGAACTCCCTAAATTCCTGCCGGATGACCTGCAGCTCCTCCCTAAACAGCCGGATCTCGCGACCCAGTGCCGTCTGTCCTTGCTCCGGTTCGCCGCTGGGTGAGGGCGCCGGCGAGATTCGCGCGCCCCCTCGCGCCGCGTCCGTGACTGCGGCGGGGTCGGCGGCAGCGGACGGGGCAGTGGCGGCCTGGGTGAGGAGCCCCCTGACCGGCGTTTCGGACTTGTTGTCTCTCGGCTGGGACCTTTTGCACGCCGGGCACTTCCAATCGCGAGGGACCGCCGCCGTCGTAGAAAGTCCGACACATGCCGGATGATAATGACTGCTGCATTTGTGGCATACAGCACCGTCATTTCGCGTCATAAACTTTGCACAGGCCGAGCACTTAAGCATTGTTGTTCTTTTTATTTTAATGAGGGTAGTTTTTGTCACTGCAATATCTATATTCAGCCCTAATATGTTTTATATAACGCCACCAATTTACACGCGCACAATGAATGTTTGGATTTTAGTTATTATAATCAATAATAAACAACGATTGTCACTGTAAAGTTGGTCGTTTTAATTATTTTAACGTTAAGATCGCACTTCAATGTTGGTCGTATAACGTACCGTCGTCTACTTCAGGCTTCTACAGCAACATATTACAATAATGTAGCATAAATTATGTGTTTTTAAAACTATGTTTATTGAGGTTTTGATTAATGTACTGGTTTACAAAATATTTTGTAACTCCTGTTTAAATTTTAATAAATCTCATTGACATAACTTATGGGCGTCTAATATAAGTAAATTGATTAATGGGTTGCAAAATAAATTAATAAAATAACCTTTAGTCGATTTAAAATAAGAATCAAGAGAGTGACCTTGGTTGGTTCTCATATAATACTTTAGTTGGTTCAAACCACAACGCCGGACCCACATTGTGTCCTAGATTAACGATCCCTTGTTAGCTCCTACGAGAGTAACTTGTACTCGTTAGTTTTATCTAATCTATCGCACCAATGTCAAGAGACATTGCTCTACATTACATTGCTATACAAAAAAAAGGAAACTAAGATAAACTTAAATAAGTGCATTTTAGATTTTATGTCTGTACATGTTTTGACCTTCTTCAATTAATAGGGCTCTTAGCATGTAAGTGTGCATGTACATTTTTTATGTAACTTACTGTTGTTGAAGGTTTAAATAAATAAAAACAATGTATTTAATGCTGGACATCAGAGCCAATAGGTTGGATGTGCATTTTTCACTAAAAGTAACTTTAAAATCTAATTAATGTACCCTGTACATAATTATATACAAGGTGTCCCAGAGTTTTCAGCTATTTATTAGCCCTAGGCGAGTTGACGCCAGTTTCTGGGACACCTAAGTAGCATTTAATTAGCAAACTAAGATAAACTTAAATAAGTGCATTTTAGATTTTATTTCTGTACATGCCTTGACCTTCTGTAATTAATAGGGCTCTTAGTATGTAAGTATGCATGTACAATGTTTATGTAACTTACTATTGTTGAAGGTTTAAATAAATAAAAACAATGTATTTAATGCTGGACATCAGAGCCCACGGAGAACGTAGTGTGGGACACCCTCCAGCTAGGTGGAGTGATGACATAAAAAAAGTGGCTGGCAGTGGTTGGAAACAAAACATTCAGGACCGAGCTCAGTGGCGTGCCATGGGAGAGGCCTATGTCCAGCTGTGGACGGAAATGGGCTGATGATGATGATGATGATCAGAGCCCATAGGTCGGACATGCATTTTTCACTAGTAAATGTAACTTTAAAATCTAATAAATGTATAAATATTAATACAACCTGTTCATACATACAGGGTTTCCCAGAGTTTTCGGCTACTTTATCAGCCCTAGGCGGGTTGACGTCGGTTTCTGGGACCCTGGCACCCTGTATATAAACTCTGATTAGAAACAGGCATACGTCTTGCTTCGCGTCCATACTAATTGTTTGAAAAAAACAGAGTCCTCCTAGTCAGGGTTTTCTAGTTAAGGTTGAAAGGTCTTAAGTAGAGGAAATTACAAATTTGATGTTTGTCTAAATGGATTTATTCAATAAAGTATCTATGAAAAAATAAAATATTATTGAATTATTATAGCTTACCTAACCTCTAAAGTAAATGGTGTTTTTATAACATCGTCCGATTTAAATCTGAAAATACATAAATAACATTTCATATTATTTATTTAAAACCACATCTGGAAAATATGAGGAAACAAAATTAAATATCACGTTGGATTTTTGAATACAGATTTAAAAATATTGGTTACTTAATTTGGCAGACCGATAGTACGGAACCGTTCATTACTACCTCTGTAGCACAGTACCTCAGTAGTAGTAGTATACTCGTATGCTAAATGTGACTGCTTTTGACATAGGTACTTACAAGGAAAGTTACCCAACTGCCTGGCTCCGATTTGGTTTATTTATGTTAGAGAGTAGTGTGACATCTTATTTAACACCGGGACTAAAAGTGTCGTGCCGTAACAAAAGACTTCTAAAGGTATTAATACTGCAGTCCAAAAACGAAGTTTTACGCCATTACTATAAAAAATATTGTAAATTACTCAAAAAAACTATTTATACATCAAAAAAACTTAGCAACAAACAAACATTTGTCATTTCACATAATAAAACTAAATCTATGTGGCAGATAATAAACAGAGAGACAAAGAAAAATACATTTAAACACAAAAAAAATATTCATATTACATCAGATAAAAAAACAGTAACTGACCCTCAACAGGTAGCCAACTTCTTTAATACTTTTTTTCACTACTGTTGGGAACTCACATTTTAACTACACCAACAAAACTCCCTTAACCAACTCTATTAATAAATCATTTTTTCTGAGCCCGGTTACACCTAAAGAAATATCTAGACACGCGGCAGCGTGTCCAGCCAAGTTCAAGAAAAAGGAACTGGCGAGCGCAGCCATGTGTTATTTACACGAACCGTTTGGAGCCACTTTTGACCCCTCAATAACTCCAAATCTACTTAATTTAATATTAATTTAAAATTAATTTGGTGAGTGGAGATGAGTCATGTATTACTTATCCCAAATTACAAAACAATCAAACAGCTGAAAAATTCCGGTCAAAAAAAACATTTGTAAGTGGAAAATGTGTATTTTTTACCCAAAGTCACCGGATCTACCCCTGATTTCGGGATAGGGACGCACATAGCCAATACTTCGCAACGGCGGCACCGAGGCGGAAACGAAGCGGAAGCACAGATTATTTACAAGTTTAAGCTGAGCAACATACACTGGAGGAAAACTTAATTTAGTTATCTAACATTACGCTCAATAACGTTCAACTAGTCCCTATTATTAGATGCATAATTAAGACTGTAACAGATGTTATTTAGGCGCAATGTTGGATAATAAGTACTAGTAAGTATATTACTGCTGGGTGATCTAGTCCCAAAATGTGCGGAAGGCTTGTACTATTGGTGCGGAACAACGATATAATTACTTACATGTATAAATGAATTAAAACGTAGGTAAATACATAAAAAACACCCCAGATTTAGGGACGAATACTCGCGCTTATTAGGTACACAAACACACTTAATTTCTCTGATAACAGCATTTTTTCAGCCTATACATAAGACGTGTAATTGACCCAAAACTTGAGGGAAAAATTAAAGAAATCCACTTCTTTACCGGTCCAGAATTAATTTTTCATCTCTCCTGTTCGGAAAGCTTAATTTGAATGGGTAAAAAAACGTTTGTCTTAATTTTACTACTTGTACAATGACCAAATAAGTTTTTCTGCCCTATAATTTTATTAATTTACTCGCAAATGTGATGAAAAACACTGTATGTTTCACGGGCGGTACGGGAATTACGAACCTCGGCTTAGAAGCACTCAGTCTTCGACTTCGGGCTTCTACTAGAGCCTCGATCGTTATTCCTTACTACCGCCCTTAATACACAATGTGATATTTAACTTTCCAACAGGTTTGTTCATCAGTTAAGGAGTTATTACGGTTTTACTAATACTAGTAAAAAACGCTTGTGATACCTACACCTTTGCCTCCCTTGACTAAAAACAGGTATAATATGTGATCCGACAGGTATAATTCCGACTTCTACCTTAAGGAGGCGTCTTGTCATAATAGTTGGTGCATTGAGATAATCAAGATTTTGACACGGTGCAGTAAAAACTATTTAATATGATGAAAAACGTTACAGTTGCGTTTCTTCTTAGGGACCTAATTTCGGTAAAACATAGAAAATGCTCCGCGTTTGAATTAGACAGATAACTCCTTTTATTAAAAACAACTTGAGAAATCCTAAACTAATTAATATATAGGAAAGTTAAAACTTTATTCTGGACCAGTATAAAACGGGATTTCTTATGCCGTATTATTAACGTTACGTTCTAGAACACCCTGTAGATGGCAGGATGATTGGACCGTGTACTGACTGATGGCATAACATACATGTATTAATGAAAATGAAAATGAAAATAAATTTACCGACACAAAAACGACACGGTTTACAATAACAAAGAATGAACAAAAATGTAACAAATTTACATCAGTACCGTACGTTGCGTCGATAAGGGATCCACTCAGTATTAGGTATGCTGAAACTAGCCACGGCGTTAAACATTAATGAAACAAAATGTTTCGTAAGAAAAATGATAAAAACCGCTTCTTTATCCAATATTATCACGTACCCATAGCCTACCCATCAACCGTCACCCCTCGGAGAAGAGTTCTCCTAGTACTTTATCATCTAAATATTACACTTCACCGCATGCATGGATAAATGCATGCACCGATGAGAAAAAGTTTATTGATCTCTTCGCCATCCGTGAATGCTATACAAACCATTTATTTTGGTGGTATCTACTTCACCAAATGCTTCCCCCGAAACTTAAATACTTCACTTATTTTAAGAAATAGCTTTGTTGGAAATGACTTATGTCATTACAGGAAAATTATTTTCTCAAACATGCTCGGAAAGAACGGTTTTCCGATTGAAACACAAGGACGGAAAGTGCTTCATTTTACTCCTAGGAGTAAAAAAACCATAATAATATGAAGACACTTTCCGTCCATGTCCATATTTTTCTTAAACATGCTGTCAATTGCATACAAAATCAAAAGGACCAAGACAAAAATTCTAAACAGCCCAGGTAACTGCTCGCTTTTTTAGCACAGTGCGTGTGTATATTTTTGAATTTGCATTCCAATGTCTATGGCTAGTATTTAAAAACAATTGACAGTCGGTAACATTCGTTCATTCTGCATATGTGAAACCAAATGTGAAACTATTGTTGTGCGAAATACTTACTAGAAAAAATAAGCTCAAGCGACGAAATAGGTACCATACCGCCTATATTAAAACCTGAACTGGCTCTTGGAAAAACTATAAAACTTTATTTACAAATTGCCCAAACATGACCAACATAACTTTTAATGTGAATTAAATTAAATTAATTGCTTTTTAAAAATGTATTTGTGTTATTTCGTCACATGTTTGAGAAAAGCATTATGTATGCCGCGGCGGAAACGAGGATTTCCTGACTCGTATTTTAGCAGGCCTCGCTATTGCTCGGCCAGCTAACCACCTCGTCACGCAAACCCTTACTTTCCGCGCCTAGGCAACAATGTACTATTATATTATGTCATTGAAAATAAACGGATTCGTTGGTCGTAATGTCGCTGTAGCCTATTTTATTTTATATTTAACAACCCTAAAGGCTATAGGTATGTACATGTGCCTAAAACATTCGAGAAGACCCCTCGATTTTCGAGGTACCCATCATTAAAAAAAATGTTTTATGTATTTATTTATTTATATTTAACATCAGTGGTGACCGTGATAATTTAATAGAGTTTACAGTATACTACAGTGGGACCTTCTCGCGGGTGAAGTATACCCGATATATCCGGTATCGATCAAAATAAAATGATTTTATTTTATTCTATCTTGCTATCCCAGTTCTCAATTAATAAGAAATTAAAGGACATTCATAAAAAAATCACCGACGGAAACTCCGCGGAAAACTCATAGTGCATATATTTAAACGATTTCATTGTGCTTAGTCATAGTCGCTCAACTATCGACTAAATATATTATCTCCATCTGTGATCTGATGTCTTCATTATTAGTTCCACTTCACCAAATAGTACTTTCCAAGAGCAAATGCACAAGTTACAATAAAAAATACTCCAATCCCATTAGGTATGCCTAGTTGAATATTTCCCTCGATTTCTCCAAGATCCCATCATCAGATCTTGCCATGTTGGCGATGGGATTAATAAAATATCCTCTTTCAAGCCACATTTCTTTTCATATCGGTCCAGCGATCTTTGAGTAATCGGGGAAAATACATTTAAAAAAAAACCCTACAAACTAAGAAGCTACTTTTTTGAAGTCGGTTTAAAAGAAAAAGGTTCTTTATTCGTTGGTTATGTATACCTACTTGTATTTTCATTTGAAGTCGGTAAAACTACCAACTGCATATGTGGCGGGCTACTAACTAAAATAATATTCTATATGTATAGGCAAAAAGCTCCAAGCACAAAAATACTTATTACAAAAATAACTCTAATTTTAATTTAAACTATTAAGCTATTAAATAAACTGTATAAAACCGTGGAAAAAGTTAATAAACACCTATTTGAGGGCCAATATTAGAACGAGAAGTACAATGTAAAAATACAGGAAGTAACAGACACTAAAGTTAAAGTTGACTTAGAGATCGGAAGTTGAAACAGGTAAGTTACACAAGGGAGAAGCGTGAGTACTGCGTGGGAGCGGTTCGGGCACTGGCCCGCCGCGGGGGAGAGCAGGCCAGGCTGCACTGCGCACCCGAACGTGACCGACGTCACACACAAACGTGGCGACGCTACGACGCTAAATAAACAAGTCTAAGAAAACCGAGCTTTAAATAAGTTTCTATCAAAAATTTCATTTTCGGGAAAAGCTTTTTTTGCACAGTCGTCATCTACTTGTCAAGACAATTCTAACAAGCTAATATACGTCGGGTTTATTATGTTAGTTATGTGCAATTTACGGGTTTCTATGGCCACCCTGAGTCTCCATCATCAGACCAGCTCGATGGAACTATACTTATTGTATTGTCATCAGAACTAAAGGCGTACGCAAACCGGGAAGTGGGTCAAATTTAACTTGCAAGATTTGACCCTTGCATACATAATATATACATTCATTGCAAGTTAAATAAAAGCTTGTAAAATGTACAGACTTCTCTTACTTTGTCTGCGTCTAATCCGTCTTTAAAAAGCTGTGGAATCAATGGACAACAAGAAATCCTTATACTACTGTATCGCGGATTAACTGTTTGTGCAAACCTTACCGATATCTCCACCCACTCTTGCTCGCCAAAGCTCTTCTGTAACTTTTCTGTCGTCCATATTTTTCTTAATGACCAAACCATCTTAACATAATTATATATTTCTTACTTTCTCATTTATCCAAACATCGCTCACACCTACTTCTCAGAGCTCTCATTTCGACAGTATTAATCCAGATTCCCTTTTTTTCAGACATTCCCATGCATTTTCCACTATCGATATTGGCGTCAATACTCCCTGAACGTGACAAGATTTAGCTTTGCTTGAAATGGTCTTGTTTGTCAAGATCGAATGCAACTCCTCATTGATCTTATTTTCCGCTTTTACTCTTCTTTCTACGAGGGCAGAGTGAAAAGTCTGGAAAAATAAAACAATCATTTTTTTGGTCCTAGTAAATATTTATTTTTCAACGTAGTCCCCATGTAACTCAATAGGTACACTTGGTCCATCGCTTTTCTAGCTTTTTGATTCCCTCCGTATAGTACGATTTCTCCAACCCTTCAAAATACGCATTGGTTTCTGCGATAATTTCTTCGTTGGAACCAAATCTTTTTCCACCAAGCCATTTCTTCAAGTTTGGGAAAAGAAAATAGTCGCAGGGGGCCAAATCTGGAGAATAAGGTGGATGCGGGAGCAATTCGTAACGCAACTCGTAGATTTTAGCCATAGCAACTGCACAAGTGTGGACCCGTGCGTTGTCTTGGTGACAAATGATTTTCTTTTTCGCCAAATGGGGTCGTTTTTCCATTAAAACTTCGCATAATATTCGTTGGCACAATATCCGCCGTTAATCGTTTTACCTTTCTGAAGGTAATCAACATAATATATTACACCACGAGCATCCCAAAAGACAGTAGCCCTAACTTTATTCGCCGATAAAACTGCTTTGGCCTTCTTTGGTGCAGGTTCACCTGAGGCAATCCATTGTTTTGACTGCTCCTTGGTTTCTGGTGTATGATGATGAATCCAAGTTTCGTCAACAGTTATGAAACGACGCAAGAAGTTCTTTTCATTACACCTGAACTTCGCCAAACATGCCTCTGACAGAGTCACCCTACTGCGTTTTTGATCCACTGTGAGCAATCGCGGCACCCAACGGGCGGAGGGCTTCTTCATATCCAAATAAGTGTGAAGGATATTACGAACCCGTTCGTCTGAAATGCTTACAATATCAGCTATCTCACGAACCTTTACTCTTCGGTCGTTCAATACGATGTCATGGATTTTGGTGTTCATCTCTGGTGTAGTGACCTCAACTGGGCGTCCGGGTCGGTCGGCGTCAGCAGTGCTTGTACGGCCGCAACGAAAATCCGTAAACCACTTGTGGATCATTTTAATCGATGGAGCAGAGTTCCCGTAATATTTGTCTAATTTTTTTTTTGTTTCCGTTTGGGTTTTTTTCGCAAAAAATAATGTTTAATCGGAACACGAAACTCACTTTTCTCCATGTTTGCAAACACCAAAGTGATTGTTTTGTTTTTCATAGCTGTCAAAAAAACTAGCCGTGCGAACTGACTGAAAATATACGATTTACCTCTAAAAAGGCTGCATTACTAATTGACATTAATAAATTTGTGAAAAAAATACCCCTAATATAATTTTTACCAGATTTCTCACTCTGCCCTCGTATACATACTCATTTCCCATTTACATCAAACCTTTTAGACAAATTTATCCACTTACTCTACTTTTACACCTGCAGTTTCATCTCTTTCTGTGACCATATATGTATGTAAATTCGCTTTTTAACATAATTTTTATAGTTTCCATCTCTTTCCATGACCATAACTTTCCTCTTTTTAGCATACACTTTTGTGCCTTTCCTTTAAAAAAAAGTAAGAATGAAGACAACATTCTTACGTTATAGTTTATTTTCTAGGGACGCAGATATTATATATTATTTCCGGTGGTCATTAGTGGTGGTCATCATGCAATAATCCCCAAACATTATAATACTTGAGTTCCTTTAGAAAATACCCAAAAGGCAATATTTGTAAGTGCTTAAACTATTCGAGGAACTACCTCCATTTCCCATGGACACAGAATAAGTAACAGTTGCCGTGGATCTCATCTTCAGAAATTGAGTTCACCACACCACCCCCGCCCCTCGCTTGCAGACGGGGCAAACCTGAACCAGAACCAGTATGACTTATATAACCAACGTGGTTTAAGTAACTAAACCATATTTTGTCGATAAAAACAAATCCGAATGTTTCCATAGATATTAGCCGTAGAGATAATGCTTGGACATAGGTACATAACAAAAAGCTTCTCACTCTTGTAATTATTTCTAAAATCAGTTAAGAAACACAAACTTGACGAATTAAGAACAAGAAAAAAAAACAAAAAGAGGTGGTTCTTAACTCCTCGCATTTGTATATTTTGTATTTTTTTTCGAAGTCCGTTAAGGACTGCACAGTTATGTCGCGGGGTACGCACGCACAACAATAATATCTGTAATGAAATGGTTCTAAGTATAAAAATACAGCCAATATAAAAAGAATAGATTTTAACTCAAATTTATTTAATTAAACTCTAAGTAGGTATATAGGTACTTAGAGTTTAATTAATTTATATTTATGTTTTGACTGTATAGTCAAAATACAAATAAACTACAATTTCAGCGTCCAAATAGGAATAGCAAGTTAAATTTAAGAATAAAAAAGGGTTCAGACACAAAAGGTAAAGTTCACAAGGAGATCGGAAGTTGGAACAGGTAAGTTAAACAGGGAACAAGCGTGAGTCTTGCGTGGGAGCAGTGCGGGCACTGGCCCGCGGCGGGGGGCGGGCTGCGCCACGCACCCCAACATGATCGAAGTTACACTAAAATGTGGTGTTGCCAACGTTATGAAGAAAAAGACTAATCCAAATGATTTCCAATCTCTTTCAGGAGCTATGGACGAATGCAAGTTCATTTATTTTTCCTGAAATATAATTTGAAATCAGGCCGCCAATAGGGTAGGCAAAGGCTATGAAATGCCAGGGGCACCGGTCTGAACATACCTACTTCGCTTCCTTTACATTCATCAACCTCTTCATGCGCGTACGTTGGTAATAGGTGCTTTTAATTCGGCCCATATTCAATATGTGCGTCAAGGCGGCCTTAACATATACCTTTACTCTCACTCTCGCTCGCCATACCTGCTTTGTACTCTTCTTTCATTCATCCTCTAAATGACCAAACCATCTTAACGTACCTTTATCTATCTTTGTCAGTATATTGACTTTATATTTACATCGTTCTCAGGTCACGCTATTTCTTAATCTATCTTTCATTCTTTATAATGTTAGAGCTACGTACTTCTCCGAGGTATTAATTCAACAGTGTGTTAATCCTGCTTTAATTCATCTTCGGACATTCTCATGATCCACTAGTATCACTACCTACCATTAAATCAATGCTGCCGTTAACACTCCCTGAACGCTTTGCCCGATTGTGATCTTGTTTGCCAAGATTGAGTGTAACACCCCATAAGTCTTATCACCCGCTTCTTTCAATACCCCCCTTCCAGGAAATTCGAGAAAGCTATTGAAAGAAGAGTAAATGAGTTGAAGATTTATTCCTGTACTTAATCATCGCATGCATTCCGATAAGCGAAAGTTTATTGATAAGACTTTACATGGAAATCTCACCGGCGCCATCCGTGAAATACTAATCATTGAGAAGTGCCGTGTGGTCGTTTGTGGCCGTCATTGCCAGTTCTACTCCACCAAGTGAATCTTCTGAAACGTAAATACTTCAAATTACTTTAGGAAATAGCCAAAATGCAACACGTATGCCTTCAACATTCGAAAAGTTCAGTCGATTTTTCGAGTATCCAATCATCAGAAATTGGAGGTAGGGTATACATATACCTGAACCATCCGGTATCGATTCGACGGATTTGTATTGTTTTATTTACTTAAGTTTGAAGCCAATAAAAAACGTTCACGCCATAATGAAATTCTATAATAATAGGTACAGTTGTTGAATAAGCAATTTACAACGGAGAAAAAAATCCTTCTCAAGCGTCCAAATTAGAAAAAGAAGTAACTAGAGTTGCCGCGAATACTCGCTATTATTCGGTATTCGGCATTACTCGTAATTTTTTTGATATTCGTCGAATACCGAATAATAGCTAGTCTTATTCGGCATTCGGCGAATAGTCGTCTAAAATAAACTTTTATCGAACAAAAAAACTAATGAGTTTTTTTTATGTCGAATAGTAATGTCGAGTTATTCGACTATTCGCCAAAGTGAATGGCGATTAATCGGTATTCGACTATTCGCTATAACCACTATTCACGGCAACTCTAGAAGTAACATTTAAGAATAGAAGAAAGAGAGAAGAGAGGCACGAAAGGTAAAGTAAGGTAGGTTTCACTAAGATCGGAAGTTGAAACAGGTAAGTTAGACAGGTGGCAAGCGTCAGTCCTGCGCGGGCGCGGCGCGGGCGCTGGCCCGCCGCGGGCAGTAGGCTGCGCCGCGCAGCCGGACATGACCGACGACACACACGAACTTGGCGACGCTGGTTTTATCAAAACAAACCAGTCTCACAACGAAAACTGTTCTTGACTTGCTGGTTTTTATGACCGGTGGTTACTTCCCATCAGGTAACCCGCATGCTCGTTTGGCTCCCTAACTTACAAATAAAAACCGTAACAAGTTACTTAGTTTATTTTTCCTGAAAAAAATATTTACATACATTATTGTACATGTTTATATACATGTAGTAGTAAGTATCCTCGCCTGTCACGCGGGAGACCGAGGCCCCGACTCCCCGTCGGGAAGCCACTTTTGACAGTATACGGTAAGTATCTCAGAGACCGCCACCGCGATAACAGCGATGGTGAGGTTGGGACAGGTTGTTGTGTAATTGTGAATAAATAAATCTCTTATTTATTTAATAACAGTAGGTCAACAAAACTAGGTAGATTAACTAACTAATTCAATAATAAATTAATACTAAGTTACATACATTAAATCACGCCTGTTTCCCAGAGGGGTAGGCAGAGACCACTTCTTTCCATTTGATACGATCTTGACAAATTTATTTCGCTATTAAGTTATTAGCATGAAAGCCGAGATCCCTGTGTGTTTTTTCTGAAGGTTAATCCTAAAGTATCGATCGATATCTGAATCGATAATCATTTCCAGTTTTGAAGGATTTAGGTCAATAAAAGAAACGTAATTTCGAATTTTAAAGGATTTAGGTCAATAAAAGAAACGTAAGAGTGGCCAGGGCCGAAACAAAAAAAAAGGTTGTAACAACCTTTTTTAACCTACCCGCCTCCCAATGAGGTTGGCAGAGCTGCGCACGCACCGTCGCGTATTCCTGTTTTTCGCAATTGTTGATGTTTTTAAACTTAACTTTGAGCAAGTGGTGTTTTAATAAATATGGACGAGTACTCGTATAAGCAATATTTAATACTTGTTAATACATACATTACAAACTTTATACATATACCTATTAGTATTTAATCCACGTCCGACGTTATGGAGTCAAAGTGGTCGACATGGCCGAAAACGGTCGGAAAGATGATCCAAGAGAAGCTCATCACCTATTTTTTTAATACTATACATCAATGTTGTTATCAACTGCATGTATGGATAAAAACAATCCATATCTTTCTATATTTGGCTAAGATATGCTTGCATGCTTGGATAAGTATACATTCAAAAACCTCTCCTATTGTATTTATATTTAAGTCGGTTAAAAAAACACAAACGTGACGAAAAAAAAAAGACGAAAAAAAACAAAAGGATTTGTGTTGTTTGTATTTTTGTTTAAAGTCAATTATTTAAGGAAACTGAGTAATGATAATAATTGTAATTCATTATTATTTAAATAAAGTCCTATGCAACCAAGGAACGAACAAAATATCATTTAAGCGTTCAAAAAAAAATGCAAAAGGGTTCAGACACAAAAGGTAAAGTTGACTCGGAGATCGGAGGTAGAAACAGGAAAGTTAGACAGGGAACAAGCGTGAGTCTTGCGTGGGAGCGGTGCGGGCACTGGCCCGCCGCCGCGGGGGGCAGGCTGCGCCGCGCACACTGACATGACCGACGTCTCACTCGAACGTTACACTTGGCGTCCCCCGGTTTTTTAAAACAAACAGGACCCACAAAACAAGTTTAATAAAAATCTGTATGCATGTTACCTGAAAACCTTCCTTAAGGAGTTCCGGTGGTCATTTGTGGTCATCATTCCATTGTCCCGAAACGTAAATAATTGTTTTTTTTTTCAGATAATACCCAAAAAGCGATACATGTTCTTGAACTTTTCGTGGAGTTCCATCGATTTCTCGTGAATCCCGTCTTCAGCGCTCAAATCAAATCAGCGGTGTAGGTGTCTGACACTTCAGCATTTTGCTGAGCCAGTGTCCGTTTCACCGCCGCGAGGCCACACATTTGCGTGCTATCCAAGTTTCCTTCACTGTTTTGTTGAATCATTTGTATATTTGTGTGTCTTATGGTTGGTAAATAAATGTATTTCTTCTTCTTCTTCTTCTTCTTCTTCTTCAGAAATTGACCATAGTGAGCACAGTGAGCACATTTACTACAGTGAGATAACTGGATGATGATGACCTTATATATTTTTAATTCATATTTGTTACTAAATACACGAGTTCAATATAATCTACTTGTTAATACATACATTACAAACTTTATACGTATACATACTAGTATTAAATCCAAGTCGTCATCCGCCGTCATGGAATTGAAGTGGTCGCCATGGCCGAAAACGGTCGGAAAGATGATTCAAGAGAAGGTCATCACCTATTTTTCACATACATCGATGTTGTTGTCAACTGCCTGAATGATCGCAAGGCAAGCTTTGCTCGATATTATATTTTTTCATTGTTATTTCTCATCCAAAATAATCAACTTGTGCAACTTCAATAATTATCTGACATTGTTTATCAGATTCACCTGATTCCACGTTCATGAATTTCGTCTTTTTAACACCTCGTCTTTTCTTACCTTTCCATAAAAATTATGTTATTGCGGTAATATTTGTTTTTCTGGAACTCCGATATAATGTTTCACTGCAGCACACGCTAAGTAACACCAGTCTAATGCCAATTGCTCATAACTAACGTGAATCGTAGAAGATTCCTTCCCTACTTCATCATCAGTTACTTGATGAGCAAACGTTTACTGAAAACCTTCATGAATAAATCTCATCGTCATCTGTGAAATATTTGTCACTGAGAAGTTCCGGTGGTCATTTGTGGTCGACATCATCTAATTCCTCCGAAACTTCTTTTTAGGTATCTAAACCGTCCTATATCGATAGAAACAATCCATATCTTTCCATATTTGGCTAAGATAGCTTGCATGCTTGGATAAGTATACATTCAAAAAACCTCTCCTTTTGTATTTATATTTAAGTCAGTTAAAAAAACACAAACGTGACGATAAAAAAACAAAAGGAGCCACCTCCTTACCTATGTTTCTCTCATGTCGTCGCATTTGTGTTGTTTGTATTTTTCTTTAAAGTCAATTATTTAAGTAACCTGAGTGTGTGTGTTGCGGTGTATGCTACACAATAATATTCTGGAATACTCCATGCTAATGTTATAAACTAAATAACAATAATATTTATTATGCAACCAAGGAACAAATAAAATATCATTTAAGCGTTCAAAAAAAAAACAAGAAATAATATTTAAAAATGCAAAAGGGTTCAGACACAAAAGGTAAAGTTGACCCTGAGATCGGAGGTAGAAACAGGAAAGTTAGACAGGGAACAAGCGTGAGTCTTGCGTGGGAGCGGTGCGGGCACTGGCCCCCCGCGGCGGCGGGCCAGTGCCCGCACCGCTCCCACGCAAGACTCACGCTTGTTCCCAGTCTGACTTTCCTGTTTCTACCTCCGATCTCCGAATCAACTTTACTTTTTGTGTCTGAACCCTTTTGCATTTTTAAATATTATTTCTTGATTATTTTTTTAACGCTTAATTGATAGTTTATTCGTTTCTTGGTTGATTAAGCGTTTTTTTTAATGATTATGAATTAAAATTATTATTTTTATTTAGTTTATAATATTAGTATGGAGTATTCCAGAAAATTATTGTGTTGCATACACCGCAACACACACTCAGGTTCCTTAAATAATTGACTTTCTAATAATAGTCTGTCTAATAATTCTCTAAATCTCATGTCCTCATATCTTAGTGATAGGACACAAACGGTTGTTGTAAACAAAACACAGTCCATTGGAGCAGCTGTTAAATTAGGTGTGCCTCAGGGCTCTATATTAGGTCCTTTCTTATTTTTGGTTTACATCAATGACTTACCACCAGTGATCGTTATCAATGTCCTGTAATGGTAGCAAAGTATGGTTGACAAAAAAAACTAATAACGTAGTATATTAAACATTATATATTTTACTAATTATGAGATTTATATACATATTATAACAACAAATCCAAATTATAGTGAATAAATGACTAAAATTTGTTCAACAGATTTGGCTGTCAGTCGTTCACGTCGATTGGGAAAAATCCATTTTAAATAGCTAAATGACCTTTCTACGTTAACAGAAGTCACAGGAAGGAAATTTAAGTCTTTAAAATATTGCACACTATTTTATTTTATTTTATTTACATGGGATTTTGACTTTAAGTGTTTGTTTATATTGTGCTTTTTCCTTTTAATATTGATATTACAAACAGTACATCGAGTGGCTTTATCCGTCGTAACTCGTAATAAAATACGGGTAATTGTGTCAAATACATGCTGTCAATGTAAATACTGTGATCATACGTGCACTTTATGAGGACTCCACTAAAATACTTGAATATCCACTCTAGATACGATATGCATTGGTTTATTTAGATAAACACGTCGCGTAGTGTAATTAGATTTTCAACTACAGTTATAATTTGATGACATTTTATGTCATTTGACGTACACGGTTTTAAAAATATATTAGGGCGGAAAAGGTTTTGTACCGTATAGGTAAGGATTTATATCTACAGGTGTAATCTTTAGAAGGTAAGTATTTATTTTATGGTTAAGATCAAAAGTAAACAACCAAATGTGTTTGTTTTTTCTGCCAACCATACCCTTTGCTACCAAAAGTGGACGTTGATAACGATCACTACTTACCACCCATGGTAGAGAATCTTTGTGATATTGTGCTATTTGCTGATGATACATCATTGATTTTCAAGGTAGACCGAAAATCGATACATCATTGATTTTCAAGGTAGACCGAAAATCCGTCAATTATTCTAGGATAAACGCCACGCTAGGTAAAGTACTTAATTACGAGTAGTAACAATTTGCTAATCAATTCTAGGAAAACTTAATGTGTTAGGTTCGCTTTGCCTAATGTTAGACCGGTAGAATCTAGTATATTTCTAAATGGTGAGTGTTTGGAAATGGTAGATAAGGCGCTTTTCTTAGGGATAACTATAGACAAAAACTTGCAATGGAGTCCCCACATAGTAGTACTAGCAGGTAAATTAAGTTCTGCAGCTTATGCTGTTAGGAAAATCAGGCAACTTACGAATGTTGAGACAGCTCGCTTAGTTTACTATAGTTATTTTCATAGTGTTATGTCATATGGTATTCTGGTTTGGAGAAAAGCTGCTGATATACAGACTATATTCGTGTTACAAAAAAGAGCCATCCGTTCTATAAACTACCTAAACTCCCGTGATTCTTTAAGATTACTTTTTAAAGAAATTAGTATTTTGACAGTTACGTCACAATTTATTTATGAGAATATTATTTAAGTCATTAAAAATCAGGATTCTTTTATTAAGAATTGTAATATACATAATTTTAATACAAGAAATAAAAATAAAATAGCTATTGAAAAATTTCGTGTTCGTAAGGTTTTTAAATCATTTGTAGTTAGGTCAATGCATCCATTACTATAATAAATTACCTGACGAAGTTTTAAAGTTACCATTTCCAATACTTAAAACTTACTTGAAAAAGTCGCTGTCTAAAGCTTACTATAGAGTCGAGGACTATCTATCAGATAAAAGTGCTTGGCCTACACTAAACACCCAAATAACTTAATAATAACTTAATCGTAAGAAATATGTAAACATTGTATATTGTCTAGGGGACACGGTTTCTGTATCAGAATGTATCGAAACTTTTTATGTAGTTGTATTACACCATCATAATTAAGTTTAATTTTCATAATTATTTTTCTATTACTTACTACTAATTAGTTCTGGAGAAAATTCAGAGCTTTGACACATTTTCCTGCTCAACTACGCGTGAATACATTTATTTCTTATCGTATGTTACATTCATTGTTTTATATAATGCTAGGTTAAGTTTTATAATTGTATATTTAAAAAACTAACTAACAACTAACTGACTAACTGTTGAGTTTCTTGCGGCGTTTCTTCTCAGCAGTGGTCTCTTGCGAAGCGCTGGTAGATTTTTGACGTGTAAAAGTGCCCGTGCGGCGTACTACTGAATAAACATCTTTTATCTTTTTATCTCGCGATACTGCCAGTCTCTTGGAAGTGATTCCACGCATTTTAGATGGCTCTGCGAGAGAATCCCAACGAAGCAGCGACAGACCGCTGTAAATGACTTCAGCAAATGTTCAGCAGCCAATTTCTGCCAATGCCTGCCAATAAGATGATAAATTAGACAACAATTCGGCGACAAAATAAAATATGATTCCATTTGAAGAGTATTTGAGCTGGAAATCGTTTTTTTTAACTTTCTACTTTTTCTGGCCAGCTAGACTTGAACACCAGCATGAAAGACTTAGGATATAGAAGGATGCGAGACATCATTCACTAGCCACTAATCAATTAATTTATGTCCAATAATTAACAATGAAACCGAAATATCTGTGGCCCTTGTTTTGTTTTGAGTAGTATATTTTTTTAATTATATTTTTTATTTGTTCTCGTTATTCCTACATGTTTTCCTGCTCAATGACGCAATATATTTTTATTATATCCATCCATAATCATTGTCTTAATAATGCTAGGTAAAGTAATGTGATTCTCATCTACCTCTATACTTCCTTCACCAATAGAAGAAGCCATATTTGTATTTTTGTATATTTGTAATGAATAAACTCAAAAAGTGTTGGAACGATCTCAAAAATTCGTTCACCATTAGAATGCTTCATAAGTAACCCTCGGGCAACATAGACTATGTTTTATTTTTATGTGTGGACAGAGTCGTTGGCTAACTAAGAGCTAGTAAGCCATATATTGACTGATTTCAAATTGATTTTTGAGTTGCTTGCGGCGCAAGAGCAAAAAAAATAATATTTAAGCGTTCAAATAAGAATAAGAAATACTTAGTATTTAAGAAAGCAAAAAGGTTTAAGACACTAAAGGTGACTTGTTACGTTACATTAGGCTTATTAATTTTAGGTGCTCTTATACGGAACCAATTGATTCGGAGATCGGAAGTTGAAACAGGTAAGTTGGGGAGGGGAGAAGCGTGAGTCTTGCGTGGGAGCGGTGCGGGCACTGGCTCACCGCGGGGGGCAGGCTGCGCCGCGCACCGGAACGTCACCGACGTCACTCTCGAACACTACACTTGGCATCGCCCGTATTCTTTAAAACGAACGTTCATACTTACTTAAACTCACGCTTTCGTTCCCTGAGTGAGCTAGGCAGAGCTACAGAATTACCTACAACTCTAAAAAAATGTTAATAATTCTGTTACCACATTTTGCACAAATACGGCTAAAATGTTTACCAAAGTATTAGTGATAGGTTACGAGCTCATCGCCTAACAGTACTACAAAGCTTTATTCCCTTAGTCGCCTCTTACGACATACACGGGAAGACAAGGAGTGGCACTATTTTTAACCGGGCAACCACACGGGTCCCGGTTTAAAAGGAAAAAAAACCAACAAAAACGAGTCTTAAAAAAATCTATTTTACCTTGTTTGCGTCCAATCCCTCTTTGAGAAGCTATGGACCCTATGGACAAGAACAAGTCTTATTTATTACGCCTTCATTCCCATAGTGGGGTAGGCAGAGCTACAGAATTACCAACAAGTCTTATTTTTTCCAAAAAAATATGTTTACTAACATACACACATTACCCTCACGCCGCCCGTCTCCTGGAGTAGGCAGAGTATAAAACGCCAGGTGAACCGGTCAATACCTCTTTTCCTTCAAAGTCAAAGTCAAAGTCAAAGTCAAATATATTTATTGCATGGTCATGATCATGAGTTATACTGGTCTTATAGAATTTGTGTTAATGTTCGTCATGTCCTGCCTCGGAGAGGCGTACAATATTTAAGCTTAATTCTAAATATTAATTAATTAATTAAGTATTTAATACATGTGTTAGTATCACATTAGATGTCGCCGTATTACAAAAAAAAGGAGTTACATAACAGGTTCCAACAATATTATTATATTATACCGATAAGAATTCAGATACACTATAAATACATTTAATAATTAACCAATTAAAAAGCTTTGTTTTAAAATTCGCAGGTGGCAGTTTTTTTAAGTCTACTGGAAGTTTATTATAAAATTTGGTACTCATGCACACGACACTCTTCGAGAAAAACGCAGATTGTGATTTTGGACATACAATGTCATACCCATATTTGGATCGTAATCTTGGCCGTGGGTTTCTACCCGTAAACATGTTTAGATTTTTTTTTACAAACATGCTGACCTCGTATGTATATAGATCAGGGAACGTGAGTATTCTGTTATTAAGAAACAGCGGTCGACATGACTCAGTTTGATTAAGGCCATATATAGCACGAAGGCATCTCTTCTGCAATCTAAAAAGTTGGTCTTTATTGCCAACATTACCCCATAGAATAATGCCATAGCGTAGATTTGACATAACATAGGAGTGAAATGCTAGAAGAGCCGTTTTTTCAGAAGAGACCTCCCGAAGTCGTTTTAATGCATAAGCGAATCTACTCAACTTTGCCATTACATAGTCCGAATGATGAAGCCAATTGGTGTGGGAGTCAATGATCATGCCCAAAAATCTAATTGAATGAACGTTCTCCAATTCAAAACCCTTGTACACGATTTTGATTTGTGTTGGTTTACTCTGGGGAGCATAAAATTCCATGCACTTCGTTTTGGCAAGGTTAACCTGAAGGCAGTTTCTCTCCAGCCATTTGTTAATGTCATGGAAAACACTGTTGACCTCATCTTCGTATTGATTAGTGCTATCACTGCGTATCACTATTGAACAGTCATCAGCAAAAAGAAGAATTCTATGGTCTGTAACCTCTGTTAAATCATTGATGTACAAAAGAAATAGTAAAGGCCCAAGTAAACTGCCTTGTGGTACACCTGCTTTAACAAATCTATATTCAGACCTATTGGTACTAAGTGTTTTAGAGCTTTCAGAATAGGCTGATACTTCAGTGCTTTGCTGTCTACCTTCCAGGTAAGTTTTAAGCAATTCGAAACAGTTACCCCGTATTCCATAATGGTATAATTTATTCAGAAGCCTCTTGTGACACACCCTGTCAAAAGCTTTTGACATATCCATAAAAATACCTATTGCGGGAGTTTTATCATTTCTACATTGAGTAATTATTTTGATAAGCTCATACACAGCCATAGTTGTTGATTATTTTTCTCTAAAACCAAACTGCGCACTAGAAATTATGTTGTGCTTGTCCAAGAATTCCATCAGTCTCAGATAAATTATTTTTTCAAAGATTTTTGAGAATACTAGAGTAAGGGCAATCGGTCGGTAATTATCCATTTCCGAAGTATCCCCTTTTTTTAAGATTGGTTTTACAATTGAATACTTTAACTTGTCTGGATAATATCCATCTATTATCGACAAGTTTATAATATGATATAGAGGAAACACGAATAGATCTGCATTATCTTTTATTATCGATGTTGGTATGTTATCGTACCCAACAGATTTAGTGTTCCGTAGCTTGCTAATCACTTTTAAAACTTCATTTGGACAAGTAGGTTTCATAAAGATAGTTGATTGTAAGGGTACTCCTAACGTCGACCTCTCTGGTAAACTACCTATAATTTTACTGCTTACTTCGTCTATAAACATTATTAAAAGAATTGCAAATTTTTGTGGGGGATGTTACAACAATGCCATCCTTGACAATTTTATCGACACAATTCGACACATCCTTGTTTCCAGTGTTTTGCTTAATAATGCTTCGCTTCCTGTATTATATTAATCAACCTCTTTATGTACCGTACGTCGATTAAGGGTGTTTTTAATTTGGCCCTTATGCAGTAGATCGTAAACACATTGCAAAGATCACTGTACGTGCGTCTATACCCTGTCCACGATAAAGAGCTAGTACTAGAAAATTTGGACAGCATGTGATTGGTCAGCGATAAGGGCGATGCACGTGCACCGGGTGAGTTTACATGGCGGTCGAAGTCCAGTCAACATCTGTCTCCTGCACAGTGCGGACATGTTATAGTGCTCTCCTTTAAATTTTTTCCGGTTTAATCTGTGACTCGGCTTGTTTACTGGACTATCTTCTGCTTATTGTGTGACTCGGCTAGTGTATTGGATTAAATGATTTTATTATACATGAACTATTTTTGATTAACATTAACTATTTTTAAATACAACATATTTTTTTGATTTCAATATTTATGATCAATAAATAATTTTAGTTTTCTTAAAAATACTTATGCGGCATTAGGTTAAGTCCACCAATTCTTCTTTTCATTATTGTTTAATAGTTTGAATAAATGAATACAAAAGTAAATACTTATTGGATCCTTTATTATTTAACTAAACCAGAAAAATCATAAGGGATATTAAAATAAATATTCCGAGCGACGGAGCATGTAAGCCGAGCATGACAGTGAGGTGGCATAGTTCACGCCCACTCTCCTCTTTTGTCCCTTTCATCTACATACAAAAGTGCAAAAGACAAACCGCTATTACTAGCTCTTTATCGTGGACAGGGTATAGGTCACTCTTGCTCGCCATACCTCTTTCGTAACTTTTGCTACTACTTAATACAGGATATACAACCCCGGCTTAGTTAGGAGTCTGACAGACACTTCATGTAATGAAACCTGTTTTAATACATAAACGATTTGATTTGATTTGATTTGAAGCGACTAAACCATTTCGCTTGGAAAAAGTTCGGAAGAAATGGCCTCGAAGTAGGATCTTCAATCACTACAGCAACACTTCACCACATTCCACCTGGCGAGTATTTGGCGTCGTCGGGAACAGAAATATTGGGTCATACGCCTTCTGGCCTGACCTTGCACCGAGTGATTTTTACTAATTTCCCAAAATTTAAGAAAAACTTCTAGGAAAGTGCCTTACTGACGCCGAAGAAGCAGTGGCTGCATTTCAAATGGCCATCGAGTCGAAAATTTGCTAACGACCTTTTCTTACCTACTAGTAAAAAAGTAGTAGTATAGTTTAAATTTAATAAGAATTGTAGATGATGCAAAATAATGCATTTGATAAATAAGAGATTTAATTTTGCAGGGGCCAGGGCCAGTATTCTACGGCCTTTACTCTCAAGTTAATAAGAGCAGGGCCTCTATTCCCGGTGCTAAAAGCCATATCGTGTTTGATCTGTTATCGTATTGTCAACGTTTTGATAGGTCTTATTTATTTAAGAGTAATGGTGGCTGACGTCAAAACAATACCGTAACAGGTCAAATACGATAATGGTTTTCACCGCAGGGAATAGAGGCCCGCTCTTAGTAACTCAAGAGTAAAGGCGGCCGACTTTGAAAGAGGTAAGTTAGACGGGGTACAAGCGTGCGTTTTGGGGCGGAGCGTTGTGAACACTAGGTCCACTGGTCCCCCCCCTCCCCCCGCGGTGCAGGGGCCTATTCCGGCACCCTTGATCCCCAGATCCCTCAGTAGTTCTGTTAGGAGCCAATCTAGGACTCTCTGCTTGTAGTAAACAGTTAACGGCCTATGGCCCAAACCATGTTAGCACCAGCAAGTTAATCCTGTGGCCTTTTTAAAGAAAACTTGAACGTAATCATTTAGAATGAGCCATTTTTGTTTTTACTAGCGTATATGAGTTTCCCACAGTTGGGCACAGGCCTCTCTCGCCCATTGATTTCTCTCATTAGGTAAAATCTTGATATAATGGAAATGGTACAAAAATAACAGAAACACGAAATGTTCAGTAAAACGCAAGTATTACGAAAACCGTAACACTTTTACTCGACCTATTGTTTGGTTTGGGTGTGTAATGATTTGAGTAAAAACTATTATACTCATTTTCATTTTGCATCACAGAAATTGCATAATCACTATCTCTATAATAAATTGAGGATTTTTGGAGAAGGAGGACATGTGCCAGTTTTCACGGAGACGGAATACAGCCAGAGGTAAAAGAATAGTTAAGTAATAATATTGGAAATGATAGGGTATATTAAATCCGCCACGAGCATAAAGCAACTCCAAGCTTAGGCCATCCTCACCAACGGCCTTCGTCTTAACAGATTTCAGGAGAGCCAGTGTTTCTTCTGGAGAAATAAGACCGAAATCGAAAGGAGGAATGTCGGGGCGTGGGGCATTGACGAGACAAAAAAGCGTACAGTGTAATATTTAGAAGGGTCAAGAGTGACAGGAGAAATGCTAAAATGCTTGTTCAGGGCGTTAAGATTGAGTTGATTATTTGGAGAAGAATTTTGAGACACAGCGACTTCATGAACTTCCAAAGTTTACGGGGAGGACAACCTTCAACCGACTCATAGAGTAACGATGTCTAGCTTCTTATTACAGCGGTTACGCAGGGCAACATAGTCTCGATGACTTCTCTCGGATGGGTCGTTGCGCAGCGTCAGCCGTGCCCGATTTCTTTTGGACATACGGGCCTTAATGTCAGCTGTAAGCTACGGAGCTGGGTAATGCGTCACTCGCACTGTTCATAAATCGCAAACAATTTTCTGCTGAAGGCCTCGGGCTCGGATTCGATGTCAGTGCAGGTTTCAATGGTCTGCCAATCGGCACTGCGTAAATGGGAGAGAAGTGCCTGCTGATTGATTTTACTTATATTTCGACGAAGAACTACTGTATTTTGTGCTTATTTCGAGTGACGGATGTTGAAGGATGCGTAGATAAGATCGGGTTGGGAAATGGCAATATTAAACTGGCCGTGAAAAGAGACAACGTTCGGGGATGAAGATATAATTACTAAAAAAAATGCATAATAAAAAGAAAATTATCGTTATGATTAAGAGTATTAGTTAAGATAGTTTCACGCACAACGAGCCGCCACCGCTCAACACTGCACCCAACCACAAGTTGTGTGTATGGAATTTTTTTGCGCATCCGCACAGCACAGGAAATATTGACCAAATATGTGCTAGTTTAGGAGGAATTATTCTTCTACACATAGTATCTTTCAAAAGATCTTTACTTATTTACTTATACAATTTAATTATTCAACAAACAAATGTAGAATTTAGGAAACCTTAAATTCAATATCAATTTAAAAAGCTTTGCCAATGTATGAAAAAAGTAGGTACAGTATTCAATGGAGATAATATAATGTTTGATCGGAGATACATTATGATTTTAATGTGCTTTCAGTAATTTATATTTTTTATTCCAATTATCAGCAAGTTTGAGTAATTAAGTATAACGTTGGCTTATAATATAATTTAATAAAGTTGTTATTATATTTGGGCATTGTTTTATTCATAACAGTACCAGGAATTCAGATTCTGTCAATTACATTTGTTTTATTAAATATAATTCTGATCTTTTCCATATTTATAGTTTTATATAAATAAATAAATATGTTGCTGGATTAATTATCATAACTGTACTAAGCAAATATTTAAAATGACTGACTGTTAGTTTCTTGCGGCGGCGGCGCTCCTTCTCAGCAGTGCTCTCATCTCAGGAAGCGCTGGAAGACTTTTGACGTGTAAAAGTGGCCGTCTTTTTCTTTAATGGCTCAGCCTAGCGCTCCGGGGTTGGGGGGAGGTTTCGGAGACTCAGGGATTTACAGGTACAGCTTGTCAATTAGTGTTTTTATTTATTTATTTAATCAATGTTAATCGACTGTTAGTTCATAGTTTTTGACAGCTGTTAACGCTCTAATCGTCTGATAAGTGGTTAACATCGTATGGAGAAACTCTTAAACTATTTAAATAATTGCACAAATAAGCACTTCTCTATACTAATATTATAAAGCTGAAGAGTTTGTTTGTTTGTTTGCTTGAATGCGCTAATCTCAGGAACTACTGGTCCGATTTGATATATAATTTCATTGTTAGATAGCCCATTTATCGAGAAAGGCTATAGGCTATATACAGAGATGCGATTTATTTGAAATACTTCTATTTAAAATGCAAATACAAAATGCAAAATAGCTATTTTGTATTTTGCATTTAAATGCTTTTTAGTAAGAAGCATTTTGTATTTTATTTGAAATACCTTTCGAGATGTATTTTGCATTTTTAATATTCATTTCAAAATGCAAAATACTTTGTGATACAAAAACAACACATCCAGCTCCAGTAGAAAGACTTTTTTCGTACGGTGGGATGATTATGAGACCTCACAGAAGAAAAATGAGTGATGAGGTATTCGAACAACTGGTATTGTTAAAAAGCGTAATAAAATAAATAAAAATATCTGAGATTTGGTCAAAAGGTATTTTATTTTGAAAAAGTATTTTGAAAATACCTATTTTGCATTTAGCATTTCAAATACAAAACGCAAAACTATTTGGTATTTTGCATTTGAAATAGTAAATCTGAAAAGTATTTTGCATTTTGTATTTAAATGCTTTTTTAAAAGCATTTTGTACATCTCTGACTATATATCATCACACCACATAAACCGAAGCAAAGTGAGGACGGGTCGCTAGTATTACAATAAAATGCATTAAAATTTATCAAGTTTAATTTTAACATTTCAGTTATTGTGTTATGCTTATTGTATTACTTTATGTCGTTTTTCATTAATTTTAATTCGGAAACACCTTACATGGTACAGCTACATGGTACAGTTAAAAACAAATAACCGCGGAGCAAAGCCCCAGTCAAAAGTTAAATTATTATACTTACGCCAAAAAAAATCTCATTGTTGTTTGATATTCGTGGACTCT
Source organism: Acleris laterana (assembly GCA_963966035.1). Taxonomy (NCBI): domain Eukaryota; kingdom Metazoa; phylum Arthropoda; class Insecta; order Lepidoptera; family Tortricidae; genus Acleris; species Acleris laterana. Next base: position 75,814,779 of record OZ014438.1, on the reverse strand, counting down.
TTGTCAAAAAGCCTACGCCATTGACAAAGAGTCCAATGCATTATACGAGCGCCATTTCACTTGCGTCCTGCTATATTAATTAAGTACCGTAAAACGGGGTGAGAAGGGATTAAGGTGTTAAATATCTACTGTATGCGAAGTTTTATCACAGAAATATCATATTTGACATTTAGTGTTTGTGCCCGCGATCTACCCCACGCTAGTAAAATACTCTCAGGGAGTGCCGATTCGACTAGTGGGAAAAGCATACTTATACTTATCTGCCTGTAAATATGTGATTAATTTATAGTACAGCGATCGAATGTCCATTAAATGTCTCCTTTTGCTTGACACAACACCAATCTCAACAGTTCGCGCACGTACATCTCCACCAACACCTCCTCTCTGGCGAAACGGCTCTGGAGATGCTCAAAGGCTGTATGGTACATAGTTCTTTCCGGATGCTGCCGGTCGCTCAAGATGTTGACCTCATGAATCTTCTAGAATTTCCCCCAGAGGCCGGGCCTATTTTTAGGGTCATCGTCAAACTTCCGTAGCTCCAATTTGGGCAGCTTTAGATTTCGGCAGCTTCTGGCTGTCACATCTGATCCAGTCCCAGACTGTAGGTCTCCTCCACGTTTGGCCTCTTCCACACTTTGCTCGCATCTTGTCCGAATCGAGATCCATCTCTTTTTATATGCCTCCGCCTCGTCTACCATCTTGTCGAATTCTCGTTCATTATATAGTTCCTCCGAGTCCAATGCGGGGTTGTAGATGTCCCGGTCTATTGCGAGCATTTATTCAGCCACGTCTCCTAAGTATTCGTAGTCGGCTTTTACATCGGCCTTTGCGTCCTCACTTATGTTCCCTTCTAACGCGTTAGCCGATCGCGTAATTAAGCCGCAGCTCTTTCCGTTCCTTAAGAAATCGGTCCATTTTATTTAGTCACGGTCGCCACTAAATTAAATATAAAATAAAATAGGCTACAGCGATATTTCGACTGATATATTATCTAGCCGCGATTAGAAAGGGATTGGAAATGTCAGTTTTACCGTATACTTACGTCAAAGTTCATATGTGTCCAGGCCAAAGTCATCACATCATCATCATCATGTCAGCCGAAAGACGTCCACTGCTGGACATAGGCCTCCCCCAAGGCTCTCCACTCAGACCGGTCTTGTGGTTTTCGCATCCAGGCATCGCAGGCACAAAGTGAATGAAAGCAATAGAATAATTTACAATACAGATTACCTCAATATCTATAACCTTTTAGCATAATTATCCGTGGTGGAGCACCGTAGGAACATTTTAAGTTACCGTAAAACGGGGTGAGTAGGGACACAACCTAAAATAAGTCATAACTTGATAGAAATAAAATAATTACAAGTATTAAATGGACAATAACTAGAGATGGGCCGACTACGGATTTTGCCGACTAGCCAGTCGGCCGACTAATCGGTTTTCAATTTGCCGATTAATCGGCCGACTAGTCGGCAATGCCGATCGTAGGTTTTTTCTATGTTCGGGTGAACTCGGAAACGTTTGTTTCGCCTACCCCTACCATGCGTTCATGTTTTGACCAGTTTTGATTACGTTTTTTCTGTACCGGCGTATTGCTCGACCAAAAAAAACGGTCAAATCTCTAACTATAGTATTAAAACGAACTACCTACTGCTTTTTATAACTATGTCGAAAATAAAATCACGTGTGTGGAAATTTTTTGACGATATTATTCATAAGTATATTAAATTCCATGGATTTTAATCTATGTAATTTAAATTTCTTATAGGCAATAAAGTACCGAATATTCGGCATTTTTTGCCGACTAGTCGCCGACTAATCACCGACTAGAAATGGAGCCGAATAGTCGGCTTTCCCGACTAGTCGTCGACTAGTCGGCCCATCTCTAACAATAACGTTACGTCTATTGGAATTAATTTCAATTAGTAGTATATGCTTCATTTTAGATTGTGTCCCTACTCACCCCTTTGTTGGAAATAGACACTGGACATATTATGATAAAATATAATTTTTGAATTTGACTTATGTCTTCGTAGGAAAAAGATGGATGACATTGTCATTGAAAAATGAATGGATATTATGAAACCGCGATTAGTTTGGGATTGGAATAGCTGTCAACTCATAATTTTGTCCTCGACCTTGACTTATAAGCAGACGTGGGCTATTGTTAACTCGGAGCACGTTCTGGGGATTTCATATCGATAAATAAGATGACGATTCAAAGGACATCATCCGGGTTTCATACATTTTTGGTCCAAACATAAAAGAGCCGGCCAAAAAAAAAGAAGCTATATTCTGTTAGATCTTGTTCGCCTGAGCATTTGTTATTATGGCACCAAAGCTGTAGTACCAATATCCATAGTTTTATTCTAGTTAGAAAATTAAATATTTCGGTGAATTTAACTAACAAAAACTAATGAATTATTCTACCATACTTTACATTTGAACATATTTTGGTAAGATACGGTGGTTTGGTGCCATAGTAAGAAATGCTTAGGCGGGTAAATTGTACCAGAATAAACCTTTTTTTTTTTTTGGCCGGCACATTCACTTTTGGACCAAAATGGATGATGTCCTTTATACATGTGCTCATTGAAAATCCTCTGCTTCTATAAAGAGGTTCGATATCATGTCTGATATTGAGTCTCTAATATAATAAAGTATAATAATATGGATGTCATTTACAACAAAACAAGACAATTTACAGTGCCAGTCGTATGCTAAAATCAACAATATTTAAGGTTATTCGTCCACGAGTACATAATAATTCGAGGTGGATAATTTCATGTAAACGGCAATCTTTATTACCTCCAAAATATGGAAAAAATATTGATTGTTGACTGTGAAAATAATATCAAAATAGAAAAACATTTATTTACTGTTTTATTCTAAATTGTAGAGAGAATAAATAATATTTCATAATTTTGAATAACAACTTGATCTTGACAGAAACTTCGATATATTTATTGTCGTGAAAGTATTTTGCTACATCACGTAGTAGTATTCGTGCCCCGAGTTAGCTCACGTCTGCATATAATATAAGTAACGAACGAAATAGTCACTATGGAACATGAAGGAGCGAAATAGGAACGTGTTACCGTAGTTGAATTCCGGGGAACTGTATTTCCTGGCTGGACTAAAAGGCAATACTTTTAGTATCTGAAAATTCGAAAGTTCTGGGAAAACCCCATAGCAAAGTTTCCACGTAAAGAACTATTTTGTTTGTGCATAATAAATATGAGGGATATGAAAAGCAGAGCATGAAAGAAAACAATGTGAACAGTTCGAAGAACGATCAACGATGTTTTTAATTGAATTAAAACACGGCGTCATTAAACCTATTGGTTTTCAACCGACTTCAGGGGGCCTAAAATAATGGCTGCGTTTATCGCGTGACAAAATGCTCATAAAACATCCGTCACTTTCTGACACGTACACTTATGTACATAAGTAGGTACGAGAGTGACGGATACTATATCCACATTTAGTCACGCAATAATCGCAAACATATTTGGCCCGCTGAAACAATAGAGGTTCTAAGTATCTTCGGCTGTCTGTTATTTTTATTTTAGTAGGATTTAGAAGTTGGTTTTTAATGTTGTTAAAAAAAAGATTCCAAGTTATAGAATGGTGAAAAAAGTATCGAAAACATTAACTTAATATCAAGTCGAACGAACACGTCTGCTGCACCGTCGGCAGCATTCCTCCCAACTGTAATCACAGATTATAGGATATGTCTTGGATATGCCTACTGTAATACGGTACGACAGATAAGAAATCAATCCTGACACATTGCACAACCATGAAGTTTCTGAATAATGATAATGTTGACAGGAGTAAAATGTTGTTTTCATCACACTAGCTCGTAAATGGTGTTATTCCATGCCTGTATACAGAAGGACAATGGCCGTAATTATTCCCGTGGGAGTTTTGGCGACTTTGTAGTCCCTAGGGAGTAATGACTTTCGTTTTAAAATTTGCAACTACCTATTTCGGTCATCTTTTCTGACTAAGGAGGTTTCATGTAGGTACAGCCAAAACTTCAAACTATTTCTAATTTCATCTTTATAACTTAGCTATATACTAACTTAGCATTAAAAACAATCTACTGCGCTTCTTTAAACTTCATTATTTTTGTATTTCAAGTTTATGTCAATATTTATCATCAATTTTAGTAAATATATTTTTAACAAATGGCAAAAACTGGCTGGATTCCAGTTCAAAACTAAAAAATATTGTTATCTGCATTAGCGAGAAGTGATTATTTTATAATTTGCCGAGTTATAAAGTGTTTTTAAAGTTTCAGAGACAATAGAAACTTTTTTTTTTATTGCCGTCGATGGGCAAACAGGCAGACAGCCCACCTGATGGGAAGTGGTCACCGCCGCCTATGGACATCTGCAACACCAGAGGCGTCACCAATGCGTTGCCGGTCTCGAAGAAATTTAATGATACCCCTTTTAAAAAGCCCCATATTGTAGCGCGTTGGGAAAGTCTCAGCAGGAAGCTCGTTCCAAATTCGTATAGTACGTGCCAGAAACGTTCTAGTAAACCGGCGCGTAGTTGAGCACATTGGCTCAAGAAAATGGGAATGAACACCCTGCCGATGACGAGAAGTGCGATGGTAGAACGAGGCAGTTGGCACCAGTCCAAACAGTTCCTCGGAACACTCTCCATTATACAGACGGTAAAAAATGCAGAGAGATGCAAAGTCTCTCCGGAGGCTAAGCATTTCCAAACGGTCTGAAACTGTAGGATCGTAGAAATAGAAACTAATTAGAAATGGCTTCTTCATCCGATGAATTGGAATTAGGATTCGTTATTACAGCTACATCAGAAATTAAGAAATGCGGCTCAATTACTTCATGACGATTTGTTACCAGCCAAATCGAAATAAAATAACTTTAATTTTTCTTCGTGTTTTTTCCTCGTAAATGTGATGAAAACCATTGTGTGTATCACAGGCAGTAAGGGGATTACTACCCTTGATGCACAATGTACTATATTGCTATTCCTTCACACGCAACAAGTGAGCTTAGCGTTGTTTTAGAATAGAATAGAATAGAAAACATGTATTCAACGCACACGTAAGGAAAACAATAGAAAGGAAAATAAAGTAATAGGAAGACATTACGTTGAATAGGACCCCTCTCAGCATTGTGCCGCAGTGGCGTTGATTTTCAGAGGGACCCTGAACCCTCACCTGACCCTTTTACTACGGTTAACATTATCACTATCAATAATCAGATAATTCATGGCTAGGCAATGTTTCAGGATCATCTGTTTATCTTCTTAATACTATAGACTAGTCACGCCATCAATATAGATAAAACTAAAAAGTAATATTTTCAAAAAACAATACACATAGTCAAACATAGGTTTTTTCTTTTTTTTTGATTATTGTTAAAAACCATAAACCGACTCTAAAGTCACTAACGAGTCCCGTTAACTTTCCATAGATCCCAGTACAAGATCTTGACGAAATTTCCTCTGAAATATACTCCACACATTAAAAACAAACATACAAACGATTAAAAATATCAAACAACCTCGATCCCACAACTCTAAGCTTAGAAGTCTCGTGACTGAACCGCTCGGCGCAGCGTACATTATTTATTAGGAAAACAATGCCAACCTTGGCATTGGGGTAAGACAAGTTCATTGCCCCCGTACCCTAAAGTCCTCACCCTCGTTTAAAGGTTTTGGTGCACGAAAACGGGGTCGCGAAAAACGGAGGATACCCGCGGGCCCGCCGGTTTTGTGTGTCTATGAAATTCATTGAACACGGCACACCAAAAATATGCGCGGGCCCGCGTTAATACCGATCAGCGCCTGCCTCTTGGTGTGACCAGTTTAATGCACTCCCTGAATAAGTGAAATACGTGCGTGGCCGCGTTCAAGTCGCTCTGCTCCTGACCAGCTTCTGGTGTGCTGTAGCCTTAAATACAGTTGGAATGAGATAGCACACTCCCCTACATCACTTGATTATACCAGCTACTTGGTACTTTTGGCAGTTTGCCACTGACAACGATGCCTCTAAACGGTTCGACCATACCACAGTAAATTACTGACTTATTGTGTTTTAAATTATTTCTCATACTCAGAAAGTAGGCCATTTTTTATCTTAAATAGAAGCGGGTTGAAAGTGATACATGTCCACCCTAAGGCAGGAAACTAATTGCATGTTTAAATAAAGTACCAGAAGCGCAGCGGTAATTAGGAGGTGCGTACCGCAACTTAGATCGCATGCGATCAGACGTCGTCGGTAGCGCGGTGCGGCGCACCGGCGGGCGGGCGGGCGCACACGACACAGCGCGGATGTCTCCCACACGTTACAGCAATGTTCTTTTCATCTCTCTTGTTCAGAAAGTTTAATTTGAATGGGTAGATAGCCGGGTGGAAAATTGCGTTTTCACCCCTAGGGTGAAAAGTATTTTTTTTTATTTTTTTTAATAGTTACGATTGGCCACGGATTCTATGATAATTGAGCTACGTCGTAGTATTCAAAGAAAAGCTTTTCATATATCTAAACTCGGCTATACGTTAAACGACGCGACGTATTTATTACGATCTATACTCTCATATTAAAATCATTTTACGACTGGTCTATTTTTTAGGCGGCGAATCGGGAGCGCGTGGCGGGGGTGGATGTTTAGTTTAGTTTAGTTTAGTTTAGTTTATTTATTCATCAATGTAATATTACAATATCAGTTGCAATGCGCCAAAAAAAAACAAAGGTTAGAACTGTGTCTATGCGCAAAGCGCCACAACTACGCGGAATAGGAGCTCCGTGGATTTCGCTTCACGGTCTATTGAAATGATATTACGTGAAGTAATTTTTATGCTTTTTATAAACATTGAAACAATAAATAACGAAACGTTTTCTATGACATAATTCAACTGTTTAATGAATCATCCGACAGTTAAAAATACACGATTTAAAATTCCTTGCAATGACCATTCCACGAACTGAATTCTCGACGTAATGAAAATACATGAAATATTGACTTAGAAGTGAAATTCGATGCAATAAGTGTCGACAATTTGATGATAAACCGCACACGTGTTTTGAAAGGGACGAGTCTCGCTGGCAGACACCGACTGTACAATTGAAATTAACTTCAAACCTCACGAATATATTATTTTGAAAATAATAAATAAATGAAAAAGTCAGAGAGAAATGTGGAATAAAAGAAGATGTAGTGACTAAGATAGAAAAGGGCGTGCTTCGATGATTCGGTCATTTGGAAAGGATGGATGAAAGACGATTGACGAAAGAGATATACAGATCGAAAGTGAGTGGACGGGTCGGAAGGGGCCGCCCTAGGCGTACTTTTCGAGTCAAATCGGAGAAATACTGGAAAAGCGCCGAATCTCAAGTACCCGAAACCGACGTGCGTGCATGACTCGATGTATGAATGTGGAAGAAGCGAAAGAAATTTGTCAAGATCGTAGCAAATGGAAAGAAGTGGTATCTGCCTCTCTGGGAAACAGGTGTGATTTAATGTATGTAATGTATGTATGTATCTAATAAATAAATAAAGCAGACGCTTGCTGGCTAAAGGTTTCACTGACCGTGTCCATCAAAGGACCACCAATTAATATGCAAAACGGCCAAACGTAATCAGTGACGTCAAGTGAGTAGTGAAAACATTTTTGATTTATTTGTAGGAGGGGTGGACTTAAGGCAAGAGAAGTGGCTCTAAGGCAGGTAATTTTGAGAGTAGTAGTTTAGTATAGTAGCTTAGTATACAAGTGTCAAGACGAAGCACAAAAGCGTGCGGGGCATCGCCCCAGACAGATATCGTTGTACGAATCTGAAGTAGTTCCGACCCATTATTGTCTATACAATGTAGTATACTTTGACCTACTTTCAAAAAAAAAGACGTGTTGAAACGTGTAAATGGTGGTTTTTAAATTTTAACGCCTGTAGATATATTTGTATTCCGCATTCAAAAAGAAAATCGGTTTTGCCTATCGAAAGTTACGACTGTTACGAGTATCAACTTGTTTAATTGTATAAATTTCGCTGTTTTTTCCTTCTCTTACTTTGTCAAAAATAGGAAATGTACAAAAGGGCAACCAAATAATACGGATAAGTAATTTAAAAACAATAAAACTGTTGACAACTTGAAGCTAATTAAGATAAGAAAGAACAATCTCTGGAAAATGACTATTTCATGAATGTTATGTATGAAAAGGCCTACATTTGTAGTTGGTTAACAAAACTATATGGTTTTGCTAGCAGAAAAGTAGGTTAGGTTAGGTTATTACTGCGATCCCTACAGAAACGATACAGTGACTCAAAAGTAGATTTGGTTAGGTAAGAATTGCGATCCCAACAAAAACAAAACTGTGACAGAAAAGTAGGTTAGGTTAGAACATAACATTAGGATACCTAAGTGGACTAATAGTTAGCACTTAATTTCTTATGTAAGTATGTTTGTTTTGGGAACATGCAAACAATATAATATGCCACGTTATACATTATGCGAAATATTTTTCAGAGAAATCATTACCGCTACGCGACAGCTACGCGATTTTAGTAGCGTCCTTATCCATCTTTGTATATTATTATTGCATGATTTCCGTCCCTTTCCATCTTTGTATATTATTATTTGTTTGTCTTTACCAATCACTCGACTATGGGAGTCCCGGACCTTTGGAAGGCGTACGTGGAGTCGAAGCCAACACGCAGAGGCCCTATAGACAAGTTTAATTTGGGAAATTGGTGGGGCACCAACCAGCGATAGTCCCTGAGTTCAAACTATAGAAGTATGGTCCCACGGGCAACTACCGGTTAGTGTAAATTATTTAAGAAGCATGAGAACATTAATAATAATAGGCTCTATGAATGAACTGACACGGATTGGTGATCTAGGCTATTGATGAAGCTACGGGACCTGCCTGGCCGATGCTAATTACTTTGGTTGAATGGCAGGCGGTGACTCGACAACTCAATGGAATGGGCCTCCCGAAATAACCGCATATAAGAAGCCAACGTAACGACGCAAAATATGACAAATAAATCCTATTTCCATATATAAAATTGATTTTAAGTTAGTGTTACCTTGAATGTTTGCGAACCCGTGCAATACAACCTACACGTTTCCTACGCGAGCAATATTACAAAGAGCATCGTGAATTAGCTACACCCTCTGCGCACCACTTTGTAAGATTTAATACCGTGCACGAAAGCGTATAAGTATCTATTTCCGTATTTCAATAGCGGGAACAAAATAGTATTTCCTTTCCTAGAGAGATTTCCAGTCTCTCCGAACACAGTTTGTAAAATAAATAATTTAACGCTCAGTAATTTTCTACCTTCGAGAAAAGTGTGTACCTACAGTCACCAGCAATCACATATTGCACACGACACGTCTGACACGTCTTTATTACTAATACATGCTATGGCAACTTAGTACATTTGATATGGTTCGCTTTTCATTCTTCTCTGACATAATTAATAATAGTGTACAATAGTAGTCTTTATTGTACTAATAGAGGTATAACAGCGTGTCAGATATTTTTGCGCCCAACGTTGAATAATACGAGGGCGGGATGATAAGTAACTGGCCTACACAATTTAAAAAGGTTTAATTACAAAATATACAACCTCCTTTTCATAATATTGTTTCTGGCTGTCTGTGTTCTAAATTTGAATTCGATGGCGTCCATATTTTTTGTTAGCTGTCATTTGAAAAAATATTCTGGCGAATTTTTCCAAAATGGATAAAATTGAACAAAGAGCTGTGATAAAGTTTCTTCATACGAGTATGAAAGGTATGAAAGGGGCGGATATTCATGACGACTTAAAAAATGTTTTGGGTGAATGTGTTCTCTCTTATGCTACGGTTAAGAACTGGGTGGCCGAGTTTAAACGAGGACGTACAAGTGTCCAAGATGAACTCCGTCCTGGACGTCCAAAAAGCGTCACGACTTCGGAAATGGTCTCCAAAGTGCATGATATGGTTTTGGCAGATCGACGGTTGAAGCTATCCGAGATACCTGATAATACAGGTATTTCAAAAGAACGATCATATACTTAGTGAAGAATTGAAAAAGAAAAAGCTGTCCGCCCGTTGGGTGCCGCGATTGCTTACACTCGATCAAAAAAGAGTTCGAATGCAAAACTCTCAACATTGTTTGGACCGTTTTCAAAGAAATAAATCGGATTTCTTACGACGATTTGTAACAACCGATGAAACTTGGGTTCACCACTATACACCAGAATCCAAAATGCAATCGAAACAGTGGACAGAATCCGGATGCTCGGCTCCAAAGAAAGCCAAAGCCGTGAAATCAGCTGGAAAAGTGATGGCGTCGGTCTTTTGGGATTCGAACGGAATTTTGTTGATAGACTACCTCCCAAAAGGTCAAACTATAAACGGGGAATACTATGCTAATCTATTAGATAAGCTGCAGGAATGCATTGAGCAAAAAAGACCAGGGTTAGCACGAAAAAAAATATTTTTTCATCAAGACAATGCAAGAGTTCACACTTGTCTTAAGGCCATGGCCAAAATTAACGAATTGCATTATGATTTGTTGCCCCACCCACCTTATTCACCTGATCTTGCACCGTCAGACTTCCATCTGTTCCCGAACTCAAAACTTTTTTGGGGGGACAGAAATTTAAAACTAATGAAGAAGTCATAGCTGCTGTAGAGGAGTATTTTACAGGCCTTGAGAAAAGCCATTTTATGGAGGGTATAACAGCGTTGGAGCGAAGGTGGACCAAGTGCGTAGAGCTTAATGGAGATTATGTAGAAAAATAATAATGACAAAAATTACACTAACTGTAGTATTTAATTGTTAGGCTAGATACTTATCATCCTGCCCTCGTATATTATTACTGGTATGTATGTATGTATGTATGTATGTAAACACTTTATTATACAAAAGAAAAACCAGAATAATACAATTACTATAAAAATATATGACGAACTTACCGTACCTAAGTGTATATAAATATCTGTGTATGTGTGTCTGTGAGTGGCATCGTAGCTCCCAAACGAATGGACCGTTCGTCTGGACTTTGTCCGGCTGTTTAATTTATACATTTTTTTAATTAGATGGAATATGCGTAATAAAACTACATATTAAGTTATAACAAATAAGTGTTTAATGTTTATTCACTTTTACTATGCCTACCATATCACTATAACTAAGTAAGTGAGTAATGTTTCCATATAGTGACTATTAAAACTTGATCGAAATGTCAGGCTTTTTGTCAGGACTTTTCAAATTTCTAAATGACAACCGTACTCGGACTGAAGTTAAAAAAAAAAGATAGGTACATAGGGATCGTTTATAGCTAGGGTTCATGACAATTAGGAGAGCCGTTTGAAAGATATCAGGGACTTTATCGAGTGACAAAAAGTGGATAAAACATTCGTCACTTTCTGACACGTATAAAATTACGAGATTCACGGATGCTTTATCCTCTGGTGGCAACAGTGCTCACACTACTCTACCCCGACGATGCCACACTCGTCGACGCAGGCCTATAACGATAGCGACATCTAGCAGCAGCTCTTTAAACGTAGGAGATCAGCAGCGAAGACAACGCCACCAGTGCCAGACAGCGCAACTTTAATCGAGGTACACTAATATCATAAAGAGAAAACAAAACTATTTTTGAAAATTGTGTGTGTATATGTTTGTAATGAATAAACTCAAAAACTACTGTGCCGATTTCAAAAATTCTTTCACCATTGGAAAACTACATTCACTCTGAGTGACATAGGCTATGTTTTATTTTTCTGCGTGGACGGACATGCGCGCAACAGCTAGTCTGTTATAAATAGGCTTCATCGGGCTTTCGAACATCCTCAATCAGGTGATATCCGTATAGATGAATTAGCGAACTACTGTATTTCTCTCTCTCTTTCTCTTGCCTATAAATACACAATACCACTACCTACATATATGCAATTCCACGCACTCGTTAAGATTGCGCCGATTAGAGCGTACGCCGGACGTACAGTGGCGCCCTCAGTACTATTATTGTGTTTTCCAATAAACTAAAGTATTTTCTTGAAATTGGTCGGTAGGTTTTTGTACCACAAATGAAAACAGAACTTATAGGGTATATCACATAGTTTAATAACAATTCACCTTCGAGTTATCAACTTAACGGAAAAAAGTGGCCACCTTTTCCCGTTAACCTGACTACTCAAAGGGTAATTGTTATTAAAGTTTGTTACGTATCCCATAAATTGTGTTTTTATTTGCGCTACAAAAACGTATCGTTTGATTGCAAGGAAATTCTTTAGTTAGTTAGAAAACACAATAATAGTAATGAGGGCGCCAATGGACGCTCGACGTTTGCTCGGTGCAGTCTTAATTCATCTATACCATGGATTTTTCTTCGACGTCGACAATCCCACGGGAACAGCGAATTTCCCCATGAAAAGTACTATGAGTAAAAATGGATGACATTCAAACAATTATTGTTTACTATACAAGCACCACTTTTATAAAAAATATGGTTTATTTATTTATTTATTTATTTATTATCAATTAGCACTAACAGTTAAACCTTACGTGCTAATTGTTACACATTTAATTACACTATTTATGTCAACAAGGATAAGATTAAGAAGTTTTAAGTAGTAGGTACTCTACTATAAAATTAAATAGCATTATTAGGGTTTCAAAGATTCAACCAAAACATGTAAATAAAGTGTTACATTTGAAAAATAAAACTAGCGAGATTTTTGTTTCAATGAATACGATTAATTTAAACATATCCAAGCAAAACAACAGACACATTAGGTGTTACCGTTAGTGACTTCCAGACCGCGGAACACTACCGACTAGCATTATGAACCCTCTCGTTTTAGGTTATAACCAATCTTCATTCCAAATTCCATCCATTCTGGTCCAGCCGTTTTAGGGAGAGGGGAGTCATAAACATTCAAACCTACACACACACACTCACACTAAAACTTACACACTTTCGGATTTACAATATACTAGCGAGCCGCCCTCGCTTCCCTTCGGTTTATATGACTTTTTAAGTAACACCCGTACATAAATCAGTATTTATGTTTTTTTTATACATTAAAGCCGTCCTCTTGAATACGCTACCTACCTACTGATGAAAACCGCATTAAAATCCGTTCCGTAGTTTAGAACATCTAAGCGAGCAGACGGCGCGCGGTAGCGACTTCGTTTTATATACAGGGTTGGGCAGATTAAGACTGCGCCGAGCAAACGCCGAGCGTCCAGTGGCGCCCTCATTACTTTTATTGGGTTTTCTAATTAACTAAACAATTTCCTTGGAACCAAACAAAATGTGTTTGTAGCGCAAGTATAAACACAATTTATGGGATACGTAACAAACTTTAATAACAATTACCCTTTGAGTAGTCAGCTTAACGGGAAAAGGTGGCCACTTTTTTTCGTTAAGTTAATAACTCGAAGGTGAATTGTTATTAAAGTTTGTTACGTATCCCATAAATTGTGTTTATACTTGCGCTACAAACACATTTTGTTTGGTTCCAAGGAAATTCTTTAGTTAATTAGAAAACCCAATAAAAGTAATGAGGGCGCCACTGTACATCCGGCGTACGCTCGGCGTAGTCTTAAGTGTCCTATTTTGAAAGGGCTATAAAAGTTGGAAACCAATAATAAAATTAAAACGGATTAATTTTTTTGGTTAATTACAATTTATAGATACTAAATTAATTGTGAAGTTCGAATCGCTCTCCTTTTGCCTGTAACTGTATAACTTTACGCATTCTTCCGAAAAATGATGTGCACGCGGCACGCACTACTTCTTCAGGTATTTCATCCATATCTTAAGCAACCGAGCCTTGAACGCGTCTAAATTCAGGCCACGGGTACTCCCGATCTTGCTTAACATTATAGCCCCATATGGAGAAATCCAAAGGATTTAAATCCGGTGAAGCTGAGGGCCATTCATTCCAAGGTATGAAATCGGTTAAATTTGTTTGGCACCAGTCCTGAGTGCGTCGAGCTTTGTGGGACGGAGCACTATCTTGCTGGAAGCAATAATAATCGTCCCCGTACAAGTTTCGTGCATTCCCCAGCAAATGATTTTGCAAAACGTTTTCAATGTAGTAATCTTGATAATTTTGACACCTCTGTCGATAAAAGTAGCGGTAACTTCCCTCTTGGAGATATCACACCCCATACCATGACTGCCGATGCACTTTGGAAACGTTCTACAGCTAATTTTTCAACAGGAAGATGCCGCAATGAAACGCCATACACGCGATCATTCTGCCGATTCTGACTATCTTGTAATATGATCATTTTTTCATCGGAAAAAATTATATCATCTGCGTGCCAAGCCAGTATTAGCTCCCTGCATTTTTTCACTCTAGCTTTTTTTAGAGCGGCAGTCAGTCCATGATTTTTTTGTTTTCTGTACGCTTTGAACCCAAGATCGTCACGGAGGATGCGGCTCATGGATCGCCTAGATATTTTCATATCTTTTGCCAGTTTGCTAGCACTCTGAGCCGGATTTCGTCGAATTCGCTCACGAACGCATTTTATCATGTTTTCGAGACGAATCGATGGTTTTTGGCCAGGTTTGGGCCTGATTCTCGATGTTCCTGTTTCTTTGTATCGTTTTATGGTCCGCGATATGATTTTAATATTGATACTTAAGTGTTTCAGCTTCTTTAATATCTCACACGGCCTGAAATTTTGTTGATATAATTTCACAACGACGTTTGTTGTCAAATACATAAAAAAAAAGATACGAAGCTGTCGCCTTACATGCATAGACACTAAATACAAACTCATCTTAAACATATAGTATCAACTAAAAAGTCGGCATATTATAAATGAAAAGTCACGAGATAAAACTAGGACACTTAATCTGCCCAACCATGTATATAAAGAAGAAGTGTGATAAGGGAAGAGCAAAGTTTTCTTATTATTCCCAATTACTTATAGTGTTGGTAGGACCTTGGTCCTAGTCGACACTCGTAAAAAGAGCCCTCAGTGACCTACCTGCGCAGTGAGCAAATTACGGACCAAATCGGTGGGAGCGACGGACGGGGGGAGTGTGAACCACTCCGCTTTCCTGCCACGCTATTGGTTTGTCAGCAGACAACATGCGCAAACATATCCCCTCCACTAGCCTCTCGGAGCTCCTTTGGCATAGAAGCATTCCATCTTAGTCCTCCGGGTTGGCAACGCAATTGCGGTCTTAGGATTGCAGTCTTAAGATTGTAGCCTTTAAGTTTTAAAAGTCACTACTGTCCAGACATGTAGTAACACTTTTCAAAGAATAAGAAACTCTGGATATTTCAAGCTCACCACAAACTGCGCCGCGGAAAAGCCACCCTTCAATAAACCCTTTTCGAGGTTAAAACATACTTACCTACTAAGAAAATAGGAAAGAAAATGAGATTTTATGATACAAAATTAAATTCATATAATATATATATAATAACAATATATTGTTTTTAATAGGTACTTTTCATATGTAGCATATTTTCTCTTTTCTTTATAGTAAACTAGCTGTTCCTGTGTCCACTTCAAAGGGCAATAAAGAAAAATGGGTAAATACATATTTACCCATTTTTCTTACCTACACTCATAAAATACCGTGGCTTTCTATTGGTAAAAGAATTTTCAAACTCGGTTCATAAGGTCCAGAGATTACCGCCTACAGCGACGACACATACTTTACCTCTTTATAATATTAGTAGATTTAAAGTACCTACATGAACAAATTAAAAGCGCATGTATTCTGTGCTAGGTGTGTCCCTATATTGAATTATTGAAATAGTGCATGGTTGCAGAGGGCAACCAAATACAAATAGTCGTACCAAATTTGACACTTGTATGTTTTAGAAGAAGGAGAAGAAGAAAAAGAACAACACACAGTTTTGTTTTACAGTTGTTGTGAAACGGCCCCAACTCAGCATGTGTCACTAAGGTAAAAGCTCCCATCATGGACAGTGCTCCAGTTATGAACAATTCTATAAATATAAGTCTCTGAGATTGATAGTGCTTTTAGTGCTACAATTAGATTATATTAAATTATTCGGGATTACTACTATTAGAATAAAATGTTTAGTATTGATTATGTTTTCATTTAAAAAAATGATAATGTTCATCACTGGAGCCCTGTCCATAATAGGTGCTTTTACCTTAGCATGGCTGGGCCCTATTTAGGTAATAAACGTTGCAATCCGACAAAACTATAAAGAAGTGACATATTTGTAGCATTGTTCGGTAAAAACCAGTTTAACAAATCTATATTGTAAAAGTATTGCTAAATGTGTGTAAATTGTAAGACGTTTAAACTGTGTGTATAAAACATTAAAATTGTAAAAAATGATTTCGATAGTTTTCAATTACAATTTTGTTTTACTAATAAGTCATGGTAACCCTACAATGCATGAGTTTTTTTATTTGTGTGAAAAAAATATATGTGGTTTTATTTAGGGCTTAGTTAAGAGAAAAAATAATGAAAAAAATATATAAGTAATATTTCAGGAGAAATTAACTTTTTTTAATCCGTTCCATATGTGGTACACCATGCAATTAGGTGTCGGTTACACTGATATTTAATTATGAATTCGATTTTTAATTTAAACTTCTGTAGACTCTTAACTTAGAGAAATAGTATTAGTTTCCATTATTGAAACCATTTTTATTAGTATTTCTCGCATGATATGTAAATAAACCGTTTTATGGCACACCATGATATAAGGTTTGGGTTACATTATCGTATTATTATGGAACAATTTCTTAATTTATACTTCATTACACTCTAAACTTTTAGAAATAATTGTTGTATTTGTATGAACAAATTTCTCTTAGTATTTTCACATTTTTCACATTATGTGACAGTAAAATATTTCATGTACTATGAAAAATCCATAAAATTACTGCATGCAGTGACATATATGGAACATTTGGACACGCCGTCGATGCATGGTGTGACAGATCTGGAACGTTTGGAAAAAACTGTGTATAGGCGTATAGATTATCATTGACAGTATATAATATTTACAGCATACTTACGCAAAGATTTTCACACATAAAAATATTTTTTTCTTCGATTTTTGATTATATATTTTTTTTTATTGCAATATGTAAATGAAATAAATCCATTGTTCACGGAGAACAGCAACATTTGTATAAATCCCTTGGTAATTTCAAGTACAATGCCATCTAGTGGATTGTTACTGTGCCCTCTAGGTTTGCTTTTATACAAAAAAGATTCGCTGCCTTTACATTATTTTTAACTACTAACGATTAAACTGGTTGTGACATATCTGTCACTGTATGCATTGTAGGGGATTACAATGTACAAGTAATTGTATCTTTTTTGTTGAAGAATAATAACAAGGATAGAAAATAACTTCAGAATCAGAATCAGAATAATATTTTCACACCACATGCACGAAATTGCCCAATTACATATCATGCAAACCTCACCTAAAGTAAGTCATTATAGCCATCGGCTAACCAGCGGGTTGTAACGAGATTCAGTACCATATTATGATATGACCCTGCGGGTTATTATATGGTACTGAATCTCATTATAACCCGCTGGGTAATAATGACATTTGAATTCGTATGAAAAATTGTTCCATAGAAACCTACAGCAAAAAGAACGTATTTGAAAATCGAACTGGCCACTACAAGCCTTATACGCAAAACAAAGAAAAGGTGAGGAAAGTAGAGTACTTATTCTCCTTTGGGATAAAGCTGTTTTCGTCTTCAGCGAGCTTGAATCCCTTGCTGCACTCAGGACTCCGTTTTAATTCCCTCGCTTCGCTTAGGAATTAACTCGTAACACCTCAGTTCAATATCGCACATAAAACAACAGTACTTTATCCCCTCGGTGTTTAATCTACTATTATTCAAGTATCTAGGTTTACATAATAAACGCTTTGGATTTTTTTAGTCACTGCCTAGTCTATTTTATTACTTTCATTCGACGTTTCTTGCCGATTTGGACACCAACAGTAAAATTACTAGGTAGGTACTCTAACGCTCATACCATACGAAAATAAAGATGTGTTATTTGGTAAATTAATAACGAAATAAATGGCAACAAATAACGAAATAGTTAAGAGCTTCGGACTGGCGACGAAGCGCATCCATTTAAATTAGCCATCTACAATACCAACCTAAATATTCTAGGTAAGTACATCATATCTTAAATAATCTAGGAACCTCGACAGTTACTATTCTCAGGCCAACCGAGTTCTTCACCAAATTGAGAAAGACACATATTTCAAGCAGTTATGTGCAGTCCCTTTATATATAATAATAATAATAATAATGATGAGTTGTTTCGGC
Organism: Acleris laterana; assembly: GCA_963966035.1. Lineage (NCBI taxonomy): Eukaryota > Metazoa > Arthropoda > Insecta > Lepidoptera > Tortricidae > Acleris > Acleris laterana. Next base: position 75,796,473 of record OZ014438.1, on the reverse strand, counting down.
AAACGGTCTTATAGCGAAGAGTCTCGACCAACACCTCAAGAGACTCTCGCTAGATGGTTGGATCAAGGGCAAGATACAGAAGGCAGTACTCCTCGACACGGCACGCATTTTGAGGAGGTTCCCCTCTCTGCAGCCCTAACCACCGGTAGCTTGAGCCCTGCCCCGCTGCCGGCGGCACTCGTAGGTTAGGTTTTTTATAATGTTTACTTTTTGGTTTAGTATTGTTATTTTACTTTTATATTTGAATATTTAATAAATAACCGGAATAATAATGAATTTCTGGTGCGAGGGAGCTCATTCACGAAAACTGGAGCTCTGTTCAATGTTCGACGCCTTAACAGGCGCGCTAGGCCTATACCGTGCGTATCTGCTATTACCTATACAAGTAGGTACCTTTGGTATTGTGACCCATCCAATGTAATCGCAAAAATAATGTTCATATGGGGTTTTTGTTTTCAAGTTTCCTGTTTTTGTTATTTACCAAGTATTCAATTACCATTAAATACCAAATCGGTCAGATTAAACGCGAACTTTATACATTTTTATGGTTCCGCACCTCGAAAGGAAAAAGCGGAACCTTTATAGGATCACTTTGCTGTCCGTCCGTCCGTCCGTCTGTCTGTCAAGACCCTTTTTCTCTGGGACGCGTGGAGGTATCAAGCTGAAATTTATATCTAATATGCAGGTCTACTTTTCTGGAGCTGTGAAAAAATCAAACTTCTAAGCCAACGCAATCAAAAGATACAGCTGTTTATGCCGCAAATTTCCGCAAATTTCAAAACTCGCAAGGGAATCAAAACCTACAGGGTACTTCCCGTGAACTCAAGAGTCTTGAAATATGGTACGAAGCAACCTCTCATAGCACAGATAAAGGAAAAATTGCAAAAACCGTTAATTTTTAGTTACATCATACAAAAAAAATATTTTTAATAATTTTAAAGTTACTACCCCTTTCCTCATGAACGCGTAGAGGTATTAAATTGAAATTCTTATAAAATACTCAGGTCTATTATTATAGACCTTTAAGCTGTAACAAAATCAAACTATGTCAACGCAATCAAACGAAACAGCAATTTAAGTATGCGGCATATTTTCAAACTCGCAATTACTCGCAAGGGAATCAAAACCAACAGGGTACTTCCCGTGAACTCAGAATCTTGAAATTTGGTACGAAGGGACGTCTCATAGGACAGATAAAGGAACAATTGCGAAAACCGTAAATTTTCAGCTACATCATACAATAAAAATAATTTATAATTTTAAAGTTACTACCCCTTTCCTCGTGAACGCGTAGAGGTATTAAATTGAAATTCATATCAAGGTTTGTACGAAACCCTCGGTGCGCGAGTCCAACTGGCACTCGGCAGGTTTTATTTTAATTATCTACTTATCGCTCAAACTTAAGCATCTATGGTTCTTCATTCCTGTTTTTGGCTTAAAAGTACTGCTATAAACCATTTAACAAGTTGCTTGTAACACAAAACAATCAATTGAATAAATGTGGGTAGTTCATTTTTAAATGTCAATAATTTTTTTCTCGTAACCAGCGACAAAATCTAGTACTAAGTATATTTTAAATACTATGTTTCGTGCTTATTTCCCTCCTGACTATTTCGACTAGGCGTTCCGCTCCCCCCTCCCGTTTATAATTTCAGTGGGCGAGGGAAGTTACAGGATTCAAAGGCGTAGGGTGGGAAGGTGCTTCCGCTCCGCAGTTCCAGAGCAAAGCCCGGACCGAGTGGACGCCGCTCAAGCTCCATTGAAACCCGCGAAAGCTTCTTTCAAGTTTCCGAACACATCAGAACTCGCGCTTAAATTCGTATAGTTCGAATAGTATTCGTGACGGACAAGCAGTCAAAATGACTTCGAACCCGGTTCCATACGAATCATTCGACATTGAAGTTAACTCGCCTGAAGAGCCTAATAACATAGCATGGGCTTTGAGCGACAGAACCAAGGCCATCCTAAATTTGATGACGGGACTCATCATCCTGGTCATTTTTTTATTATTTTGGTATTGGTAAATTTTCACATAGACATTTTTATTTTTTATGTATTATATTTATTTATATTTGAATGGACAATGGTGAGAGCTAAAATTTGCCGGCACGAGTGCAACAGGATCAAGGTAGCAAAATGTAAGTACATTAACTATACTATAATAAAACTAGTATTTAAATTGTGTTAGTATACAATCTCACACAAATGGATCTTGTCCCAAACTAATATCGTATTTTTGTAGGCGAAGTATATAGGTATGTTGTTTTGTTTTATTATAACAAATTTACTGAAACAGGGCAGGGTATAGACCAGGGTAGAAGCCTTTAAAAATAATAAAAAGTGAAAAAAAATAATAGTAGGATGAAACCCATTGGAAAAGGAGGAGAATATTATAAAAATAAAAGGAAAAATAATTTACGGGCGATCTGAGGTCGGGAAGGGGGTGGGGGTGAGTTTTTAAGGGTAAAAAACGGTTTTTCTCGATTTCCGGCAAAACTAAAAGTCCTATCGAAAAAAGTCAAATGGCAAAGTTGTAGGTAATAAAAAGATCTAAAACTTTTGTATTTACACTTTTTTCACATAACCTCAAAATTTATGTGAAAAATCCAAAAAACCTAGTTTTTGGTTTTTTATTTTTATCTTTTACAAACATTATTTTTTTTTTACGAAATTTGGTGAAAACTTACCTTTTTATGTCCCAAATACGCTGTAATTTATTTGATTAAAAATATTTATTTTTTCACCTTATTTTGAATTAATATCAAAAAACACCCTAATTTTCAATCGAAAATTCACCCGTCAAAATATCAGCTTTTTTCAAAAAGTTGGTATGGTTTCTGTTCGTTGAAATCTCTACTTTCCGATGGTGAAAAAAAATATATATGTTACTACAGTAAATCTTCTCAGAAAATGCAATCATCCATACTGATAATCTGAAAAGACAAAATCGAATTAATAATGCCTTCACTATTTTATCGTGAATAAACTCCAATGAAAAAAAAAAAATTAAAGAAATAAATGTCAAAATGTATAAAAAATATATTAAATATATTTAGTTTGTCATTAAAAATATATCGAATACTGGTTAGGCTAACGGTTGTAACAGCTGCTACGAAATATATAGTATATAATAGTAGGTATGTATGTAGTACGACCCAGACCCGCCTAGCCTCTTCCCCACTTCTCCACGAAATACCTTTTGATGGGCTACAATTTTTCGTAGGTCACTCAGGTATATCTACTCAGGTATATATAATTTATCTTAAAATAGTTATAAATAGGCATCTACGCATATAATATATTTATTATTATATATATATACACGGTATTTCGTGGAGAAGTGGGGAAGGGGCTAGGCGGGTCTGGGTCTTACTACATACATACCTACTATTATATACTATATATTTCGTAGCAGCTGTTACAACCGTTAGCCTAACCAGTATTCGATATATTTTTAATAACAAACTTTTGGCCGATTTCCATATATATTTTATACATTTTTAATAGATTTATAATAATAATATATTTTTTATACATTTTGACATTTATTTCTTTAATTTTTTTTTTCATGGGAGTTTATTCACGATAAAATAGTGAAGGCATTATTAATTCGATTTTGTCTTTTCAGATTATCAGTATGGATGATTGCATTTTCTGAGAAGATTTACTGTAGTAACATATATATTTTTTTTCACCATCGTAAAGTAGAGATTTCAACGAACAGAAACCATACCAACTTTTTGAAAAAAGCTGATATTTTGACGGGTGAATTTTCGATTGAAAATTAGGGTGTTTTTTCGATATTAATTCAAAATAAGGTGAAAAAATAAATATTTTTAATCAAATAAATTACAGCGTATTTGGGACATAAAAAGGTAAGTTTTCACCAAATTTCGTTAAAAAAAAATAATGTTTGTAAAAGATCAAAATAAAAAACCAAAAACTTGGTTTTTTGGATTTTTCACATAAATTTTGAGGTTATGTGAAAAAAGTGTAAATACAAAAGTTTTAGATCTTTTTATTACCTACTACTTTGCCATTTGATTTTTTTCGATAGAACTTTTAGTTTTGCCGGAAATCGAGAAAAACCGTTTTTTACCCTTAAAAACTCACCCCCACCCCCTTCCCGACCTCAGATCGCCCGTAAATTATTTTTCCTTTTATTTTTATAATATTCTCCTCCTTTTCCAATGGGTTTCATCCTACTATTATTTTTTTTGGTTTTAAAAATTATCGACCCTGGTCTAGTAGGTAGGGTTATTTAAATAAATTGTGTTACATTTTCTGCATTGAATGACTTGTGAAGTGAACCATCAGTTTACTTTTTCCGATTGTCAAAGTGGCCATTTATTTCCGAAAAGTTGATTACATTATGGTTCTACACTCTTCAAATTCAATATATAAATAATTTGGTTTATTAGCATAATAGTAATGAGGGCGTTACTGGCCCGTCGGCATTTGCTCCGTGCGGTCTTAATTACGTAGCAATGTAAGTACCTACTTACTGAATTGCACCACAATAATCTTAGAGCACATAAATATATTATATAACAGTTAACACAACCTGCTGACATATTGGGGATCTTCTCGTTATAAGTAAAAAACTCTTGTGTCTCTAGTAGCGTAATTGCGCAGTTACGAGTAGATCTACTTACGTTTTAAAATGCGTCACAAATACTATACTTGGGAGCAAAGACATCGAGCTACTTTCTATGGAAATTCAGTACTGTGGCTCGATTTCTTTGCTCCCAAGTGTACATTAATTATAGGCAAATAATAAAGTGAAATAGATTGATGGATTGTATGGTACGAAAGCGATCATCACGGTGGCATGCAGTACGATGCAATCCACTGCTTCACACCGTGCGCATCTAGTTATTTTACTAAAATACTTACATTAGCTTCACTTGTAACTAAAACTCTAAAAAACTGACAAACCGTGGAATCAAATCTTGGAAGTCAATCTTAACCTACTTTTAATGGTCGGATCGACTTGTACCAGGCATAATCATGCAATTCTAACGGCAGTGCAATATATTACCATCGAGCTGGTATGACGATGAACACAGAAGGTGACCATAGGAACTCCTCAAGGGCTCGTAGTAGATACGTCGAGTTTGGACTCATTTGATTAGTCTTTTGATAGTGATTCTCTAAGAATTACAGTCGGTTGTAAATTAGTTTTTCAAAAGACTTATTCCTGCAGCTTTGGAAATCGGCTGCGAAGGCTTCTGTGTCCCAGCATCAGTATTGTTGATGTTTACACCGGCTGTCTCTTGGTTTGCCAACTCCGAGGCACGCAGGGCAACACAACCGCCGACGGTGGATATTCTTTGCTTTTGTTTCTTTTTTAATGGCAAGAAGGTGGTCTCTTGGAAACAGGCGTGATTTAATGTATGGTTCCTTTTTAACGAGTTCTTGTAGCTGTATCAATGTAATAACACTGTTATATTTTGGTGATTTAGATTATTATTGTTTTTCAATTAAAAATCTCTTGATAAATTAAGTTCATTAAAAGAGGTATTGAAATAGAAACAGAAATATTGAGTAATAAGTCCGACGAAAACAGAATAATAAGTCCAAAGCTGTTATTAAGGATTAGATATCAAGTTTTGGAGTTAGGTACAAATAGTAATTTTAGGGAGCCAAAGGAGCCGAAGGTATATACATAATAATAAAGATCCATCGCGAAACGTACATTTTTTGTCGACTGTACTGTATTCACCCTTTCGTCCACTTCCATAACCAAGGTTTCATATAACTGGTTCTGAATAAGGATTTTTTTTCACTGTTTCATAACCAGTTATTAAACAAGACTTTTTTTCCATTTTCATAACCAGGACCTAGGTACCACTATACACCACTCTTATTTCAAATCAATTGGACAGTATCGACGGAGCTCCGCTAACGCGGAGCTCCTATTTCTGGGTGGTTTGGCCCTCCGGGCCTGCTGCAAAACTAACATAACCTAAACCTACCTAGTTTCTGGTTATGAAAATGGAAAAAAAAGTCTTGTTTAATAACTGGTTAAGAAACAGTGAAAAAAAATCCTTATTCATAACCAGTTATGAAATCTTAGTTGTGAAAGTGGACGAAACCGTATTCACGACGACGACACGCAATGACAACGCCGATGGCCTGGTACCAACCTCACTGCGAAGTCCACGGTCCCGGCTACGTTCCCGTTAAGGGTACAGATGTATTGCAAAATGATTTTCCTTCGGGAAAACTCGGATCTCAATCGGAATACGATGGCACCCGAACTGTCAATCAATGATTGTATTAAATGAGTGACGTTTTCATGTCCATTAAAATGGAACTTTATTGTTTAGTTTCAAATGACAAAGTGACAAATGACAGCATTTGTCATTTGACACTAAACAATAAAGTTCCATTTTAATGGACATGAAAACGTCACTCATTTAATACAATCATTGATTGACAGTTCGGGTGCCATCGTATTCCGATTGAGATCCGAGTTTTCCCGAAGGAAAATCATTTTGCACTACATCTGTAGATGTGTGTGATGAGCGCGAATATTTGCGTTTGGAGTGTTGGATGTTTGGATAACAATGTATAATGTATGTATATGTATGTCTAATTTATGTGTTTCTCGGCATTTAAGTATGTTTATCGTTGTCCAGTACTCAATAGTACAAGCGTAGAGCTTAGTATGGGACTAGGCCAATTTGTGTGAGATTATCTTATTTATTATGCGAGAGCAAAGATGGAATGTTTCTGTAATTTCACTGTCTTATCCCAACACCAGGCCCCTATACCACAAAACTTTACAAGCCTACAATTTAACAAATTTGTCAACTTTTTGTATGGAGATCCGTACAAATTTGTCAAATTGTACGCTTGTAAATTTTTGTGGGATAGGGACCAGAACGGTGCGGTACGGAACGAAGTGGTAGATTAGCGTTACCTTAATTTGTTTCGGTGAAATATGTTTGCCAAAAGTATTGTTTCCCAACCGTTTCATTTGCCAACCAGCTTTGTTTTCTGTATACGTAAATATTTCAGGTATTATAAAAACTAACCATACCTTTTGGGTTCTACACGATGGAACCGAAATAAATCCTGAAATATTTATATACAATTTGGTTGGCAAATTAAAAGGTTGGGACGCGATACATTTGGCCAACAGACTTGCCAAACGACAGGCTCCGGGTAGATTGGGATTTGACATTGGGAGTGGGAGTGATCCAGACGAACCCTGCACAAGGTTCGGCCTGCGTATTATCTTCTTACACAAAAGGTATAGCTACGCAGAACTTCAAGGCTCGTAAATAACGAATTCACCGATAACAATACTTTATTCTAAAATCAACACCAACATTTACCAACGCAAATCACATATTATTATTATTCTTGTCCAACAACAGTAACAACAGCCACAGATAGTTATTGGACATAGACCTTCTCGCTCTGTAGTAGCTTGTAGTCTCGTCCCGATTTCGCCTGGTTCGGCGATTCTGTTGTCGACTCTTCTCCACCCTGCCGCCTGCTACACCTTTGTTTTTTTTTTCAGATGGCCTTATACCTGAAGGTTTCTTCTCCGCTACCAGAGACCTGGTGCTAGAGGATCCCGAAGAACGTTGGTCATCATCGGAATCGTGCGGCGAGTCGAGCGCTTCATCAGGGTTTGATCCGGGCAAATCACCACCGTTCATTTTGAATGTCAATGAATACCCATCGGTTATTTAGTTTTGTATAAGATAAATTTATATATAAATTATAACACGAAGAATTTCATGATTTACATTATCATACGTTATTAGAGTACTCTGATTTTGCTTGATTAACCGGAGTATGACAGTATAGTTTTTAAAAGATTTTCAGTCTAATCAAAGCTATTCAAACTTTTTGTTGCTCAGAAATGTGTACTACTTTATTGACAATTCAATAAAAAAAAAAAATTGTTTAATACAGACTATTGTTTTAGTCCTAGCGGTACGCCAAAAAATGCATCAAATGGTATTAAAACTATGAAAATTGGAACTATCGATCTTTAAGCCATACGAAGATTTTTGACCCGTAGCACGGGTCATGTTGTTTTTGTATGGGATAAAAAATTGTTATGAAACCTATCGTGTGTGGTATCTAATGAAAGGGCTTATTAAGCCGATTCTATAATTAAATCACATCATTATATTTCAGCCACTTGTTTTAAATTAAAATAATGATCATTTTCAAAACATACCAAGTTTGGGCTCATCCAGCCCCCTATTTCACCATCTTGACAATGACACGTGACAAGTGACAATTCGTTATACATTGCATAGTTAACACGACATACAATACGCGATACAATACTGGGTATCATATAAACTGCGCCATGTACACTGAAATATCACCTGTCACCTGTCATTATCGGGATTGTGAAATAGGGGGCAGATATCATTCGGTTGAATTATTATTTGTATAATATACCTAAAATGATATGTAATAGCCTCATATCCAACCCCAAGAAAGCATATTTTAAAATATTTACATTTATTTATTACACCCTGAACGTCGTCAGTATCGGAACAGCGTACGAGGACTCTCTTTGCTCCGTCGTCAACCACGTCTTTGATGTGGAGAACAATTGTTCCATGCGCCTCTTCCATAGCTGCACTTACACCAATATTGTATGGTATCTTTTTAAATATTTAATTGATAGATTGTTTTTCCCCGTGTGGTTGCCGGGTTAGAATAGTGCCACTCCATGTCTTCCCGTGGAAGTCGTAAGAGGCGACTAAGGGAATAAAGGCTTGTAGTACTGTTGGGAATGAGGGCGTGAGTTTATAAATGTATGTATATAGATTGTTTTCTACATAAAAATAAATATGTTAATATATTATTAAGTACTTAATATAAATATGATTGAAAACTCCTCTCGCATTAGTATTTATAATCCTCGATGTCTAAGGCCCGTCAAAGTAAACGTCAAACCATAGAACACTGTCATTTTTGACACATCTCGAGACAAGCATAAGAGTGAGATTATTTTATTAATACGGGCCTAAGGGCTTTATTAATAAACTCATCTTGGCTGAGAGGCCCGTCACAAGATACGTCAAAGTAAACGTCAAAATGACAGCTATGGCTTGACGTTTACTTTGACGTATCTTGTGACGCGCATTTCAGCCAAGATGAGTTTATTAATACAGCCTTTAGATACCGAGGGTTACAAATACTAATGCGAGAGGAGTTTTCAATCATTTTATATTACTTAATAATACAGGGTGGCCAATTTGGAGGTGTACAACTTTTTTTTGCCGCCCTTTTTCGCGGTAAATATGACAGTTGTTGCATGAATATTACTTTGAGTAGATATGGCAAATTTGTTATGGATCGTTTTACGACGGAACAACGTGTCACACGGCACGAGCCACAATAAAAACATTAAAAAGAACGTTTCCCGGTCGATTAATTTCGAGAAACGGTGACATTGATTTACCCCCAAGATCGCCTGATTTAACAGCCCCTGACTTTTTTCTGTGGGGCTATCTAAAGGAACGTGTCTATGCTAACAGGCCAATGAACCTTCAGCAAATAAAAAAAAAAAAACAAGACACAGTCACTGAGATAACGCAGGAAATGTTTGAAAATGTGATGAAAAACGCAATGAAAATGGTTCACATCTGCTATGCTGCTAGAGGTGGACATTTGTCTGACATTGTTTTCCATGTTAAACTGCCAGCTCTAAATACTACATTTAACAAGCAATACTTAAAAAAAAAAATCATAGAATAAAATTACAAAACTAAAGTGTAAGTATACCTGTTATTTGGTCACCCTGTATGTATATTAACATCTTCATTTTAATGTACATACAAAACAATCTATATACATACATAAACGCACGCCCTCATTCCCAACATGATACCTAAAATAATATGTAAACCCCAAGAAAATAGTTTTGAAAATATTGGCATTTAGTATCTTTTTATGATTTTTGAATATTACAAAATCACAATTAGTTGAAACATGTATAAAAAGTTAAATTTTAGTCCCGTATTAATAAACCGTATTTCAGTCAAGATGAGTTTATTAATACGGACCTAAAATTTTACTTTTTATACATGTTTCAACTATTTGTGATTTTGTAATATTAAAAATCATAACAAAATACTAATTGAAAATATTATCAAAATTAATTTCTTGGTGTTTACATATTATATTTCATTATCATTTTAGGTATATTTTACAAATAATGATTCAACCGTATCATATCTTCAGGAGCCCAAACTCTGTATGTTTTGAAAATGTTTTTTATTTTAATTTAAAACAGGTGACTGAAATGATGTGATACATTTTTAGAATTGGCTTACTTAGTAAGCTCTTTCATAACATACCATACCATACACGATAGGTTTCAGAACAATTATTTTTTTCCATACAAAAACAATATGACGTCATAACTCCTCTCCCTTTTTGTTTTTTTTTTGTGCTACGGGTCAAACTGATTCTTATGGCCTAAATATCGATCGCTCCGATTTTCATACTTTTAACACCATTTCAAGCATTTTACTGAATTTCGGGTGTACCGCTAACACTATTTGGGTCAGGCCTATTAAGATATCCTTAAGGTAATCTTTTCAATAATTATTGGAACTCTATCTCTGTTTCAAAACTTACAGTAGTTTGTAGATTGTAATGTAGGTAGCTGATTCAATAAATGAATTGATATTCCTTTGTTCTTATTTCTCACCCAAAAAATATTATGCTCTTTGTTTGGTCAGTCTTGTAAGTCTGACACGGCAATTGTGACAATTTTACTTCACATTTACCATTTAACTAGCCGTTTCACAATTGGGTAAGTAAAGTTTTTGGAAGAGATGTAAATTATATTTTTTTTCGATAGTCGTCATCCTGAAGATCATGGAACTGCGGCTCTTTTACTTTTATTTCCTCTAATATTTTAGAAATCTTTTTTTTAGTTATGAAGTTGACATTTGTAAACTTTAATGACCGACAAGCTTGTTGCCTTCGTATTTAATGAAATAGAAAAAAAACTGTCACTTCTATATCTGTCAACGTCAAATCAAATCAAAGTAAACAAACAGTTCAGTTCAAATAAGTAAATTCAAGTAAATCTTTGTAATACTCCATTTCCACAGTCCGTGTGGGATTGCCTGAATTCATTGCGTGGATTGTACAATTCATAAGTGCTCTCGTGGCTATCAAAAAGCAGGGCAAGAGTCGTCGAGAAAGGAAGAAATCGGTGTCCAAGAAGAAGTGCCAAAGGGTTCGAAAATAAATCGTAGACCAAATATCGTGCAAAGGTCTTAGAGCAAAGCGGCAAAACGAAAGTCCGGAGTTCGTTCTGAGATCGTTAAAAATATTTCTAAAAACACTGATCACATGAAACACAAGCAAAAAGAAAAGAGCCGTTGTATTGAATCGATTGTTTACTTTGATTTGATTTGACAATGACAGATATAGAAGTGTTTTTTTTTCTTTTTCATTAAGTACGAAGGCAACAAGCTAGTCGGTCATTAAAGTGTACAAATGTCAACTTCATAACAAAAAAAAATATTTCTAAAATATTAGAGGAAATAAAAATAAAAGAGCCGCAGTTCCATGATCTTCAGGGTGACGACTATCGAAAAAAATAATAATATACATATCTTCCAAAAACTTTACTTAGCCTATTAATAATTCCTATTCCTCAACAATTAGAATTTATAACAAAACGAACTATTTAATAGCGCCATCTGTTACAAACGCCTATCTTTTTTTCAAACGCGTAGTCAACCTCTTTACCTGTGGTCCGTTCGTTGCTCGTTCAGAGAACGGTGGCTTGGTTAATCGCAACGTAGTTAAGTGTTTATCCGATAGGTGGCGTTATCTCAGCCCCCTTGTTTTGTTGTTGGGTGAAAAGAAACACAAAATCAACGACAGAAATAAAGCGCAATGTTAAAAACGTATTATTAGTAATACAGAATTTATAGATCGATTCGCTATAAATATTATGAAATACGTAAATTTAAATAACTTGATACCGTCATCACACAGCGTCATCTATCTTAAAGCTTACACACTTTAACATACTTAAATAACATAACATAGAATGCTACAGACGCCACAGTCATTAAATATGATTATGGCCGGCAACATACAGTCCGTTGAAACCAAAGAGTAAAAGGAAGTTATTATTATTATTTATTTATTTAATGGAATAAACGATTTTGATACTTTCTTATTTTGTTTATTTTGGTAGGCACTAAGGGAGAGAAAATGCGAACATATTTTCACTACACTTAGGCCCGTAATAATAAACTATACTCAAATCTACCAATACCGCTGTCAATAGTCCGTTTGTCCATATTAAGACAACCCATGGTATCATAATTTAAGTACAGTTTATTAATAGAAGTCCAAGGGCTTACTAATACGTACAGTCAGCTTCAAATAGAAAGTGACACCCAAAGTCGTAAAATAGTTTGTTTGATACACAATATTATTCCAACTTTCATAAAGACGTGTACCGAACTATTTGGCGATTTTGGGTGTCACTAACTATTTGATGCTTCAATGGCTTGACCGCTAACTCATTTGGAGCCATCTTTTCACTGTTATTTTATTAAATGCAAGTTCTTCATCTATGCTACAAGTTGTCCCACAAAACTGCCCTGGATTTGCGAACCAAAATCAACGATAATAGTACATTACTACAGAAGCCGGGAAGTAGGGGGTTGCAGGCCGAGTGATTTCGACGGCCGAGCGAAGCGAGGCTCGATAGTGACGAGGCTGGCAACCCCTTTTCACGGCGAAAATAGCTAGCATAAAGCCAACATTTCATTGTATGTTTGAGAAAAGTAATTTACAAAAAATAATAATTGGACAGATGTTTTCAGAATGAAATCCAGCCATAGACCCAAAAGGAAGTTGAAATGCGGACAATCGGCCAAAGCAACAAATGAAACGGAATATTACGCAATAATGTGTCAACCTACAACTACTTATTTAGCAATAAAGTGTCAACCCTGAACTTTATCGTCATGGGCTGATATTTTATTGCTAAATAATTGTGAGATGACACATTTTTGCGTAACAGTGTCCTTAGTCAATATTTTCAATAGATTGTTAAGTAAAACCAAATAATATTGATAGGTACGTTTACTTAAGTACTTATAGGAACTTTACTTACCTAATGCCGCCTCACGATTTTCATGATGTTTTTTATGAGATACAGAAAATTTAAGAAAAAGCTGACATCCCCTCAGAATATGAAATTGATTTACATTAAATTAATTAAAGTTGCATAATCGTCGCTTTGCTAATTAAGTAATTATACCACAGAAGTCAACGATTAAGACTGCGCCGAGCGTCCAGTGGCGCCCTCATTACTTTTATTGTGTTTTCTAATAAACTAAAGTACTTTCTTGAAATTGGACGAAATTTGTTTGTACTACAAATGAAAACACAACTTATAGGGTATATCATATAGTTTAATATCAATTCACCTTCGAGTTATTAACTTAACGAAAAAAAGTGGCCACCTTTTCCCGTTAAGCTGACTACTCAAAGGGTACATACATACATACATAAACTCACGCCTTTATTCCCAGAGTGGGGTAGGCAGAGCTACAGAATTACCAACAACTCTAAAAACTTGTTGATAATTCTGTAACCACATTTTGCACACTTAGGCTAAGATGTTTACCAGTGTATTAGTGACAGGTTGCAAGCCCATCGCCTAACAGTACTATACGCCTTTATTCCCTTAGCCGTCTCTTACGACATCCACGGGAAGACATGGAGTGGCACTATTCTAACCCGGCAACCACACGGGTGTCAAAGGGTAATTGTTATTAAAGTTTGTTACGTATACTTGCGCTACAAACACATTTTGTTTGGTTCCAAGGAAATTCGTTAGTTAATTAGAAAACCCAATAACAGTAATGAGGGCGCCACTGGACGCTCGGCGCAGTCTTTAAGCGTGAGATAATTAAGATAAGAGTTAATGTTATGCAATACAAAATTCAAAATTACACATGATTGTTTTTTTAATACTAGCATAATTATAGGACATGCAACTACTAAACTGGTATTTAGGGTTCCTTCGGTAATTAATCTTTACTAATATAATATTATAAATGTTTAATTTTATCTTGGAAAAAAGCATAATTTCCAACGAAAGACTTCAGACATCAAACTTAAATGCCAAGCTCTAAGTTTTATTAAGAAATAATACTTAATTATTATAATTTATATATATATTTATGTCGTGATACTCATTTAGACCTATAATATTGGTACTTAAAATCAGTTGAACATTTAGGCTCCCTTTAAGTTTCTTTATCAGTAATCTGACAGCCTGTTTTACAAAACTACAAATTACAATTTACAGATTACCATTTGACACAATCTCGACCAATGACGACCAGCTATTTGACCAGTGTTGCCAGTTTAAACCTGTAAAATTGTTACTTGTATAGTCTGGCATAAAAGTCTTGAAAATAAAAAGTGGCAGCACTGTGGTGTCGTCCCTTTTTTCTTAGACTGATTTGAAAGGGATGACACTACTACTCAAATCGTAGCTGGAGTGGGACGGACTCATCGAAACGTAGAAGAAAGGAATAGAAAATAACTGAAATAAGGAAACAAAATGCTCAGATCCCTACAGCCAGAGTACCTACCTACGAAATTGATGTAATAAAGAGTCGATTGGCACCTTCATTAACTAATGTGTTTCTTAATAATCGCGTGGTTTGCAACAAGCGTCTACACGGTGTACAACGGCGGTATCCAACCACGGTTGGCAGCGCTCGCCCGTCAACCAAGGGCAATGAAAGGTCAAACGAAATTTGGTTGCAAACCACCTTCTGGTCGCTTGGTTGCTCACCGTGTAGCAGCCGCTTTACCGGCAACTTTTGACATAAATACAACGGGGTAGTATCCAATCCATTTAAAAGAATAAGGAAATTGATAGATCTATCTGAAAACATAAATGTGAAGATAAAAATGACGGCTTTTTAAACACATGAATTATTTTAAAATAAAAATGTAAAGTTGAAAATAAAATAAATGGTTTTATTATAGAATCCGAAACTATCTGAATTAGATTTTTTTAAAAGGTCACGCATCAAACGAATTAGGTTCGGTTAGGTTTGTTTTAAGAATCCTGAAAAGTTTATCAAATCAAATCACAATATTTATACAGTAAATCGGCCACATACGGTCTCTTTTAAGGCTCCTACACACTATGCCGGCGGCCATGTGGCCAACAAGCCCGACGACATTACCGGCATAGTGGGAAGGAGCCTTTCTTTACATGTCGGTATATAATTGCAAAGTTCGACCTTCTTGTCAGATATTGATGTGGTTATATATGTAACCGGTTTTATATGCTTCACTACCATTTTAGGTTGGTAACACTACTGACCATAGATATACACGTTCTAGTTTTTATCGTACGTTTTAGTTTGACGTCTCCTCCTTTTTCTTTCGGCCATTAACGCCGAAAGTTTGGTGTTCGTCTCGAGTCACGGATCCATTCGTGGCTTTTAGATCACTAGTATAAAGTCTATCCAAGATGGTGCAGAAGAAGGTAAAAATTATGTGCGTCTAGTTAAATAATATATTTTATGTCTAGATTTTGTTAAACTTCAACTTGTCGTATTTTTATCGGATGGTTAATTGTTTTAGCGTGCAGATCGTTTTTATATTAATAACGCGTACCCCGTGTCGTGACTAACTAATATTCAGTGTATGAAACCTTACTTTTTCCCGTCTCTGCAGTTTTTATTCTAATTATGGATTTTGGCGTCTTCAACACTGCAACATAACCTCAATATCATACCATGATGTTAACTTTAATAATGAGTGCCATGATTACCACTTTTTATCACCAAGATCGCTGATGTTTTATCTCCGTTTAATTCAGAGCACGTTGCGTGTAATGATTATAAGCTCATTTTTAACTTTTTCAGCCGAAAAAGAAGGTCGGAAAGAAGATCGCGGCAGCTCCGTTGGTCGTTAAGAAGGTAGAGCCCAAGAAGGTTGTCAACCCTCTCTTCGAGAAAAGGGCCAAGAATTTCGCTGTTGGTAAGTATTAAACAAAATACTTCTTAAAGAACATGTTTTTTTAACAATAATTATTAATTGGACACAAACGTGATTGTCAATAACCTTACTCTTGGTTGGTAGCCAGTGGTGCGTCAAAGCACTTTGTAGTTATCAAAATAAACCCCTTTTAAGTTGTGTACTGTAAGTGTTGAAATCACATTGTTTCTAGAATTATAATTAGGTTAGGTGAATGGACAAAGAAACATGGTTTTTACATATTATGGTTCAAAGGCAGTATCTTTGGTCAGTGTAGGTATAGCATGATACTACAGACTAGAATTTCATGTCGTCTTTATGTTTACTGCATTTCATTATGGATGATGCTACTTTTAGATAACTATCTTATGCTTCTGATGAGTAAAATAAATGTTTTTTGAAAGATCTGAGCATGTTGTGGGTACACCACGTTTTTGTATCCTAGTATTAATTGATGTTACTCCGGTTAATATTTATCGTAATGTCAACACAGGCAAATAAATTACATGGGGCTTTTTATCTTCAGTAATTAGAACATAGTATGCAAGGTTTAAGAATGTAATTTAGTAAGGACATTTTAGCATCCTAAGTACAGTAGTTACATAGGTATTTTGCCCCTTGAATATAACAAAGTTCACAATTTGCCTGTAACAGTAATTTTTAGTCGTACATCATCTTAAGTCACATGTGGTTTTAAGAATTCCTGTGATAATCGGTGACCATTGTTTTCCATTTTCATTTTGTCTCAAACTGTCATATATGTGTTTAACCAATTATTCTCATACTGGAAGCCCATTAATGTCCTAACTGTGTGCAGAATAGAGTAGTATATTAAAGAAGTAAAAAGGTGCTGCCTCTAGTGTTACAAGCCATCATGTCTATCATATTTGTTTTGTCAATTCACTCGACCGTCTTATTTTTTACATGTTGACCAAAATGATGCAAAACTATCATCCGAATAACCATGAGGTTACAAAATTACGAGCTTTTTAACACTGATTGGTCATCTGGGGTATCTATTGCATTTAAAATGAGAGTTAAGGATTAATTGCAGTAGTAAATTCTTACGTAGTATGATTGTTTTTACTTATGAAGGTACTTTGCATGCTTTCATTTTGAACTGAGAATTTCGTGTTTAAGGTACAATAGGAGACTGCATGTGTCAAAATAATCATACTATGTATTGTCTATATTTTACAATATTAGTAATAATGTGGAAATTGTCTCTAGGATCAAAACTTTCATAAAAAGTTATTAATCTTTTGATGCTATAAAATTGTGTAAATTTATAGACTACAAATTTATCCTCCAAAGGCCCAAGGTAATACCCATAGTATTTATTAATTTTGCCATTCAGACCCAGCTCCTTCGACAGTTGTGTAGTCTTAGCGTACCACGGTCCTACCAGTAGGACTTAGTAGAAAACAACCACTTTGTTTTTATATTTCGCGCTATACGAATTTGGCGTGTCCTGTAAGGAAGTCTTAAGTACTTGGGTCTTTATGAGTATAAAACAATAGTACTACTGGGTGTAGTGACTACAAGCTGAATTTTTTGTTGGGGTTTTGTATACAACATAGCAGCATTCTAAGGGTTAAACTTAAACCTGTACCAGTAAAAAACAATTTACTCATATCCAGATGCTATGCGCCGATGCGAACTTTTAAATAAAATGAAAAATGATCTCTCCAATTTTTCGTGATTATTTCATATTTTGGGTGTTAGGGATTTGCCACATTGGATGCGGTCTGCGATCAGGTCTTCAAATTCAATTCCGTCAATTTGACCTGACCGCAGGCCGCAGTGCGGCAAATCCCTTATTCCTTAGGAAATTCTAAGTGTGGAATTGAATTTTAATCTGCATAATCCATTCTAAACACAATGCATCCAATTGATGGATTGTTAAAACAAAATAACATTTTACTTAACATTTGGTTTCACTTTATCACCACAATGGTTTCACGTATAGTGCTTAAATATGTCACATCTGAAGAAAATCTTTACCCAGATTCATAGTTATCAAATGAGCTTTAAGATTTGAGTTCAGATATTTTTACCACTGCACTTTCTTTGCAATATTTTTTGAAGGTGATTGATCTTGAACTTTTCTCTGATGTGTCTAATAGTGTCAATCACAGTTGATAATTATTTCACACATAGGCCCTTCAACATGTTTAACCTTCAGATAGTATAAAAAAACTGACTGAAAGAGTGCTAGTCAAATGAAGACTTTTGTACCAACCACACATGCGGTCTACTTACTGGATAAACGTTTTATCTTTTTATTATTATTTTGGTAGGTGCGTTTTTTTGTTGTTACAGTTGAAATAAAAATACACCCATTTTTAATTCAATGCATCTGGGTTACGTTAAGATTCACATGTTGACATAACCTCACTTTAATTTGCTTCCGCCCTTGCGTTAGCGAATTTACTATTTGATAACCAGATGTAGGAATCCAGGGGCAAAATTTTATGACAGGTAGGGGTTCCTATATCGATAAACTCATTAATCAATGCTTGTTATATATAGGTACTAGTGATCACTCTCAAGTTTTGTTTGTAAAAATATTTTTTTATTTTAAGTGTAAAAAGTAAACAAAATAATAAGTAACGTAATTCTCTTCTTTTTTTCAAAACTATTTATGAAACTACTCATCATATTTTTTTTCTTCATTACCTACCTACTATTGTTAGAATTGTTCCAAATTTTCAGGCGTTAAACGTCTCCATCTTGGCTGCTAAATCCATTTCAGGTGGCTAAATGACTTCAATTTCTGTGGAGGTAAAGGAAAGTAAGGTTTTTTTTAAATATGCTGTTTGAACTTCACTCTCGTCTAGAACAATACTCACAAAAAAATACATACAATGCTGGGAGAGATTGAGTTTATCGATATAGGAACTCTACCTGTCAAAAATTTGCCCCCTGGATTCCTGTTTGTTATATACCTCGGCTAAGTTATTGTATAAGGTGGTTTACAAAAGCTGGTATACATGAGCAAATGAGAACAATGTTTTGTATATGAATAAAATTGTACTCGCAAACAATGTGCTGATTTTGAGTGAACAGAAAAATACTAATGAACTCGTACAAAGTGTCCATTCATTTCATTTGTACCTGCTTTCGTATAGCACCTTAACTATAATACGAGTTAGGTATCTCTAGGCTAGTAGGTAGTGGTTAGGTAGGCTCTTTTATGTTGGCCATGAGTATTTCAACTGCCTCTCATTTCTAATTACTGTGTTTATAATTGTTAAAGATAAATATTAATGTGGCCAGCAACAATATCGAAATGTCAAGGTATTAATAAGTCTCTTTTCATTTTGTAATAAATGCAATGGGCAGTTGAAATGCTTAAAGAATGACTAATGTTACTCCCGAGACAATTTCCATTATAAACCTGAGCTTGTACCTCTGACTAGTTAAGGATCATCCGGAAACCAAGAATACAGCAATTAATTCATTTTTAAAAGCAATAGGTATCCCGACAACCACAGGTATATATCTCAAATATAGCACTCTAGAACTTTCTAAACCGCTGTATATTTCCTAGGCCAGGACATCCAGCCGACGCGTGACCTGTCTCGCTTCGTGCGTTGGCCCAAGTACATTCGCATCCAGCGCCAGAAGGCCGTGCTCCAGCGCAGGCTTAAGGTGCCGCCGCCCATCAACCAGTTCACTCAGACTCTTGACAAGACCACAGGTTAGTGAAGGACAATAGGCAGTTGGGTTTTAATGTTAGGTTGTACCTTCAGTTCAAAGATGTCTTGAAACATTTTATGCCCACATTGTGGCACATCTAATATAAACATTATTACAATCAAGTGCTAATACACTAATTTCCCTTTAGAAACTTGTCACTTTCTGTTACCACAGAGGTGATGGGAATTTTATTTAATGGATACATCCCAAAAAATTTGCAAGCTGCTAAAATGTAGTGATAAAAGTAAATAAACATATTACTAGCATAAGATATCATGATGAACTTCCAAATGCAACTATGAATAATCTATGATTATCACAAAAATATACGAGCTTTTTAACTCTGATAAATCATCCCTAAATACTGTATTTTATGAATCTGTATCTTAAATATTAAGCAGATAAATATTATTTCAGCCAAAGGCCTTTTCAAGATCTTGGAGAAATATAGGCCTGAGACCCAGGCTGTGAGGAAAGAGCGTCTAAAGAAGGCTGCTGAAGCCAAGGTAATAAGTTTTTATATAAAAAAAAAACAATCTAAAAACAACTGCAGTAATGCTAATTTTACCACCTGGGCCCTATTTCACGAATCTACAAGTCTACGGATTTACTTGTTACCAGTCACCAGTGTTACAATTACAAGTTCTAGTAAAGCCTGTTTCACAATTACCTCTTATTAGACTTGTGGAATCCTGTTTCTCAAAAGCTATCAGACTAGTATTACTATTCTATGGACTATTATTTTTCACTAGCTTGTAAGATTACGTTTCACAAATTACAATATTAATCTACCAGTTACTAGTCGCTAACTAGTAAATACTGGCTAATTTCACCATGGTAAACTGCTTTTTGTTTCACGAAAGTTAAAAATAATAAATACACTTGTTAATTACAAGCCTAAACCTACCAAGCTCGGAAGCTTTGTAAAAATTACAAGTTGAATTTACTCTTGTCAAAAATATCTATTTTATTGTGAAAATTGTTGTGTCATGTCGATTTTAAGTGTATTGTGAAGTTTTTAAAGCAATGTGGACTGATTCCGACAGCAGCGATGAAGAAATCGTTATTATCCGTCGGCGTCGAGTATTAAGGGTTTATTATTATTAAGAGTTAAGGATTACCATTAAAATCGCAACAAGTTTTTACACGCTTAATAATGAATACGATACTAAACAATAATTAATTAACCTAATTAGATCCGGCGCCTCAAAATAATGTGTGCTCGACTCTCACTTGACTGATTCTTTGAATAAAAAATTTAGCTACCTAATTCAGCCTTGATAATAGCGTAAACAGCCATTCGGTAACTAGTATTTTTAGTCTGTGCACCGCTATTAGCTACAAGTCTTGTAAAAAAAGTAATGAAACGTGATTTACCAAGACTTGTACCTACATACTAACTAGTTACTACTAACTAGTAAAGCCGTATATTTGTAGATTCGAGACACGTACACTAGTAATCATAGTATTTACAATTTTACAAAGAAGTAACTAGTAACTTACAATTTTAGCTTGTCGAAACCCACAATTGTAAACTTGTACAAAATATTAGTCCATGGACGGGTATTACTAGACTAGTACCTTTCGTGAAATAGGGCCCAGTTGAAGTAAATGCTGATGTCGACATAAATTTGATTGATATAGAGCTATTTTATTTTCATTTAAAATGGTATATTTACAGGTCAAGTTACATTAGATTTTATATTACACTAGCTGTTCCCGTGTCCACTTCGTTGGGCAAAACCTTTTTTTTGAGTTAATAATTTTCCCGCTAATTCCCGTTCCCGTGGGAATTTCGGGAATTCCTTTCTTAGTGCACCTCTACGGTACCTAAGCTACGTCCCTTCCAAATTTCAAGTGCCTACGTTTAGCCGTTTAGGCTGTGCGTTGATATGTCAGTCAGTCAGTCAGTTTCTCCTTTTGTATATTTAGATTGGATAGATTTATGTTGGATTGTGACACGAAAAATTAGAGATATAGATAGTTTGTAATCTGAATTAGCTATTTGTTTATTTGGTATTTTGACATGTATAGAACTATCAAACGATACCCAAATTCTGTAAATGATGCATAACAAAACATCCCGATGGCCATGACGACCTCTAACCACCAAGATCTCTGACGCTTTACTTAATCAGAGGCTTTTAGAACACCCTGGTATGTGTCACTAAACACTATTTGTTCACAGGTCGCCAAGAAAGACGAGCCTCTGCCAAAGAGGCCAAACACCATCCGCTCTGGAACCAACACCGTCACTAAGCTGGTGGAAAAGAAGAAGGCGCAATTAGTCGTGATCGCTCACGATGTTGACCCTATTGAGGTGAGGAATATGTTGCAAAAATCACAGAGCTGTCTGGACTCTGCGGCATGATTTCATAAACAGAGACTGGAATTATTATGACACTTGTCTTGTCTTATCTTATCTTGCTGTACATAGTAAGAATAAATCTTAACAAATAAATGTGAAGATACAACAGCTAAACAATTAAGAAGTTAATTTATAGTTCATCTGAATGATATCATCAAATCGATGATCATGTCAAAGACGTTATGTACTTGGCTCGTTTCAACGTTTAATTAAAGAGGTTTACAAGTGGTAATTGGAAAATACTATTTGAAATCATCCGCATGAATTGTTCGAGCCCTGATGAGAAGTTACTGTGACAGGTCAAAAGTGCCACGAAAATTCCGTCAGGTCATAACCAACTCACGCAGAGATGAAGCACTGTTCAATATTGTTTGAGTTATTGGCACATAAATTTCATGTTATATGTTAGTATGTAGCAATGATGTAAGAATTTCTTCACCTGAGGCTATAAAACAATGATTTTAATAGCTGCATGAAGATATATGACTCTGAGCTACAGTAACATTACTTATATCAATTTCCTAACAGTTCTTGGTTCTACTGGTGGTACGGTCGGCCAAGAAAGTGGTCTACCAGTTTTGACAAAAGTTAACGGGAGATATAACTATTGCTATGGTTGACACTTGTCATTGTCACTGTCATAATGTTATTGCAGGGGAGAATCGAACTTGTCCACAATTTTTGGCTGACTGTACTATTCAACAGAATTATTAGGGTTCTGAGTTTTCATAGTGCGGTAAGACTAAAATGAGAACTTTTTTTTTTATTCCCTTAATACACTAGTATTCCTGAGATAGTTGCAGCATAGGTACAGTCGTTCGTACCATGTCGCTTTAACGCCCTTAGACAGATTATTTATTTGTTTATAGCCTCTTATTCAGAAAAATATGCAAGAATTCTTAAAACTACAGTAACTGCATATTTATTTATATTTCTGTGTGCCTTCTGAAAAAGGCCTCCCCCACTTTTCTCCACTCCTCCCCTGTCTGTGACTACTGGTCCACGTCCTTCCGATCATGTCTATTATTTCACTAAAAGCACTAAAGTGTGCAGCTACTTATGAGGTCGACCGTACCATGCAATGTATGCAAATTATTTTGTAATCATGCGTTTTAATTGAATAAATAAAGGAATATTTGGTATGAATTATAGTTCGCATAAAAACGGGATTATTATACAGGGTGTTCGGCACATGGACCGTCATTTTTCGTCAGAAGTGGCCCGATATCTTGGCCCGCAAGATCTCTAGACCTAACGCCCTTAGACTTTTGTCTGGGGACGGGCAAAAGAACTAGTTTATGTAACGGAAGTGCCTACGCAATTTCTCAAGTATTTTTTAAATAAAAGTTCATTTCAATACTTTACAAGTACTGAAGCGAAGTTTTATTTAACAAATAAGGCGCTAGGTCTGAGGATCTTGCGGGCCAAGGAATCGGGCCGCTTCTGCCTATCCACCAGTTAGGTAACGAGTTATCTAGGTGCTCTCTAACTTTTCTTTGAAAATGTGGATATTCCCGTTTACTTTTTATTAATGTGTAGCACATCGTTAGAAAGGTAATTATCTAGAGAACTTTTTAAAACCAAATAAACCCCAAAATTGTATTTAGGTTTTTAATAATTGAATTTTGAATTTGGATTTTTTTCACACAAACAGTAAATTTGTGAAATAAAAAACCTCGTACGTCCCTTTGAGACTATCAATTAGAATAAAGACTATAAGTATTTGAACTAGCATGTATTAACAAGTTTTAAATACAACATATTTTTCTGTAACACGCATTAATAAAAAAGTTACGAACGTTTAAAGGAGGAATTTCGGAAAATTTGAAAAAAAAACATTTAACAAATCATATCTCCAAAACCGTGACCCTTATGACCCTAAGTCCAAGGGCGAAAAGATAACAAATAACCCCAACAATATCCCAAAAAAAATTGACGGTCCTTGTGCCGAACACCCTGTATAAATAAATTGTGGATTGCCACGAGTATGGATATTATGGGCATGAGGTGTAATGTTTTATTTAATATTACTGTTGACTATCTCTCAGAAGTTCAACGGTGCTATGAAACGTCCGAACCCTTATAAACTAGCCTCTCTTTCGTTTGGTGTCGAACAGTACAGACATAATTAATTTCTTGTCAATAAAAGCCCTTTGTTGTCAAGTTCTATAATAGACCCTTATCTCATAAGGTAACGTTCTGTTTGTATTATTTTCCGCAGCTCGTTCTTTTCCTCCCCGCTCTCTGCCGTAAAATGGGAGTGCCGTACTGCATCGTGAAGGGCAAATCCCGCCTTGGAGCCCTGGTGCACCGCAAGACGTGCACATGCTTGGCGCTGACACAGGTCAGTTGATATTGACTTCTCTAGGTTCATTTCAAGACCATCAAGACTACTGAGCACATGCACTGAGATCACTTGTTGCTGCGGGGCTGGTTAGGTGATCTCAGTGGATGTTGACACTGCTGTGAAGTTGGGGGTCGAAAAGAAAGCACTACTCAAATTACTCGTAATATTGGGTGATGATGTGTTCAATTGATTTAATTAACTTTTCGTTTAGTAATCTGCAGTAAATGCAGGAATGTTGCCTCAACCTCTACTTTAAAGCAGATGTTTTAATTACACTTGTGTAATTAATTAGGTCCAATTCGAAAAATATGCTCAAATTAAATTATTTACACTAGCTTAATTAATTAGCCCTTTACCAGGATAACTTTTATTCAAACGACGGTTACCAAAGGTAAATTATTAGATTTAGTTGTGTGTTGTGAATGAAGATCATGAAACTGTTATTTTCAGGAATTGATATAAAGTTTTGTAGAAGATTCGGTGTTGAAACCGGACTATACGATATATTATGTGATAGACATATTTTATCACCACATATATAAAACAAAGTCACTTCCCGCTGTCTGTCTGTCCCTATGTATGCTTACATCGTTAAACTACATAACGGATTTTGATGCGTTTTTTTAATAGATAGTGATTCACGACACACAAAGAAGGAAGGTGTATATGTATAAAAGATTTTGGTTTATATACGGGTGTTACAGAAAACTCTCATAAACCGAAGCGAAGCTAGGGTGGGTCGCTAGTGAAGAACATAATTACACTAAATTGAGTATGCCAGTTCATTACTCAGACAGGCAATGGGAATAACGTATCCCACATTAATTTTTCTGACTTATTCTTTGCGGCCTGCTAAAGGGTTAACTAGCTTGACGATAAATCAGCCTAATGAAATGTCTAAACTAAGCAACTTTTTTTTCGGATTGGACGCTTATTCAAAATGATGATTGTAATATTTGCTATCTGAGAGCCATGCTGTCAAACCTTTCTACCACCAATAGAATTATCTGAAGATATCTATCACGATCCTCCTCTCATCCTCCAAAAGCAGTTTGTACATGTATTTTTCTCTCAGGTTGAATCTGGCGACCGCGCAGCCTTCACCAAGGCCGTGGAAGCTATCAGGACGAACTTCAACGAGCGTTACGAGGAGCTCAGGAAACACTGGGGCGGTGGCGTGCTCGGCAACAAGTCCAACGCGCGTATCGCCAAGCTTGAGAAGGCTAAGGCCCGTGAGATTGCGCAGAAGCAGGGTTGAGCGGAATAAATGTTAAGACGTATTGGGCTTTTTATTTTGAACCTTTTCAACGCTAATGACTCCATTTTTGCACGTAATATTCGCGTAATATTAGTGATTCAATTAGTAGTGCCTAGGGAAAAAAAGGAAATTCAGTGTATTCCCCGTGGCACAATCAAATGACACAACTGGTCAATATTAGTATCATAAATAGGAGGCAGATTCAGGTTATGTTAGATCAGCAAGCCCGAAGGGCCAAAACAGCCTGAAATACGAGCTCCGTCGACACTGTTAAATCGTTTTTGGTTAGAAAAAATTGGTACTGTAGTGCCACGCAGTAGTGCCTAGGGAAAAAAAGGGAAAATTAGCCATACAATGCGGCCGTCCCTAACAAACATAATAAAACAGAATGTCCTTCACCCTTCTTTCCAGATATGCCCAACAGACGCACTTTCGCCCTGCATTCATCGTAATACAAACAAAATTAGGCAAATTGAGGGCAAGATTTCGGAAGGAAATGTGAAAGGTGCTGCCAATCTCCTTTTTTCTAGTGATACCCTGGCCACCCATTCTCCTTCAGTGCTCGCCGCTCTCAGAGAGAAACACCCTGCTTCCTCTGCGTCTGTGCTGCTCCCCGTCGCTTCTACCGCCTCACAGCAATCACTCCAGGTTTCTGACGCTGCCACACTACAAGCGGTCCGCTCTTTCCCCAATGGCTCTGCTGGAGGGTTGGATGGTATAACCCCTCAGCATCTAAAAGATCTTACCAGTCCCCTACTGGGTGACGTTGGGGAGACTCTACTTAAAGAGCTGACCGCTTTGATGAATTTAATGTTATCGGGGAATATATGCAATGATATAACCCCCGTTTTATATGGAGCTAACCTAATTGCCCTTAAGAAGAAGGATGGAGGTATTCGGCCAATTGCTGTGGGGAGCACGCTACGTCGGTTAGTTTCAAAATGATGCTGTCGCGAGTTTCGTACCCGCCTTACGGATCTTTTCAAACCTAAGCAAATTGGTTTCGGTGTCAGAGGCGGGTGTGAAGCTGCAGTTCACGCTACACGTACTTTTTTGGAAACCCAAAATTATGAAGTATTGTTAAAAATTAATGTAAAAAATGCGTGTAACTCTGTTAATAGGAGTACCCTTTTAAGTGAAATTGAGAAAGAAATACCTGAAATATTCCCTTACTTGTGGCAATGCTATGCCTTTCCTTCTAAATTAATGTACGGTAATAACGAAAGATTATCGTGCGTTGGTTGCCAACAAGGAGACCCGCTCGGACCTGTCATATTTAGCCTCGTCATCAACTCTATCATCTCACAACTTACGTCTGATCTAAATATTTGGTGTTTATATGACGGCACCTTAGGGGGAGCAGCTTCTTCAGTATTAGAGGACTTGAAAACCATAACTACTCGCTTCTCAGAGATAGGTCTCACGCTCAACCCTAACAAGTGTGAGATTTTCACCTCAGACTGCATTTCTGATAATTTCCGGGCTAAAATTATCAGTAAAATCCTCAGCTAACAGGCTTTTATTAAATTGCCAGAACTCCACCGAGCGGGCCCGACTGCTGGCTGTACCTGAGCCTGAATCGGGACATTGGCTCCACGCACTCCCCTCCCGTGATCTCGGAACCCTCTTGGACCCTGGCTCGTTGCGGATCGCAGTATGTTTGCGTCTTGGCTTAAATACTTGCGAACCTCATACCTGCTGCCGGTGCAGTAATTCGGTCGACGCCTTAGGCCGGCACGGACTTTACTGTCAGCAGAGTGCTGGCCGTCTTTTTAGACATGCGTCATTGAACGACCTAATTCGCCGGGCTCTTGGGACTGTTTCAATACCTGCGACCCTAGAGCCGTCAGGCATGTCCGCCTCGGACGGAAAGAGACCTGACGGATGCACATTAGTGCCTTGGCGGTTAGGAAAGCCCTTGGTGTGGGACGTAACCTGCACCGATACGTTGGCACCGTCCTGCGTCCAGGGCTCTGCACGTAAGCCAGGGACTGCCGCTGACCACGCTCAGACTGTAAAGTGCCGCAAATACGCTTTCTTAACAAACGATTACGTATTTGCGGCAGTTGCAATAGAAACCTTATGACCGTGGTCGTCCGACACTAAAAAATTAATCCACGAAGTTTCGGATAAATTGGTTGGCGTCTCTGGCGATCCGAGGGCCGGGTCTTTTTTTGCCCAACGGCTTAGCCTGGCCGTGCAGCGGGGTAATGCTGCAAGCATTTTAGGGACGCTGCCCCGAGCGGGAGATTTGCAGGGTTTTGATATGTTTTAGTTATCAGTTTTATTTATTTTTTAATTTCTTTGAATGTTTTTATATTAAAGGTTGTACATAGTTAACCAATAAAGGTATTTTTAGTGAAAACGCCCGTATAATAAGATAAATATGGTAGTTCTCTCAGACGAGTAAGTGCAAGCATAATATTACTGAGTGAGAATTACTTCAATTATTGAGTTTGAGGTACCTACTGCTAATTGGCGTTGAGAAAAGTATATATAAGTAAATGTACGACTAATTTTCGTATCTCAGCGGAAAAGATTACGTACCTACGTTTCTTAATTTTAGTCCTTAACTAGGTAAAAACTTTCTAAGAAATACCCACACTAAGTACTTTTGACTTTAAATGCGAAGAAAAAAAACTACGTTCTATCTAGGTATAATCACGGGTAAGAAAAGGTTCGTCCCTAGGACCGAGCGTTGAAATCTAGTCGAAAAGTGACAAACCTTTTTTTACTATGACTGCAATGTTTAGGTATTATGGTCTATGGTATTATAACAAAGTTTCTTGCAAAGGACGATGGGTGGTGCTTCGCAGGTAGTCGAATACGTAATGGTCCATTAAGCAACACTTCTATCTCGCATGAGTCCGACTCGCACTTGACCTTTTTTTATATGTACCCAGTGAGTTAAGAGGATGAAACTTTAGAGATTATAAAAAACCGGGCAAGAGCATGTCGGACCATGCTCAGTGTAGGGTTCCGAAGCCGTAACGACAAACACAAAAAACTATCTCAAAAATCAACATGTATGAACCAATTTTCTATTTAAAGTTATTTGGCGCTGTCTTAGATGATTTTTAGTAGGTATAAACCCGTTAGTCGCCTGTATCTCAGGAACTAAGTAAGTCTACTAAGTAATGATTCTTTTTCTTATAAATTCGTATATAATATCTCAAACAAGAGCCAAGCTTTTAAGTGTGAGATCAGTATACCTACCTATGTAGGTAGTTAGGTATCTAAACTGCTTCAAACCGACTTTAAATTACAATAAAAGTTTAATCTTTTATAAAGTAATTAATAGAAATTGAAAAAAAAACAAGGGCCAGTAAATAGAATTTTAAGTTTTCCAAACGATACTCGACTCAAATCAATAATCTAATCGATTATTTGTAAACTTTCAGATCGCAAATCGCAAACTTGTAGGTAGCATTTCGGGGCACGTCCGAACAGCATCTAGGCGCTCGCGCTTATGAGCGCGGCTGTCGCTCGATTTGTTACATGGACAGTCCGACTCCCCCCGCGCGTGCAGGCCCCCCCCGTTAACAATTTTTCTATCAAAGTTATCATAGGCGATTTTGATAGGTATAAACACCTTTAGTCGCCTGTATCTCTGGAACTAATCATGTCTACTTAGCCGTGATAGTTTTCCTTTAAAATTCGTTATATGCGCTTTCGTTGAAGATATTTTTCAGATTTTTAGTATTTGTAGTTTTGGCTGTAGGGGGGGGACACTTGACTCTAACAAAAAATAGCGCTTTAAAGCTTAATATTTCATAAACGGATCCCTTAATCGAAAAATTGTCTTCATAAACCCGCAATATTTTTGAAAGACCTATCCAACGACACCCCACACTATGGGGTAGGCAAGAAAAAAAAAGGCATCCCCACGTTACGTGTAGGGGAGGTGCATTAAAAAAATATATTTTTCAAAATTTCATTTTACCACTTTGTTGGCGTGACTAATATGTATATTCATGCCAAATTACAGCTTTCTAGTACTATGAGTCTCTGAGCTAGACTGGGGACGGACGGACGGACGGACATGGCGAAACTATAAGGGTTCCTAGTTTGATTACTGAACCCTAAAAAGGTATAAATATGTGTCAAAAATAAGTTTGTAAGTATTAGATTTCTGAAACTTTCAGTGCAGCCCTCATAACAGTCTGATTGATAGTTTTGTCTTAATTTTCTTTACAAATAGTGTTCATTGCCCTATCCTAATCCAATAAAATCCTCGAGTTTATGAACGGTTGTTACTTTATTTCCTGAACAGTATTATAGGACTACATGGAACCTATTATGAAATCTGCTCCCAATAATTTTTGTACATAATAATATATTAATCTCTTACAGCTCACTAACTCAACCCACTAAAATCCAATATTCAGTGGCTTTTTGCCCTCAGTTCAATCTAAAACTTACAACAGCTTCTTCCTTGTCGCACTCAACAGTTTTCGTACCGAGTGAAAGAGATGGAAAATCAAATCTCTTGGTGCGATAAGTCCGAGGAACACTATAAATAAACAATAAGAATTCAGTTATGAAGATTTATTTTGCACATAAAGTGGTAGGTTTCTAAGGCTGGGTGTACACTTCACGGACTAAGTTAAATAAATATCACCTACTCAATCTCTCACAAATTTACTTAGCCCCAAACTAAGCTCTAGGCTTTGTATTCGGGGTACAGTCAACAGCATAAATAAGTGATCATTTCTGTACCTGGTCGCTTTCAATCGTTTCACAATTTTGTATAACATTTCAAATACGACGTTAAAGTGACAAGGTGCATAAATGATCACTTATTTATGCTGTTGACTGTACTAGACAGCGATACACATCTTTTATAGAGAAACGCAAACTTAAATACTTAGAAAACAACAAAGACTAAGAAGCAAAGCGTTGGGGTTACTATCAAAATTCCCTTTTCGCCAAATGACAATATAGCTCAAACGTCTGGAGTGTGTAATGTCTTTGTTGCTACATAGACATGAAAGCTAAATGTATCTTTAGCAAAACGTCTGGATCTTAGAAAGTTACAATTTAAAATACCCTAATAGCGAAACGTTTGTATCTCAAAATGTCTTAATTACTAAATAGACATGATCGCCAAATGGCCCGTTAGCAAAACGTCTGAATCTTAAAATGGCGTGTTGATTGAGGTCGTCACCAAAAAAATGACGTTACAAGGAATCGAAGGCAGGACCACTAGCTTCGTATTCCAAGCCACAAGTATACACTCACTATAAAGTAATTAGGCTAACTGCCATGTCTCTCGATTTCTGTGCAAATATGAGCTCTTAGTTTAATTTATTCTAATTATTTGCGAATGTAAGAGGTTTCCAGCGTTAATACGGCGAAGGAAAACACGAAGAGAACTTTAAGATAAAAATAGTAGATTGTGTCACCAGGGAGCAAAATCACATATTTAGAGCGAGGGAGTACATCACCTATGAGGAATCGATTATAAAAAAAAGTTCTAATCGATTATGTGCAAATGTGTAGTAGTGTGTAAAGAGATATACAGATCGAAAGCGAGTGGAAGGGTCGGAAGGGGCCGCCCTAGGCGTACTTTTTCGAATTAAATCGGAGAAATACTGTAAAAGGGCCGAATCTTAAGTACCCGAAACCGACGTACGTGCATGACTCGATGTATGAATGTGGAAGAAGCGAAAGAAATTTGTCAAGATCGTAGCAAGTGGAAAGAAGTGGTCTCTGCCTACCCCTCTGGGGAAAAGGCGTGATTTAATGTATGTATTTAGTAAGCACTTAAACGACGAAAAATGAATTGTAGTTGATTATGTGCATACTATTTTCATATTTTATAGCGCTTATATTTTATACTGGCAACAAAATGTCCTTGAACAGAAAAAACCTCTTTGATCACTCCTTGCAGGAAAGAAAAATCCCTTTTCCGAATAGGTGACGTGAAAAAGATGTATATTCAGTAATTAGGCCGCACGGGCACTTTTACACGTCAAAAATCTACCAGTTTAAGAGGAGACCACTGCTGAGAAGAAACGCCGCAAGAAACTCAACAGTCTGTCGTTTTTTTTTAAATATTGCTTATGATAAGACAATGATGGTCTGTACTTAACCTACTTACCATTATATTTAACAATAAATATAAAAAATAAGAAAACTTATAAACTCACTGCAGCCCTAACCACTGGTAGCTTTAGCCCTGCACCTGGTAAAGGTTTCAACAACGTTTATTTTTGTATTAGTATTGTTATTGAACGAGGGGTCCAAAAAACAGCACTAAATATACTTCAAAACGTTTAATAAATAACAAATACGCGAAGCTAGTGAAATAGATGAACAAACAGAAAGTTTCCGAGAATTATATCACTGAGGAATCGAGTAACAGCGACACTTATCAAGATTTTGGTTAGCTAAATTAATTATTATATGGAAAACTAGCGACCCGCCCTCGCTTCGCTTCGGTTTATTTGAGTGTTCTATAACACACGTACATAAAACAAAATTTATACATAAAAACCTTCCTCTTGAATCACTCTATCTACTAAAAAAAACCGCATCAAAATCCGTTGCGTAGTTTTAAAGATCTAAGCATACATAGGGACAGACAGCGGGAAGCGACTTTGTTTTATACTACTCGTATGTAGTGATGATAACAAAAAAATAGAATCATTTACGATTACTAACGCCATCTGTAGGCGAATAGCTGACACTTCATTTATAAGAATTAACTTACATTAAACTAACTTCTCACCTAACCAATGTGTACGGTAAGACAGTTATTTTACTTTTATATTTGATTTGAATACCTGAACCTAATTTATATAGAGTTAAATGAATATCTAAATAATGAAATAAAAAATATATCAGAAGAAAACTTTATTCTAGTTTGGTGTGGTGATCACACCACAGTAGAATAAAGTAAAGCTGTTTGTTTGGCCATTAATTCACGGTAAAGGGCTGAATGGATTTAGTCAATATTTGGCACACATATAAATATATTATGTCCAGGGTTAGCATGTAGGGTATAATGCTCAAGGAAAAAATGATAAAGATAAGCAATTCACACAGACACGCATTAAACTTGTAACTCTCTCTGTTTTTTGTCGGGGGTTAGAAACATGTCTGTCAGCTCGCCGCCTTATGATTGCGTTAGTCGTAGCACGCGGGTATCTACCAGCGCCCGTCCAGGTGCGCGGCGGCTGAACCATTATACTGGCTTAATATTCATTTTACGAGCAAATAATATAGTTTTCTTGAAGAATTGGTATTTTGACATGTTACGGCGTGGCGTTCTATTTCTAGTGGGTAAGCGTCTTTCGACAGTTTGTTGATATGAATAAAGTTTGTCGAAATTTTATTTTCTAGCACGGTTAAGTACCATTAAGCTCCAATTGAAACTCATTAGGTATATTTATTTGCCTAAAACTCACTGCAACACAACTAGTGTTACCATTTCGGAATTTGGAAAGTCCAGACAAAAAGCCTGACATTTTGATAAAAGTCTCGACTTTTTAGTCACAAAATGGAAACATTACTCACTTAGTTACAGTGGTATAGTAGGGATGGTGGCAGACGCTCGCGTTGTGAGGGGGGATAGGATGCGGGGTGCCGGTGCCGGCATACGTTGCCTTTATGAAAGAGTGCGGCATCTCAAAATGAGTTACTGTTGCATTTAAATTCAGAACACTTTCTATTTAAAGTTTTCTTTACAATGTCATCATTTTTCGAGTTGTAGCAGTATTGTATAAAGCAGCGAATGTAGTTTTATTACTCATATTCCATGTAATAAAAAAAACCGGACAAATTAAAGACCCGGACAAAGTCCAGACTAGAGCCTTAAACTCCGGACATGTCCTGACTAATCCGGACGGATGCTAACCTTAAACACAACAGACAGTACAAAAAACAAGATACGATTAGAGCAAATTTAAAAACTTTGCGCTGTAGTGTGAAGTCAAACAGGACTATAATCTACCCTAGTAAAATCAGGGTTATGATTTTCAGTATATTTAGTACTAGCGACCCGCCCTCGGTTCGCATCGGTTTATATGAGTTTTTTGTAACATCCGTACATAAAACAGAATTTATTTTACATAAAAACCTTCCTCTTGAATCACTCTATGTATTAAAAAAAACCGCATCAAATTCCGTTGCGTAGTTTTAAAGATCTAAGCATACATAGGGACAGACAGCGGGAAGCGACTTTGTTTTATACTATGTAGTGATGATGATGTATACCTATTTGCCATAGCTCCAAAACTTATCCAATTTTGATGAATGACATGTCAATATTGTCAATCGATTCGTAAGCTCGGGTGACATTGGCATAACATTTATTGAATTATATCGGGGACAATATCAAAACTAGTTGGGTTTTTAGGGTTCCGTAGTCAAACTAGGAACCCCTACAGTTTCACCATGTCCGTCCGTCCGTCCATCCGCAGCTTAGTTCTAGAAAGCTGCTATTAGGCATGAATATACATATTAGTAACGCCGACAAAGTGGTAAAATAAAATCTTTTTTTTTTGTTCGCTCCTACACGTAACGTAGGGATGTTTTGTTTGATACGATAAGTCTGAAACAAAAATATTCCCCCCCCCCCCCCCCCACAGACAACAACCACACATACAAACCACAAATAAAAAAAAAACTGAAAAATATCTTAGATGAAAGCACATAATATAACGAATTTTCAAGGGAAGCTATCACGACATTCACGACTAATGCCCGGTTCCTATATTCAAGAAACGAATCGTTTTCTTTACGTCTCGTTCAAATTTGACACATCTTGTACGTAGCAAATGTCAAATTTTAACGAGACGTAAGGAAAACGATTCGTTTCTTGAATATAGGAACCGGGCATAAGTAGACTTGATTGGTTCCTGACACACAGGCGACTAAAGTTTTTATTCCTACTAATATCATCTAAGACAGCACCATGTAACAATTTTTCATACTTGTTTTTT
Source organism: Acleris laterana (assembly GCA_963966035.1). NCBI lineage: Eukaryota > Metazoa > Arthropoda > Insecta > Lepidoptera > Tortricidae > Acleris > Acleris laterana. The sequence goes on along the minus strand of OZ014438.1, from coordinate 75,761,809 downwards.
TTGGGATAGGTTTTGTGTAGTGACGGCTTCGGAACCCTAAACTGAGATTGATCAGATCAGACATGCTCTTGCCCGGTTTTTTTAACCTCGCTGTTGTTATTTGATCACTTGTCATCCGATTGATCTAGAATTTGGCATTACGTCTGTAAGTTGGATATCTATGCAATTGGTATTATAATAGTAAGAAACCGGGCATGAGCACGTCGGACCAAGCTCTGTGTAGGGTTCCGAAGCCGTTACTACAAACACAAAAAAATACCTCAAAAAACAACACGTAGTAACCATGTTTAAAGTTGTTTGGTTCTGTCTTACGAGTAGATGATTTTTTATATGTATAAATATACATTTGACTACGGAATCCTAAAACGTGTCTGAAGGTAGCCAAAGGATCTTCATTGCGTCAAACGAAGAACTATCGAGTTTGAACTAGAATTTATTTTAATCTTGATTTATCATGAACTTATTTATTGACAACATGAGAATTTTCAGGTCTAGCGACGGTCTCGGAGACTGTCAAAGTCAATATGATGGGTTCTCTAAGTTTAGGGAGTGAGGTGTTGGATGTGTTGGCAGACTACGTCAAGGAGAACATCGTGGACATACAGAGTGGGCGCAGAATGATGCCTGACTCGGACTTGGAGGCGGCGGTCAGTGACGCAAAACTATGTCGTGAAAACGTTTTTTGCTCTGGTGACTTAGAAAAAATTGTAAATGCTTACGTAATACATTTAAGTAGTTCTATATCTGAAGTTTTCGTGGACACTATGCAAGGGGAAACATTCAATGGTGAAGTTAAGAAATATCTGCGGGACGTCAAAAAGATTCTAAAGCACGCCAGCTCTAAAGTCACTGAAGAGATTGCAATCCACACGTGGACTGATGTGCTAAAGAAAATTAGTTCCACTATGCTGGAGAGAGCGATTGAGTTTGCGGTCGAGAGGCTCGACACCGAGGACCCGAAAACGGAGGTAGTCGTCAAGTTGTTGACGCAGCACCTGGTGCTCACTGTGATCAAGGTTGAACACGAGCACCAGGCCAAACTCTGTAGCTCGCAAAACATCTGTGTCACTAAACTGGAGTGCTCAAAAACCCTAAATTATGTGTTAGACGGCATCAAGAAAGTAAACGATAATCAAGCTCGAGATTTTATAAAAGCCTTCCATCAATATGGAACAGATTCAGCTATTTTCCAGCGTCTAGAGGCTCGGACGAGGCAGCGATCCGAACAGATTTTCAAGGACATGTCTTCCGATGCTGACACGGGTTCTTTGAGAGATGTTCTAAAGTCTGTTAAAAATGCCATTCATGATCGTATAGCTGGAAAGCCAGCGAGCGGTGACGACGTATTGTTAATGTATACAATCTTGTCTGATATGGATCACGTGTATGATCACAAGAAATATCCGTTCGAACGTTTTCTGAGGAAGTACGATGATTGGGTGGCGGCACGAAAAACCACAGATACTATAGGGCCCGGGATGAAACAAGTCATCGAGGACATATCTTCTCGTTTGTTGGAACAGTCGACGGAACTAATATTTAAACTTATGATTGAAGCTAGAGTGTTTTTAGAAATAACGATCGACGATCCGGTTCCTGAGAGATAATTAAAGTATGGTCCTTTACGTAGTTTTCCTAAACAACCCATATTCTGTGTTTAAACCGGAGTTCCAAAGCGCAACACCCTACGCAGGGTGTTAATTCGCTTCGTATAACAATGTATACTTAACTTATAGATATGCTTCTGGAGTGGCACACAGACGAAATGACGTCAGTGACATATGCCTAGAATAATTGATGCACGTGGCTCACGTGTGGTGCGTGCGTAGCGTGCGACGCAGAGGAATTCCGGCTCCCCATACAAAATGCAATAACTTTTCCCTCCTCTGAAGTGGTCCGATTTTTACAATTTTAGCATATGCTGTAGATATCATGAAAAACTAGGTCTGCAAGTTTTCCTTGTAAAATATTTAAGAAGTAAATTAAAAACAAAACGGAAACGTACGAACATAGTTTTTCAAAGTAACTACAAGATTGTCAAAAAACGTGGAATAGAAATGCCGCAAAGGCTCGGTTTCATTGTTTAGCCTGTGAGATGCGCAAAGTGAACTTCTTGAGTTAGATATACCAAAACTCAACGAACCGACTCCTTTTTTCAACTTAAAAAGTAATTACGCCTTCTGACTGCACCGAGCAAACGTCGAGCGTCCATTGGCGCCCTCATTACTTTTATTGTGTTTTCTACTTAGGTAAAGAATTACCTTGCAATCAGACGATACGTTTTTGTACGCAAGTAAAAACACAACAACACACAATTCACACAATTTATGGGATACGTGACACACTTTAATAACAATTATCCTTTGAGTAGTCAGCTTAACGGGAAAAGGTGGCCACTTTTTTCCGTTAAGTTGATAACTCGAAGGTGAATTGTTATTAAACTATGTGATATACCCTAAAAGTTGTGTTTTCATTTGTAGTACAAAAAACTACCGACCAATTTCAAGAAAATACTTTAGTTTATTAGAAAACACAATAATAGTAATGAGGGCGCCACTGTACATCCGGCGTACGCGCGGCGCAGTCTTAATATTAACTGGTTTTTAGAAAACAAATTATCATCATCATCATACCTTCACGCCTTAATTCCCAGAGTGGGGTAGGCAGAGCTACAGAATTACTAACAACTCTAAATACAAATTATCATAAAACCAATATTTTTCTACTGCACTGTACCAACAAAGTTATTAAGTTATTTAAGGCAAATGTAATCTAAGTAAAAGCGTAACTTTAACTCGGTATCCTTTGATCATGGAAACTTTGCAACCGAGTTGATTTTAACTTACATTTGACTTCGTTTGTATAAGTGACTGGTTTAATTAAATCCATATTTTGATCTTAGTAAAGTCGAGTTTGTCAAAGTAACTTTATATTTAGGTAGTGTAAGCAAACTTTATATTTAGGTAGGTAGTTTATTTTTCAGGTAAGAATAACGACATTCTAATTCTTACACATCCATTTGATTCCGTAAAATGGGGTGAGTAGGGATTAAGGGGTGAGTAGGGATACAACCTAAAATGAAGCATATTAAGTTACTAATTAATCTGAAATTATTTCCAATAGATGTACCTAACGTTATTGTCCATTTAATACGTGTTCTTATTTGTAACAAGTTATGACTTATGTTAGGTTGTGTCCCTACTCACACCTTAACCCCTACTCACCCCGTTTTACGGTGGTCACATTTTGATGCAAGTGTGGGAAGTTATGTCTTTTTTCACGAGTCCCGAGGACGTGCGTGGTAATTCAACCGTATTATTAATCAATTGACGACGAATTGAAACTAGAGTTCTATCTTATGAATGTAGTCTAAGAGCTTACCGCCGTATGCAGAGGCAGTTAACTCGTTCCTTTTTCAAACTTCGGAACGGTTTTCGAAAAAGCTTGTCATCTTCGAGACCGGAAACACGCACATGTCATGTGCCTCCGGCGTTGCAAATGGCGGTGACGACTTCGCATCAGGGAGGGCCGTCAAGGCAATAAAGTAAATAATCAGACTCTGAGCTTAAGACTCATATTTTATTTAACAATAATTTAATATTGGGTCAAAGCCGTTATCGTCCCTCTGTATAAAGGAAAGGGGTCACAGCAAGACTGCAAAAACTACCGCGGTATCAGCCTCCTTAGTGTTGTCGGCAAAGTATATGCGAAGATTTTAATTGAAAGGGTATTGAATGTTACGAATGACAAAATCTGGGATGTACAAGCGGGATTTCGAAAGGGAATGGGATGTACGGATCATGTCTTTTCACTACGGTCCATCACAGAAAAGTTCTTGGCTGTCAACCAAAAAGTTTTCTGTGCTTTTGTGGACCTGGAAAAGGCCTATGATAGGGTAGATAGAAAGGAGTTGTGGACGGTGCTGTCTATGTATGGAGTGAGCAGCAACCTGGTGCAGGCTTTGAGGTCCCTTTATGAGGGCTCCAGAGCCTGTGTCAGGATCAATGGGGCATACTCGGCCTGGTTTAATATCTCTAAAGGTGTTAGACAGGGCTGTGTTGCCTCACCGTGGCTGTTCAATATATTCATGGACAGTTGTATGCGAGATCTGAAAGAGTATGATAAGGGTTTGCGTATGCAAGAGTTGCTAATCAAATGCCTCTTATATGCCGATGATCAAGTTATACTTGCCTCATCGGTACTTGAGTTGCAGGAGATGGTGACAGTGATGAATGAGGGATTTAAGCGAAAGGGGATGAGAGTAAATGTTGCCAAGACCAAGGTCATGGTGATAGAGAAGGACGAGGAGATGACTGAGTGCGTGATTAATATAAATGGTGAATTAGTAGAACAAGTGAGCGAATTTGTGTACCTGGGAAGTATGTTTACAAGAGATGGTAAGTGTGAGAAGGATATCGAGAGGAGGGTGAATGCGGGGAATCAAATCAATGGGGCCCTGTACTCCTTTGTGAGCAGACAGGGCATTTTACAAAAAGCCCGACTGGCTGTTCACAATGGAGTGCTGGCCCCTACCCTGATGTATGGTAGTGAATGTTGGGTGTGGCAGGACAAGCATAAAAGTCGTGTAAATGCCGTTGAAATGCGCTCTTTGCGTAGTATGTGTGGTGTGAAACTGATTGATAGAGTAAGGAATGAAAAAGTCAGAGAGAAATGTGGAATAAAAGATGATGTATTGACTAAGATTGAAAAGGGCATGCTTCGATGGTTCGGTCATTTGGAAAGGATGGATGAAAGAAGATTGACGAAAGAGATATACACATCGATAGTGAGTGGACGGGTCGGAAGGGGCCGCCCTAGGCGTACTTTTTCGAGTCAAATCGGTGAAATACTGGAAAAGGGCCGAATCTTAAGTACCCGAAACCGACGTGCGTGCATGACTCGATGTATGAATGTGGAAGTAGCGAAAGAAATTTGTCAAGATCGTAGCAAGTGGAAAGAAGTGGTCTCTGCCTACCCCTCTGGGAAACAGGCGTGATTTAATGTGTGTGTAATATTGGATCCAAAAAAAAAACTCAGTAGAAGAGGTAAAATACACTCGCTGTCTCAGACGATGAAATCGAAAGAACTAATCCCAGATGTAGAGGTTGTTTTCGTCCCACTAACAGAACAAATCAGTGTCGAGACCTCAGCATGAGCTCCAGCTATGGAGGTTTCTCATTTATCCAGGTGCCACTTAACAAAGTTATACTGTAACACGTTATTAAAACTTTTAGATAGATAAAAACCCCCGATATACAGCTACACCCCCCCCCCCCGCCCCCCCCCTAATTAACGTACTCGCTAGCGGGTCGAGAATGCTCAGTCCCTCGCAGTGTTCGCAGGCCTCGCAGTATTCTTATAGAGTGCGAGAGACAGAGCATTCGACTCGCTAGCGAGTGTGGTAATTGTAACTCATGGTAATAAGGGTACTGTAATCGAAATCTCTTAGTAGTCGAGAGAGAGTAGTCTAAACGTATCTATGTAGGTAGGTATGTAGGGATGACCCGATTATGACAAGTGAGGTGTCGTCAGATTTATTTGTCTAAAGCGGACTTGCGCGGACCAGAGTTAGCCCTTAACCCAGAGTCAAGCGTCTACTTTTGTACGTGGTTTGCCGCCTAACCTCGGGTTAAGACGCTAACTCTGGTCCACGCAAGTGGGCCTAAGAGTCGTCTGGGCTTAACCTTGAAAAAAAAAACGATTATACTGACGAGAATTATTATGGATCAAAAGGAGACGGATTTTTAGTTAAACCTTGTATAGTTGGTTCCAGTTTAAATGACGAAAAGGCACTTAACGCGGGATTTTACAACTTCTTTTGTTGCTAAATATGAAAGGAAAAGATAACAAAGGGACGACCGAAGTGTGGCACGTGCCTTGGAGTAGCTCAACCCTTCTTGGTCATTGAATAAAAGATTTTTTAAGCCGTCTATATTGTAATTCAAAAATATACTTAATAAATATTCCTATATGTAACATTCAATATAATTTTAAGTTGTCATTATTGATACATAATAAATCAACATCTCGCATATTCTTATGGCTAACATTCATTAAAAAATATTATAATAACAGTGCGTAATCGCACTCAGGTAAAAAATTATTTTTAATACTATTAAAAAAATTTACAAAGTGATATTGACACAGTATTTAATTATTATTTTAGAAACGCACGTGTCGTGCGGTAAAATACAGACAAACAACATCAAAACTATCAAGATTGTTTGTTTACAGTATACTTTGGCCGTACCGACACACCTGCGTAATTGTTTTACAACCCTACTTGAAGATAACAATTGAACAATAGATGTTTTTAAAGGTTGGTTTTAAGTGCCTTTTCGTCATTTAAACTGGAACCAACTATACGAGTATTTTGTTATTCTTATCTGTGCAAGTGTCTCTTCATTGTTTTATTGCATCGAAGCGGGACACCTGGACAAGCTTAATACTAACATTTTATATAAAATGTATGGATTTATAAGTAGCTGCACACTTTAATGCTTTGTCACTTCAACGTTATGTTTGAACTCTGCTGCACTAATTTGCACTAAAGGTACAAAATTGTGCAGCTATTTATAAAATCGACTGTACCTGTCCCGCTGTGCACTACCTCTTAGCCTATACCAGCACGAGCATTACCTTTTCATTGTTAATATATCATTGGAACTAGGGATGCCACGAACCAATCTTCTGTATACATTTTAGAAACAGAATATTTATTAAAATTCGAAGAGCTCTAATAACTAAATTCTACGGATTAACTACCCTATTGAATAATAATGGAATCTGTAAATTATTTTAAGGGAAATGAAACAGCTGGGTCATTCGTGCTTTCTTCTTTAACCATTTTAGTAATTCAACACCTTTCGAAAAACAGAAGTGATAATGTAACTCTACAATGCATTCGGTGACAGTACTATCACAACGAATTAATAGTACAGTTTAAAAATTATGTATATACAACGACACCTGTTGATTGCCAAGGTAAACTTGGCGGTCACTGCCAGTTCACTGCAACAATGTAGTTCAATACATTTCCGCTAGATGTCGGTGAACTTCCAACAACCGAGCAAGTAACTCAAAACTTGGGGTGACGTGACCCGCGAGTAACAGGTTATTAACTTTTTAGTGGTGTATTTAAAAAAAAAAATTAGGTAAAATTTACCTAATCTTTTTTGTTTAAATGATAATTAAATACAAATACGTCTTTTTTAATTTTAGTAACTTATTTACATGTCACACAATGAATCAACCAAGAAGGTAACAAATAACATTATGCCGGCGCCACACGCTTGCCAAACCTCGACAAATCATAACAAATACTAATGTGTGGGTAGACCGTTTGCCTTGGCTTGTGCAGACTTGCCGGCGTTGGCAACCGATCCAACGGTGTCGGTTTTTGATGACAAATCAAAGGAACTTGCTGCAAGCGCTTGCGGTTTATCTACACGTTTGTGTGTTGTTAATATAATATTTTTTGTGTAGTAACGGCTTCGGACGGAACCCTACAGTAAGCATGGTCAGACATGCTATTGCAAGGTTTTATCTATGCAATGATTGGTTTATCTCGCTTGTTCCTCAGTGAGTCTCTTAACCCTCTATAATTACAGATTAGTTAGAAAGAGAAGCTATATGATATAACTTGTCTAACCTCATCCCTTTTCCTGCCTGGAACAAGGCAGATCTTGACAGCTCACAACACGGCCTTATCTCTGTTAACTTTATAATCCAATCAATATTTCTTCAACAAATTAATAAAATCCCTGTAAGTCGCGATCAATCTTCTGTTCTATGGGTTCTAATAATTCTTCAAAAGTTTCGGATAACAAAGTTGCAAGAAATATAAAACTCGCGAAGAATTGGGCTTCGTTACGTAAAGGAGCTTGCAGACTCTATTGTTCTCTTTAATTGATTAATTAGTTTAGTGGTGATAGGACCTTGTGCAGGGTCCGTCCGGATCACTACCACCATCTTATCCTTTAGCCTACCGCCTAGCAGCATTGTTGTGTGGAGATAGGACAACCGGTGAAATTCGGCATTTTATCTTAGTACTCAGGGTTGGTAACGCATTGACGCCGTTGCCGAATATGAGCAAATATTTGTGTTATGAGCACGATTTGTTTCTGCGTCTAGGATGTTTTATGAATGTATTTATTTCTCTATATATGTTTATCGTTGACTAGACAACGATACTTATAGTGCAAGCCATAGAGTTTAGTTTGGGACTAGGTCAAATCCGTGTGAGATTGTCCTGTGGTATTTATTTACAGTGCCCATTGCCTTCTCTATGCCGTAAAAATTAAATCGCAAGCGAGCACGTGGCGCCCGAGGACGTGTTAAATTTGGCTATCTTGTAAGTGGCCGTATTGTGTGTCTAAGTTGCAAACGCCAAAAGGGTAGCGATATACCAGTAACATGTCCGTCCCGTTCACTTTTCTTCTTGAGATGAATCTTGGTACCTATGTGTTTACACTAAAAACGCATTTCGTCATACATTGTGTCACTGCAATAGCTCTCGGCTCTAAAATATTACAAAAACCCGTCAATGGGTTGCTACGCGGGCTATCGACTGAAATTAATACGATTTCAGATGGGCCCTATCGTATACTCTTCGACGCTGCAGGATCTTTTGTACAATTTAACTTCTCTTCCACATCGCGATGTTTTTTGTTACATTAGACCTAAGTTTCAGAACTAACGCAAACTCGTCGGCATTTATATTCTTCGTATCCTAACCTACGGTGCCCAGACTTGGGTTGACTGAAGTTCAAAAGTCATCCAGACAATATTTGCGAGTTAATATCAGATGGTCTTAAACGCAACTGGGCTCCAACATCAACTCGTCCTAAAATCATTTGGATGAAATTTTAACTAGGTTAAAAAGTAGGTAACTCGTCTATGAAGCAACTCGTCATATTATCAACTCGCCTAATTGCATATTGTCTAAGTCGCCTGGTCGCCTATAAAGCGACTTGTCTTAAATGTGTGTGATCTAAATAGCTCGTCCTTATACAGGGTGAAATCTAAGTCGTGATTCCAATGATCACCTCTGTGTTCTACCCACGAGTATGAACAACTTTCACTATGGGGCCAACTCTGAAATATCGAAAAAAAATCAGCTGCTTCATACATTTTGGTCGAGTGCGTATTGAACTTTTCTATGAAACAGCTGATTTTTTTTTCGATATTTCAGAGTTGGTCCCATAGTGAAAGTTGTTCATACTCGTAGGTAGAACACAGAGGTGATCATTGGAATCACGACTTAGATTTCACCCTGTATAAGTTGACCTATCAATCAAAGATAACAAACCTGTTTTGGTGTTGTAATTCGTTAACTACTTTATAGATCGATTACTTTTTAACCTAGTAACGATTTTGTCTAGAGGATCTTAAGACTATGTATCTAACGATACCGGTTACAAGTCGGACAAGCTATTAATTAGTCCACTTGATTTTGAACCACCTACTTCATGGACCGATTACTAGACTATCTGCGATTTTAGCCAAATGATTTTTAGCTAATTTGATGCCGTGGCGTTTTCGACTATTTGATACTAACTCATAAGTCTCATAACAATGGAGAGCAGACTACCAATGGAGAGAAGACTCGGCGTTCGTAGAACTGAATGGATCAGAAATCAGAACCACCGAAATGCGCACCAATACTGGTGTTGCGGATGTGGGCGCCGAAACAGCTAAGCTCAAGTGGTGACTGGGCTACACACATCTGCCAAATGCATACGGAACGGTGGGCCAAAGTTACTGGACCTCGCTACATGACTACCGGAGCAGAAGCATATACTTCGGAGAGCCATCTCCTCTTTTCTCACTTTGGTCTTTTCAAAACACGTTTGGACGCGTTTTGAAAAGACCAAAGTGAGTGGCGGGATCATGCATTCAATGGGGACGAATGGCGGAAAAGACCTCATACAGGTTAAAAAAACTCGGTTTACTTGCTAGTTAGATATTAATAACTGCTTAAGCGGTTCCTAGCGAGTGAACAAGCCCCCTTATTTGTGAAGGTCTGGTGTCTGGTATAGCCGAATCCTGTCAGTATAAATAAACATAGCAGCTTTGAGGTGGATTCTAACGTCAATAGAGACATCTCGATTACCTTTGAAAATAATAATAAATAATAATGTTTATGGGCTATTGAGATCGTGTCTGAATGAAATGACAACTGAATGTAACTGGCTGGTTTTAATACCATTAAATGTCGACAATCTGAAGATGCAATAAAAAAAAAAAAAAGTAGTTCCCGCCTTTTTTCGATTTGTTCCTGATTCGTCATATTCCAAATAGGTCATCTTCCAAACTCGATAATTTCCTAACTGGTCATATTCCTAACTCGTCATATTCCAGATTCGTCATCTTCCAAAATCGTCATACCATGTACATTTGCCTGCACAAATTTATTATAGAAATCCTCTGTGGTAAATGTTATGATAAGAACCTCTTTAGATAATTAATAGATGAGTGTTACTTGTCTATCATGAAGTTAATGTCATTGTCACTTTATTATTTATATCGAGTCATACAATATCAAAAGAAAGAGAAATAGTACAGGATTTTGTAGATAAAAAAATAACTGTTGTGGAGTGTCTTAGTAGGCTATGTGAAGTATATTTTTTTTTAATGATTTATTTTCTACGGGAAGAAGACTTGGTTTATTTTAATGCGAAGAAAGTGTGTTTGCCTTTAATATTAAGTTTAGTCTAAATCTTAAAAAATATTTTAACGAGAAATAAAAATATAATTACATAATAATTTTTGGTGGGTTTTATTTTGTTCGAGGCAGCAGCTTACATATTTTAATTGCTAGCACATTTGGGTTAAAATATCTGTTCTGTTTCGATATATAACTTTTTATTAGTTATAATATAACAATTTTGACGAAAACATTAAGATTATTTGTCAAGTAATACAAATTTGTTTCCATTTTTTGCCAATTCTTTTGGACTCCGCCTTAAGTAAATTATTGTCTAATAGCCGTAGTATAAAGTATAACTACTAAGTACAATCTGTCCTAAAAAGTCCTAAGTTATACTTATTATTCCTGTAAGCACGTGTTCGCGATTTAATTTGACTGTACAATGACGAGTTTGGAAGATGACGAATCTGGAATATGACGAATCAAGAATATGACCAGTTAGGAAATTGTCGAGTTTGGAAGATGACCAATTTGGAATATGACGAATCAGGAACAAATCCTTTTGTCAATTGTTTTTCAAGCAAGCAAAATGAACGTCTATGTGCGGAAGAAATTCGGTACATTTTAAAGTTTTATTACAAAAAAGGTAAAAATGTGACGAACGCCGCGAATAAAATTTATGCGGTTTATGGACCTAATGCGGTATCAATAAGATTAGCACAAATGTGGTTCAAGCGTTTCAACTCTGGAAACTTTAGTGTGAAAGATGAGGCTCGCTCTGGACGCCCTGTCACAGATAAAATCAGTGCTATCTTTGAAAACGTGGAGCAAGATCGACATATTAGTAGCTACGACATTGCTGAAGAACTGGATGTTGATCATAAAACAGTTTCACGTCATTTACAAAAGTCTTTTAAAGACTTGACATTTGCGTACCACATGATCTCACTGAGAGAAACCTAATGCAACGTATTTACACTTGCAATTCTTTGTTGAAACGTAACAATTCCGAACCATTTCTTAAACGGTTGATTACGGGTGATGAAAAATGGGTCACTTACGATACGAATGTGCGAAAAAGATCGTGGTCGAAGCATGGACAAGCCCCACAGACCGTGACAAAGCCCGGCTCGGAACAAAGTGATGCTGTGTGTATGGTGGGATTGGAAAGGAATCGCCCACTATGAGATTTTGCCACCGGGTAAAACTATCGATTCTGACCTCTACTGTCAGCAACTGATAAGGTTAAAAGAAGCCCTTGTGAAAAACCGGCCGGAGCTGGTGATCCATCATGATAACGCCAGACCGCACCCATCTATAACCACGCAGCAAAAATTGAGAGAGCTTGGCTGGGATGTGTTGATGCATCCTCCGTATAGCCCTGACCTTGCTCCATCAGATTTCCACCTGTTTCGGTCACTTCAGAACTCTTTAGGAAGCATAAAGCTAACCTCAAAAGAACACTGTGAAAACTACCGGTAAGATTTTTTAGTAAAAAATCTCAAAATTTCTACAGCTATGGGTTCATGGCACTACCCACAAGATGGCAACAAGTCATCGATCAAAACGGCACATACATATTATAAATAAATAAATAAATATACCAAAAAAAGATTTTTTTCTTTGTATGAAAAATACGAAAAGACTTTTGCCCCGACCTTATAAATCACATCACTATATTTAAGTCACTTGTTTTAAATTAAAATACAAATCATTTTCGAAACATACCAAGTTTGGGCACCTCCAGACATGTTACGGATGAATCATTATTTGTAAAATATATCTAAAATGATATGTACCTCATATCCAACCCCAAGATAGCAATTTCGAATATATTTAAGCTGTAAGCTATGTCCATTCCAAGTTTTATCCAAATCGGTCCCGCCTATGCAGCATCAAGGAATAACAAGCTACACACAAACTCGCATCTTTTTTACGTACCTACCTAGTAAAAAGTCGCTTCCCGCCGTCTGTCCCTCTATATGTACTTACCTACATACGCTAAGATCTTTCAAACTACGCAACGGATTTTAATGCGGTTTTCACCAGCAGTTAGATAGCCGCAATTTAACCGGTTATTGGCCGTTTTTGTATGAAAATAACCGATTATAACCGGTTATAACCGGTTATTTGCATTCCCTAGTCACAGTTGTAGACTACAATCCCAATTTCACAACTTCACAAGACTATGAAACTACTTTGTTCATAATACCTACGTTCTTTTTCATGACGTTTCTAATCGAGATCTCTCTCTCTCTCTCCCTATTACGCGAGAATAGCTTTCTCGGTTTAAGTATTCATCATTCTCATTACCAAAGATCGGAATAGGTAGAGCTAATTTGCCTAAACTGGATGCACCTTCATTCAATAATGTATTCCCATTTCGCTCACGCATGAATGAATATGCGTCAAGTTTAGGCAAATTAGCTCTACCTATTCCGATCTCTGCTCATTACTCTAATCTTACAAGTACACTTCCGAATCTCAGCAACGATGTTTTTATTGGACAAGGGTCTGTCCGTCTGGCCGCTATTTAACACTCGGACTTTTGGTACAAACTAATAAGCTGTAATTTGGCATCTTTACATATTATGTTCATCGCGCCGGCCATGTTATGAATTTAATCTTTTTTTTTCATCGGCACTATACTCGTAAAGCAAGGGTTCCTTTTATAAGTCGATTCCACTGTATGAGATGCCGTTGAAAGTTTGTTTAAATCATGTTTTTATTCAAAGTTCCTATTGCATAAAAATACTACTATTATAAACTTATACGAGTAATAGCAGACTCATAAAAAATCTTTTAGTAGTTGAGTTTTTTCTGTTGCATATAAAATACAATGTTTTGTTGCATACATTTTTTTTACTATTATTACGAGAAATTCACTCATATTACAAGTAAATGTTATAATATAAGTGTTTTGTTGCATATAATTTTTTACTAATAATAACATTTAAGTAAGTATAAGATGTTTTACGGGTATTATAAGGTATTATTACAAGTACAATTATTGTGCTTCTATTGTAAAAACCCCGCTTGCTTATATTATTTACTCATAATAGGTACAAGTAAGTAAATATTTCATAGCTGTTTAGAGTTTATAAAAATAATATACCTAAGTCATCCTTTTTAGTCATCTTTTATTTTTTTATTAAAATGACATAATCCGACTTTAGTGACGTGACGAGTAGCGGATGTTTAAAAAACTTTGAAAATAAACAATATTTTTTCTCAGAAACTTTGTTGTTTCCCTGAACTTGTTGTGAACTGAATTTGTTGTGTTGAACTGAATCTGAAAGACAAATATAAATTAATGTTTTATTTAAAGGCCGGTCATTTTCCCGCGCTACATGGGTCAATCAACTTATTTGAGATTAAAACTTGATTGAGTTTTTATTAGGTATATGTTATTTTTATTATTTTTATTATTTTCTTTATTACCTGTAAATATCATAGAAAAACTGTTTGAATGAAACAAAACGCCGACTTCAATAAAGTCTTCGCCGATGCAAAATTTCATTTCAGCTGTTAAGTTTTTTTTTTATACCTACTGTTTGTCATTACCTACTTCATTTAATTTTTTTATGTAGATATCTTCTAAACTTTTGAACTATCGTAAATCGTATAAATAATTATGAACCCAGAATAGCGTCATTCATCATTCTAAATTGCAGGTTGCAGGTAAAAAAAAAAACTATGTGTGTAAGTATATTAGAGTGCTGTGGTGCAGCTTCAAAAAATAGCTACCTACGTAACTTCTATTGCGTAACGTTATTGACTGTGTAATGTACTATCAGACCATTGGAACCTTGACCCACCATAGAACTGTGTCACAGAGACGTTATGATTCAAGTCATAAGAAGTGTCAAACAAATTGTTTTATAATGTCACTGTGACACCGTTCTATGGTGGGTCAGGGTTCCATTGGGCTGATAGTACAGTCGAAGTCAAAAATATGTTTACACTTTAGTACCTTGTCTATTTAACGTCATGTTTAAACTGTCATATGAAATTGTCACAGCGATTAAAGTGACAAGGTAGCAAAGTGTAAACATATTAATGACTTCGACTGTACCTATTATGATAAAATAATAATAAGACATCCCTGTGCGCACCATGTGACCTTGTACATAGCATTTATTCACAAACCATATAAAAAGGTTCTTACTCAGGGAGCGAAGGTACATTTCATGCCGATGACAGGCGCATGATGTCAAGCTACATACAGGATGGAAAAAACGAATTGTTGGTTTCCATGACTATCTCTTCATTTAATTATGCATGTTATTTAGAGATAAATTAATTACTTTTTTTTTAGTTTTCAATGTTTATTTTTAAGCATTTTTTTTATACTTAACATAAATTGCATATTAATAAGTTATAATTTATAACTAACGTAATAGTTTGTGAAATATAAAAAATAAGTATTTAATGGGTTGGAAACAAAATGCTTCATTTTGTAATATGACATAAGTACTATCACTCAGTTTCGTCTTCTCCGTAGTCAACAAGTTTGAAAAGAGCAACGGAAGATATGGTGTTACCTTCGTTAAAATTGTATGGCATAGTGTGCTTTAAATTGAACCGATATTGCGTTTTTTTTTCCAACTTTTTGACTACGGAGAAGACGAAACAGTGATAGTAGGTACTTAATATTATATTACACAATAAAGCATTTTGTTTCCAGCCCATTAAATACTTATTTTTTATATTTCTGAAACTATTATGTTAGTTACAATCAAACGTTGGTAGACTATCTATGTCACTACGTTTTTTGAAACATCCTGTGTGTTTACATGAATACGTCATTAGGACGAAACCGGCATGAAATGTACGCTCCCTGGTTCTTACCTACGAAATTGGCGTTTTATATGGAGAATTTGGTTTTCATACCTACATTTAATTTGGCGGATTATTTAGTAACGTCAAATGCAAACCAAACAAATTTCTTTCAGGACACTTCTAAGCTATATTATACTTACATACATACATACATAAACTCACGCCTTTATTCCCAGAGTGGGGTAGGCAGAGCTACAGAATTACCAACAACTCTAATTTTTTTTTAATAATTCTGCAACCACATTTTGCACTTTTAGGCTAAGATGTTTACCAGTGTATTAGTGACAGGTATGTGTATATTATACTTACATATCTTAATTAGTTAATAATAGCTTCATAAAACTCTGTTTGTTTTTTTCACAGCTCCAAGGGACAGTAATCCTGAGTATTTGATATAAATTTCAGCTCGAAATAATCACGCGCTCCTGAGAAAAAGGTCTCTCTCGACAGACGGACGGACGGACGGACGGACCACAAAGTGATCCTAATAAGGGTTCCACTTTTTCCTTTCGAGGTGCGGAACCCTAAAAATCAGCGTAAATCATCGTATGGTAAATATTTCGACAATTCTCTCAAAAAGTTTTTAGGTTTTCGAGAAGTTTTTTAGAATAGGTGAAGGTTTTGGAAATGATCGATTCGAAAGTTGTATAAATTGTGCCCTTTAATCTTTTAAACAGTAAGTCAAAAAAGTATTTAGTGTGTAAGCCTCACCATGTTATTTCTCACGAGCGAGTTGTTTTCCCTAATCACCCCTAATCAACGCCCGTATCACACTATTATATTTGCCTTAGGCTTTAAATGCGCCGTTAATTGCATACCTATCTAGCATTCCGTGAAATTCCGCTATCGAGTGGGTAAACCACAATATTGGGAGAACGCGGAACTCGTTCATTTTGGTCTCGGTAGTTGCAACGTTGTACGTGATTGGGATACAACTATGGAGACTACACTTAGGATTTTGTCAGGACAGTGGCGTTATTATGACGTATCTATGCAATTCATTTTACGCTAAGAGAAAAGGACAGAGTTATGTAACTGCTATAGCTCGATCCTTCACGCTTACCGTAAAATGAACTGCATATCCATGTCATAATAACCCCCCTGGTCCCGATTTTAAATCTATACTTTGGTTGTTGATGGACCGACCCAATTAAACCCAGGAGAACCGTCAATACCCTACCTGGTGGGTGATTCTCTTAGACATCTCATTCTTTAACTCGACGCGCCAAATATTAACCAGCGAGTGGAAGACGTCCCGTCAGAGTGGTAAAAACCATGTTTAGGACGTGCGTTCTCAGCGTCCGCCGTCGAAATCGGTTGAATTGTGAAGATGGAACTAACAAATAAGAACACTTTCACATTTATTATGTAATCGACCAAAGAAACTACGCTGCTTTAACTGCCTACGAGCGCGGAGCAATAACAAAAGTAAACTGTCTAGTGCTTGCATGTCCAAAAAAGTAAGCACGGCTTTTTAGGTCAATCCATTTATCCCATGGTCACCCCACGATTAAATAGAGTTCATTCCAGTGAATAGAATTCAGTTCGAGTTATTATGGAATTTGATAATGACTGTATGTCGGCCGATAGCGGCCTGTCACATTATCGTATTAGAGTAAATACATTTATGTTGGTTTTTCATACATTTCTTCACAGATTTTGGAACTTGGAACTGTAGGTACCTATACCTACTGTGGGCCTGTGGGATACGTTACAGTGGCAAGCATATATTTAGTAGTGGCATAGTAAGAAACACCATCTGGTCCCGTTAAGGAAGCGTCGTGACATAGCTGATACTCTTTTCCTTCTTAAACTCACAACTGGCGCCATTGACTGTCCTGATTTGCTCCAGGAACTATCCTTCGTTACTCCCTCTCGGTTTAAAAGACACTTCCCCCCCATTTCTCTTAAGCGTACATCGTCCAGATACAGACAGAATAGTTCTCTTAACCGTGCTAGTCGAAGAATGAATAATTTGACGAGAGAGCTTGATATTGATATATTTAACTGTGTAATTCCTTCTGTGAGGTGTAAATTAACTAAAATGTGTTTTGAATGAGCGGCCTTCAAGTGGCGATCTGGTATATAAGCGAGCATAGTGGGTCGGGCATTCTATGAATGTTCGTAGTTCTTTGAAGTTCTTTTAGGTCTTACATTGTGCATTGTTATTGTTTAATGTTTGTTTGGCTGTGGCGCTGTTGTGCGTGGCACTAAGGTGTATATTTCTTAATTTATATCTATCTGTGAGTTCCTGTAATTGGCTCTGTACCTCTATTTAAGCTACTATCGGAATTGTAAAAGCTGTTGGTTCTCCTTAAATAAATAAATAAATAAATAGTATAACTAGAAAAGTAGTTCGTCTCCGGCCCTTTAACAGTTTCAGTTGCCTATTGCCGCTCGGGAGCCTGGGTTGCTTCGATGCGCATCGCTCGATACTTCATGGAACATACGTTACACACAAGTCAGTGTAAATTACTTGTTTTCTATATTCTAACATTCGTTAGTACAAACCGGCTTGGTGCGTCCTGTTCAGTTGGCTGGTGGTGGCTCGCGACGCCTCGGTACAGTCGAGGCCCGCAAGCTGCGTCATGTACCTTTGTTTGAAGATGAACTTCTGTTCATATTGTGGTAGCAGAGCGCGTCTTCGTAGTAAACAACTATTAATAGATAAATAACCCTCGATATATTGCCGATCCCTACTTTCAAACCTGATATCGAGAAATCCCGAATAACGATGCATCGGCTGACTCACAACCATTAATTACAAACTAATAAGAGCTATATATGCTTTATCTATGTGGGGTTGTGTAAGTTAGGAGACCTGTATGGACCCTGTACGAGTAGTACAAGTTGTATTTTCTCGCTTATCGCTCAGTGCGTCTCTATCGTTACAGCCTAAATAAAAAGGGAGATCTCAGCGACAAACAAGTCGCGGACTACATGTGCTAGCCCTCTGTACAACTTATAAACGAGCACTATTAAACAACTGTTTTTAGATACAGCAAAAATCATCAGAACAAGTTATTATTGAAATGGGTTTTTTGCTTGACTGATACTTTCGCGGCAACAACAAAATGTAACGTGTTACATACTAACATAAAAGTAAGTCTTCACTTTAACTCCGGATTAAAATTTGACATTTGCCCATACAAAATGTGTAAAATTTTAACCCGAGTTAAGCCTATCTATCTGTGGTTTGAATACAGGGTTTGGCCATAACTGGCCAGTAACACTAATTGGTGACAAATATGAACCTTCTACTAAACCTCTGTAAACCTCTGTTGTGAGCTATAAAAAACAATATTTATTCCAGCCGGCACAGGTGTGCAAGTCGTGCCTAACATATATTTCACTTGATATCTTTTCAACCCTCGTATGTTACTCAACTGTGAAGTTACAAAAGCAGCTTTATCGCGCTATGTTACGGCATAAATTAAAATGAAGCGTTATATCGGTGGCGAGACAAATGAAATAAGTGATGGTGTTTAAATTCCTTGCGTAAAATGGTTTGATTTATGACTTAGACGTGTTTAATGTAAAAGTACTATTACCCGACTCATGCGTATGTGGAGAATCGGTGATCCTTATAGAGGCTCATGTCCTAGTGAAAGCCTTTCAGCTGATATATTTCGCCGGTATATTTATGTGATGTGCGTCGCGCTTGACAGACGGACGGACGGACGGACGGACGGACGGATGGACAGCGGGGGCTTAGTACTTAACAAAATCCCGTTGGTCCCTTTGGATACAGAACCTTAAACACTAGAATCGGACCTAAGGCATTTTTATTTTGGGTACCTACTATTTCCTACGACTGTTTATAGGTACAAACTTAGATACCTATAGACTCGGGTTACTTTACTAGGGGGGTAACACACAAACTATAACTACATTAGTGGTAATCATCTTAAATTGGTTCAATAATGTTCTAACTAGTTATATAAGTAGTTTAAGTAGTTTAATGTAATAATTAAATGTTAGCGATGGTTTTTAGTATGGGCACAGGTATGGGCAATGTAACCCTACGGCCAAAGTGACCTGAGTGTACGGTACGGATTTTTAACTACTAATATGGCCATGGATGGTACAATAATTCGAACTAACTTGCTACTTAGGATTGAAAAATACTGTAGATACTTACCGAACAAAGTCATTAATTATTGTTAAGAACTTTAATGTTCCCCAGGTGGGAAAATTACTTTAGCGGTAACGTTCGGGTTATAAAGTTATAATGGTAGGTCGGTTCATCCAACTGAGCTTTGGATGATGGAAACTTTTCATTTAGAAATGTAATTGTTGTGTACATACATTTTAATTAATGAAGTTATTACCGTTGTGTATTAAGTCAAGTCTTTGACCAGCCTGCGCTGCCACTGGTGCCTTATGGAACTAAGAGATAGTAAATAAGGAGTTTATGTCGCCTATTGCGGCTCAGGCGCTATGGTTTTTTTTTGTTTTTTTACGATGAACTTCCTTATATACCTAGTGAGAAATACATACTTAAAATTGATTTTTTATTGCATTATTTAGTTTAATAAAATAAAATAATTAATAAATAAAGAACAACAAAAACAAACGATAGAACTTACAAACTCACTTAAAACTACACTAATCTAACAAACTGCTACCAGTGGGCATTGTTCCTAAAATGCTGGCAACATCGCCAGGTTGAATGGCAATGCCTTATCTTTGTGCCAAGTACAGGCCAGCATTTTTGTCACGGGTTGTGTCGATCAGGTGCTTTGATACATCTTTAAAAATACGGTATACTTTAAATACATACAAAACATCAGACTCGAAAACAAATACTCGCGCTGCGGCCCTAATAGGTATTGCGTTGATTACACCTAACGAGTACAGTGGCGAGTCAGTGTCCTCGGCCGAGTACTCGGTAGGTATAAACAGTTTAACGAGTGCTCGGCCGAGTGCTAGGTCGAGCAGAGAGGCGAGAGAGTCACTAGAATCCCAATCTGTTTACTAGGCCGAGTACCCACCTCCCCGCTTCATTCTTCTGCCCCCGCAGCGACTCGATATCCCGCTCGGCACGTATGAACACGTACTCGCTTGTCACTCGGCCACTCGCCACTCGTTCGTTCATCCATCACCAAGCAGTGTGCGTGTTTATGTTTTATCCATTGCAGACGTAAGCGTGATCAAATCTGAACTGACTCGCCACTATAGTAAATACGTGTGACCACCCACTCGGTTCGGCGACTCTCTCGGCCGAGAGCTCATTTACTGACTCGCCACTGTACTCGTTAGGTGTAATCAACGCATATGACTGCGTTTATCGCGTGACCAAATGTGGATAAAACATCCGTCACCTTCTGACACGTAAGGGCATACATATAAGTACGATAGTGACGGATGATTTATCCACATTTTGTCACGCGATTAAAACAACCATACTAGGCCCGCTGATCACATGTTTTTGCCCCTATCAGTAACGGAGCCCAGGACCGCTAGCTTCGTAGGCAGGGTCACCACCAAGTACCATCTGGGTTAATAGCTGACCCTGGCTGTCTTGAGAAGGCATAAATAGCTACACAGCTGAACTGTCTTAATGTACTCCCAGCTCCCGCGCCTTACTTTGCATATTTTTATGGTTTCAGAATAATTAAGTAATTTCAGACCACCGCTTAACGGTAATTGCTTTTTAGAAAAGTTTATAGTCGAAACGTATTACGCTACACTCGTCAACGCTCAGAAATTATCTTTAATTCATTGAAGTAGTAGCTCCTCAATACTCTTACAGCTTAACTGAATCTCTAACAATAGTTACCTACTCGTATTTTTAGGATTGTCATTCTGTCTTTCTGTCTTCCTCCCATTTCGTATTTGACCAAGACGATAATTCTATTTTTTTACCGCCTGGAAATAGAGGCCCTGATATTTTGTACCTACATAGTTATAAAGATTTTTTAAATTATGTATTGTATGTAAAAGCAAGGGTGAAAGTATTTTTTGACTATCTTTCACAATATGTTTTTAGTGATTGTCATGCGTAGTCTGAGTAATTTGCTTAAAAAAGTCAAATAAATTATCATTGATTATAAAGCTCAGACTATGCAATAGTTTAGTTAAAAAAGGCCACGGAAGCTGAAGTATCACTCTGATTAATGAAAATAGTTCATGATTACTAATCTAGAAAGAAGAAAAGGAAGAAAGAGGAAAATACATTTCGCATCTTTAGAATTATAGTGACCTAATTAGCAAATTTTGGATTTCGAGTTAGGTCTCTACAGTAATAAATTTATGACTCGAAGTCGAACGCTGAAAATTTTGAATTAGGTCACTATAATTCTAAAGGAGCGATTTATTCACTACAGACACACCCATAGAAAAAAGTAAAAACAGAAAACAGCAATGAACAAGTAGATCACGCCTATTTCCCAGAGGGGTAGGCAGAGACCACTTCTTTCCACTTGCTAAGATCTTGACAAATTTATTTCGCTTCTTCCACATTCATAGTCACGCGCGTACGTCGGTTTCGGGTACAGATTCGGCCCTAAAAAGTAAAGTAGTATTATTTTCGATTGCAACTTTAATTGGATACTCAAACCTACTAGCTACAAAACAAACGCCAACGCTTTAACTGTTAAGATTGTTATTGGGAGGTAGTAACACAGGGTGATAGTATAATTTTACAAAAAAACTTTTAAACAGTACAAAATCGCTAATGATACAGGGGGATCAAATCGGTAGGTATTGATGTCCTCTATCAACCTGATTCGTTAAACCCACCACGCATGTTACAAGCGGGGCTCGGAAACCAGGTTAATTTTACTAACCAGCTCGTCAGAGGCGCCATACATTTCAAAAAGAGCATTTTCATTTCGATTCCGCTCGGAACAGAATCGATATTATTTCGGTTTTGAACAAAGAGCAAAATGAAACTGTTCCTGCTCAAAAAACCGGCTAATTTCGCTCGCTAATTTGTTCGCACCGCCCACCACCCCTTTCTCGTCATTCCTAATAGGTTAGTAACTAGTTCTTCATTTAGTTGCATTTTTACTTGCTCGCGTGACTTATGATTGTATGATTCCAAGCAGCGTCGGCCGAACGATGCTCCACCCATTTGTCATTAGAAATTAACCAGGACTCTGCTCCGAGCGAGCGTTTACGAAAAACCTGGTTTAGAACCATTATTAACCGGTATTTTTCGAACCGTTCCCAAGCCCTCCTTGTAACTTCCAAGCTGTAAATAGACATAGATCTAATCCGAAATAAGCAGGGCTTGAAAATTTAATAAAGGCGGGGGGGAGGAGGGGTGTTTACTTGCCAGTAGTACAGCAGTGCGGCGGCTGTACATTTTTGCTTTAAGTAACTGTTAACGAATGCAGACAGTGAGGCTACGAAGCTTCTAAATGTTTACGTAAATAATTTTCAAAAACAGACAAAATGTATAGAATTAACGACGGCTCCCGATGCGACCGTCTGGCAGCTTACATCTATTAATTTTTGATAACGATAACGAACGCCGAAATGCATCTTGTCTAGGGCCTAGGGACATGTCCGTCCGTCTAACAGGACCAGATTCAGATTCAATTTACAAATTTGTATAAATAATTTGTATAATGGTCATTTATAGTCATTAGTTATACCTAGGTTTGCTTTGAAACGAAGCAATCTTTATTTTTAAGGTAAACTGCACGAGCACTGTTAAAAGTCACATAGCGCTTCTCAAAAGAACTGCTATTGTTAAAAATCGCCACGAGAAACTCAAATGTCAGCCATTTTTAAAGTGCCGCTCGGCCGCTAAATGTTACATTTATGTAAATCTCCAGTGTTTTATTTAATTACCATAATAAGCTCCATCTCCTTCGGGTTTATACTTCTATCTCACTCGCTCAAATACGCTCGCGAAACACTGTACAAATTGGCGCATTTGTAAACAAAGTTTTTAAACAAAATGAGTGTTTTTTCGTAATGTCCGAACATTTAAGTAACGGTGCGTTTACAAATCTATGGTGGCGTGAAGTTACGCCGTAACTTTATACCGAACCACCGTAAACCAAATCAAC
Source organism: Acleris laterana (assembly GCA_963966035.1). NCBI lineage: Eukaryota > Metazoa > Arthropoda > Insecta > Lepidoptera > Tortricidae > Acleris > Acleris laterana. The sequence continues at coordinate 75,738,292 of OZ014438.1, read as the reverse complement.
CGAGAAAGGAAAAGGAATAAAACCGATCTAGCTGAAGTAAGAACGGCGGCCATTTTGATTAAGAGGGCTAAACATTAAGGGCCCGTTTCACAATCGACGAGTAAATTTATCTGCCATGTAAAGTTGGTTCTCCTCTTGTCTATTTTTAATTGTAAGAAAGAGAAAGGGCTAAATTAATTTCTCAAATAAATATGCTTTACTAATCGATTGTGTTGCGGGCGGTAAGAGAAACTAGGTTTTGCCAGCTGACATTTGGGAAGTGGTTTATCGCTATTTCCTCAGGAACTGTCAAATTTTCCGGGATACGAAGTATTCTATGTCCTTCTCCGGTCTATGAACTTTGAACTACATTTCACGTCAATCGGTTGAGGCTTTAAGACAGGATAAACCAACAACGCAAACTAGGGCCTCTTTTCTATTGGTTTGTTTTTGACTCGGCTGTTATTATATTACTGTCAAAACAATCGTTGACAATACGATAACACGTGCTTTGTGCAACCAGAGTTACAAGTGATAGCCTTTATTTCCTTATAAATAAGGTCGATCAAATTTGCACGAGCACTCAAGTCGTTTTCATGTCAAAATATGAAAGGTTATACCGAGTAAAATACAGCACCTGTGCTCACACTCGGGTACGTAGTAAACATTTCAAATCAGTTTTTACGTTTATCTTTAAGTTCCAGTATTATTTATGTTTTTTTTATTGTGTTGGTATTGTTTCGATTAACATATAAGTATGTTATATACACATAGTCTTTTATAGTATTTGGCAGTTCAACTCCCAATTGAAGCAAACACATAAATGTAGATTTGGATTAAAACTCAGGGCGGAGATTCTGAGCGGTAAAAACCATATCGTCTTTGGCCGTTATGGTATAGTCAACGTTTTGATTGGCAGTAATGGCGGCCGAATTAAAGTTAATGCCATAACGGGGCAACGACGGTCATATATGGCTTCTACCACCTAGGGTAGAGGCCCATGAATCGTTGTGTGGAAATATACGAAACCGTCACGGGCCTTGCACGAACAAGATGAAATCTTGTTCTGTCTAGATTTAAACCTAAGACTATATTTTATCTCTTTCGTATACGGACCATATACACAGCATACTGTATTGTCTTGGGATCCATTTTGTCATTAAGGGGTGTGCTATGGCTGCGTTTATCGCGTGACTAAATGTGGATAAAACGTCTGTCACTTTGTAACCCGTATAATACGAGAGAGGAGAGACGGATGCGAAACTATTTTTTTGCCATTTTGGCTACGGAACCCAAAAAAACATATAAATTATTAATACTATATTGTGCCGTGGGTATAGCATGAATACCGGTATTCGATATTATCGAAAAACTGGAATATCGGACTCAAATTTCGATATTTAAAAACTGATATTCGAGCTCCCAAAATACCAGTACCTATTTCAATATTAGCTATTAACGATGTATTTTCCCGAACTCCCGACCATTTGCTGCATACAATTAAACTTATACCAATAGAATAGTAATTTAAGAATGCACTACATATTTCTCAAAGAGGAGATTCTAAACATCAGTGATGAAACGTGGCACTTATTTGAAATTATCACTAGTATTTGTTGTAACAGGTTGTGATTACCTACAAGAAATAGATCTTGATTTTGACTTTACAGTAAAAATCATAGCTGAAAGCAAGCGGGCTTTTTTTATTTAAATTCTCTTGTTCTGTTTTGGGTGTTTTTATTAAGAAAATTATTTTGATATTTTTGATTATTGTTGTTTGCAAAAACCATTTGAAGTTTAAATTCAAGATATGTTGAATGAATGTGCTGTGAATTACTCATGCGTAGCAAATATAATATTATTTATATTTATACATAATATAATATTACATTTGCAACGCATGAGCTGATTTATTACTCGTATTTTTAGGGCCTCAAACCTAAAGTGGCAATTTAGGTCAAATCAAAAAGCTGACACTGACAGATAGCAAAGTATTTCGCGGCATTTTAAGTAAGTTTGGTGTTAATTTTGAACATTTTATACGCATTTTTAATCATTAAAAACAGGGTGGTAGATCTACCTAATTTTCATTTCAAATTCTACCAATTTCTACTAATTTTTGGATCCTGTTCTACCAATTTGATAAAATTAGATGTGACAACACTGGATCAGGGTACAATGTACTGTTTTTAACTCATCGGCCATTACTGTCAAGTACATATTTAGTAGCCATCGTAACGTTGATGACAATATATGTACGATAAGTACGATAACATTTAAAAGCCAAAATGGTTTTAACAAGTAGAATCGGGCTGCGCACAATGTAGCACGGGACAACTTAGGTTCGGTCAATCTGTCAGAGGAATTATCGAGCAGATCTCGATCCGGACGTTTACAGGGTGGCCCAAAATTACGTTGACAAAGATTTGTAAGAAAATGTTTTTATTACTAATATGACTTTTACAGTATGACATTAAAACATGAAAACCACAATATTTTTAGATAAAAAAAATCAATCGTCTTCAAAATATCCACCTTTGGCTTTGATACACAGATGCAAACGTTTGTTAAAATTATCAACGATATGCCGCAGCTCCTCCAAGGTTATTTTTGCCCACTCCTTGTCCTTGGTAAGTGTTGCTTTCAGAGCGTCTACAGTTTTGTGTTTAGTGGCACAGGCCCTTGTCTCTAAGATTGACCACAAACTATAATCCATTGGATTAAGGTCAGGCGAGTAGGGTGGCCATTCTTTCGAGCTAATGAATCCGGGAAAATTGTCCTTACACCACTGCTGCACACTATGGGCCCTGTGAGATGGAGCAGAGTCCTGCTGAAATATCCACGGTTGGGTGCCAAAATGTTGTTGGCTCCATGGAAGAACTACGGCTTCAAGAATATCTCTTCTGTATATTTCTTGATTAATTTTGACACCGTTTTCTATGAATACAAGGGAAGTTTTACCTGTGGAGCAAATACCGCCCCAAACCATGACTGATTCCGGCTTTTGACGGTGAGGGACAACTGCGGCCGGTCCAGGACGACTAGAACAGTATATTCTGTTATTTTGGTGATTATGTGTGGGGTGATATGGTTCAACGCAAAAAAGTTTTTCATCTGAAAAAATGATATTTTCCCACTTTTCAGTAGCGGCACGCTGCTTAATCAAACGGCATCTGTCGAGGCGAACTTTTTTATCTTTATCTTCATGAAGTTGTGCTTTACGCAGTTTGTATGCTTTCAATTTGAGGTCATTAGCGACAATACGTTGCACCGTCGAACGACTTACACCCAGCTAGCCATTTTTCGTACTTTGGTCCGTGGATTGCGATCAAGCCTTTTTTCGATAATGTTCCGGAGCCTGGGAGTCCTAACAGTCCTCTTTCTTCCTCTTCCTGGGCGGTCTGCGATATGTCCGAGCTCATCATATCGCTTAATAGTCTTGGACACTAGTTGACGACTGACATTTAGCGATCTAACTATCTCGCACTGTCGTTTTCCAGACTCGTGTAAGGAAATTATTGCGTTGCTTTGCAAAGACATGACAAAAATCAATATTTAACTAAATAATTTAAACAAGCTATCTCTTCCAAATCGTCAACAAACTGTGTCAAATTATAATAGAAAAACAAACGAACTCGAATCGAGTTCCATTTTCAAAATTTTTACTTTTTAAATTTTGTCAACGTATTATTGGGCCACGGTGTAAAATGTCAGACGCTCTACAAACCGGACTAATCCGGGAAAAACCGGATGGATGACGATTGTGGCTTTAGCACGTGTCGAGTTCCCGATCTAAGTATTCATTGAAATCTAATTGACATGCAAATTACTGGTTTAGATTTTATTAAATTACTCCATTTACTAAATTTAATTATCAGCGTTTCAGTTTAAAGGATTTAGCGAAAAAGCGATTACTATCTTCTATTATTGGCTACCAAATTTTTACCTAGTAGGTATTTGTCGCTAAATCCTTTATGTGTGTGTATTTTACTTTGTCTAGTACCTATAGTAAAAGCCTAGAGCATAGTTAGGGACTAAGCTAATATCTGTGAGGTTGTCCAAATATAATACCAAGACCAACATAAAGTATACTCGAAAAACATGTTTGTTAGATGATTTTGAGTACCTACTCACAAACCTATGAAGTCTACTTAGTCGTAATAGTACATAGAAAATATTTTTTGAGAAACTTTCCCCAGTTATGTAGTGGTACATTATTATGACATAGTTATGCAATTCTGTTTACGCTGAGAGAAAAGGACAGAGCTATATAACTGCCATAGCTCTGTCACTTACACTCACCGTAAAATGAACTGCATAGTTATGTCATATAATATCAAATCTGGGGAATCAACCTAAATTAATAAAAATACCGGCCAAGTGCGAAACAGCGGTATGGAACCCTCGGCGCGCGAGTCCGATTTAGTGTAACCTGTCATATTTATCACGGAACCCAATTTATTTCATGATCACAAAACACGTACAAAATAAACCGAAACGATTCAAACAAATAAATTAATCTAATTTATAAATTGGGCACGTGTTATAGTCGCCTTTGTCACGGTGGATATAACATCCGTCACTCTCGCCCTTACATACCAGTATGTCAGGGAGTGACAGAGGTTTCATCCACGTTCACCCACATCGACTATCGATAAACGTCATTTCATTATACGCTCCCAATACGACATGCCACTCGACGGCAACTCGGCTTAATTCAACTTAATCTTCGTGTGAGTACATGTGCCGGTATTTATTATACATTTAGAACTGGCGAGGTCCTCGATTATTAAATTATTAGTGCATCAGCTAGCTTCGCCTACGAAGCGATAATTGGTGTCCGATATTGATGATGCGGTGCCCAAATAATTGGACGTTGGATACGCTACGGTGTCCTGTTTTTAGAGGCCCAAGATCAAAATAATTGGACGTTGGATACGCTACGGTGTCCTGTTTTTAGAGGCCCAAGATCAAAATTTATACAGACATGATTTTGCTCTAACGATTTTCGGAAATTATCAAAATGTATGAAATTGCCGTGTGGTTGCTGGCTTGTAATAGTACCACTCCATTAATTACATACATACGCCTTTATTCCCAGAGTGGGGTAGGCAGAGCTACAAAATTTCCAACAACTCTAAAAACTTGTTGATAATTCTGTAAGCACATTTTGCACAATTAGGCTAAGATGTTTACAAGCGTATTAGTGACAGGTTGCAGGCCCATCGCCTAACAGTACTACACTACTTTTAAATAAAAATAAATAATTAATAAGAAAAAATAAATACTCTGATAATTTTTAAAGATTATGCGGAAAGGCCTGTGTGGTTGCCGGGTTAGAAAAGTGCCACTCCATGTCTTCCCGTGAAAGTCGTAAGAGGCGACTAAGGGGATAAAGGCTTGTGGTACTGTTAGGCGATGGGCTTGCAACTTTAAACAATTGATTTCTAATTGCTAATGTTATCCACCGAATTTCATTGGGAATAGCGTGATGCTTGTTAAATAATATAATTTTCTGGTACTGGGACCATAGGGCCCCGGGGTGTTAAAAAGAAGAAGATATAATATATTATTCAGGCCGCATAGGCGATATCAAAAATACCATCGCTTCCCAAGAGGAGACTGCTGAGAAGAAACGCCGCAAGTAAGTCAACAGATGCGTAGTTGATTAGGACAACATGTCATAACCAGTGATCGGAATAGGTAGAGCTAATTTGCCTAAACTTGATGCACCTTCATTCAATAATTTATTCCCATTTCACTCACGCATGAATGAATATGCCTCAAGGCAAATTAGCTCTACCTATTCCGGTCACTGGTCATAACTCAGAATAATAAGAGCAAATAAATATTAATAATTAAAAATACCTATGACGGTGTTATCAATCTATATAATTAAAAATGGATCGCCAAAATGCATGTACGCCCATAATTTTCGATCGACTGAACCAAATTGTTTTTTTCGTTGTCCTCGTTATTGTCAGGACAATTTTTTGTATGCCAGAAAAATCCACAGGGAATAGTACATTGTTGCCTAGGCGCGGAAAGTAAGGGTTTTCCTGACGAGGTGGTTAGCTGGCCGAGCAATAGCGAGGCCTGCTAAAATACGAGTCAGGAAATCCTCGTTTCCGCCGCGGCATACATAATGCTTTTCTCAAACATGTGAGGAAATAACACAAAAACATTTTTAAAAAGCAATTAATTTAATTTAATTCACATTAAAAGTTATGTTGGTCATGTTTGGGCAATTTGTAAATAAAAACTTTATAGTTTTTCCAGGAGCCAGTTCAGGTTTTAATATAGGCGGTATGGTACCTATTTCGTCGCTTTCGTCGCTTGAGCTAATTTTTTCTAGTAAGTATTTCGCACAACAATAGTTTCACATTTGGTTTCACATATGCAGAATGAACGAATGTTGAGTGTCAATTGTTTTTAAATAATAACCATAGACATTGGAATGCAAATTCAAAAATAAACACACGCACTGTGCTTAAAAAGCGAGCAGTTACCTTGGCTGTTTGGAATTTTTGTCTTGGTCCTTTTGATTTTGTATGCAATTGACAGCATTTTTAAGAAAAATATGGACATGGACGGAAAGTGTTTTCATATGGTTTTTTACTCCTAGGAGTAAAATGAGGGACTTTCTGTCCTTGTGTTTCAATCGGAAAACCGTTTTTTCCGAGCATGTTTGAGAAAAGTAAAAAAATGGCAGCGGGCTGAAGCGAAGCCGTTGGCGCCGGGCAGCTGGTCTAAAATAAAAAATCATAGCATTTACCATTTTTTTTGTTATATTTTTGAGAACAAATTATAACGTCAAATACTAGGAGTGCACACATTAAAAGTAACCTACAGTGCAGGGTAGTGATTCAAACCCTCTATTGCCCGTGGTCCACCTGCCTGGTTCACCTAGGTGGACTACGGGAATTTGTTTTTTCCCGCCGTCCACCTGGGTGTACCATAGAAAATAATTTTTGCCTATAGCTCACCTGGGTGGATCACGGGTAATTATTTTTTCCCTTAGAACACTATCTAATTAATAAATAAATAAAACCATTCATTATGTTTACCCGTTTTATTTATAGATATCATTTATAAAATAGGTACTAGCTTATGCCCGCGACTTCGTCTGCGTGAACTGAGTACTTTCTTCCTCCATTTCACCCCTGTGCGAACGGGATGAAAAAATTCTATGTCCGTCTCCCGTTTCCAACCTATCTCCCCGTTGCCGGCAGTGAATGCGTTATACAACAAGCAGCTATTAGAGATAATGAGGTAATATAAATAAATACTAATTGTATAGTGCATCACAACATAGGTATCACAATTATGACATTTTCCTCTGAGGTTTCTAAAGAACTGGTCATAATGTATAAGTACATTATTTGATAAAAATAGAATACTTATGTCAATGTGTTTTGTTTGCAATGTCAAGTCTTACTACCAAAGTGATACTCGTAAACGTAATACAACCATTTTATATATATAATTGGTAAATAACTCATCTACATCACGCTGCAGCAATGTCTGCCGAGGAATTACTTGACTTTATAAGCAGAAAAGGAGGCACAGTTCTTTTGTATGCGGAACATCAATATTATAAGGTTAAACAATTTAAAAATGATTCTGAAATGTGGAGGTGCACATCGTATAAAAAGTTGAAATGTAGAGGAAATATAATTTTCAGTGTAAAAGTAAGTAATATTTTACAGGTGTAGATGACATGATTTATACTTATGTGACCCATGTCACCGAGGTGAATTTTTTATAATAGTCGAATGATATATATAATTATATTTTCAGGATAAAAATATTGTCAAGACTAAAGGTCACACCTGCTCGCCTGATTTATCCAAAAATGAAGTCGCAAAAGAAATTGCTCTTTTAAAAGATAAAGTCAAAGAATCTACCCGACCTGTACCCGAGTTATATGAGAGGACTGTTAGCAAAATTAAAAATAAGGGACTAGATATTGTAACGACAGTACCAGCTATGTCAAGCATCCAACATTGTCTATACGATATAAGAAATAGGGCGTTGTGCGTTAACAAAACCACTTTTACGAATTTGGAAGAAGTGGAAGTGCCTTCAAGGTTCGAAAGCTTTGTACTAGCCGACTATTACTACGAAGGTTCACGCATTATTGTATTTTGCTCCCCGTCCGCCAGACAAAAAGTCGGAGGAATTCATGAGTTTATGGGAGATGGAACCTTCAAATGCTGTCCAAAACCCTTTTATCAGCTATATTTTATTCACGGAGATATTGGTAGTACTGTTGAAACCACAAACGTCATGCCCTTAATATTTGCATTGCTACCTAACAAATCACAAGCAACGTACAACATATTATTTAATCTAATTAAATCTGCATTAATAAATTTCAAACCTAAAAAATACCATTCCGATTTCGAAAGAGGAGCCATGAATGCCATCCAAGAAGTTTACCCGGAGATAGAAATACGCGGCTGCTATTATCACTGGCATAAAGCTTTATGGCATCAACGCAAATCATTAAAACTAAAATCAAAGGGCCAAACGAGGATAATCGGTCTCACTGCAGCTCTTCCACTTTTACCAGCTGAAGCCATGTTGGATGGCTATGAGTATATTAAAAAGGAAGGCTGCGAATTGAATATGAAGACATTTTTCAAATACATAGACAAATTCTGGAAAAAAATGTATTTTAGCCACATTTTGTCAGTTTTTGGGGAAAGGCATAGAACAAATAACGTAATGGAAGGATTTCATTCAAAACTGAATAAAAAAATTAATAAAAACACGACTATTTTGCTCAGGCTATTAAATGTCCTGTTCGAAATAAATAAACTAAGTTCAAAAAGACGAAAAATAGACATCGAAAATGATGACTACATTACTGGTATTCAAATGCAATTTGTATCCGGAGAAATTACTGTAGGAGAGGCTTTAGAAAAACTCCGCTAATATCACAAAAACTTCATCTTCATTCAGATTTCATTTTATTTCTATGTTTGATGTCACAAAGATGTATATTGAGATACAAATAAATATATATATCAACATTTTTAAACTGGCTTTACAAATAAATATCATTTATTTTCTTTCGTAATACTACGATATAAACATATGGACTTTCTGGTGGACGGCGGGAAAAAACAAATTCCCGTAGTCCACCTAGGTGAACCAGGCAGGTGGACCACGGGCAATAGAGGCTGTAACACAACGCCGGTCGTGCGGACTGTCGAGTGAAACCAAGCGGCGAGATTAAGTAGTCCCGTCAGTGCGAACAAAACACATTGTAGCGCGTGCATTTTCAATTAAACAGCCTTATACGTTCGACCCATCGTGCTGCTAAATTGAAAATACCGCCCGCCCACTGGCGCGTCACACCGTGGTACCGATGACGTCTGATCGCCTGTTATTTACCGTTGCGCTCCTGGTATTTTATTTAAACTTGCAAATACTTTTCTTCCCTAGGGTAGACATGTATTACTTTCAACCCGCTTGTAAGATAAACAATACCCTTCTTTCGGAGTATGAGACATGAAAAAAGTATCAAATTGACATAAGCGCTCGAACGACCGCCCGGCAGCTTACGTCAATCCTATACATTTTCAATAACGATAGAGTTTTCAAAATTTATCTCGTCTAGCTTTTTATTCATAAACGCGCAATAGATAAAGTGACATTTGCCTCTGACTAAAAGTGACAAAGCATATTTTATCTAAACAGGTTTGTAGCTCGTTTATGAAAGGGTTTGTCTGTGGTCCCTGGTGCCGTGTAGTGTTTACATCGTTATCGTTAGTGATTTACCTCGTTAGCGCTCGAAAAAACTTTAATTGGTTTTGGTTGCACTTTCTACAATATAAAGTAATAGGTATAAACTAGTAATATCGATAAATAAATAAAAATGGTATGTACATAATTTATAAGGCACTATAATAGGCCATTACGAGAGAGGAAATGTTTAGCCACCTGAGCAAAGCGAGACCACTTTACTTTTCACTTCAATTCCAAGAAACACAATAGAGACACAAGTAAAATGAAAACAGCGCTATTTATCTTCTTTTACTCTTTTCCTGTCACTTAAATGCAAAAAGAGACCACTACACAGTGTTTTTGGGATGAGCTCTGGAAACTAACAATTTGTACTGTGGATAATTAAATTAAACTTGTAATTGTTAATATATTTTATTAAATCTCAAGAGGTTCTCTAATTCTGTACTTGACAGCTATCTCTTACTTTCAGGAGTGTTCCTATTTTAAATATCGGGGCATAGAGGTGACGTTGAGGTCTTCAACCTTCGCAGTACCTACAAAGTCGGCGGTGGTCACAACCAGCCAGCTACATGTTGCTTATGTTGTTGGAGAGGGCGCTGGAGGGTCAGGTTGGCCCGATACGAGCTTCCAGCAACAGGCCTTCCTAGCGGAAGGGGGTCGCCTTAGCTTTGAATATTACAGTCAAATAATTCTGTAATTTCTTGCAGTGGGAAATTTGCACATAAAGCAGCTCTGCACACCTACATACAAAAACAAAGCAAAGCATGCAAGATTTGATGAAAATTGGTTTTTAACCCCCTAAAACCTCTATATCTCAAAAACGGCTGAACCGATTTTGATAAAACATGTCTAAGAACTACCACCAAAAAACCTGCTTTCAAATAAAAAAACCGCATCCAAATCGGCTCATCCGTTTAAGAGCTACGGTGCCACAGACAGACACACACACACACAGACACACGTCAGATACACGTCAAACTTATAATATAACACCCCTCTTTTTTGCGTCGAGTTAAAAACCGTTTCCAAACTTTTAATTAAATAGTATACGGTATTTGACAAAAGTCAAATCAGTTTTTTTTTATGAAACGTCAAAAACGCTCCGTTACTATGGAATTTATAGGGATTACTATCTTGTAACGTCACAATCAAACAGCGTCCTTATTGTTAGATTTTATGAATTTAAAAATCTTAAAATAGCAAACTAAAATATAAGATTGATGTTTTCCTAGTATTTTTATAATGTTTATCTGTTGTTAATGAAAAACCAATTTAACTTCACTGTTGTCAAATACCCTATTACCGGAGTATTGATACCGATTTCATTAATATTCTGGCCGAACTATGTTAATTCTGGAAAGTTTTGCGATGTTAGTAGCAAAAACTAATAATTGGTTACTGATAACTTCGTTCGAACTGTCCGACGACCGCACCATCGTCTATCGCAAAAGTATTTGAAAACTGCATACTTAGGGTGAAGACACATCTATCAGCACCGATTCGCATTTTGTCTATATAAAAGGGGTGTTTTGTATGAAGATGCGTACGCATGCGAAAGCAGAATTGATGCGTACGCATCTTGATACAAAGTAACTATTTTCCTTAGATAAAATGCGAATCGATGCTGAAGGATGTGTCTTCAACTCTTCACCCTTAATTTCCAGTCTTCGGAATCCCTAATAATAATGTTTCGTTTGTCCGAATTGACAAGATTTCATAATTTTAAGACTTTAATTTTATTCGTTTTATAGATACTGTTTGGAAGGAGAAAGACACTAATAGTTTTAAATTTTCTCTAGAATGAATAATTATTTTATTATTAATTTATTAAGATGTACTTATTCTAAAAGGGCGTAACTTCATTTCTACGACACAATGGACATATTACGTTAGTCCAATCTGTATATAAAAAAGTATCATGTCAACCGATAAAGGGCCACTTGCACGAAAAGTTTAACCCTGGGTTAACTAACTCGAGTTAAAATGACATCGTATGACTCTGACGTCTACTAACTCGAGTTAGTGCCTTAACCCAGGGTTAAATTCTGCGTAAAAGTGCGGCTTGGGGATCCCCCGTAACGGACGTGCGCGGGGCAGAGTTGCGGGATTGGGTTGCGGCAACAGGCCTGGAAGTGGTCAACCGGGGCAGCGCCAATACATGCGTGCGGCGGCAGGGGGGGTCCATCGTGGACGTCACATTTGCGACCCCTGCCATTGCCGCACGCCTCACAGATTGGCGCGTCCTGGAAGATGTGGAGACCCTCTCTGACCATCTATATATCAGAGTGAGGGTCTCCACAGGAGCAGGCCAACTGCCACCCATCCCGCAGGGGGGGCGTAGGGGGGGAGGGGAGGAGTTCCCCAAGTGGTCCCTGTCCCTTTTAGACAGGGCCAAGGCGGACGAGGCGGCGATGGTGGAGGCATGGTGTGCTGCCCCACCCGCCGCCGTAGGAGTGGAGGAGAGGGCGCGCCAGTTCCGCACATCGCTGCAGGCGGTGTGCGGAGCGTCCATGCCCCGGGCAAAAAGGCTGTTCGCCCGGAAGAGGGTGTATTGGTGGTCCGCAGAAATTGCAGCCCTGCGGACCACCTGTGACGGTGCCCGCCACGCCTGGCAGCACTGCCGGCGTAGGCGGCACACAGAAGAGGAAGAGCAGGGGCTTCACAGGGCCCTCGTAGAAGCCAAAGGGGCCCTTGTCCTGGCAATTTCCAGGGCCAAGGATGACGCATACGCGTCGTTCTTGGCCTCATTGGACCGGGATCCGTGGGGGCGGCCGTACAGGGTGGTGCGCTACAAGATGCGCACTGCCCCCCCCATGGACTCCCTGGAGCCCCCCCTCCTAAGAAGGGTCATCGAGGGGCTTTTCCCCGAAGCCCCCTCGATAACTCCCCCGCTGATGACCGAGCCACCGGGGGACTCGGAGGACCCACTCGAACTCGCCATCGCACCGGTAAGCGATGACGAGTTCGAGAGAGCGGTGGACAGGCTCCGGGGCTGCAAGAAAGCCCCGGGGCCCGACGGAGTACCGGGCCGTGTGCTCCCCATCGCTCTAAAGCACCTCGGGGACCGACTCAGGCAGCTGATGGATGACTGCCTGAGGGAGGGTCGGTTCCCGAGGGTATGGAAGGAGGGGAGGCTTTGCCTCCTCCGGAAGGAGGGTCGACCCCCAGACAGTCCGTCTGCATATCGCCCCATAGTGCTGCTGGATGAGGCCGGGAAGATGTTCGAGAGAATCCTGGCCTCCAGAATCCAGCAGCACCTAGAGACCGCCGGCCCGAACGTCTCCAACAGACAGTTCGGATTCAGGGAGGGGCGGTCCACGCTCGACGCGCTGAAGTCCCTCAGGGACTTCTGTGAGTACGCGTCGAGCAGAGGGGAGGGTGTCGTGGCGGTGTCGTTGGACATCGCCAACGCGTTTGGCACCCTCCCCTATGGGGTGATAAGGGAGGCACTCATATACCACCGAGTGCCTCCCTACCTGCGGCGTGTCATGGAGCACTACCTTTCCGAACGGGTAGTGCTCTATGAGCAGACGGACGGTCGACGGGGGTCGACGGCGATGGCCTGTGGTGTGCCCCAAGGTTCCGTGCTCGGTCCACTCTTATGGAACCTGGGGTACGATTGGGCCATCAGGGGGGAGTTGCTCCCGCGGACGGCCACCATCTGCTATGCAGATGACACCATGGTGGCCGTGCGCGGGAGTGACATGAGGGAGGTGCTTTGCCGGGCGGAAGCGGCGGCCGAGCTGACGATTTACCGGATCGGTCGGCTCGGCCTAAAGGTGGCCCTCCCGAAGACTGAGGCGATTGTCTTCGGGGGGCGGGGGTGGAGGCTGCCGGCGGGCGCGGCGCTCACCCTGGGGGGGGAGTCGGTCCGGATCAGGCCCCACATAAAGTATTTGGGGCTTATCTTGGACCGACATTGGTCGTTTGGGGAGCATTTTATACAATTAGCTCCCCGTATTGTGGGCGCCGCGTCGGCGATGGGCAGACTGCTGCCGAACGTGGGTGGGCCGGGCTCCTTGTGCCGCCGGCTATATGCTGGTGTCACGAGGAGCATGGCTCTGTACGGGGCCCCCATATGGGCGGACAAGTTGTCCGCCAAGAATCGGGCCCTGTTACAGAGACCACAGCGGGTGGTGGCCCTCCGGATTGTGAGGGCCTACGTCACAGTGGCCCACGCCGCGGCCTGCCTCCTCGCCTGCACCCCGCCCTGGGAGTTGGACGCAGAGGTGCAGGCAGAGACCTACATGATTAGGTCCAGGGCCCGGGCGCGGGGTGAGCGCCCGGACCCTGAGGAGGTTGAGGGGACGCGCCGGATGATGGCGCGCCGACTGCGGGACAGGTGGAAAACCAACCTGGAGGACGCTCGCTATGGTGTTCGGACCATAGGGGCGATCCTCCCGTCGTTTGAAACCTGGTTGGGGAGAGCAGTCGGCGCGACATCGTACCGGCTTGTGCAGGTATTGACCGGACATGGGTGCTTCGGTCATTACCTGCACAAAATCGGGAGGGAGCCCGGCCCGCAGTGCCACGAGTGCGGCGATCCGGACGACACGGCTCAGCACACCCTCGCGGTGTGCAGCCGGTGGAGTTCGGAGCGCGCCGACATGGCACTGGCCATCGGGCAGTGGGACCTCTCCCTGCACAGCGTTGTGTCTGCAATGCTGTGCAGCGACAGGTCCTGGAGGGCTGTGGCCTCCTTCTGCGAATGTGTCATCTCGCAGAAGGAGGCCTCGGAGCGTGAGCGCGAGGATTCCCCTCACGCGCATCCGCTCCGGCGCAGACGGCAGGGGGTGAGGCGGCGGCGTTTTGCCGCCCGCCTCAACCCTTAGTGGCTGCGGGCGGGGGATGGGAGTCCCCCACCCGCCGTTGTATAGTCACTGGGTTGTCTGGGAGAGGGACCAGGCGTGCTCGGCCCCTCTCTCCTTAGGCGCGGGTAGCCCCGGCAGTGGCTGGGGCAGCCGGGAGGCAACGTGGGGATGCTTAGGCAGGTAACACGTTGTCTCCGATCCGGCAGGAGGGTACGCCAGGGTGGTTTTTAGTGGGTTGCGCTTTGCCGCCCCCTCTCATTCTGAGGGGGGGTGGCGGGTGAGTCCCACATATCCCCTCACCACTCCCATGGTGAGGGGAATCCATAAAGGATTTTCCACCCTGACAAAAAAAAAAAAAAAAAAAAAAAAAAAAAAAAAAAAAAAAAAAAAAAAGGGTTAAATTCTGCGTGCAAGTGGCCCTAACGCGGACTTGCGCGGACCAGAGTTAGCCCTTAACCCAGAGTTAAGCGTCTACTTTTGTACGTGGTTTGCCGGCTAACCTCGGGTTAAGACGCTAACTCTGGTCCACGCAAGTGGGCCTTAGTCTCTATCCATCTGTCATAGTGTCAATGTCTAATTTGAAGTATGACAGCTTTTTTTCTCGTGAAAAAGGCAATGGTATTATATCTATTCAGGCATACATACACATACATACATTAAATCACGCCTGTTTCCCAGAGGGGTAGGCAGAGACCACTTCTTTCCACTTGCTACGATCTTGACAAATTTCTTTCGCTTCTTCCACATTCATACATCGAGTCATGCACGCACGTCGGTTTCGGGTACTTAAGATTCGGCCCAGGCATAGTATTGGTAAAACTCGATATTTTTATTAACTTACTTGTAATTTTGAAAATAAAGAAAAATAAATCTAAATAAATATTTTACCGTGTTCAGGAGGTAAAACCCTTTCGATTGGTATAGTAATTTGCAGGTGTCACCAAAATGAAATGTTGTCAATTTGTCAAAACTAGTTTCAGCTGAGAACGACCCTGGAAAACGAACGCCACATGGACGGCCACTACCTTAAATATTGAAAACTAGGGACCCGCCCTCGCTTCGTTTCGGTTTATGTGAGTTTTTTTATGAGAATTTATCGTCGGCTGTAGGTTCAATTAAGGTAAGGGACAAAACACGCAAAATGAGTTGAGTATACAGTTTTGTTCAGTTTTTTTTTCTCTTTCGAATGGTGTATATGAAAAAATTCTAGCTTTAAAAAAATGTTCCTTACCCCAATGACTTTTTAGGGTCTTTCGTCAAATTAGCAGCACAAAAATAGTGTATCTAAACAAATATTTAAAATATCAACTCGAAATTGGTGTAATTGCCAGCACCTACCAAAATTAAATAAGGTAAGGGTCTACATAAACCACTAATTTACCCTTACATGGTTTATTTTCAAAGAAAACTTGATAAAACTGGACTTACATTGATGCCTTTGCGACGTTAAAAATTAAATAACACCTATACATGAAATGGATTTTCATGAATAATGAATTAGTTGCTCCTTACCCCAATTTGCATTATCATACTTTTAAACGGATGCCGACGTTACACCAATTTTATTTGAATCACATTAGCTTTGCTGTCCGTTACACCAATTTGCTGCTAAGAAAGTATAAATATTATCCTTGTTACCTTTATTTACAAACACATTCACAACGCAAGAAGAGCACGTGCTTGCACTAATGCTGTCCTTTTCTATTCCGCAACGGCTTCATGTGTGCGAAAGAGAGAATGATATTAGTGCCTAATCTATCTATGCACGGGCATCAAACAAGTCTCTAGTCAGTGCGCTTTCACTTGCCGGTTAGTCGGGATTGATTTATAATTTTTAGGGAAATTATGTGATAAAAATGGAAAAACAAAAGCATTTAAACCGTTTGCTTCGACGCCGACAGGAATTACTACAATTGGTGAATAAAATAACACAGTAAGTACCTACGCAATTAATACTACCTATTACATAAATGAATGTTTGATGTTTTAAGCTGTCTGAGCAACGCGTATCGATTATTGTATATTAGTAATAGGTAATACAAGAGTCTTACGAAACTATGCAATGTTAAATAATTATTATCTAGGTACCTAGTTGTGGATGTTAAATATTTATGTGCGTACCTACTAGCTTTTGCGCGCGACTTCGTTCGCGTGCGAGTCATTTATCGCGGGTCCCTCGGGAACGGTTCAGTTTTCCGGGATAAAAAGTATCCTATGCCCTTCCCCGGGATATGGAGCACACAGATTTCATTAACTGGGATCCCATTACGGAAAAAACATTTCCTTCAAAAACAAAGGACTTGCAAGTTACAAAAATCAGAATAGCGACTATGAAGAAAAAAAACCTTAAAACTATTTAGACTAAACATACCATGAAAGTGGGAGCTACTCCTCATGTCATCAAAGTAAATGAAGAATGGACAGCTAAAACTGGAAATAGTAATCCAGATCCTACAACAAGTGAGAAGGGAAAAGGAAAAGGGAAAGGAAAAGGGACGGGAAAAGGAAAGGGTAAGGGTAGGGCCAAAGTGTCAGTTAATATGCCTTTATCACGAGAAGACTCGCCTTTTTCATCAGAAGGTAATGAACTATAGTACATTGTAGCCCAGGTACAGAAAGTAAGCAATAGATGGACGAGTTAGTTCGCGGGCCGAGCCGCAGGTGAGGACCGCGAAGATACGAGTCCATCTATTGCACTTTCTACCGAGGCAATACTATGTGCTTTTCACGCCTAATGTAAGGAAATAAAACAGGTTAGGACATAATACACAGTTTAATTAAAAGTAATATTGATATTAGCATTAGGACAGTTGCTGAATGACAAGGAAATGTTTTTTCCCGGAACATTTATATTAGTATTTTGTGTCATTTCGGCCGGTTGTACTTGTATCACTCATTTTTGTTGAATATCGTACAAATTTCCAATCAAAAGTTCAAAAGTTTAGCGTTTGTTTCCAATTAAAAGAACAGAAGTAATTTTCATTCCCGCCTTTTTAACTTTTTTAATTTTTACCTTATTTAAAGATGCAAAGGCGTTTTTCACGTACGCCTTAAAAACTTACATAAAAACACGTTTACAATCGCAAAAATACACTTTCACTGAGCGGATTTGACGTTTTAATTTTTTAATTAAACGTTCTAATGTCATATTTGTCAAACATTTTTTTATTTATTTCCGAACGAGTTACTAATGTCATAAATAACCGACCAATAGCAGAGTAGAAAGTAAACTGGTCTAAAAACACTCCATTTTACTTTGCAACTCAACATTGTTGGACTGTTTTTGTGTTGTACTACTAAGAGCAACTTTCTATTCTGATTTCGATCCTTCTTTGGCCATATTTCCGAGCAGTGGCGTGAAAAAACCATTGTATAACACCAGATTGCCAATATCGTTGAAAAAATATAAAGATTTAAAAAAATTATGCGATGTTATGCCCAGTAGATTTCATAATGATTATTTGCAGCTACCATTTTCCTCTGAAGTTAAAGACACTTTAAATGAAACTGACAGGGAAGATAATGTTGATGACACAAACCAATAATTTTTAAATATTATTATTGATCTTAGTTTTAGTAAATATTGATCTCAATGATTATAATTATTTATAGGATGATGTTTATTTTTGATACTAATGATAGTAAAGATTATTTAGCAGTAAGCCTTTCGGCTGAAGGTAAAAGTTACCATTTAATTTAGTATTAAGGTTCAAAAATAAGTATTTACTGTTGAAACAATAATTTCTACCTAATATAATAATTATAATAAACAATGTCAAAAGTGTATTTTTACGAAATTCAGTTTAATAAGATTACACTTGTTTGTTTTAGTAGGTAGTTATAGAAGTCATCGGGAAACGATAAAAACTGCTTACTATACGTACCTAAAACTTATTACCATTTATTTTTGATTAAAATAATCTAATTAAGAACAATTGTTTTATTCCCTTTCCTAAAAATGTTCTTTTACATAAGGAAATTTTTGTATGTAAGGGACGCGCAAAATGTGCACGCACACTTGCAATTAATTTATCATCCTTTAAACGAATTTCAATAACGATTTCAAGATTCAAAATACCTTTACGTTAAAAACTAATTCTTCGTTTTTGCTCAAAAATTCCTTTACACTATTACGTCTTCAGTACATTTTTCTCCAAAAAGCCCCTTACACTAATTTTTTTCATTAATCCGTGGTATCTAAAGGAGAGGTCAATTTCACGTAAGAGACGAGACTACAGAAAACTTCGATGTAAAGGACAGTACTAACGGAATAGGTTGGTGTAAGGGACATCTATTTTCTAAAATAACTGTATTATTTAAACTAACGTTAGATAAAAAGATAGAGCTTTGAAATATAAGATTATAAGTGAAATCAGATCCAAAAAAGGTTTGTTACAAAAAAAGTTATGAATTATTTAGTCCGAAAAAAAACTTTGTCGGGCTCTCCTGAAAAGTCGTATTTTGTCCCTTACCTTAATTGAACCTACAGCCGACGTATGATACTTAAAAACCTGCCTCTTGAATCAATTTATCTGTTACAAAAACCGCATTAAAAGCCGTTGCGTAGTATTAAAGCCATAAGTGTACATAGAGGCAAACAGACAGCGGGAAGCGACTTTGTTTTATACTATGTAGTGATAGCAAGTTCTACGCAGAGACACTATTACTAAAAAAAAACCTGCATTTATTGATTTTTGAAAATTCTTCTGACTTAACCGGGAACTGAACTGGTCGAATATGACAAAACAATAAAGAAGAATTCTTTTTACGGTCTTTATTTAATTTCAATGTGTATGTGATATAGGCGTAAATTATCATTATCAAAGACGCCTTCGATCTGTATCTTAAAACATGACTTTATGGTTTTGGTCATATTCGACCAGTTCGATTCCCTGTTAAGGAATAGGATTTTTTTCAAAAATTAAATTATACAGTATTTTAGTTTTTTAAAAATAAAAATTTGTCTGCTTTGCGTGGAACTTGCTATTTCCAATATTTAAGGTAGTTGCCGTCCATGAGCCGCTCCTTTTTGGGTTGGCCCTACGGCTCTTGCCAGGGTGCATTACGCTAACTCGCGTTTCTATTCGTTTCTTTTTCAAACCAATCACGTCACTGCTAGATCACGTGACTTTTGGAATCACGTCATAGATCTACCAGTGAACAGACGGCCCAGATAAGATGCACACCGCTAGCTAGCGTTTCTCTTCGTTTAGTTTTTAAACCAATCGCGTCACTGGTAGATGACGTGATACGAAAAGTCACGTGATATGCCAGTGACGCGATTGGTTTAAAAACTAAACGAATGGAAACGATAGTTAGCGTAATACATATTGTCTGGGCCCTCTGAAACGTTAGTAGCATTTGCTCTTGGCTACGCCATATGGGTCCTTGTTCTATACTATATTTACCCCTCAAGCCATCGTATTTTCAGATTTACGATAGCTTTTATTAACTTGACAGTAAGTTACAAACAACACGCTAACAATAGATGTAAAAACGATGCAAAATTACAAAAAAATACTCGTAAGACAAGTAAAGAAAACAAATAAAACCCAGAAAAGCTGCTGTCAAACAGCAAAAATAATTAAATCGTTTTGCAATGACGAGAACTTCGGCTTTCATCCCTTCTACCCACAAATTAAATATTTAATTTCGCTTTCAACCTAAACTCGATGAATTCGATCCACGATGTAAATATTGTTTTACATTCCGTATTATATCCAAAATGAGTTGGGTCGAAAGTGGAATTCTGGTAGAATACGGAAAAAACGGTCAAGTGCGAGTCGAATTCGCGCACTGAGGGTTCCGTACCGCCACACCGTGGAATATATTACATGAATTCGATTTCGAATCGAATCACCGCGACCCCAACTCACACTTGACCGTTATTACTTAGTATTTAATGTTTTTCTTCTGGAAAGTTTTAACTACTGTTAATACGATATGATACAACAAAAACAAAAAAAAATGTATTATATGGTGTATTTGTTAATAAGTCTGCCGTAATAACCATATTCTGAAGAAAAATCAACCCGCTATCTATTTCAGCCAAAATATTACCTATGAAATTGGCGTTTCTTTTACGTGTTTTATACTGTACGGAATTTATTCTTTTCAACTTTAACTTCCAAATGCGTTTTAAATTTCATCAATACACTATGTTACAAAAGTTTTAGATACAAATAATATGGTTCAATTTCTTCCTTAATGTTTAAAATTAAAGTTTGAACTCAACTCTTTTCATGAGCTGCGAGTTCAAGTGTTTCAATTACGCAGAGTTTTATGAAGCTAACTATTTGTAAGTAATTAAGATATGTATAATTATAGATTAGAAAACAGAGTATTGTTTGGTTTGCATTTAACGTTACCAAATAATCCGCAAAATTAAATGTATGAATATCACCGTTTTTATACAATTCTCCATATAAAACGCCAATTTCATAGGTAAGGACCAAGGCGTAGGCAGGTAGGCATAACAATAGGGTCCGTTGGGCTCCCTTCGGTACCCTAAACACCACAGCCACAACTACAAAAACACGAATTATAGTAGAACGGGTTCACTTGCAAATTGGTGCAAGGGTACTCTACTTCCGGGAAATAGATGACGTTGCAGCAGGGGGGCTGGTACGTGATGGGTTTGGTGATGTCCTTGAAGCATGAGCAAGAGGGGGGAACGGGGCTGTAGCCAGGGTTCAGGCCGTACAGGCACTCCAGACAAGTGCTGGTCATGTAGGGTTCACGGCTGACGCAGCAGCATGCATTGTTCTTCTGGAAAAAGAAAAATAAGGGAAATTTTCAAGCTTAGTTTCTTTGTAGTCAGGTGCTTATCAAGACTATACAGTTGGAAAAAAATATAGGCCCTGTAGGGAACTGTCTTAAATCCTTAAGTTGGATCATTTTACTTAAACGAAACATTATTTTATTAAAAACAAACTGCATTGAAGGTTTTCTAATATTCGCTTTTCTCATCCGGGAATCGAACCAGCTAAAAATTTAAAAAATAAAGACTCGCTGTTTTAATTTACTAATCGATAACATTATTGTTCGGGACGACATCTCTCTAATAAATATTTGTTCTTAGAAATAAAAACATATGGAAATATCTAACATTAATTATAGCGATAGCGACTAAGGTGGCAATGGTATAAGGTGAAGTTCAGCCAGCGCATGCTGAGTTGGGACCGTTTCGCAACATTATTCCTTTATATTTGTTAAAAAAAAATGTATGTGTGTTATGGATGAGATTATTTACTACTTACTTGCATTTTCACATACTTAATTACTACTTACTTGCATTTTCACATACTTAATTACAACTTACTTGCATTTTTACATACTTAAATAAAAAGTTCTCGACCTATTTTATTGCAAAATACAATTTACTTTAGGTAATTAATTAAGGTTTACTGATGTACAGTAACTACTGGTAAAAACGGACCTTACCTATATTTTATAGGGATTTAAAAACTTAGTGCTGACGCGTCCATACAAAGTTTAACAACTTTATATGAATGCGTAATATATATATATATATATTTAAATCCTTATAAAGATAAAAAAAATACATTTATTCAGTACGTAGGCCGCACGGGCACTTTTATACGTCAAGAATCTACCAGCGCTTCCCAAGAGGAGACACTGCTGAGAAGAAACGCCGCAAGAAACTCGGCAAACAAGTCATTTTTTAAACATACAATGGTACCTACTTACTACTTAGTCTACCATTATACAGGGCGCCGGCCCACCAGTGGTCCAAATGAAAAAACAAATAGGTCACACCCAGGGCCATCAAAAACTATATAAAATAACTGATTCGTTTTCAACAGGGGTGAATTGCTCACATTCAAAGTTAAATTTGTTAGTAAAAGATAAGTGGAACTAAACATATACACTTAGTGCAGTCATTGAAGCATTATTGGTCCGAATTTTTTTACTGTGAACCGAATTGCATACAATTTTGGAATTAGGTTCATCTTACCCTTAACTTCAAAAGTGAAAATGATTTGAACTCCGTAACCTCCCTGGGGGTGGTTGCCACCACTTCTCGGGGGTGTTTGTTTTTTCTTCAAAATAACCTCGGATATCGATAGAAGGCCTAATTTTAAGCAAAAAATCATCTATAAAGTTTTTCGAAAAATCCAATACTTTTCAAGTTATTGGCAATTGAAAATTCGCAATTTTTTCACGTTTTTCATCGGTTTTTTGCAAATATCTCCAAAAATATACGTTTTATCGAAAATTTTATAAAACACAAAATTGTAGCAGGCAAAAAAAATTAACAATTTGGTTTTTTATAAAGTATTCTAAGTGCAATATTAAGCTAGATATTAAAGATGAAAGCCGTTTTTATATTGTCTGAAATTTAATCGATGTGGTCAATGCCATCTAGCGGCGAGCAGATGCATTTTATGCATTCTAATAAAAAAGGGTTTTGTAGTGCTTGAAATAAGCTTTAAAATGAGCACTATTAAAAGTCTTTTGCACGTAAAATAAGTGAGCTGTATTGCAAATAAGAGGAGCATCTAATGTTTTTCCTTAAAAATCAATGGGTTTCATAAGTGCCATTTCCACCAAAATTAAAATTAATCGTATTCCGCCTAGAATTAAATTTATTATGAAGAGTTTGATAGATTGTATCAGTTTGGCTGCTTCAGGACACATATTTTTCAAAAAAGTCACTATTAAAAAAAATCTAACAATTTAAAATTCTTAAAACACCCACCTTTTTTTCATAATATCTCAAAAATGACGACAGATAGGTACGTATAAAAGTGTAGGGATAAAAAAATTAGGTATTTTTCTGACAAACAATTTGGTTTTTTTGTTTTTCTGTTAAACAAAAAATGACGGAGATATGATTGTTTAAAGAGCGCGTGGCAGCGCAATCACAGCCTCTCTTAAGCCCTTTAACCCTTCACCGTTTTAGAAAAAGGTTTTTTACTATGTATTGCAATGAAGGATGTTGTAGCTCTCTTAATTACCTTTACAATTGTTTTTTATAAATTGTGATAGCATGAAAATTGAAGGAGTTATGGTCCAAAAACTTATGTTACTAACTTATATACGTAAAATGGTAGCAGTAATCATATATATTTACTGTTTTAATTTAGGGGTAGTTTTAAGAGTAGAAAAGCTTAAGAATATGATAATCATTTTCGAGAGTGTGGAATAATATTTAAATCCTTTTCATTTTATCAAAAAAAAAAAAATTACAATTTTTTATCAAGGCGTACTTTTCAAGGGTTGAAAGGGGGTTAAAAATTTGATAATTATTATAGAGAATATAAAATATTACTTACTCTATACTTACATCTTTTTATGTCATACCAAAGTATTTTTTTGTGATTTTTTCAATTTATGGGTTGTTTGCAAGGGTTGTAAGATTTTCAAGGGGTTGAAAATGATTTTAATATGAGGTAATTGTGTTAGAAAACACTTTACAATTTCACCACTTACTATTAGACATGTTTTCTAGCGATAAAATGGCTCAATGTAAATTTTTCCATTAAGGGGTTGTTTACACCCCTTAAAAATAATAGGCGGAGTTCAGATCATTTTCACTTTTGAAGTTAAGGGTAAGATGAGCCTAATTCCAAAATTTCATTCAAAATCGGTTCACAGTAAAAAAATTCGGAGGTACTCGTAAGACCGTATTTTTCGCTTCAATGACTGCACTAATAAAATTCATTAAAAACTTTTTGATTGATTCTCAAAATTTTAAAGTCATATTTGTAGGCAATTGTGTGGGAAAAAAACAATTGTCCCTAAGTGTCCACCACTGTATGTACGCATAGGTATATTTGGCGCGATGGCCGTATAGATATTAGTGCTTTTGACTGAAATATCTTGAAATTAAATAATTTTGTAATTTTTCATCATGCACCACCCGTTCACTGAATACGGGGGAACAAAACCCAGACTTAAAGCTCAGTTTAACAGTCGAGTAAGTATATAATACACATACCTGCACCAATGCCGTTGCAATAACCAAAATCACTATTTTGAACATTTTCAACTTAGTACTGTGATCTTGACCTATATACGATACTATTTATACTAATTATCAAGTTAATTTCACCATACA
This sequence comes from Acleris laterana, assembly GCA_963966035.1. Lineage (NCBI taxonomy): Eukaryota > Metazoa > Arthropoda > Insecta > Lepidoptera > Tortricidae > Acleris > Acleris laterana. The sequence continues at coordinate 75,713,662 of OZ014438.1, read as the reverse complement.
AACTTTTTTAGATAATGTGAGTACGTAAGTAGGTCAAAGATAAAAAAAATAAAAATAAACACGCACGTACCTTCCGAGCAATAAACGAAATGTGCAACGCGCTTTAGAACCGAACAAACCTAACTACGAATACCACATACTGCAACTTTGAACCTAATTACGTTTACTTAGAATCAAAAATTAAATTAGTTTTATAGTGGTTGCCTTAGTTTTATGCGTTCGGAACCCAATAATGTTTATAATAAACTGACTCCATATCGAGTTCTAGGCATCTAACGTTTTAAGCAACAATATTTCTTCATTGTTTAATCAGTTTAATCACACACAGGTGGGGTTTTAACGAAATTTGTAAATTCATTGGTTCTCTCTTTCGTGTCATGTTAGTAACTATTAAACAGAGAAAAAAACCCGGGCAAGAGCAACTTGGACCATGCTCAGGGTAGGGCTCCGACGCCGTTACAACAAACACAAACTATTTCGAAAAACTACAAGTATGTGTGAGCGAACTTTCTATTTCGGTCAGTGATTAATAAATAAAATTACAAAACGTCGTTTGCTACGTTTTATCAACAGGAGTTTTCAAATTCAGCCAAAACCAGGACAATACCCATCGATTTCAATAAAGCCCCAACCCCGCGGTTATTCGGAACGTCTCTTTACCTACAAATTTAGTAAGACATACATACATACATACATACATACATAAGCTCACGCCGTTATTCCCAGAGTGGGGTAGGCAGAGCTACAGAATTACTAAAAACTCTAAAAACTTGTTAATAATTCTGTAACCACATTTTGCATTTTATTAAGACTTGTAGCTTTTTTATTCCTATGTTTATCTAAGGAATAATATGTAAAACAACTGTGTTGAGTTGAGAGGGCAATAAATCTTTTTCTGTTTGTGTAATAAACGCTCGATGAAAGTTAGAGGGTATTATAATCATCATGATCATAATATCAGACGTTTGACGTCCACTGCTGGATATAGGTAGGTCTCCCCCGAGGTCTGCAACAAGGACCGGTTATGCGCCGCTTGCATCCATAAGTTTCCCGCAGCCTTAGCCAAATCGTCAGAACATCCTTTTGGACATCCTACCCTCGCTGCGTTATCTGGTACGCAGACGCCACTCGAGATGTCTTCGAATCCATCGGCCGTCAGTTCTGCGAGCGATGTGCCCCAATGCCAATGAGGGTGTTTTCACTAAACCATTTACCAATCCAATTAGGGACTAAAATTAAAGAACTTTTACGTCAGTGTTGTGACGAAAATTAGCCATACATTGCGGCCGTCAAGTAACGTACGTAGTAAGTATTTTTCCTTAATTGGGGTACAAGAAGTTTTAGTGAAAACGCCCTTAAGCTTAGTGGTTCTGACATGTGTCAAACAGTGCTCGTTAACATTTCGTTTATAAACCCCGACGCAAAAAAGAGGGGTCTTATAAATTTGACGTTTAAGTGTGTGTGTCTGTGTCTGTCTTTGGCACCGTAGCTCTTAAACGAATGAACCGATTTTGATGCGGTTTTTTTTATTTAAAAGCGTGTTTTTCTGCGGTGGTTCCTTAGACATGTGTTTTGCCTGTTTAAATTGACAACGATCACTAATGTATAAAGTTATTGGGGTGAAAATATTCAATGCTTCCATGTCTCAGGAGTCACTCAAGTAAACTTGAACCTTATCCTGTGACACTAGATATTTTAATTAAAAAATTACGTCGGTTTCAAGCGGTCCTCAGTAAACGTGTCAGCTATAGACAAACACAAAACCCTTAAAAAAAACCGTAACTGACTACCAGAATACGAATTAAGGAATTTATATTATTTCTCTCAATTTCCTACGGATTATTCAAGCTGCGCTTGAAGTGGCAGAAGAGAGAGCTGCCGCCTTTGCTGGCTTCTTTGAGCGTAGCAAAGCCAAGTTCTAAGAACCCTGCCTTTCTGCAGAAAATGTATTTTGCCACAAAGAAATTCGCAGGCGCTTTTAGTTCAAAGATAAGCAAGCGTACGTAACATTTAAAAGGTTATATAAGGATGTCGGCTCACTAGTGGTACAAATGAAAAAAAAATAGGTCACACAGGGCTACCAAAAGCACCCCCATGTATGTTCAGCGATTTTAAGTATTTTCGGAGATGTTGTTCTTTTTGGTCGGATTTTTTGTAATTTTTCCAGTCTTATAATCCATACTTAATATTATAAATGCGAAAGTGTGTCTGTCTGTCTGTTACCTCTTTCACGCTTAAAACGCTGAACCGATTTAGGTGAAATTTGGTGCAAAGATAGTTTGAATCCTGAGAAAAGGACGTAGGAAAGTTTTTTCCCGAAATTCATCCCCTAAGGGGGTGAAATAGAGGGTGAAATTTTTTTTGGAGCTACGATATTAACCAGTTCCGCGCGGACGGAGTCGCGGGCAGAAGCTAGATAGTAATATATGCTTCATTTTAGGTTGTGTCCCTACTCACCCCGTTTTACGGTACATATATAGAAAACACCCAAGACTCAAAACATTGGGAACAGAGTACGTTAACCAAATAGTACCCCAGGTACAGAGATGAAATTAAATTCCAGCCACCAGATGACGTAAGCCTTTTACTCAGTAATGTACCGACTCCTACAGTAAGTTGAGCATTTAGTGAACTAAGTTGAAGCATAATTTTGTTCTCACGGAGCAATTTAATTAGCACTATAAATAAATGCAAAACCCATTCCAGCAATAAAACCGCTCTATAGTTAACTAAAGAGCGGTTTCTGGGATTCCGTAGTCAACCTAACCTATAACACAGTCATTTCTTGTAAAAAACCTACAAAGTAACAAAGGTCTTAATGTACAACTGTACATGTCGTTTTTTTTTCAATACAAAATACAGCAACGTTCTACTCCCCTAGGAAAACGTACAGACCTAGTTTTTCATAATAGGTATGTACAAAATATTGAAAAATCGTTAAAGTCGGGTTAGGTTTAAGAGTAGAGAAACGTCACAGCATTTTTTATGGAAAATTTCAGCTTCACAATTAATTCATGAAAAGGGTTCGAGTACTTATAACAAAATATTGACGAAGCCTTCAACCTAGTTATTAGATCCTGCCGAAGCTAGCGGTCTCGGGTTCGATGCCTAGTTTGAGCAAATATTTGTGTGCTGAGCGTGAATATTTGTTCCAGACTCGGATATTTTCTATGAATTTAAGTATGTATTTCTTTATGTAAGTAAGTACCTACCTATCTGTGTATCGGACTAGGTCAATTTATTTTCCACTATTTTTAAATATCGATATAACCAATATATTTCTGGTAAAAATATATTAATCTAAAACTGGGTATACCACTCCAACAAGCCGAGTAGAGCAGCGCCGCGCCGCGCCGTCCGAATGGCTACTACTTATCGCGTGAATGTCGGAACACGCCACGCCACCGAGCTAAGCCAAATGGCGTCGTCGTGAATGCGTTCTCTGGCTGCCATTTTCTAATCAGTCTTCTCCGTGATGTGATGTCGCACCGTTGAGGGGTTTGATTTGTTTTCGTGGTATAATACTTGCGGATAAAAATGCTGCCCTTCGGCTTTCGCTGTTTTAAATACAGACAAACTGCAGCCAATGATTATAATTCCTCTTGATCAAAATCGAAACTCATTGTCGAAACAAAACACACGACCACCTACAACGTAAAGAAGCGTAAACTAAAAGGCCTGTCGCATCCATTAATGTGGTCAAAATATTACGCCCATCCAGTTTTATATGTCAACCGGGGTAAAGGCGTCACTATTTTTTTACATTTTTTTAAGACCTAAATTACGATATAATGTATTTACTATATTGAAATACTCATTCGTTCTGTTATTTTTACAACTCTTTGGGAATTTAATACGTGTGTTAAATTTTTCGCTGCACTATAACTAAAAGATATATAGGCATTTTTTTAAGAAACGAGATTTTAGACGCTTTTGCCCCAGGTTGGGAAAATGCATCTTTTTAAAATAATTGTTAAAATATTGCAATTAGGCCTTCAAAACTTCATGACACGTTTCTGCAATACAGTTTTCTAGAAGGTTTTATAATTAGAAGGGCCCAAAAACAGCTATTAACAAGCTGAGACAGAAAATAATATAATTGGGGAAAATGCGTCTTCAATTTGTAGACGCATTTATCCAAACCTAAATACCAGATGTCGTAAACATTTTTCTTCGATTGAAAAGAGTGAGATAGAAAATTTATGAAAGAGATGTTATTTTCACCTTTTGACCGATTGCGGGTAAAATCAAATAGAGTTTTTCGATTTTATGTATGCAAGTACTTATTCTGATATTAAAAGAGAGCGGACACGACTCAGAATTTGATTATAGGTACAAACAAAACACCAAAATCATTTGTTACTATTTATTCATCATAATTTTTAAACAATAATTCAATAAAGTTAAAATTAAAATTACGTATCAAGGAAAAGGTTGTTCACCACTGACATTGGGGCAAAAGCGTTACACTGACGCAATTACCCCAAAGGTACTGACGCATTTAGCCAAATTTGAAAAATAATCTCCAAACACTTTATATGGAATTAACTTTAAACATTAAGCATTTTAAATACAAATTGGAGTTCGTACGTGTGAGTTAACTAAAGCTGGTCATGTTTTAATAAAAAATAATACCGAAATCTAAAGAAAAAACAGGATGTAAATGGATTTTGAACACTTACCTCACGGTCCGCGTTGGTCTGGATTGACAATAAATTTCAAAATGATCAACGACTCGAATACGATCTGTTAAAACGCCCTCTATGGTACGCGTTTCCCTCCAAGTAGTTCAAGTGTCTATCACTACATGGCGGGAGCAGTTGTAACTCACGTTGTTTAAAAAATAATTCGAATAAACGCAATAACCCCATAGTGGCTTTTACCCCGGTTGACCTTACCTACATCATCTGTCGCCGAGACAAACGGCGTAAGGCGTTTTTCAAAAAAAGTGTACCTACATTAACTTTATTTCCAGAATTCCGATTTTTTTGGTTTTCCTTACATATTAAAATCTGGGACACTTGTCTTGTTCTTGTATGAGGATCAATAGTATCTACGATTCTGAGTAAGAACTACCAAAAAAAAACCAATTTTGAAAAAAAAAGTTAAGGTACACTTTTTTTTTTAAAACGCCCGTATCCGTGAATGCCCTGCTTAAGAACAGGAACAGTCAACAACTTCAATTATTGAGCCATTGTAGTTGTGCCCTGACTCACAAAACAAACGTTTAATTTTCACGTAATTTCTTCTTCGTGACTTTTATTTATTTATTTAATTAGACACACCAACAGTAGCACAAACAAATGCGTGTACAGAAGATTTAAAAGAAAATAGTCCTGTTTGTGCACCAATTACAGATGTGCAACAGCATTAGCACAGTCAGGGATCAATAAACTAAAAACTAGGCATTTATCACATTATACAAAAATTACAAAAAAAATATAAAAATAGAATTAACAAATATTTTAAAGTTTAAAACAGCACAAGACTACGACAAAGCTAGTAAACTACGTCTCACAACGTTGAGAGAATCGTAGTATATATCAAGCTGGTGAACACCAGCCAAGGAGTTGTATTGTGTTTGAAGCCGGAAAACTGGCAAACTCTTACCCAAATTGGTCCTCGCGTGATAGGGGCGGAAATATGTTAGGCGACACGGTCTAACGTTTGACTTGGGAACGGCAAAATTAAAAAAGTGCAGCAAGGAGGGCTCCTGGATCACTCCATGTATAATTTTGTGCAGTAGGGCAACGTCCAGGTAGGTCCGCCTTTGCCGCAAGGTGTTGAACTTGAAGAAGCGAAGTCTACTATCATAGGTTGCTCGCTTAGAAATGCCCCTGTCCTTACTCTTGAAAACAAGATATCTTGTAAAAGAGTGCTGTAACTTTTCCAAGCGATCAGAGTGCACTTGATAATAAGGGTTCCAAACCTGGCAGCAATATTCTAGACGCGAACGTACAAGCGAGTTAAAAAGCGTTGTTAAAGTTTGAATTCGCTGAAAATGTTTACCCAATCTCTTAATAAAACCAAGCATTCTGTTACTCTCACTGAGGATTGAATAAATGTGGGTTATAAAGTTAAGTTTAGAATCCAAATATACTCCAAGATCTCTAATAGAGTTAACTTCACTAAGGGCGATGTCGTCCAACATATAATTGGTCATTAATGGCAACCGTTTTCTCGTGAATTTAATGAAGAGGCATTTATTAGCATTGAGACTCATGTGATTAGCAGAACACCAGCTTTTCACATTGTTCAAATCTTCCTGCAAACACCTTCCGTCTGCTTCCGAGTGAATCTCTTTGTACATTTTGAGATCATCTCTTGTGATATGTATCAGTCGTTGATAAATATCACAAAAAGTAGCGGTCCTAAATGGGAGCCCTGGGGAACTCCCGACGTGGCCACATATGGTTCGGAAAAATAACCATCCTTTACAACTCTCTGCAGTCTCTGTGAGAGGTACGACCTTAACCAGCACCAAATGATACCAGTGATGTTGAATTGGTTATGTAGTTTATGCAACAAAATTCCATGGTCCACTTTGTCAAAGGCGCTGCTGAAGTCAGTGTATATGGAGTCGACTTGGCAGCCAGCGTCAACAGACTTTCCTACATCATTAACGTAGCAGAGCAAGTTCGTGGTAGTCGACTTTGATGGTATAAACCCATGTTGCAGTGGGGAGATTTTCCTCTTGACATGCCAATCCAACTGTTTACATATGAGACTCTCAAACACTTTAGCAAAAACAGATAGTAAAGATATAGGTCTATAATTAGTAATTTGCATCCTATCGCCCTTCTTATGGATAGCTACTACGATAGATTATTTCCAGAAGGAAGGGAAGTAGGATAAACTAAGAGATTTATTGAATATTAAAGACAAGGGATGAGTTAGAAATTTGTGGCATTTTTTTATAAAAAAAGGCGGGACCCCGTCCGGACCGGCCCCCTTACTGTCGTCTAAAGATTTAAGTGCCAATGCAATGGAGGATTCAGATACATGAAAAGAGCTGAAAGTGCCGTGGCTCGTCAACAGGGAATTGCTGATTGGGGCCGTAGTCAATGGATCAGTGTTAAGGAAGGTGGAAGAAAAGTGTGCCGCGAAGAGGTTACATTATGTCAGTGTTGTTCTTAAGACTATCTTCTACTGACGACAAATATTTCCTATATTACAGTTTGATTTTTCTTTTAACTCTATACCGTAAAAGTTTAAATTCTAAAAGGTCACGAGGATTATTACCATTTTTGTGCTTAAGTCGCAGTTTATGCTTTTCTTTTGTCATATTAATGAGTGCAGTACTGTACCAAAGTGGATAAGCGAAATTGCGAGGCTTAGATTTAGGCACTGCGTCAGTGTCACTGCGTAGTGACTTGACGTAGTCACATTGACAGGGTTCGATGGCGGATCGACTAAAGAAGTAGTTGACAATATCTAGTACTTAAATCTATCGCCTTAATAAAGCCTATGTTCCCAGCTTAAGCGTATTTATTAGAGGCATAAGTTTTTATGAAACCGCTAGTGACCCCTTTGAGCGCCAGTCTTTCTGGTATCGTATCAGTTTGGCTCCTTTTGGCATTCATGGTTTCAACGTGTGATATTGGTCCCGTGGCTAGAATTACGACACTATATTAGGTCTTTTGCGGCCACCAAGGAAGAAATGTATGTAGTTTGAACAAGCGATATGTGTCACTGGCAGCGAACGATCCAGCGCACAGTAAATTAACACGTTTATGTTAAGAAAAGACGTAAATGTTACATAACTTCTGTCGCATTTACTACCGTATTTATAGAAACCGAGGGTTGTTTTATATAGTTGTGTCAAAGGCAGTATTGTTGGCTTTAGTAGGTACAAGAAGTTGGGGTCATTATTAAATACGGTTCGTAAATAAAAGTCGTTTATGGATCAGAGGCCGTACGAGTATTATAGCAGTTAAAAACCTGCGAAGTTCCAGTCTGAGAGGGATAGAGTTTTACGAGTCACAAGTCGCTGTTTTTTAACCCCCGAAGCAAAAAAGAGGGGTGTCATAAATTTGAGTGTGTGTGTGTGTGTGTATGGCTGTGGTACCGTAGCTCTTAAGCGGATGAACCGATTTGGATTGCTTGCTCTGAAAGTTTGTCTATGTCATAGTTATTTCCACGGCTTCAGCACAAGGCTTAATTAAATCGTTTACCATGAACCATGAACACAATATATTCATTTCCAATTTGCCGAAGTAAAAGTAACATTTTATTATAATAATAATATCAGGGGACTATGTCACACCAATTGACCTAGTCCCAAACTAAGCTCTAGGCTTGTACTATGGGTACTAGACAACGATATAAATCTTATTTAGAGAAATATATACTTAAATACATAGAAAACATCCATGAATCAGGAACAAATATTTACGCTCATCACACAAATATCTGCCCTTACCGGGATTTGAACCCAGGACCTCTAGCTTCGTAGGGACGAGGTGACGGACCACGGACGGACAATGATTAACCAGCGAGTTTAAGTTATCCCGTCACAGTGTACAAACAAAATTTAAGGGCGTGCATTCTCAAGACCGCTTTAATTTAATTTCACCGTAAATACTTCTTCTGAAAATACTTACCATTCCAAGCAACGTAGCGTAGAAATAAGAAGTTCAAACAAAACAAATGAAACACATACATTTCATGAATTATCTTTATTTCCGAAGTATGACTATCATTAGGAATGAACATTGAACGTACATCGAGTAACTAAACACTAAAATATATTAATTTGAGATTGACTAAAAGCAGACAATGATAAGTTACATCTACTTCAAACCTTTAAACTGGGAACAGTAATTGGCACCGACGTGGGAAGGACAATGTCTACACCTCCAATGATCTTAACCTTTAACCCTGTTAGAATAAAATGAGAATTTGAAGGGCATAGCGACGTTCTACCAAAAAAATAAAGTGCCGTTGACGATAGAAAGCGTTGTAAGAATAGAGCCCATAAGCTATTCCTTCACACGTACAGACCTGATTTACTACGCTGACAGAAACCAATGACCATGACCATGACCTAAAGATTTCAAGGTGAAGGTCACGCGTAGACGAGACGGAGCGAACGTGTTAATAAACTAGCGAAATACAAATACGTAATTAGTTCAATTGAAAATCTATTAAGGATTACTATATTATTAGTTTGTAAATAAAAAATGATTAAGTATACTAACTAATCAAATTTAACAAATTCGTCAATGTTTCGGTTATAGTTAAATCAAGGAATATATAATATGTAGCGATCTCAAAAAAGTTACTAAGTGATTTTATAACTACAGTCGTCGTCTTAAATACTTTAAAAAGCCCACTATATTTAAGGTCATGGCACGCTACGGTATAGACATCGCCTTTAAAAACAAATATATTAAATACCTTTATAACAACTTACTATTAAATGCGAATTAATTCATATAATCACAGTGAAACATATCAATTCCGAAGAAGCAATTTACAATTTTAAGGTAAGTATTTGAATTTAGCTCCATCCGAGTACAAGATAAATTAAATTTGCAGTACTTAAATACAAAAGCTATACGAGCTTATGTGACATAATTTTTGTAATTGTATAATGCCGCGCATTGGTTCCAAATATTTCGAGATCGTTCCTTTTTGAACCTCCCCACAAACTAGAGGGATGTTGTTAGGTAGACGCCTATGTCTGTCAGTTTATCACTGGCTATAAAGCCCTTTAAAGGATCGGCCGACATAAAATTTCGGACACTGTTTCGTCTCGGATTTATTATTAAGGCCAAGTTTGCTAACTTATTCGTTTATTTTTAAGAAGCAGACAATTTTATGCAAACCATAGGAACCAATCAGAAAATAAATTAGATTTCTGAGGTTTATTACCGTTTGGCATAACACATACCGTCCAAGTTACACATAGAGCTGTAATAGCGAGGTTTATCTTACTTTTGGATGCTACATACATCAAGTAATACCAGTTCTCTACACGGGTTAAGCCCTAAAAGCCACACTTTCTTCGACTTGCTGGAAAGACAACATCTAGATCGGTAAATATTGATTATATATTAACTGTATGTTTTATTCAAAAGTGCATATTCTCTATAACGGTGCGTATATGTTTAAAACATCAAATTATGTGTATCAACATTTATTTCAACGGTTATTATATTAAACTATAAACCTTTAAAAAAACAGAGTCTTGCGAAAATGTTTTCAACTCTCGAGTCGTATTTCATTTTATTTTATAACACCTTTATTGTTATTATTTTCTCGTTAGTTAATGTTCAGGTAATGGTTTGAGTGTTTCGAAGTATTAAGTTTTAAAAATTTTAAGTCATAAATGAAATTAGTTAATCGCATAATTTTCATTTTTTTTTATTCATCTGTTTATTTCAAAAATAAAATAGCGTTATACAATACTCACTATTTTTTAATAAATAATAAAATAATAATATCAGGGGACTATGTCACACCAATTGACCTAGTCCCAAACTAAGCTCTAGGCTTGTACTATGGGTACTAGACAACGATATAAATACTTATATAGAGAAATATATACTTAAATACATAGAAAACATCCATGACTCAGGAACAAATATTCGCGCTCATCACACAAATATCTAATAGTACATTGTGTATTAAGGGTGGTAAAGAAAGAATTACAAACGAGAGTCCGTTTTAATGACTCGAGCTTTGTATTTCCTTTACCACCCGTGTAACATACAATGTTTTTCATCACAATTGCGAGGAAATGAAATAAAATCAGACAAAAGATCATATTTTTAACTTATTAGCGGCAGACTACATCATTGTCTGTGACTTACCACAGATAATGTCAAACGTGTTCGGAGTCCGATTCTAGTGACATATGAGATCAAATAGTTTATTATGCGAGATTGTTAGGAAATAATATTCAACTGACATTTCATCTCGAATGAAACTTCATATCGAATGGCACAAGAATTGGGGTCCTGACGTATTGTGATAGTTTGAGTCCACGTATAATATTTAAAAAAAATAGTACATTGTGTATTAAGGGTGGTAAAGAAAGAATTACAAACGAGAGTCTGTTTTAATGACTCGAGCTTTGTATTTCCTTTACCACCCGTGTAACATACAATGTTTTTCATCACAATTGCGAGGAAATTAAATAAAATCAGACAAAAGATCATATTTTTAACTTATTAGCGGCAGACTACATCATTGTCTGTGACTTACCACAGATAATGTCAAACGTGTTCAGAGTCCGATTCTAGTGACATATGAGATCAATAGTTTATTATGCGAGATTGTTAGGAAATAGTATTCAACTGACATTTCATCTCGAATGAAACTTCATATCGAATGGCACAAGAATTGGGGTCCTGACGTATTGTGATAGTTTGAGTCCACGTATAATTTTTAAAAAAAAAGCTATTACGCACTTTAGTAACGTAATGGTAAAAAAAGGCCCGCGGGTATTATTTTGGATTTACGGTCGATTTTTCTAGCATGTTAGGACACTATTTACGAGCAAGTGTGATGAAAAAGCTATTACGCACTTTAGTTACGTAATGGTAAAAAAAGGCCCGCGGGTATTATTTTGGATTTACGGTCGATTTTTCTAGCATGTTAGGACACTATTTACGAGCAAGTGTGATGAAAATTATATAAACTAAGAAGGGAAAATAATCGTATTTTAAAATCATCGATCTGGATTGGCAAGCTGTATCTCGTAATAGTATTTGAATGGAAATATAATTAGAAATATATTATAAATACAACGTGTTACAAAATACCCCGTAAAAAATCTAATAAATTATCAAAGCCTAAAATATTGTCAACCCTAGTAAGCTGTCATGTCAGGGAACCGGAGTTAGCATAGATTATTTTAACAGAGAGGCCTACCTACCAATTTAATAATTTTTCTACTTAAATGGGTGTAAAACCATATCCCGACGAGCGAGGTTGTGCATTGAACAAGGCAGAGCTCACTTTGAGCCGTTCCTGTAATTTTGACGTTCTTTACGAAAAAGTAAGTGCTAGTTTAGGTTTCTTCGTAAGTAGTTTAGGTCTTTTAAAATCTTCCAAAACTCGACTTGTAATATCTATCTAATCGAATTCTGTACATTTTGTTAGTATGTCTCTTAATCGTTTCACGAATTAGGTAAAAATGTACATAAACAATCTGCGTAGTTTACTCTTTAATTTTACTGAAATAGGGTTTTCACATCAATGAAAGCAATAATGGTTTTCTTTTTTTTGCCGGTAAGTCATGCGGTGATAGTACGGTTCTCAAATATTGTAAATGGACTTATTATAAGGTACCATTTAACCCCCTTTCGGCTTTACGGGTATTTTTGTAACACCTTGTATATGGTGTCTCCAAAAAATGCGCCGGCGTCGACTCGAATGAAGAAGAAGGTTAGCAAGAATGCAGATTCAAATACATCTCGCGACTCAATCTTTTAAAGGTTCCAGCTTCCACAAAACATTTACTATTGTAACAGACTACAGTACAGACGTATTGGTTAAATATAGTAACATTAATTTATCGAACACGGAATCTACTGGATTATAATAATGTATTTCAAGAACATCGTATATTTAAAGTTGATAATGTGAAAGTTTAAAATTGATGTTACTAGAACTAATGATAATATTTTGCGCCAGTTTGAGAGAGACTGTAAGAGAAAAATATTGGTACTGAATTAATATAATCTACTACACTTACTTATAACGTTTTAAAACGTATAGAAATGACTATAATATTTACAATAGAACACGTATCAAGAATATCTTTTTTTTTCTCTACTGACAATCTGCCCTGCTTAGATAAATGCGCGTTTCGGATTATATATCTTTTCACAGGCAGCTTCATAAGTACATAAAGTACACTTTGCATTGACTATTATTAGTAGATGCGCCCTTTCCACGATGAGGGCAGATTTTTTTTTTCATATTTTACTACTTACGAGTGTCACAAGAAAGACACCGCTTCTTTTCAAGAAATGTAACCTTACCTATTTACAATGGCTTGGACAGTCAAGTAAAGGTATAGTAATTACATGTTATATTTTTTTCTTTTAAGGTGTGATGTGTATTTTAAATTGTAATGTCATCATGTATGTCAGTTGATTAAGACAATAAAAAACCGAAATTTTACCTTCAAAATAACGACGAAAAACTAAACAATTTGTGATTTATGGTAGGATAATCAATCGGTAAATACACATTGTAAATAAACCGTTGTTTATATATGTATATATATAAATATATATATGTTTATAACAATAATTTAAACGTCAATAGTGATATGAATAGTCACAAGGATAATATAGGTTAGGTATATCTAGACATTCAGAAATATGAAGCTCTTGAAAGACCACTCTTAAACCACCCTGTTGATACTGCAGACAAAACTCGCGACTAGTCGCATCAAAAACCCGTCGCTGGTCTAGACTTACGCGATCAAAAGCTAGTCCCACTCCATCAAATCAGACTAAAACACAAAAACTAAATTACAAGGAACTTCAATCATAATTTTGAGCATTGTCCGAGGTATGATTGCCGAACTTATTCCCCTTATCAACCCAGTTCTTCAAACGTCCACGCAACTCCTCCAAACTCTTCGACTTAGCCTTATTTATCCTCTTGTACTTCACGTCTTTGGGCTTGGTCACATTCCGGTGGTTAGACATGACGCGATTGTAGGTTACAACAGGGTTGCGTGCGGTTTCTTCGTCTTCGCTTTCTGTCACATCATCGTCAGAAATTATCTTCTTGGGGAGGTAGCTATACGCCCAAGACTCGCCATTACCTCCTGTCTCTCTATCTTCCTCGTCAGCTGTTAAAACAACGCTCCTCATGCGAAAGTTATCTCGCCTTTGAGCTAAAAGACTCGTATCGAGGCTATCATCATCAGGCCTCTCCCTTTCGGTGCTGTTCTGAGCGCTAAGACCTTTAATTGAATCAGCATCAGGTTCTTCTTCGACGCTGTAAACGGTTTCCAAGACTTCAGGCCGACGGAGGAAGATGTTAGGCCGACGGCTGACAGTGTATTTTAATTTCGGGTCAATGGCGTCGGAAATGGAGCGAGCTACAGTGACACTGTCAGCTGTTGACCTGGATCTAGGCACGCTGGACACATTGCAATCTGAATCAACGTCTTCCATGATAACAGCGGAATCTGAATCGTTAAGAGAATCAAAGTCGCCTACGGTTTGCGTATCTGGAAGCATCTCCGTGAAATCTGGTATAGCTTGAGCGGTTTCTATTCCATATTCGAGGAGTTTCGATTGCAGCTCTTCAATCACCTTCTGCTGTTTGGCTATGATCGATTCCCTTGCTGCGAGGATGCTTTTGATTTCCTTCTGTTTGCGGACCAGGCGCGATTCGAAGAGTAGGAGTCTGCTGGAAAGGGACCTCAGTTGTTCCGCCTTCTCTCCCCGGAGGCTGGAGACGAGCTCCTCCTGGTGGCGGTGGGCGCGGCGCCAGGTCAGGAGCTGGTGAGCCTGGGCACGGTACTTCGTTTTCAGTTCTCTGCAAGCACATATAAGACACGTTAGCACAGCATTGATGTAGGTAAGTACTTATTTTTTGCCCGACTGTCAAAAAACAGTGTATGGACTTAAGAAGCTTTGGACTTTTTGTAACCTTGAAAAGTCTCGAAAAAGAGTGTAACATCAATAACTTAGTCACTAGCTTAAGTAATTCTCATAAACATACGTATGCTACGAGTAATAACAGTTACCGAAATTAGAGCCTTGATTTATTCCTACAGACGTGAATACAGAAACCGAGTAGTTATACTTGTAAAACTTTCCTTCCGCTATTTCCAAATAAAAAATAACTGTGGTATGAAGTCATTATTTTACTAATCTGGACAATTTGAAATCTATTTCCTTAAGACATGCAATAAACCCATAAGTAGAAACACGACGTATATCTATGATGATATTACCAAACCAGACTTGACCCAGGATACGTCTGCGCAACAAGGCTGTTAGGAGACGTTCGTTTATTTCGTGAGGTTACTTAAAAAAAAAGCAGAACTATCTCCCCGGGGTCAAAAATTTACAGGATGTGGTAAACTTCCCACCGCTTGTGAGATTACCTCAATATTTTTAACAATACCTTTTCATTATCATTATTGAAAAATCACCGATATAATATCGACTGCTAACTTCATAGCTGATAACTCTTTAAAGTATATAAGAACACAGATAAAGGGTGATAGCTCTTAAAAAGTGTTTCGGGTTCGAGTAAAGTCGATTAGACTCGCATTAGGTTGAGTATCCACCAGGGATGTGCATGGTAGCGAAGCGGTGTGCGAGGAAAAAATCCACCAATAAGATTACTTGATTTTCCTAGCCTAGCTGAGGGAAGCTCTCTTTTTTTGCTTGCACACAGCTCTGCTACCTCGCACAGCTTTATAACCCAAAGAGCTTGAGATCGAGTAAGGGAACAGTGCAAAGCCGAAAGTTGTTTTAAGAACTACCCCCTGTTTCATCATTGACCCTTCCTTTCAATTTCGCCCCTTAAGTAGAAACAGGACAGAAGGAAGCCCTACTTGATGTTCCGCTTGGCGTCCTCCATTGTGGTCACCTCCACGGGGTCGGTGAGGGAGGCCGCGAGGGACACGTCGGCCTCCGTCGGACTGTTTGGAGCGGACTCACTCCGGCTGCGGACAAGGAAACAATTGGTTAGTAATTTGTCGGCTACGGTATGGTCGCGGAAACGGACACGGATCAAACAGAAACGAAACTATAATGATAGCTTTTGTCCGGCGTGGTTAGTGTTTATAAAAAAGTCTAAACTACTACATTATTATTATTATTATTTATTTATTTATTATAACAAACACAAAGTTTACAGGTTATGCATTATTCCACAAAACTGTTTGCACTTACAGCGATATCCAACGGATTTTAAAATGAAATTAAATGATTTAGGACTGATTCTTTGATCAGTAGTTAACTGAAACAATGGTTAAAATTCGAGAATCGAATCGTAAATGACATTTGGTTCAGATTTAACAAATGGTTACGATTTTTACTAACCAATCGTTCATTTAACTACTTATCAATAAATCGGCCGTTTCTCAGTAAATTGGCCAAACGTAGTAATATAGAATCTATCTACCAGGCCTTCGCACAAGAGCATCCTTGCACAGTAAAAGTGCCGCATGGAACTAAAACCCTTCTAGTAAATCATATTTTTAGACCATAAAATACAATACAAGTTAAGTAAGCTATAATTTGTAATTTCGAAACCTAATAGCGTAGAAATTTACTGGATTACACCATTATCCAACAGTGTCTAAATTTGTGAAATAGTTCCCTGTTTTTCGGAGCCACTTAAGCATTGTTCGTTTTACATTCAAGAACTTATTCTTCGTACTGAAAAATAAAAGCTTTAGACCCAGGCAGCTTGGTGTTTCGAAAAATAGCGCAGTTAATCAGGATTTGAAAATATGTAAACCTAAACCACGATTAGTTATTAGCAAGTAAATGCAGTCATCCATAAAATGCACGCAAAATCAAAGTTATTAATTGGGATTGACCAAAAAAAATAACTCATGGTTTTTACTTTCTCATTCGAAAGAAGAGGAAATTTTAAGACACCAATTTCATTAATTTTGTATTTGACCCAATAGTTTTGTTTTAATTTCTTTATTTATTTAGCAGACATTTTATAGATGACATGATTATTTTAAATTTGGGATGGCATTTTGTAATAAATTACAACAATTAAATGATATCCAATGAAAAAAGTGATGGTAATAATGTATTAAAACATACTATTTCAAGCTGTTTTCGCCTAACCCGTAAGATTCACCTAGGAGGGCTTCAAGCCGAAAACGAAAGTCAAACAAAGGTTAAATATACTTTTGTCGAAATATCCAAAATAGATAAGTATTTCAAAAACTTAATAATCCAGAACGGCTTTAAAACCCTATTCTTCGAAATGGTTTTCGAATTGGAGTAATTGTAAAAATATGAACAATCCCAATTGCCATTTATTTAAATGTATAAAATTGAGTTCATATTGACTCGCATAAAATTATTTGCCAGAAACTTTCTCCTACTACCTATTTGTAGTCCGATTATTCACTATTTCGAATTTTCAGCTCAATATTTTTTTGTTTATTGTACTGCTACGAGTACTATCAGACTTCATAACAGAGTACCTAAGGCTAGAAAATCTTGCCGACAATTGTCAGGGCGCCTGCCTGCAAACATTTACCGGATTTTGGCTGCCCGGCCGAGTCGCGCGCCATTATTTGCAATTTGGTATTGGAATATTGATCTAGGCTCTATTAATGAAATGATAGGGACGGTAAATATACGGCGGCTGCCTGGCCAGTGCTAACTATGGCGCCTGCTTTACTTTAGTTGAAATTGCAGGCGGTGACTCGCCAACTCAATGGAATGCGCCTCAAATAGCCCCGAAATAGCCGCATATAGGTAACATACTTAGCAGTAGGGAGGCAACAGTTCCTTATTATTGCTATACTGCCCGTCACATAAAAAGACTTCTGACCTTGGATGGATTTATTCAATTCTAGACTCTATTCTAATCGAGTTACGAAACAACTACATCCAAGGTCAGCGGTCTTTTTATGTGACAGGCTCTATATTACAGATATAATATATAAGATATCGTGATTTCCACCAAACGGCTTGCATCGCACCGGATGGGAAAAGATACGAACGAATGCGGCGACGGCCGAATAACGATCGTGTCTATTAAAATTATTATTGTCTATTTATTACGGAGCCGATCGCGCGACGCGGCATACTTACAGCTACTATCGCGTGTGGCAGAAGACGCCAGCTCTGCGCGGCTTGGTAGACTTTAAATACTGTGTACATGTTTTAATATAGTTTAAAGATTGTAAAATCCGATCCGATCCTATGCGATGCGAGCCGTTTGGTGGAAATCATCCTTTAGTGTGTATTGCCCCAGAGCAGCCCGCGTCGACCTGTCTTGACGCTAGTCGTCAGTGCGTCTCAAACTCCAAGGATATTTCATGGTAACATTTCCAACACTTTAATGAAACTCTGTGTTGCAGTTGTATTCAGTTGGCAAGTTAAACTAAGGAACCCGTCAAGTTTCTTGCAGTTAACAAACGGGGTTCGGTATCTTACGGAAACGAAAATGGCGTTATCTTGCCCAACAAGAATGACGCTATCTTTGCGGCAAGCATAAACTGTGTTTCTCACTTGCTGCTCAGTGCATCTTTATCTTTACAGACCTTAGAAAGGGATATCCGAAAATACATGTAGAAGGCCAGCCGCCGCGTTTTAAAGACTATTGGACAGTCTTGAGTAGTGATCGGTGAAGATACAAGTCCAATAGGTGTCACCATGGGAGAACCCGCCAATTCTTGTTCTTTTCATTACGTAATGAAATTTCAGTGTTGTTCTATATCAAATTGCTAGTAAAAGTGCGTTGGAACAGACTAAATTATACCGCTTTTTCATATCAGCTATTATTTTACACAGCCGAATTTGTAAAGCGTAGCTATTGACTTTCTAATCTGGTTTATATGTAATAAAAAAATATGAAAATAGAATACGTATAAATAAATGCTCCAAAGTAATTTTGTTTCGAGATATTTAAAACCAACGACGAATAACAAACATGATTTTATATTAAAATCTAAAAAGTAATATTTTTACAGATTTTTTTCGCCGACGCGAACAGCGTTGTGTTATACCTCTACATAATATTATGTGTTTAACCTATGTGTTGACAGATCGTTTTAGGACTGCTTGTAACGAGTTGTTACAACCTACTTTGTTTGCGTTCCTGGCCACTCTTACATTTCGATCTAAATCTATCAAAATTTAAATTTATTACGTTCTATTCCGATATCGATCCTTGGGCTCATTCTCCAGATAATTTCCGTAAGAACCAGATACGAGGGCTCGTGTCTTAGAATTGAATTATCTAAATTAATTTATTGTTTTATATCATATTCAGCTATAAATATATAATTCCTGTAATCTTTTTATTAAAAAACGTAAAATAAGCAGGTACATAATATTTTAAAAACCGGGCAAGAGCATGTCGGACCATGCTCAGTATAGGGTTCCGAAGCCGTAACGACAAACACAAAAAACTATCTCAAAAATCAACATGTATGAACCAATTTTCTATTTAAAGTTATTTGGCGCTGTCTTAGATGATTTTTAGTAGGTATAAACCCGTTAGTCGCCTGTATCTTAGGAACTAATTAAGTCTACTTAGTAATGATTATTTTTCTTATAAATTCGTATATAATATCTCAAACAAGAGCCAAGCTTTTAAGTGTGAGATCAGTATACCTATGTAGGTAGTTAGGTATCTAAACTGCTTCAAACCGACTTTAAAATACAATAAAAGTTAAATCTTTTATATAGTAATTAATCGAAATTGAAAAAAAAACAAGGTCCAGTAAATAGAATTTTAAGTTTTCCAAACGATAGGTACTCAACTCAAATCAATAATCTAATCGAAAATTTGTAAACTTTCAGATCGCAAATCGCAAACTTGTAGGTGTAGCATTCCGGGGCACGTCCAAACAGCATCTAGGCGCTCGCGTTATCATAGGCGATTTTGATAGGTATAAACACTTTAGTCGCCTGTATCTCAGGAACTAATCATGTCTACTTAGCCGTGATAGTTTTCCTTTAAAATTCGTTATATGCGCTTACGTTGAAGATATTTTTCAGATTTTTAGTATTTGTAGTTTTGGCTGTAGGGGGGGGGGGGACACTTGACTCTAACAAAAAATTGCGCTTTAAAGCTTAATATTTCATAAACGGATCCCTTAATCGAAAAATTGTTTTCATAAACCCGCAATATTTTTGAAAGACCTATCCAACGACACCCCACACTATGGGGTAGGCAAGAAAAAAAAAAGGCATCCCCACGTTACGTGTAGGGGAGGTGCATTAAAAAAAAATATTTTTCAAAATTTTATTTTACCACTTTGTTGGCGTGACTAATATGTATATTCATGCCAAATTACAGCTTTCTAGTACTACGAGTCTCTGAGCTAGACTGGGGACGGACGGACGGACCGACGGACATGGCGAAACTATAAGGGTACCTAGTTTGACTACGGAACCCTAAAAAGTGATTCATTTATACTACGTCTCAGCGATACTTACCCTATACCGTCAGAAATGGCTCTCCGGCGGGGAAGCGAACCCCGGTGTCCCGCGTGACAGGCGGGGATACTTACCACTATACTACCCATGTATACTTTCTACTCGTATACTATACAGGGTGCCCGTGAGCATTGCGAGAGATTTTAACAGCATATTCCTGACCATATTTTAAGTTAAAAATGTTAATTTACGTCTGCTAAATTCGGCTCGGTTTTAGAGATATTTAGATTTTTGTGTAAAATTGTTGAAATGAAAACTCCAGTATGAAACACCTTTATGATGGCGATGTTGCGAGACTTAACCACCTAATTTGACTGTAAAAGTCAAATCCAGTTCTGTCACTATGAGTGCATGACATTGTTTACGTGTCAATTAACAGAAATATCGGCGTATTATTTTTTAATAAATAAAAATTACGAAGGAATCCAAGAATTTACAAGTCAATCTAAACATACCCAACGAAAATACCGATAGGCCTATGGCTAAGAATAGTAATCGTGTTTTTTTGCAATTTTGTGGATGAAACATTCATCGTTTTACGTGTTTACTACTGAGAGCCACCACTGAAGCCAGGGGGCGAGGAACCAAAGTGATGGGTTTTTGCACTGCTCACCCAACGTTTGTTTCACATGCAGATTACTCCTGGAAAAGTGCAAAGTAACTGGACTAAGTAACCGCGGAAATCGAAGTTCACAAATAGCGGGCATCTTTCTGACACTCTAATTCCTAGAAACAAGGGTCATCCAGGAAGTGCTTAATTAATTAAGGTTTAGGTAACAAGCAATGACCGAATGCTTAAAATACTCTGAAATAATAATATTATTGTATTACGATTGTTTGTTTACATTATGTGTTTGAATGACGTTCGCCTATTGTGACTTTAAAAACAGATCACGGATAGTAAAAAAACGTCTTTCTAAATCTTAGACGAAGTATACTATTTTTTTATAAACAGCTCCGCCATTTTTCACAGTAAGTAGGCGAGGTAAATTTTATTTGATAAAATATTTTAAATAACAATAACACTTTTAATCATGAAATGCTTCAAATTAGATCCTTAGAATAACCAACTAGTCAATAAAAGCCCGTTATCACTGTTATCAGTTTCTCATTACATTAACCATCCCAGGGTTCGATGCCTTAGGCAGTCACAATCGCGTTTACTTTTGGGGTATTGTTTATTTAATTTTGTAATGATAAAACTCTTTTCTGTAATACAGTCAACCGTTGCTTAAGGGACAAGCCTTAAGATTAATCATTCTGTTAAAAAGGTTACGAGTAACGGTTTTGAATACAATCTGCTTGGTAATAATTTATAGTACATAAGAAATGAAGGAAAAAGCGTTGACAAGTCGTTCTAAAGCATTGTTTCACTAGAAGTGAAAATAGTTGATTTATTTTGTATGAGAAATACGAAAACTTGAAAAGTCTTAATTGGACCGAGGTTCATTTAACATTTATTACTCCTTATGACCTCAGGAATCCGTGGTTAAAATCTCTCGCAATGCTAACGGGACCGTGTATATGTATGTAGATGTTTAGGTACTATGTATTATCATTGAACTAGCAACCCGCCCTTGCTTCACTTCGGTTTATATGAGTTTTCTGTAACACTCGTACGCATCAGAAGTTGTGTAGTTTTAAAGATCTAAGCATACATAGGGACACACAGACAGCGGGAAGCGACTTTGTTTTATACTATGTAGTGATTCTTATTGATTTCGAAACGAGGAACCAATAACACAAGAATAGTAGTAATTCCAGGGAGCCAGATACAATCTTTAGGGAAAACCTATGTCCAGCAGCGGACGTGGTTCGACTGACAAGATGATACAGTACCCTTACCTGAGTCACAATTATCGTACTCGCTAGCGAGTCGAAAAGTTCTGTCCTTCTAGTCTTTAGAGTGCGAGGGACAGAGCATTCGACTCGCTAGCGAATACGGTAATTATAAATCATGGTAAGGGTACTGAACATCAAGCCCTTATTAGTCCTTTCAAGTTCAGGAACGACCGACCGAACGAAAGAGCATTCGATCGCTCGTCCCCGAACGCTCGCCAGCGAATGCTCGTATCGGGGACGCACCTTTCCAATAGGCTTGTGGATTAGACGTACCGTACTTCCTTAATTAATTAACTTGAAGAGTCAATTTATTCGCATAATCTAAAGGTGCTCTACAAACGTATCTAATTACCCACATTTGAGCCCTTTGAGGGGTAAAGGCGCAATTAACGAGAGCGAAGTTTGGACAATATTCTGCTATTTTGCGTTGATGGATCGCACCAGTTTATCTAGTTTATGGTTTAAAAAGTTAAATCAAATGAAATTTAATACTTATGTGAAATAAATGTTAAAGCCTACCTCTCCGCCGTCTATCAATAGCGATAGCTAGCGAAAATTGTCGCAGAGTGAAAAGTGGAAAATATTTATCTAAAAAACTCAATTTTAGGTATAATAATGGTTTTGGGTCCTGTGGTATGATTCCCTGTGTTGCACGCTGCCGTCTTAAGCAAAGACGCAGTAACTAAGATAAACCTCCTGTAGTAATATCAACCTTATTATTAACGTCATAGAATTAAATCTGCTTTGGTGATTGAATTTAAGTTACTGCTTATAAGCTTAGGAGGGCAACACGGCCCAAGAATGCATCTTGTCTAGATTTATCGGTTGAGGTGTCAAACCGTCCAACCAATTCATTTCACAGTATAATTTAGATACGTAAGTATACAAAATATTTTTTTAATTACTTTGGCCCTTGGTCTTTTGAGAGGTTATTCTGCCAGCCTCACTGGCCATCATCAGCAGCGACCGCGATTAGGCCCATCATATACTTTCCTTACAGTTAGTTTAGTTATGTATTTAAGTTAATTTTATTAGATTCGTTTTATTATTAAATAGCTAGTTTAGTTAACTTTTTACCTAGTGTAATTTATAATGTTCGATAACAACGATAAAGAAAACGTAGAAAAGATACTACCGAGCGAAGACAGCGGGGCGCTTAGAAATAATAGAAACCATTCTCAAAGGAAGTATACAATTGCAAAACTGACAATAAATTTTAAAATGAAATGAAAATGTCATCGTCTAGCGAACAGCATTGTTTGCTGTTGTTATTTCTTAAGTAATTAAATCAGAATTCTATATTAGGTAAGTCCATTCTGCACGAGACTTACAGAGCATTAAATACTCGTTTCGTAGCTAAAATTAGTCTTGAGTTTTTACCTGAGTCGGTACGGGGAAGCAAAAAGAAGGGTTAATAATTTTATTTTAGCCGCCTCTATAGATGTTAGTTTGTTTATATATTCATCTGTTCCCTCGTAGCTCCTAGTCTAGTATATTGAACCGAATCTAACCAAAAATAAACAAAATAATTGAATATAAATTAATTTTATTCCTAAATATTTTGGATCTAACTTTCGGTCCCTTGTATCTGGTGTGAATCAATATTTTTTTGCCATAAATATACAGTTACAGCATTTTTGTTAAAAAAAAACAACACATTTTAGGGTAAGTTTGTACAAGTTTTTTCTAGCAACTTCCGGTAAAATACGGTGGATTCGAAAATTAAGTACTTTGATTATATATTTTAGCCTACGTCACTCCCACAACCAAGACGAATCTAACGACATAAAGTCCATTAAGCCGTTTAGGCTGCAGAGCAAGCCATATAAATAGACATACATACCACACACTTTAAAAACATAACCCTCCTTCTGACACAGTCGGGTAACGATGACCGTTTATAAAACCTTTAGCCTGGGGTGTTATTCTCTCAAAAACCAAATGAATGCCGAAACCCATGCTGCCAAATTGAAAATGCACGCGCCAAAATGTGTTTTGTTCGCTCTCACGGGACTACTTATACTGCGATTTCGCTCGTTCGTTCGACCATCCGTTGTTTTTAACCCCCGACGCAAAAAAAGAGGGGCGTTATTGAGATAATAACACCCCTGATATTGAATTATATTCCCAAAATCGTAAGTGATCTGGGGTACAGACAGAATCAAAATCAGAATATTTTTATTCAAGTAGGTTTACATAATAAACTCCTTTGAAACGTCTTAGTATGCCCTCCTAAATAAAAAGGACGCATGCGCAATTTGATAGTCAAAGTAAATTTAGGCCCCTATTTTAAGAATCAGGGTCACTAATACATACGCCGTTCTATGAGATATACGCCCTTTTTTTCAAGGAGGGTAGAAGTGCTAATTATTTACTATAAAACTAAGCAATGAATGAATCCAATTAACTGCCACAGTGAGGCAGGGTTGTGTTGTGTGGCTTCAACGGAGCCGGAGTGACCGACCGAACAATTCACAACAGGAACATGTTAAAAGGTCTTCAGTACCTTTACCATGAGTTACAAGTTACGAACTCGCTAGCGAGTCGAAGCTCTTTCTCCCTCGACCGCGCAAGTGTTCTTATGGAGTGCAAGGGACAACGCATTCGACTCGCTAGCGAGTACGGTAATTGTAAATCATGATGAGGGAACAAAATCAGGCTTATAGAGGTTTATCTCAATAAGTGTTTTATTGTTTTTTTTTTATTAGCCTATTTGGGTGTCCCACTGCTGGGCAAAGGTCTCCCCTCTTTTCCGCCATTCATCCCGATTGAGTGCATACTCCCGCCATTTGCTTTGAAACGCGTCTAAGTCGTCCCGCCATCTCCTTTTTGGTCTGCCTCTGCTCCGGTGGCCATCTTGTGCCATTCGAATGAATTGAAATTTTATTGAAATAAACCTAAATGTTTTATTTCTATTATTTATTAACGTCAATTTTATTTTGCACGTTTTCTGTGTTCGCTACGTCCGCTTTTGACTAGTGGTCAGGATGACGTCATTTTGTTAGCACTAGCTGTGACGTAGAACAGACCTTGTGGTGTTCAGACCACGTTTTGTAAAAGTTTCATTTGTCAATTGTCCTTTTCCTCGCGTGTGTGAGTACTTGGCTACGCTATTGGCTTGTTCGTAGTTGGCGACCAACGCTGGCCGGCCAACCGGCTGGTGTCCGTTTTCGTACACATATCAAAGGATCTTTTAAGAAAGCGCCAATGCAGAATGATCAATACGCCAATGTGTAAACCTGATTCATTATTTAGGCCCATTACCTTGGGCCAATATTTACAGCGGCCATAATAAATCCGTGGAAATAACTATAAATAACTTGACTTTGTCGAAATACATCTTAACAGGAGTGAAAGCCATTAAAATCAAAGAATTATAACTGAGACGTGACAGGATGTAGGTCGAATCAGCTCTGAAGCGTCGATATCCTCAATATAATTACAACTTCCACATATCTGGCAACACTGTTTGTCACTAGACGGATGAGGTAAAAACTTGCAGCGCTACCTCCGGAAATCAAGTTCAGTTTCGCGTTAGCTAAACGTTTAATAGTATTAGTACGCAGTTGCGAAGCAAACGAGAATTCGGTTATACAGGAAATTCAGAAATAGGACCGAATCTGTGAATAGAGCTTAGAACGTTCCGATACTGAACAGGATCTACCTCAATTTCGTGCAAACAGTGAGCTCAATTAATTTGAAAGCATTTAGAGGTGCATTGTGCATCTATTTCAATCAGCAAAGTGCAAGTTACACAACATTCGCAGAAGTTTCGAAATGATTTAAGACATCACTGAGAATTCTCGGAAATATTTAAGAGTACTGAGATTGTTCCCGTTGAATACAAGTAATAAGAATATTATTAGAATGTGGGCAGGTTTTCGTCGGTACAATGCTAATCGAGTACTATCCTCAACCTTAAATATAATCTCTACAAGTAGAGGCTCTATTTAAAAAAATCAAATAAAAAACACATTTATAACAAACAGCGGTAGGTCGAACGTGCTTTTGGGTTCTGCTGAGCTTTCCTTTCCATCTCATAATTTGTACTCAAACGCAACGTACAAAAGTCACGCCAAAATGCTTCGCTAATCTTTCATATATTGCATTTGGTTTTCCTTGGAGTGACATATACGAGTACAATGAGATAGGACATTTGTACGATTACTCGTAATGTTGTGACAATGTAACAAAGTGACGTTTATGGTGCTTCATGTACAGCGCAACACTAGTTCAAAATGAATTTACGTTGAGTGGAACGGACATTCTGATAGCTTCAGCACGATTATTAGAATTAGACGTCACGTTTTCTACTTGGTTTTACTACTCGAAAACGTGTAGATCTCTATGGTGTCCTACCGCTGGACAAAGACCTCTCCCTTATTTCTCCAGTCATCTATTGCTTTGGCTAATCCTTTCCAGTCTGGTTTGAATTGATCAAGGCATATATGTATGGTTGGACAGCGGAGGCTTCGTAGTTTGCATAATTGCGTAATTTCCGTTGCGTCATCACACCATTCATTTAACTTGCTCTGGTCGGAGTAATTTCCACTTTTCTCTGTTCTCTGCCAACGTTTTCACCTCCTCATACGGCTGTTTTCCCTATTGACACCATTCATATCCATTATGGGAGCTCTTAAAAACCAAATGCTACATGAATACTGGATGAATATGCATTCTAACCTACAGACACTTCCAATAAAAGGAACAGGTACAAACGTGACTTATAAGATGTGAACCAAGCAAACTCACAAGCAGCAACATGTTAAGTAAAATAAGCACTTGCAAAAACAGTTTCAATTAAAGTAGACGTACAGAATCCCATGCAAAATTGAGTACCCAAGTAAATGTAATGGATATCATACACCTACACCTACAACCCATGGCCAAAGGGCACGAAAAATATATTAAAAACCCTCTTCAAATAACTTATTGTCATGGAGATATTAACGAATATTTCCGCTATAAAGCCAGGCGTGTCAGTTAAAATATGCATGGCCCAATATTTAGTTAACGTTGAAAAATTGGAAAAGCTGGAGGCAGAAATCGAATTGCAGCCTTGATTACACAGGGCATTTCCATATCGCTATCTAAAGGACATGTACGTTTTTAATTCAGCGCGGTTCGTTGGAAACGAAAAGTGTGTATGCTTTTTATTTATGTTTTTTTACAACTGAAGAAAACAATGGGGGTGTTAGTTTAACGCAGTGATCCCCAAAATGGTCTATATCAACCCCCAAGGGGTCGACGACGACCTCAAAGGGTTCCTTGTGAGCGGCAAATATAAATGGGGGCCCATAAGAGGAAAATGGGGGCCACGATAGTGGATGCCATTTAAATAGGTCGTGACTTTTATTTTGATATTCCATTAATGGAATAATCCATATTCATACGCAGATAGTGGGCACGTACCTACTTACTTACGTAATACTTTCATATAAATATATAAATATACATATCTATATTCTTAAATTATGTTTTAATTTTCTGTGTAAGATTTTATTTTGTAGATACCTAAAGTTTTTTTTTCGCTCTAAATTTTAATTGTAGCTTTTGTCAATTTTTTGCCGACTAGACCTCCAACGTTATCTGTGCAAAAATCCCGAGATTTCCCCCCTTGCTTAGTTTTTACGTGACGTAAATGTTAGGTAAGAAGGGATCCATCCAAAAAAACTACCAGGTGGTCTACGGGCCGAAAAAGTTTGGGAACTCTTGTTTAACGTACTTATGTATCTGTATATCTGTCTGTGGCAATACTGGACACGGTGCTCTGTGTCCCGCCTGCACCTTTCTGCTACGGTGAACCACAGAAAAAAAGACTTGTTCGCTTGTTACAACATTGTGATTGTTATTATTTATTAATAAGCGTCTCGATTGCATTGGAGCCTAACAAGTCGTTAGATACATCAACTAAGATGTTAGTTGAATCACTAGAATACTGCTGTTGTTACTATCTTTGTTTGATGTAACTAATATCATAACGAGAGGTAGGGTCTCAATTTTTTTTTAAAGACAATTACGTTTTGGAATGGTCTTAAAGATGGAGCAGCCTGAAGTTTTACATTGTTATGTATGTGTTGGTCTATAATGGTGGATCGGACGCGATTTATTTCATTTCAATTCGTTGAAGTACAGTCACCAGCAATAATATATAATCCAACATTGGGCGAAAAAATATCTAACACGTCTTTATTATTAGAGGTATAAAACCGTGTCAGATATTTTTGCGTTCGGTGTAGAATAATATATTATTGCAGGTGACTGTACTTCAGCGGCAAACCAAAGTAGTTCAGTGCAGTCTTAGGGCCGTAGGTATAATGAACTCATCTTGGCTGAGATGCGCATCACAAGATACGCCAAAGTAAACATCAAGCCGTAGAAAACTGTCTTTTTGACGCATCTTGAGACTGGCATTAAAGTCGAGATCAGATTATTATTACGGCCTTAGACAAGTAAGGCTGAATTTGGTACAATCGAGTTCCTAAATATGTGTGTGTACACTTTAGTTCCTTGTCTATTTAATGTCATGAATAGGGGTCGGAATGCTTATTAACCTAAACTTGACGCATGTTCATTCGTGCGTGAGGGAGATGGGAATACGTTATTGAATGAAAATGCATCAAGTTTAGGTTAATAAGCACTACCTATTCCGACCCATGCATGAAGACTGCCGTATATGAATTGTCATAGCGATTACACATACAAGATGTAACACTTTCTAGTCTAGATTTTATAGATTTAGCTAACTTTGTCTACTAAAACAACCTACATGAAGTTTGGACGAGAATGTAACTTTCAAAGTCAATTTATTACCTTCTTTTGGTCCATAAGGCCAGCGGTTATGGAAGAAATGCATTCCGTCACTTCGATACTATCTTTTCTCTTCACTTTCCCAACTTGTTAGCACTTAATCACGCTGATATTTGCACAAATAGAACATCAACAAACAGATATAATTTTTCTTGTTTAGCCATTAACTGTCAAACGTAACGTTTCGATACTTCTTTGTTTACATTTCTGGATTTCATCCGCGGCTGTCACATTTGACAGTTGTCCATATATTTTTCTTACAATTGAACTTGTTTCAGCTTCCACATGAATATATTCTAATCCTGAGTATCATGTAGGACATTTAATCATAGATCTTCACTAGTTACTAAAATATATAATTCATTTACTTACAATTTGGCTGGTCATTATTAGTCTTCCGTGTCGAACAAAACGCAGCCGTAAGTTGGCAACCCGGTAATTTTTGGTTTCGTTTCAGGCAAGTTGTGTTCGAGTGTATGGTTAAACGTCACCCATTTTGGCTTTTTATTTTAGTAATGCTTTTCGGTAAAAATAGGATGAAGTCTGAAGTTTCCCTTCTATTCCCCATTCTTTATGTGTGTTCGTTTTTCAATAAATTATGTCTTTGATTTCGGTCGGTTTCGTCCAAATAAATCTCTAGCTTCAACGACGAAATGGAACACATGACTATTGGTTCTCGATCTTTCTATCGACCTTTTTTGACCTCTGCATTCAGATTTTTCTCGACCATGTGAACACACACAAATTTTAAGTCGCTGGATCAATTTCTCGCTTCGGGGTGAGTTTTGAGTCGAAAAGGTGTCTTTTATTTGCCTAATGTGGTGACATTCTAATAAATCTGTTCAATTACTTTCAGCGTTCGGCCCAGATTGTTTAATTTAACTTCAAATGATGTCCTAACTAAGGAGAATCACTACTGTGTCTGTCCACGTTTTGTCCATCCACTACTCAGGTGAGGTTTCTAAACTTATTTATTCGTATCTAGTTGGAAGCGGTGACATTGTTTTGTTGACAATGTTTCTCAAAGCATTTGTTTTAATTTCAGTTATTCACCGATGAAAATTCCTTAATTTATTATAATACTTCAACGTCGCTTCACTCTTTTACGGCGGCCCCGCAACTACACGGGTGTGCTGATGTCCGACGATTTAATATCAGAACAAAACTATCACTATTGAGGGAGAAAACGAAGTCCAACCGCGTGTACATCGGGTACCGCGATCCACAAGTCAGATTCTGCTACAATTCAATGGTAACGGCGGGCGCTGTTTGACCTGTAGCCAAGCTGTGTCTGACCTCTGTCCATACGGGATCCTGCGGGTGATGTTCTCCGGGTAAAACTCCGTGTTTCATTTCGACCAACACCCTCAAACTCGTACTTCTAAAGCCGGTAAATTCTAACCTTTTCTTGAATAACTATAGAATAACGGTACCAAAGCAACCGAGAAAGCCTCGCTCTTAAGTAACTACTTATAAGATAATCCTAGTGCCAACTTGGCAATCTGTAAAGAGGATAAGGGGAGGACTTAATTAATAAATGTTTACTTGTTACTGATTTATGACTTTTATTTAGCATATTCTCATTTTGACGGTGAACTCATCTGGCGCTCATAAGTATAAATTTGATGAGTCTCCACCGCTCTGGTCACCTTCGAATCACACGGCCTGTTCTCATGCTCGGTTCATTTCAGTGGCGTACCCAACGTTTGGCCAGTTTGAGAATTTGCTAAGTAAATTTAACAGGTTGCTTTGGAATAAGTATTTTTATTATAACTGAGTAGTGTATAAGATATTTCTTTGGTGTTTTATTATTAAGAAACATAACCCAATAAGGGAAAATGTTTATTGTTATCGGGATTTAAACTATAAATCTGAATCTTTAAAGGTTTGAACTTAGAAATTTAAAACCTTACTTGAAGTTTTAAATGAAATTTTCTCATCCTAACTTTATTAGAAATTTGCATTGAAACTTGAAGTTAAACTTGTTTTTAAACTCGAATTTGCTGGTAATCCTTAACTTCGTGGTTTGATTTAACTAGTTTACTGTGATACAACTTATTTATAAATTATTCTTTTTTCTGGTTTAGTATCAGTGTTTTAAGCTGTTTTTATTGAGACTGTCTGTTGTTCAAATTTACTGTAATTTTATACTATGAACAGTTAGAACTAACTTGTAATATTTTAATATTATTAGACTTGTAATTTTTTTTTTCGGACGCTTTGGGTTGCTATTACTTTAACCTTAATTCTCTTATACCAGCGAAATAAGAGTTGTTTTTTATTGTGTTGGACTTCGGCTTTATTCTTAACGGTCTACTATTTATTTCCATAATTTTAGTACAAAACAAGATGGACTTTTTATTAGCCGGTTGCAGTATTGCACATCTGAAAAAAGACGAAATCAGTCATGAACTAGTTATTAGAGGTTGTAAGGTAAATCCAGTATCTCGTCGTCATAGTTTACAACTTGCGCAAGCGGCCTATGGTACTTCAGGAAGGACAAATAGTATACAAGAAAACATATCACTTATCTAACGCGGCTAAAAACTTCTCAGCCAAATTGGCACCGCGTTATGAGAAATGTATTATTCACAAAAGATCTAGTCCGTCCTGGCGAAGCTGCGCCCACTTCTTAATGTTAGATATATCCCTGTGTGGTATCCGGGTCCGAATCGTGCCACTCCATTTCTTCCGTGGATGTCGTAAGAGACGACAAAGGAGATGAAGGCTTCCAATACCGTTGGGCGATGGGTTTGCAACCATCACCCCTACGTTGGTAAACATCTAAGCCTAATTGTGTAACTCTACCTTTCCTACTCTAAGAATAAAGGTGGTATTTATTATGAGTTACTATATTCATATTTCATTATTGACGTTTTCTGGAGTAAAGCTTAGTGTTTGTAATTAACATCACCGGTCTTTGCTCAGATTCTTTGTTTCAACGTCTCTACTGCAGACATCGTATCTGCTTTGTCAACGGATAGCTTGTTAGGACTGAGTGTCTCGTCCTCATCTAATAAAATTCTTTCATATTCCACGGGACTACTTTCTCGTGTATAGCTCATTGGTCGTGTGTCACGCCTGAGGTATGTAGCCTAAGCTAAAGGCTCTAAACTAACTTAACATTGGTGTCGCTCATCTAAGCGTCTCGCCTCCTTTACTCACTCTTATAAATATTGTAATCTTACAGAAGATGATACTTTTCGAAGTTAATTATATATAAAATGCTGAAAAAAGTAAATTTTTGCAAAACTGTTTTCCAGCCTCATTTTTTTGTTGGATTCTAGGTATTTGAGAAATGGTCAGCATAGTCTGCCTTTCCGATCCTATTCCAAAGTGCATTGTTAATAAAGTAAACATCTAGTGCCATAGTTAATAATTTTGAAATAGGAGAATTTGAGTCGACTCACTCATTTATTACTAGTAAATTGTAAGTTAGCAAGTACCGTGTAATTTTATTAGGTTAGTGCGCGCACATATTAGTTAAGTCGTAGTGTGAAGGGGTTTAGGTTATCCGTGGAACGTTAGGATACCTACTCTCCGACACATGATTTCATTTGTCTGCCCAAAATTGGCACAGATAAACCAATTTTCTTTGGATTTTCTTCGTATTGTCCAAAAACTTAGTTGTAAGCATTAGGTCTCACATATTAGTTAAGTTGTAGTGTGAAGGGGTTTAGGTTATCCGTGGAACGTTAGGATACCTACTCTCCGACACATGATTTCACATGTCTGCCCAAAATTGGCACAGATAAACCAATTTTCTTTGGATTTTCTTTGTATTGTCCAAAAACTTAGTTGTAAGCATTAGGTCTCACATATTAGTTAAGTTGTAGTGTGAAGGGGTTTAGGTTATCCGTGGAACGTTAGGATACCTACTCTCCGACACATGATTTCACATGTCTGCCCACCCTTGGCACAGACATTTTTTTTTTTTTTTTTTGGTTTGGACTTTTCTTTGCTGTCCAGAACATAGACATAGGCATATTCGTTAAATTAGTTAAGTAGTAGTGTGAAGAGGTTTAGGTTATCCGTGGAACGTTAGGAAGCCTACTCCACGACACATGATTTCACTTGTCTGCCCACACTTGGCACAGACAAACCATTTTCTACTTTTCTACAGTTGTGCAAGACGTATCTGTATAGTATGCTCCTCTTATAGTTTAATTTAGTAAAGTTTATAGGACCACTAAGTAGTCTAGATTCCGTCGCTTACACCATGGGTGTAAACGATCTGAAAATATTTCTTACTTTACTCTTCTTATTTGGTGATAAGCCATTCTGCCCTACGTTGTCAGAATGTGTCTTGCTTATTTCACCTCAAAGCTCACTAGCTACCTCTAGCTTCATGCTTCTCATACTTAGGTCTCTGATATTCTTTCTTCTGTTCAGTTAAACCATGTCTTAAATACTAAAAAAAAAATAACATAATTTATCTCTACTACTCCCCTTTTATTTTTACTCATAGCGAGGAGGCTTATAATAATTTTATTTCAGAATTTAGTTAATTCTGAAATAAAATTATTTTACCCAACTAAAACGGTACTGTAACACTTTCTAGTCTAGATTTTATAGATTTAGCTAACTTTGTCTACTAAAACAACCTACATGAAGTTTGGACGAGAATGTAACTTTCAAAGTCAATTTATTACCTTCTTTTGGTCCATAAGGCCAGCGGTTATGGAAGAAATGCATTCCGTCACTTCGATACTATCTTTTCTCTTCACTTTCCCAACTTGTTAGCACTTAATCACGCTGATATTTGCACAAATAGAACATCAACAAACAGATATAATTTTTCTTGTTTAGCCATTAACTGTCAAACGTAACGTTTCGATACTTCTTTGTTTACATTTCTGGATTTCATCCGCGGCTGTCACATTTGACAGTTGTCCATATATTTTTCTTACAATTGAACTTGTTTCAGCTTCCACATGAATATATTCTAATCCTGAGTATCATGTAGGACATTTAATCATAGATCTTCACTAGTTACTAAAATATATAATTCATTTACTTACAATTTGGCTGGTCATTATTGGTCTTCCGTGTCGAACAAAACGCAGCCGTAAGTTGGCAACCCGGTAATTTTTGGTTTCGTTTCAGGCAAGTTGTGTTCGAGTGTATGGTTAAACGTCACCCATTTTGGCTTTTTATTTTAGTAATGCTTTTCGGTAAAAATAGGATGAAGTCTGAAGTTTCCCTTCTATTCCCCATTCTTTATGTGTGTTCGTTTTTCAATAAATTATGTCTTTGATTTCGGTCGGTTTCGTCCAAATAAATCTCTAGCTTCAACGACGAAATGGAACACATGACTATTGGTTCTCGATCTTTCTATCGACCTTTTTTGACCTCTGCATTCAGATTTTTCTCGACCATGTGAACACACACAATTTTAAGTCGCTGGATCAATTTCTCGCTTCGGGGTGAGTTTTGAGTCGAAAAGGTGTCTTTTATTTGCCTAATGTGGTGACATTCTAATAAATCTGTTCAATTACTTTCAGCGTTCGGCCCAGATTGTTTAATTTAACTTCAAATGATGTCCTAACTAAGGAGAATCACTACTGTGTCTGTCCACGTTTTGTCCATCCACTACTCAGGTGAGGTTTCTAAACTTATTTATTCGTATCTAGTTGGAAGCGGTGACATTGTTTTGTTGACAATGTTTCTCAAAGCATTTGTTTTAATTTCAGTTATTCACCGATGAAAATTCCTTAATTTATTATAATACTTCAACGTCGCTTCACTCTTTTACGGCGGCCCCGCAACTACACGGGTGTGCTGATGTCCGACGATTTAATATCAGAACAAAACTATCACTATTGAGGGAGAAAACGAAGTCCAACCGCGTGTACATCGGGTACCGCGATCCACAAGTCAGATTCTGCTACAATTCAATGGTAACGGCGGGCGCTGTTTGACCTGTAGCCAAGCTGTGTCTGACCTCTGTCCATACGGGATCCTGCGGGTGATGTTCTCCGGGTAAAACTCCGTGTTTCATTTCGACCAACACCCTCAAACTCGTACTTCTAAAGCCGGTAAATTCTAACCTTTTCTTGAATAACTATAGAATAACGGTACCAAAGCAACCGAGAAAGCCTCGCTCTTAAGTAACTACTTATAAGATAATCCTAGTGCCAACTTGGCAATCTGTAAAGAGGATAAGGGGAGGACTTAATTAATAAATGTTTACTTGTTACTGATTTATGACTTTTATTTAGCATATTCTCATTTTGACGGTGAACTCATCTGGCGCTCATAAGTATAAATTTGATGAGTCTCCACCGCTCTGGTCACCTTCGAATCACACGGCCTGTTCTCATGCTCGGTTCATTTCAAAGATACTAAAGTGTACGCATATTTATGAACTCGACTGTACGGTCAAGAACGTTAATTTGTGACCCATTTAAAAGAAAATAGGCTTGAAGTCGTCAATGTTATTAGAGATGCCAAATCATTTGTAACTTAAAGGAAACTCAACCTTATCGTTGTATAATGTCAGATTGACATTGGACCTAAGGTGGGTCCCAAATTTAAGTTCTTGACTGTACCTGCTACTGTACGCTTTGACCGAGTTGCTAGGTCGAAGAAATCTGCAACCAAATTAAACATACACATTAAAGTGTTAATAATGTTTCGGCTTTACAATAATCATTCCATCACTTCCGCCGAAAGACGGCCTCTGCTGAACCCTGGCGTTTGCCATGCATCGGTTTCCCGCGACCTTAGTCACTTCGTCAAATAATCTTGACAGCATTAAAACAATGCTAAACTCTTTTGTTGCGTGTGAAGCAATTATAACAACAGCATTTTTTACTGCTGCCAACATTATCATTATATCGAAACTTTATGGTTGTGTTAGGTTTGACTCCTTATCCATAGTTAAGACTGCGCCGAGCAAACGCCGAGCGTCCAGTGGCGCCCTCATTAATATTATTGTGTTTTCTAATCAACTAAAGAATGTCTTTGGAATCAGACCATGCATTTTTGTAGTGCAAGTATAAACACAATTTATGGGATACGTAACAAACTTTAATAACAATTACCCTTTGAGTAGTCAGCTTAACGGGAAAATGTGGCCACTTTTTTCCGTTAAGGTGATAACTCGAAGGTGAATTGTTATTAAACTACGTGATATACCGTATAAGTTGTGTTTTCATTTGTAGTACAAAAACATACCGTCCAATTTCAAGAAAATATTTAGTTTATTAGAAAACACAATAAAAGTAATGAGCGCGCCACTGTACACCCGGCGTACGCTCGGCGCAGTCTTAAAATTCAACCCTATGTCAAACCGACCGTACTAAAATAATCCCTTTCTCGCTATGTTTACTGTTGAAAATCGCTACCATGCGCTTTTGTTTTGCGAAACAACGCTGTGTTGTCTGTATTAACAGTTCACAGACTTTATTCGAGTTAATCAAAATCATAAATTGCAAGATGATTGTGGTTCTACAGTCAATTTTCCTGTGAATTGTAAAGTGTTCCGCCATGTTGGATATTGTTAAGGCTCTTTATAAGCGACGGGCACCTCTACCACACTATGTTAAAAAGTAGATTGTTCAACGAGAGAGTAAATTATCCGTCTGTCAGCAAAGGTACAGGTAAAGGTACAGTACAGTACGAGTTTCAAACTTTTCACTTCAGTTGCAAAAAATAAATCTTGAAATAAAAATAATATATTTAAGATAAACACTAGAAAATCAAAGCGCCATCGGATACAGGCTTGTTTTTAAATTAAACTGTACATAAGCTGTCAAAACGTGTCATGATATATCTCAAATATCCTTCAAGTTTTATGCCTTCTGACTAGAAATTGACAGGATTTAAGCCCTCATATTAGGGTCTGTTTACTTTTTCGCACCGTCTCGTCAGTATATATGCCATCTTCCGACTACATCTTTAGATCAGCTCTAAGATAGGTTCTATAGTAGTGCATTGTTCATGTTTTGTTTCTTTCAGCCAATTTCTCATAATTTAATGTCCATTTGCTAGGTTTGAACTATTCACAGTAATTAGTGGCTGGTAACTGTTGCAGTCATACTCCTTCTATGTCGTATGTTAGAGCAAGACGCCCTTAGTTGCCGCCCACATATTGTCGTGAAAATGCTGCTCCATTCCCGTCGTAGATTTGTAACAGACAGTCGGAACCGTCTCGTTACCGTGTAGTATAAGGCGGTTTATTTAATTCCGTTGTAATTAATTGTTTGAAACTTGGTTGGATAAATTTCGGATATTGAATTTTGAATATTTAGAACAAAGTATTCATGTTAACTAGGATCCCTAGTTCGGCACACAGTTGACCACGTACAAACGAAATGCGTGTCAAAAGCAGCGCGGGGCATGAGTAGGTGTTTTCCAACCAGGGCGAGGCGAAGCGAGACGAGGCGAGACGAGAATAGGGAATATTCATGACTTTTTTTTACAGCTTCAATAAAAGCTGATCCATGTAACAAACCGTTGAGAAAAATTATTCAATCATGGAATTTATCTATTCGCTGTCCAATTAGGAGTTAAAATTTATCTCCAAAGGTATTTTAAGGTATTTTGCATATTTTGTTGAGTAATTCGATTTCAAAAATCCATGCATATTCCCTATTGAAATTTGTATTAAAACCACCATTTCCACCGAAGATGCGCGAGGAGAGAATTGAATTTTTTCAATACAAATTTAAATTCTCGTCTCGCCTCGCCAGTCGGTGGAGAAGCACCTTAACGCGTTGTCTAAATAACTCAGCGCGTTTTTAATTTTCGTTGTCACACTGTTCAGGTTATCACTGCTCTTTAATGTATAAATATATACAGAAGCAAGAAAGGCTAAGGGAATAAAGATATTATTATTATTTGTATGTCTACCAATCACGGGACTATGGGAGTCCCGGACCTTTGGAAAGCGTACATGGACCTGAAGCCAACACGCAAAGGCCCTATAGACAACTTTATTTTGGGAAGTGATGGGACACCAACCGGCGATTGTCCCTGAGTTCACACTATAGAAGTATGCTCTCACGGACGACCACCCATACCAAGTTCACTACTATTTAAGAAGAATGGGAACATTAAATAATAGGCTCTATGAATGAAATGATATGGATTGGTGAACTAGGCTATTGATAAAACTATGGCATCTGCCTGGCCAATGCTAATTAATTTGGTTGAAATGGCAGACAAAGACTCGCCAACTCAATGGAATGGGCTTCCCAAAATAG
Source organism: Acleris laterana (assembly GCA_963966035.1). Lineage (NCBI taxonomy): Eukaryota > Metazoa > Arthropoda > Insecta > Lepidoptera > Tortricidae > Acleris > Acleris laterana. The sequence goes on along the minus strand of OZ014438.1, from coordinate 75,675,666 downwards.
CCACACACTACATTGCAACAGAGAGGCAATAGTTCCAGACGGGCTAAGGGAAGAGAGGTGCTTCTGAACTTTAAGCGACCATAAGGTCCACTCGCCACTTATGCAACACATCCGCCCTTCGAGGATCTAGCTCTACTCCAGATCGGTCAATAAAGGCAAGAGAGAGGTGAGGGTGTGTTCCTCGTCATCGTACACTCCAGCCGGCCGGTGAAGGCAAGCGTGAGGTGAGGAACAGGACCCGCCGGACTCTCGGGAGCACACAGGCCCGTGGTGTGGCTCACCAACTGCTCGCCAACCACCAACTTTTTGAAAAATAAAAAACCTCGCCATTTTGCGGAAATAATATGAACTGTCCTTTCTATTGCAATTCACGAAACACACATAAAAAAAGGCTTTTCATTTTTCTGGTCAGGCTTTACATAACATTAAATTACACTTTTATACAGTTTTTCTTTATTTAAATAAAATTTAAAGTTATACTACTGTGGTATTTGTGTTTTGTTGTTATTTTCTCTACCTACTTCCTAATCTCGATATACACCTACGCCAGTTTTCACCGACGTCCGTTACATTTTAATAGCGTCGCTTTAATAAATTAAGGCCTGATTTTTCAATTTCCGTATAACACAATCTGTCAGGTAAATTGTAACTGTCCTTTTTTTTGTCATAAGAAAGATAAGAACAGAGCTACAACTTACCTGACAGATAGAGTTATACGGAGATTGAAAATCACTCCAAAGTTGAATAACATTTTATCGGGTGTCAATCATTAGTCGGTGTAACGGAAATAGTAGTATGCTGTAAAATTCGAAATACGAATAAAGCAGTGTATAGTAAATAAAGACAATGTCTACTGAGTTGACGCATTAATTAAAGAAAAAAAGGTATCAGCGAATATTGATTTTGTACCGCTACTAAACAGTAAACTTGTCGGGAGCATGAGGAGCTAACCCCATGCTTCTGTATACATAGTCCATTAAAGAAAATACTCCTTTACCGAGTGGATTAGAAGGCTAATAACTGGTGTAATAACTAGGACCCTTTATCTTCTTAGTATCTTTCTTTGCGGTTAGAACTCGTTACCAACTATTGCACATAAGGCGCTAACTCTAATGAGGTTTACAGGTTAATCTAATTGAGGTTTCATGAAAGAGTAAAAGCTTTAAATCAATGTGTTCGCACGCTTATCTGTCGGACCGTGCGAATTTTCTTACATCGTGCGAGACTTTACGTAACCCACGGTTGCGAAATAGCCCCGCGCGTTTGAATATAGAACGCAGTTTAAAATTTCAAATCAAATAAGGTTTTGTCATATTTGTTTGTAAAGGAGCGTCCCAACTGAGAGCACTTGCGTGGAATGAGCATTCGGTTCGAACATCGAGTGGTGTGTAAGCTTTGTAACACTCAGCTCAACGTCCACACCACTTGAATATTCGCTCGAATGCTCTCAGTGGGGACGCTCCTTATTGTTTAGTTCAAGCAAGTGAATTTTGAACCAAGGCCTCTATTCTACAGGATAAAATCATATTTCCTTTGACATGTCATCGTATTGTCAACGTTATGATAGCTCTTATTTAAGTAGGTACGAGTACCTACTTGGGAGTAATGGCAGCTAAGTTAAAAACAATAGGAAACACAGAAAGTTAATATGGTTATAACCTGTAGAATAGAGTACCTTCCCCTACTTTTTGGAGTGACTGAAATTCTCACACCTATGATATCAAATACGAGTGCCCAACTCGTAAACAAAATCACCCGTGACTATTTTTATTTTTTATATTATCAAAAACTGTCTTTCAATCGCTATTCTGGCAATCCAATGTCGGGTTTTATACAAATATCGCACGTGACAAGAATATTCGGGGTCGTTGAACATTTTTGGTTTTTGTGGAATGATCAGGAAGGATAATGCGGCTGCGTTTATTGCGTGACAAAATGTGGATAAAGCATCCGTCACTCTTGTACTGTTACAAAGTGACGGACGTTTCATCCGCATTTCGTCACGTGACGCAACCATACTAGGTCCGCAGGAAGTCAAATAACCTGACTCGCCTCCATACCACTGACAATAAGGTCTATGTATTGTGTATATTTGACGTTATGGCTGTATTAATGCTTTGACTGTACCCGTTTATTATTTATTATTTTATACGTGTTTTTTTTGCAGCCGCTACTTACGATCACTTTTCATTGAACTGATAAAACAACTGTTAATAAAACTGAATGGTTTAATAAGAAAATCAGATAGTTTTCATCCTACACACGCTCAGTTTTAACTGACAGGATAAACAGCTCCGATATAACTGACAGTTAAAACTCATGGTGGGTAGCGGCCTTTGAACTAGTGATGTGTCCTTCTCGACATTCTCCATACAAAAGCAGCGTCGTTCCCGAGAATTCTCGAGAACGGCACATCTCTACTTTGAAAACCTGTAGTTATACCTACTATTATATTTTTATCACATAATAAAGTAAACCGTTGAGATCTATTTAAACTAAGAAAACCAACTTATATATTAGATGACACACATAAAGAATAAAAGTCAATTAATGTGAAACTACTTATTCTTGTTATTCCATTTTTATATCGCACTCGCACTACGTTTGTGTCTTTAACGAGGGTAGGAAACAGGATACGTTACTAAAGCTTCGAGAAGCGTCGACCGCTTCCTTTTTACGCGGTTCAGTGCGCCGCCGCCCCGAACGCAGCCGGCCATGACAGCGTCGCATCCTGGGAGGGCCATGACAACCGTCGCATCCTGGGAGGGCCATGACAACCGTCGCATCCTGAGAGGCGCGGGAGTCAATATGCGATCAATGTGTTTGTGACGGATGCCTCTCAGAATCGCTAACAACGTTTGTCCTAACACGTCGTTTTCATTTGCTCTAAACTGGTTTTCAGATGAGTCAGGCGACTTTTAAAGCTTTCCAATTATATCTGTGGTTTGGCTAGGTTAGGGTTGAATTAAAACAACACTAAAAAGTTTTAAAATTAAAGCAGAAATGGCTTTAGGATAAACAAAAATTCGGACAAACGATGCATTAGGACAAATGACGATTAGGGATTCCATAGGGGAACCGTTTGTGACATATACACAATTTGGTAGCGTATAAAAATATGTGCAGAGAGGTTTAAGTATAACTTGGTTAATAGGCGGGAAGACATGCGCAAAATATTTCTTAAGACTGTGCCAAGCATACACCGGATTTAGATAGGCATTACTTTTATTGTATTTTCTTATAAGCTAAAGTATTTGAGGTTGAGAAGTGTCAATTTGTTGTACAGATACACAGCTTGTAGGATATTATGACGTAGTTTATAAGCCTAATAAGTTAATTAACAGAAAACTTAGCGTTAAGCATCTTGTTAACTACCTATTGAGATCACCCGATTGGGACCAAGGAACAATAAATAATGGAATCAATAAGTAGGGATCATGTCAGGTGATCTTGGTGGTCATGGGCATTACGATCATGTCCAACCCAACTGCCTATACTAGTAAAGTGCCCCGCCCACACTCTATTTAGGTTGCTTCTTAGATTATGATTGCTGTGAATAATGACTCCCACTAACAGTTTACCTAGATTTTCCAGACTGTCAGGCCTAAGAGTCCAAAAGCTGTGAAGATATGTATGAAATCTTAACAGAAGCTGATAGTCTGTATTCTAATTCTATGAACTAACAGGTCAATATCTGTCGATGGACTGTTAATATGTGGTGCCCTTAATATTAATTTCATATGAGGCTAACAAGACGTTAGATGCGTAAAACATGATGTACGTTAAATCACAAAATGAACTTGCGGTAGTTGCGGTTACAACTACCAGCTTTGGCCAGCTTTATAGCTTTTTTATTCAATTGATGTCAGCTAAGAGGAAATTTGTCTTAGTTGGCAACTATTTTTAGAGTGCCACTCAAGGTTTGCATTTCGCAAAGAGCTTAGCTCTAGTTCTGCGGATCTTCATAACCCTCTAAACACTTTTTACTAACATCATTATACTCAACGCACTTAAAAACCGATCGATGTAGAATAGGTAGGTAGGTAGGATAGTTTAAATAATTTAATAAAATATTTATTGAAAATTGGACAGCTATTAGTTAGTGAAATACCGATAAACTAAATTTAAAAAAAAAAATTTAATATTTTCAATTTGTCAAATTCGTAGCAAGTGGAACGAAGTGGTCTCTGCCTACCCCTCTGGGAAACAGGCGTGATTTAATGTATGTATGTGTGTACTTTAACATAAAGTCGTGTAGGTCGCGTTGTTAACATGTGCAAAAGTTCAATACGTCTATTATCATAAATCACTCCCTTCCAAGTTTAATATCGAAATGTAATTTCGAATATCTGTATCTCAATATTCTGATGCTTTAACAAACTTCACAACAACTGAGCAACTGTTTAGTAGGGCTCGGATACAGGTAAAATTTTCAAACCGTTATTATGTACTTGAAGCAAAACCTTTTCATTTCGGTTCCGTTCGCATAAACCGGTTTTTGAAGGAATCTTTTAGTAATGTTCTTTACTAATTAACCGGTTTCGTACGCGTTGGATTCTTGTCTCGCCGCTCGTGGATTGAACTGGTTAATGAATGTTAAAATAAAGTTCTCAAAACGTTCGCGTTCCCTAGAAAAGTTTGAGGCACCACCGAAATAAACCGGTTTTAACCGGTATTTTTTAAACCGGTTCCGAGCCCTGGGGTTATTTATTAAGATCCATGGAAAGGTGCATTCAGGGTTATTTTATTAACCTTCGTGGTAGTGGCCCTGCCTACGAAGTTAACGGCACCAAGTTCGGTCCGCGGTATGGCAAATATTTGTATGATAAGCGCGAGTGTTCCTGAGTTTTCATTGTTTTTCTACGTATATAAGTATTATAGCTTATCCTAGTATCCAAAGTCTTGTACTAGAGCCTACAACAATTAAATATGCAAAGAAAACTTCAAGGTTCAGGAACAAATACGTGCTCATCGAACGAATATATATTATAACCTTACCGGGAATTGAACCGGTGGCCGCTTGCTCCGTAGGCAGGGCACTACAAACTAACCAAACCGCTTCGATGTCGATATTATTCTATGGTGCTATTGAGGGCTTGTAAAATATAATTTGATGGCAAAAACGCGAGCATCTGTGTAATACGCCATAACGTGTAAGTCTCGCGGCGACACGGTACGTGGATACTTAGATTATGCATCTTAGCAGTATAAGGCAGAAGCGACCAGCGTTTATAGCCTGGCAAAAACTCTTGAAATTAAAAACAGGCAACACTGTACTGTACCATTTTTCTTAGATTGATTTAAAAGAAGACTTTAAAATAATTATTTTTACAATCAGAGGATTCTAAATTATATTAGTCATAGTTATTTACTTTATTATATCGTGCTGGAATAATATTAATATTCATACAAAGGCAAAGCGTGGTAGGTGTGTCCAGCTTAATAAAAATAAAAATACATGAATGACTATAAGCACACTCAAAGCCAATCAAATACGAGTGGATACTCGTTAGCAAATAGCGTCGGACAGAGTCAAACATCGGAGTTCGTAGTCAAGAGTTAAGACTTTTACCAACCGGCCAATAAAACGAGCAACAACTTATTGGCATTAATTCTTTAATTTCCAAATTCACACGTTTATAATAAAGGGATGACACTAAATTGTTGCCACTTTTTAATCTCAAGACTTTTTTGCTATACTATACTTTTAATTCCAGAAAATAGAACAGAAGTAGCGGTAAACGACTTCCACAAGGACGACGCCGGTAAGGGCAGATATTTGTGATGAGCGCGAATATTTGTTCCCGAGTCATAGATGTTTCCTATGTATTTAAGTATATATTTCTATATATAAGTATTTATACCGTTGTCTAGTACCCATAGTACAAGCCTAGAGCTCAGGGGTGTTATTCTCTCAAAAACAACGGACGGGCGGACGAACGAGCGAAATCGCAGCGGCGAGTTTAGGTAGTCCGGTCAGAGCGAACAAAACACATTATAGCGCGTGCATTTTCAATTAAGCAGCCTTATACGTCACCGCTTCGACATTGACTCGTCCGTCCGTCCGACCGTCGTTGTTGAGAGAATCACTACCCAGATTGGCATTAGGTCAAATGGTGTGACATGGAGGAAAAATCTAGTAAAATTACAGGTATAAATGCAAAAATGTATGTCTTTATACAAGTGTTCACTAATTTTTTTTTATTGTTTCTCAGAATTCAAATATCGCCAGTTCATTTTCCCCAGTTATGTTTATTGAATGAATTGAAATTATGAATTAACAGAATTAACAGGGTGGAAAGTTGAAAAGTGGTAGGGATCAGGAGAGCAACTATCTACCCTTGCCGCCACGTGAAAATGACCTTAAAAGGCAATCGCTATCTTTTTTGAACCACGAGCGTGTCAATGGAAATTCACAGATTTAAAAAATACACTATTATGTCTATTCAAACATTTCTCTTTAAAACTAACTGAAGCAAGGATACTTACTAGAAAAGTCAAATCGATAAAATTTTATCCACACAACTTACAGGGAACTAAAAAAAAATAACTTGGGAGTTGGGAGCTATACTTTTATATAACCCAAATCAGTCTTATTGTACCTTTAGGACCCTAAAGCTGCTCGGAGCCAATAGAGTACTAGAAATATCAAAAATATAACGCTTATACAGATGCAGTCGGGTACAAACCGGAGCGTTGGCGTTATTACCTTTACTGAAGAGTAACGTAGAATTTTGACCGCTGCCGCTTCTGGCTCCGCTACCGCCTGTGTCATAATATCACGTCGTGCGCGACTCCCGTTATTGCCCGCTGTAATTTTACGCTACGGAACCCGGTGTATTATGCTACAACGTAACAAATGGTTCGTCGGCAAGCCCTATGCAATACCAGCGTAAGTTGAACCTTAGATTTAAATTAGCTGGTGGCTTCGCTAGCGCACGAGCGAACTAGTTACTTTTTAACCGACTTCAAAAAAGAAGGAGGTTCTATGTTCCACTGTATATTGTTTTTTTTATGTATGTCAAAGTCAAAGGATAATAATCTGTCAAAACAAACACAAACCTCAGATGTCAAAGACAAAGAACCATACTACCAACCAAACGAGACTAAACCCTTCAATCATTAGTTTTAAACGGTAAAAGTTTTTAGTAAACTGTGTTAAAAACGATTGAAAGTGCAAGTGCACACCAATAATCATATTTTTGCCACGATTAGGTACTACTTCTACTTATACCGTATGTTTATTTATATTTAAAAATAAAATAAAAAAATCGGTAATCATCGAGTTTGTGCGTCCAACGAAACGCGTGCATATTTTAGCTTTCGAGTGAGGACTTTCATAAACACGGGTGATGGGTTCATGCGAAAATAATCGTGAAATTTTTTCGTGTGCTATTATTTTCTTTCGAGCTGAAAGTATCATTTGGTGAAGCGAAACTGATGATTAAGACCTCTTAGCTTAACCGCTGTACCCGTAAAATGTGCGAGCTCGTATGACAAAACTAAAGAGTCCAAACTCGCAACTGCATCTATGTATATTAATATTTTAAATATGTAAAATCGTACGTTTGTATATTTGTATGTTAGGAGTAATCTCTAAAACGACTAAACTGATTTAAAAAAGAACAATAATAGTCAGTTACATTGTCCCGGATTGATGTTAACCTGGAGCGACGCGAGGGCTTGCTAGTTTCTAATAACGGGAAATAGATACTGAACGGAGACTGGAAATGTTATAACTGAACATGCTGACGACAAATTAAAGAAACATACATTTTTGAGGAATTCTACGGCTTTGTTATAGAATAAGATAGCTGGGAATAATATCGTCGCTTCCAAGGAAATAGGAACAGAATTCTGGCCTTTTAGACGTTTGGACATAACAAAGGAACTTGAAAAGTAGGGGAATGTACAATATGTACAGTTGAGTGTTGTTTAGCGGAAGAACATTTTTCAAATCTTCTATTAGGAGTGTCTTTATCAATATTTAAAATAAAACCGGTCAAGTGTGAGTCAGACTCGCGCACCGAGGGTTCGATACTATTTACGTATTATTTTATTCCGATTTAGATTCGATTTCGAATAGAACCAGCGCGAGCCCGACTCACACTTGACCATTTTTATTTGTATTTGTTGTTTTTCTTAAGGGTTCATACCAAATTTGACGCTTGTGTACTGTGTACGTGTTAGCGTTTTTACGATACAAGAAAAATAAAAATACGTTAGAAAAACAAGTTTCGTTTACTTATGAGACCCCCTTTGTTATATCACTACCGTTTTTTTATTTGTTGTGACACATATTCGGAAAAAAAAAACCAGTCGATAAACGTCCTACAAAAACAGGATATAAAAACATTAGCCAACGAATCATGACAGGTTTATTAACACTCGAGTATTCATTACCATTATAATATTTTAGAGTAGGAAAATTAATATTTACTTACGTCAGTGTATCTCTAGATATTTTGATAAAGCAAAGACGCGTACAAATGCGAGTCATAATATCGTTAATAATACTAAAAGTATTTGTTATAACTTTATAGTTACGTATGTGTATCTTTGAACCGTTGTCGCTGCAAGTGTGTTCGAACGTCAAAAGAAATCAATTATAATAAAAATATATCCATCTAACCGTAATCTGTAAGATACAGTTCTCTCTTTTTCATCCACGGTAAATAGATTTACTCCTTGACATTGAAATCTCAAAATCGTTTTTTTGCAATTGCATCATTATTCTGTTGGATAGGCGTACAATGCTGCCCCCGTTAGAAGGGCGTATGTATCATAGAATCGCGAATGTATTAGTGACCTTATATCTTATGTCAGGGGGTTCAATTTACTTTGACTATCAAATTGCATTTACTTGAAAAGCTTATAAGCAGAGATAGTTTCTATTAAAGCGAAACATCTGTTCCCTTCATTTTCCTTGTGTTGTTCTTGCTAACAAGAACGTTAAGTCTTTATTATAAAAGTCGGCGTTCAGAAATAAGCTCCCTTGATCCCTCGTTCCTTTCTCCCACTCATAATACTCCCGTTTACAAGAAAAAGGCATTATTAGAGTACAAAGTCTATTAGCCGCATACTGCGTTTTAGCTCTGTAGGGCAGAATACCCTGTTGGGTTTCATAAAGGCAACCACCACTAGTTGATGACATATTTTTATGAATCCAGCAGACTATTTTGTTATAGTTTACAGGTTGGTGCAAGAAAAGAAATACACCCATATATTTAACTGTTTCTATGAAAATATCATGTACTTAAGTAATGTGTTTTTATAGCAAGAATATGACACGAGCATACAGGTCACCTGATAGTGAAATCTGAGACCCATAGACATTTGCATCATCAAGACTAGGTACTACAATCACAAATCTGCAATCCTAAGACCAACCCTGAGGACTAAGATGGTATCCCACAATGCTAGTAATTTCCAGGGCTTGGCGCACTATCCCATTCAAGGGGTTTCGAATGAGTTTGTAGATTTATTTAGAAACTAGCGACCCGCCCTCGGTCCGATTCGGTTTATGTGAGTTTTCTGTAACACCCGTACATAAACACAATTTATTATAAATAAAAAGCTTCCTTTTGAATCACTCTATCTAATACAAAAGACCGCATCAAAATCCGTTACTTTTAAAGATCTAAGCATACATAGGAAGCATACATAGGGACAGATAGACAGCAGGAAGCCACTTTGTTTTATACTATGAAGTAATAGCGATGAAGCCGTATCGCGTGAAAGCCATTCGATTGGCTTTTTAAAGCGCTATTTATAAGGGTTACCATTATATTTGGGTATGCAATAAGAGAGGGATATCAATTTACTGCTGACGATCTGAGCTTTAGCTCTTTAGGGTTCCCTTATGTAAATGGTTAGTTTAACAAATAACTAGTAAGTCATATATTTCTTCCAAAGGGGTTATTCTTTTAGTGGGTTTTATCGGAATTATCGGTGAATGGGTGGACCCGACCCTGGTAGTTTCACCAGTCCTTATCCTCACACCGGAACACGACAATAGCGTGGTAGAGTGTGTGGGTAAATCTTAATCTCTATCAACTCAAACTGTATCGTCCAATGCGAATCCGAGAACCAAACCAAAGTAAGTAGCTGTTACACTAACCTTAGTACGTTACTGATATGGCTTACCTATTGTACATGCCCACATGATATTTTTTCGAAGCGCGCGAGACAATCAGCACGATCCACGCGTTGCGTGGTTGTTTTCTGTGGCATTATTGGTTATTAGTGACGTCATGATGACGCGCGCCCGCGTGTCATTCAATCAGCCGTAAAACGTGCGTGAGTGAGTTGGATAAAATAGATGCAATTTTCACCTCTATTACGTACAAGTCTGATCGGTTTTAATCGTGCTTTCGGAAATCATCGAAATCGTTTTTTGTGTATGCGCGAACGAAGATTCACGAGACGCCCGCCATATATTTAAATTGTGTTCTACTGTAAGGTTTACTTAAAGATGGCTGCGACTTGTCTGGTAGTTTACGAGTATGTGTCCAATTAGAAAGGTGTAATCTCAAACACATCCCTCATCAGGGCTTATTGGTTAAGTCCAGAAACTATTTTATGAAATTATATCAGATCTCATAATACCGTAAAAGATTTCCTAATGAACTTTATTAAAAATATTTTTCTTCCCTCGTATATTTTTAATGAACTCGAGGCATCGTCTGATATTTCTTATCATCGGAAAACGCTGAGCAGATTACTACACCAATAACAAACCAGAAGGAAGAAAATAAATTCCAATTGAATTGAACGCCGTGCAATTCTCCATTTTAAATGTCGTTCCTTATTATAAGGCTGAGTTTAATATAAATATTTGTATTGTAGGTTTTGAACTTAGTACCTACTCTTATTAAATTCTGTACCATTAAGTAGCGGAGTCCTTACTGGGGCTCTATTCAACACGGTAAATCAATATTGCTTTAGACAAGTTATCATATTGTTTTTAACTCGGCCGCCATCGCCATTACTGTCATGTAAATAAGAGCTATCGTAACGTTGTCCGTACGATAACACGTCAAAAGCAATTTTGTTGTAAAATGAGATTGGGCACTGTGGTAACCATTAGGTAATAGAAATAGAAATATTTTTTTCGACGATCACAAGAAAAAAATAAAACACAGATTAATTTGAACATCAAAAAAAGAATGGCAACAAAACAAAATTAAACAATAAAGAAAAGGAATTTAGATAAAAGAAAACAATTATAGCATAATGTTGCCATGGGTGATTGCCATTAGGAAGCAAGAACTAGTCTTTAAAATCCAATTTTTGAAATTTTGAACATTTATATTATGCAGTGTAGGTACCCAAATTACTTTAGCACCAGTAAAAGCCTTTCCCCGTTATTTGGCCCGCCAGTGTAACAATACGAAGAAATATTAAATCAAGTCATGCCAAGGTGTTTCTCTTTTGTAATTCAAGTTTTCTCCGAAATAAAACAACACAAATGTAATTTCAGTCTTTATTTGAGAGATAAAAAAAACAATTTTGCTGCGTTGCTAACATTGACCTGGAAAAGCTGAATCACTGTGACAGGTGTACCCAGATACAAGGTTTGTAGTTTTGATTTGTTTGGAAATAACTATAGGTAAGTATAGGCAACGTAGTGTAGGACGCCCTCAGAGCTCCGACTAGGTGGAGTGACGATCTTCGCAAGGTGGCTGGCAAGAGCTGGATGAGAGTGGCCGCGAATCGTGCTCGTTGGCGTGCAATGGGAGAGGCCTATGTCCAGCAGTGGACTAATATAGGCTGATGATGATGATGATGATAGGTAAGTGGGTAAGGTAAGGTTTGTTATAGGGACCAACTTTTGTTGCCGACTGTTCGTATTTTTGCAGTCTTTATCTTCTTATCAAGACCAAACAAATAATGAAAATACTCATTCAGTGAGTCTACGTTAAGTACCCGGAGATCTCGTGGCCACCTTCCGACTCCATAATAGATCAACTTCTACATAGATACCAAAATATTGCATTTGATTTCCTTATGTATTGCTTATGGTTAATGTATGTAAGAGTTGTTCGTTGTTGTTGTTGAAACTGATAGGTACTCTATTGTTTATTATGACCGAGTCCGCGAGAGACCAACTACTTATAAAAGCTCTTTACGTTTATTATCTCTCGTGGCATAAATTCTTTGAGTCGGGGGTTTTAAAATTATTTTATCCTTTTTCATTACGCTTTAAACGTCGTGCGTTTTTAAAATAATCATGTTTTTTTTAGTATCTGTGAAAATTTCAACTTAGCTGACAGACGGATGGACAGCGGAGTCTTAGTTATAGGCTCCCGTTTTTACCCTTTGGCTACGGAACCCTAAAATCTTCTGGTTTTCCTATCTCTACTTATTATGTACGCTACGACTTGCCTCATATAAACTGGAAACTAGGTGTCAACTTAGCACGCTCCCCGTTTTACATGCAATAAAACAATACTTGAAGTATGCGGCACTTCGAGCAATATAAAAGCGCTTTGCTTTCTGCAATACGACGTTCCGATACTTATTCACATTTGTTCCCTCGATGTTGTTTGCGAATTTGTACAATTCGTATTCAACGATACGCAGGAATATCATAGTTTTGTAGCTTGTAGTTCTGAAACATAGCTAAGACTTTATAGGAAGTTAAATAATTGCGTGATTTCTTCGAATTATGAGACAAACTTTTGATGCTGACTATACTTTTAAGTTTCCGTATCCAAAGGGTGCCATCGGGACCCTATTACTAGCCTCTACTGTCCGTCCATCTGTCTGCCTGACAGAGGCTGTATATTATGAACCGTCTAGTGCCGCTTTAACAACAAATAATTAAAATTAAATTTCAAGTAAAAGGGGGCCCCCATAAGAATGTTAAGGAAACCTTCGTGTGCAAGTCCAACTTTGGCCAATTTTATTGAAGAGGCATATACTTTTCGAAATGAAACGATCGATCATATTGGATCTTCGTTAAACACAGCGAATAATTTAGGTAGTTACCTTCCGAGTTTCCGGTTCCATCATTACCTAGTTCAATTCTTGGGCACAACAAAATTGCACGTCATGAATTTTACTCGTGTATTTTGAAATGCAGCCTGTTCCAAAAACGTGTATTAATTCAAATATTACTTGCCAGATTTTAACTACGCGTGCTCCAAATACTAGTTTTGATTGGCTGTTTGACAGTCACGTGGTTCAGTTTGTTAATTTTTTTTTAAGTTTCTAAAGAAATAGAGTATAGCGCCTAAACGATTCGACTGATTATAGTTAAAGGAAACATTCAAGGAGAAGGTACGAGTTCCTTTCCTATGTATAGGAGCATAAAATAATTCTAGGGCTGCAACATACTGTCGCCAACGAGTTTGAATCTTATTATTCCTTGCAAATGTGCGTGTGCGGCGACCATAAGGACCGAGAACGGGCAGTAGAGCTGCTCGCGCGCTGCATTCAAATGATAGCTCTAAATCCTATGGTGAAAGTGTTATCCAATAACTATTTGCTAACTCGTTTCAATGCACGTATGATGCCAACGTTAAGAGCCTATGCTAAATTCTTGAGGTATGATGTCATCATCATATTCCGCTCCACGCGGGACATAGGCCTTTACTCCCGAGGATACTCACGACTCACGAGGTAGATAAAGACGATACCCTTTTATAAAAGCCCCCTCGCCACCTCATCCTCAAAACCATTATCATCTTGATCTACCTAATTGCTTTCGATCCGTTATAGTATTGTCAACGTTTAGTTAGCTCTTATTTACTTGTCAGTAATTGCAGCCGAGTTAAAAACCATACCATATAACAAGCAATATTGTTTAACAAGGCTCTTAGTAGGTCTTTACATGCCATCGAGCTGGTGTGATGATGGAGAGAGATGGCCAAAGGAATTCCTATAGCCTAGTGCACTCGCAATCGAAATCGACTTCAAAGTGAACCAATTGTTTTCATTTTGAGAGCAGACTCGCCTTTGGACTGTCAAATTGAAAACGATTGCGAGTGCGTTAGGCTATAAGCGTGCTGAGGGCACAGACAAGATGCATTACACTAACTATCGTTTCTATTCGTTTAGTTTTTAAACCAATCGTGTCACTGACATATCACGTGACTTTTCGTATCACGTCAACTACCGATGACGCGATTGGTTTAAAAACTAAACGAAGAGAAACGCTAGCCAGCATTTTGTCTGGGCCCTCAGGTCCCGTCTAGTTTGGAGTGACTCGTCTTATAGTAGTAATTTACGAGTATTATGTCAGTAAGACATACTTATACAAATACATTTGTACTTAAAATTATAGTTTGGAATAATTTCGAATACGTAACAGAATATGCAATTATGCATTCATTTGAATGCACAGTAATTGGTTTTGAAAATAAGAAATTCCAATAAAACCTTTTTGTTCAGCGGCAGTGAGGCGAAGATTCTTCTTAAAGCAATTCCAACGTAAACACAATGCCATATTTGCTATGATCATAAAGACTCAAAGCTTTCATAAATGAAGAATTATTCCTCTTCTCCAAGAAAATAACAGAATAATGAGATTTACTTTAAAAAATGAAGTGGTACTAAATAGAAATCGTGTTAAGGGTAAGAACCCGTACACAGGTATGTATTATTATTGAGGTAAATACATTGTAAGTAGGATGACCATAGGAACCGAAGAGAAGCCCGTTGTGTTATGGCTTGTTAGAAACGTCTTAAAAAAATTATCGTGCAATAAAAGTTGGCAGAAACATTTAAAGTCCATACCAACTGACTTGTCTTATTTAAAAACACATTTTTTTTTTTATCAAAATGAATTTTCTTGGCTAAAACAGTCGTTTTCTGGTGAATAAAGCAACCAGAGACCACATTTTGCACACTATTTTCCTGATTTTACATCATGGATGGTTTCTTTTATGGACAAAATTGAAATTTTAAGGGAAAATGGAGCATTTTGAGGTTGTATTAGTGTTTACTAAATAAGACAAAACAAATCAGTTTTAAAAGTAAAATTGAGTTGTTTGATGAAATTCAATAACACCAACCGCTTCAGCCGAGATAATATAACTTTATTTTGATGTGTTTAAAATAGGAACACAAGATACCATGACCTCTTAAACTAAGCGACTCTAGCGCCTTTACCAACTTAACTTTGCCACCGGCTAACATTTGAACTATGTTCTTTCTATGCAACAATAACGATATTGTTACACTAGTGACGCCCTCAGCAACCGCAAACGACTATGGTTTCGCAACTGGCCACAAACTTATGTTTACCTTTGCTGAAATGTGGAACTTTAGTCGCGTTTTATAAAATTGTTTGTAAAGTTATGTTACTAGTGCCGCAATCGGTGTAAAGTTAACTTGGCATTTCGAGAGGTCGAAAGCGTGAGTGTCTATATTAGGGAAATAAAGGGCAGATCTTTTGCTTTGGAAGTAGCACCCGTTTGAGTTATAGTCGGAATTGTAGTCGTGATGAGCTGTGATCGTTATCGCAATTACAAAGATCGAGGAGCTGGGGTGTTATTATCTCAGAGTTCAGAGAATCACTACCCTGGATGCAGCGAAAGATTATGGCTGAAATGTGGTCGTCAAAATAGAAAACCACAAAGGATAGATTTGTTAAAGAATTATTTCTGGGTGTGTTTCTGCGATGTTGCATTGAAACGACTATAAGGACGAAGCGTACTTTAAGCACACTATGCCGAGTCCACATGCTTGATGTTTAATCTCATATAACTAAAAGAAATATACACTTTGTGCTCAATTATTCTAGTTATGGCTTTTGATGTAGACGGTGTGACCTCGTCGTGTTGTTCTCATAGTATAATTTTTTCATCACACTTGCTCGGAAAGGATTTTATAACACGCAGGCGTTTAGGGCAGTTATAGCCGACTTAGCTCCCACGGGAGTTATAGATTTTCATAACTCCCTAGGGAGTTATGAGTTTAGTTTTAAAATATAGAGTCCACTCGTACATCATTTCAGACCAAGGAGGTGTAAAATCAGCCAAGGTTTATTTCCTATATTCAAAACTTGGCT
This sequence comes from Acleris laterana, assembly GCA_963966035.1. Taxonomy (NCBI): domain Eukaryota; kingdom Metazoa; phylum Arthropoda; class Insecta; order Lepidoptera; family Tortricidae; genus Acleris; species Acleris laterana. Next base: position 75,659,648 of record OZ014438.1, on the reverse strand, counting down.
ACAAACCAATTTTACTGTTTAATTAAAGTTATACGGCACATTTGTCTGCATTATATTTCTATTTTACCATTATTTCAGAGACATTCGCAATTATTTTATTAAATTTCATTTTGAAAATTTGTACAATCTGGCAGAATGACCTGTATTTGTCAAGTTTAAAAAAAAAGCAATTCTAAGCATTATCTGTGGAAGACTAAAAAAAAGTTGTCAAACTCTTTTAGCTTAGCAAATCGAGTTCGTTTAATTTTGTTTTTTATTTCCTCGCTAATGTGATGAAAATCATTGTGTGTATCATGGGCAGTAAGGAGATTGCAAACTCGAGTCATTAAAAGCCCTCCGCCTTAGGCGTCGGGCTTCTAATAGTCTCTCGTTAGCAATCCTCTTCTTACCGCCCTTGATGCACAATGTACTATTTTTTCACACCACCTGCTCGACAATGCCAAATTACATATCATGCAAACCTTACGCAAACCAAATCAATAAAACCCTTGGCTTTAGCCGGGGTGTAATGTTGTACTGAATCTCATTATAACCCGCTGGGTTGTAATATTTTCACTTTTCATAGTTCTTATTACAATGGCCTTAAAGTCTAATTTCGTAATAAAAGATCAACTAATACTCGAAGGCCGGGCGCGGCGCCGCCGCCACCGCCGCGTCGAACCTAATTTGAAAATCGAACATTTTCTAAAACCGAGCTGGCCACGGCAAGCTGAATGGAACACATTTGAAATTAAACAAAAGCCGCGAGTATTGTAAGACGCTGCAATAAAATACATTGGTGATATGATAACTGCAAAGTTTTAAATAAATATTGTCTTTCCACAACTGGACTAATGTCTCAAATATCAATTTTCACTTTTAATTTTAATTTACTATAATAAAAAGCTGTTTTTAGTAGACTCGCTTTTTTATTGTCTCGCAAAAGGTGACAAAAGTAGAGTACACTCCTCGGGGATAAAGCTGTTTTCGTCTTGGGCGCGCTTGAACCCCTCACTGCGCTCAGGACTCTTCTTAATTACCCTCGCTGCGCTCGGGAGTTAAATCTGGAGTCCTTCGTTACGTTCAGGATTCAATATCGCGACCGTGACATAAAACTGTGCTTTATCCCCTCGGTGTATAATCTACTATTAGTTTAAGGTTTTTGGACCTTACATTTGTAATGATATTATTTTGTGGTAATTTAAAAAAAATATAATTTATTACTTTATTACCTAAAATAATATGTAACTTACGTTTATGTACTATTGTGTTTTTATGATTGAAAAAATGACCTTCTGCTGGACTTTCTTGCGGCGCTTCTTCTCCGCAATGATGGTCCTGTCTCTATATTACCGACGTGTAAAAGAGCCCTCATGTGGCCTATTTACTGAATAAATATTTTGAATTTGAAGTTGAATTTAGTGAAAATTCCTCAATCATGAGATATAGCCCGCTGACCAGACAGACGAATAGCGGAGGCTTAGGGTTTCGTTGGCGCCCTTTGCCTAGGGAACCCTAAACACCACATGACAAAGTGGACGTGTCACCGCTGTAGCAAGCAAGGCCGCTACCAATAAAATCTCGTTACGCATGAATAAACAAAAAAAATGGCCCAGGGTCAGGTTACATGTTCTGTTAAGTCATCTATTTGTTCGCGTAATGATGTACTATCAGCCCATTGGAACCCTGACCCACCATAAAGCTGTGTCACAGTGATGTTATGCTTATGATTCAAGTCGTAAAAAGTATCACAAAAATTGCTTTATAATGTCACTGTGACACCGTTATATGGTGGGTCAGGGTTCCAATGGGCTGATAGTACAGTTGAATCGATTACAAATACTGGATCATACTAGGTGCTCACAAATATCAATACACGGTCTCACTCAATTGTAGTCCTAAAGGTTCTTTTCTACGCGGTAAAACCTTACTCCTCTTGACATGTCATCGTATTCGACGTTATGATAGCTCTTATTTACTTGTCAGTAATGGCGGCCGAGGTGAAGAACATACGATAGGTAGCATGCCAAAAGCAACACAGTTTTACCGAGTAGGATAGGATGAACTGGTCAAAAATTTTTGAGCACCTACGTGCTTAAACAAACTGGAAGATATATTTTTTATTGTCTGAAAGAGGATCTTAATTAAGCCAGATTTTAACATGTTTTTTTTCTATAGCTAGACATATTGTTACACCAAAATATATAAACTTCACAACATATTTTCGAAATATACTAATGACCTACGAGACTTATCACTTTTCTCATACAAAATCCTACAATGCAATAGCCATTGTGGCCATAGATACAAAAAAGAAGTAAAGTAAATGTCTACCGAAGCATTATATTCAGTGTCCTGTGTAATAAATAAATACAAATAATATGAAAAGTTGACGTGTTTTTTCTTTAAACCCCACAAACAAAAGGAACAGACGAGGCAACGTCAACTTAAACCTGTGTTCAACCTTATTACTTCTACGTTTCTATTTGCCAGGTTCATGAACAGGATAATTGTGTCCAAAACCGCCTTTTAAAACATGCCAAACAAAAGCGTCCTACTCTATTTTCTGTACTTTTTTTGATTTAGGTGTCTCCCTAATCAGATTCTCTTTGTGTCTGTATCTGTACGAGTATATTTACTTGCCCTCCTAATAGACATTTAAGCATTACGGGAGACGCTTTGATGAAAGTAATAGAACAAGAAATAAGGAACATGTACTAGTATCTAGGCGCGCGAAAACTATCTCCAGCTCACGTTCTTCGCGCGGAAGCACATAAGGCCATCCCTTTTCATTCTTGTGTGTGCGTGGCAGCATATGTGGCCTCTTAAGTGACTTGTCTACGGCCTAGGTCGGTTAAATGATGCGCTCATTCCGGGACTGAGTCGTCAACGTGACAAAATGGTCAGTGGACGAATTGTTTAATGGTCATAAAGTACGAGTGTCAAAACGTACAAATGTCAAAACGTATAACACGAAATGGCCACAATGTTTTGGTGACAAATAATGTAATTGCTAAAATGTATGCGGGTTAGAATGTGTATATGACAAAATGTCCAAAGCATTAATTGTCTCATGGTCATAAAGTAAAAATGTCAAAATGTCCAAATGTCATAATTATTCAGTGAGAATTTGAATAAGTGTCCAAATGTATTACTTACCGTGCAAATGACAAAATGCTTGTGTATTTCCGAAACTAAATGTAAGAACGTGTTATCCTTTAGGGCGTAAACGACGCCTTTATGGGCAATTTTAACAAATCTAACGTTTAAAACAACCCAGATGCCAAAAAGTAAATGTTCACTGCCCTCATTTAATTTTTAATCACCGATTAAACACGGACGTGTAACGTAAATTAAGAATCTTAATATCATTTTTGGGATCAAATTATAAAAAAAAACATTTACAAACCGTACCGTGTGACAAATCAAATGAAAGGGCTTATTGTGAGGGTCTCGGTTTATAAAATATACTATACTTACGAATAGCACTACTTACATGGAATTTTATCAAATCTGTGGTTGTTATAAACAAAAATAAACATTTAATTTTAATTAAAATATTTAATAGCGTAACAAACAAAAACTAATAGTAATCATACGTACATAGATATCTATTTGGATTAGGTATATTTTGACACCTGTTTCTTTTGAAACTTGTACATTTTAATACTTACACATGCCGTCGCTTTTGCATTTTGGCACTTGGTTATATATACACTTACGTATTTAAACGTCTGTACGTTTTGACACCTGTTTCTTTTGAAACTTGTACATTTTAACACTTAAACATGCCGTCGCTTTTGCATTTTGGCACTTGGTTATATTTACACTTACGTATTTAAACCTCTGTACATTTTGACACCTATTCATTTCAACACTCGCACATTATGACCATTAAACAATATATCCATTCGACATTTTGTCACTTTGACGACTCAGTCCCGGAATGAATGCGCTTATTACACCTTCCTAAATTAGGCACTAACAAGAGGGACGCAGCAATTAAATCGCTCTTGTTAGTTACTAATATATTAAGGTGTAAAAAGTGTAAAAAAACTGAGATAAGTCTACACTGATGCTCGTTCCCAATAATAATGACAGCAACATACTTAACTCACCATTTGTGACCTAATTTGAATCTTGGCACCTTACAATACGGCTCATTGATAGTACTAGTACAAACCGTAGTAATACCAATGTTACTGTCTATATTTTCTCTTTTGACTTATTGTAATACTTGTTGTGGAAGTGCGTCTAAAACTGTTAGAATAGAAGTCGAAAGGGCTCAGCGTGCAGTGCTGAAATCTATGCTTAGAAAACCTTTCATATTTCCTACTGTAAATCTCTATAAAGAAAGCAGCGTTCTTAATGTATGACAGCTTTTTATACAAAAAACAGCAGTCAAAAAGTACAGAAAAATCATTGTATCGGAAGCTTACGACGGAACGTTAAGGAAAACAGTATATAAAGCGACCGACCGCTTGTAGTTCGCACTGCATTTGCTAGGCATTTTGACCCATTTGTCTCGTCGTTTGTTTATAATAAGATTGTCAAAAACTGCGACATTAAAAACAGCTCTGTAAAAGAAGCAAAACAATGTACTTATCTATGCCTATTATCACTTTTATATGAAGATACTGAACTGTTGTTACAAGTCGTATGTTGATTAAGGAAGAGTATAAAATATTGTTATTCGTTGGAAGTAAGAATCGTATTATACAATTAGTTTATAATAATGTAATAAATTGGTAATGATTACCTATCTGTCAAACCGAGAACCTCAATGTGAATCGAAATGTTGGCCTCCCACGATACAGGCTTACCAAGTGTGGGGACCAGTTGGTATACGTGACATAACTGTGCAATTGAAAATTGAGTTTTACTCTTTGTACTTTTGTAACTTTGTGTAATTGTGCAGTTCGTTTAATTAAATATTTTTTCATTTTCATTTCATTTTATACTAATTTGACGGGATCCCCTTGAATCACCAACACTTATTTGATCGAATGTATCATTTCATCGAAAGCTAATTTCTGCTGAAACTTTGTTTTTAGGTTAACTTAAGCGTGGGTTAGGTTAGGTTAGGTTAGACATTATGACCACCAAAAAATTATAACTTCTGCATGCACGTGTAAATACGTGTCAATGAAATGAGAATACGGCGAAGTAAAATATTCTATGAAATGAATGTCCGTGATTCAAGGGTAAACCTAATTTGACATTTGCCATGGTGCCATAACATCGAAAATGTCTCATATAACTTAAACTCACCTAAAAAGAAGGGTTGTATCGTATTTAATGCCTTTGTCTCCGTGTTTGTCTGACCATCTGTTTCCGTTTCTCGAAAATAACGGTCCGCGAAAGAGGCAGGCAAAGGGCTGGTGTGTAGGGGGGATACGCTTTAGTAGATACGTACTTCTACCTCGACGGGTAAAGCGGTTAAGCTAAGCATGCACGCCCGTAGATGTTGTTAGGTATTACGCTCTGACGGGACAACCACTCCTTTATTATTTGGTTAATAATTGGTCCGTCGAGTTCAAGGGCGAGTTAACATGTCGCCTACCGCCTAGTCACGTGCTGTTACTATCTGCTTTAGAGAATTTACGGAGTCAGGTGTCCTGTTGAGACATTATAGTACATTATAGGTATCGGAAGATAAGAATTCGATCCTGACACCGGTCATTTCCTTACAAATTATAACCAAAAAGCTAAGAATCTTACTTCTTTCTTACTAATATTATAAACTAGCAATCCGAACTCGCTTCGTTCGGTTTATGTGAGTTTTCTGTAACACCCGTACAGTCAGCATCATAAATATGTACCTATACATTAACAACGTTTCAGAAATATATATACAACTTTATTCCCTTGCAGTAGAGTCGTGTTTCCATATTTTTGAAAGTTTAACTGTATCCATATTATAAAACATTTACATTTAGTACCTCTACACCAAAACGTCGTCAGTATCGGAACAGCGTACGAGGACTCTCTTTGCTCCGTCGTCAACCACGTCTTTGATGTGGAGAACAATTGTTCCATGCGCCTCTTCCATAGCTGCACTTACACCAATATTGTTTTCACTTCTCATGCTCGTAAAGTCCTTCTTTATGCTGGGTATAGGCTGCATAAAATCGCATTTTATGCACTAGTGCATAAATGGTTGTCGTCATCTAGACTAAGACAATTAAGCCCTACAGCCAGACAGACGAGGTGACTACATTAAATAAACTTGTTATTTGAATAAATTTACTTTAATTTTATTTATATTTGCATCGTAGTTGCATCTAACAAAGAAGAAATTTAAAACTATTAAAAACAAGCATTATTAACAAGAACATTAAAAAATCAACGTAGGTATAAACTTGGCAGTATTGCGTTCGACCTAAGTCAAAAATCGAAAACAGAAAAAAAAAAAATTTGACAGAAATACAGTGGCGGGAAAGAGGTTTTGGACTATTAATTAGTTATTTTCTTTGCAAAACTTGTTGTGTTATGGAATTTAATTGAAATGTCGTCTAGTGAAGAGGAAAATAATGCTCACACCTAACACACTCATGGAAAAAAATGCAAAAGAACTTATTAAAGTTTTTTTACATTATCACATGGATAAAATGCAAAAGAACTTATTAAAGTTTTTTTACATTATCACTGTTTTATTTCCTCGTAATCGAAGTGAAAAGCAGAGTGTATAACTCGGTCTTAAAACCCATTTTATCCTCGACTTAATTATCCAACCTCGCCTGCCGGCTCGGTTGGATACCATAAGTCTCGGAAAAAAAGGTTTGTTTTATGCCCTTGTTGTACAATCTACTAATGGTATCTTTTTAAATATTTAATTGCAATAACACCAATGTTTTGTGCTTTCTTTTTAAATATTTAGTTGATAGATTGTTTTTAAAATAAAAAAACATGTTAATATTAGTAAATAATATAAATATGATTGAAAACTCCTCTTGCATTAGTATTAATAATCCTCGGTGTCTAAAATTGAACTTTTTATACTTGTTTCAACTAAATGTGATATTATAACATTTCGTAATATTAAAAAATCATAAAAAATACTAAATGTAATTATTTTCAAAATTTCTGTATTCCGGTCGGATATGAGGTTATTACATATACTTGTGCAGGGTCCGTCCGGATCGCTACCACCATCTTATCCATTATTAACCTACCGCCAAATAGCAGTGTTCGCATTGTTGTGTTCCGGTTTGGGGATAAGACAGCCGGTGAAATGACTAGCATAGAGGCATTCCATCTTAGTCCTCAGGGTTGGCAACGCATTTGCAGTCTTAAGGTTGCATTGAATTCTTGTGAATGCGAATGTCTATGGGTCACAGTTTCCACTTACCATCAGGTGGCCTGTGTGCTCGTTTGTCTACTCTATGCCATAAAAAAAAAAAAAAAAAAAAACATATCATTTTAGATATATTTTCTAAACAATGATTCATCCGCATCATGTCTGGAGGAGCCCAAACTTGGTATCTTTTGGAAAAGATTTTTATTAAAAATTTCACACTAGTGACTGAAATATACTGATGTGATATAGTTTTAAAATCGGTTTAGTGAACCCGTTCATTAGCTACCACACACGATGGGTTTCAGAACAACAAACAAATAAATGAAAGATTGGAATACAACAATAGTACGGAACCCTTCGAATGCGAGTAGTTGGCCGGTTTTTTTAAATCTAAAATCATGGTTTTAGGTGAAATGACCCTCCCACCCTGACCCCCTCCGTCTCATAACTACGCTAAGTTGGCAACTCCGGCATTATTTACGAGGGTGCTTTGTAAAGATATAACACAAAGAATATAACTTAGCTTTGTGCTTAACTCATTACAAAGCTCTATGACAGTGTTTTAATGCTGGTTATTTTATATTCCTGAACATAAATATTATAAAGGAGTTTCCTTTAGAATAAGTGGCATTCCGGGACTGAGTCGTCAAAGTGACAAAATGTCGAATGGATATATTGTTTAATGGTCATAATGTGCGAGTGTTGAAATGAATAGGTGTCAAAATGTACAGAGGTTTAAATACGTAAGTGTAAATATAACCAAGTGCCAAAATGCAAAAGCGACGGCATGTTTAAGTGTTAAAATGTACAAGTTTCAAAAGAAACAGGTGTCAAAACGTACAGACGTTTAAATACGTAAGTGTATATATAACCAAGTGCCAAAATGCAAAAGCGACGGCATGTGTAAGTATTAAAATGTACAAGTTTCAAAAGAAACAGGTGTCAAAATATACCTAATCCAAATAGATATCTATGTACGTATGAGAACTATTAGTTTTTGTTTGTTACGCTATTAAATATTTTAATTAAAATTAAATGTTTATTTTTGTTTATAACAACCACAGATTTGATAAAATTCCATGTAAGTAGTGCTATTCGTAAGTATAGTATATTTTATAAACCGAGACCCTCACAATAAGCCCTTTCATTTGATTTGTCACACGGTACGGTTTGTAAATGTTTTTTTTTATAATTTGATCCCAAAAATGATATTAAGATTCTTAATTTACGTTACACGTCCGTGTTTAATCGGTGATTAAAAATTAAATGAGGGCAGTGAACATTTACTTTTTGGCATCCGGGTTGTTTTAAACGTTAGATTTGTTAAAATTGCCCATAAAGGCGTCGTTTACGCCCTAAAGGATAACACGTTCTTACATTTAGTTTCGGAAATACACAAGCATTTTGTCATTTGCACGGTAAGTAATACATTTGGACACTTATTCAAATTCTCACTGAATAATTATGACATTTGGACATTTTGACATTTTTACTTTATGACCATGAGACAATTAATGCTTTGGACATTTTGTCATATACACATTCTAACCCGCATACATTTTAGCAATTACATTATTTGTCACCAAAACATTGTGGCCATTTCGTGTTATACGTTTTGACATTTGTACGTTTTGACACTCGTACTTTATGACCATTAAACAATTCGTCCACTGACCATTTTGTCACGTTGACGACTCAGTCCCGGAATGCTTATAATCAATTATACCCATCGGCTGGGGTGTTATTCTCTCAAAAACAAAGGACGGTTGGGCGAACGAGCCAAATCGCAGCGGCGAGTAGTAAGTAGTCACGTCAGAGCGAACAAAACACATTTTAGCGCGTGCATTAACAATTAGGCAGCCTTATACGCTCGATCTTATCGACAGAAGCCATGAGGGTGGCCAAACATACTTTATACTTTCAAATAAAAAAAAAGTATCGAAAATACTTTATTTCAGACTTATTTTTCTTGTTCTTCTTGTTCTGACTTCTTATTCTTTATTTTTGACTTGAGTGTGAAATTCGTGGAATGGATCGAAATTGATGACCGGAACGCAAAAACAAGACTTCTGCGAAATTTCAGAACGTGCGTGAAGTTACATAAGGCTGCGTCCACACCGGAGCTTAACGGTGCGTATATTACGTTACGTAAACAAAAGACGGGGCCCTTAGTAACAACATGGTGCCGTTTTTGACGCACCGAAATATTCGCACCGTTAAACAGCGGTGTGGTCACACCATTACAGTATAGTGTGAGTCTAAGAGCATAAAAAAGTAATGTCTTTTTTTGCTATCTAGTTTTGTATCTCACTGCTGGGCAAAGGCCTCCCCTCTTCAAACAAATAAATAAATAAACTTGAAGAATACTTTTTTAATTGGAAATACTTTATTTTATACTCGTCAGCCAGGTATATACGTTATTTTCCTAAAAAAAATTGGCAACCCTATGGTGCCAAATTGAAATTTATAGCGCCAATTGGCATATCAGAATTATACATATTATACCTACATAAACTTACGCCTTTATTCCCAGAGTGGGATAGGCAGAGCTAATGTGGTTACAGAACTGTCAACAGGTTTTTGGAGTTGTTGGAAATTCTGTAGCTCGGCCTACCCCACTCGGAGAATTATGTAGCTAAATACTACTAATCATAGTACTGTCCGTGGTCGAGATACGCCATTACGCTGTAAAAACAACGATCCAAAAGCCAGTTTGTTAGACTGCGTTTAAAGGCGTTTCCTCGGGAGAGCCTGAGTTCCTTCGGGAGATAATTATAAATTACAATGCACATATAAATTTTTACACTATTACAATGCACGTATTCAAAAAATAATAATTGTAAATCGTTTTGTGACTTCGAGGGTGATATAAAAGGCTCATCAATTTTACCCTGGTTCGCCTTTCAAGAACCGCTTCGTGTCTTAAAGTGCGAGTGATGTGATCTGACTAAACTACATATTTCTCTTAAGTAAAGGGGCAAAGGGAGAATTTTAAGTTTCTTGAAAAGGGGTAAGTACGCAACTTTCGTCTCACCACGAACCACTAATGACCATGACACACAATTTTTTTTTAAATCTATATCCACTTCCACTGCAGGCAGGCATGAATTTTTTCACATGTGGGCTTCGTATAATTTGAAACAATAGATTTTGCGGATGAGCTAGTCTGAAACATATCGCTTTAAACCGGGCTTTAACGAAATAATAACGCTTCAATTAATTTGTTAATTACCAGCTGTGCCTAATTATCTACAAAGTTACACACTGCCATTTCGATTTTGGTGTATTGATAAATAATTGGGAATTCGGGATGCGAAACAACCCAAACAGCCGTTTTCAATAGCTTCTCGTCATGCCATTTCATTACATATAATATATAATGCTTTGAATTATCTGTTAGACGAATCGATAGGTAGGTATGTACTATTATTATGTATCTATGTACGTTTTATTTCCACTTATGACATATTATAATGCGGCAAGAAATTACACTAAACTAAGATAAACTAAATGGGAAAAAAATATATAACAATTTAAAAAAACGCGCGTTTTAGGTAGAACATGTTTCAATTGGGGCCATTTAAACATGACAAAGAAAAGGAAAACTATAAGTTTACCTGGCGGATAATATTTATCTGGAGGTAGGTGGTGAAACAGGCGCTTACTTTCATAGCATAATGTTTTTACATATTACCTACTTCATCATGATTGAAGCCGCATATCGTCTTTGATTTGTTATGGTATTATTTTAACTCAGCCGCCATTACTGTCAAGTATTATTATTTATTTATTTAATGGCGTCTACATACCTAATAACGTAATTTTGCCAATGTCAAGTATATGTAAGCAACGTTGTACGGTGAATTCTGTCCTGTCGTCGAAGTCTTCCAGTCATAGTCGTTATGTATGACCCTTGAAGATGGCGAGCATCCACTTTAATGGCTTGGCGTGATCTTGACCGCTAACTCATTTGGAACCTTTTTTACTTTGGCTTTTTCGGCGTAGCCATTTAGCCAGAACCATCTTTTCACTGTTATTTTATTCAATGCAAGTTCTTCATCAATGTTAAGGGGTCCACTGCTGTTGGGTATTTAAATTACCAACCTATACCTGGGTAGTGATTAGGGAATGCAAATAACCGGTTATAACCGGCTTTAATCGGTTATTCTCATACAAAAACGGCCAATAACCGGTTAAATTGCATTCCCTAGTAGTGATTCTCTCAAAACAACGACGGTCGGACGGACGAACGAGTGAATGTCCAAGCGGCGACTATAAGTAGTCCCGTAAATGCGAACAAAACATATTTTTCATCACACTTGCTCGTAAATAGTGTCCTAACATGCTAGAAAAATCGACCGTAAATCCAAAATAATACCCGTGGGCCTTTTTTACCATTACGCCCTATCGTGCGTAATAGCTTTTTTTTTTAAATATTATACGTGGACTCAAACTATCACAATACGTCAGGACCCCAATTCTTGTGCCATGCGATATGAAGTTTTATTCGAGATGAAATGTCAGATTCATACAATTTCCTAAAAATCTCGCATATAAACTATTGATCTCGACTGTCACTAGAATCGGACTCCGAACACGTTTGACATTATCTTAAGTCACAGACAATGATGTAGTTTACCGCTAATAAGTTAAAAATATGATCTTTTGTCTGATTTTATTTCATTTCCTCGCAATTGTGATGAAAAACATTGTATGTTACACGGGTGGTAAAGGAAATACAAAGCTCGAGTCATTAAAGCCTTCGGCTTCGGGCTTCTAACAGACTCTCGTTTGTAATTCTTTCTTTACCACCCTTAATACACAATGTACTATTAGCGCGTGCATTTTCAATTTAGCAGCATGGTTTCTGCCGATGGATCGAACGTATACGGCTGCTTAATTGAAAAGGCACGCGCTAAAATGTGTTTTGTTCACTCTGACGGGAATACTAAAACTCGCCGCTGCGATTTCGCTCGTTTGTCCTACCTTCCGTTGTTTATGAGAGAATAACGCCCTACGATTTGCGAACCAAAATCAAGGATAATGCAGTAATTTACAAAAAAAAAATTGGACGGAGGTTTTCAGAATGACAGCCACCCATAGACCGAATATTAAGTTAAAAAAAATGTACTGTCTAGTAAAAGAGCTATCAAAACGTTGACAGTAGTTCGACAGGTCATAGACGAAATGGTTTTCCCGCCTTACTTATAAACGTGGAATAATCGTAGTGTAGCTAAGCCTTGCTTTGTCGTTAGCTGTCAAATTCAAATGTCAAAATGACAGATAAGGACAAAGCATAGTTTAACTACCCCACGGTTATTCCACATCTATAAGTAAGGCGGTTAGAATCCCGGTCCCTAATAAAATTCGTTATTCAGTTCACGGTCTTTTACAATAGTACAATATCAATTGTACCAGCTGTGGCAATTTCAACCTTCTGCTATTGTTAATACGGTCGAAAATGCGAGACAAATATTTGTCATGCATATAACCTATTTAATGCGCTAACATTAAGCTGTGTCATTAATATTTCAATATAACATGTGGAAACTGTATTAAAGCAATTTAATAGGCTGTAACGTTTTAAATTCATTATTTAGATAACACGGGCCAGCCACCCTCGCTTCGCTAAGGTTTATGTAAGTTTTCTGTAATACCCGTGCATAATCCACAATGTTTTACATTATACATAAAATCCTTCCTCTGAAATCACTTTATCTATTGATGGAAACCGCAAAATCCGTTGAGTAGTTTGAAATATCGAAGCGTTCATATAGAGGGGCGTCTTGGCGGCGTGGCGGGAAGCGACTTTGTTATACTACATGTAGTTATTAATGAACTAAATACAATATTTACCTATGTATAGTTGTAAGGACTATAAACGGCCCATCCGGTATTCACAAAATAGCTTAGAACAATCCGGATTTAACTGGGTATCATAACGATGACAATACGAAATAGGTGAAAAACTTAAGTAAGTCACCTGTAGTATGTGTGAGTAATGTGTGCGAATAGAGATTCCATTTTTGAAATTTGTAATGTATCGTATGGTTTGCAAACTCATTATTTGCTTATCTTTCAAGTTTACTTATTGCTGTCCACTTATGATTCTATTCTCATGATAAGATATAAATTGTTGTCAATGTCGAGTAATTGCGTCGTATTTTATGCGTCGTTCATGAATAAACAATAATACTAACAGTTTACCACAGAAGTAAATTGTAAAACAACGATTTTGAATTCAACTTGGTAAATTAATATGGCACCATTTCCTGAAATTGATAGAGGACGACCACTGCATATTCAAACGTTTTCAACACGGACATGCGGCACTTCGCTTACCACCATATAAACCCCAATTCAATCCCATTGAAAACATTTGGGCAATGGGCAATGAATATGAAGTCTAATAAAAGTTTAGCAAATCAAAAAAAAACTCAGGAGGAATGGAACAATGTATGTCAAGAATTACAAATGGGTGAAAAATCGAAGAGTTTCATTATAAGTGTATCCTCGGAAGATAATGACAGTGACATTGTTTCTGTACAGTCCACTGCTGAAAATGAGGATGACGAAATGGCGAGTGATTGAGGTAAAAAAATTGTACAGTATGTTATTAATAGACCCCGCTATCGGAGGTGCAAAATGGTAACTGTCAAGTTATTAGGGATGGGAAAAATTATTTTGAAATACTATATGTCGATAATTATAGCTATGTCGACATTTTTTCTTTACCATAATGAGAGTCTAGGACTTTAATTAAACGTGTTATAAAACTGGACTCTATGACATTGACTATTTATTGACGTAAATAATTTATTATCAGTATAAGTCGGTATTATACCTCTATTGAAAAGGTTTATCTCAAGAGCGTTCATGCACTGCCCTGCAACCCGAAACATTAGAAAAGTAAAATAGCAACCATAGTGTTTTTGTTGTACTGATAATGGTTTACATTTCTGATGACAATAATTATCATGGATGCCAAAAAACATGTTAAATTGTAGTCTAAAAAAGGTATAGATCGAATTGTATAGAAAAATTAAGAACATCGATATCGAAATCATAAATATTTTTACCCATCTCTAAGAACTTGACGGCTACCATTTTGCACCTCCGATAGCGGGGTTTAGTTATTAATATGCACATTATGCACAACTCATATAAAATATTTATATAATTTATTATGCTTATGCGTTTTTTTGCAAACTGTACACAACTACATACAACAGGTGACTTAATTAAGTTTTTCACCTATAACAAATAGGTGTAAAACTGTAAATACAAAGTGAAATAAGGCCCCCGCGGCCAGCATGCAAACCCCCACCGTGCCAGTCGTCTTTTCAGGGTTCCGTACCCAAAGGGTAAAAGCGGGACCCTATTACTAGACTTTACTGTCCGTCCGTCCGCCTGTCTGTCTGTCTGTCACTAGGCTGTATCTCATGAACCGTGATAGGTAGTTGAAATTTTCACAGATGATGTATTTCTGTTGTTGTTATAGCAACAAATACTAAAACGGACTAAAATATTTTTTTAAGGGGACTCCCAAACAACATACTTACCTGATTTTTTAACCGGTTTTTGCTCCATATTAATAACGACAACAGGTAGACGATTGAAATATTTGCAGAAAATTAAGTTGTATATTCACTTTAAAAATATATAAAAATAAATGTATAATGAAATCAAAATAAAATAAATATTCAAGGGGGGCCCAGGCAACAAACGTGAATTTTTGCAGTTTATTGCTAATGTACTTAGATAATACAGAATCCTTCGTGCGCGAGTACCCACGACTCACACTTGGCCGATTTTTTAAATGTTGTTATTATTTTATTTCCTTTTTTCAAACGCAAGCCTAATCTATTCTATCTAACTGATATTGAAGGGTGCATGAACATCTGTTCAGAAGTTTTGAGATTATCGCGTACATACAGAGGAACAGATCGCGGGAAGCGACTTTGTTACATTATATGTAAAGTTAAACGTGAATTTAACAGCTTAGTATCAAAATGTATGAAGATCTAATAGGGCACACGCTCGAAATGATCGACGTCAATGACACACGCTTAGAGCATAAAAAAGGATCCACGGTGGCTCATATCATGTGTGTAGCGTGTGTGCCGTGTGTGCGTAGCGTGCTCCGGAGTCGAATCCCGGCCAAACCTCAAAACAATTTTAGAAGGAAACCAGGGAATCCGGTACAAAAATAAGTTAAAACTTGCAACGTTTCAATTTCCGGCTTTAAGTGCTTCGAGTTCTTTTTAACTCAGTTAAACCGACTAGCCTTTCAAGCTGCCTAAGGAAAAAGGACACATCTGTTACAAACTATATAGATGCAAATTCAACCATATCTGTAAAACTGGACGGTCGGATTTACCTCGGTTATATTATAACGGTAGAAGTGTTTTTTGTTTAGAAAGACGGATTATCGATTTATTCGTCACCTTGCAGTTTTTTTTACAACGATCAGATCACTGAGTGGCAATTATTTTTATACTATGCGTTTTTGTTTTCATGCTATTTGCACAAAACGTTTCGTCGCCGTGATACCCTGAGGAGAGTTATTCTTTGCTAGTATTTAAACCAATATTTTTAGAACCTACCCTAAGGCCCAGAGTGGGTTCGCAACTTGGCAAAGGAATTGCTATCTTGAATTGAGTGAATATAGAGTCCACTTACCATCAGGTGGCTAACACTGCTGTATGGCGGCTAGTTCAAAGTTAAGGTAACCTTCAGTAACAAAAAAAAGTTTGTCTTACCTTTCTGAATCCATGGCGGGTCTAGCGTGGATCAAGGACGTCGAAGGTTGTGGCTCTGTAACAAAAAAATTACATAAATGGCCTAACCTTGGAAGAAGGATACATTCAAAAAGACCAAATAGAGACGGAGGGCACCGTCGGTACCAAAGGCCACAAACATTTTTTTTTAACTGTTAAAATGTATGGAATTACTCATAACTTGTTACAAATACGAACAAGTATTAAATGGATAAGTACGTTACGTCTATTGGAAATCATTTCAGTCTTATAATTAGTAACATATGCTTCATTTTAGATTGTGTCTCTACTCACCCCTTAATCCCTACTCACCCTATTTTTCGGGAGCGCTCGACACGACCGTCCGGCTGCTTACTTTAATTATTATAAATTTTCAATAAAGATAGCATTCCCCTAATACATTTTGTCTAGGCCTAGATCTGTTACGTGCCTAACAAACGCTGTCGGTGTGTCAATCAGGGTGACAATGAGCCTATTTCATTCTGAGCCACCGTGTAAACTATAACAAGCAAGTGCGATCAATACAATAACGGCAACATGAGAACCGTAACATTATCGGGAAACCGTAACGAGGACGGGAAAACCGGCATTGTTGTTCTCGTAAAGAGCTAATGAAAAAACTAGTCCAGTGGATGCAGAGCGATATGGAGCCTCATTTCCCTGGGGTTAAATGTTTTTTTTCTCACGATGAAATATTTAACTTTTTACTAAACCGTGGTAATCTTATAACCGTGACTTTTTTATATGCAGTGTAAAGAATCAAATGACAATCATATTTTTTGTATATCAATAAGTGAGACATAGTAAATTCGTGATAACAATAAATAAAATATATGTTTACTTTCCTCTTAGGTGAAATAAAAAGTAGAATGTATAGGTACTCGGGATATAATTAATCACTTTCATCCCTTGGTTAACAATCTATTATGTTTGGCTTGACTTGGCCAGTGTTTATAATGAATACAGTCTAATTTAACTTTAGTTTCATTTTCAGATGGCGTAACGCCCGTGGGTGTATCGTTGTGACGATCATTCGACTTCGATCCAAAGCGTAGGCACAGGGCTGTCACAACAAAAATAATAAATAAACTTATACCCAGTTTTTAGTAATACACACGTCCAAGGATCAACAATATTCCTGTATTATTGCAATACTTGCATTACATAACTTAACTGAGTTACAATAATTAAGTTAAAAATAAAAGGCTTTTTTCATACATTTTAATACAAATCCAACATGCTTCAAAACATTTTGATACTTTTTCAACTATTTAATAATACTTAAGTTGCATAATCTTTAAATTCTCGTATAAAGGTTTTTTGACCTTATATAAGTTACAAGGATAGATCATTCTAACAACACCTTGGTCGTCAAAATCAGAGCCTCTATGCGGCGATAAAATCCAAATGGTATTTGAACTGTTATGGTATTGTTTTCAACTCGGCCGCCATTACTGTCAAGATAATACGATAACACAGCTAAAACAATTTGGTTTTACCGTGTTGAATATAGAGGCCCTGGTCAATTGTTACTTGTATCTTAAACTATATCTGATAATCTGGCTTTGGTCTGTGCCAAGTAACCTTTTAGAAGATATAAAACAGCCTAAATGTAACAGGAATACGTATGTATTTTACGATTAATTCTCAGTACCTGAAGGTTTATGAAATCTTATTGTATGTTTGTTGTGTAAATATTTAATACAATTGTGTGTTTACGCCCCAGTGGCGAAGGTTTTAGGATATTATGATCGCTAGGTCAACTTGGTGATCTAAACTTGAAGTGGCAACCCTATAGATGATTATTTATAATAGAATGAAACAAAAACCACCCACAGAGCAGAGCAATCGCATCCTACTATTAAAATGTTTATAAACCTATTGTACAAGAACAATACAAATCGTGGAGAAGATAAGGCCGTGGTTTGATGGCAGAACTGAGAAAAACGCCCGCGGTAACCATCTGAAGGCGTGTTAGCGGCTAGCTTGTGTTATCTACCTATACATGGAACGCATTGAACTCGGCACACTAAGAATAAGCGCGAGTCCGCGTTCGAACTACTTCGCGTCTGCCTCGCTCTCGACAAACCGACGACAGTGCGACGTATGGCTTCAGCCCGGGGCCCTTGCTAAGATGCAAACGCTACTCACGTTTTTCTTTTCTATCACTCTAAATTTATGTGATGGCAGTGATCACGTGGTTTTTCGCAACGCACGAGATTGCAATCCCATTCATTTTGAGTGATAAAAGAGAAAAACTTTACTAGCGACAGAAGGCCTAGACTCTTGCAAACGCTGCTAATGTTAGCCATACACACTGTAATGTAATATACTCATGAACACACTGTGTGCTACACAGCAGGTAACAGGTATCAGGAGTAATTGAGTTTTACACACATGCAATTCCGCAGAGTCGCATTTTTTAAAAAGCTTACTTATATTTTAATTGTAGATATATATAACTATAGAGGTCGCGCGCGAATCCGTTTGCGTGGAATCGTAAAATAGAGCCTATGTTCACCAGGGATAAAGTAGGATTCTAATGGTGAAAGAAGTTTCTTTTAAATCGGTCCAGTAGTTTCGGAGCCTATTCAATGCAAACAAACAATCAAATCTTTCCTCTTTACAATATTAGTGTTGATAATGACGAGTATTTTAAAGGAAAAGTGACACCTTAAATATAATAAATAATTCAGGTGCTGGAGCCAACCAGCTTTTCTTTAAGCTATCTCTGTCGCTTATCGCTCCTCTACCCCAAAGCTGCACCTTAACGGAAACTGCGTTTACGATGTCATTAATCGCATCCATCGGCGATTGCGCAGTTCCTGCAACGAATTACGAAATGCCGAGAACTCCAAAACGCTTCCAATTTGTATAAAATTTTGCGAGTAGGTACTAAATACCTCGTTCAGTTGATATGAATAAAGTTTTTGTTTAATTATTCCACTAAGTTACAGCGAACACAAAAAAGGGCATTGCGTTTCATTGCAGAGCATTTTATTTTTAATGTTTCTCTGAAATGTTTTGTATATTGTACTTATTAAAATACCGTATTGTATATATAAAGTTATTTTTTAGCAGTGCCACGTTTGCGCTCAATTACTCTTTGTTCTTTCTTTTAAACGATTAGCCTGTAGTTCTGGGTACCTATAGATACCTACCCAATTTTGGATGTTGGTTTAGCTGTTAAATAGTTAAAAAGTCAACGTTTATTGACATTTGGTTGGTTTGGTTGGTAGTTTGGTACATGGTTTGGTTTGGTAAGCGAGATACCAAAATAGGCCATTGATGTTTTCGCGATATGAACAAAGAATATAAAAATATCTTCCTCGAGTAAGGTTATGTAATTATGAACTAGACGTCCGGAATTTTGTTCATTTGTCGGGCAGGAATTCTTAGATGTGAAGATTTTTTTATTTTAGTAAAATATTAAAAATGTATTTCTTCTTAGTTTAGTATTGTTGCATGATTGTATTTTTGTACTTTCAAACCTGGTTTCCAGAATAAAACTTTTTCATTTAATTTCATTTATGTAGCTCGAACTTAAAGACCGAACGGCACTCCAAGGGCCTGTTTTACGATCTCCAAATAAACAGGTACTATCTGCTAGTTAAAGGTAAGTACTCATACGTAAGAAACGGACTGAGCTACAAATTATCTGTGAAACAGGGCCTAAAAGTAATAAAGCGCGTCACACTCGACCAACACAATATTATCTTATTTCTAGTCAAACTATTGCTCGCCGTACAAATAAAATGACTATCACACCGTAATGAAGATACTAAAGTCGCCATCAATAGAACTTGTGAACGATGTAAACAAATTAGTACTGTTTGACACATAACCTCATAATTATATTCACCATTTCATCTTAAACTTAATATAAAAAATATGATCTAGTGTATAAATCATTGCAAAGACTTGATCTTTAAAAGTACGTGACTATCGCGTAATCATGGTGAATTGGTTCGTTTGGTTTTGTTTACATCTTTTGCAAGTTCTATTGACTGCGACTTTAAGTAGGTATATCGAGGTAGTCACAAAATTAGGAGCGCTTGCGTTTTCCCCGTACAATTGCGTACAGATAGAACTTATCAAGACAAACTAGACAAATGCTGTCAGTTACACTTATTGCTTTAATAAATACCCTATTGATTACATTTAAACGCACAGTAAAACTATTATAGTAACAGTACGCCGTGTCACACTCTGTCAGATACAATGACAGGTAAGGACAAAGCATACATTGCGTATATTTTAGCTATTGTGTCTTTATGAATGAGTTGATTAGTGTACACGCGTCAGCAGCAGCAGTTTATATAATCTATTATAATAGTTCTTAGTGTAAAGGTTCATTGTCAGTTTAACCATTAGTTAACGATATAAAGTAAAACATAACAAGCAATAAAATTGGTCAAGCACGTTTTGATCGATGGTCACATTTGATAAGTAATATTCGAAGACAATTGTATAGAAAAAGTGATCACCACTATATATTTTCATCACAATAGGGCGTATTCATGACTTTTTCAGTTTCAATAAAAGTGATTCATGTAACAAAAAGTTGAGAAAAATCATTATTGAATAGCTATAAAAATAAGTAAGATTCCACCAATATTTGTACCTATCTCTTTCTAGCAAAACAGAATTTAATATGGAATACGATTTAAAACATCCATGCATTGTCTTTGTCTAATCTTGAGATAATAGCCTGACAAGTCACGTATAAACCTTCGGCATGTGTCGCAGTTTGACTGGTAGAAAAATGTCATTTCTTAAGGCCGATTTTCATTGGTCCAGCAAAAGCACGCCAGTAGAAATACATTGCGTCGTTACAATAGCTCTCGCTTCAAACGTAAAAACCAAGTCGTCAATGTTCTTAATCTGGCATGCTTTTGCTGCACCAATGTAAATCAGTCATTTATTAATCATTAGGGGGCATATAGCTACGTCTATCGCGTGACAAAATGTGGATAAAACATCCGTCACTTTCTGAAATGTGTTTCAGTACGCGAGTAACGGATGCTTTATCCACATTTTGTCACCCGATACTTAAACGCAATAATTCTAGGCCGGTTAGTAACATGCAAATCAAAAGCCATTTGCAAATTTAACCTCTCATGAAAATTGGAAATTGGACGTAACGTGTTACGTAGTGGCCATTTCCACTAAAACCCAGCGGAAGGAGCAGAAATTACCAATTAAGCTGTTTGCTCACCCGCGTGAGTGTGTGTCGTCATTTGCACTTTCCTCGCTCGAGTGGAAACGGACCTTAAAATATATTAGTACAAATTTGTATATAAATTTTACCTACTCGGGTCATTTTCGTTTCGTGACTCATCACTACATCCGTATGTATGTTTAGATCTTTAAAACTACATAACTTTTGATGCCGCTTTTTGTCATAGATATAGTGATTCAAGATTCAAGAAAACTCACATAAACCGAAGCAAAGCCAGGGCGGTTCTCTAGTGTAATATAAATTAATTAACCGTTATTAGTCCGTATTTACGTACTTTTGAAGTTTGAACATGATCATAATTATTTATTTATCTCACTATATCATTATCTTCATGTTTATTTTGAATCTTGTACCTGTGTGGTTGCCGGGTTCGAATAGTGCTACTCCATGCCTTCCCGTGGATGTCGTAAGAGGCGACTAAGGTAATAAAGGCTTGCAACCTGTCACTAATACGCTGGTAAACATCAAAGCCGATAGTGTAAAATGTGGTTGCGGAATTGTTAAAAAGTTTTTAGAATTGTAGGTAATTCTGTAGCTCTGCCAAGCTAACCCTCTCCTTGCAACGAACGCGTGAATTTATGTATGTAAGTATATGTGTATTTTGAATCTTTCTGATGAATGTTTTTGACGCCTTTTATGATGGAAAGCACTTTCGGTGAACATACAATGAGAGCTGACACATCGTTGTCATAATATTTTACTATTCGAAATATTCTGAAAATATTCTATACCTGAAAACGAAGCACGATGCACATTGAAGAATAGGGTACCTACTTGCCTCATATTAAATTTGGCTTAATAAATTAATATTTTCTGTAGTATTAGACTAAAGAAACCAATATTTATTGATTATAGATATTAAAAGTGTAAGATGGCTACATATTTTCTATTTAAAATTGTTCATTTTTATTTTTTATTTTGAACTCCGAAAACGCTGTCGGAAATGGTGTGACGTCATAGGAATCTAAGCAAACTTCATGTCGGACCTTATACGAGTGAAATTCGCTATGTAATCTGCAAGTATTCTGTGCTGTGACATGACATTGACATTTATGACCCGTGGACTTTTGAGGTTGTGTTGTGATCGTAATCGGTTTAATATTAGTAAAAACCTATTCTGCGTGTTACTGTTACTGCTTTCTCGTTTTATTGATAAGAGCAACCATGGATGTTGGATTCGTGAAGGCAGATAGCACAAACTTACCAAGAATCGACATATTAGATACTTATTTCACTGGGCACTCTAATCCATAATTTTCCTGAGGTTTTAACTGATGTTTTCTTGCATTCTCGGACAATACAATAACGATAATTACTATATTTTCCATGTAAACTGGTGGAAATCATGGTTTTTAATAAAAAAAGTATCGAGGTTTTCACAATGATAAACGTTTATTTATATGTCAAATGCACTAGTCAAAAGTCAATGTTTGTTTTCGGCTCGGATGACGTCACAGCACAGATAATCTATAGACTAATATGGCTGGAAGCGTTTTCGCCTGTTAACGAAAACTAAACTTTTAAAATAAAGTATTGCGGTTTTCTAGGTCCTAAAAAATTATGGCAATATTTTTTTTAATCTAATCTGACAATAATTAATAATTTGAGACCTACTTTAAAAAAGAGTCAACTAGCCTATTGGCTACTCGAAGACATTTCGAAACGACGACTTGGCTACATGGATTACGAATTTTGTATTTTCCCATGAAAAAAATATTGAAGAAGGTTTACAAATAACAAATATAAAATAACTGGGTTTATTAGCATGATAAGAGTCCGTAGGGCGACTCTTTGGCAACTTACCTATACGGCGAAAAGAACCTTCAAAATTACCTTTCAATTATATAATTATCGTTCCTGACGTAGAGAACTCGTCATGTTGTTCTCCTAGTCACTGTTTTTAATTTAATGTTATTGAGCTTACATTTGTAATGATTTTATTTGTGTTAGTTTTACCGCCTGTTTCACAATCGACAAGTAAAGCATATTTGACAGATAAATCTAGCTCTTTCTCTTTCTTACACTCGAAAATAGACAAGGAGAGAGCCAACTTTAAATGGTAGATAAATTTACTCGTCGATTGTGAAACAGGCCCTTTTTTTTATTTTTATTAAATACTTTACTTTATTACCTAGTAATGTTACTTTGAAGTGTTTTATGATTGGATAAAATGACCTTCAGCTGGAGTTTCATGCTCCGCTTCTTCTCCGCTATGATGGTCTTGTCCGAAGCGCTAGTAGATTATCTCCATATTACCGACGTGTAAAAGAGCCCTCATGTGGGCAATTTACCTAATAAGTATGTTGATTTTTTTAATGATGAAAATGAATGTACATAAAATTATATTCAACATTTTCAATAAAATTAGGGGTAAAATTATTCTCATCGCTACTTAATGCTCCATTTAAAGCCAATTACAGCCCGGCATAAGCTTGTTATTATCATTGGCTGTCCGAATAGGGCCGACTGTAGGTATAGTCGAGTGCATAGATACGTATACACTTTTTGGCTTATTCCATTGAAATAAGGGCGACAAATGTAAACATATTTGTGTCGACTGTACATACATTATCCACAAACTCCGTTATCAATGGAGCAAATTCATTGAAATAATGTCATAGGGTTCCGTAGTCAAACTAACCCTTATAGTTTCGCCATGTCCGTCCCTCCGTCCGAATCCTACCTCAGCGACTCTTAGTATCTACTAGAAAGCTGTATTTGAGCATTAATGTACATATTAGTCACGCCAACACTGGTGAAAGTTTTTTTTTTAGTGTAAGTACCTCCCCTACACGTAACGTGGGGACGTATTTTTTTTTCCCGTCGAACCCCTCAGATCATCAGATGTCGTTGAATAGATTTTTTTAAAATATTGCGGGTTTGTGCTAACAAGTTTTCGATTAACGGATCTGTTTATGAAATGTTAAGCTATAAAGCGCTAATTTTTGTTAGAGTCAAGTATGTCCCCCCACGTAGAACCAAAACTACAGATACTAAAAATAAGAAGAATATCTAAAATGAAGCGCATATAACGAACTTAAAAGAAAAGCTAATACGACTAAGTAGACTTAATTATTTCCTGAGATACAGACGACTAAAGTGTTTATATCTATGTACTAAAAATCATCTAATACAGCACCAAATAACTTTAAATAGAAAATTAGTTCATACGTTGTTTTTTTGAGATAGGTTTTTGTGTTTGTCGTAACGGATTCGGAACCCTGCACTGAGCATGGTCCGACATGCGGTATCCGTTTTTGTGTTTGTCGTAACGGATTCGGAACCCTGCACTGAGCATGGTCCGACATGCGGTATCCGTTTTTGTGTTTGTCGTAACGGATTCGGAACCCTGCACTGAGCATGGTCCGACATGCGGTATCCGTTTTTGTGTTTGTCGTAACGGATTCGGAACCCTGCACTGAGCATGGTCCGACATGCGGTATCCGTTTTTGTGTTTGTCGTAACGGATTCGGAACCCTGCACTGAGCATGGTCCGACATGCGGTATCCGTTTTTGTGTTTGTCGTAACGGATTCGGAACCCTGCACTGAGCATGGTCCGACATGCGGTATCCGTTTTTGTGTTTGTCGTAACGGATTCGGAACCCTGCACTGAGCATGGTCCGACATGCGGTATCCGTTTTTGTGTTTGTCGTAACGGACTCGGAACCCTGCACTGAGCATGGTCCGACATGCGGTATCCGTTTTTGTGTTTGTCGTAACGGATTCGGAACCCTGCACTGAGCATGGTCCGACATGCGGTATCCGTTTTTGTGTTTGTCGTAACGGATTCGGAACCCTGCACTGAGCATGGTCCGACATGCGGTATCCGTTTTTGTGTTTGTCGTAACGGATTCGGAGCCCTGCACTGAGCATGGTCCGACATGCGGTATCCGTTTTTCATTATTGTTTAAATTTAAACTGGAGCCAGGGCGGGTCGCTAGGCGAGAATATATTTCATCGTAACGTGTCAAAGCGAAAAATTCAATATTTTTAAAAGTCAGACGGTTCGTCAGGACTTTGATATCTGAGAACTCTAGCACTATATTTAAATTCGATATTGACAATGCTTTGCCTCTAACCCTCGGGGGAGTTGTTTCTAGTGGGTCTTGAAAGGTGGCCGTGGCATATCATGTTCACTTGAATAATTGTCTTGCAGCATCATATTGGTTTGCGCGATAGCCTAGTTGGTAGTGACCCTGCCTACAAAGCTGGCGCTCCCGGGTTAAATTCCGGTATGGGCAAATATTTGTGTGATGAGCACGGGCATTGGTTTCTGAGTCTTTTATTTATTCCTCTATACAGTGTGTTACCGGCATGCGGGCATTTATTAAAACTGCCGATAATATGTGGTTTTAGCAATTGTTTGCAAGTATCATCAATTAAAAAATAATTAAAATTACTTCACAATTAATTTTCTTAGATACTGTCCATTTTTTATGTAGTGCATGTGCTGCGTCTTCATCGTTATTAGTATCGCTGTTGCTTGGTACAAGGCATGTCGTGGTACGGGGGCAAATCATAATAAAGACTGTACACGATAAAATCCGGCCATGCATGATCTGGTGTATTTTTTTAATGAATGCTAATTTTCAAGCATTTTTTTTTAAATATGTTGTTTAATTATAATACTATATAATAAAATAAAATCGTATCATAATGTATGGGTATGTGTGAGTTTTCGCCAAATATATTCTATCATACCTTTCATCTCCTGTACAGCGTTTTTTGACAATCTTCACTCGCTTCCTGCTTCTACGCCACAAGTGTATTTATATTGTTACAAGCAGTTTTACCCACAATAGAATGTCGTCTTACGAAAAAGATACTTTTTGAAACTCATTTCTATTTGTAGTAGTCAGGAAGACTTTTTACTACAAGCACTGAAAGTTGTTTTTGTATGGGAGGCATTTATTTGTCAAAAAGTCAAATTCGCCAAAGTTATAAAACCTCAGAACTATCTTAATCTGAATATAATTAGGACAGCTTTAACTATTGTGGTAAGATAATTTAATAAGGTATAATTTGGCTTGTATAATTAAAAATAATAAAATGTTTTAAAACGGAGAATTTGGTAAAGACTGTCAGAAGATCGTGTACAAAAAAATAAAGGTACTGTGGATTATATAAGGGTCTAAGACACAGACGCTCTAACATTTTATTATGATTGTATTTTTATTATGTAGTTTCATAACCACTGACTATTACAAAAAAGTGCTGCTTAAAAATTAGCATTCATTAAAAAAATACACTAGATCATGCATGGCCGGATTTTATCGTGTACAGTCTTAAATCAAAGTATCCGTCGACTGTCATTTACACTTGTCAAATGGCTGTGCTTTACAATTAAAATTTTGTTAGAAAGTAAACAAAGCCTGAAAATTTGTTTATTAATTAAATTAATGTCATAGTTACGTTACAGATATACGTTATTTTACCGTACTTTAAAAAAAGCCAGTGTGCTGGTAACACACTGTATAAGTATTTATATCGTCGTCTACATAGTACCCATAGTACAAGCCTAGAGCTTAGTTTGGGACAAGGGCAATTTGTGTGAGTTCGTAAATAATATTAATTTATTTCTTTTGTTATATTTCTGATACGTTTCACTGCAGGTATTTTACGAGTATACTAGGTAATTTATGTTTTGTATAATGTTAAATATTTTTTTCACTTCTCAGCAGTGGTCTCTTGCCAACGTTGTGATATCTCTTATTTCCTTCACAGTAATGATGATTGGCGGTCGAGTTAAAACAATACGATGACACGTTAAAGTCAATATGGTTTTACCGAGAGAATACAGGCCCAGTAGAACGCAAGCGGAGCGGGAGCTTCTAAGCCAGGTTTAGACGAAGCCAGTAACGCTGGTGCCTGACCTCAGACAAGCCAGCGCTGGTCCGGCCCGTGTTGTTTAGATGAGACCAGCTGGGTTCATTTCATTACTGGATAATTATTGTGGGGACCACAAGTTTTGTTCGTCTTGCAAAAAGTTCGTCTCCAACCCTTAAGAAATTCCTGTTACCTACTGCCGCGCGGGCGCTAGGGTTCCTTTGATGCGCGTCGCTCGATACTTACTACGCACGCGACCGAACGCGGCGACGGCGCGGCCCGACTAAACCGGATTGGTGCGTTCTGTTGAGTTTGCTTGTGGTGGCTCGCGGCGCGTACGGTCGACGTACGCACACATGCAAGCCGCGCGATATACCTTTGCAACGTCAATATCTAGGTGGTGGGACACGTCCTTGTAGAACGTGATGCAATTATAGATTAAACTACTTTACTTTAATGACATTTTGCACCACTTTTGATGTATTGGTTTATCTTGTTGGAAACTGAACATTAAATTGGAATAAGCGTTCGTAACGACACGTAAAATAAGTTTAATAAGTTTAAAACCGTTAATAAGTTTGAAACCGGTTTATGTTTTCATAGTAGAAGCTATGAGAAACAGTTTTTACTTTAATATCATCAGCATCTAACTGTGTGGGACGTCCAACGGCTACTGGCACAGACGAATGGTGAAGAAGAATGAGTGAAAGGGACGTACCGATGCAAAGGGGGTGGTGTCAGAGAGAAATGGGTAACTTAGGTATTTGACACTATACACTATACACGTTTGAACACGATTCTCTAGCTATTGTCTTGCACACTATACTTCACTATACACGTTTGAACATGATCCTCTAGCTATTGTCTTGCACACTATACTACACTATACACGTTTGAACACGAGCCTCTAGCTATTGTCTTGCACACTATACTTCACTATACACGTTTGAACACGATCCTCTAGCTATTGTCTTGCACACTATACTTCACTATACACGTTTGAACACGAGCCTCTAGCTATTGTTTTGCACACTATACTTCATTATACACGTTTGAACACGATCCTCTAGCTATTGTCTTGCACACTATACTTCACTATACACGTTTGAACACGATCCTCTAGCATAAGATGAAATAAGCATTCCTAATATGCATTCCCAGGCTGTCATAAACGTCGTTTATGAATTAATTTAACCAATTAAAACGTCAGCAGCGAGGAAAATACTCTGCAGATATAAAACATGGCTGGGAAAACTGATTAACATTCGTTCCTTGGTTTTTGCGTGACGCCATACGAAAGACGGACTAAATTACTTAATACTGGGGGGTTATTATGACATAGCAGTGCAGTTCTGTTTACGCTGAGAGAAAAGGACAGAGCTATATAACTGCTATTGCTCCGTCCTTTACGCTCACCGTAAAATAAACGGCATAGCCACGTCATAATAACCCCCCTGTTGTGGGTTTAGACCCCATAAATACCTAATTCGGTCCTAATTACTTCAACAAAATTACAAAACATTAAAAATATGTTTATTCAGTGAGTAGGCCGCATGGGCACTTTTACTCGTCAAAAATCTACCAGCCAGCACGCACTGCTGACAAGCGCCGCAAGAAACTCAGCAGTCAGTCAGTCAAGCTTACAATCTATACTTATATCAGCTATACCGAACACGGCGCTCCACGTATCTCGCCTGGGGTGTGATGTGATTCTCTCAAACACGCGGTCTTAAATTGTACTCTAGTTGTACAATTTAAAAATGCTACTAAGAGGGTGCAACGTGGGATGCAGTTCAAGCGCCATCAAAGCGTTTTAACTGTTCACTACAACTATTAACGTATTACGAATAGCGTGTTCATTCGAACGTAATATAATATTGTAAGATGAAATGTATAATGATAAAAACCGGGCAGGAGCATGTCGAACCCTGCTCAGTGTGGGGTTCTGAAGCTGTTGTACTCAAACACAAAAAACTATCTGAAAAAAACAACAATAATGAACAAATGTTATTATCAAAGTTGGTAATGATTTTTAGTAGATATAAACACTTTAGTCGCTTGTATCTCAGGAACCAATAAAGTTTACTTAGTCTACATATGTACTTTTATAAAGATATATTTTAGATTTTTATTACCTGTACTTTTGTAGTAGGGGGACGACACGTAGCTCAAGCGAGAATGACACTTCTTGAATTCAATATTTCACGCAAAATAGGCGCATTTATTTAGACGTCGAGTTGCGGAAAAGACCCCGCCACAACCTATGACCTATAACCTCAATATTTCCTAAACAAAAAATTATAATAACGTTGAAATTTGTAGTCCTTGGACACCCAAGGGGTGGACTAAAAAAGGATTACAAGGGGTAGACTAATAAAAGATTTTCCGAAAAATAGGGTGGTAGCGACTTAGCGAGAAACGAATTCTACGAGTACGAAATCGCGGACGTTTCCCTAGTAAGATATAAAAATCTGCTTTATTTATGTGCTTGAAGCTTCAGTTTCAATTGTCGATAGCCCGTATGCTTGTAGCACTCCATTGACGGGTTTTTTTTTAAAATTTTAAGCCCTGAGCTATTGCAGCGACGCAAGGTATTACGAATAGCATGGGGGCATCGCACAATGAAAGAGCCTTAAGTGCGCGAGACCAGTTTAGTTTACCGGTTTATAACCCGACGACCATAAGAAAAGCGGGATGTTTAAAAAAAAAAGCACCTTTGAGCAATATTGCCTTCGTTACTTACCTTCACGAAATTTATCTAAACTGACCTAGCAATGACAACTTTTCGTCCTTTTGAATGCTATTCCGCGGTGAAAATTTTCTCATCCAGGTCAAAACATAATGGAGACTTAAGTTTAACAGCTAGAGGCGAGAGAACTGAATATGTAACTTTGTTGTCAACGAAACCTTCGGCAACTTTACTCCGGCAGCTGGATTACGGCGGCTAAAGCAGCCTTGGTTTAAGTAAACATGTGCAACTACACCCTACAGGAAATTCAGCCTTATTTAGCCAACAAAAGATTGTGTTATAGCAATGAGTTTTGTGGGGGATTATCCCTTTTTGATCTAAGCTACGTAAGTTCTAGGATCTGAACGAAGAAAGTTTGAATAACCGAGTAGGTACTCAAACATGTTTGGTGCCAACTCCGGAGAGTTGTATGTAAATTGGACGTACACGGCGCGTCGCTGGCAATCAACGAGAAATTTTCACACAGGCTATGTTTACCAGTATAATGTCAGTTTAGAACTTAAAGATGGAGGTTTGAGATCGTCTCGGGACAAGGTTTATAAAAAAAGTTTAGATATAAAATATACGAGTGTATGTACCTTTTTAGCAAAATATTTACATGAGTTGAAACAAAGCTTTTAAACAATAGCATGAAAACTAATTTGAGACGTATGGATAATCAACCAAGGCTTAGGGTAATTACTTATTAACATCGTCATCATAAAATCCAATTTTCAAACCATTACTATCTGAATAATTAACTACCGCAAAGCTGTCATTATTAGATTAATTAAAACCCATTCCGGTTTGAACGCGAACTGAAACACTACAACTTCATTAACAAACCGCAAAACGTGGCACGAGACATATGGATCAGTAGTTAATTAGAGTTATATTGGATAATTAGTGTTCATTTCGGGGATTCTGTCAAAATATACGAAAATGATATGAAAACTAATTTTAGTTTTCACATCACCTATTCTTAAAGGGGACTTTTCTTCCCTGCTAGGAGGGATCAAAGTGGCACTTTTCTGTTCAAGTACATTGTACGTATGAAAAATAGGCGCCACAAATTTTCTTGTTAAGTTTGATAATTTCAGCAGTTATAGAGTGTAAATAATTTAATTTGTTTCATCACTAAGATTTTATGTATTCCTCATACGTGATGTGAAACGCAGTATGTGTCACACGATGGCAAATTTATTTCCACCTTGGTCGTTAACACTTGAATACCTCACTACGCTCAGGATTCTGTTTTAGAATCCTCGCTTCGTTCAGGATTCAATGCACGCCCTCGCCGTAAATATGTAATTTTGGTTCCGAGTCACGTAAACCGAAGCGAAGCGAGGGCGGGTCGAGTAGTTAATGAGTTAAATTTAAGAATTTCACTCTATCTTCAATAATTAAGAAAACTGGCCAAGTGCGAGTCGGACTCACACACGAAGTTTTCCGTACCACTCTTGAATGGTGGTGGTGGGGGGGGGGGGTCCGTAATATTCTTCTGTTTGGAGTTTCGTTTACGAATAAACTCATGTTTTATACCATTTTCCTCAAAGAAACTCCAACATTTACATTGATATAAAGCGAAAATTACCTCAAGATGGATGATTCCGTACAAATTGCCGACATAAAGAGGACTCGTGAAACTTTTCTCATTGTTTTGTTTTCAACGACCTCCCTTAGATACTGTTTACGCTTTATTTATTTTGCCGTATTACGAGGTGCTGAAACCATTCAGGTCCCAGGCAAAGAAAGGGACATCGCTATAGTAGTTACACATCTCTGTCCCGTTCACTGCCCGGTACTTGGCAGGATTAGAAGTCCGTAACACGGCCTCTGTTCTTGTTTACATTAATTAAAGGACAGAGAATAATTATCTCAGCGAAATAAATAAAAGTACTTACTATACATCTTTTTTGAGAGATTTTTTTACAAAATACTGAGCTGACGTCGCATTTAGTTGTAGGGTTCCGTAAGGTCAGAGTGCAACGAGACCTTATTAGTAAGCCTCCACGATCTTTCCGTCGGTTCGTTTGTCTATATCTCACGAACCGTAACACCTAGATACTTGCATTTTTCACAGTATCAATAACTATAGCCGCTTTACCAACAAATAAAAAAAAAAAATTAATGTAAAATATGCATATTTATGTTTGACATTAACCGATAAAGACGCCTTTAATGTGATGTAGTATTGCATTTTTGTCGTGACATTTAATTTCAAATACGATTAAAATACTACATACATACATACATAAACTCACGCCTTTATTCCCAGAGTGGGGTAGGCAGAGCTACACAATTACCAACAACTCTAAAAATTTGTTAATAATTCTGTAACCACATTTTGCACTTTTAGGCTAAGATGTTTACCAGTGTATTAGTGACAGGTTGCAATAATAATAATAATAATAGGTCACCAATCCATATCAGTTCATTCATAGAACTTATTATTAATGTTCCCATCCTTCTTAAATAGTCTCTTCTAATCGGTGGTTGTTCGTGGGAGCATACCTCTATAGTTTGAACTCAAGGACAATCGCCGGTTGGTATCCCATCACTTTACTAAATTAAACTTGTCTAAAGGGCCTCTGCGTGTTGGCTTCGGCTCCATGTACGCCTTCCAAAGGTCCGGGACTCCCATAGTTCCGTGATTGGTAAAGACATACATAATAATAATAAAGATTGCCTCCAAATATTTACAACCTTTTCCAAAAAGCCGTCATCTTGAACACATGTCGGATTGTCCGAAAATTTTTACAAAATGATCAAGAATCTTCTGCTTTATCCATATCACCCACACAACACTCACTGCATTCAGTCAGTCCACAACATACCACCACGCAAGGAGCCAATCAGTCAACAAGGAACCTCACAGTCTCACAGACACTCTTCACCAACTACCACTAGCTTAAGTAATTTACCTGGTATGCACTTGGCCTAGGCCCGTGCATAACAGTACACCAGTGAAAACTGAGAAAAAAAAATTAAACATAAAAATAATAATAATAATAACGCAGGGCAGCTAGTGGCGAGCTGTTGGTGAGTGGCGACACCACGTACCTGATTGCTCCCGAGGGTAGGTCCTGTTCCTCACCTCACGCTTGCCTTCACCGGCCGGCTGCGGTGTACAATGACGAGGAACAGACCCTCACCTCTGGCTTGCCTTTATTGGCCGGTCAGAGTGGAGCCGCAAGAGCTATAGGTATGCTCGAAGGGTGGATGTGTTGCATAAGTGGCGAGTGGGCACCTTATGGTCGTTTAAAGTCCAGAAGCACCTCTCCACCCTTAGCCCCTCTGGAACTGTTGCCTCCCTGCTGCTATATATATGCGGCTATTTCGGGAGGCCCATTCCATTGAGTTGGCGAGTCACCGCCTGCCATTTCAACCAAAGTAATTAGCATTGGCCAGGCAGGCGCCGTAGTTTCATCAATAGCCTAGGTCACCAATCCATATCAGTTCATTCATAGAACTTATTATTAATGTTCCCATCCTTCTTAAATAGTCTCTTATACTAACCGGTGGTTGTCCGTGGGAGCATACCTCTATAGTTTGAACTCAGGGACAATCGCCGGTTGGTATCCCATCACTTTACTAAATTAAACTTGTCTAAAAGGCCTCTGCGTGTTGGCTTCGGCTCCATGTACGCCTTCCAAAGGTCCGGGACTCCCATAGTTCCGTGATTGGTAAAGACATACATAATAATAATAACAATAACAATAATACTTTAAAAAACATATTATGGTTTTAAGCTTTTGTAAGACATATTATTTGGCAAGTTAAGAAATTCCTATAAAAAGTTACATTTCTTTTCGTCGAAGATTTATTGGAAACGTTCGGGGTCGGGCGAGCGTAAAGGGCGGAGCTACATCAGTTATATAGCTCTGTCCTTTTCTCTCAGCGTAAACTGAACTGCATAACTAAATATGTCATTATAACCCCCTGGGCGTAATTAAAATGTCAGTGCCCTTATTTTTAATTTGGTCGCAGGTTTCGTCGACAAAGCTCCTCGGCTATAAAGAAAGGTAGGTACGTATGATCTATGATAAGATAACTATCTAACTCTGCTATAAGCAGCTGTGGTAAGATGGGGATGATTTTCTCAAAAACGCGGACGAACGAACGAACAAGTGAATGTCGCAGCGGCGAGTTTAAGAAGTCTCGTTAGAGCGAACAAAACACTTTTTAGCGCGTGCATTCTCAATTGTAAATGCACGCGCTAAAATGTGTTCTGTTCGCTCTGCTCTGACTGAACTACTTAAACTCGCCGCTGTGAAATTCACTCGTTAGTTCGACTGACCGCGTTTTCAAGAGAGAACAATACCCAAGGACAGTATGAGCAACTCATCTTGTAGTCTTCTTTTATTTATTATTATTACACAATATAAAACAAAGTTGTGTTCCGCGTCTGTCTTTCTGTCTGTATATCCGCTAACTCTTAAACGACGCAAAGGATTTTGATGCAGTTTCCACCATCAGTTAGGTATTGTTTCACGGAAGGTTGCCATGTATATTTCATGCATTCTGGTTTGTGTACGTGTGTTACAGAAAACTCGAATAACCCGAAGCGAAGCGAGGGCGGGTTGCTAAAAATTACATACAATTAAATGGGGCCTAATATGGCTGCGTTTATCGCGTGACAAAATATGGATGAAACAACCGTCACTTTCCGTACTTGATGTAATAAATTCGGTAGTTCTAAGTACCTACCAATATTGATAAAACACAGGATTAATGAATTTAAGGACCACGATTGACTTAATAGATAATATACCCAACTCATGAAAAAAAAATCATTTGAATCGTATAACTATTGACGGACAAATCGAGTCACATACTTAGCATACCTACAAAAAATATAAACGACTCGAGAAACTTCATTTTTAAACTCGGTTAAAATAGAGCAACGTGCAAACAAAAAAGATTCCAGACGAATTCACAGGCAACAGCTAGTTCCACAATAAAAATGATCGAACATTGAAATTCAATTGCAAAGGAAAACACATCTATGTCACTTACATTATTCAATTCAAACCTACTGCAAAATCCACCTTATTACAAGCAATCAAAGCTGATGATCCCTTGTGTCAAACCCTAAAAGGCTCCTCGATTCGCAACAGACGTTTGATACGTCCAAACGTAATAAGCGCCCAGATTCCATTTTGTGTGAATTCACGAATAGCATTATGAGCCATGGGCGCCTAAAGCGGTAACCCGTTCAGAGCTCATCTCCGCACATTTCAAAGATAATCGACTCAATTGGTAGTCATCGGCACTGGACGTTATAACCATTATTCCATCCCTTTTCCTAATCTTTCTACGCTAAGAAAGAATAAATTCGTTTTATTGAATAATAACAGTTACCGCTAGTGATGTGCCGTTACCAGTAACTTACTCAAAGCGGGTATTTTACCAGTAACGCTACCAGAAACATTACCAAAAAGCGGTAATATACGGTAACATTCAAATTTCGTATCTATAACCTATGTTTTTATACATGTTTATACTATTTTAGCACCAGACGGACCCTTTTAAACTAATAATGATAAGATGGGTTCAGTAGTTTAGCATATTACCAATGTTACTGGTAAAATACTTAATATTTTCGAGTATTTTACCAATGTTACCGGGAATATTACTCCCTCATATTTATACTTCATACATATCTATCACGTGAAAACCGGATACCGAAGTAAGTATAAAATAAAAGAACAATATTTTTTTTAAATTATACACGTCGTTACAATAATTACACTTGTAACTAGATGAAAAACAAACATGGGGTTCACTTAGTATGGAGAAAGTAACTTTGCGTGATTACACAAAAAGTTGACATGAAAAAAAAACTGGCAAGTAGCTTTAAAAACATTCTAAGTTCATAATGATTGTATCCATGTAAGAAACCACTGAAAAAATATTGAAATAATACATCAAATTGATGAGTTTTTGTAACATGGACAAAAGGAAAAATTACAAAAATTCCGACTAAAATGTGATCATATCTCCGAAAGTACTAAAAATCGCTGAACATACATGGGGGTATTTTTGGTAGCCCTGGGTGTGACCTATTTAATTTTCTCATTTGGACCACTAGTGATCCGACACCCTGTATTAAATAAATGAATAAAGAAAAGAAAACAGAAATACACGATCTCTATGTCCGCTTAGCTGGTAATATTACCGGTAA
Organism: Acleris laterana; assembly: GCA_963966035.1. Classification (NCBI taxonomy): domain Eukaryota; kingdom Metazoa; phylum Arthropoda; class Insecta; order Lepidoptera; family Tortricidae; genus Acleris; species Acleris laterana. The sequence continues at coordinate 75,623,605 of OZ014438.1, read as the reverse complement.
CATTGGTAATTTACTGAGTATTTTACCAAATGGTATTATACTGGTAACGAGTAAGTTACCGTCGGCACATCACTATTACCGCCTACGTTTATCTTGCTTTGTACACTTCGGAACAGATGTTCTGTTGTTTTATAGGTAATAACCGGTCAAGTGCGAGTCAGTTCTCCTTACTTGGTACTTATGAGTTTTTAAAATACAGTTCAGATGTCAAACGATGTCGAATTTCATCTGATACGTTTATATTTATCTTGATAGGTATCTCAGTAAGCTTCAATATCAATCAATGAGCTAAGAGAGAGAAATAAATATGAACTTCGTCAAAACAACCACTTTAGATTCAATTTTTTATTTATTTTGCAAAAATGTATTTAACAAGGGTACATATAGGTACATACATACATACATTAAATCACGCCTGTTTCCCAGAGGGGTAGGCAGAGACCACTTCTTTCGTACAAATTTATTTCGCTTCTTCCACATTCATACAACGAGTCATGCACGAACGTCGGTTTCGGGTATTTAAGAAGGGTATTACAAAATGATATAAAGTCGGGGTTAATAGATAATGACAGTACTGTTTGACACATAATCACATAAGCTCAATGTTTCTGTAAACGAGTTTTGGTTTAAAATAAACGTATTTTCTATATGTATAATAAAAATGAATCACTAAATGTGTTGCTAAGCGCAAAACTCGAGAGCGGCTGTACCGATTTGGCTGTTTTTTTTTGTTGTGCTCGTTATTGTCAGGATAAGGTTTATATGTAAGCAAAAATTTAAAAATCCAACGGGAAGGTCGGAAATTTTCAACGGAGCGAAGCCGCTGGCGGGCAGCTAGTAGTTAATAGTTATTTAATCTTAAACATAATGTAAAAGTAACTATCAAGCGTGTACATCATTAAATATACCTCACGCGGTCACGCGATGTCCAAAAGTACGTGATTATGGTGTAATAATGGTAAATACACCGTTTGGATTTGTTTACATCTTCTGTCATTTCTAATGTTCCCGACTTTAAGTATCAAAGCCTTCATCCTACCCAATCCTATACATATATGTACTAGGTATTAAACAATATTTGTATAACTTTTTGTAATCACGTTGTTGAAAACGACTAACGATTTCGATGAAATTCGCAATATAGGCGTTAACGAGGCCGGAAAAATCTTTCTGCCAATTTGTCATTTACGTTTTTAGGGCGGCTCACAGGTACTGATTATGTATGACAGAAGTAAACTGAAACTTTATGGGCCCCATTGTCCGCGATTGCAACCATGTTTTGTATCTACTCGTAGCTATGTTCAAAGAATTTTCTTTCTTTATTTGTAACCAGGTTTTGGCGCGAAGATCTGTCTGACTACAAGCCTAGACTTTGTCCAAACTAAATTCTAGGCTTGTACTATGGGTACGGTCGGCCAATAAAGTGGTCTACCAGTTTTTCTGTGAGATCTAATTATCGCTAAGGTCACTTGTTACTGTCATAATATTATTCCAAGGGAAAATCAAATGAACTTCAACCGTAGGGCGGTAGACCACATTTTTTTTTGGTTGGTTGACTGTACTAGGTCAAATTGAGTGGGATAGTCCCCCGATATTCTTTAATGAAATCGTCAGTGCGAATAGTTAAGTGCTTGTCCCTTACGTTATATTACATGCCACAACACACATCCTTTACATTACCTCTGTACGTTTCCGTACCCAAAGGATACAGACGGAACTCTATTACTAAGACTCCGCTGTCCGTCCATTTGTCACAGAGTATCTTTTGAACAATAATATCTAGACAGTTGTACAACAATTTAAATGTGTAAAAATACGAAAAATTGTTAATTAATTACTTATATTTTTTAATAATCACAAAGAAACTACAATAAATAAACTAGGCTGTATGACGTATGGTACCATAGTTTTTCTCTGAGGTTAGCTGGTCACTGTCAATTTAAAATCGCCTTTAAGAACTATAAGTACGTTGATTACGACAAAATTTGTCGTTTCCTTTTTAAGCTTGTAGTAAGAGATATACGTACCAGTTACATGTTACATATAACTATTATGTAAACAATTTTTTTGCCCTTTGACTTTGGTTTTGACAAAAACTGTTCATGACATGCAGACGAACACAAGGACACGAAACAATATAAAAGAAATCAAACTTTTGGAAACATTTGTAGGATAGGAATTATGAAATGGAACCATTTGAACTTGACAGTGTTAAAAATACTTATTCAGACTTAGTCGACCAAGGTTGAGAGGTAAAGGTCGCATTTATACGCACTTCGACATCTGAAGAACAAATAGTCTATCTCGCAGACATTTTTTAACTTATTCTTGAATGCCTAGTTAATTAACTAGCAGCTAAAAAAACATTTTTTTTTGTCCGCATGCAACACGAGGGTAGCCTGTGCGTCTCCGTTGCGTTGTTCTACATATACATTAGACGACACGCCACACGATGCGCCGAAGCACTTGCGTCGCTCTGTGCTGAAATCACAGCGTTGCGACTTGCGACGTCACGCAACGCACCGTCAACGCTCGTGTGGTATCCCTCTTACCCAACTGCCACACTATAAATAGAAAAGTAGGACGTCTCCAGCCTTTCAGAATTTCCGCTCGGGCGCTGGTGATACGTCGATGCACGTCGCTTGATATTTACTTGATAAGCCCGGCTCGGTCCGTCCTGTTGAGTAAGCTTGTGGTGGCTCGCGGCGCGTACGCTCGAGGCACGCACACAAGCAAGCCGCACGATTTAGCTTTGTTTGAAAACGAACTACTGTTGATACTGTGCCACTGCCCTAGAAGAAGGATAGTTAATGTCTTTGACCTAAATGTTTATATATTCATTAGTATTTGTGTTCCTATATTCCGTCGTAGAGGCTGAACTAATGGCAATATTTCGATAAATTAGCCGATATCTGTGAAAAAATTAATAATAATGAACTGATAATTTAGCTTCCGGCGGTATAGTTATTTACACCTAAACCAAGTCAGTTTTTTTTATATTTGTAGTTAGTACTATAAAAAAACTAGGTTTGTATGCTTCCGTTTGGTTTTTAATTTGTTTCTTTACAAGAAATATATTCTTAGTTATTCATACAACTAGTGTTTCATAATCATAATATCTACAACATCATCAAAAATCGTACAAATCTGACTAGGTTTAAGTCCTTTTAAAATCCTGGTAATCATTGCACTCGACGTTAGACGAGCTTCGCAAAAGAAATCTAGCGTGAAATCTAACAAAGCTGTGCAATTAAAATATTAACGAACTCTAACAAAAGTAACCGCTATAAACAAGGTTAGCTCTAAGCCCGAACACTTAGCTTCGGCAAATGTATTGCAATCAAATATTTAAGCCCCACGTCCGATATACAAGCTAGGTAAAAAAAACGCAAGTGAAATCAGCTCTAATCGAAACACAACTTATTCACCACTAAACAAAGTGGAATCTGCAAAGACACAGGTTCCACTTACGCTTCTATTACTAAGAAGGCGCTGTAACAAGTGCCATTACTAAATGGTCGTAAGCGCGTTTCTTTATAACCGCACTTACGCCCTTTTTATGATGACTCTTCAGTAATTGCGAAGGTGATGGGGAGCTAACCTCACAAAGAGGATTGCAGATGTCGCTTTAAAGTGAGAAACCAGAACCATTTCTTAGAAATAATACTATTTAAGTGGAATAAAACTGTATCATCTGCGATGCGACATTATGTGTATTGGAGTAAGGTTGAAATGGTTTTGGCAGTTTTTGAATATAAGACTTTTTGTGTTTCGTGGTAGAATGGGGTGGCGATATAGGCCTCTATTCTAGGCGGTAAAAACCCTATCGTCTTTGACCTGCTATGGTATGGTTTATAACTCGGCCGCCATTACTGTCGAGACCCTTGGTCCGTGTGGTCGTAGCGAACAAAGCCTCTTAAAAAAAATTTCGAAGAGGCTCATTGACGTCACGGGAGACCGAAGAGCTGGCAGTTTCCTCGCTCAACGTATAAGTTTAACCATCCAGCGAGGAAATGCTGCCAGCATCTTTGGTACAATGCCGCAGGGGCCATTCTTAGATTTAATGTTTTAGTTGTTATATCTTTAGTCTTAAAGTTAGTCTTTTTTAATTTTAGTTTTAATTTCAGTTATTGTGTTATGCTTATTGTATTACTTTGTCGTTTTTCAACATAGTTAGTTTATAAAATAAAAAAAAATATATAAAAAACTTGAGCTATCAAAACGTTGACATTACGATAACAGGTCAAAGGAATAATACTAAACTGTGGAGGGCACCAGGACTGACCGAGAGGGAGATTGTGCCTCCGAACTCTTCCGCCTTGCAAAAGACGGGATCTGATATCTGACCTTTACTAGTTGGAGAGGTACTTGAAGAAGATATGAAGTTATCAAGAGGCCGGGGTCGGAGACTTCCAGAACTTTTCTCGATCGTAAATTAAAACGCTTTACCAACTTTTCAACTAGACGGAGGGATTATTAACCGGAAAGTTTAAGTTGTCTCGTCAGAGCGCACAAAGAACATTTTAAGGCGTGCATTTTTAATTAGGTAGGTATTAGGTAAGTACGTAGGTCACTCAATAAGTTTTGAGATGCTCGAAATTTAAAAATGGAACGCATGGGTATCGTGTATTTTTAAAAAGCAAATTTATTTAAAAATAAAATGCCACAAACCATTTTGTAAATTAAAAAAAATACGATGTTCCTGTCATTTTACTACAACGTCTACAACGCTTCCCGCGTTTTTTGGCTGAAACGCTGGAGCTTAACCGCGAACATTTGCGTGCTATGATCTATTACGATTTTAAATTTGGTTTAACCGAAGTTTGCAACGACTACAGTCGGTATTGGGAGGGTCTGCTCCTTCACGGGCAACAATTTTTAGGTAGTTTAGTGAATTTAAAAGGGGCAAAACTAACCTCGAAGACGATCAAAGAAGTGGACGCCCGCAAACAGCAGTAACTGCAGAAAATGTGTGGACTACTGAAATGTTGGTACGGGAAGACCCACGAATTACATACAAGGAGTTACTTCGCGGAGTGTGAACACCATCCTACACCACCATCTCGGAATCAGGAAGCTTTGTTGTCGTTGGATTCCGCGATTGCTCCCCGAAACTGAAAAACAGGCTCGTGTGGATTGGTGCCGTGAAATGCGTCAACGTTTTGAAAACGGGACGTCGAGACGTGTTTCGGAAATCATTACTGGTGACGAAACATGGATCTATCAGTATGCCCCCGAAAGTAAGAAGCAATCTTCGGTTTGGTTTGGGTCTACTTAGACGGAGAGTTACCGACAAATTGCAAAGACCACGTAATGTTGGTAAAAAATGGTGGCTAGTTTTTTTGGTCGGAGTGGACACTTACCGACATCCATGCTGGAAAATTGTAGTTCAGTTAACTCGTTGGTACACAACACAACAGTAGCATTGCCGAAAGTTATCCAAGCTGTGCGAGAGCGTAGACCAACGGCCGGGCTTCGATGAATCATGCTGCATCGCGATAACGCTTCTTCACATACATCCCTCAGAACGAAGGCGTTTCTTGAGGAATCTGGTATTGAAACCCTAGCTCATCCACCCTACAGCCCTGACTTAGCTCCTTGTGATTTATTTTGTTCTGTTAAGAAAAAAATAAACAGAAGTTTTTTTCGAGTGCCGAAGGAGCCGTCGCTGCCTACGAAGTAGACAGACATTTCTTACCTCTCAGATCAAGACTGGCAAAAGTGTTTCCAGAGTTGGTTTAGACGAATTGAAGTTTGTATAGAGCATCGTGGAGAGCACTTCGAAAAAATGTAAAATAAATTGTGGTTATATGTTGGATACTTTTTTTTTATTTCGAAATTTATTTACTGACCCACGTAGCTTTAGCATATGACTGCACTCGTTGTTGAAAAAATAACAACCCAGTTTATTCGCTAAAATTAATAGAGTAATGTTTGAAATTATATCTAGGAATACCAAGTCATAGGTGCTAGAAATTGTTTCAAAGAAACTCGACTGTGATATTGCAGTATTAGAAATTGTTTCAAGGAATAGAGACCGCATTACTTCAGTATTGATGCCCGTTGCACTTCATGGCGGACAGGCCGGGGGGCGCAAGCGATGCGCTGAAGCGTATGGAATATTAAGGTAATTATTTTATTTTATGTTTGTAATCATACATATTTGTTTCTTTATTGCCTTGGAATATTGTTTTAAAGTAAAAGACTATTTAGGCGGCATGGTTCTTTGCTAGGTTTGAAGCAAATCCACTGGAACGTTCAAAGTAGGGGCAATTACATCAGGTTTACTAATATTTAATGAGATAAAAAATAATAATAGGTTGCCAGCTTATATATATCAATTGTTATGTATGAACGTAAACTCTTAATTTTACAAAATGATGTACAAATGCGAAGTTTTCTCTCTCCTTCTTCTTTTCTTTTTAATATGTAAAAATCAACTGCACACCCAGGCGACGCCGGGCACGAACAGCTAGTACTCTATAATTATTGGATTTTCAAACCCTTATAATTGCCTAAGAATTAACTGGAAAAGTTGGCTTAAAGGAATAAGTTCGTCTTTGTAACACTTAACATGTCAAAGAAGCTGTGTGACACTTCGCATAGAAGCAGACACTGCTAATAGCCAAGTGGTTGTCAGTTAGAATAATTTTAACGTCTCTACTGTAATCGTTAGAATCAGAGATTAAGTCCAAGTTACGGCTTTATTTAAATAATTTTATTTATTCTATCTTAAATTATTTCCTCCATTTCGCAGCACTCTAACTGGATAATATTTTTTGTACCGTTAGGTGATGGGCTTGCAATGTGTCACTAATACACTAGAAGTAGTAGTAACAGAATTATAAACAAATTTTTAGAGTTGTTGGTAATTCTGTAGCTCTGCCTACCCCACTCTGGGAATGAAGGCATGGGTTTAGGTATGTATATATTCTATCTTATATAACTACTCTTCGCTTAACCCAATAAATATATCTAAAATAAGATTGATGTTAGAATCGCTAAAAGTTCGTAAATTATGTAAAAAAAATCGCATGGTTTGATCAACACACAGTCTGTAAATACCTGCAGAGGGAACGAGGAAACGTAGTGGGCAGCCTTTTGAATCGTTTTGTTTGTGGACACAAGTCCCCTGTGTGCCCGTCATTTCTATGTGACGCTCTTTGACGGCATAGCTGCCCATACAAATAAAGGGTGTGTTTGTTGTTTGCAATTAAGTGTCTTTGATTGTTCGTTTAACAATAAAAGTACCAATACATTTTATGAACGGATTAGACTCGCGTAGTGGCCTTATATTGATTTACACATTTTCAAGTTGAGCGCCTTTACTGTCAAGTAAATAAAATACAAATAATTTTTAAAGAGAAAAACACGTCAGAAAAAGCATAAATCATGATTTTGATTTATTTTAATTGTGGCAGCCTTTCGCTTGATCGGTGTTTGTTGTTTAACGAGGCATAAATTATTGTAGAAACAATGTATGACTTAGTTTAACCGTATTGAAATACATCATGTATAAAAATGGTATGAATATTACATTATTGCAGAAACCGGGAAGAAAGCCGTGGCGGGACGAGTATGAGTTGAAGCGGCTGAAATGCAGACATTCTTTCCGGTCGTGGCTTGTATAACGCTTTAATTATCCAAAATTGCGATAAAATATAACACAATTGTCAAAATATTTCAGCACAACAATATGTCAAAAAAAAGTAAAACTAATTGAGAAACTTAAACGCCGTTTGTAATTTATAGTCTTTATAAACTATGTATGACATTTTAAAAAGAAAAAAATATATAAAAGAACTTCGATTGTGGTTATCCTAGTTCAAACATGTTTTTAGAAACCGTGCAAGAGCATGTCGGACCATGCTCAGTGCAGGGTTCCGAAGCCGTTACGGCAAACACAAAAAACAACATGTATTAACTAATTTTCTATTTAAAGTTATTTGGTGCTGTCTTAGATGATTTTTAGTACATAGATATAAACACTTTAGTCGCGTGTATCTCAGGAACTAATGAAGTCTACTTATGGCCGGGTCCTATATTCAAACCGAGGATAGATAAGCTTCCTTCGGATTAAAATTTGACATATTTTGTATGGGCAAATGTCAAATATTAACCTGAAGTAAGCCTTATCTATCCGCGGTTTGAATATAGGAACCCGACATTAGTCGTGACAGTTTTCCTTTTAAATTCGTTATATGCGCTTTCATTAAAGATATTTTTCTGATTTTTAGTATTTGTAGCTAACAAAAATTACCGCTTTAAAGCTTAATATTTCATAAACGCATCCCTTAATCGAAATGCTGTTTTCGAAAACCCGCAATATTTTTGAAATACTTATCCAACTACATCTGACACAATGGGGTAGACGAGACATAAATATACATCCTCACGTTACACGTGTAGGGGAGGTACACTAAAAAAATATTTTTTTCAAAGGTTTATTTTACAACTGTGTTGGCGTGACTAATATGTATATTCATGCCAAATTACAGCTTTCTAGGTCTAAGGGTCTCTGAGCCAGGCGGCGGACGAACGGGACGGACAGACATGGCGAAACTATAAGGGTTCGTAGTTTGACTACGGAACCCTAATAAAAATTAAAATAACTTAGATAAAATTAATTGTCCTGAATTTCGAGGCACTGCAATTTACCCATACTTTTTTAAAATTTTACGTTGGCCTGGAACGAAAAGCTTCTCTTGCTGTTTTTTCAACAGTAAGGTGAACATTTCCAAGCATATCGGAGAAAATGCTTTTTATTATTATTTGTTAATTAAATCATAATGCTATTTAAACGCATTTGCGTCTCTGTAGAGCTAACTTCCTGAATACCTACAGTTTTGGACCTAAACTAGCAAATCAATTTGTGTGAGTGTAGTCTGAGTAACTAAAGTGAACCCCTGTATAATCACTTTAAGTCGACATCAAAGCGCATGAGCCTAGACCTGGTAGGTATAGATTATTTAATAACTTAAGTGCATTCAGCTTAAGACCGGTGAATTCTGGACTTCACCGAATTTATATATTAGGCAGGTATGGAATACAAGCGCTGTGGCTTTGCTTGGGTGCGATCTGTGTGTTTAATGAAAGAAGAAAAATAAAATGGTAAAATCCGCACCGGGATCTGTTGCGTAGTTTAAAAGAAGTAAGCGAAAACAGTCAGACATACAGATAGATGAACTTTATTTTATACAAGACTAGCTGTTGCCCGCGACTTGGTCCGCATAGAAGTCGATTTTCCGATAAGAAGTAGGTATCCTATGTTCTTGGTCGAAACTCAAGCAGTCTCTATAACATTGATTGACGGGCTTGCTATTCGGTTACTAAATGCTAAATTTAAATTATCTTTATTAATCATATAGGTAGTTTAAAACTTACAACAAAAAGTAATTTCTGATTTAGACTACAATATGCTTTCTAATGATTGTCAATATTTAGATGTGACCATTGTTTTTTTTTCACCAAATGATGATTTAATCATTTTAATCAATGTTAATCGACTGTTACCTAGTTCCTACATTTTGACAGTTGTTAACGCTCTAATCGTCTGTTAAGTGGCTAACATAGTTTGGTGAAATTGGTACTGAGTTTAGTTGTAAATTATTTAAATCAAATGTATAAATTCCTATAAACTAGCTACTTGTGTACTTCAAAATGACGTGTAAATTTATATTTTTTAATAAAAGGATCAAGCAATCACTCAATTCAGTTCACTAGAAATACTAGAATGCTCTGAAATTATTGTTTCAGGTTTCTGCGAAACTTCCTGGAAATACTATGAAAAATGAAGCCCTTTCGCACAGCGCCTGACTGAAAGATTACTTAAATAATTCCAGGTAGTTGTGTATACTCGTATGATGATGTCAAGTATATGGTGCTCCGAATGCTACGATTTTCCCCGTCCTATTTTCAGTGCTTTGTGTTGACTTCACTGCTCTGCAGCGTTTTTGATTCGCTGGGTACACTTTCATAAATTTGGTTGAAGCTTTTAAAACATTGCAATTTATAAAAAATACACCAGTCAAAAGCAGCTTTGGTTTAACCAGATTTTTGACCGTCACAACTCTCAAAAAACCGTTTTCAAAGATCGGCCGTTTTTCTGATCTATGCAAAGTTACCACAAAGTTCACAAGTTCCGTTCTTGTTCCGTTCTTAAAAAGTTCCTGGCACTGAAAACGACGGAGACAATTATGTAATGTAACTATACCTACAATTCACGGGCTTGTTTTGAAATTTCATATAATACGCCCTCTGATCTTATGTGGTGTATATCTAAGTTAACTTTAGCTGGCCTAGTATGGTGGCGATTATCGCGTGATAAAATGTGGATAAAGTATCCGTCACTCTAGTACTTATAGACACAGCCATATTAGGCCCCCAGGGCCAGCCTCTATTCTGCATCGTCTTTGCAACTAGATAGATAGATTTTTGTTTAGTGGCATATGTCATTCATTTGTGTTGCCACTATGATTTCGCCAATATCAGGTTAGGAAGGCACACGTTTTAACGGAGAACTATTTTGAATAGGGCAATAAAATAGGTACAAAGAATGTTTCGGTTTCAAATATTTACAACAAATACTTACATGTTTACAACTTAGTTCTATATTTATGAATGAAACTTATTAAATGTTTAATTAGAGGACTTTTTACAGGAGTTAACAAGTTTTTCATATTTACAGGATGTGGAATAGTTATCGTATTGTCAACGCTATGATAACTGTCATAAACTTGACAGTAATGGCGGCAGTGGCCAAGTCGAAACAATACAAATGAAATAGGGGAAAAGTGAATTTAGAGGTTATTGACTCAGGATTTAGGTCCGTTAATATTACAGTACTTAATCCTGAATAAGATCATCGATTCTAAATGTGTTTCAAACTTTAACAATATTTCTGTGGTTCAAGTTTGACTTACAGGTCTCAAAGATGGCATCTTACCATAGATTAAAGTTACTATCTTTCTTAAAATCAGATTGTTCAAACGGACACATTGAAGAAAATAGTGATAAGCTGATAACGTCCAACAACTTTTAATGTAAAGTAACTTTTTAATCTTACTAAAGATTACCCGAAACTAAAGCTAAATAATGCTGTTAATTGAACTCTTCCTTTTCAATTACGTGTGTATTTAAAACTTGTGTTACAACGACCGTGGGCTTGAGACTCGGTCGGTCTTTTGCACATACATACATACATACATATACCGTCACGCCTTCATCCCAGAGTGGGGTACGCAGAGCTACGGAATTACCAATAGGTATAGAATTGTTGATAATTCTGTAACCACAATTTGCACAAACAGGCTAAGATGTTTACCATGTGCATTATATTCACAGACCACTTACCCTATAGACTCCGCATACAAAGGCGCCCCCGTAAGCCATGCTTATGCTCACAGAACACTAATTGGTTGCCATGGTTCTATTGGCGCGCACCACGACGCGCACACTTGATTATTCGTTGACTTTGAACTAGCCAATCACGGTGCACTTTCCGCCCCCCGCGCCCCGCCGTTTTGGCTTAATGAGATACTAGACAAACTGTTCCGAAGCGGAGTCTATAGGGTAAGTGGTCTGTGATTATATTATACTCGTATACGGCTGCGTTTATCGTGTGATAAATTTTGGATAAGGGATCTGTCACCTTCTGACACGTAATATAAGTACCTGAGTGACGGATGCTTTATCCACTTTTGACGCGCGATATAGATGCAGCCATTCTAGGCCCACAGGTTGCAAGCACATCGCCTAACGATACTACAAGCCTTTGATCCCTTAGTCGTCTCAATCTTACTGTTAATTTAAGTAAAGTAAGGCAAAGTGAAGGATTTGCAACGGTTGTTGGTTTAGCGACTGAGACCACAGCGGGGTGTGCCCGGAATATTCTCGACTGATTAGTGGCACCCGGCGAGATTAGTTTTAAAAGTAGCCATTAGAACACGTTTTTACCCGTAACTTGGAGGACGTGGTTTTTGGGTGACTCTGATGAGGGTTTATTCCACTTTGATTTTAAGCCACGACTAAAAGAAGGGGGATGTTATAAACTTAACGAGTGTAGGTATCTGTGTCTCGTAGCTCCCAACGTAGGCCGATCCCGGTTCCGTACCGAAATGGTAAAAAAGGAACCCTTGTGGTGAGACTTCAGTGTCTGTCTGTCTGTATGTCACAGCAGTTTGTCTCAGAAACTAAAGAAACTATCAACTTGAAATTTGACATAGTTGCTTGCCTGCATCTTTGTTTAGTAGAAAATATGTAAATATTTTTCTAAAGAAAGTGAAAGTGATTTGACTATAGCAAACGGGGTGTCATATGAAAGGGCTCATTTTGCACATTTCAAAACCACTTATTTTTTTTTTTTCCGTGACGTACTTTTTGATTTATTGCCAAAAAATTACAAAAAATCACCGTTTCCCTCCCTAATTTTCTTAGATTATAGACCAAAAAATCAGAAAAATTCCTGATTTAAAGATTACTTACATGTATCGCAAAAAAACAAATGAAGTTTTCAAACTTTACAGTTTTTGACAAATTATCAAAAGACTTTAAAAAATCTGTATTAAAATTTAGGCTAGTCAAAATGGACCTTATTGCATAAATAATTAAGTTCATAACAAACTGAGTATTTTCTTTTGCGTTTTCCAAACATATTATATCAAATACGGAACCCTCCGTGTGTGTGTAAATAAAGTTCTTTTCATTTCTCCTGTTCGGAAAGTTTAATTTGAATGGGTAGATAGCCGGGTGGAAAATTGCCTTTTCACTTCTAAGGTGGAAAGTATTTTTTTTTTAATAGTTACGATTGGCCACGGATTCTATGATGATTGAGCTACGTCATATTATTACAATAAAAGCTTTTCGTGTACCTAAACTCGGCTATTCGTTAAACGACGTATTTATTACGGTCTATAGGTTCATATTAAAATAATTTTATGCCTAGTCTATATTTTTCACAATTACACAAAATCAACATTTAAAATTATTCCTCTATTCTGCTGCCCGCCATAATGCCATGATACTAGCATGACACTTTTTTTTCACGTTTCGGGACGTGGCAGTCTACAAAATACACATACCACCAACATTGCAACATTAAAAAGGTTTAATCGAGTTGTTCACGAGGACCTTATATACAACACTGGAGGTTGATCGCCGAACATCCGTTCGAAACAAGAAATTTGACCTTTATTAAGTTACGAATATATTCCATCTCTTTCCTCACATTCGAAATGAAAAGTAGTGTCTGACTCGGGTGAAAAACCCATTTGATGAATACCAAAGGACAATTTCACACATATTGGTCAGTATAGTCCTAAACTAAGCTCTACGCTTGCACTACAGGTAGGTACTTGACAATAATAAACACATGATAATAAATATATCTTTCATGAGTATATTATTAGATCCATCTGGGCAGAAAAGCCCCTTTATATGGCCCAATGCACACTATATCCTTAATAAACCTTTTGTGCCCAGTAATAACCACACATAAGCCAAATAAATGGATCCTAATATTGTTATTTAATATACAGGGTGGGTAATCCGTAAGGGTCAGTAGGAGGAAGTTGGACACTATATGAGATTGAACCATGTCTTTGAGTTCAGAACAAAAAACAACTGAATTCAAAGTTTTTTTTTTTAAATAAACTATTACCTTAACAACCAGGAATCAAGCTGGGATGTTTAAATTAATTTTAGACATGAAACTCCAGTACAAGAGTTATTTTCGTCGTGTTACACTACTTATGAATAATACTAAAGAAGGATTATTGTCCGTTCATTTTCCTTTTTGAGTATCCCATGACCCATGATTGGTCGAAGACGACACGGAATCAGCAAATAAAACATTTAATATACAGCTATACAGCTTCTTTTTACAGCGGGATAACTAAACTACCTATACATTATCGGAATATAAATCAAACAGGGTTAACAGTACGGTTGAAATTTTAATGGTTTTGCTTTGAGCTTGGGTTGTTTATGTTGTAGACCAGTAGCATCACTCTAGAGGTTTAATTATAAAGTTCACTTAAATGTGCTTAGTTCTAAAATTTTTCTTATTACTAGCTTTTATTTAACTTGCAATGTTCGTATATTAGTTTGTTTACTTAGGTTAAATTTGCAATTCTATTTTGAACTACTTTTCGTTATAATAATATGCTAAAATTTGGAATACATACGAGTATGTAAACCCGATAACGTTGCGATATTATGGTATTTAAGAGCTGGCGTTGCAAATGTCCAAAGGCGGCGGTGACCACTTTCCATCAGGTGGGCTATCTGCATGACGACGGCAATAAAAAATAAATAAATAAGGATTGCATATCAAGTTTAAGGATCACAAATTATAGTTATTTTAAGCCATGGGGTGCAATCCAACTAATTAATATATAATAAAAAAGTTAAAGCTATTTTCAGAACCGGTAAAGAATGGGCTTTCCTATGCCGTAATATGTACGCTAAGTTCTGGGACACCCTGTACTTCGGTCAGTTCATGGGCTTCGTGGCCCTTGATCGAAAAAAAAGTCCAAACTCAAGGTTCGCCAGAATTTATTGAGTGTAAAAAGGAAGTTCGGAAAAGTTAAAGCTGGCCTGGGCTGGGCATCACCACCTCTGGCACCCGAGGTGGGCTAATGCGGCAACTTGGGGGTAGGACGGCAAGGGAGACTCTTGAGGGGGGGCGACTTGAACACTTTCCGCCCGACACTTTTAGACAATTTTTTTAACAATATAATCACACCCTATTTAGACGATTGCATATTTATTATTTTACTTTTTAACCTTTTTTTGTGAAATTACCAACTTATAACACACTAGCTGTTGCGCGCATGTCCGTCCACGCAGAAAAATAAAACATAGCCTATGTCACTCAGGGTGAATGTAGATTTCCAATGGTGAAAGAATTTTTGAAATCGTAGTAGTTTTTGAGTTTATTCATTACAAGCATACACACACAAAAATACAAATAGGCAAGATTTGTATTTTTTTGTGTGTATGTTATAATGTTCGTGTAGATATTGTAAAAAAAAAACAGTGACTCAACCGATCGATGTAAAATTTGGAACGGAAACAGTTTTATAACCCGGAGACGAACGTAGAGTACTTTTTGTCCCGTAAAATCTGATAAGTAGTTACCGAGGGAACAGAGATAAAAAGGAGTCACGGCCAAAAGCTTAACTCCATATTTCAAAAGCATTCTAAAACTAAAAGCTGTTGTGTTGAGGCCATCGGTCTTTAGAGAGCCACTTTTAACGTCACGTAACTTAATAATTTTCGACCATCTTGGGTTTTCAGTGTTGACATGGTTGTTACCTAATAAAATAATTGTTAGGGCAAAGTAAATATACACAACAGTATTTCATCTTTGGCCCTTTTATGTTTTAAAGTCATAGCATTTTCTATGATTTGTTTTTATTAAATGTGAAAAAAGGACCTTCCCAGCACTTACCGATTAAGTTTTTCATCATACAACAAAACATTTAGGCGTAGACTGAGAAATCTTACTAAGAGCTCAACAGATGCAATAAGACCTATAATTGCTATAATTTGTTTATTACTTCCATAGTTTCTTCGTTGTAAATTTTTCTGACCTATTATTTTAAAACTGACATGTCTATTTTTGACTGAATGTCATTGACATTTAATCAGGCATTAATCAGGCAATTAATAAAACCTAGACCTTTAATATTTGGGTATCATTTGACACCTACCTACTGCGGCGGCGCATGCGCTTGTGCGGAGATGTCATCTCATTGTCCGGAGACCGAATCTTCTCACACACCCCACATGGGAGAGTTTGCGGGGCTAACTGCCCTATAAGTTAGCAGCTGCGCAACAGTAACGACGAGGCTTAGGGAAATACTAGACCATCCGATAAACGTGTTACACCGCACGGGTAACCGTATTCTTAGCCCCAGCGGTATCCGAACTACACGGATCCGTGTAACACTCGAGTTAGTCAGTGTATAATTCCGGACACAGAGACCTTAATTACCCGTGGGTATTAAGTATTGAGTACCCGTACCCGTACCCGTGTTAAAACGAAAAGAAGTCCTCGGTCTTAGGTAAGATTCGAACCTACATCTCCTCTGGCTCTCCGGGCCAATGCAGGAAGTAGCATTACCACTTATTATTTTCAATTAGTGATCGCTTGCTTTATGATGTTATACTGGTTTGTTTATACCGTGTGTAGGGCTTCGTAGACCTTTTCGGGTCCCTCGGGCCTCCATAAATCACCAAAACAGGATAAAGCGGGGACATTAGGGATTATTCTGCGGCTTCTGGTTTTATACAGCGCATATCATCGACCTAGGTAGGTATATGACACTAATAAGTGTTATTTGCTAATGCGTCACATTATGCCAACAAACGGTTAAAGGGTTATTTTGTAGGATTGAACACGTGTTGATTGGCATTGTTGTATACCGCAGTTTCTGTTACAGAGTGGATTCAAACTAAGCCAATAGTATGTACAGTCGAACTCAGAAATAGTTGAACATGTTAGTAGAAAAGGAAAGTTCCTTGATGAATTTATTCTCTACAAAATACACATACAAAAGTTATATCGCTTAAATAATTTCCGCCAGGCACCGATGTTTTTTTACTCTTCTTAAGTTTTATACGACTGGATAGTTTATCACAGTAATTACAGTGTGTGCTTACTTTTGTACAAAGGCATTCTTTCACTATAACTAAGGTTCTAAAAGGTTTACTTCTGAGCATTTTATTTACCTTCCGTTTGTGGGAAAATGTTAATGAAAATGGACTAGATTTACTTAATTTTCCACTGTCTCTTAAAGAGAGTCATGTGTTTGAACTCCTTGGTATGTGAGAATATCTGACTGTCATCATCTAGGACCCTTCGAGCAACACATTCGCACTATTTCCCCTCTGTCATACTACAAGCCCAATGCGCATCTAATAAAACTAGACAGAACTATTTGACTGTAATATTCATAGCTAAGGCTCCCTTCCGCTAGGGAGGCCGTGATGCTCGAAGTCTAGGACCCTGACTTCTTAACCATCTTTATGCCGAATCCAAACTTACGGGTATAGTTAGAGCTGTCCATTTTCAAGGGGGTTATTATGACATGGCTTTGCAGTTCATTTTACAGCGAGCGTAAAGGACAGAGATATATAAGTTATATAGCTCTGTCTTGTTCTCTCAGCGTAAACAAAATTGCATAGCTATGTCATAATAACCCCTAGTTCTAAATACTTACTAAATAAATACGCGTATTTTTTTTATAACGCATTAAAATGGTGTAATCATGTAGTGTTTTTTTACATTTTTAACGACACAGGTTTTCTACGTTAATTTTTTTTATTTTAAATGTTTTTATTTTTAAACTACGAACTACGCTTATTTTTTTGCTAGTTGCTACGTGGAGCCTAGTAATTGCAACTATCTGGTTAATTAATGACTTAAATAACTCCCTCTCGGATCACAGTTTGAGCAACGACAGGT
The DNA here is from genome assembly GCA_963966035.1 of Acleris laterana. Taxonomy (NCBI): domain Eukaryota; kingdom Metazoa; phylum Arthropoda; class Insecta; order Lepidoptera; family Tortricidae; genus Acleris; species Acleris laterana. The sequence continues at coordinate 75,606,135 of OZ014438.1, read as the reverse complement.
TTGTATTTCTTAGTATAGAAGTAAAATGTCACGCCTGTCGTTATTCAAAACAATTACAAGTTCTTATATTAAAGGTATAATATAATGGTCGACTATGAACACTTCGGTACACGTGTCAAACTGAACTAGACACTACGATGAATGGTTTTTCTCATTATGACTTGTCATATTAATCCCAAACAGGGACTAGAATAGGAATGAGACTAGTGATTTCCCTCGGGAAAACATCCTGTAGCCAGCACCAACTTATCTCTGCGGCTGGTAGCGGCGCTACTATACAAAGATTACAAAAACCTACTATGCAAAGATGTTAGTTTCAGTTTTGATCGGTTACTTTGATAAGTTTGTAGAGTTAACGGGAATATTACGGACACGTTTCAGGTTTATGAATCGGAAAAAGATGTTTAGTCGTTTTAGATTTATTATTTCCATATTTTGTGTCAATATGTTTTGGATTTTTTTGCTGGAATTGCCAATAGTAAATAGTGTTTATGATATTTTAAACCTGCGCCGATCGTACGCCGGGTGTACAGTGGCGCCCTCATTACTATTATTGTGTTTTCTAATAAACTAAAGTATTTTCTTGAAATTGATCAGTAGGTTTTTGTACTACAAATGAAAACACAACTTATAGGGTATATCATATAGTTTAATAACAATTCACCTTCGAGTTATCAACTTAACGGAAAAAAGTGGCCACCTTTTCCCGTTAAGCTGACTAATCAAAGGGCAATTGTTATTTAAGTTTGTTACGTATCCCATAAATTGTGTTTTTAATTGCGCTACAAAAACGTATAGTCTGATTTCAAGGAAATTCTTCAGTGAATTAGAAAACACAATAATAGTAATGAGGGCGCCAATGGACGCTCAACGTTTGCTCGGTGCAGTCTCAAAGCAAGCTTAGCTTCCGAGAAGATAAGAAGGAAAACATTCAAAATATTGATTCAGTTAATTTCCCACATGGAGGATTCTTTTACACGTCGGTAAATTGAATTTACCAGCGCTTCGGACAAGGCCATCATTGGAAAGAAGATGTGCCACAGGAAACTCCACCAGGAGACAATTTTTTCAATCATAAAACACAATAATGCTTAGATATTAATTCAAGCTAAATCATAATATTACTTCCTTCAGGACTTTTGTAAAAATGACACCTAAAACTTTTTTTTCCATTTATAATTAAAATAATTATATCTATAAAACATTGTTAATTTACATGAAAAACTCAACATTTAACTACATATGTAGGCAGTTCACTACAACGCGGCCCTTTTACAAATAATTTGTCACGAATGACGTCAGTGTAGCCAGAATGTATGCTGTAAAAAAGGTGATTCTTGTTGAAATGTACGTACCTACATTTTCAATTCCTTTATCAATCTTATGTATTCATTTTGAGAAAAGCACTATACCTACCTACTTCGAGCAATATGAGCCTTCCAGGACTCGTATCTCGTATGTATAAAGCCCTCTCCTGGTGGCTCAGGGTTTTTAACTCATACTCGTCCAGGAAGGCTCACTTACTAGTTGGTCTCTGCAGTAATGTATCTACTATAACACTAACACCAAATAAAATCTTTACCAATGTAAGGTCTGATGTTGTATCAACAGATGTCAATAAATTTAATTTAAAAATAATGACTAGGAGAACAACACGACGAAGTCTCAACGTCAAAAGCAATAACTAGAATATTTCATTGTAATACAAGTCTTTGCGAGCGTGAACAGAGGACCGGACCAGGAGGGTTATTATTACATAGGTAGCTATGCAGTTCAGTTTAAGCTGAGAGAAAAGGACAAACCTATACCTATAACTGCTATAGCTCTGTCCTTTACGCTCACCGTAAAATGAACTGCATAGCCATGTCATAATAATCCCCCAGACCCCACAAAGAGCACACGTCTTTACGACTATAAATCGATACCTTAGTACACAATTGTACTAATTACATTAGAAAAGTTATTGTAATTAGTGTTTGTGCACAAATCATAAGTTCGTAACTTGATTGGCAAAAAATAATGATTTACTTAGTACGATTGTGCACTAAGGTATCGAAATATGAAATCAATTTGTCTATAGGTACATTGTACTATACTTTAGTTTCTGAGAACTAATGTGATAACAACCTTCAAAATTATTCTATTATTAGGATTCCGTAGGAAAAATATAATAATTGAACTATTGCGTCGACGGACAAACAGACGTGTCACCGGAACATATTTCATTTCTGATTCGAATCAAGCGGTTACGGGTTCAATCCGGGAAGGTAAACACTCGTATTTTTGTATAGACACGAGTATTTCTCGTTTCCGAGTGTTGAATGTATTTTATGTATTTTTGTAACAGTATGTTTGTCATTGTCCATTGCAAGCCTTGGGACCAGGATGATTTGTATATTTTTTCTTGCAAAAGGAGCCGAAATATTATAAAATATTTATGCAAGGGGTTACCCCCTGACATACCAAAAGCTTAATAAGAACTTCCCAATACATACCAGGATTTATCTTACTAATCAAGCCAGTTTTTTTTTACCTTTGTTTTATTTTAGTAGTTTATCAAATAAATTAACAATCATAAGCACCTAAAAAACTTGGTATACATTGTATCCACCAGAAAACACCCACCCTGTAGACAATTGTACAGATAACTGAAATAGTTCACGGCATTCGAAATATAAAAATTCAAATATTTACTTTTAATAACCACTGTGGCAAACGTGTCGCTGCGTTAATAACAAACTTTTTACAAGTAGCGAACGATGCTGAAGTTCGTTGGTACGAGTATGTTACGGTGTTATTTTTTTTTACATTTGAGGTTACATTTTTGTAATGCTAACAGCTTGATGCTTTACGTAAAGCTAAATTCTTTCCCTGAAAAAAGGCAATAAAAATTCAACTCACTTTTGGTCATAATTCATACATTGCCTAATAAAGGAAGATCCCAGTTTTATAAAAACAAAGCATATAATAAGTCGACAATTCAAAGTACTGAACGTCGTCGCAAAGTCTGTATCAATAAAGTATTCATAAAAACACAGGTGTGCAGTTCACACGCGGCGCGGTAGAAGTAAAAAGCCTTGTTTGAATGTTGGGTACTACGGGCAACGCATAGTGTCGCTTCTTCGTTCCATCGAGTTTAAAAGAGTTTAAAAAGAAAAGAAACGAAAACACGTGATTTGATTTGAGCTGTCACATGTATCATTCTAAATTGGCCCAACTTTAGTCAAGCAATGGTACAATAACTACAAATATGAGGTCGGGTCGGTCATCTCAAGCCGAAAATCGCAATGTTAATTAGTCTACAGGATCCGCAATCACAGTAAATGGATTGACATCAAATACTAAACTATTCTCTACAACCTACAACTGATAATTCCAAAACGGCGCCTAAAATCTATCAGCCGCGCGTTCGCGCTCTTCGAACTAAAAGGTGTTAAATGGTAACGCCATCTGTGAACACGTCATGTGGATAAAACCATCAATCATTCACTCTATAGGTAACTAATTGATCGATGCCATTTTAAAAGGCGAGGCGAAAACACTGAAAAATAGTTTTTGCTCCGTGAATCTCTTTGTTACTGAAACGAAGCGAATTGAAACAATGTTATACGCTGAAAGGGTTTAAAAAGACGTGGCGGCAGTTTGACAGATCTGTTGTTGACATCGGTTTTTGTTTCACTGTTTATGGCCAGTTATTTTGAAGCTTTTACTTTATCTTAAAAATGGAAGCCTTTTTTCATTTATCTGTACATGCCTCTGTTTAACCAACTACAAAAATTGGATTTCCAAATTTGGTTGTATTTTTTAATATAGAAAAATTAAGTAATTTGATAACAAATAATAAATTTTGAGATTTAAAAAAAAAAAAATTACATTGAAGTGTCCAAAGTATGAGAAAAATCCCTAAACAGTAAATCCAGATTATTAATAGTACATACATACTCAGGTGTCTGTCTCTGTTACACTCTCTGTGTTTGGCTTATGGCAGTGTGGTCTCTTAGGCGACACGTCGCAACTGTCTTCCGCTCGCGACTAAGATTGCGCTCGCTCAACGGTTACTTCTTCATATTTTAAATTATGCAGAAGTTGCTATGGTGATCTTTCTAAGGACCAACTTACCAAGCTTGAGCGAATCTAAAATGCATGCATTCGGTTCATATTATGCATTCGGTTCATATTTGGGTTTCGCAAGTATGACCTCGTTTCACCTCCCGTTTGCAGCTCAAGTAGCTTCCAGCCCTTTGTCGGTACCATCACATTATCAATCTTCTTTATCTCCCCACTGTCTCAAGGAGCGTTTTAGTTATTTTAATTGGGTGAGTATAGTTTTTTGAAGTGGTGTATTTTATATTTTATTTCAATAGGAATTATTACATAGATCTGAGAATAAAAATCCTTAAAATTTTATGTTTTATAGTTTTTCCGAAATCATTTATTAAAATACTTAGGTGACAGTTCATAACTTTCTATGCCTGTTTTCCCCTTACGCCTTGGTCTCCAATGAAAAAAAAAGTAATCGTTGACAGTTCTCGTTTCTTAAACAATTACACCTGTATTTGATTGTTTTGATTTCGTTTGCAAGTTTGTTTCGACCGTATTTTAACGACAACTCTTGCTTGCACCCTGGACTCTGGCTTTTCTACATCTCTCCACGACCCTGGCACGGATTTCGGACACCGATCGATTATTATCTCGATGATTTGCGGCACTTTGATAACGATTTTCTTTTTGGACTAAACAAACACAAATTGGTTTGTTCAAACCTCTTGGACACGCTTGGTAGCGATGGAAAAACAAGAATTATATAATCGTGTATATAACTCGGACATAGGACAGTCGAAATAAACTTGCAAACGAAATCAAAATAATCAATACAGGTGAAATTGTAACGGATTGTTTGACAAATGAGAACTGTCAACGATTACTTTTTCTCATTTCTTTATTTTTTTCATTGGAGACAATGGCGTAAGAGGGAAACAGGCATAGTAAGTTATGAACTGTCACATCATTGTTTTAAAAAAATATTTCAGAAAAACTAAAAAAGATAAAAATAATAGGATTTTTATTTTCAGATCTATATAATAATTCCTATCGAAATAAAATATAAAATACACCACTTCAAAAAACTATACTCACCCGAAAAAAATATCTTAACTGTTACCTCTTCTTCTTCTAAGGTTTACAATATCTCCATAATAAGTGATCGTATGCAAGAGAGAGTGTGAAAGAGATAGACAGCCGAGTACTAGGTATGAATACTATAAATATTTTCGTTTTTCTGTACTGAAATACAGACAGAACCAAAATCCGTTTCATAATTGAAAACAGAACGTACATTCGAAAACTGTGCCTCTATTTTAGGCGGTAAACACCATATCGTCAAGTAAATAAGAGCAATAAAATTTGTGACAATACGATAACAGATCAAATACGATATGGTTTTTACCGCGTAGAATCTCGGCCCTGGATGGAACGTTACCCCGAACATCGGCTCTGCATATCTGAGCAATACTCTCTACTCTACACTATTTCTGGTCAGACTGGTGGTAGTGGTGGTAGGAGCTTGCGCAAAGTAGTCCTGATCGCTACCACCATCTTATCCTTTAACCATCCAAAGCATTGCTATTCGGATTATTCAATTCCAGTATGGGTATAAGACAATCGGTTAACTAACATGCATTCCATCTTCGTCCTCAGACAGGCAACGCGTTTGCAGAGTTAGGATTTCAGTCTCGAGCATGTAAGAACTCACCCACTTCCCATCAGGTGGCCTGTGTGCTCCTTTCCTTACCCTACAAAAACTGCCCATGCCATTGATGAACAAAATTCGTGTGACCTCACCTGAAACAAAAAAACATATTGAGCGTATTGTTTTTCTAAAATAAAAGTACCTAGTCCCAAACTACGAAAAGAATATATCTATCTAGATAATCTATATAGACTTTCAGAAGCTGTAAATTTCGCTGTTAAGGAAAGTTTAGCAATGTTTCAGAAATCGCACATCACTAGCTTGCGTCGAATCGATATCTGTTAGTTCTTTACCACACTCCTTTTCTTTGTCATATGAAATTAAACGATAGAGCTAAAATTCATCTGTCTTATAGATAATAAGGACAGATAAATCCCGATTTACATTGGTCAAGGACAGTGGACAGTGGACAATGACAGTGGGCAGTAGTGTAAAGTAGCGAGTCAAATTGCCTTGCCAGTGGTTCCAAATAGAATCGCTTTGTATTTTTACACTCCGCTGTCCTCCGCACTGTACTTGCCACTGTCCTTGACCAGTTTAAATCGGGCTTAAGATTAATTGATTGATTTATACAACTACTCGTAGATAGGGTCATGCTTTTATATCAAACTACATCGAATTAAATAGTGCCACTGGTTCACAGATGTCTAAACAACATAATTCGCCATTTACCATATAACATGTATTTAAACACCTTTCTCGTGCATAAGTGTGTCTATGTATTACTTAAAGGAGTTTTTTGATGAAGTCCAAAAGTAGTTAATTTTTATGAAGTTACAATTTAGTTAAGTACGCTTATATAGAACGTTTATATTTTTATAAATCTAAATAGTTGTAAGCAACCGTAGACTTAAATACCCAAATTTTAGCACTCTTATGTTGCTATACCCTTGTAGGACGACACATGTATTGACCCATAAAATGTAATATGACATGCAATAAATAATTTATATTTCTAAATTATCGACAACCAATCGAGTTCGGAGTTTTCGGGAGACTGAGCACGTGACTGTGAATGACATAGACACAGCAACAGTTTTTAGGGTTCCGAGGGCAAACAAGACGATTCTATTTGGAATCACTGGCAAGGCAAGTTTCGCCATGTTTATGCTGTTGTTCATTTTTTTACATATATATTTTTTAAATGAAGTAATGTATCATTGGATAGTAGCTCTTAAAAAATCCTACATATATGTATATATAAATACGGAACACTACACTGAGCTAGGTTCAACATGGTCTTGCCCAGATTTTTACACCAAAGAAATGGTCAGATAATAAATCTGTACAAGAGATACGGGGTTATTTCAAAGTTTTTAGGTCGCTATTAGGATCGGTTTAAAAAACATTGTACATAATTAAAGGCACGATCGCATCCTTTGTGTAACGAAAGTCAGTCGTACAAACTATATGGGTAACTTTCGTTACACAAAGGAATCAATTAAGTTTTGTTTTAATTAAAGCCTAAACAATCTAAAAAATATATGAAAACAACCCATTAAAGAAAGAACATCTCATTTAATAACACCGGCGAAATTACTTCACATAGTGCTGTAGGAATCCTTTGACGAGTTGTTTTGACGTTATTGAGCCGGGACCTATTGCAGCGATGCAATGTATCACGAAAAGCATGCGGCCTATCAACCAATGAAACTGAGCCTTAAGTGTGTTTATCTCTGCCTAGTGCCCACACACTACACATAGTGCAAGCCGCGATCTCCGTTTGTGACTAGGTGGGTACATTTGAGAGAGATTCTCATTTTATTCATTAATGATATGTTTAATAAAGAGCACCTAAACTTTAAGCCTTTTCATTATAAACACGAGGCGCTAAAAGACAATAAATAGCCCATAGCAGCTAAATAAAATAAAATGTTTAGTTAAATATAGGTAGGTAACTTATAAGTAATAATAAAGCTCGTGACAGAACTATTTTTAAATTTGCGTGGGCAAAATATCCCAGCGACGTTTTGGAATGAAATGGTTCTTTTACAAGTTTACGAGCAATGTGGGCTATTTCTGATTTGAACTTTCTGATACCTGAGAGATTTCATTCCATTTCTAGACATATACTCCGAAAATGTGTGTGCACGGTCGAAATCGGAGCGTACGGAGCGGAGGAATTTGTTGCTTTGTATTGGTTTCTATGGTACAGCGTGCACTGGATCAGTATACCTGTATTCATGTAAATCAATACAAAGCAACAAATCCGTCTGCCCCGAACGCTTCGATTCCGACCCAGATGTTGGCGGTTCGACCGGCGACCGCCGCACAGTGGGAGATCGGAGGAAAAAAGTCCCATTTCGCTAGGTTCTAAAACTGCATTCCGGCCATAATTTATGTGAAATAGACCCCTTGACTAAGTTAATTCCAAAGTATTTATCTAACAGGTTACTTATTAAGAACGTTAATCAGCTCTCTAACTGGACTAGACTACGCGCGTTGTATTTTATACGAAATTTTATGGTTATTTTGAAATGTGAAATTACTAGTAATAAGGCGATATTAATAAAATAAAAATAATAACAATAACATACCATGTTTTGTACTATTAGAAAAGTATATTTGCGTTCGTGAAAGGCCACGTGTTTTTTTATTGTTTATTTTTTTGTGGTTATCGATTTTCATCAGGTTTTTGAAAAATAAACGCTTGTAACTGTCTTGCCATCCACTGCCTTCCAGTGAATTGTGTATCAAAACATTCTTTGAAGTCTTGGCTATCATTATCTATTAGAATTAGCTGCTACAAAGTGCTACTTTAAGAGATATCTTAATTACAACTAATTAACCTAATAACTCCTGTTAAAATGCATGTTTGCGTAAACCTCTTTAATGACGGTAATTAACTAATATATCAATGGAAAACATTAAAATAGGGTAGAATAATATATTTATATTCATTTTCGGGTGTCACGTCAAGAAAGTAACATCGAATTTAAACATGTCTACTTTCAGCATTTCCAATAAGGAATTAGTTGACATTTTGCTTTTAAGCGGTCGGGAAGTGCACAAGTGTCTCGAAAATATCAAGACCAAGTACCCTGCTCTTGTTGATGATGATTTGGAGCAAGTTTATCGTCACCTAAGCCAGCATTTCATACCTGCGTTTTCAAAGAAGTGGAAGCAATCGGCCAGAATTAAGGCTAAGTTTTACAATAAAAATGAAGCCTGGTTGCAGCTGGCATTTACTTTGCCAGCATCTTCGGCAGCAGCAAAGAGTCCAGAAGAAGAAGAAGGCGAGCCTGGACCTTCGAAACGGTCACGAATGGGACGTCCAAAAAAATCCTTTCAGGAATGCTGCGACCGCAGAAAGCGCTACAAAGTGAGGACTTTATGCGACAATTACCCTCAAGAGATGATTATGAAGGCTGCTAGCAATCTGGAAGAAGAAAAATTAGACAGAGCAAGCATTGGCATTGTTCTTGGATGCCTCTTTGTCGAAGCATCAATACGAGATTATAAAAAAGGCGACGAAGGACTTGGGGTGCGACATTTTTCCTTGCTACGACTTAGTTGCAAACGCAAAAAGAGCATGTTTAATTGAAGAGATAGATTGCACCGAATCCTACGCCTGTGTAGAGTAACAAAGTTTATTGGATCACACTACAAAACGGATTTTTATGACCAAAACTAATGAAGAGTTGGCGGAAATTAATGACCGCTGTACATTAGTTTCAAAGTTTTAAAATATAAACTTTATATGTTTTCAATTCGTAGAACTTACATTTTTAATAAAATATCCATTTACTAATTACAAATGCATTTTTTCTTATTTTAAGCCTTAACTACCATAAAAAACCCATTTTTTTAATCACTTCACTGACTGATAAGCACTAATGATGTTAACTCTTATTATAATCACTTAGTCCTATCATAATATTATCATAACACTAATTATTAACAGTAATAAACAACCGTAAGGACTTTTTTCCGCGCGCCCATACACCGTCTCCCACTGTGAGCCGGCCAGATCGCGCGACATGCTGTATAGTATGACTTTATGAGGCACTGAGCAACCCGGTCGCGCGATGTCGCAGTCGCTTAGGTTGGTCGATACCTGGACGTCTAGCACAAGTTGCCCGCGACTCGTTTGTCGCTCGGTAATCTCTTTCTACCTAGTCTGAAACAAAAGACGCACAAAACGACAAGTGACACAATACAACTTGTGCTATCCGTGCTGGGGCTACAGACAACATACTAAACGCTAACGTAAACGATTTTCGTAAACTGTCAAATAGTAAGAATTGACATGAGCGCTCGACGCGATTGTCCGGCAGCTTACGTCAATCAGAATGCATCTTTTCTGGGCCTACTGAGGACTTATTTTCTTAAATTCAGCACTTTCGAGACTATCGAGCGAGCGAACTCGAATAAACTGTTGTTATTAGTACGTTCTGACGGGACAAATTAAACTTGCCGGTTAATAACTCGCCCGTCAAGTTCAAGAGCGAGTCGTTTAAGAGAATCGCCTACCAGAAAAGGGATCGCAAATGTCGTGCCGTCCTTAGAGAAATAAGTTAGCTGAAGGTCCTTAAGGCGTAGCGTTCAGGCGCAACGTAACGTTACTAAAAATGAATTTGACGTAAGGTCAAACGGGGCTATTGTTACAGATGCATCTCTTAATTTTTTGAATGGAGTTCAACGTTTTAAAACTATTTATCCTTTTTCTTATATAAATTAAGGTACTTAAACTATTTACCAGAAAAGGACGCAAAAATAGTTTTAAAACGTTGAAATCCCTTAAAAAACATTAAGAGATGCATTTACCCCTCGGTCACAATAGCCCCGCTTGACCTTATTTACTAAAGGACCTTTATAAAACCGGTCCTAAGGGGGTCCTTTAAAATGTCGTGTACAGTCAGAGTAATCTTATCGTTAGCGTATTGTGTGTGTTATTGTACTGTCACCGTTATGATAGCTCTTGTTTCCTTGAGAGTAGAGGCGGTCGAGCTAAAAACAATACCATAACAAGTCAAAAGCAATATGGTTTTAATCAGTATAATAAAATTCCAAGGAACCCAACTTGGCAACAGGCTTGATGGTAGCCATCCAAAGGTATAACAATAAAATATGCTAACACAAACCTGAATCATCACGAATAAAAGTTCTAAATTAAATTAAGCATATTGAGTCGACGGGAACTTTCTAAATCAACTTGGAAAACTTTGGAAATCTTGACGTTTATTTACAGAATAATAAAGCGATATTTTGTTAGCCATAGTAAAATGTGGGGGCAGACGTTGAGCGTTATTTGAAACAATTCATTAAATATAACAAAAGGTTGGCGTTTTCAATTGTATCATTCTTAATAAACATTCCTAATGATATTTAAGACAAAGTGGAATCTGTTTTCTCGATCAGTACTGGGTGGATAAGAAATGAATCTATCCCAAGTCCCGAGACAGTGCACAACCATGAAGTCACCGATTTTTATGAATAATGTGGACGTTGACAACGGTAAAACATTAAACTTACTTGTTGCCGTGAAGGAATATTAATAACAGCTTTCTTTTCGCGTAGCCTATGGACGCCTACAATACCAGAAGTATTGCATGCTCGTTGCCGACCCTTTAAAAACCTCTTTACTCCCTCTTGAAGAACTAAGCAGCCATTCGTAAAATTTATATTTTATGATTAATCTGTTCTTAATAAACATATTTTGTAATATTATGTAAAAGCGTACCTGGGCGTACAGTTGTACTGTACCAAAACTTAATAAGTACTTAAAACTTTAATATCTCGGCTCCGATGTTATTTTAAGCATTTTATTTTAAATATATGTTTATATGTATTTAGTAGAAAGAAGCGGTCTCTCCCTACCCCTCTGGGAAACAGGCGTGATTTAATATATGTATTTAGAAGTCCCCTAAACCTTTAATAGAGAATCAGCCGTAAGAAAAAACAATGTAATAGTCATCCGAACATACCCAATGCCCTGTGTACCATAAAATCTTATAAATTACACTATATTTAAACTACTCTACTACAGATGAATAAAGAGGAAGCGAAAGTTGTATTTTTAGAGCGGTCTTATCTTATCTTATCTTTTGTATGGGGTCCTTACGGATACACTTCGACCCTATGGGATCTTTTGTGTAATTACCCCTCTTTTAGCTCTTACTCCAATGCAGCCTCCACCCCTTCCAAATAGCGGATAGTGGAGTGCAATGGCAGAGCCTTGAAATCGTTCGGTTCTGGGTAGCCACAACCGAGTATTTTCATTCTTACTCCGGCGAGTGCGTCACATTCACACAATAAGTGTTTCATTGTTTCCACCTCCTCGCCGCACATTCTACAATCTGTGTTGTCATATAGGCCCATCTTTGCTAGGAGATGTTTAACCCCAAAGTGCCCTGTAAACACTCCGATAACGAATCGGAGTTGTCTTCTGCTGAGTTTCCAAAGTTTTTTGGTCCAGCTCTGGTCAACTCTTTCTATGAAGTGCTTTGCATGCCCTAAGCCTACCGTAGTTTTCCACTCCTTGTGGTGGTTTTCTAGGGTGTTATCGTTCAGGGCTGCTTTTATGGTGCCCGGCGAGGGTGCCACAAATGGTTCTGGTCCGACGTATGCGTCCTTGGACCCTTCCCTTGCCAGCTCATCCGCGGCTTCATTTCCAGGATAGCCTTCGTGTCCTGGAATCCACATCAGTTTCACTTTGTTGTGCCTACCAAGCCTGTTTAAGGCTTGGATTCCATTGTAGACTAGTTTCGAGTCTACTTTAGGCGCTGTCAGTGCCTTTAGTGCCGCTTGGCTGTCACTTAGAATGTAGATAGTCGTGTCCTGTGGAGATCTACCTATATTCTCTTGCGTACAGGCAATTATCGCATACAACTCCGCCTGGAAGACCGTTGCATAGTTGCCCATACTAATGCTACTGTTATAGTCTTTGGCGTAAATACCCGCCCCCGTACCGGTGCTCATTTTTGAACCATCAGTGTACCATATCGCGTTGTCTTCCTCTGAGAGGTGCAACCCATCTTTCCATTCATCCCTGGTTGGGATGTGGACATTGAAGTTCCTCCGGAATACATACTTGGGCTGCATTTTATCGCAGCCCATCGTCAGTATTCAGTGAAGTTATACAGTCAGTGTCTGGTTCTAGGCGATGCGTCGCTCCACAGGCCCGTCTCTTTCAACCTCTGTAGCGACTTGCACGCCTCAGACTGAATGGCAATATGCAGTGGTGGCAGGTTTAGTAAGACCTCCATTGCCACCGTCGGCGTCGTTCTGAACGCCCCTGTTATAGCCATGCAAGCCACCCTCTGCACCTTAGTTAGAGAGTCCTTACACGTCCTTAGCGTTGTTCTTGGCCACCAGGCCAAGCAGCCATACATGATTATGGGTCTTACCATCATGGTATAGATCCACTTCAGAACTTTTGGGTTAAGGCCCCAAGTCTTTCCATATGCTGATCTGCACATTCCAAACACTCTCAACGCTTTTGTTAACGCGTTGTCTACGTGTTTCTTCCAAGTGAGCTCTTTATCTAGTATTATACCTAGATATTTCACCTCACTTGACAATTTTAGTGCCTCGCCAAACAGTTTTAGCTGTTTAATATGTTTGAGGTCCCTTTTCTTAGTAAATGGAATTACTACAGTTTTGCTGGGATTGATGGATAGTTGGTGGCTAATGCACCAGCTTTCCACCTTTTTCAGAGCTTTTCCCATGATTTCCGATACTGTATCCGGAAATTTCCCGTTGATAAGTATCACAAGATCATCTGCATACCCAACAGTGTGTATTGGACCAGTGTTGAGTTCCTCTAGGAGTGAGTTTACCACCAGGCTCCATAGAGTTGGTGAGAGAACCCCTTCCTGGGGACATCCTTTTGTCGTTGTGGCGTATAGGACGTCACCCAGAAGACTTGACTTTATTAGCCTACTGTTTAGCATGTTGCCTATCCATTTACATATGGTTGGTTCAATGCCATGCCTAGCAGCCGATGTGCTTATGGCTTCAAACGTAGTTCTGTCAAATGCTCCCTCCACATCGAGAAATGCCGCGAGACATATCTCTTTGTTCTCGAGTGCATTTTCAGCTTTATTCACTACAAAATGAATCGCAGTATCTGTGGATTTACCCGGTTGATATGCGCATTGCATTTTATGCAGTGGATACCGCCTTAGAGCTCCATCTCTAATGTGCCTGTCTACCAGTTTCTCTAGTGTTTTTAGAAAGAATGATGACAGGCTTATTGGCCTGTATGATTTGGCATCACTGTAATCTGCCTTGCCTGGTTTTGGCAGGTAAATCACTTTAACGAGCTTCCACACGTGTGGCACGTGCCCGAAGGCTAAGCACGCTCTGTACAACCTGCTTAAGTGCGGGATAATTATATTTGCACCCTCTTGTAGTAGAATTGGATATACCTCGTCCGGTCCTGGCGCTTTGTATGGTTGGAAGGACGATAATGCCCATCTTATCCTGCTGTCGTCTACTACCTTTTTGGCAGTGTCCCAATTATATCTGGTTGTGCGTGCTGTCTGTTCTGACACACACATTGGTTCACTGTCTATTTCGCTCTCGCGTATGATCGAGCCGGGAAAGTGCGTGCTACACATCACTTTCAGGGTGTCTAAACCTGATTCTGTCATCCTTCCCCTATCGTCTTTTATTGACGTTAGCGGAGTTGACCTCGCTACTGCTAGTGCTTTTGAGAGCCTCATACCTTCTGGTATTGAGCCTATTTGGTTGCAGTGGTTCCGCCACGCACTCCTTTTTGCCTTTCTTACAGCTTTATTATACTCCGTGAGCTTGTGAGCGTAGTTGCTAAAGTTATTCGTCGCCTTCGCGTCATTGAAGATCGCCCTAGTTTCACTTCTGATTTTGGTTATCTCAGGGTTCCACCAGGGTATCTTCTTGGCTAGCACCCTTTTTTCTGGGCAATTATTGGTCCAAGCAGTGTGTATTGCTCGTACCATGTTGTCCGCTTCAAATTCGATATCAATAATAGAATTTAGCTTACCTTTCGGATCTCCTAGTTCTACCTTTAGGTCACGTTTGAAGGATGACCAATCGGTGTTCCTAGGATTTCTTTTACGCACAGTTTCAATTGGTATATCGGTCCTGTACCTAAAGCATATATACCTGTGATCTGACAATGAGATTTCATTGGAAACATGCCAAGAGTGAATATAATCGTAAATGTGGTTAGACGCCACCGTTATGTCAATTACTTCTCCGCGCCTAGCATTGACGAAAGTTGGGCTGTTCCCTTTATTGAGTAATTGTAAAGAAGAGCTCACCAGAAAATCCAGTAACTTCTCTCCCCGTTTGTTGACATCCGAGCTGCCCCAGATGACGTGGTGTGCATTAGCGTCGCAGCCGATGATCAGGTCGGTGTTCACCTGACTGCCAGTTGCGACAAGACTCCGGAGTTGAGGTGTGATGGGGTCCGTCGCTTCGTATGGGAGGTAGGCAGACGAGATGATGAGAGTCTTGCCTAACCTCCTCTCCTGGATCTTAATGGTGGTAAGATCCCTAGAACAGTAAGCATTATAAGGCATGGCATTTATGCCATTTTTGACATACACACAAGTCCTCATATTATTCTCGGGGCAGAGGTAATAGATAACTCCTCCCGTGCCGTTTAGTCCCCTAATCTCGCCCTTGTATAGGTAAGGTTCTTGAATCAGGGCTACATCGAATTTATCACTCTTTAGCTGCTTGGCCAGAAGGGCTGTCGCTGCCTTATTGTGTTGCAGATTAATTTGTACGCACCTTATGCCTCCCATGGCTCTGTTTATAATGGTGCCGGCTTAGGCTTGCTGAGATCAGCAGCCTCCGCCAGCACTCCGCAGTCCTCAGACATGGGCGAAGAGGGGTTGCCGAGGTAGAGGGCCTCTAGGTCGCGCAGGTTCTCGGATGTCGTCACCGATACCGGTGACGACCCCCGACCCCCACGCGGCCCTTCGTCCACTCCCGCCCCTTCAACCTCGTCCGCCCCTTCCGACTCCTCGTCCGCTAACGCCTCAGTGGGCTCGACAGCGCTCGGAGTCTCTATCGGATCGACTTCAGCACTCTTCTTCTCCGCATCGTCCAGGAGCTTAAAAGTGCTGACGTCGATCCCTGACTTCAGGACGTAGCCGGCCTCCCGGATTACGTCCGCTGACTCCCGGTCCATCAATATGATGCGCCGGGTGCCAGCCGCCGTCTCCGAGGTGTCGACCACCTTCCACTGGTCAGTGTTCAGCCGCTCATTGAAGCGTTGGAGCAGCTGTAACACTACCTTGGCGTCGTCTTGGCGTTGTATTTTTAGAGCGGTACACCAGGGGTGTTATTCTCTCAAAAACATCGGACAGTCGGACGAATTGCCTATATACTGGAATCCTAAAACTTATCATATAATTTACGGGATTGTTGACCATCCTTACCTAATATTTCGAAGCTGGTGTTTTCGGAATCAGGTATTTTAGGAGTAAGCGCAATTATGTACAAATTAATATCTATAATTGTCGATTTGCTCATTTTACAAATTGTATAATTATTAATTTCATACTTAGCTACACTTTTGTCCTAAACAATTCCAAAGTATCAAACAATAGCAGTCCGTATTTTAGAATAGCCTTTCTGTTAGACTATCTTCCGAATTGGACAAAGCCGAGCATAAAAATGAGAAATTCCGCAACAATGAAAAGGTTTCAGCTGTATTACCAGTGCTTTTAAGGGTTGCGTAGTCAAACCAGGAACCCTTAGGTATAGTTCCGCCATGTCCGAAGCTTAGCTCAGAGACTATTAGTTCTAGAAAGGTGTAATTTGGCATCAATATACATTTGTACATATTAGCCACGCCAATAAAGTGGTAAAAAAATCTTGGTTTTCTATGGAACAGTGGGGAATGTGGGGATGTATATATTTTTACTCGACTCGTTTTTCCTTCATGGTGTGGGGTATCGTTGGATAGGTCATTCAAAAATAACTATCGCGGGTTTGTGAAAACAATTTTCCGATTTGCTCAAATTACCCGTTTGAGAAAATATATTAAGGTTTTAAGTGATAATTTTTTGTTAGAGACAAGGTGTCCCCCTACCTACTAAAATTACCAAATAACGGCTTCGGAACCCTACGCTGAGCAAGACATGGTCTTGCCCGGTTTTTATTCACGTGATCGTCTTTTTTGCGTTTCGAAAATATCGTTCATGTGTTGATACTTAGCAGACAAATTCGCTTGAAAAACGACCGGTTAGTTACCGAGTAGGTCGGACTCGTTCATTGAGGATTCCATTACATGGTAGTGGTTCAAGTTACCTTGTTACCGGTTCATTCGTATCGTTATTGGATCGGACAGTCGCGTCGAATACTTATTAAACCTGACTCACTGACTTAGGGTAACGTGTAAGGTAGTGAGTGGATAACCCTTGAACTACAGATAGACGGCACTTAGGACGTTATGAAAAAGCTAAAATAGGTTTGGTAAAAGTCGCACGGTTCTCGAGATAATTAACTTTTAGGATTATTTCGAAAATGAATTTTCTTCATATTTTTGAATACTTGTGTTGTGTCTTCAGATAAAGCATCACCATTTTTGTGAGACTACATCGCATCAAAATAATAATAATCGCAAACGATTTTTTTGCGTTTTGAATTGTACATTGATCAAACATTCAGCTCTCATTTCAAAATAGTATCTAATTGCCTTTAAAATTTAAAATCAAAATGCCAAAATATTTAAAAAAAACACACGCCCTTCCCGATATACTTTTTGTATCCTGGGCGTAGAATTCAAAACTTATTGTTGCAAAAATATCTCGAAAACCTTTAGCTTTTTCATAACGTCCTAAGTGCCCTCTATCTGTAGTTCACGGTTTATCCACTCAATACCTAACACCCTGTATATCAACGCAACCCCGAAACTACTGTACCTAGAAAGTTGAAATTTGGGACAGGGGTTCTTTTCATGATGTAAGTGAGCACTAAGAAAGGATTTTCCGTAAGTCAACCCCCAACGGGAAGAAATAGGGGGAGAAGTGGGAAACGAATTGTACGCGTACGAAGATGCGGGCGTCCTCTAGTAATTGCGTGTTGGCTTCGGCTCCATGTACGCCTTCCAAAGGTCCAGGACTCCCATAGTCCCGTGATTGGTAAAGACATACAAATAATGGGCCATGGGCCCTTGGTCAGCTGATATGAAAAGCTTTATTAAAGCCCTGTCATCCCGGCTTATAGACTCCTCTGGAGATCCTAGAGCTGGTGCTTACCTCTCCCAAAGGATTGGGCTAGCTATCCAGAGAGGTAATGCAGCCAGTGTCATAGGGACCATGCCGCGAGCGGATCTGTTAGAGGGGGTGTTATTTTTATAGTGGTGATTATTATTTATGTCTTTAATATTTTAGTAGCTTAGTTTTATTTTAATTTAAATACGTTTAGTTTTAATTTTTAATTGTATTATTGTTGAATTCAATAATAATAATAATACTAAGTCATTTATTTCAGGAAGAACCCATATAAAATACATTAAAAATAGAACTAAAATTAAAATATATTGAGCTCATGTTAGGTTATTATAACTTTGAACATATTACTTTTTATTATGGTCACGGTGCACAGAAAGCCAGTGCTCGTGGATTCGACTGACTCGGCGTCCGGACAAGCCACGGAGAGTCGCATTGCTCGACGGGCTGATGCGATCCCAGAACGCCGCGATACGGGACCTCATTATTATCAAGTTTAGGCAAATAAACTCTGCCTATTCCGATCTCTGGTCATGGTACCCCCTTGGTGCCCGCGCACCGTTGGCAGTCATTCTGCCCTCAAAAGAAAAACGGTCTCATAGTTCAGAACTGCGTATGTATTAGTGACCTTATTTCTTAAAATTGGGGGTATAATTTGCTTTGACCATCAAATTACACCTGCTACCTTTTTATTTAAAAGGGCAGCATCCGTAAGCTGTGGAGATAAAAGTTCCGACGCTAAGTCGCCGCGTTGTTAAGTATTACGTAAATATATGTATAAGAGGATGGACCGTTACTCACTCTAAATAACTTAACGTTTATTTTATTGTAAACTAGCTGCCCGCCGGCGGCTTCGTCCCGCTGCAAATTTCCGACCATTCCGTTGTATTTTTAATTATTTTTTTCACGAACACAACCAAAAATAAATCAGCCAAATCGCTTCAGCCGTCCTCGAGTATTCCGCTTAGCAACAGCAACACATTTAGTGATTCATTTTTATTTACATAACTATATAGATGCAAAATTAACAACTGGCTGTTAAAGTTGTTGGTAATTCTGTAGCTCTGCCTACCCCACTCTGGGATGAAGGCGTGACGGTATGTATGTATGTATGTATATACAGGGTTATTGGTAATTCGACGTATTCCCGTTAGGAGGTGATAGGGGTGACTATTTGCGATAATTTTAACCCCCATATGCATTATGCAAAAGTTATCCATTTTTGAGTTATCATGGTTTTTAGCTTTTTTTAAAATATGTCAAAAATGCAGCATCAAAAATTTATTTAAAAAAAAGTATCAATTTTAATCTATTTTTTTCTTCTGATTTATAAAAACGATAAAACTCTGGTTATTTATCAATATTAAAACAACAATTATCGGTCCAAATTTAAAAATGCGAGACTAAAAACGATATTATTTCTAGATTTTTTAGATATCTTTTTCCACTAAAAGGCCTTAAAAACAAAAAAATTGTTATGAAACTAGGCTTGCAGATTAATTTAAAAACATAACCGTTTTCTTAGCTCTCCAAAAGTGCATAATAACTAGGAACATATTTCAAATAAACTGAAAAAAAAATGATCACAAAGGAAGCAGGCGGAAATTTGTATCCGAACTAAACTTAAAATCACTGTTTGAATATCTTGCAAATAGTTTTTTCACTTCTCATGCTCGTAAAGTCCTTCTTTATGCTGGGTATAGGCTGCATAAAATCGCATTTTATGCACTAGTGCATAAATGGTTGTCGTCATCTAGACTAAGACAATTAAGCCCTACAGCCAGACAGACGAGGTGACTGCATTAAATAAACTTGTTATTTAAATAAATTTACTTTAATTTTATTTATATTTGCATCGTAGTACCTATCTAACAAAAAAAAAATTTAAAACTATTAAAAACAAGCATTACTTGGCAGTATTGCGTTCGACCTAAGTCAAAAATCGCAAACAGAAAATAAATAAAAAAATTAGACAGAAATACAGTGGCGGGAAAGAGGTTTTGGACTATTAATTAGTTATTTTCTTGGCAAAACTTGTTGCGTTATGGAATTTAATTAAAATGTCGTCTAGTGAAGAGAAAATAATGCTCACACCTAACACACTCATGGAAAAAAATGCAAAAGAACTTATTGAACAGACATTGCCGCCTAAATCCATACTGTAAATATGCCCGAAAAACCATAACATACTCGTATAATATACAGAATTGTTCAAATTTCAATTTATATTTTAATTGAAGTTTTTTTACATTATCACTGTTTTATTTCCTCGTAATCGAAGTGAAAAGCAGAGTGTATAACTCGGTCTTAAAACCCATTTTATCCTCGACTTAATTATCCAACCTCGCCTGCCGGCTCGGTTGGATACCATAAGTCTCGGAAAAAATGGTTTGTTTTATGCCCTTGTTGTACAATCTACTATTATGCGTACCTAAGCTAATGCCGGTAGCAAACTGGCAGGTTAAGAAAAAAAATAACAAAGTTTTCAAAGAGTTCTTTTTTCAAAAACTTTTCACACGTGCATTGGTTTTGTTATACAAATTGGGGCCGTGTTTTTTGGAGTAAATACACTCACGACTGTAGTTTAATTTTTAATTTGAATTAAAATATGGAAGAGCTTGATCAAAATGAACAACGGATGTTTCATAATTACACAAATGAAGAATACGCCGATGTAATGTTTTGTTACGGCTTTTGCAACGGTAACAGTGAAGCTGCTCGTCATGATTATTCGCGTCGGCGTCGGTTTCCCAATCGCCGGTTACCCCATGTATCCGTTTTTAATGGAGTGTATAGGCGAATCCGAGAAACTGGTTGTGTTCAGAGAAGACAAATTAATGCCGGAAGACCCCCAGTCAATGTTGTTAATTACGAAGAGGATATTCTGCAAGAATTTATCGATGAACCAACAATTTCGACAAACACCGTCGCCACACGACTCTCTGTAACACAATGGAAAGCGTGGTCTACAGTGCATAATGCAGGATTCTATCCTTACCATTATACTCCTGTGCAAGTTATTCACGAAGAGGACCCTGAAAGGAGAGTTGCTTTCTGTAGATTCATGTTAAATGCGGATTTAGAAGACGCGTCTTTTTTGAATAAAATCCTATGGACCGACGAATCCAGATTCGATCAAGATGGGATTACTAACTACCATAATGAACATTATCGGAGTGAGAAAGTGCACAAGAATCCTAATAAAAAGAGGCCAAAAGGGTCGCAACGCCGTTTTTCGGTCAATGTGTGGATGGGAATAGTTGACGACAATTTAATCGGACCACATTTTTTACCGAGCAATCTAAATGCTGCAGCTTACGAACATTTTTTGAGAAATGAAATGTTTGACCTCCTCGAAGACGTGCCTTTGGCTACAAGGCAAAACATGATATACCAGTAAAACGGATGTCCTGCACATTTTGGTGTCAATGTTAGGCGATGGCTCGATAGCTATTTTCCTAATCGTTGGATAGGGCGAGGAGGACCCATTCCGTGGCCCGCGAGAAGTCCGGATTTAACGCCGGTTGATTTCTATGTCTGGGGTCACATGAAATCCATAGTTTACGACCTCTCGCCTGTGTCATCCGCGGAAGAACTCAAGACGAGAATTATAAATGCAGCAAATGCAATGCGTAATAATTTGACTACTTCGGTAGTTACGTCACAACTAAGAAAAAGAATGCGACTTTGCGTACGCAATAGGGGAAGTCACTTCGAGCAAGAACTTTAAATTAAAAAATGTGTTAATTGTTACTATTATTAATTGTTAATTGTTATTACTATTAAACTGTTACTGGTTATTATTTTAAAATTGTTTTTTTGTTTTATTGACATTGGGTATTGTTTTTAATTAATTTTATGGGATTTTTTAAAGAACTACCTTGTGTTTAGTTCGAATCCAAATTTCCGCCTGCTTCTTTTGTGATCATTTTTTTTTCAGTTTCTTTGAAATAAGTTCCTATTTGTTATGCATTTTTGGAGAGCTAAGAAAACGGTTATGTTTTTAAATTAATCTGCAAGCCAAGTTTCATAACGATTTTTTTGTTTTTAAGGCATTTTAGTGGCAAAAGATATCTAAAAAATCTAGAAATAATATCGTTTTTAGTCTCGCATTTTTAAATTTGGACCGATAATTGTTGTTTTAATATTGATAAATAACCAGAATTTTATCGTTTATATAAATCAGAAGAAAAAAAATGATTTAAATTGATACTTTTTTTTAAATAAATTTTTGATGCTGCATTTTTGACTTATTTTGAAAAAAGCTAAAAAACATGATAACTCAAAAATGGTTCACTTTTGCATAATGCATATGGGGGTTAAAATTACCGCAAATAGTCACCCCTATCACCTCCTAACGGGAATACGTCGAATTACCAATAACCCTGTAGATGCAAAAGTATGTATGTTTGTTTCGTTATCAGATTTCAGCGCATCAACCGATTAACGTGAATTTTAGAGAAATTAGAGTAGTTAGGCGTTGGCCTAGTTGGTAGTGACCCTGGCTACGAAGCGGTCCCGGGTTCGATTCACGGTATGGGCAAATGTTTGTGTGATGAGCATGAGTTTTTTTTTTCTGAGTCTTGGATATTTTCTAAGTATTTATTTCTCTACATATGATTCTTGATGTCTTATATTCTAACAACCCAGCTATCCTGTCTTATAACCTTCGTCCAGAAATTATAATGATATATTATATTACAAGCTTCAACTCCCACCATATTTTACCGGAAAACTTTGCTCCGCACAAAACCTTCTTATAGGAGTTACAAGAAATAACTGATGGCTTTAATTTCAAATGAGGTAAACATGTTTGTTCGTAGGAACGCGAACGATATTGCTAGTGAGACGAACTAAGTGGAGTTTTAAGTTTAACAGTATGTGATGTGTGTGTATGTTTATACCTAGGTGTAAATAGAATTAAAGTCTATGTGATAGAGCGTCGGTGGCCTTGTGGCTTAGGGGGCCGACTCGTGATCGTAAGGTACCGAGTTCCGAACCCCCGCGGTCACCAAATACCAACGAGTTTTTCTAACTTTAATGCATTACCCGGGTCTTACGGTGAAGGAAAAGCATCGTGAGGAAACCTGCACATTCGAGCAACTGAGTGTATCAGAGGGTAATTGCACAAAAGATCAAGGTCGAAGTATATCCGAAAGGGCCCATCTGTAAGATAAGATAAGAAGTCTATGTGTGTGTTTTTAGGGTTCCGTAGTCAAACTAGGAACCCTTATAGTTTCGCCATGTCCGTCCGTCCGTCCGTCCGCAGTCTAGCTCAGAGACTCATAGTACTAGAAAGCTGTAATTTGGCATGAATATACATATTATATTAGTCACGCCAACAAAGTGGCAAAATAAATTTTTTAAAAATATTTTTTTTTAATGTACCTCCCCTGCCCCATAGTGTGGGGTGTCGTTGGATAGGTCTTTCAAAAATATTGCGGGTTTATGAAAACAATTTTTCGATTAAGGGATCCGTTTATGAAATATTAAGCTTTAAAGCGCAATTTTTTGTTAGAGTCAAGTGTCCCCCCCCCCCCTCTACAGCCAAAACTACAAATACTAAAAATCTGAAAAATATCTTCAACGAAAGCGCATATAACGAATTTTAAAGGAAAACTATCACGGCTAAGTAGACATGATTAGTTCCTGAGATACAGGCGACTAAAGTGTTTATACATATCAAAATCACAGAATAAGTAATAGTACAAGTACAGAAGCGACTCTCTGTGACAGCAAACATGCGAATTTAAACCTATTCAGAACGCGGGAACGATAATAATACAAGTGCACGCACGGGAGTGACCTTGGTTACATTTTTGCGATCAATAGTGGGGGCGCCCCTTACGAGGCAAAATGCACCTTAAATCTGCGCCACGAGAGTCTGTATTATTTCGCCCGTCATTAGCTTTACTGACTCCGCCCACCTCCCAGGGCTGGCACTTACTTGTTCTATTACTTTTCCGTGGCAGTTGTAAGAAAACAAATTGAATTTATGATAATCTGTAGTTTTATTATGTAGTTCTTACTTATATGACGATAAAAAATAGTTCATGCCTGGAGGGCTAGCAAAAGTTGTCAGCGACTTGTTTGTTGTTTGCTCCGATCTCCCTTTCTGTCTAAGTAATAAGACGTAGTTTACTAGTATTAAACTTCTAAATATATGTTAATGTAATTATTTATTTTTTGGCATTTTGCTGTAATGTAATAAATGCCTAATTTTTAGTTTTATTGAATCCCGACTGTGCTAATAATGTCGCAGACCTGTAATTGGTACTAACTATTTAACTATTTTCTTTACACATACCTTTTGTATTTGTATTTGTTTGTACAACTATTGGTGTGCCTAATTGAATAAATAAATAAATAAATAAAATAAACAAATCAAGTCTGTAACGATAGAGCTCACAACTACTTGTGCTACCCGTACTGGAATAGTTTCTGTGGGGGTCGCAGTTCTAACTTAACCTAACCTACTTTTACTGTGGTATAAATTGAGTGTGCGAGGTAACAAATTGAACTATATATTTTTTTGGAATATAATATTTGGCAAAGGCAAACATTTGCTTAATAAACGTTTGTCCTGATAAAACTTGACAAAGTAAAATGATGCCAAATGATAATTTGACGAAATAAATAAAATGCGAAATGTAAATGTGCTAAACATTCGTTTGGGAAATGAAACTACTGCGATAAGTTTTTTGGGAAGTGAAATTTGGCGAAAAATATTTTGCCCAAACGGCAGTACACCCTATTACTGGGAGATCTACTTATTTAGACTGAACGCTGTTTAAGGCAACTAGATAACTGGTTTTTAGTCCGAATAAGTTGAAAACTGCGAAACTACGGACGGGTCGTTAATAAAATAAATAATATTATACCGCTCTTTTTAAGTCGAGGATTCAAAACTGTAGGTACCTACTGATTGTGTCATTAAATAAATCCAGCTATAGTGCAGTCATTGAAGCATTATTGCTCCGAATTTTGTTACTGTGAACCGAATTGCATACAATTTTGGAATTAGGTTAATCTTACCCTTAACTTCAAAAGTGAAAATGATTTGAACTCCGCAACCACCCTGGGGGTGGTTGCCACCCCTTCTCGGGGGTGTTTTTCTTTTTCTTCAAAATAACCTTTTAAGCAAAATAAAAATGCCTAATTTAAAGCAAAAAATCATCTATAAAGTTTTTCGAAAAATCCAATACTTTTCAAGTTATTGGCAATTGAAAATTCGCAATTTTTCCACGTTTTTCATCGGTTTTTTGCAAATATCTCCAAAAATATACGTTTTATCGAAAATTTTATAAGGAACCAAATTGTAGCAGGTATAAAAATGAACAATTTGGTTTTTATAAAGTATTCTAAGTGCAATATTAAGCTAGATATTAAAGATCAAAGCCGTTTTTAATTTTGTCTGAAATTTAATCGATGTGGTCAATGCCATCTAGCGGCGAGCAGATGCATTTTATGCATTCTAATAAAAAAGGGTTTTGTAGTGCTTGAAATAAGCTTTAAAATGAGCACTATTAAAAGTCTTTTGCACGTAAAATAAGTGAGCTGTATTGCAAATAAGAGGAGCATCTAATGTTTTTTCTTTTAAATCAATGGGTTTCATAAGTGCCATTTCCACCAAAATTAAAATTAATCGTATTCCGCCTAGAATTAATTTTATTATGAAGAGTTTGATAGATTGTATCTGTTTGGCTGCTTCAGGACACATATTTTTCAAAAAAGTCACGATTAAAAAAAATATAAAAATTTCAAATTCTTAAAACACCCACCTTTTTTTCATAATATCTCAAAAATGACGACAGATACGTATAAAAGTGTAGAGATGAAAAATTTTGGTATTTTTCTGACAAACAATTTGGTTCTTTTGTTTTTCCTGTCAAACAAAAAATGACGGAGATATGATTGTTTAAAGAGCGCGTGGCAGCGCAATCACAGCCTCTCTTAAGCCCTTTAACCCTTCACCGTTTTAGAAAAAGGTTTTTTACTATATATTGCAATAAAGGATGTTGTAGCTCTCTTAATTACCTTTACAATGGTTTTTTATAAATTGTGATAGCATGAAAATTGAAGGAGTTATGGTACAAAAACTTATCATATTTTTTTCTACTTAGTAACTGAAAATTTCGGAGTGTGAATATTTGGAGCAATGTGAAAGTACGCAGTATAATAGAGACCCAAAACTATTGTAATGTGTATATATATACATAATATGGCTCATATATTTAGGAAACGTAGGCATGAATACATACCAACGTTCTTATATGTATATATAACACATTTGAGTGAAGGGGCCAACGAAAAAGCCTGTATTTATATATTTACTGTTTTAATTTAGGGGTAGTTTTAAGGGTAGAAAAGCTTAAGAATATGATAATCATTTTCGAGAGTGTGGAATAATATTTAAATCCTTTTCATTTTATCAAAAAAAAAATTAACAATTTTTTATCAAGGGGTACTTTTCAAGGGTTGCAAGGGGGTTAAAAATTTTATAATTATTATAGAGAATATAAAATATTACTTATTCTATACTTACATCTTTATGTCATACCAAAGTATTTTTTTTGTGATTTTTTCAATTTAGGGGTTGTTTGAAAGTTATAAGATTTTCAAGGGGTTGAAAATGATTTTAATATGAGGTAATTGTGTTAGAAAACACTTTACAATTTCACCACTTACTATTAGACATGTTTTCTAGCGATAAAATGGCTCAATGTAATTTTTTCCATTAAGGGGTTGTTTACACCCCTTAAAAATAATAGGCGGAGTTCAGATCATTTTCACTTTTGAAGTTAAGGGTCTTCCTTGTCGGTGTCACTCTTGACAGAGTGGTCGTGGTCATCACTTCAGGTGTTGGTGGCAAGCTTAACAACACGCCGCCACTCTTCTCTGATGGCCGCCTTCCTCGTGCATTCATGTAGTGATGATGAGCCATTTACTGCTGCTTTTATCTGGTCAGTCCACCTCATGGGCGATCTTCCTCGTGGCCTGGTACCCTCAACCTTTCCCTGGACCACAAGTCGCTCAATAGCCACCTCCCCTCGGCGGCATACGTGACCAAAAAAGGTGAGGATACGAGACTGTACCAAAGATGACAAACGTTGCTTGATGCCGAGTTCTCGAAGTATAGACTCATTAGTACGGAATTCAGTCCACGATACTCCGAGCATTCTCCTCCAGCACCACATCTCTAGGGCGTCTATCTTCTTCTTCTCCACTTCCCGCAGTGTCCACGTTTCTGCGGCGTACAGGAATATGGGAAATACAAGTGCCCGAACTAGCCGGATTTTTGTGGCTCTATATATGTTGCGATTCCTCCATATTTTCCTGAGTTTGTCCATTGCAGACCTAGAAATTGCCATACGCCTTTTCACTTCGTCGATACATCCACCGTTGTTCGTAATTAAGGCTCCCAGATAAATGTATGATTGCACCACATCACAATTAGCAATTTGCTTAGTTTCTGGAGAATTGTTATTCATGCGGTCGACAATCATCATTTTTGTTTTATTCCGGTTTATCTTAAGTCCGAACTCAAGGCTAACGCGTTCCATCTTGCCGAGAAGTTCTTCCATGTGCTGGGTATCTGTGGCGAACAATGTGGTATCGTCTGCATATCGCAGGTTGGAGATCTTCAAACCACCGATCGAGATGCCATCTGTCCAGTTGTCAAGTACAATCCTCATTATGAGCTCTGTGTACACATTAAACAGTAGTGGAGAAATAATACATCCCTGACGGACTCCGGCGCTGGGGTGGAAGTGATTGGATTGGACGTCATCTGCGCGTACTGAGGCTGTGCCATCTTCATACAGTCTTCGCAGGAGGTGTACCAGGTGTTTTGGAGCACCCATCGCCGTCAGCGTTTCCCAGAGTTTGGGCCATTTGACAGAGTCGAACGCCTTAGAGAAGTCCACAAAGCATATGTAGGCGGGCTTGTTGAATTCTCTGGCTTTCTCTATAATTTGTCGAACTGTCAAAATTTGCTCCCGGCTTCCCCTCCCCTTAACAAAACCAGCCTGTTCAGGAGCAATTTCTTTGCTTAAGTAGGCCTTTAGACGCTCGTTCAGTACGTGCAGTAAAATCTTGCTTGCGTGAGAGATAAGAGCAATAAGTCGGTAATTACTGCACGTCTTGGTGGAACCCTTCTTGTGCAAGGGGACCAAAACAGTGTGAGCCCATTCTTTCGGCCATTGCCCCGTGAACCATATCTTATTGCACAGGGTGTGGAACATTTGGACACCGTGATCGCCCGATGCCTTGATCGTCTCGATCGGTATGGCATCTGCCCCTGTGGCTTTGCCGCTCTTCAGATGTTTAATAGCCGCTCGTATTTCATCTTTCAGTATATTGGGCTCAAGATCTTCATTTCCGGGTTCCGTAGGGGCGTAACACTCTGATTGCGGGTCTTGAAAGAGGGACTGGCAGTATTGTCTCCACGTTTCAGCTATTGTCTCTATGTTCGTCACCGTCTCTCCAGTAGTGTTCTCGATGGCCCAGGTCTTGCAACTCAGGGTTTTTGTGATGGCACGAATTTTTTGGTGTAGGTCTTTAGATTCATGCTTATTTGCATGGACTTCCACTTCTGCACAGATGTCCCGAAGTTGGTCGTTCTGGTCCCGCCTACAAGCTTCCTGAATTCTAGCGGACTTTTCGTTGAGGGATCTTATATCAGCTCCAGATGCTTTCATGTTTCGCCTTTCCTCCACAAGACTTAACGTTGCATCGCTCATCCAACGCTGCCGTTTCCGTTTCCGTACGTTTACACTAGACTCTTTGACCGAGCTCACCATAACGTTTTTAGCTCGATCCCACAACTGATCCGAAGTCACTGTGTTGGAGTCCACGTTCGTCCACGGTATCATCGCTTGCTCCAGTGCACTTAAAAACTTCGCATTGTCAGTTACTTCAATCCTTCGTCGTGTTTCGAGTTTCCTAACTGCTCTTAACTTTAATTGCACCTTCGATATAAGCAATTGATGATCTGTCCCGCAGTCTGCTCCCGGTAAAGTATGAGCGTTCTTGATAGCTGTTTTCCACCGCGATCTTATCAGGATATAATCGATTTGATTGCGATGATTGCCGTCTGGCGATATCCAAGTATATAGTCTGCGTCGGTGATGTTCAAAGAATGTATTGGATATCACCAAGCCGTTATCAGCCGCGAATTGAATGAGCCGGTCCCCGCGCTCGTTGCGTTGCCCTAAGCCAAATTTACCTGCACAGTGACTCAGCTGATGAGCATCTGCTCCCACTTTTGCGTTGAGATCACCCAAGACGATCAAAACTTCTCTATTGGCGATCTTTTCGATGGTGTTTTCCAGATCTGTGTAAAAGCTCTCTATCTCATCATCACGTGCAGCACTAGTCGGTGCATAAACCTGAATGAGGTTGAAATTCACAGGTGTCGCTTTTAGCTTTATCCTTATTATCCTGTCGCTAACAGGGTCATACTCCATTACCATATTCCTTAGATTTTTTGGAATAAGGAAGGCAACTCCATTTCTGCTGTTATTGTCATTTCCGGAGAAGTATATGGCATGAGTCTCTGTGAGAAGATGACCGCTGCTCTTCCAGTGTGTTTCACTAATGCCGCAGATATTAATACAGCACCTCATTAACTCCTTCTCCAGGATATTTAGCTTGCCTGGTTGAAGTAGACCGCGAACATTCCATGTCCCTATCCTTTGGATATGTCGCATCTTCATGGGGTCTCCAGTAGCATTTTTTCCATACGTTGCCTGGTCTCCTACAACCGTATGGCCGGTAGCCAATTTCCCACCGTCTGCCCCGGACGCAGCTCGGCGCCGGTTGCTAAGCGGGTCGCATGGCCGCCTCTGTGTATTTGACTGTACCTTCATGATGACTTTCTTGGGAATTTGTTATGCAGTGGTTTCCCCTTGCCTTCTGCATTTAAGCCTTTTAGGGGTTATTTAAATCCCAAGGCCGTTTTAGCCTCTTCCAACCGGTTGCCCAGCTAGGCGAATGGTTATCCCGCCATGAAGTTAAGGGTAAGATGAGCCTAATTCCAAAATTTCATGCAAATCCGTTCACAGTAAAAAAAATCGGAGGTAAAACCGTATTTTTCGCTTCAATGACTGCACTACTACTCGTAACATCCTATCTAGATCGAAGTTATTAATAATATTAATAAAAATCTTATCTTTCGGCATCCTGAGGCAGGTTAAAAAAAGATAATTCGACATTAAAGTTATTATTTAAGCATCCGTATGCGATGCATTACTTTTTGCCTTTTCGATTAGCCATATTCGTATAAGTGCGTATTCAAACAAAAACTTTGGCAGCGCACGGCGGCGCGCGTCGAGACGACATTTTGAAGGCGATAGCGCGGAGTGTCACCGGCCTGTCAAAATCGCCTATGATAACTTTGATAGAAAAATTGTTAACGGGGCGGGGCCTGCACGCGCGGGGGGAGTCGAACTGTCCAAGTAACAAATCGAGCGACAGCCGCGCTCATAAGCGCGAGCGCCTAGATGCTGTTCGGACGTGCCCCGGAATGCTACCTACAAGTTTGCGATTTGCGATCTGAAAGTTTACAAATAATCGATTAGATTATTGATTTGAGTTGAGTATCGTTTGGAAAACTTAAAATTCTATTTACTGGACCTTGTTTTTTTTCAATTTCTATTAATTAGGTACTTTATAAAAGATTAAACTTTTATTGTAATTTAAAGTCGGATTGAAGCAGTTTAGATACCTAACTACCTACATATACATAGGTATACTGATCTCACACTTAAAAGCTTGGCTCTTGTTTGAGATTATTACATACGAATTTATAAGAAAAATAACCATTACTAACAATAAGTAGACTTAATTAGTTCCTGAGATACAGGCGACTAACGGGTTTATACCTACTAAAAATCATCTAAGACAGCGCCAAATAACTTTAAATAGAAAATTGGTTCATACATGTTGATTTTTGAGATAGTTTTTTGTGTTTGTCGTTACGGCTTCGGAACCCTACACTGAGCATGGTCCGACATGCTCTTGCCCGGTTTTTTTTTATTAAATTGAATTTAACGTACTTTGGGTAGTGTTCTCATTTGTAAAGTCATAGGTATATTGATATACTCAACATAATGTGTTGTGTGTGTATTATGTAAGGTGCATTAACAAGTAGTAAAAACGAATCTGTCCATCCGTTTGTGAGCTACTACACCGGCACACAGACACAGACCTTGAACTCATAACACCACCGAAAACCGAGATTCTAGGCGGTAATAGTACATTGTGTATTAAGGGTGGTAAAGAAAGAATTACAAACGAGAGTCTGTTAGAAGCCCGAAGCCGAAGGCTGAGGGCTTTAATGACTCGAGCTTTGTATTTCCTTTACAACCCGTGTAACATACAATGTTTTTCATCACTATTGCGAGGAAATGAAATAAAATCAGACAAAAGATCATATTTTTAACTTATTAGCGGCAGACTACATCATTGTCTGTGACTTACCACAGATAATGTCAAACGTGTTCGGAGTCCGATTCTAGTGACATATGAGATCAATAGTTTATTATGCGAGATTTTTAGGAAATAGTATTCAACTGACATTTCATCTCGAATGAAACTTCATATCGAATGGCACAAGAATTGGGGTCCTGACATATTGTGATAGTTTGAGTCCACGTATAATATTAAAAAAAAAGTTATTACGCACGTTAGGGCGTAATGGTAAAAAAAGGCCCGCGGTTATTATTTTGGATTTACGGTCGATTTTTCTAGCATGTTAGGACACTATTTACGAGCAAGTGTGATGAAAAAACCATATCGTCCGTGTTATCGTACTCTCAGCGTTTTGATAGCGTGACAATAATGGCGGTAGAATTAAAAACAATACAATAACGTATCAAAGACGATACGATTTTTACCGCCTAGAATCTCGGCCCTGTACTGTACTGACCGTAGCTAAATAATAAAATCAACATGATTTATCTTACACCTATTTCAAAACAAAGCTCGGGAACCAGAGACAACGGCGTTGGTGAAAATCAAAAGAGATTCGGGTCAGGATTGTCAAGCGGGACGACGAATGAAAAACCAGACATTTATTCTACCAGTACTCTAGAAGACGTGTAATACGAACGGTGAATGTACCAGCAAAAGCGAGTGTTATCATCAGGGACCACTTACTTCCACTTGCTACGATTCAGACAAACGGAGGAAGCTCCACACTCATAAACCTCTATAGAAACGTGCGTCAAAGACGACACAGTTTTCACCGCCTAGCATAGAGGCCCAGAGGAGCCTGACAAGATTCAATGCACTACGCTAGCAAGCGTTTCTCTTCGTTTAGTTTTTAAACCAATCGCGTTTCTAGTACATGATGTGATACAAAAAGTCAATGTGACACACACACGCACAGAGAGAGACTTACACCTCAAACTTATAACCCCCTCTTTTTTGCGCCGGGGGTTAAAAAACTGAACGAATAGAAACGATAGTTAGCGTAATGCATCTTGCCTGGAGCCTCTGTTGTTGCGTTGACGACGCGACCGCCCTACTTGAATTGACCCTGCCTCCGAAGCTAGCGGTCCGGGGTGCGATTCCGGTTATAGATAAATATTTGTGTGATGAGTATTTAAGTATTTTTTACTCTATATAAGTATTTAGGTCGTTGTCTAGTACCCTTATTACAAGCCTCGAGCTTAGTTTGGGACTACTAAGTAGGTAAATTTGTGTGAGTTTGTCCCCTTATCTTTAATCGCTGCCTTAACTTCTTCAAGTTATTAAGGCACTTTCCAGACAAAAAGCCGCCCTAATTTGATTAAATGTTAAATTATGACTCAGCATTGTCTTAATTTGATCCTTTAAGAGGTTTAATTAAGTACACGAAATGGTAAAGCGAGATAACAGGTATTTGTACTGATTCCCCGGGTATTAAAGGCTTAGTATATTACGAAATAAATCGAGATTTAATTCGATACACAGGTTCAAGGGTCTCAGGTAAACGAAGATCATAATGTCGCATTTAGAACCGAGTTAAGCATTGAATTTTTAACTTGTAAACGAGAGTGAATGAATACCTGTCACCTACATGATATGGTATAGGTACTCGTTGAGTATTTCCACGGGGGGAAAAATGTTTTAAAGTTGATTTTCTCCAAATCTCTAATCTAATTTTTTGATGTGCCTATAAACACTTCATTAATTTTATCTATAGGTAAGGCACACTCAAGAGTCGTTTCCTATGTAATTTTACGAAACGCCTGTTCACTAACTAACGTAATACCATAGTAATTACACGAATTACGATACATCGTTAGAAAAAGTTGATAATTGTTGAAAGACATTATCAATTCCACGCGACGCATCATCGAGGCGCGTCGCTAGTCGCAAGGGTCCGTGCTGACTCTACCCAATATTAAATTATCACTGCAATACGAACTGTAATTTATAGAAACTTTATATAGCAACTACAATTACAAAATTTATGTAATATAATATAATGTAATTAATCTACCGCATAACCACAGCCCAATCTATGTACTGCACAGATTATAAAACTTTGAAGTGTCAGTGCCATTCCTTACCGCCTGGGCGCTGTATGTATAAAAAATCTGTACGAAGTCGTCCGCGTTTTTAATTTGTTGTTTTGCCTTGTTTGTGTTCTTTTTGTAGTTATTTGCTTGTGCTTTTATGTTTACCGACATGTATCGTTAATTTTAATTTGTGTTTGTTTGTAAGACCAACGGTGTCTTAACAGCCCGTTTCAGAACACCTGTCCAATCGAACTTTGAATAATTTTGTTTATTTCATTTTTACATAATTTGTGCGTTGTTGTGAACAAATGTATTTGCTTTCTTTTTTGATAAATGTAGCTTCGATTCATTTAATGTTTGGTATCGCCAATTATATTTCGAACCGAAAAACGACTAAAAATAAATATTAAGCTTCGCATGAAGACTTGAAATTGCCTGGGACTTTTGTTTTTATTAGATTTAAATACCTAGACTTGGTTTTACTTTTTGAATTTACCAATTATTATTTTTGGCAACAACCTTGCCACTCTTAAGTGCCTATTTTTAATTTTGGGAATAGCGATTTAGAACTAGGCTTTTGAAGAGGTTTTTATTGCAGTTTAAATGAATTATGTACCTGGGCACATGTAGCTTCACCGCACACGGCTGGATTAAATCCGATTACCTTACAGGTGATATTGAAAGCTTCAAAAAGCTGGGGCGGCTGCGAGAATTTATTATAAAGTTATCGGAGTAACTCGGTGGCAATTTTCCTGTAAGGTCACAGGAAAATGCAATTTATTCCCGCTGCGTTTTAGTTTCGTCCTAGAGTGCCTTTGCTGCAAAGCCTGCAAATCTAATCCTGATGTAGGTAAAGTGGCATTAATCTGCGACGGCGCCCTCGCTTGTCAAATTGAATTAAATGCCGGGACGTCGTAGATTAAAAACATCGTATAAACGTAATAGTTTGTAAAGGGTTAAGACTTGTATAAATTCGGAGGTTTTTCTTTCGATCTGATATAAGGGCGGGTGGTTTTCAAGAAAAGTGAAAATAGGTACATAGTTAAGGAGCGAAATTAATAAGCTACGAGTATACACCTGTTAGACAAATCTTCGGTAGTAAGTGCAACCAATAGTAACTAACAGGTGAAAATTTAATCTTGATCGTTTAATGAATTTGATATACCGCCTAATTGGTGTATGAGGGTAGAATGTAAATTTTCTGAAACATGCAATTAGTTGGTGTTATGTTAGTTATTTTTGGCTTCAAAGAGTCACGTTGCGGGCGGAACAACTCGAGAGAACTGTAAAGGAATTTCATACAAAATTGAAAGCCTAGGCCGGGAAGTTTTTTATTTTATTTTAATGTAAACATGGCGACTGTGTTTATAAACAGGCTGAATAGCTAAATTATATTTTTTCATCACACTTGCTCGTAAATAGTGTCCTAACATGCTAGAAAAATCGACCGTAAATCCAAAATAATACCCGCGGGCCTTTTTTTACCATTACGTAACTAAAGTGCGTAATAGCTTTTTTTTTTAATATTATACGTGGACTCAAACTATCACTATACGTCAGGACCCCAATTCTTGTGCCATTCGATATGAAGTTTCATTCGAGATTAAATGTCAGTTGAATACTATTTCCTAACAATCTCGCATAATAAACTATTGATCTCATATGTCACTAGAATCGGACTCCGAACACGTTTGACATTATCTGTGGTAAGTCACAGACAATGATGTAGTCTGCCGCTAATAAGTTAAAAATATGATCTTTTGTCTGATTTTATTTCATTTCCTCGCAATTGTGATGAAAAACATTGTATGTTACACGGGTGGTAAAGGAAATACAAAGCTCGAGTCATTAAAGCCCTCAGCCTTCGGCTTCGGGCTTCTAACAGACTCTCGTTGGATAATTCTTTCTTTACCACCCTTAATACACAATGTACTATTACTTTTTTTGAGAAAAAGTTATAACGTCAAATACTAGGAGTGCATAAACGTTTGGGAGACATACGCGCTGTGTCGTTTGCGCCCGCCGGTTGCCCGCACCGCCTGCGATCCTATTGTAAGTTGCGCTATCTATGACTGATATACCTCCTAATTACCGCTGCGCTCCTGGTACTTTAATTTTAACATGCAATTACTTTTCTTCCCCAGGGTGCACATTATTATATAAATTTTCTCAAAAATGCTATGTAATCTTGTCATAACATCATCAAATAGGAGCCAGTAGGTTAAAGTTCCTGGAGCACTCTCAAAAGTGTCCAGTAAGTAGAGTGATTTTGAATTAGGAAACCAAAAAGTGTCCAGTAAGTAAGTATGGAAAATCCATAACATACCATATTATTTGAATTTGGAACTATCTGTACAGACCTGTGACAGCCTTTGAAAAGACTAAAGAAGTAGCAAGATAAAGCCACATGAAATAAAAATTAATTCAGACCAGTATATTTTCTCAATAAGGGTTTTCACAAAAACAACCATTCAATAAAAAAACGCTTTATAGTTTAAAGTTTCATATTTATATTACATTTTTAATTGATATGAAAAACTGAACATTCAGCTCTACAGAGGTAGGTTGATTAATACTACAACAAGGTCTTTTAAAAAAAATAAAGAAACGAGGTCAGTATTGCCAGTATGTAAAACCCAGGTATGCTGCCAGGTAAAATAAGTTCAATCGTTCGGTGTTTTTTTGTAGACTTGTAGGAATGTACTATTTTTTAAATACAAATTTTATTTTTGAGAAAAGTAGGTACTAAGTATACATGCTTCGCCCATTAAGAGCCATCCTGGACTCGTATTTATAAAAGGCCTCACCTGGCGGTTCGGCCTTTTAACTCCTACTCGTCCAGGCAGGCTCACTTACTGGTCTTTGCAGTAATGTACTATTACTTTATTGAGAGATGTATTTTTTTTATTTCATTGCATATGTTGCACTATACGTACCTCGCCGTGAAAAGGGGTTGCCGCAAAGACGCAATGTTAAAGATACCGTTTCTTCATTTTAGTTTTAAATTGTGTAATTTTTTTTTGTAAAACCGGCCATCACTCAAAAAAGTAAATTGATATAATATATCACTCAAAAAAGTAAATTCCTAATACCTATAATATAATACCTATTCTAAATCAAATAAAAAATACTTTCTTTCCACCGCTCTCATTGTTTTCACCCTGAATATCCAAACATATATATTTTTTAATGTCAGTCGAACGGCGAACACACCACGTCACCCGGAACGACGATATTGCGAAAGGCGACGCTTAATATTTCTCAGACGCTTTGTGCCGTGTAGCGATGATTCCAGGTAAGTGCCTGCTTTTTATCTTTAGATGCAGTTTTTATTATTGTCAAAATCATGGCCTGGGTTCCAAAAACTAACATGAATTTCATAGTTTCCCAATTTATCTAGATAGATTGCTCACCTTGTTTAGGAAGGATGTCTCTATGCATATTTTCTCACCTCAACCCCTTGGACGTCGGTGGCAACGGCGTCATTGCCGCACGTTCCATACTAAATTATATGAAAGTCTAAAATCACCGACGCTCTAGGGGTTGACTAAAAAGCACTAGCACTGTACTAAAAAACAAATAAACTAATCTTTAAAAAGAAACTAGTTTTAACTTTTAGTTATCGAGTTATCCAGTTCTGAAATATGTTTAAAGTTTTAAGACTTCAGCTCATCGCATCGGGAACTTGGTTTAAAATCTATTACAACGAACGAGCGAACCAACGAAGAAAGAATCTGACCGTCAGGCTAGAAAGCAAGACACTCATTCCGGTCCTAAATGATAACAGACACACCGACAGACAGAACACTCCTGTATTTCGAGCCGAGGTTTCCAAGTACACATATCCTTTGAATAAACATTAAAAAGCTACTACTACTAAGCCAAACTTCTTTAATCCCGGGATTTCTGATGCTAGTGAAAAATTCAATGTTAACTTTCGTCGTTTAACTTTGCCGGGCGAAAATCGAAATGTGCATAAATAAGCTGGCAACTTTATTGCGGCTACGGGATTATACCGTTAAGGGTTAAGCACACGGCCGGCGGCGTCGCGATGGGTTCCCCTATGGAGTTCCTAAGCGTCATTTGTCCTAACGCATCGTTTGTCCGAATTTTCGTTTATCCTAAAGCCATCTCGGCTAAAATTTTTAAACATTTTAGAACACTAAAATGTTTAAAATGTTTGTATTGTAACAACAGTTACAATACAACCCTAACCAAACCGAACTACAGATATAAATGGAAAACGATGGGTTAGGACACACGTTGTTAGAAATTCCGAGGAACTCCGTGTTTGTGCCTCGTTCGCACTTGCACTCATGTTCTCTTATGCGTGTCTAACCGAGTTTACCTGAACCCGAAAGAATTTTGACATTTTCGCACTGTAGTCTATTCGAGCAGTTTGGATACAATGTTGAATATTATGGTTGACTCTTGACACCCTTATTATAAATGCAAAAGTGTTGGTTCGTTTTGATCATTTAAAAAACTACATGGTGTTACTATCATAAAAAGGTTGAAAGGAAAAATACTTACCTACTTAAAATAATATAGCCCATGTACAAAATGATTAAATATGGCTTTTCGCTTAATTCCACAACCTACAGTTACTCGTAAACCGCTGCAGCTAATGCCGGTGCCACACGCTTGGCGTTTGCCGCAAACACTGCAGCTATACATTGGAGTGAGATGGAAATACATCGTGCTCACTCTATGATATCGTTGCGTCCTGCAGTGTTTGCGGCAAACACCAAGCGTGTGGCGCCGGCATTAGAGTATTTGCAGGGTCCGCCCGCTCAATCCGCGCCCGTCGTCATTTGTTAAAATATTAAGGGTATATATACACAATACTTTAATTCAGAGTTAGAAATAGTGTTTATGTGTGTCACGGACGTCTTATTCATACAAGGCGTGTGTAAGCATTCACACTGAGACTCGATATTTTTTTATAATTTAGTTAGTAACCAAACGAGCATGCGGCAACCTGGTGGAAATAGATAATCATGGCGAAAAAACGTAATAAAAATCATCGCATAAACGCCAGCAGCAGCAGCAGGTTGTTCCGTTGCCGACCTTCTAAGAAAATAAAAGCACTTTTAATGAAGACCCCATGTCACACCTAGATTTATTCAATCTAATGACATTTATCAATATAGGCCCTAAACAGAATTAACTGTCTCTATTGCGTACCTGCACAACGTATCTTCTGTTTAAGCGCACCGCTCACGTTTCGCCCGCTGTGTGATCGTACCTTAAGGGTTTAACGCGTCGCTTAGGGTCCCTCGGGGCCTACCTGACCCTCGTCTGCTGCAGCATTATGATAAAATCCAAAAATAAGGTGATTGATTTTTATTTATTCTACAATGGCGGACGTTAAGCGATTTTTGCCGCCATTGACAAAGTTAATAAACGTTTATTAACGTTACATTTATCGTTGCTTAATGTCAGTTATGTTTTCAAAAGTAACATGATCTACACAGATGTCGGTTTAAAATGTATGATCAGTTCGCTTCGGTTTATGTGAGTATGATACAGTGTGTTACCGGCATGCGGGCATTTATTAAAACTGCCGATAATTTGTTGCTTTAGCAATTGTTTGCAAGTATTATCAATTAAAAAATAATTAAAATAACTTCACAATTAATTTTCTTAGATACTGTCCATTTTTAATGTAGTGCATGTTCTGCGTGATCATCGTTATCAGTATCGCTGTTGCTTGGTACCTACAAGGCATGTCGTGGTACGGGGGCAGATCTTAATAATCAAAGTAGCCGTCGACTGTCATTTACACTTGTCAAATTGCTGTGCTTTACATTGCTGGCAATTAACATTTTGTTAGAAAGTTAACAATAAGTGAAAAGTTGTTTATTAATTAAATTAATGACATAGTTACGTTACAGATATACGTTATTTTAACCTACTTTAAAAAAAGCCTGGGCGCTGGTAACACACTGTATATAGCCTATAACCTTCCTCGATAAATGGGCTATCAACACTGAAAGATTTTTTAAAATCGGACCAGTAGTTCCTGAGATTAGCGCGTTCAAGAAAACAAACAAACAAACTCTTCAGCTTTATAATAATATAATGTATGATGATATATATGTATTCAAAAATGTCTACCTGACCCGTGTATTAACTTCTCTATGGTTTAGATTATAGAGATTTTGACTCATGTGCAACTTTACTACATAATATACAGGGTGTCGGATCACTAGTGGTCCAAATGAACAAAATAAATAGGTCACACAGGGCTACCAAATACACACCCAAGTCAGCGATTTTTAGTACTTTCGGAGATATTGATCATTTTAGTCGGAATCTTTGATTTTTTTCAATATTGCAGTGTTCTAGCAATTTTCCATGTACCTACCTACGTATACTATAACTAAGAACTTTGTGTAAATGTACATGGTAGCCATAAATATATAAATAAACGTAGACCTTAAGAATCCTATCAGCATATTGAGACAGACGCAAAGAAAGACGTATAACGGCATGAGTAAAATTATATGTTCCTTTATTCGTTTTTAGGTACGGAACCCTAAAAAACATACATGTTGATCATACATGTTGATCATATTTTCGACGCATGTATGTAACATTTGATTAACATTGTCATGCGAGAATTAAAAACCTTGTGACGCTCTCCAACAACGTGTTCCGTGCAAGAACCCAGTAGATTACTGGTGACCCGGCTCGCGTGGCGCACGCTAGCTTTTACTTTCGTGCTGTACTTGTATTCCGTGATATATTTTAAAACCGGGTGTCGATCTTTTTCATAGTAATTTTAAAAGCGTTAAGGGATGTTTTTTTGCCGGCCGAACAAAATAGACGATTGAAAAGTTTTTAGAGCCATAGCAAACATAAAACGGACTTATAACTTCGCCACGTCTATCTGTCCGTCGTATTTGGAAGGCAGTTTTTGCAAAACTATTAAGACTAAGGGCCACTTGCACGAAAAGTTTAACCCTGGGTTAAGGCACTAACTCGAGTTAGTAGACGTCAGATTCATACGAAAACTGTCATTTTAACTCGAGTTAGTGTCTTAACCCAGGGTTAAACTTTTCGTGCAAGTGGCCCTAAGAACCCCAAGATGTGTTAAGTTCTTTTTAGATCAAATATGACAGTCAACAGTGTAGGCATACATCTATTGCGCCATTTATGACACGGAACCTTAAATTAATACATGTTCGACATGCACTTGGCCGGTATTATTTATTCGAACAACAGAGAAAGTATGACCGGAGACACGGTATCGAAATATCTCCTCCTTTCTACCGTTCATTTGTAAGTACATCATTTATTCAAATATGAGTAATCTTGAAAACATATAGAAGAAATTAACACAACTTCCGAAATACATACTAAACTTAAGAGCACTAATTTAAATTAAAAAAACATTTAAAAAATCATCGGTCTATTCTCGTATTGAGGCCCCCTTTAATATTTTTTCATTATCTAAGTGTTTTATAGCAGCAATAAAAATACACACTCTGTGAAAACTTGAGCTGTTTGCCTACTGCGATCCATGAGATACAGGCCGCTGACAGTCTTAGTAATAGGAACTCTTTGGTTATGGAACCCTAAAAACAATACCACAAATAGTACCGTCGCGTCGCTTCCAGTAACAAACTCAAACAAAACGCAGAAGTTTTTTTGCAGCAGTTTACCTTGAAACTTTTTCACACCTCCGTGTTATATAGAATCAATTGAACTAAGAATCATACAAATATTGAAGCTGTTACATGTCAACGAAAGTATATTATCTTAAATGGTTGAAAATTAAATGCTGTTGTGATTTTAGTTACAATAATCAAAATAAGAGTATAGTTACTCATTAGCGTTGTTATTGTAAACTTCTAAGTACAAGTTTGTACGAAAAAATATTTCGATACAAGCTTTTGCTGACGAGTTTACTTTTTTTTGTACAGTCATTATCTGCTTAATGAGACCAACCAATGCGTCCAAATTTGATGGAGCTAAAATCACGCGGCCGTCCAAAAAAATCCATACAAATTTAGCACTGGGCGAACGTTTCTCACCCCCTGAATCAAATCCAATTTCCACATTTTTTGTATACGTTGTAGTTATTATAAAGAGCAAGGATTTTTTAAAGTTTCTGTTTTTTGATTTTTAATAGTGTAATTTTCAGAAATATTTATTTGGAAAGGACAACGTACACACATAGTTTTTCATAATATCTACAACATATTCAAAAATCGAAAACCTCGGACTAGGTATGTTAAAGGGGAGAGAAACGTTATCGTTTTTTGGTATTTTAGCTTCACAATCTTAAGTTCCTTAGTTAGTATCGGGACAACCGGAAATAAATAAATTATAAAGATAAAAGATGTTTATTCAGTAAGTAGGCCGCACGGGCACTTTTACACGTCAAAAATCTACCAGCGCTTTTGCGGGTGGTAGGACCTTGTGCAGGGTCCGTCCGGATCGCTACCACCATCTTATCCATTAACCTACCACCAAATAGCAGTGTTCGCATTGTTGTGTTCCGGTTTGGGGATAAGAGAGCCGGTGAAATGACTAGCATAGAGGCATTCCATCTTAGTCCTCAGGGTTGGCAACGCATTTGCAGTCTTAGGATTGCACTGCATTCTTGTGAATGCGAATGTCTATGGGTCACAGTTTCCACTTACCATCAGGTGGCCTGTGTGCTCGTTTGTCTACTCTATGCCATAAAAAAAAAAAAAAAAAAAAGAGACCACTGCTGAGAAGAAGCGCCGCAAGAAACTCAACAGTAAGTCGTTTTTTAAATATACAATTGTAAAACTTAACCTAGCATTATATAAAACAATGAATCTAACATACGATAGGAAATAAATGTATTCACGTGTAGTTGAGCAGGAAAATGTGTCAAAACTCTGAATTTTCCCCAGTACTAATTAGTAGTAAGTAATAGAAAAATAATTATGAAAATTTTACTTAATTATGATGGTGTAATACAACTACATAAAAAGTTTCGATACTTTCTCCTACAGAAACCGTGTCCCCTAGACAATATCAATGTTTACATATTTCTTACGATTAAGTTATTATTAAGTTATTTGGGTTTTTAGTTTAGGCCAAGCACTTTTATCTGATAGATAGTCCTCGACCCTATAGTAAGCTTTAGACATCAGCGACTTTTTCAAGTAAGTTTTAAGTACTGGAAATGGTAACTTTAAAACTTCGTCAGGTAATTTATTATAGAAATGGATGCATTGACCTACAAATGATTTAAAAACCTTACGAACACGAAATTTTTTAATAGCTATTTTATTTTTATTTCTTGTATTAAAATTATGTATATCACAATTCTTAATAAAAGAGTCCTGATTTTTAATGACATAAATAATATTCTCATAAATAAATTGTGACGCTACTGTCAAAATACTAATTTATTTAAATAGTAATCTTAAAGAATCACGGGAGTTTAGGTTATATATAGAACGGATGGCTCTTTTTTGTAACACGAATATAGTCTGTATGTATGTCAGCAGCTTTTCCCCAAACCAGAATACCGTATGACATAACACTATGAAAATAACTATAATAAACTAAGCGAGCTGTCTCAACATTCGTAAGTTGCCTGATTTTCCTAACAGCATAAGCTGCAGAACTTAATTTACCTGCTAGTACTGCTATGTGGGGACTCCATTGCAAGTTTTTGTCTATAGTTATCCCTAAGAAAAGCGCCTTATCTACCATTTCCAAACACTCACCATTTAGAAATATACTAGATTCTACCTGTCTAACATTAGGCAAAGCGAACCTAACACATTTAGTTTTCCTAGCATTGAGTAGCAAATTGTTACTAGTAAACCAATTAAGTTCTTTACCTAGCGTGGCGTTTATCCTAGTGTAATAATTTCCCTTTGTCCCCAGTGCTTACAAATGTGAATAAAAATTCCCAATTGTTTCACTCATTTAACCCACAATGGTGTTTATATTTAAATAAACCGTCTTATTTTTCCAATACGTAAACTTAGGGACCTTAAATAATAAACGCTATTAATCCAAATTTACATAATTTTAAAATACGACTGACGCAAGTAAAATGAAATGGTGTAAAACTGATTTTCGTTAGTAAATTCTTTGTGATTGCATCTTTATTTTTAACTAAAGTTTAAATTATAATAGCCAGGGACGTCCCAAAAAAATACTTATTCGTGTAACACACCCAACGCCTGAAATTAGGATTTCAATATAAATTGGTCTAAATGCCAATGTCGAAATGTCGCTGAAACATTTTAATTAATAATTTCAGCTCATTAACATTGGCATTAGCTTCATTTCAGAGTTAACCTAATTATACTTGTACCTACTGAAGTATCTTCAATAGGTGAGGTATATTCGATATCTACCACCTACCTACCTATCTAGGTAGGATGTTACATATTTTTAAATAAGAAAATAACAGTAAACTTTTTCTGACTTGGGGAACCGTGTCGCGTCTTAAAAAAATATATATTATTTAAAAAAAAAAACGAATTCTTGATTCGAGAAAAAGTAATTAAAACATACAAACTCTGGAAAATAAAACACCCTGATGTATATGTTTAATATAAAAATGAATCGCAAAATGTGTTGGTGAGCGCATAACTCGAGAACGGCTAAACCGATTTGGCTGATTTCTTTTTTGTTGTGTTCGTTATTATCAGGGTAAGGTTTATATGTAAGAAAAAATAGAAAATTCCAACGGGAACGGGAAATTAGTAGCGGGGCGAAGCCGCTGGCGGGCAGCTAGTGTTTAATAAAATGTATTCAGGTTGTCCGCGTTTAAAAATCCAAAAGACACACAGTGATCTTATTGATTGCAGCGTGACCTTCTCAAGGTAAGGGTTTGAATCCTGCTCGAGTTTATCTGAACTGGCCTGTCCGGGGTGGCAAGTCTACAGGCTGGTCACATTGTTCACGTTTTGACTTATTTAA
Source organism: Acleris laterana (assembly GCA_963966035.1). Lineage (NCBI taxonomy): Eukaryota > Metazoa > Arthropoda > Insecta > Lepidoptera > Tortricidae > Acleris > Acleris laterana. The sequence continues at coordinate 75,561,775 of OZ014438.1, read as the reverse complement.
TACAATACAGGGTGTCCAATTTACCGTAGAGGAAAGGTGGTTGATTATAAAAAAAAGGTTTATTTTATTGACACTGAAGATATTTTAATAAAGAGGGTACATTAAAATTTACAACAATTCATATACTGCTAAGGTAGTAAAATAAAATATCGTTTGTAGATTTTACACAGCTGATTACAGTACAAATATTTTTGTTTTTTTTTATGCAGTATTTTTTTTATATTTAGGATAAACAGTAAAAAAAGTTGGTTTGTAAATGTTAGGAATACACCTATAGTGTCCTTAGTCCATTTATTACCATAGGAATTGAAAAAAGTATACAACTGTTGAATTTTTAACCAGCTGTTATAAACGCGAAAAAACAAAAACGCTTTTTTTTATGTTGTCAATTATTTGTCAATAACAACTCTGTTAAATTCGTTGGAGCCCAAAAGAAACGCTTTTTCTATGTGGTTAGCAGTACGGCAGAGTAATGGTGCTTAAGACTAGGGTTTGCAATTCGAATATTCGAATATTCGAATATTCGAATTATTCGCCATAAATAATATTCGAATTTGACTATATTCATTATTCGAATATAACGAATATTTCGAATAGTGCAGAAATATGTCTGTAATTATTTACCTTAGCTAAACACGCCAGGATTAATTATCCCCCACATTAACAACTCCGTGGAAATAAAAACAACTTCAAAGCTAAGAAAAACAATACATTACCAACCTATTTATCTTTATCCTTCCTTTCCAAAATCTAAAACGTACTAAATACCGTACCGTAATTGGAAAAAGGGGTAGCGAGCTAGCGATTCCGGCTACCTGCTATGCTACGTAATTATTATTAACAGAGATAAACAAAAACCCTAAAAGCTCAGTCATCTTTTAGCCGCTTAAAGATTAGGTCATGTTCTTTGAGGTGTTAATAATTTTCTGTGCTGTGCTGTGATGATACTGATGATGCTGAATCGCTGACTGACATGAAAATATGTAAGTAAAGGAAATTATAATTTTAATATAAACTACGTGTCACAGTTAACTTATTATTTCGTGAAATTTTAATGCGACAGACGTGATCGTGATTCTACGTTATCCCTACATATTTATTTTTAGTATATTTATGTTAACAAAATAACTAAAAATGTATAAAATACGTGTGTAATTTTCACTCAATAACCTTGACCTTTGACTTAAGAACATCATATGTATATATATTTAAAGGTGCAAGTAGTATAATAGTAACAACGCAATTATTGTTTTGCAGATTCACGCACGCTTATGTCTATGTCGATTAAGAAGAAATAATTAACAATGGACAAAAATAGCGAATTCACGGAATACAAAAAGTCTAGTGAAGATAAAAACTCTGTATGGCAGCATTTTTTGAGAAGCAGCGATGGAAATAAAGCAAAATGTAAAATTTGCAACAAAATATTGAAAACTTCTCGTACAACAACATCACTGCATAATCATTTGAATCTAATTCATACAATAAACTTAAAACAAAAAACAGTAAATGCATCCACATCATCAGCAATCGCTTCAATGCCTTCAACCTCTCAAATGGCCAGCACAAGTGAATGTGAATCAACCGAAGCAACTGTGCCACCCAAGAAAAAAACCAAACTTACGCATTATTTCCCACTGGAGGACAGTATGGAAGTCCATATGTCAAAGTTAGCCGCGATTGACGGGCTATCATTTAACGTAATCTGTACTTCCATCACGTTACGAAAACTCTTCACAAAAAGCGGGTATATGTTACCAAAATCACCTCACACTGTCAAAAAGATCGTAGTAACTCACAGCGAGCAAATCAAATTGACTTTGAAAAAGGAATTGGACAAACTGAAATCAGAAGACTGTAGATTCTCAGCTAGCCTCGACGAATGGACATCCACACAAAATATTCGGTACATGAATATTAATATACATTCCCCAACGCTGAAACCTAGCAGTTTCCAAAATCTTGGGTTGGTTAGAATTAATGGAAAAGGAACGGCTCAAAATCTTCACAGTATCCTTGAACAAAAGTTAAATGATTTTGGATTAACCTCAAATGATGTTATATGCTTTGTGACTGATGGAGCGAGCGTCATGACTGCATTGACAAGACGAACTTCATCGTTCCACCAATTGTGTTACGCACATGGTATACAACTTGCGGTTCTCGACGTAATATACAAGAAAAAAAAATTTATGTCCCGGCTGCTGAACCGTATTACTCAGAAGATCCAGATGTTGAAATGGTCGATAGAAGTGTCATTTTAGAAAGCGACAGCGACTTTGAAGGGATTGTGGAAATTGGAGACGAAGAAGGTTTGGTAGTCGCACCAACGAGACCATCAGCAATGCAAATGCAACTTGCTGATATTTATAAAGAACTCATAGGCAAAGTAAGAACTGTCGTCAAGCTGTTCAAAAAATCGCCAACCAAATCAGATCTCCTTTATAAAAACGCCGAAGGTACAAAGGATCTTCACCTAATTCTCGATTGTAAAACACGGTGGAGCAGCCTCGCTGACATGATAAAAAGGTTCATCTTATTAAAGCAGACTATTTTGAAGTCTTTAATCGACCTTAAATCGCCGATTTCGTTCAGTGAAGAGGACCTTGAACAACTGGAAGAAATAGCAGACTCACTGGACATTATCAAAACAGCAGTAGAGATGTTATGCCAGCGGGATGCCAATTTATTCACAGCTGAAATTTCCCTGAAGTTCATGATAGAGAGATTATCTCTTAAACAAAGTCAACTATCAAAAAATCTTGTAGATTCACTGAAGCAAAGAATTTCCCAACGAAGATTGCCAGAATTAAATGGCACGCTTAAATATCTACAGAACCCGGCTAACTTCTACAAGGAGGGTTCATCGGAATATCCTTTCGAGAATCCAACAAACGAACGAGTGAAAGAAGTAATTATGAAATTAACCGCTGCTCGAAGTGCTCGATATGCACCTACAGATTTACTAAATGTTAGCGATAATCGATCTGAGGTCGAATCTGTCCCAAGTACCTCTGAAACTATAAAGGAACAACTACAAGCCGAGATTCAAAAAGCTTTCGCTGGTTCAGATACTCAACAATCATCATGCGATTTGGATTTAGAAACTCAGATCAATGTTGAAATGGCCTTGTTTGACAGCGGTGGTAAAAGACCCGAAAATTTGGAGCATGCGTATAGATCATTGTTAACAATACCGCCGACAAGTGTGGAAGCAGAAAGAGTGTTTTCTGCGGCAGGTTACTTGTGCAACCACTTACGAACGAGAATGAACCAAGACTCATTAAATGCTTTAAGTTTCCTTAGATCGCATTATCAGGGCAGGGAGGCCAGGGAGGGAACAGACGCCAAATAAAAAACAAATATATTTTAGTTTTTTTGTTGATTGTTTAAAATAAGTTTACCTTACCACGTGTTGAAATTTGAGTTTTAGTTAGTTTGTTGATTGCCAAATTTGCTGATTGTTTATACGCATACTGAAAGACTTTGCTCATTATTGATTTGTTTTTATTGTAGTTATTAAACAAAGTAAGTTTATATTGTAACTGTGCGGTTGTGATTCATTTTTTAATTGTTTTATTATATCTCAAAAGTTTAATTGTTATATACCTTAAAGCTATATTGTTTAATTTTAAGAAATTACCACTAATGATTATATTTTTCTAATTAGGCATAACGTTTTGACTTTTTATTTTTTACGTGACATATTTTACAATTACATACCTAACTAGGAAAATAAGTTTTTATTTGTTCATTAAAGTTGATCTGCTGATTTTTTCTCTGAAAATTGTAGTAGCTTAGACTTTTTTTTGTTGTGTTACAAGAAAATTTATAATGTAACTGTGTGCTGTGATTGGTTTATCAAACTTTATTTTAACTCAAAAGTTGTTATTATCCAAATGAATATTGTTTAATTTGTAGAAGACACCATAAATGTTATTTTTTAATTGTATGGTCATTATATTTTAATTTTACATCACGTATTTTACAATTACACAACTTAGAATCATTATTTCGTTTTATTTTCAAAAATATTCGAATTATTCGAAATATTCGAATATTCGAATATTGAAAATGTTAGTATTCGTATTATTCGAATACTAAAATTGGACGAATATTGCAAACCCTACTTAAGACTCATTGTATCCAAAAGCATTCAGGGGTTGAAGGTAATAATTTGTATAATTGACCCGATTTCGAATTACATTGAAGTATAAACGTTGGAAGATATTAATAATATTTTTCTTTAAACTCAATTTACTTACTTCGGAAAAAGGCTTGTATTCTTTACCTTTAAAATAAGGCTCTAGAAGCGTGAATACATTTTACCGAAAGGAATCATTTCAGCCAATCAAGAGGCAGGATACCAAATTGGATTGGGCGTAATGGAATTAAATGTTAATATATTCAGCGCCAAAAAACCTGAAACAAAGCAATATGGACTCCATTTTCAATGACTGGCACTGAACGCGGAGAACATTCAGAAATAAGGGTACGTTCTCTTCAATTTACAACAAAAAAAACGATGAAAGGGTATGATTGAATTAAATGAGAGTGTATCTTCATATACATGTTTTAAAAAAAGGTGTTAACGTTAACTATAAAGCTATTCGCTCATTCAAAACAAATACTTATTATCTTAATATCAAACTAAATATTCTGATTCCTGGTTCAAAGAAAATAAAAAAATGTGTTTTACTGATTTGTGGTATCAGATACTTATCAGAAGTTAAGGACCCCACTGACGCGGAAGCCGCCCGAAGCATGGCTTTGCTAGAAAAGTGCCACAGCCAACGCTTTGTTGCTGGCCATCTGGTTTAACCCTTAAGGCTGACAGATCACACTTCACAGTAGAGCTTCAGCCTTACTAACATACAAGTGGGTACTATTGAGTAGATATTATGTGGGAAACATGAATCCCTTAGTCTAGTTAAGGGTTAACCCAGTTTGCCATGTCCAGGGTTTACCGGTTCCGGAAGACTGGAGGCCTAACACGGAGACCGGCCGTCAAAGGTGCTTCAAAGAACGACAGCATTGACCATTCTCACAGTTTTCCGAGATCGACACCAGGCGGCCTAATATGGCTGTGGATAACGCATCCGTCACTCTCGTACTATACGTGTCAAAACGGGTCAAGACGAGTAACATCTTAGGCAGGTACGAGGAGTAGCTGCCCATGCATGGAAAGTAGGAAGGACACTCAAGAAAGTTAACCTGAACCCAAAGAGGCCTCCCACGACTGTTTTTTTCCGCGATCCCCAGACTTGGAACATTCATAAACGGACCACTGTTCGGTTTTGCGACGAGTCCGGTGTGTGCTAGAATAATTGCGACAGGACGAGTCTACTAAAAACCAGAGACGCGGTTTGGAGCTTATTTTCGTCTTGCTGGTTCGACAGCGGCGAGGTACATCCCGTACATCACCAACGAGCATATGGTTCCTTTCGCCAGTTTTTATGACGAAAGGTTCATCCTGATGCCGCATAATACCCCTAATCATACCGTAAGGGCCGCACGAGCGTACCTTGCCGGAGTAGGCATCATCACCAGGAGCTAGCCAACTCTGAGCCGAGATCTTAGTCCGACTGAACACATGTGGAACAACCTCAAAACGAAGGTTAGGAGCCGGGGTATAGCTCCAACGAAAGTTGCTGATCTGAATGTCTCTCTACAAGAGAATTGGGATGCCATTCCTTAGGGGGTCGTAAAGAAGCTGGATAGGTCCAATGAGAGTCCGATAAAACTGTGACATAACTAGGGGTGGTAACTGGTAACACATATCATTAAATTGTTAAAATAAAACCCTTTTGAATTTAAACAAATTATTTTTAATATAAACCTAAACTAGTCGTTTAACTTGGAGAGCAGCCAGCCGCATTTCATCGTGGGTGTTTTCATTTTCACCCACATTAAAATGGAGTGGAATGGAAATGGTATTTAAATTGAGTGAACAGGAAATAATTGGTCTGCAGCCTGAGAAAATAAATGGAAATACCTTTAAATCTAATCATAACCAAGAATGTGGAAATAGGAAATTATTAATCAGTCGAAGAAACATCCTGGTTAATCCAAACCCCAAAATACTCGTTAAAATTTCATGATTGCAACCCACAGTTGCAACCATATCTTATTAACCCGAGGGTAGATTTTGTATTGCATTATTTATTCCGAATGCTCCCGCGAGGGCTTACAGGGAGTTTTATTGTTTTGCACCTACGCTGCCTTTACGCAAAAATCATGTAATAAAAGCGGGTGTATTTTACTAACACAAAAGTTCCTTAACACCAGACTCCTAAGGTAGATAAACTGGGTCGGTGAAAAACAGAAACGAAGTCTGATATAAAATATACTAAATATACGCAAGCGAGCTCATGAAAGTCGATGTTGCTATCCACACATTGACTGAAGGAACGATGCGATAGATAAACAGCATAGTTCGATCTCCGATTGTGATCATTTTCTAGCAGTACTGAGGCCAGGATAATATGGATATAATATTTTTTTATCAATCTGCAGCTACAGGCGGAATTATTTCATACGCTATTATAAAATATTTTAAATGGTATATCATCCTGGTTAACACAACATTTATAATACGCAATTTACAACATTAATAATAAATAACATTCGTATTTTAATCATGAACGCTGACAAATAAATAAAACCATTATTAAATCTAGTCTCTGTTGTTTACAATATTTTCAACAATACAAGAAACAACAAAAATGCTTCTGTCGATAGAAGGGAAGTTTCACCCTATAAATATAACGTTGTATTAAGTCAGAATTTGTTTAATAAAATTACGCAATCTACGGTACTGTGAAAACTCGATCAAAAATTCAGGAAAAGGTTATATAAAATTGAAAAGAATTTCGTTTAAAGATATTTCCACTCTTCTGTGAAGAAATTCAGAGGTTACATATACAAGATGGACTTATATTGATAACTTTTGTAACAAATACTTGGTTTTTAAATATAATAAAACCGGGTAAGAGTATGTCGGACCATGCTCAGTGTAGGGTTCCGAAACCGTTACGACAAACAAAAAACAAAAACCACATGTATAAACTAATTTTCTATTTAAAGTTATTTCGTGCCGTCTTAGATGCTTTTTAGGGTTCCGTAGTCAAACTAGGAACCCTTATAGTTTCGCCATGTCCGTCCGTCCGTCCGTCCGTCCCCAGTCTAGCTCAGAGAGTCATAGTACTAGAAAGCTGTAATTTGGCATGAATATACCATATTAGTCACGTCAACAAAGTGGTAAAATAAAATTTTGAAAAATATTTTTTTTTAATGCACCTCCCCTACACGTAACGTGGGGATGCCTTTTTTTTTTCTTGCCTACCCCATAGTGTGGGGTGTCGTTGGATAGGTCTTTCAAAAATATTGCGGGTTTATGACAACAATTTTTCGATTAAGGGATCCGTTTATGAAATATTAAGCTTTAAAGCGCTATTTTTTGTTAGAGTCAAGTGTCCCCCCCCCCCTACAGCCAAAACTACAAATACTAAAAATCTGAAAAATATCTTCAACGAAAGCGCATATAACGAATTTTAAAGGAAAACTATCACGGCTAAGTAGACATGATTAGTTCCTGAGATACAGGCGACTAAAGTGTTTATACCTATCAAAATCGCCTATGATAACTTTGATAGAAAAATTGTTAACGGGGGGGGGCCTGCACGCGCGGGGGGAGTCGAACTGTGCAAGTAACAAATCGAGCGACAGCCGCGCTCATAAGCGCGAGCGCCTAGATGCTATTCGGACGTGCCCCGAAATGCTACCTACAAGTTTGCGATTTGCGATCTGAAAGTTTACAAATAATCGATTAGATTATTGATTTGAGTCGAGTGTCGTTTGGAAAACTTAAAATTCTATTTACTGGCCCCTTGTTTTTTTTTCAATTTCTATTAATTACTTTATAAAAGATTAGACTTTTATTGTAATTTAAAGTCGGTTTGAAGCAGTTTAGATACCTACATAGGTAGGTATACTGATCTCACACTTAAAAGCTTGGCTCTTGTTTGAGATATAATATCTATACGAATTTATAAGAAAAAGAATCATTACTTAGTAGACTTAATTAGTTCCTGAGATACAGGCGACTAACGGGTTTATACCTACTAAAAATCATCTAAGACAGCGCCAAATAACTTTAAATAGAAAATTGGTTCATACATGTTGATTTTTGAGATAGTTTTTTGTGTTTGTCGTTACGGCTTCGGAACCCTACACTGAGCATGGTCCGACATGCTCTTGCCTGGTTTTTTAGTAGGTATAGTCACTTTAGTCGTGTATCTCAGGAACTAATTAAGTCAACATAGTCGTGATAGTTTTATTTTTAAATTCGTTATGTGCGCATTTATTGAAGATATTTTTCTGATTTTTAGTATTTGTAGTTTTGGCTATAGAGGGGACACACACACACACTTGACTCTAACAAAAATTTGCGCTTGAAAGGTTAATATTTCATAAACAGATCCCTTAATTGAAAAATTGTTTTCACAAACCCGTCTATATTTTAGGAATACGAGTACCTATCCAACGACAACCCGCACTGTGGGGCAGACGAGAAAAACAGATACATCCCCACGTTACGTGTAGGGGAGGTACACTAAAAAACAAAACAAAAAATAAAAGGTACATTTTTTTTTCAACATGTTATTGTGTGAATGTTGCAATATAAGCGGGACCTAAAGGTTTCTAGTAAATAGTAAGTAACAAAGTTCTAAATTGATTCCCGAAGTAAAAGCTAACAATTTCATTAAGTAAGTTGACAACTACTTATAGTCCAAAAGGGGTAAAACATTTGTGATGGTTCGGAAAAGCGAAAAGACGAACTAAAGTGACAGAGGCTTATTATATGGCGTTTCTAAAAAAAATAAGGTCTCTAAAGGCATATAAAAAAACGTGTTTCTACAACACGCTGCATCGCACTGTAAGTATATCTAGTAGGAAAAGGTAATGCACAATCAGTTGGAAAGTTAGCTCATTAAAAACTAACACGGCCAACACGAGAACAGTTTAAAAACGCCTTTTTAACCACCCTATGACGGCTCGCCGTATCGCTCAAGAAAGTAGGATCACCTTGGTTTTAATCAGAGAAATTACTTGATTTGTAATAGTTGGAAATAATCTGTAAGTAGAACTTGGTACTAGGTTATCCAGGTGTTTGTTTCTACGGGGTTATTGAATCCCACATAAGATGTATTATACCAGTGATCCCCAAAGTGGTATATATCGACCGCCAGGGGTCGACGACGACCTGCAAGGGGTCCATTTGAGCGGAAAAAGTAAATGAGGGTCCACGATAATGGATCCCATTTAGGCAGATCGTGATTTTAATTTTTGCTTTCCATTAATCTATACTACATAATAATTTGTTTTATGTAAATAAAAAAATTATCTACAAAAATGTGTTTCAACTTTCTCCGTGTGTAGTTTTATACTTTGTAAAAAATATTTTTCCGCGTAAATACCTAAGATTTTTTGCTTACTTTTTATATGATAACGCAAATATTAGGTAAGCCAGGGGGTCCACCCAAAACCGAAACAAATGCCAAGTGGTCTATGAGTTTGTGGACCTCTGGTTTATACGACTACGACTTTCCTTGGGGACCTTTCGGGTTTATACATATACTTAATGCACTACAACATTCCAGAGGCGTTGCTTGAGGCAAGGCTGAAATATCCTTCTTGCTTAATTGTTCTTTAGTTAGAAGTGTTACCACACAATTGTATTATTAGCAAAAAAAACCGGACAATTGCGAGTTAGACTCAGACCGAGGGTTCCGTACATGTAGGAACTTTTTTCATCATGAAAATAATTAAAATCAGTTTAAGTTTGTACCAATGAAGCCCTTTCTACGATACTCCACATGACACGGTTAACTCAAAAAATTTAGACCGCCGCGCCGTTCCTTGCAGAAAGACCCTTAATACCACCTATGCCTATGCGGTTGCGTACTTCTTTCCGTCCGTCCGACCCATCCTAACTTTAAAGAGATCTTTTGAACCGTAATATCCAGACCCAGCGGGTTGTTTTTTTTTCAAAGGTGACTCACAAAACACATTCGCTTGTGGTTGCTTAAATTTGCTGATAGTTTTTTAACACGTAACGTAATTGAAAAAATATCTGTCTGCGTACATCCGCTATATGCGAGTCTGTATTTTTTTATTCGTAAAGCAATGATTTATTTGATCAAAGACTTCTCCTAAAATTCTATAAAGTGCTTTACTTGTATTTCCGTCTCAATTTTTCTCTGTCAAAGCCTCAAAAGGTAACAATTTCCGCACCCAAAATAAAAAAGAAACCGCTTTTAATAATTAGTGAAAATCTTGGACTTGGGTTACTTTAATAAAACTCCGAACACACTGTCTCTTTCGCTCGTTAAACGTGAATAAATCAAAAACGAAAGAACAAATTTAAAAACTATCCTGGGTCGCGTTTCAAAATGCTCCTCCGGAAATTAGCACCATATCCAACCATTGCCAGTGTTTTCATTATCACTGTTATCAGAGGAACAAAATTGAAAATATTACGTATTATTAACTTCAGTCTTCCGGCCAGACGTTCCAAATACAGCGAGGCGTTAAACAGGGCGACCCGTTATCTCCGAAACTATTCACCAGCGCACTTGAAGAAGTTATCAAGAGCCTGGCGGTTTCCTGGGAAGAGAGAGGAATAGTTGTCGGCGGCAGAAGGTTATCAAACCTTCGTTTCGCCGACGATATTGTTCTCTTCGCCTCTTCAGCAGCAGAGCTCCAGTTAATGCTCAAAGATCTGAGCTTGGCGAGCCTTCAAGTTGGACTTAAAATGAACCGCACCAAGACTCAAGTGATGACTAACAGCACGAAACGTAGGGTCGAGGTAGACGGGCAGATTATACACTATGTTGACGAGTATATATACTTGGGCCAGCTAGTCTCTTTCAGCAACCGGCAAGACAAAGAAGTTGAACGCCGCGTCGAAAACGCCTGGAAGAGCTACTGGTCCATGAAGGAACATATGAAGGGAAACCTTCCCCTATCACTCAAGCGAAAACTCGTTGACATGTGTATTCTGCCTGTCCTAACCTACGGTGCTCAAACATGGTCACTCACTGAGAGTCAAAAGTCCAAATTGAAGGTTTGCCAACGAGCCATGGAGCGCAGTATGCTAGGTGTCAAAAGGACAGATCGCATCCGGAACACCATACTGCGCTCCAAGACACGCATAGCTGACGTAGGTGAAAAAACCGCCAGGCTCAAGTGGGATTGGGCCGGTCACGTCTGCCGCATGCACCCGGACCGGTGGGCTAGCGTGGCCACCAAGTGGGAAAGGCAAAATGGGCGACGCAGACGGGGCAGGCCTAGACGGAGATGGCGGGACGACTTGGACGCATTCCTCAGCAACTGGCCGGAAGAGGCAACTAATAGGGATTCATGGAGATCAAGGGGAGAGGCCTTTGCCCAGCAGTGGGACACTCAAATAGGCTAGAAATAATAATAATAATAAACGTATTTTCTTACGTATAGCCTGTGGTATAGCAATTGTTTTGCCCAGTATTCAAAGTAACATGTTTGTTTGTTTGTATGTTTTATTTAAAAGTTGAAAATATATTGAACCATTAGAACGAGATGAATGTTCGAGCACACTGCAATATGTATAATGTCTAAGAGTTAATTTAATGATAGTAAAAGGTAGAAACAGAATGTTCGCTGCTTTTAATATAGACCCACTGAGTTTCCACACGTTAGTTTAGTTTAACCAAGCAGATGAGAACTGCAATAAAAAGAAGATTGACGTATTGATAGTTAGAAACTTCGTTTTTAATACAGTTGCTCAAAAATGGGTACATTCCGTAGCCGTATATCGTGCGGAAAGTTCGATATTCCGCACTAGTGCTTTTTACTTTTCCAACTTTTTTAATTTCTCTACTCTTCCAACCTATACATTCAACCAAAGAGTTTGTATGTTCAATCACTTTTTGATTACGTCATTTAGCATTGAAACTATATCCGGCGCGCCTCACTCTAAATTTAATATCTCCATACATCTAGCAACTATATCAAGTTTGGTGTCTTTTTCTTATAATTCGAGGACGAGGAATTCATTTCTGGAACCAACATTTTACCCACCCATACAAAAAATTTTTCTTGACATTTGTTGTTGCATTTTAAGGGTTACTTTTCCGAATGGAGACCAACGGGACCATAATAATATGTATTATTAAGGAAGATTAAGATCAAAAAAGAAAAAAAGAGTGAAGTAATAAAGAGGTACCCACCCATACAAGAAACGTTTTATTTCAACGCATTTTTATTTTTGCTGTTTCGTAAGAACAGTAAAACATAATACAAGCGCCAAATTTGGTATGATTGTATGACAAACCCTGAAGAAAAACAACCAAAACATGGTCACTTGTGAGTTGGGTCGCGTGGATTCGATTCGAAATTGAATTCAAATTGGAATATAATACGTAATGTGCGGCGGTACGGAACCCTCGGTGCGTGAGTCCGACTAGCACGCGACCGGTTTTTTCACAATCAAGGCCTTGGTTTCTAACAACATAATAATACCCTCTAACTTATCGTTTTCAATTTCCCCATATTGACTGACCCATTTTGATTGCTTGTAAAGTAAAAGTTCTACCATAGCATAGGATAATTCCCATATTCAGTTATTATTTTAATTTTAAGTTTATTTTCCCTTATTTTCTTTTATAATTACAGGAAGTATTTTTTTTATTACTTACTTGTATATGTAGAATAAAGTTTAAAATTGAATGCGTCCCTTATACTAAATCTGACGGCGTGTACCTATTTCGGCGCGGGCCGCCGCGCGGCACAAAATATTTTTTTTAACACAGTTTTCATACAAAAATGTATGACAAGTAATTTTTTTATATAGTTAGATAACTGGGCTATTAACTAGTAATTATTTTATGAAGCAAATCACCATAGTTTAAAAAAAAAAAAAAAAATTCGGGAAAAAAAATTTCAAGAAAAATTTTGATTTTTGAATGTCTCCTTTTTTTTGTATGGGTGGGTAAAATGTTTGTTCCAGAAATGAATTCCTCGTCCTCGAATTATAAGAAAAAGACACCAAACATGATATAGTTGCTAGATGTATGGAGATATTAAATTTAGAGTGAAGCGCGCCGGATGCAGTTTCCCCCCCCTCCCCTGCCCACCTGCGGGGGGGTACCACTGGGCACCCGGCCTAAATCAGCTCAGATCACCCCCAGGAACACCTGGTCCAAGGGATTTGCTTTGTCTCAAAAATGCAAGGTGCAGGACCTAAGATCTCCCACTATGATCGGATAGTTGAGTATTAAGGTGGATTCACGTTACACCATGCCGAAGCCGGGCCCAGCCCAGCACGGTGTAATGTGAATCAACCTTTATGCGTTACCACTGGCTAATAGAGTATTTGTGCTTCTTGATTTTTAAATAATATAGGTAATTAAATTACTATGTTCCTTTTTTTTTGATTTGGCTGAATGGTTACAATTACAACCATTGCCATTATGAAAAAAGTCTGTCAATTAAAAGTAAAACAAAAACCCGCCTTTTTAGCTAACGATTAAATATTGTTGTGAAAAAATGAGCGATTTAGACGATTGTGAAATAATTTTTTCGCAGATGTATTAAAAAACGTCGTTTGATATACGTGCGGAGCTGTCATTTTCACTCGTCCCGAGTCTTGGCCCGAGCTGAAAGCGAGGGCCAAGAAACCTCGGGACTCGTTTGAAATGACATACTTTCCGCACTAATATATCAAAATGTACTATTTTAGTTTATTTAGGTGGGTATACCTATTAATATCTATATATTTTCTGATCCCTTCTGACACCAACGCTTCGCTTTCCAGTCCGCGGCCGCCACTCCTGGACTTTTCCGCCCCAACGGCCATCATCTCTACGAGCAATGTGCCCCGCCCACTGCCACTTAGGGTTCGCAATTTGCTGCGCTATCTCGGTGATTTTCGTTCTCCTGCGGATATCCTCACTTCGTATTCTCGTGAGCATAGCCGAGCGAAATGTCGGTGGCCCTCCACATGGACCGACGATCTGGTGAAGATCGCGGGAAGCCGATGGATGCGAGTAGCGCAAAACCGGCCGTCGCGTCGTGGAGATCCTTGGGGAAGGCCCATGTCCAGGAGTGTTATTCTCTCAAAACAACGGATGGTCGGACGAACGAGCGAAATCGCAGCGGCGAGTTTAAGTAGTCCCGTCGTCAGAGCGAATAAAACACATTTTACCGCGTGTATTTTCAATTAAGCAGCCTTATACGTTCGATCCATCGGCAGAAACCATGCTGCTAAATTGAAAATGCACGCGCTAAAATATGTTTTGTTTAGACTGACGCAAGACGGGACTATTTAAACTCGCCGCCTCACTGTGGGACGAAAATCGGCTCTAGAGGACATAGAAATCGAAGTTCTCATTTTTATGATTTTTTGATTGGGATTGGTTTCATTTGCAGTTATAATGCTAAAATATTATTTTGGTTGGATTGTGTTTGGAAACTGATGAGTTATAATTTTTTTCCTTAAAATTTGTATGGGACGGCATGAAAAAGTCCAAATATCTCTGAAACCGCAAGAGAAACCGTTATATCCTCGCAGATGGTAATAAAAATAATTATTTGTGATTTTTTGGCGTAGTGCATATTTCAGTCATAGCTGCGGTTTTTTTTTGAAAAATCGATGTTATTTTGTCTTTTTTTTAAGTCCGTGGCGTATATTTTTTTTCAACTTATGTAGGAGGGGGAGGTAGCGGAATGCAAATACTCTTCTTACATATATAAATATTTATAATAAAAAGTAAAATAAAAAAAAAACGTGATAGAATAGTATTTTTTCTGTATAACTAATTAGAAATAAAAGTAGAAAATGTAAAAAAAATAACTATCCATAATGTGACTAAAATAAACACAATACATAATATTTTTTATTAGGGTAATATATCTAACGAATGCTCTATATCGGACTCATTTTGATATAGATCACACGGATCTGAAACCTCTTGTTCCAGTTCGACTTCCTGAACCGAAAATAAAGACCTAGTTTCGGCAAAAAATGCCTGCCTTTTCTTCTTATCCAGACTAGGTCTTATTGCCGTAATATGAGGATCGGAGGATAATAGAAGCATATTCAGTATATCCTCGTTACAAGCTTGCCTACTCCTTTTCCTAGAATTATGCTCCCTGAACCTCCTAAAATCTTTATTTCGAGCTTCGGAAGCCTCTTCCGAGAGACTTCCGATAGGAACAATGGCGTTGCTGGCGATAATGTCTGCTCCATGAATCAATAGCTTATGCACAGTTGACGGCATATAATACCAATCATACATTGCTACGAACTTTTGAGCAGTCTTAAAGGCATATTCCTTAAATTTCATAACATCAATTTCTTCTCCAGATGTTATTGCTTGCAGTATTACAGCAAATCTGCGAACAAGTTCTTCATCCAATCCAGTTATTGCTGCAGTTTTTTCAGGAAACTCGAAGAACCTTCTTGCTGTATTGCCATCGTTTGTGGTACCCGATCCCTGCTTTACATTATCGATCAAAAGGTTGAGCTCTTCCTTGAATCGGTCTTGAACAACTTTTTTCGTCTCGTTCATTATTTTTTTGAGTTCCTCGCCTTTTGCAGCCCATTTTTTAATTCTCAGTCTGTAAGAAATGTGTAAAAGGCACTCCATTGAATTTATACGAGCATGTAGTGAAGATAACCCGAATTCATATAATTCTGTCGAAATCTGCTTCACTACAACTGAATCTAACTTATTCATTTCGGTAGGCTTAGCCAAACACAAGTAACACGTAGCATTTGACTTAGCTTCCGATAGATAAGTACAAATTTTACCATCTATCATGGTCATCTTCAAAAGGTGTTTTATTTTAGCTGTATTGTATTCCGTAGGAAGTAGAGCCTTAATTTCTTCTTCGAACTTTGATTTTAACTCCAAAACTACGGCTTTACTTTCCTTAACAAAACGGAACATCAATGGGCGACAATAAGACGGTGAGCAGGGTTTTGGATTCGTCCATAAAATGTCCTCACCACAAACCAATTTGAGTGGTGCTAATGATGCCATGAATATGCTCGAGTCATCGTTTTCGCCATCCATTTTTTGTTTATATTTGCTCTGGCTGGATGCACCATCAAAACCCCATTTCGATATCAGCGTCAACTCTTTGTCTTCAATATTAGATGGTAATTCTTTTAGAATCCTCTGCGTAGTTAAATCCAGTAAAGCTTGAAGTTTAATTTGAGCTGATGAATCCGTTATGGTTATAGCGGATTTCGGAGGGTAACTTTGTAATTTCGCTGACTGAATCTTGTAGTATGATGGATAAAGATCTTCGGCTCCTTCTTGAATAGCTGACTCCCTTAAGGTCATGTATTGCCATTTAGTCAGCTTTAATGCCACGTAAAGACCGAGTGCCTTATCTGGTGAATTTGTAACTGAAGTATTTGATTTCTTGATCATTTTTTGTATATTTGCTGCTGCTTCAGAATTTTTGAGCATGTACTCAATTACGGATGCTATATCTTCACGCCCATCTTCTTTCAAGAGTTTTGCCGCTGCATATGTTAATTCAGTTGAGTCTTCTCCTGTATAACTGTCGAATCTTCTCTTTTTTTGCTTGATTGATAGTTCTTCAAATGGTTTTCTGGATCGAATGGTCATTGTTCCAGTTGAAGTAGATGGTATCAAACATTCTGGTAAAGTAAAATCAGTCGCAGTTGACGATTCCAAAGGCTCAGAACACGACGAATCTTGAAGTAGTCCAAGGCTGAGTAGATTAGTTTGTAGACAGCTGGGCCAATCAACATTAGCTTGAAGCCAACTTTCGTAGTATTTTCTGAAGTCTTTCGTATTCCGGTTACTTTTTTGCCATTTCGTAACTGCAGATCGAGTAAACTTTGTACAGAATTCTCTAAGTATTTCTATTTCGTCTTCAGATAAACTGGAACCCAAACGTTGCACCACTGCTTCGAACAATACTTCATGGTTAAATGCCGGCTTCTTGCTTTGTAAAACGACAAATAGGTCCAAGTTGGTAGAAAAATTTGTCATTTTTAGGTTTTAGCAGGAGTACAGATGTTATACAGAATAATTGCGATTATCGCTCTCGGAAAAATGTCTGGTCTATTTATTGATGTGAGCTAATGATGATTCCTTTACCACTTCGTTAAGTAATCACCTACTTATTTATCAATCACTTATCAGAATTAATTAAGGGATCTCATTAAATCTTATAACTAATTACTCAAGAAATAATTACAAACTATTTACAACCAAAATAAATTAAGTATAATCCCATTACTGAATATAGTTCATTAAACATGCACAATAATCGCCTCATTACCGGAAAAATATTTAATTGTTTATATTTTAAGCGATCATAATTAATCAAAAAATTGTTTGATTTATAATTTGAGTATAAAATATACAAAATATAAATATTCAAGACGTGTATTGATAAAATAATCCGCCAGGACTCACAAAAAAAACATCGATTTTTAAAAAAAAAACCGCAGCAATTACTGAAATATGCACTACGCCAAAAAATCACAAATAATTATTTTTATTACCATCTGCGAGGATATAACGGTTTCTCTTGCGGTTTCAGAGATATTTGGACTTTTTCATGCCGTCCCATACAAATTTTAAGGAAAAAAATTATAACTCATCAGTTTCCAAACGCAATCCAACCAAAATAATATTTTAGCATTATAACTGCAAATGAAACCAATCCCCATCAAAAAATTATAAAAATGAGAACTTCGATTTCTATGTCCTCTAGAGCCGATTTTCGTCCCACAGTGCGCCTGGACATTTACTCGTTCGTCCATCAGACCGTCGTTGTTGAGAGAATCACTACCCAGGAGTAAACGTCTTTTGGCTGATATGATGATGATGAAAAAAGACACGCTTATGTGCCTTTAGTTATGTGCAGTACTGTAAAGCTCTCAGTGGTATTGTTGTACTCAGTGGTCTATCGCCGTCACTCTTTCCCGCATCTGTCAGTATATTTGTTACGCCAGAGAGTGGGAAAGCGATAGACAGCCGAGTACTACAATACTGTTTTACTGTACAAACCAAGGACATTCGTAAAAAAAAATTTGTGACCTAAAACCATCCGAGTATAGAAGGAAATAAGTTGTAAGCCTACACGATCCGTATAAAATAAATCAGAAGATTCAGAAGGCATCACACTAATCACAAAAATATTATAAATGTGACAGTTCGTTAGTGTGTGTACGAGTTAATATGTTTGTCATTTCTTCAAACCCGAAGTAAACGTTCCTGTGAAGTATTCTAAGCTAGTAAAATATTATTGAAATACACTCCGTGCCGGATCTCCCTATGCTTATACCAAATTGACCCCATATCGCGTTCGAGGCACATGTACAATAAATCGTACCGTACCTAGACATAACGGATAAATAAGGATGTCAGAGACTTGAAAATCGAAGTTGAATAACCAACCTTATATACAACGCACCATGCACCTTGTTTTGTGTGGAATACCCCACTAAAGTTTATATCAAAAAACTTTATTTCAACGACTTAGCCAACTTGGTGTGATTTGAGCTCCTAAAAAATGCCAAGTTATATGTGCGGTTGGAAAAGTCGGTAACTAAAGTTTTACATACAAAAGTGCAATGTTTCGTAGACAGAGAAGCGCCTCCGCGGAGTGTTTGCATAAGATTGTGAAACCAATCAATTTTATGCATGGTTAAGTTTCTGATTTCAAAGGATTTGATAGTACATTGATTTTTACGATACAACTTGGTTTTATGATTGGTAAAGAGAATATGTTGCTAACATTTACCCGCGGATTCACTCACGTGATTATAAGGTTTTTAAAAAACGTCTGTTTTATATTAATCTACTCTATTTCCAAAAGTGACGAACCTTTTCTGAACGTGACTATACATAGACTTTATTGTCATTGGCATAGAAGCGTGTAACTTAAGTAACATTGACTTATACCGCCTTAAACTGGTTATAATTAATATTTTACATAACAAGATAAAACCCGTTGTTTTGTTACAGATACCCAATAAGTGCACACTGGCATTTCTTGAATTTCGTCCTGATTTCGGCGCGAGCGCAGCCCGTTCACTGATGACGTAACGCTGCGTTCATGTAGGTTAGCCACTCTGCTTTTATAATGTAATAGAGTCCGCCCCTGGATACGAGTGCAATTAAAAAACATTTATAATACCTAACTATTAGATAGATAAAAACTAAAAAATGATGGTGATGAGCACAACCGATTTTCATGAAACCTAGCTAAGAAGCATCGCTATAAATCCCTTTCAAATAATAAAAAACCGCATCGAAATCGGTTCTTCTTTATAAGAGCTAATGTGCCACAGACAGACACAGGTAGACACACACACACATATAGTGGTCAGACTTGTAATATTAAGACTTGTTGTCGGTCAAAAAAGTAATCTCAAAAGTTTATAAATATTGTAATGAGTTCCAATATTGTTATAAATAAGATAACGCTCGTCCGAAATTCAAACGAATAATAAAAAGTATTAAAACTTAAACAATTTTATTTTTAAAAAATGGACCTTATTATTTGAATTAGAACTTAGAACGAATATAAATTAGCTTAGAACTCTCTGTGCGCGAGTGGCACTCGCACTTGACCGGTATGAAAAAACGCGGTGTTTTTATAAACTGGTCTTGCTCTCATTTCTGGTAATTCATTACGCAATGGTGAGATGCAATCTCTTTGCTTATGGCCTCATGCATAATGCCCAGTTATAACTGTAGCAAAGTAAAGGCTATGGCCGCTATTGGTCTTGTGATTTGTGACCAACAGCGGCAGGCGTAATACTACCGGCCTACCAAAGAAGGCTTAACTGCACAGTAATAGTATAAAGACCGACCTCACCAAACGGTGTTAAATTTAATTATTATTATTATTAACAGCCGGATGTGTCCCACTACTGGGCAAAGGCCTCCCCCCACTTTTTCCATGTGTTTCTATTCTTTGCCGTCTCTGGCCAGTCCTTTAAAAAGGAATCCAAGTCATCCCGCCATCGCCGACGAGGTCTACTACGAGGAAATTTAATCAATGTTAATCGACGGTTAGTTCATACATTTTGACAGCTGTTCGCCGCTCTAACCGCCTATTAAGTGGTTAACGTCGTTTGGTGAAATTGGTACTAAGCATTTTAAATTTATTATGGTTACTAATAGGGTATACTAGGTACATTGCAGTTAACAGCCTTCTTTTGTCGGATGGCAGAATAGGCCAGTAAAGATGCAAAATGCTAAGATAGCGATTTTGTATGACAAAATGTACCTATTGACGTCAGCTGATGACAGATCACGTCGACCGCTTATGTTGACTCCATTTCCAGTCGATCCTTTGCATCTTGGCTAAGCCCTCTACCCACGAGCAGTGTTGCGAGACATGTCCAGACTTTTAGACTCTAGTCCGGACTTCGCGAGACTTTTTAATTTGTCCAGACATTTTTCCGGCGAGGCGAACAATCCGCACCCGCACCCTGCGTCCTACCATACCACTGTAACTAATTGAGTAATGTTCCCATTTTGTGACTAAAAAGTCGGGACTTTTATCGAAATGTCAGGCTTTTTTTCAGGACTTAGTAAATTCCTAAATCGGCCACGAGTAACGTGACCCGCAGAAACTCATGTATTTGTTTCTTTCCGCGGCGAACTCAGCGACAAGCGAGATAGTACAAGTTTAGCTACCCGTGCAGGGACTTAATTCCACATTTTTTTAGCCCATCTTGCTTCGGTATCGTAAACTTTGTTGACGTTTATGACACCTAAATCAAGTCACTAGTAACGTCAAAAATCTGGTTACGATATCGTAGGCAGATGAGCTAATACATCGTGGAATAAAGACTTAGCGGGATTTTCTTTATTGACAGGTTTCTTTTCCAAAATTGAGGCCTTGGTTGCTCAGACCAGATTAACCCATTTTTTATAGTTTTATGAATCCCCCATACTGACGCATTTGGTTCGGTCACCCTGTATACCGAATCATAAGTAATTGTTCTGTACTATTTCTGTCTTCATTTCATATCCCTGCATCCTTGTCTCTAAGAGTATGCTTAAAGAAAAATCTCCGTTAATAAGTATACCAAATATCCAATATTAAGTAGGATGTTACCGGTCGATTTATCAGATCAGATGATATTCTATAATATATCATTGTTGATTTCTGTTACCGTAACATGTCGTTATAGGACATTAAATAGCAGTGGAGATAAACGCTAAACTTTTAATTGTGATGTTAGTTCGACGTCCATTAAAGTTGCATCGAATGGTCACCAATACTATCGTCGGTAGTACGGCAAATCCCCCGCACCGACATTTTGAGATTTTTACAAAAGAACGTCGTTAAGCATTTTATAAAAGAACAAAAGTGGTACCTTATTTTCTAAATGGAATACATAGAGCGACGGACTGTAAAATAGAGAAATTTTTATTTAAATTTTACTAAGATTTTTTAGTACGTGTGATCATCACTACATATTATAAAACAAAGTCGCTTCCCGCTGTCTGTCCCTATGTATGCTTAGATCTTTAAAACTACGCAACGGATTTTGATGCGGTTTTTTTTAATAGATAGAGTGATTCAAGAGGAAGGTTTATAATTGTATAATATTTTTGTATTTTATGTACTGGTGTTACAGAAAACTCATATAAACCGAAGCGAAGCGAGGGCGGGTCGCTAGTAATTAATAAATAACTATTAAAGATTCTATAAGGACGCTATGTGCGTCGCATGTTACTAAAATATAACGCAATAAGCGGTTAATTACACATTTTGTACCTGCTAAAGTATACTTAGCGCTTTGACAAATTAATTAATTATTATTATGCAAATTAGTTTCAAAATTATTTAACCGGATAAGTGATGAGTTAAGTAAATAACGTCAGTATTTTTTTCATACTGCACCTCGTATCGGGGTACGTTTTTAAAACCGAGGTGATTTACAACACCGTAAGCAACGCCATTGTAAACGTCAACGTCGTGAACAAACCCAGCTCAAAAGACGCAAAAAAAATACGGCTAAATTCATATACTTAACTAACTAACTGCCGTACAGAGAAATGTTAATCAAATTGAATGCTTGATTAAAGTTGCTGCTGTCACATTCTTTGCTGTAGAATAAGACAAGACGTCACTAAACACGGATTAAATTTAATTCAAGTCTCTGAGTACGGCAGTTAATTTCACTCTAATTGTTACTTAAGGAGTTTTGCCTTTCCACCGTTGATATTTCAATCCATAGGTCAAGATTCAGTTTGATCTCCGCTTACCCACACAGGTATATTCGATGTGTATAGAAATAGCTAAAGTAAACTCGTAGGCCGAACCTGAACGCCACGGCTGAACGGATCTAAGATTGTTACAGGATGATCATTGAACTGTGCAATCTAGAATTGCGCGTTCCCCTTATAACTGCCCGTCACCGGTCGCCGTGGAACTGTTTGAAATATTTGTTTGCTACATCAACATATCTTTATTTAAGACACGCTTTGCTTCGGTTTTTGAGAGCTTTCTGTAACACCATTTTTTTATGGGCATGTGCAGCGTTACAGCTTCACAGGGCGGTACCACCCGTACATAAATACATATGATTTAATAATACATAAAAAACCTTCCTCTTCAACAAGTAGCTATTGATAAAAAAACAGCATTGAAATCCGTTGCGTAGTTTGAAAAATCTAAGCGTACATACAGAAAAAAAACAACTAAACAAATCTATTCTATCCATTCATTATAAATATAAAAGTAACTTTTTCCTTCTGTGTTTTTGCGGTCACAGGAAGTCGTTAAAAATTTACTATAAATTAATTAAATTTCTATTTTTCTTTTATTTTGCATGACAAAAACCCTTAAATAGCTCCTTGACAGTTCACGAGGGAATAGCAATAAACGGCTTCAGGCGACGAAACCAATAGCTAGATTTAATGTAATACGAGTATACGTATGGCTTCTGCCTGCAGTTTCGTCCTCGTAGATTTAGTAAAAGGCCTTCCCACGGGAACCTTTTTCTCCGTGATCCTAATACAGCGTGAAGGAGTAACAAACATCACAGAAATACTTGCGCTTTTAAAATATTAGTGTGACACCCGACGAATGCCTAATGTAGGTAGGGGTATATCGCCTATTACTGGCCACCCTCCGGTAACTGGCCACTTTGCGATAATATGACTCGATGGTTAAAATGGCAATTGGCGTATGACAATTTTTCAGAATAATTTAGCTGTCCTTCACGCCAATTGTCCTTTTTATTATTGAATGTGGAAAGCAAAAGATATGCTGATATTTTTGCGATTAAACTAGAATATTTAGATCCTGTATTATTACCCGGAGCACTGTCCAAGTATTTTTACAGACAGCATCAGTAAATAAATAACTAAATGGCACCTTAAGTTAGTCACTTATTGACGGTTTACCCTATTTGTAAATAAATCCGGACTAACGAATACACGAACACATGTTGAACATTTTAGCTTCGTATTACTCCGGATTTCAATTTTAAGCTGCCATATTGTTTGATAAACCTGGATAAAAACCATTATACTTGTACCCCGAAAGACGTAAGAAATGTATAGAATCAGAGGTCGATACATGATGGATGTGGCTTGCTGTTCGTCGAGCTCTAGATTTAAACGGTTGTTATGAACTTGTAGTTCAATATAAAATGGTTTCGCTTCGAATACGAGTATTAACGCTAGAATTCCGTAGGGAGGCAACTGAAGTGGAATCAGGAATATACGTCGGAACTTCACCCCTACTATAGGTCAATTGGGACCCGCTGTGACGTAAAAATCTGAAAAGGTCAAAGAGCTGTGTGGGATGTGACTGGTAGAATAATAGGGAATATGCATGCAATTTTATCTCGCATTTCTCAACAAAAAAATTAAAAATACCGTAATGAAATTCAAATTACAATCGACCAAGAAATAGGGTAATTCACCACTGGTCATCCAGAGACCTGTAGTCGGCCTCTGCCTATAGTTTGTATGAGTGGGAAGATTACCAAAGATATATTTCCCACTCTTCACACTCATATAAGGTCGACTACTGGTCTCTGACTGATACTGGTGACTTTACCCTACGAGAATTTAGGTCACAAGCTCTATTCTACTCGGTAAAACCACATTGCCAAAATGTTATCATATTGTCAACGTTACTATAGCTCTTATTTACTTGACAGTAATGGTAACCGAGTTAAAAACGATACGATAACATACAAAAGGCAATATCGTTTTATCCAGTAGTATAGAAGCCGTGGCAGTATTTTTTTTTCTGTATAATCATATGATAGGTTTTTTTTAGTTGAAGCAGTTTCACTACTCACGCTCTTGATATCAATAGAGATAGAGATATAACTATATGACTTGTATATCTCTGTCGCTGACTGCGTGGAAATTGTCAAGCTTTGACAGCTAGATGAAGTTATGAAATCTAACCGAAAGTTGACTAACGATCTTTTAGGTATTATAATCCCGTTAGGTACCTACAAATTACTACCCAGAGCAAGACAGGCAGTAAAATTTAATCCATTGACAGGTCAAGTTACGCTAGCTAGTGCCCCTTCATCAACGAATTCGTCGGTGTTTTATGTAACAGATTAAAGGGGGCCACTCACGATGCGACGGTCGCAAAAACCGCCTAATGACGCATGCGACAAATTCTATAAAAAATCATCATCATCATTGTCCTGTCACAACATGTTCTGTTCTTCCATACCTCTCTATTAGTTGTATTAATTAAGCAACATAACAAGTTCTATAAATAAATAACTGTTTAAAAGATAATGCCGCCGATCTTTGCCGCTTCTTTGGCAGCTGATATCTCTTAAACGTCCCAATCCCAATTCATGAAACCTAGCTAAGAACCATGCCGATTGAACTAGCTTTCTCAAAAACACGCGCCGATATTAGTTCACCCTTTAGTGAGCTACGATGCCACACACACAGATACACAAACACACACATAGATACAATTAAACCACCCTTATTTTTTGTCGGGGGTTTAAAATAACGACTTAACGTTCCATTTTTTATATCGAATGTAACTAACGAGTGTTCCATTCTCGAAAATCGAACCGTCAATGGCCCCTTTAAGGGTCTCCCCAGACCTATCGACGCGGAATCGGCTTGAGCCGGTAAGAAAAAAAATTATGTCCGTGCAGTAAGAGTGAAAATGGTATCGCTCGGCTCGGCTCGGCACGGCTCGGCGTTGCGAACGGAACGACGTCGTTTTCGATCTTATTGCGTGGACATAAAACTTATTCTTGTCGGCTCAAGCCGATTCCGCGTCGATAGGTCTGGGGAGACCCTAACTCGCCAGGTCGCTTTACAATTAAACGATCGTACACAACAGCGTCAAATGACAGGCACGCAAATTTGTTTAGCCTCCATTGTAAAATGAAACCTGTACCCAGGGGCCCTACTTGGAAAACTATAGTTCGAAGTCACGTTATCTGCATCCCTTTCTCTCGATTTAGGCCTATGTTGCGTGAAAGGGATGGGGCAATCGTATTTTCGAATTTAGTACTTCGTAGTAACCACCCAGTGCGAGGTTTACAGGCTGATGTCATATTTATGTTGAGATTAACGTCTAACCGCCTTACTTCTAAAAGTTGAACAACTGAGGGGTAGCTAAACCACGCTTTGTCCTTATCTTTCAAATTCAAATGTCACAATGACAGATAAGGATAAACTATGGTTTAGCTACCCCACGGTTATTCCACGTTTATAAGTAAGGCGGTAAGAGTCAGCGATAAAAAAATACGTGATTCCCTCGGGGAACAAACACAATTTTTTTTATAGGGCAGGCGCTAGTTATAATTTTAATAGGCACCTACATACATTTATTTGAAAAATATAGTTTAATTATAAATATTTTTACCCAGTCGAATACGAGTAAAACCTCCCCCTGCTTTAGCACCCGTAGTCGTAAACCGTTCCAGAACATAAGAAAACTAATTATTTTTTTATAATAAGAACTCGTTTCTATTTACTGCCCTTACTACTTAAGTAGTTATAAAAACCGTCATTATAGATTCATGTTACGAGAAGTTAAGAGGCAGCGTTTAAAAAGGACGAGACCCATTAAAAGCCATTACATTAACAAAATACTGAAGTCTTGTAACAATTGAACATCTGCGAAGGTAGACCAAATGCATTTACAACGCTAACATAAACGGTAACGAATCGACATAGCGCTCGACGCGACCTTCGGGCAGCTACCGTCGATCCTATAAATTTTCGATAACGATAACGAACTCGCAATGCATCTGGTCTAGAGCCACTGTGCATTGTACACACAAGGAAATGGACTTAACGTACCACCTTATATGTCTTATAACTCTATCATAATGACAAGCCACAACCCTAAAACTCAATTCTTGTGCCGTTTTATGTGTGCCTTGTTACGACCGAGTCCTACGGAACACAAATACATTTACACAGCTTCTGTTTACGTTAAAACGTTTACTCCTATTCCAAATTTATTTCATTGGCCAATAAAAACCTTAGTAGGTGCTGCGGATATCTGGGAAGATCTTGGACCTGTTGCATGAATCGAGTTAGGCGCGAGCCAGTTTGTACACGGTTTGAACTTTTATAGAGGATGTAGGATTTAAAAGCTCTAAGCAGTTGCAAAAGGAATTGAAAACCCGCTGTTAATCTTTTGATCCTTGCTGAAACCCACTCGTAGCACTAAAAATGGAGAAGTCTTTTTTATTATAACTAAATTCCATGCTTAAGAGTATTTCGGTGCCGTGACCAGGATCATCGATAAATCACTTTTTTTAATGTAAAATTACGCAGACGAGCCTGACGATAAGTGATAATAGCGATAAAGTTTAATCAATTTACATCAATTTGTATAATTTCCTAATTTTGCATAAATCATTTATCTCAATTTCTCATCACAAAAGGGTTGAGGTTACTTCTCGGTTCCTAATGTAGGTTCTTTAGTCCTCAGACATAGCTTGGCCATATTTAAACGTATGTACTAAAATTTTGATCGATAAATTTGTCGTTACAATTTTATAAATACGATGTATACCAATATAAGACAAAATAGGATTGTTTTTTATGAATTGAGTTCACCTGGCACCCACACGACTCATTTGACTCGCCTATTGATAGAGTTTATTATCAGTTTTAGAAGCACCTACAGTCGGTAATAAACTTTTTTTAAGCACGAATCATTTAGATCGTCATGTCATTCATAACACTGGTCAATGCCGAGTGTGGGACCCGCGATTATCTAACAAAAGCCGCGGAAACGAAGCAAATGACTGTAGACCATAAAGAGCGGCGTGGGCTTAGGCCTTGGCTGTCAGTGCGTCGGTTTCTATGTTTAATGTCAAATTTACAACTTCGTGATGCAATGGCCTTTGTTTAAACGTAACACAAGTTATAAGAGTAAGCGGAGCGATGTGTAATTAACCCATTTATTGCCGACGTCTTTCTTTACCTTACACAATGCCGTGGACGCCGATCGGCGATGAAATAATAATATAGATACACTTAAACATCGCAAACAAAATATAGCGTTATGTTATTATAAATTGCTGGCGCCAGCTGATGAATGAGAATAAAGAGATTATTTTAGACTAAGGCCTTTTTTTTTCAATAAAAGCAAAAATCTGTTCTCAGAAACATTTTCCCCTATCGCTATTCCCTCAGAAACTGTACAATATTTCAGTATAAAAGCACCCTATCTACCTTGGGGTTTAAGTTATCTCCACATCTAAATTAATTGAATGAAAGCATAACAAACAAACAAACAAACCGTTACTTTCAAATTTATAATATTTATGGTCAAACGCCCGTCGCTTGCGCAGCTAAAGGTTACAAGTCACATCACGGCAATGATGGCACAGTAATTACGGTTTTTAGTCTAACCAAGAGAAAGTCTTGTAATACTAGCGATTCGAGGAAACGTGGTATTTTTAGCTATCGCGCGATAATACAGATTAAAACAAGGCAATGTAACAGTATGAAGTCCGTGTGTTAACCAATTATATTTTATATTTAGATACGTTCTCCTCATACTTAATGCATTTAAAACCCGTCCCCAATTACTGATAGTTGCTACGTTACCATATTTCTACAAACAGAAAAGGCAATCCGTAGGGAACGCTATAGTTAGAAAGAGATAAATAGTTGTTTCGAATTGCTCGCCATTCGAACTAATGCGATATCTCATGTTTCACAGATGACAGTGACGCCGGTGCAAATTAAATAAATTATGGCAATGTAAACAAAAGGTAAAAAATATTTACGGTTTTTACGAATGAAATGAGACGTCCTGTCTTCCTTTTACAGTTACAGTAGAATTTTGCCAGCCTCGAAAAATACAAGACGGCATTTTCAATGAAACATATTTGTTACTTTTCGGTATTAAAATGTTTACGTCTTAGGCGCAACTAATCAGTAGTAGTAAGGTAAATTAGGTACCTTCCTTTTTGAGAAACGCTTTTGCGCGCAGATGACTATCTTAATATAAAATATCATTTTCATCTCTGCTGTTCGGAAAGTTTAATTTGAATGGGTAGATAGCCGGGTGGAAAATTGCGTTTTCCCCTTAAGGTTGAATTTTTTTTATATAGTTTCTATTGGCCACGGAGTCAATGACAATTGAGCTACGTTATATTATTAAAATAAAAGCTTTTCATATATCTAAACTCGGCTATAGGTTAAACGACGTAATTATTACGATCTATAGGTTCATATTAAACGACTAGTCTATTTATTTCGCAATTACAAAAATCAACATTTAAAATTATTCCTCTGTGCTGCTGCCCGCCATAATGCCAATATAGATAGCATGACACTTTTTTTTCACGTTTCGGCATAGCCATCTAGAAAATACATATACTGCCAACATTAGAAAAGTTTACATATACAACACTGGAGGTTGAACGCCGAACATACGATTCCGTTTGAAACAAGAAATTTGACCTTTATTACGTCACTAATATATTCCATCTCTTTCCTCGTAGTCGAAATGAAAAGTAGAGTATCTAACTCGGGTGAAATTACTCATTTCCCCTCGAACTATTGGCGCTCTCACTTCGTTCGAGCGCCAGAAATGAAATGGGTCTCTTTCAACCCTTGGTTATGAATCTACTTTTGTGTTAACTGGCTTTTAATTGGCAGCGCTAATGTTTAGCACTGGCACGATTAAGTCACTTTTATATGTAACTGGCGACCCGCTTGCTTCGCTTCGGTTTATGTAAGTTTTCTGTAACACCCGTACATAATCCACAATTTGTTAAACATACAAACCATCCTCTTCAATCACTATCTATTGATTAAAACCGCATTAAAACCCGTTGCGTAGTTTGAAAGATCTAAGCATACATATACAGAAAGCTACTTATTTTTAACCTATATATAAATATAAAGATTGGAAAAGTTGTCCCTATTTACTGTAATAGTATTTATCTACACTCATATCATAAGTCCTCTATAATGCGTTCAGAATCCGTAGATAATGAATGACCAGCATTACAAGATACAATTTTACTATGATATTTTTTTTTATCTGTGGCTGTAATAAAATGTTAATTTTATGATACATCTACTGATAAAGTAATGTTGTTCAAATTTGGAACATCTACCAAAACCAACACAATTCAAACAGGGGGGCTATTCTAGTATCAATTAAACGTCGACTCGGTATATTTGTCGAGTATCGTACGCCATTTTGATTTCGAATGACATTAGAATAGGGACTTTGTTAGTTTGTCTATGATTAAAAAAAAAATTCATAGTCAAACAAACACCTCAATTAAACATTTCAAATTGCACTACTGTTAATGTTTACAATTATTATAATAAATAAATACTTCTTTTCTCTGATTTCATTTATTTCTTATTTTAGTTCATACATTAGCTTAACACCTATAGATATGTTACAGGAAGCAGTCGCACTGGTAGCTATGAAGGTTATTTGCCTTCGGCTACTGAACGCATCTTAGAGTACTTATAATATGTGTGTAGATAAAGTAATATATGCAACTGTACATAATTAGGCCTTAAAACACTCGTGTGATCTTATTATGAAACTCGCCGTTGGCTCGTTTCATAAAACCACACTCGTATTTTAAGGACCCTCTTTATGTATCAGTTACATAAAATACTATTGCGTCTCTCGAACGTTGTTTATGAGATTTTTAATACTTGTTTGGTAGATTATTCCTTTATGTTATTAACGCCTGTAAAATAAATTTAACTAAAACCATTTTTTAAATAAACCTCTGACTCATACAACTTATATTTTATAAACGAATTCCCCTATCTTCACTTGCTTCGATTACAACTTTAACTTTGCCGTCAAACGCGCACCACCGTCATTACAAAGTAACTAAAATAGTACCAGTCCACAGTAGCGCTTAATTACACCACTTGTAAACTTAAGTTTGTAATTAGGGGACACAGGAAGCGTTCATACTTGAATGAGTTACACCTGTCTATAATACGGTTACACAACAGGGAACACAAGTAAACTATTAGCCAAAGCAGAATCTACCTTAATGGCTTAAGAATAAGGTCAAATATGTGAAAGAAGTTCTTTGGAAATGAGTCCTGTTTCCTAGGTGGGTAGTGCTAGTGTACCGCAAACTATCAGGGGGTATCGCTGTTTTGAACGTTGTACGTGAACTTATACGTCATACTATTAGTTTCAGTTTCGGCCGCTAGTATGTATAATTTAATTTTAAAAAAAGTTTCCTAGTGTACGTGAATTCACCAGATATTATAGAATTAATAAGTTTAGCTGTCAAAAATATCATTATTGGGTCAAGTTTTTGCTGTCGACTGTACTTTTTTAAGGGTAAGTTAAATACAAGCTTGTTAAAAATTGCTAGATCGCTTAAATTAGCGAAATGTTGTACAAATACATGAAAATCGAAACAGGAATTAGGAATAAAAAAGTACTAGCACGTTTTAATTTACTTTAATTACTTCATCTGTGCAGCACGTTTATATGCGCATATTTTATTATTTTAGACTTGACTTTATTATTTTTGATTATGTACATTTTGTATGATGATACTAATAAGATTAAGGGCCTGTTGTTTGATCAGTAGTTAAACTAACTAATTGTAAAAAAAATAAAAAAGGAACCGAAAATTTGAAGGAATCTCAAGGAAATATTCAATTCTTTTTTCGAATTTTAACAATTAGTTAGTTTAACTACTGATCAAACAACAGGGCCTTACTCATTGAAGAAAATAGCTAAAATGACGAAATGATTAAAGAAATCTAATCATATTTTAAGCACACTTTAACTTTACGCGATTGTGAAAACGAGGATTAGTAATTAAAAAAAAAAACCATAAAAGTTTCTAAAATATTTTGACTATTTAAGTAAAATCTTTGATCCCAACTTTTCCTTTTAAGAGAAGAATAAGCATGAATATGAACAGTAACGAAATAAAATCGCAAATACAAATTGAGCAATTTTATTGATACTTATAACCAATGCAACTTTTATAACGTGCTCTCTCTACAAAAACTACTTATTCTTAACTACAGGCCAGGTAGAACTGATGGGTTTAGCTTATATAAGTTGAGCTCTAGCTTAGTGTTATTAGCGTAGCGTTAGGGGTCTTTTAACGATGGTAATTGTAGACAATTTAGGAAAACGCCTTCTAAACGTTTTTAGGGTTCCGTAGTCAAACTAGGAACCCTTATAGTTTCGCCATGTCCGTCCGTCCGTCCCCAGTCTAGCTCAGAGACTCATAGTACTAGAAAGCTGTAATTTGGCATGAATATACATATTAGTCACGCCAACAAAGTGGTAAAATAAAATTTTGAAATTTTTTTTTTTAATGCACCTCCCCTACACGTAACGTGGGGATGCCTTTTTTTTTTCTTGCCTACCCCATAGTGTGGGGTGTCGTTGGATAGGTCTTTCAAAAACATTGCGAGTTTATGAAAACAATTTTTCGATTAAGGGATCCGTTTATGAAATATTAAGCTTTAAAGCGCTATTTTTTGTTAGAGTCAAGTGTCCCCCCCCCCCCCCTACAGCCAAAACTACAAATACTAAAAATCTGAAAAATATCTTCAACGAAAGGGCATATAACGAATTTTAAAGGAAAACTATCACGGCTAAGTAGACATGATTAGTTCCTGAGATACAGGCGACTAATGTTTATACCTATCAAAATCGCCTATGATAACTTTGATAGAAAAATTGTTAACGGGGGGGGGGGGGGGCCTGCACGCGCGGGGGGAGTCGAACTGTGCAAGTAACAAGTCGAGCGACAGCCGCGCTCATAAGCGCGAGCGCCTAGATGCTGTTCGGACGTGCCCCGAAATGCTACCTACAAGTTTGCGATTTGCGATCTGAAAGTTTATAAACAATCGATTAGATTATTGATTTGAGTCGAGTATCGTTTGGAAAACTTAAAATTCTATTTACTGGCCCTTGTTTTTTTTTCAATTTCTATTAATTACTTTATAAAAGATTAAACTTTTATTGTAATTTAAAGTCGGTTTGAAGCAGTTTAGATACCTAACTACCTACATAGGTAGGTATACTGATCTCACACTTAAAAGCTTGGCTCTTGTTTGAGATATTATATACGAATTTATAAGAAAAAGAATCATTACTTAGTAGACTTAATTAGTTCCTGAGATACAGGCGACTAACGGGTTTATACCTACTAAAAATCATCTAAGACAGCGCCAAATAACTTTAAATAGAAAATTGGTTCATACATGTTGATTTTTGAGATAGTTTTTTGTGTTTGTCGTTACGGCTTCGGAACCCTACACTGAGCATGGTCCGACATGCTCTTGCCCGGTTTTTGTTCATTAAAACGTTTAACTAGGACTTTCTTATCTTTCTATTAAACCAAAAAATAAACTACATAGTTATTGCCCGTGGGTTTGTCCATTTGATACTGATTTGGCTTCAATTTAGAATGTTATAAAACTAATTATAAAGTGAAATCACTTGAGCCATGCTCATGGTGAACTGTACTATACATACTGTGGAAATATGGATTGAAAAACTTAAAAAATATCATTTCAAAGTAAAAACAAATAAAAATGGACATGTAGCCTTAAAGTTTCGAAAATGTTATGTATTTTTATCGAATAGTATTTAAATCGTACCAGAACCCTTGCCTTTAAAAAACAAATGCACGGCTAATACGTATTTAAACATAGTTTTTCACACGTACAGTACAGTACAGTATATATTTAATTGTGATATCATAGTTGAGTATCAATTGGTATGGGGCGTTCTCAACAAGTAGGAATGTTGGACTTGGACTCTTATTTCCGACTTTTGCAGTGCTCTGATGCTTTCAAATATACTCGTACATTTGATCTTTATAAAAAGCCGGATCGATTGGAAGCACAAATAAATGACGTCTTGTTTTTTTTTTATGGCATAGAGAAGGCAAACGAACACACAGGCCACCTGATGGTAAGTGGAAACTGTGATCCATAGACATTCGCACTCACAAGACTGCAATGCAATCCTAAGACTGCAAATGCGTTGCCAACCCTGAGGACTAAGATAGAATGCCTCTATGCTAGTTATTTCACCGGCTGTCTTACCCCCAAACCGGAACACAACAATGCGAACACTGCTGTTTGGCGGTAGGTTAATGGATAAGATGGTGGTAGCGATCCGGACGGACCCTGCACAAGGTCCTACCACCCGCAACCGTCTAACCTACTGTGCATAAACAAAAAGTTTAGGGCTGCGACGTTCTGAATCGTTGCTGTGTAAATACCGCGTCTCTGGCTGCTCTACCGGTAAACCAGCTTTATAAACTCGGTCGGTACATAACCGGTTACCAATACCGATAGCCAACCGATGGACTACCTTCAGTAATTGGAGAGGCACCAGAAGAAAAAGAAAACCGGTAGGTCTTTACTTACTCAGTTAACAAATCGAAATGATATTAATTTGAAAATGGTTTTCAATGTTGAAACGGTTTTTTTTACATTTCAGTTAAAGTTGTAACGCGACGTACTGAGGCCGTAATAAGAACTTTGCAAACGAGCCAAGTTCCAGTCAGTGAAAAGAATTGAGCTATTGATGTCGTAAAGGTCTGTCCCTTTTTACACCTAGAACTTTACCGTCTGTTCTTACGTTCCTTAATCGTAAAAAGTAATGTAAGGTACTTAATTTAATGTAGTTTTCTATTGTGTACTTAAATCGACTTTTATATTATACTATTATCAAAACATACGATTGTTTTTTATTTCTGAACATAAAATTCGCTTATTAATTTAAAGTAAGTGTAACCGCAGTACCAGGGCGACATAAAACGCAGAGGTAATCGGAATCGGGCGCGGATCAGTTTAGTGACGTCACGCGCGGTGCCACTTTGCGTCGCGCGTGACCAGCGTGTCTATGGCAACATTACCACGGTTGCCACTTGAGTCGTAGCTACTAGCTTTCTAGTCACTAGGCAGCTAGTATAAGTAGAAAAGGGTGTATTTTTAATATTCTAAAAACAAGTTACTTGCTTTCCTAATCAGCTTTGGAGAAGTTAAAAATACTGTTTTTAAACCCGCATATAATTTTATATTTTCGTTAATTACGTACGGGGTGATCAATCCAAATGAATTAAGGTGAAAAAGTCCGAAACAAGAGCTTAGGAAATCTTCAGAAAGCACGCAACCATTTTAAAATTAAGAGGATCTGCATTAAAAGGTTTGCAATAAAGGGCATTGGGTAAATTTGTTTGAAGAATATTGTCTTTTTTTTTTTCAGCGGCCACGTATGATTTTTACATAGTTATTTAGAGGACCTTGAAATACATATAGATATATACAATTTATGGCGTTTAATAATATCGGAGCCGAGATATTTAAGATTGAAGTGTTCAGTTTTTGTTTCTTAAAGTACGCCTAGGTAAGAATATTAAATATCTCGGCTCCGATGCACTTAAGAGTTTTATATTACATAACAAAACATGTTTATTTTGAATTATTCTATCATAATTTACCACTTTTACTAATGGCCGTTTACCTTGAAAATTTATGACTTTTACAAATGACACTTTTACCCAAACCCCTTTTCATAGCTACTTAACCGGAACTTTATTACAGGAATATGTTTTCGCGTTTCGGCTTATCTATTTCTGAAATGTATCTTGGGTGAGGTGGCCGTCTCAATAAGTATCAGGCGTGATATTTGCTATGACGTGTCTCAAAACGAATATCTCACTCAAGTACAGTTTCTTACTCAGCCTTTAAACCTCCACACAGGCAAAAATAGACAGAAATTGTCCTCAAGTGGTAAATTTCCGCGCCGGGACGTCAAAAAACAACCTCTTCTGGCGCCGCTATTTTGCACAATCTTGCACCGCTGCTGGCAATCCGTACCAGCACACGCACTTCGTTCTGGTCTCACTCTCTTACAAAAGCTGTAGTTTTCACAGTCTATCCTTGTCTCACTTCTCGCATTAGTATAAGTTAGAACAGCGTCAAATCGTTGCCCGACTGTTTTTGCCGGTCTATCCTCAGGTTTACGGCCGTGAATAAGTTATGAGTCTGCTTAATTTCACTTGGGTATACAGCTCAGTTTTACCGAACTCAGCGTTTTTTCTCGAATACTGGGAGCACAACAACAAGATAAAACCTACGAGGCTAACATTTCACACGAAGGAGTACGGTAAGACGGGGAAATATTCAAAAATTCAAAATATTTATTCAGTAAATTGGCTAGGGTAAGGAGTAGGGATTAAGGGGTACACCTTTGCGACAAAACTGTGACAACTTCTTTTGTCGCAACTTTGAAGATAGCACAGTTTTGTCGCAAAGGTGCGAAGTATTAAATGGACAATACTTTACGACTAATGGAAATAATTTCAGTCTTATAATTAGTAACATAATATGCTACAATTTAGGTTGTGTCCTTAGTCACCCCTTTTTACAGTAAGAATATAGGTAGACAAATTAGCAAGAGCTCATAATGGCAAAAATGTATGAATGTAACCACTTTATTGTACAAACAGAAGAGATAACATTATCAAATAGTCAAAAATATAACAGGGATATACAAAGGCGAACTACTAGTGTGTGGCTAAGAAGATATCCATAGTTGTAGTTGAACGATGAAGTCCTTCTAGTATTATAAATGCGAAAGTTTATGTGAATTTGTTACTCCTTCACGCGTTATACGGTGAATTAACACATAGGCTAATTTTCATGTCGGAAAATTTAAAGCGGAAGAATTCGTGGGCAGAAGTTAGTGATTCATCTATACTAAAATTATAAAGAGGTAAATTTTGTGACGTTGCAAGGGGTAATCTCTGGATCTACTGAACCGATGCTGAAAATTATTTTACCAATAGAAAGCCACGTTATTTGCGAGTGTCATAGGCACTCCCAAAAAATGTTAATTGCCCAACGAAGTGGGCACGGGAACACCTAGCAGTTTATAAGATGAAGATCCCTACATGGAGGGAAGATGGCCGATTGAAAAAATACTCTCACGCACTCGATAGATATTGTCGAAATCGCCGCATTACTTTAAAAAAGGAGGGGAAGAATTCTGGACGATGAATATTCGAGAATTGCTTCTACAAACTGCAAGTAATGTCTAATTATCAAAACAAGTTTATGTTTTATGCCGGCTGTATACACGTGTCTAGAGCACTCGTCGAGTGATTCGGGAAAAAGCCGACCGCGACCGGGACACGGCAAGAAGAGACAAGAGTGAGCTAGTCAAAACGAGAGCTGTATGTACACACTCGCTCTTGGCACGCTCGCTCGGGATGTCTCAACGAGTGTGTACAGCAGGCATCAAGTATTTTACACGACTGCCCAAAAACTGCCTCTATTATACGCCGTTAAACATTTGCTTTTGATGTGTTACGGTATTGTTTTTAACTCAGCCGCCATTACTGTCATGTAAAAATAAGAGCTATCAAAACGTTGACAATACGATAACAGGTCAAAGCAATTTTAACGTCCAGGCTCAGCCAATGTCAGCCAGCCAGCCAGCCAGCCAGCGCCGTGCCGACCCTAACACGCCACTGAGCTGTCAGCCATCTGCAACTGGTAGGGTGCGAAGCTATAAAGCCTGCGGAGCGTTTTTTTGAAGTGACTTAGTCGTTCTGACACTTGGTGTAAGAAAATTGTGATTTATAATAAACAATCAGTGCGATCGTAGTTTTTTATCTTTTATTTAAACTGCAGGTTTTACAATATTGTTCGTCATCGTAGAATTGAAGCCTTGTACATTTCGATAGCAACAACGCAACGCGCTTTGTATCTTGTCTAGGGCCCCTGGTGAGCCAAGTAATTGAATTGTTTTATTTTTATAAAATAAATATTAAACGATTTTTGTTGACGCTGTGTTACACGCCGTGTTTCCTTTAGTGACAAATGTTGATAGGCTAGCTTAGTTCCCTTTAAGTTCTACTTCTGGTATATTTCCAGCAGTTTTCCAACTGGATCCACTGTGTGACGTTAAAAGAGAGTATTCCATTCATTAGACAATAATAACGACAGTTTTCACTTTTAGCGTAATAAACAGCTGACCGCTAATCGACCGCCATTATGCGACAGCCGCAAAATATCGCACGTCGCTCATGTATTACGCGACCGAATGGAAGACACACGCCAGTGGCGCCAACATCTACGTAAAAGTGTCACAGGTCTATAGGAAATTAGTTTCGTTTTATACCACCGCCTGTATTTGATGTGCTCGAGAAATGCACGTGTACAGGGTGCTAATTAAAAAGGTGCAAATATTAAAGGCAGGGTTCGGTAGGATAATTATCATGATAATAATTGTTGGATAGAAAAATAGATATTCATTGATAGAAACAAAATTGCGTTTGCGAATGTTTACTATATTTGAACGTTCCAATTTCGTCCGACGGTCAGTCAAATATTTAAGGTTTTAATTAACTTATGTAGAATTTTATACCAAAGTTCTCAATATATTTGGGACAATTGGTTTTTTATTTGGATTTTTTAGATTCGCGAACAGAAGCTAGTTGTAAATACGAGTATATAGATGACATTGACTTGGAGCTTTTTTGGATATTTGGGTAACTAATGTGAAACTCATAATAAAATCCCACTGCATCGTCCCGTGTCTTTCAGAAACTGTGCACAAAAGAATAAAAAACGTTTTTTAGAGAACATGTGTAGAACTTCGCAACGCAAACTTTCCGGCTGGTAAAAAAGGCTGTCGGCCATTAAGTAAAACGCACAGAAAAGGAAATTAAGGCGTCTGTTTACTAAGAAGAGCCGTAAAGGGGCGGCGGGCGTCTGAAAGGTAATGGCTTGTGGCAATAAGCAGTAGCAGGACTATATTGAGATTATTTTGTTTCATACAATTAAGACATAAATGTATATCTGCAGAACCTTCGGTGCAAGTCAGACTCGAAGTTTAATGAATGATATCTCTGATATAATAAACTACTATAACAGTTATGTGACGCTCATGACGCTTATAAAGTAGGCAAATATTTTTGTCAACATGACATGAATCTTCATTTTATTAAACCTAATTTCAATTGGTGGTT
Organism: Acleris laterana; assembly: GCA_963966035.1. Lineage (NCBI taxonomy): Eukaryota > Metazoa > Arthropoda > Insecta > Lepidoptera > Tortricidae > Acleris > Acleris laterana. The sequence goes on along the minus strand of OZ014438.1, from coordinate 75,523,218 downwards.
TACATAATATTAAATTTCATAAAAACGTTCAATTTAAAATAAATGCTAAACGTACATTATTACAATGCATACAAAGATTAACGTCTATGTCCATTATATTTACCTACAACTAAAATCACATTTAAAATACTAAGTGATAGGTACATCCTGTATGTATAGTTTTCTTTTCAGGGGACAATCTTGCACAAGTTTGACCTAGGTAAGACAGAATGGAAGTTCCCTTGGTCCCAGGAATGTAAGCATGTTAAGTCGTGAACTTTCTGCCTAAATTGCCTGTAACTATACAGACGATATTAATTCTCCCGGTTTGCCAAGTCATCGTTCATGAAAGGAACGAAAGGGATACACAAATAACGCTTCTTTTGGGAAAACAGGGAAACATTTTTCATGTAATAAGTAAATGGGACGTAGGTACTTATTAACTGCAAGTCGGTAGAAAATAAAGTATGCGAAGCGATAAGTATCACAACGCAACTCAGAATCGAATCTGATCTCAATAATAGCAATTAGCCGTTTCGAAAATAACATTCGTGAGCTTAAAACGACCCGCTGTTGGAACGTAATTTTAGAAATGCCTATTTATTCAACTTTTTACACAAAACCCTCAAAATTACAACGTAGTTTTTTAAATAGATAAAAAAGACCATTGGTTGATAAGGATATATGTAGGTTTTCAACAAATGAAATGCCGTTAAATCTTGTAAATGCATTTAGCACGCTATCTGAAAACATTTCAAATAATTAGTAGACGTAGGTGCTTACCAGACATACTTATTAAAACTATAAATGCAGTATTTATATTACTCTAGAAAATAAAACAACGTAAGGCGCAACGTTCTAAATTTAGGACATTTATCAAAGTAACTTTTGACTTTAGTTGATCGACACCCGATTATTTTTCGAACTAACGAAATTTGACGTGGGCCTTACGAGGAATATAACATTTATAGTGGTTCCTTTCTTTCCCCGTGTATACGTAACCCGGATCCACTTCGACCATAAATGAGTTGATAAATATCTAGCTCCAGTAAGTATGTCCTCGAAATTTGATACACAGATTAAACTTAATTTGTTCGAATTAAGTTTTAAATTCTTATACCAAATTTCAAGGACATATTGGAGTTTGATATTTAACTTTTATTTCGACAGTTTATCATTTCCTCGAAATAATGTTCCTGTTTGTTGATTAGGCCCAATCAAAATGAAAACTGTTTTCTTTAACTAACTAAGTAGGTAGGTACGTCATTTAAATTTTTCATTGTAAGTTTTGCTTGATAAACTTTACCTTAGAACTTTTTAAAGGCCAATCGACGCGTATTTATATGAATTTATACAAACCACAAAATAGACCGAAACAAAAGGTAGGCAAAGGCGAACTTATACCTTTAAGGGATATCATCCTCTCAACCTTTGAACGATTGGGAAATGTTTGAAAATAACAAATTTAATAGTTAAACATACAACGTTGAAACGGACTAGATGATTCATAATTATGTTTGAATAAAATTACCAATTTAATATACTATCACAATGATGTTATCTTTTATCTCAGTCCGACCAGCACTGTAATGCTTACTTTGATTAGTAAGTAACTTTGTATGTGATCGCGAGATTACTAAGAACTTTTACGAGTACGTAGGTACCGACATGATTTACATGGTTCAACAAAAGCAAAAATAATATTTAGACACAACGTTCCAACGTTCGCATATTGTATTTTCTCGCTTGTCGCTCAGTGTATCTCATTCATTAGTTATAGAAGGGCAGTGACTGAGTGACATAACAAAGCCAGTAACCCTGTGCTGTTATTTTAGGTCGACTTCTATAGAACACCCTGTGTCAAAAACCTGAGACAAACTTGAGCAAGACCTGAGACATTGCCTCGGAGTAACCTCCGTCCCATATATAGGACAAAAGCATTCTTGGCATCGCTTCAAACACTTACCCATTAAGTCTTCATAATATTTGTTTGCGCAAACCCTCCATGGCTTTACTTTTTACATCAACAACCGATTAACAAGAACAGGGCTGTTCACTGTTTACAGTACAGATTAATTATTTTTCCTACTCCTGTACTTTTATCTGTCATTTATATGTATAGTCACGAACACTAATATAAGAACATACATAATATGTCCGCAGAATAATCCAGAGAAAAGTCTATCTTGTCTATGCCCCAAAACAGCACTTGTGCGTTTTTGAGATAAAACGATATGGCCAGCTGCCAAAGCTTAGCGTTGCACAATCGATTTAATCATATTTTAACGATTGTGAAATAGGGACTATAAATCACCTAATGTTTTGAGAAATGATTTCAGTTACCTGATTGGTCGATTTTAAAATAGCTGTATTCTGGTTGGTTGATACGAAATACAAAGTTTTTTTAAAAGATTTAAATTAGTTAAAGAGTAACACGTACCTAAAAAGAACCTATCGTTCCGTTTGACAGTCGATGTGTATTGTGATTGGTGGATTTAATTTGGTGAAGTATTCTGATTGGTCAAATTAAATTGTTTTGGAATTGTAAATAATTATATTTTCCATTCCGTCAATTTAAAAACAAAGTAAACCATAGACACATATTTTGTCATTTTCTTGTTTCCCGCTCGTTTGTTGTTCTTTACTTCGTTCGTTCATTTGTAAGTTTTTTCGCTTAGTTTTGCATTTCATTTGAAACCTAGTCGTAGAAAAAGTATTGTATGCAACGGTGTATAACTAAGTCAAAAAACACTCGTGGCGCTTACCTTTACGATGTTCGCCTTCGGCTCACATCGTAACACACGCCACTCATATTTTTTGACCTCTCTTATACAACTATTGCATAAACTACTATTACACTGACCACATAATAACTGTATTTTGTGATCTTGAGAATAAGAACTGGTGACGTGACAGATGACAACTTCCTATAATTTTCCGTACAACCTTGACACTTTATAAAAGTAGCTAAAATTTGACAGTCAACATTGGATTGGTTTGATGACGTCACATTGCCATAGTTTCATAGTAGCCTACAAAACTATATTATTGACCGTACCTCCTTATACTGTTTAATTGGTTGGGGTAAAAGTATTGACACTTGTACAGTAAAACACAACCGATATGGCTTACCGATGTGCCTGCGCAGATGACATTTTTTCGAAGCGCGGGAACCAATCAGCGTAGCGTGGTTGTATTCTGTGCTATTATTGGTTATTAGTGACGCCATGTTGACGCGGGCCCGCAAATCATTCAGTCAGGAATCAAACGTGCGTGAGTGAGATGGAATAAATAGATGCTAGTTAATTTGCACTTTATAACTATTACGTACAAGTCTGACCGTGGGTTTTAATTGTGCTTTCGGAAATCATCGGAATCGTTGTTCGTGTCTGCGCGAACGAAGATTCACGACACGCCATATCGGTTGTGTTCTACTGTAACAGTCTTGATTTTTTAGGGTGAGCGGTCATTTGTAAAAGTGGTAAATTATGGTAGATATATTCAAAAGAAATATGTTTTGTTATGTAAGTACTATGTGTCTACCGTGCATTGGAGCCGAGATATTTAAATATTTATACCGACACGTTTATGTACAACATTCAGCCATTTCCCTGATCGTTTTTTTTTGGGAACGTTAACACGTTTTTCAGCCGCCCGACAAAATGTGGATAATGCATCCGTCACTCCCATACTTATATACGTGTCAGAAAGTGACGGATGTTTTATCCACATTTTGTCACGCGATACGAGTAAACGCAGCCATATTAGGCCCCCAGGGGCTCTACTGGGGAAAACGATATTGAATTTGACATGTTATACCATAGTTTTTAACTCGGCCGCCGCCATTACAATCAAGTAAGAGTTAGGTATCATAAAGTTGACAATACGATAACATGTCATGTATAGAGTTTTGTATAGATTTGTTAAACCGCGAAGATATCATTTATATATTCAAAACGATAAGCTGGATTAACCTGTTCTCATTTACCTTACCCTTATCTGAGTACCCATCGGGAAATGGAAAGGTATTCAAAAGAATATGCAGCCTTTTAATATTTCAGGGCCCAAAACTCGATTTGGAGTCGACTCTGTATGAAAGTTAAATTCGGCGCCGGGTTGCCATACGTCAGGATTCGTCCAAGCATGTCTGGAATTTAGGAATTTTGACAGGATTGCGGGTGGACTCGGCAAATATCAGGATTTTTCAAATAACTATTGCATGAAAACAATCACATTGTTACGATACATATATCAAAAAAAAGATGCATGTTTTCACAAATAATCAACAAAATCCATAAACACTTAACAAAATTAACAAAGAAAGATATAAACATGTATTTGCTTTGGCAAAAACAATGTACTGAAATTGTTACAAAATTAAATTATTAAATTGCACAAATTCAGAATTAATCGGTTGCGTGAAATGTCAGGAAATTTAAATTGATGTAGGACTTTTAATTTCATCATAATGGAAACCCTATTCAGCACTGAAATGGTTAAGCCTTCGCCACACAAGTCGCGGCGACGACGCGTAGTGCTTTATTGCACACAAGTTTTTAGTTTGTAAATAAGCAGTATAGTGGCTAATATGTTGACTATTTTTTTTTTTTTTATTTGACAATTTAGGTACACTCAACCAATTTGATTTAAATGCCACTGTGGAACTATGTCAAGGTGAAGTTTGAATTCAATTATTATCTCTTACGATTTGAAACATTGTCACTATGACATAGTTCGATAGTGACCTAGGATTCAAATTGGTTGTCTGTTCGCTTTATTAAAACAACTAAACAACCAGCTTTAGCAAAACAAGGTTTTTTTTTTTCTCGTTTTTTATTTCTCCTTTTTCTTCCTTTATCTCTCACGTAAGATTTTTGGCATGTTTTCCTGCTGATCTACGCATGTTATTGGATATTATATTTAATTTAATATTTATTGCTTTATATAATGCTAGATTAAGTAGTACCATTGTAATTAATATGTTTAAAAAATGACTGACTGCTGAGTTTCTTGCGGCGTTTCTTCTCAGCAGTGTCTCCTCTTGGGAAGCGCTGGTAGATTCTTGACGTGTAAAAGTGCCCGTACGGCCTACTTACTGAATAAATGTCTTTTATCTTTTATCTTATCTTAACCCGCCGCATGTCTATTTCCTACTTTGGTTCACGCTCATCTCAGATACTCCAGAGCGGGACAATTTTTAAAAATCGAATACCCGAAATCTCCTTTCGAAATTTAAAATTAAATCGTTATTTTTGAGGGAAACTTTTGCGAACGCGTTTGCGTTCATGTTTTTAAAACGAGAATCGTAAACGCGTTGGGAGAAATTTATAGGGTTTGCAACTTGCACTTTAGGCTCAGTTTTCACTATATTAAGGCCACCTAAGCCGCGACCTATCTCTTGAAGAAAACTCAGAGGCATTTTAAAGACAGTTAACTGGTTCCTTTTTAGGGTTCAGTAGTAAACAAGGACCTTTATACTTCCCTCGTACGGAGAAAAGGCACAAGTGCAATTAATTCATAGAAGCATATTAAACTCATGGGTTATAATACTTATAATAAGGTTGAAAGTGCAATACAATTCATACAGCAGATGTCTTCTTTTTTCCGTGGGAGGGCAGTATAGTTTCGCCATGCCTGTCTGTCAGCCTATCCGCGGTTTAAACAGTTGTATCTTTTGGACCGTAATATATACCTAGCAGATTGTTTTCTTTGGAATGTGTATTACGGCGGATTTACTAACAAATAAAAAAGGTGAAATAATAAAACGGGTACCCATACAAGAAACGTTTTTACTTTAAGTAGGGGTGTTAATCTCTCAAAAACAACGGATGGTCGGACGAACGAGCGAAATCGCAGCAGCGAGTTTAAGTAGTCCCGTCAGAGCGAACAAAACACATTTTAGCGCGTGCATTGTCAATTAAGCAGCCTTATACGTCGATCCATCGGCAGAAACCATGCTACTAAATTGAAAATGCACGCGCTAAGATATGTTTTGTTCGCACTGACGGGACTACTGAAACTCGCCGCTTGGACATTCACTCGTCCGTCCGTCCAACCGTCGTTGTTGAGAGAATCACTACCCAGGTATAGGTTGGTCATTTAAATAACCAACAGCGGTTAATTAAAGAAAGGGTTATTCGTAAGATGCCAACGGCCAACCCTTAGAATATAAATGCAAGCTCCTTTCGCTTTCAAAGAAGGTTATTACATTGACAATGTAATTAAATAACGTTTCGTAAAATTCATTTTGCAAGGAAAAGGTACCTAGTCCTTGGAGAACAAGGAGATTCGCAGACGGGCAATGGCTAAGTATAAATATCTAGAAACTTATTTGCCTTAATGCATTATAATGATGACCAAAAGGAATCATTACGTCGATGATACTGCAATAGCGCAAAATTAACCAATTCAATGAGTTGCAAAAAGTGCCTTACTGACTTACTTGCTAAGGTGTATTATGCAACTTATTTAATTTGTTAGTTACGGATTAAGCACTAGCTGTTGTCGTGACTCCGCCCTCGTAGTCGTTTGGCGCTATTCCGTCGGGAACTGTCCAATTTCACAATCTCACACAAATTCAGCTAGTCCCAAACTAAGCTCAAGGCTTGTAGGTACTAGACCACGATAAACTTACTTATATAGAGAAATACATACTTAAATACATAAAAAACCTCCCAATTAAAAGATTTAAAGAGAGTTTGTTCCGTATTAATTAAGTTTTAATTTGCATGACATAGCAAACATGTTTTTTGTATTCGACGTAAGGCGTTTAAAAGGTTAGGTAATGTATAGTTTATTGAGCTCGTGGTCGTTTTATTTTCAAGTATTAAGGCTATTCATACACTTTTTGGTCGTGTTTATTAATGTGGGTATGTTTTATTTTCTCGCATTGTTGGAGAAAAGCATTATACAAGCCTCGTCCGGGAAGGGCGGCTTCTGAACTCGTGCTAAACTAAACTCATGCTCGTCTCACTTAACGGCTTTATTCCAGGCATTTGCATCAATGTAGGTATGTACTTATCCTCGTGAGGCCCACGTCAAATTTCAACCATGTGTCAGTCAACTTAAGTCAAAAGTCACTTAGACAAATGTATGTATTTATGTATGTATGTAAACACTTTATTGCACAAACCAGAGATAACAATTATAAAATAGACAAAAGTATAACAGGGATGTACAAAGGCGAACTTATCCCTTTAAGGGATCTCTTCCAGTTAACCTTTAATTTCAAATGTCCTAAATTTAGGACGTTGGGCCTCACGAGGTTATATTATTTGGTTATTCGCAGACCGGGATAGGTGAAGCTACATATATAGACTATCCCCCTTACTTATATACGTGGAATAATGTTGGAATATTTTATGCCATGCTTTGTCCTTATCTGTAATTGAAACATTTGCATCTGACAGAAAGTGACAAAGCATGGCACAAACTATTCCAAGCTTATTCCACGTTTAAGCGTTCGGAATCCGCCGCGCCCGGCCGAGGCTAACCTTGTTAGAAACCCTTTATCACTCAATTCTTCTTGAAACATTAATAAAATTACAAAATTTTAAATTATGCAAGCTCACTGAACGGGTCGCTCGACGCGGAAACCATTTCAACGCCACTTTTTTTTCATTATTTTATCTACCGGTTTAAGCGCGGTCTAATTTCGCACCACCGCCGGCTTCGGCATAATTTCGTGAATTCCGGAATTTTGGACGGTTTTTACTGATATTAACAGTTCCGGTATTGATAGTCATTAATGTCATTATGGAAATTCAGTACCTTAATTAAAATATAGGTATATAAATAAGTTACCATTATAAACTCAACATCAATATATCGAGGGTTGAGCGGTCAAACCCGATAAATCAAAATAATTGTTTATTCAAATATCAATTGTTTTGATGTATTCATTAATGTTCTTTTTGACACTACAAGTTATATCGACTTATCGGGTTTGACCACGCAACCCTCGATATAGGTATGTAGTTGCTTAGTTGCTGTATGTAGATGGGCGGTAATAATACAAGTTTATATTTAAGAGTATACAACAAGACGCCAACTGAAGCTTTAATTATTTTAATCTCATTTAAACTTTTTTTTATTGCTGCTTATCTTTATTTTGCAAAATAAAACAATAAAACAACCTTTTCTAAAAAAAATAAATTTAAATAAATTCCGGAAAATAATTGGCAACCATCTGATTTTAAACGCCCGAGCCGCAGCGAGTGTAACGAGGGCTTAATGCCGACCTCAAAGAACTCGAAGTTTCGCGTTCAATACAAACTAGGTAAGTGCGGTTCCAACTTTCGCAGAACAGTTGAGCTGAGATATGTTTGCTTTATTAGAGTAGTCTACGATGGAAGTTGGACGTCATTTAAGCGGGCTCGTACGCTGAAGGCGGTCTATCTAAATAATGATAACGACTGTCTGTTCTGTGCATATAATAAAGAAAACAAAAACTTGCTCATTAAAATCTTAAAACACGATTAGTAACAAAAACCTAGATACGTTTATTTCAACTTCAAACACACCTTTGTCGCATATCTTTAGGGCAATCTTCGAAACCCTACGCACTAACGATTTATATTGACTCAATAACTGAGTAATTACTATAAACTCTAATCCTGACAAACCATTTTATTAAGCTTTGTCTTTATAATAAACAGGAAAAAAATAATTTGGCGCTTGCGACCCTGCACTCAAAGCGCGCGGAAATAAGCGCCATCTAACGTTCTTCGCACGGAAGTACATAAAGCAATCCCGATTATTTTGTTCGAGCGGGGTGTGGGAAGTAGTGCAGTCATTGAAGCGAAAAATACGGTCTTACCTCCGATTTTTTTTACTGTGAACCGATTTGCATGAAATTTTGGAATTAGGCTCATCTTACCCTTAACTTCAAAAGTGAAAATGATCTGAACTCCGCCTATTATTTTTAAGGGGTGTAAACAACCCCTTAATAGAAAAATTTACATTGAGCAATTTTATCGCTAGAAAACATGTCTAATAGTAAGTGGTGAAATTGTAAAGTGTTTTCTAACACAATTACCTCATATTAAAATCATTTTCAACCCCTTGAAAATCTTACAACCCTTGCAAACAACCCCTAAATTGAAAAAATCACAAAAAAATACTTTGGTATGACATAAAAAGATGTAAGTATAGAGTAAGTAATATTTTATATTCTCTATAATAATTATCAAATTTTTAACTTCCTTTCAACCCTTAAAAAGTAACCCTTGATAAAAAAAATTTTTTTTTTTTGATAAAATGAAAAGGATTTAAATATTATTCCACACTCTCGAAAATGATTATCATATTCTTAAGCTTTTCTACCCTTAAAACTACCCCTAAATTAAAACAGTAAATATATATGATTACTGCTACCATTTTACGTATATAAGTTAGTAACATAAGTTTTTGGACCATAACTCCTTAAATTTTCATGCTATCACAATTTATAAAAAACCATTGTAAAGGTAATTAAGAGAGCTACAACATCCTTCATTGCAATACATAGTAAAAAACCTTTTTCTAAAACGGTGAAGGGTTAAAGGGCTTAAGAGAGGCTGTGATTGCGCTGCCACGCGCTCTTTAAACAATCATATCTCCGTCATTTTTTGTTTAACAGAAAAAACAAAAAAACCAAATTGTTTGTCAGAAAAATACCTAATTTTTTTATCCCTAAACTTTTATACGTATCTGTCGTCATTTTTGAGATATTATGAAAAAAAGGTGGGTGTTTTAAGAATTTGAATTTTTTTGTTTTTTTTTAATCGTGACTTTTTTGAAAAATATGTGTCCTGAAGCAGTCAAACTGATACAATCTATCAAACTCTTCATAATAAAGTTAATTCTAGGCGGAATACGATTAATTTTAATTTTGGTGGAAATGGCACTTATGAAACCCATTGATTTTAAAGGATAAACATTAGATGCTCCTCTTATTTGCAATACAGCTCACTTATTTTACGTGCAAAAGACTTTTAATAGTGCTCATTTTAAAGCTTATTTCAAGCACTACAAAACCCTTTTTTATTAGAATGCATAAAATGCATCTGCTCGCCGCTAGATGGCATTGACCACATCGATTAAATTTCAGACAATATAAAAACGGCTTTGATCTTTAATATCTAGCTTAATATTGCACTTAGAATACTTTATAAAAAACCAAATTGTTAATTTTTTTACCTGCTACAATTTTGTTTCTTATAAAATTTTCGATAAAACGTATATTTTTGGAGATATTTGCAAAAAACCGATGAAAAACGTGAAAAAATTGCGAATTTTCAATTGCCAATAACTTGAAAAGTATTGGATTTTTCTAAAAATTTTATAGACAATTTTTTGCTTAAAATTAGGCCTTCTATCGATATCCGAGGTTATTTTGAAGAAAAAACAAACACCCCCGAGAAGTGGTGGCAACCACCCCCAGGGTGGTTGCGGAGTTCAAATCATTTTCACTTTTGAAGTTAAGGGTAAGATGAACCTAATTCGAAAATTGTATGCAATTCGGTTCACAGTAAAAAAATTCGGAGCAATAATGCTTCAATGACTGCACTAAAGGTGTTAAAGCGTGGTACCTTAAATGTAGCTTTAAGTAGGGTTACCAGATACAAATTCTGAAATACTTGTCAAAATTCCTGATTTGCGAATAGTCGCTGGAGGATTGCGTGGACGACTTCTTTTTCGTGCTCGGGTCAGTCGGACTGACAATGGTGGGTCCGTAGCATAATATCGAAAATCAACTTTCATAAGTACGAAATTTCTAACACTAAACTTCGAATATCAAAATGTCTAATGTACGAAATTCCTAAAGATGCACGTTTTAATGCACTTTTAATGGAATGATCTCATTTTCGAAAATCAATATTCCTTTGTACAAAATGCCTAATAACTAAACTTCAAACTCAATATTTCTAGTGCTCAAAAACGCTACGTACTAAAAGCTTTGTGACAATTCTTCGAAAATCAATACATTCAAACCTTAAAGGTGGACTTCCGACCAGCGCGGCTCCGGCGTCACTGTCGCTGCGTTAGTGACGCCGGAGCCGCGCTGGTCGGAAGTCCACCTTAAAACTCCATCCCTAATGAACGTAACGTACCTACCTTCGATAATTAAAATGTCGTTCGAAATTTGGCACTTCATACATTTTAAACTTAGGTCAACCGGGCGTAGGTATAATGCCGTTAGTTTTTTCGTGCACTGGTGGTATTGTACTTTAGACGTTTAAAAACAGGCTAATTAAACATAGGACAGGAATCTTTAGGAATTTCCTACATTATACATTTTGATATTCGAAGTTCTGTTTTTAGGAATTTCGTACTTATGAAATTTGACTTTCGATATTATGCTACGGACCCAATGGAATATTAAGGGCTGTATAAAAAGGCTCAAATAAAAGGGTAAATATTAAAGGCTGTATAAGAGGCCTTTCATATTCTAGCTATAAATGGTACCTAATTCATGTAATTTATTTAAATTGCATAACAAATCTATGTTCATTTAATAGTATATGCCTATACCTAAAGATGCTTTGTGTCATCAATATGGGTGCTTGTAATACCTGGACAGGAAGTGGCGCAGTATATTATATTGCGCGCGCAAGTGTTATTTATTGTATTTTTTCGAATTAAACAATATATGGTGGATAGTTTACAAATACTGAACAGGGGTTTTGAGTTGTTTTTTATTAAAAAAATAAAAAAGGTACAGTAGGAAAAAACTCTTGACATTTGCGTAGGTATTCCGGCCCCACTCCAGACAAATGGCCAATATTCCTGACATGTCAGAAAATTCCTGACGCCTGGTAACCGCACTCTCAAGGGGCTCCCTGTTCCGAATGACCTTTGATCCGTGGCTCTTCATTTTCCCTCTTTGTAAACGCTTAATTGGACAAGTGCCATTTATTACAAGTTATCTCATATTATATTTCATCCAGTCCATATACATACCATCGTCGATTGTCACTTCTGCAAACATGAGGCAAAAAAAGAAGAAAAAATGTATACTAGTACTAGTATACTCCGTTTTCATATTATATACCCTTTTATTACGAGTTAAGTCGACAGGTACCCTTTTTTCACTAGGACCGGACCCCAGAAATATGCTTTACTTGTCGATTGTGAAAAAGTCGGTTTACTACTTAACTATGTAAATATAAATAGGTATAGCTAAATTTGTTTTATTAAAGCACCAGAATGCTTCAACTAGGTTGCAGCTAGCCGCTTTCTTTGGTACCTACCTACATATTGCGGCAGCACACTAAATACATACGAGTATATGTAAACCGGTGCCATTTTGACAGTTTTTTTTTTACTTATGCGTGGAAAAAAGCATGATGGATGACTATGATGAGAACCCAGGCGCTCCATTCTACTAGGTAAAACCGTATTGCTTTTGACATGTTACATATCGTATCGATTTTAATAATCAATTAAGTAAGAGCTATTGTAACGTAAAAAAATTAGTACCTGCCCCCTTAAAAAAGTGAATAAATAAGAGTACCGATGTAACTAGAGGGTAAGGTTATTAAGTAGGTACAGATAAAATAAATAAGAGATAAAATATTATCTTTAAAGAGCTGGTTATCAAAGCCCTTTTCGTCAAGTCTTGCGGCCATTTAAAATATCTTTGAAGAGTCATTTCAAAGGCTTTCGCCAGAAACCCGTGCTTAGACTGTTTAGGATATTCAATTTAATAGGTAACTTAGTTTGTTTATAAATCAACCGTAAATCTAGGCCTAAGTACCTTTAAATAGATAAGTAGGTTATCTCTGACCCTTTATATGACTTTCTGATACCTATTACCACTCGCGTAGGCAAGTAGGTACTTAGGGTTGTCAAAACATATTCTTCTACTTCAGCTACCTACTTGACCATACTTGTATAATAATAATAGAGGAAGCTCGCGACTTCGTACGCGTAGAACTATTTCTCCGGTACTCCTCCTTTCTTTCTGCTGGTGGTTGATATTCGAAAAATCCTTTCTTAGTGCACCCCCAGGCCTCATAAGGATCCTACGTGCCAAATTTGGAATCTCTAGACCCAGCGGTTTCCGTTGTGCTTTGATATGCCAGTCGGTTTCTTCTTTTATAGGTACCTATATTTTCAAACCTATATACCTAGATACCTAGGTACCTAGATTGTCATTGTAGTTTTCTACATATTACTACACTTAGGTACGTGGGTGAGGACCAAAAAGTTGGACCATAGATAGTTAAACGCAGTTAACCATACAAACGACGAAGACGAAAAAAGTTCCGTTGTGCGACGAAAAGTACCTATCCCCACAATTGTATGGCTAATTTTTGTCTCAACGGAAAAGTTTTACAAAAAATTTAATTGATTGAGTTAGCGTGGACAACTTTTTGGTCCTTACCCACGTACCCAGATAGGTATTTTCTTTAAACTAAAAAGATAAGTAAATTACCTACCTAGCTACCTAATGTTTACTTCAGACCTGTAAATTTTGTAATTAGGTAGCTCGTAACTTCAAACAGTTGTATCTTTTGAGTCGTAATAGGTAGGTACGTAGGTAGGTACTAGGTACCTAGCCGCCGGTAGCTTTTTCTTTTAGATTTCCTAGCAAATAATAAAAATATCCATATAAGAAATAATAAGGGTACTATTATTAACCCGATACATTTTTTTTTACATAAGTACAATCGTCAAAGTTCGTATCATTTCAGTGCAAACTCTAAACAAAAACCACGCACATTAGGTAGGTAGGGAAGTACACACAGCAACACATCTAGCTATACACTTCAGAAATCTGAAATATTGCATGAAAGAGAGTCGCACTAGAATGCGTATGTTGTTGACATAATACACATAGGTACCTATACATATACATCTCTTTCTTTTTCTCTCTGCTCTGTCTTTAATGGTTAGTTAGGTGTGATGTTGTGTGTACTTACCTACAAGCTATTGTTTAAGTTCAATTGTTTGTTTATTTGTCATATTCATATAGGTAGTTCAACCATCAAGTTAATTTTGAACCAGCTCCCGTTAAATACTTTTACCTATTTAGATAGGTAGATATTCCAACCATTACAATAGGTAGGTAAATGCCTAGCTACCTAACTGACTGCTTCTTCAGCTGTACCCTGTGAATCCAATACACTGTATCTGCAGATACAGTGTTTTGAATTAACAACGTCCATTCGATTATTTTTTGCCTATTACATAATCCTGCATTCATACATTTTGGTACTTGTTAAAGAAATATTGAGATATCGCAATGTAAAAAACACTGTATTTAATAAAAACGGAAGTCCTAAAACAGCAAAACACGGCAATCGAAGATGCAGTGTGTTTCCAAAATAATGCTCGCACGTTTCGAGATACAGTGTTTTGTCAAATCGAAGTATCAAGGCCTCGAGCAATGCGGGCGGGCCAATCGGCGCGCGGCCGAGCGACAATCTCGATCGTTATTGGTCGATTCAAAGTACTAAAGTCTATGCCTTCATCAAGGACAGCATTTTATGAAAATCTCGCTGTGTCATCTGATTCGAACCTTGATGAATACACTGACGATTGAAATAGGTAATTAATATTTAAATGAATTTTACGTATTTTTTTTCTATATTATTTTATAATTCATTATTATTTTCCTGTTTTCTAAAGTATATTTAGGTAGGTAAGTTATTGGCTGTGACACTATGTACCTACTAGTGAGACTAATCTTAAAAAAAGAGTTAATTTTGTTTAAAATAATGTTAAGTTTTCAACTGATTTTTAAGTTGCTTTATTTTCTAAATTACATTTAGGTAGGTAAGCTATTGGCTGTTACACTATCTACCTACTAGTGAGACTAATCTAAAAAAAAGAGTTAAGTAATTTTGTTTAAAATAATGTAAACTTTTCAACAGATTTTCAAGTTCCTTTATTTTCTAAAGTATATTAAGGTAAGTAAGCTATTGGCTGTGACACTATCTACCTACTAGTGAGACTAATCTTAAAAAAAGAGTTAATTTTGTTTAAAATAATGTTAAGTTTTCAACTGATTTTTAAGTTCCTTTATTTTCTAAAGTATATTTCGGTAGGTAAGCTATTGGCTGTGACACTATCTACCTACTTGTGAGAGTAATCATAAAAAAAAAGTTAATTTGGTATAAAATAATTTTAAGTTTTTAACTGAGTTCTAAGTTCCTAGTGATTACCTAGCTGTTTAAAACTTTAAGACTGATTTTGTTATACTAGCAGTAGTGATAATTTATATAGATAGTGTCACAGCCAATAGCTTACCTACCTAAATATACTTTAGAAAACAGGAAAATAAAAAATAATTATAAAATAATACAGAAAAAAAATACGTAAAATTCACTTAAATATTAATTATTTCGATCTAATAGCAGTTAAAATATTAAGTGTTTATTTTCATTTATGAATGTGAATGAGTGTGCTTAGGGTGTCATATAAATAAAGTGATTACTAATTTTGTGAGTTTACTACTCTGTCCAAAAATAAAAAAAATAGTTCATTAATACAATCGTTTGTTTTATTGCGGCATGATAATAATAAGACATTGATTCAATATGATAACTTACACATGACTAAACAGACATTTGCAAATGTCAGTAGGTATTCCATATTATTATCAATGTATTTTTTTAGGTTCCGATACATTTCAGATTATTTCGTCAAAACAAAATCATAAATTTCTTAGATACATTGTTATATCTAATTTCATTTTGGTGGTAGCCCCTCATTTAACATGGCAATACACTGTAACTCTAAAATACAGTGTATTGCCCTAACAATATCTTCCTTTGGCTCCTAACGATTATTGCGGCAATACAAGTTATCTACATTAAATCATTGTATTTACGGAAATATATTATTTAAACCACTGCGCTTGAATGCCTCATAAATTATCTTTATATTGATACCAAACACTTAATACTTTGTAAAGAAAACTTAGGAGTAATCTTCAGAAAACCAAATAAAACATTTTTGCTCGTTTTCTCAAAATATGACTTTTGTAGTTACAGTGTATTGGATTCACAGGGTACAGCAGCTGTGGTCTCTTGGGAAGCGCTGGTAGGTAGGTAGGTTTTGACGAGACGTGCCCGTTCTACTGAATAGGTAATCAGCTTTGTTATGTAAACCCGATGCATGATCCAATTACCTACCTGTTATGGAAGTTGATCTGATGGAGTCTGAAGGTGGCAAGAGGATTTCCACTGCACCAATCGAACTAGGTAACCTACGTACCTACTACCTACCCAATTTTTACGTAGATTTACGTAGGTAGGTACTATCAGACCATTGGAAACTTGACCCACCATAGAAACTGTGTCACAGAGACGTTATGATTCAAGTCATAAGAAGTGTCAAACAAATTGTTTTATAATGTCACTGTGACACCGTTCTATGGTGGGTCAGGGTTCCATTGGGCTGATAGTACCTACCAAGGCTCCTGCCGGTAGATTCGTTTCGATATTAGATGATGAAAGTGCAATAAAGGACAGGCGGCAATGTATCAATGATTTATTGGTTAATTTATGTATGAAACACATCTACTTACCTAAACAGAATTTTATTAAAACTCTAATAAATATCTTACAATAAGAAAAAGTCGCAACGAAAATAGGAAGGCATCTAAGTAGGTATATACCTACAATAATAGTGACTCTGGAGTTCTAGACCTTGAGCTAGGAGACCCTGTGTTCCAAAGCCTAAACCTAAACTTATTATCTAACGTAGGCCTACCGCCTATCACGGTAATAAAAACGCGAAACATTTTTTATATTGAGCAAATCGCTTATGCCGCTTATGTTATGCTTGCTTATAGCCTAAAAACCCAATCCCAAATGCTTTTAAAAAACCAGAACATTACATAATTTTTTTAAACGTCGCTTGCAAATTAACCTACGGCCTAAAGTCGTTGACACACTCCTGTCGCAGATAAAAAAAACCTTTTGTTTTTTACTTACCTGTTAAATTTCCTCGGGATGACGCACTGTGGGACGAAAATCGGCTCTAGAGGACATAGAAATCGAAGTTCTCATTTTTATAATTTTTTGATGGGGATTGGTTTCATTTGCAGTTATAATGCTAAAATATTATTTTGGTTGGATTGCGTTTGGAAACTGATGAGTTATAATTTTTTTCCTTAAAATTTGTATGGGACGGCATGAAAAAGTCCAAATATCTCTGAAACCGCAAGAGAAACCGTTATATCCTCGCAGATGGTAATAAAAATAATTATTTGTGATTTTTTGGCGTAGTGCATATTTCAGTAATTGCTGCGGTTTTTTTTTTAAAAATCGATGTTTTTTTTGTGAGTCCTGGCGGATTATTTTATCAATACACGTCTTGAATATTTATATTTTGTATATTTTATACTCAAATTATAAATCAAACAATTTTTTGATTAATTATGATCGCTTAAAATATAAACAATTAAATATTTTTCCGGTAATGAGGCGATTATTGTGCATGTTTAATGAACTATATTCAGTAATGGGATTATACTTAATTTATTTTGGTTGTAAATAGTTTGTAATTATTTCTTGAGTAATTAGTTATAAGATTTAATGAGATCCCTTAATTAATTCTGATAAGTGATTGATAAATAAGTAGGTGATTACTTAACGAAGTGGTAAAGGAATCATCATTAGCTCACATCAATAAATAGACCAGACATTTTTCCGAGAGCGATAATCGCAATTATTCTGTATAACATCTGTACTCCTGCTAAAACCTAAAAATGACAAATTTTTCTACCAACTTGGACCTATTTGTCGTTTTACAAAGCAAGAAGCCGGCATTTAACCATGAAGTATTGTTCGAAGCAGTGGTGCAACGTTTGGGTTCCAGTTTATCTGAAGACGAAATAGAAATACTTAGAGAATTCTGTACAAAGTTTACTCGATCTGCAGTTACGAAATGGCAAAAAAGTAACCGGAATACGAAAGACTTCAGAAAATACTACGAAAGTTGGCTTCAAGCTAATGTTGATTGGCCCAGCTGTCTACAAACTAATCTACTCAGCCTTGGACTACTTCAAGATTCGTCGTGTTCTGAGCCTTTGGAATCGTCAACTGCGACTGATTTTACTTTACCAGAATGTTTGATACCATCTACTTCAACTGGAACAATGACCATTCGATCCAGAAAACCATTTGAAGAACTATCAATCAAGCAAAAAAAGAGAAGATTCGACAGTTATACAGGAGAAGACTCAACTGAATTAACATATGCAGCGGCAAAACTCTTGAAAGAAGATGGGCGTGAAGATATAGCATCCGTAATTGAGTACATGCTCAAAAATTCTGAAGCAGCAGCAAATATACAAAAAATGATCAAGAAATCAAATACTTCAGTTACAAATTCACCAGATAAGGCACTCGGTCTTTACGTGGCATTAAAGCTGACTAAATGGCAATACATGACCTTAAGGGAGTCAGCTATTCAAGAAGGAGCCGAAGATCTTTATCCATCATACTACAAGATTCAGTCAGCGAAATTACAAAGTTACCCTCCGAAATCCGCTATAACCATAACGGATTCATCAGCTCAAATTAAACTTCAAGCTTTACTGGATTTAACTACGCAGAGGATTCTAAAAGAATTACCATCTAATATTGAAGACAAAGAGTTGACGCTGATATCGAAATGGGGTTTTGATGGTGCATCCAGCCAGAGCAAATATAAACAAAAAATGGATGGCGAAAACGATGACTCGAGCATATTCATGGCATCATTAGCACCACTCAAATTGGTTTGTGGTGAGGACATTTTATGGACGAATCCAAAACCCTGCTCACCGTCTTATTGTCGCCCATTGATGTTCCGTTTTGTTAAGGAAAGTAAAGCCGTAGTTTTGGAGTTAAAATCAAAGTTCGAAGAAGAAATTAAGGCTCTACTTCCTACGGAATACAATACAGCTAAAATAAAACACCTTTTGAAGATGACCATGATAGATGGTAAAATTTGTACTTATCTATCGGAAGCTAAGTCAAATGCTACGTGTTACTTGTGTTTGGCTAAGCCTACCGAAATGAATAAGTTAGATTCAGTTGTAGTGAAGCAGATTTCGACAGAATTATATGAATTCGGGTTATCTTCACTACATGCTCGTATAAATTCAATGGAGTGCCTTTTACACATTTCTTACAGACTGAGAATTAAAAAATGGGCTGCAAAAGGCGAGGAACTCAAAAAAATAATGAACGAGACGAAAAAAGTTGTTCAAGACCGATTCAAGGAAGAGCTCAACCTTTTGATCGATAATGTAAAGCAGGGATCGGGTACCACAAACGATGGCAATACAGCAAGAAGGTTCTTCGAGTTTCCTGAAAAAACTGCAGCAATAACTGGATTGGATGAAGAACTTGTTCGCAGATTTGCTGTAATACTGCAAGCAATAACATCTGGAGAAGAAATTGATGTTATGAAATTTAAGGAATATGCCTTTAAGACTGCTCAAAAGTTCGTAGCAATGTATGATTGGTATTATATGCCGTCAACTGTGCATAAGCTATTGATTCATGGAGCAGACATTATCGCCAGCAACGCCATTGTTCCTATCGGAAGTCTCTCGGAAGAGGCTTCCGAAGCTCGAAATAAAGATTTTAGGAGGTTCAGGGAGCATAATTCTAGGAAAAGGAGTAGGCAAGCTTGTAACGAGGATATACTGAATATGCTTCTATTATCCTCCGATCCTCATATTACGGCAATAAGACCTAGTCTGGATAAGAAGAAAAGGCAGGCATTTTTTGCCGAAACTAGGTCTTTATTTTCGGTTCAGGAAGTCGAACTGGAACAAGAGGTTTCAGATCCGTGTGATCTATATCAAAATGAGTCCGATATAGAGCATTCGTTAGATATATTACCCTAATAAAAAATATTATGTATTGTGTTTATTTTAGTCACATTATGGATAGTTATTTTTTTTACATTTTCTACTTTTATTTCTAATTAGTTATACAGAAAAAATACTATTCTATCACGTTTTTTTTTTATTTTACTTTTTATTATAAATATTTATATATGTAAGAAGAGTATTTGCATTCCGCTACCTCCCCCTCCTACATAAGTTGAAAAAAAATATACGCCACGGACTTAAAAAAAAGACAAAATAACATCGATTTTTCAAAAAAAAACCGCAGCTATGACTGAAATATGCACTACGCCAAAAAATCACAAATAATTATTTTTATTACCATCTGCGAGGATATAACGGTTTCTCTTGCGGTTTCAGAGATATTTGGACTTTTTCATGCCGTCCCATACAAATTTTAAGGAAAAAAATTATAACTCATCAGTTTCCAAACACAATCCAACCAAAATAATATTTTAGCATTATAACTGCAAATGAAACCAATCCCAATCAAAAAATCATAAAAATGAGAACTTCGATTTCTATGTCCTCTAGAGCCGATTTTCGTCCCACAGTGTGACGCCAGTTTCGCACGATAAGTCCAGTCCAAATCGAGCGTCCCACTTACTCAGATTACAAAACAAACAACCGTTTACAACATCCGACAGACGAAACTAAGAGTTCTTTTGTATCGCGAGATCGCGACCTAAGTTTTAGGCGAACTAAATATGCAACACAACTTTTCGCTCTTAACAAAACTTATAATCACCACTGCCACTTGGTTAAAAATCGGATAAAAGTTACTGGTACCGGGTAACAATTGGGATCGCGTTTGGATATTAAACGGGTTTCACTGTATTAAAATTTAACACGATCGAGTTGTTCCGAACGGCCATCTTCAGTACGTGTTACCAGCGCGACGCTTCTAACAGGACTGAGGAAAAATGGCGAACGGAACGAGAGGCCGTGGTTGGTTGGTCCGCTACGGACTGAGACGGCGCCGTGTGGTGTGGGCAATGACCAACAAATGACAGACATGACAAGCTGGAAAAAGCTAATCTATCTATTTAACAGATTTAACACCTTTAAACGAGCAATTCTTGTGTATTTAATATGAATCTAAACGGCTCCAACGATTTTCATGAAATTTAGTATGCCGAGGGATTCGCGGGCGATAAATCGATCTATCTAGGTTTATTTTTTAGAAACTTACCAAAATAATATATCGACGTAGTAACTAATAATCAGTACTAATGATTTAGACAAAGAATTAGCTTATTTAAGGACTAGGTAATTATTTGTAAGATTGTCTCCTATTAAAATTTATTTACTAACCTTTTTGTTATACTCGAGTTTTTATTTAGTTCTGAACTAGAATCCTAGCTAGGGCCTAGCAGGGATCCCGGTGCCATGTTTACGGAAAAATAAAATAATGAGGGTGCCTATCCACCAGAGATGTGCTACGCTACGTTGCTATGAATGTGTTGATATCTACCAATCATATTTAGTGGCCCACATAGCATAGCACTTGTGGAAACGCGTAGCTTCCACATCCTAGCAGCATAACTGCATTGCACATCTCTGGTGGAAAGGCACCCTAAAACTCCCAGCTTCTTAACAGCTTTCGGCCGCCTGTCGCTATCACATTGGCGCTCGCAATTGACAGTATAATGGTCACACGTGCTTCATAGAAAAACCATGACGTTACGTTATTTATTTTACTTACTTTCACTATTACAAATATACACTTCTTCTAGGGCTTCAGCATTCGGTAATTCCTCAGAGAGTGCCATTGTTTTAACAAACCGAATAATTCCTAAAATATTCACGGAGATGTTTGAATATTACTGACGTAATAACCAGCCAGTATAATATAGATGCAGGAAGCGCGCTAAGTAGGTAACGAACGTTCACAGTACTGTATCCATTTTAATATAAATAACTTGATGAGTAGGTAGCTACACAAAGTTCAAAATCCAATTATGAACTGTTGAATCAATTGAATTTTTGGGTTTGTATCAGATACCCTTAGGTACCGCGGAACACATTTTAGAAATCGCTGCAGTAGACTATGATTACAAATCACGTTACATAAGATCAGATCAGATCCCACCTGTTGAGGATGTGTCAGTCAGTCTGTTGTTATACATACTCTTTGAGACGCGCAACAGTGCGGCCTGTGGCAGCTAGCTACTGCCTCCGGAACAGGTTTAAAAAAAATACAAAGCCATAGATTATCACGCCTACCTTCAAATTAAAAAGTTAAAATGATCTTTGTGTCATTGGCTTCAAATCGCAACAAGTTAACAAAACCTCACCATAATAAATTAATACAATTTTGGCAATTAGCCGCGGATGATTATTTTATTGCTTGACTCATCGCAGATTTCGGGTGGAGATTTAAAATTATAGGTCACATTAGTAAGTTAATTTGTTTTCAAAGTACCTATAAGTAGAAATCACATTAACAATTTATTTACAGATGCGCCTGTTCCGTATTTAAAGACTTTAATTTAAGTGGTTGGTAAGTAAATAGATTATTTGACGAAAAAGAGAAATACTTTTATCCGACAAAGCCAAAAAAGGGTTACGCTCTTAACATGCTATGTAATTTAAATTTATACTCAAGTAAAATAAATCTTAAATACAGGATGTCTTAAAAACCTTCCAACATTAAGTAAGTAACTGCCACACACAGAGACGTCAATTAAATTTAAAGTTTGATTAAAGTTGCTGCTGTCACTTTCTTTGCTATACTAATAGAATAAGACAACACATCACTAAACAACGATTAAACTTAATTGTCGTCTCTGAGTGTGGCAGTAAGTAAGTTTCTTCAGTAAGTAGCACTATAATTCATCATGTTTTTAAATAATGCTAGCCTAATTTTGGTTTACATGAAGCGAACTATTTATAATTATGTTCTGATAAATGGAAAGCTTTTAACAAAATCCGAAAATTTTAACATACGAGTACTTAACAAGGTGTAAGTTAAGAAAAGACGAAATTATTAGATATTTAAAACTTAACTACGTACAAGGATACCTTTGTTCATTATAATATTTATAATAAGCACATTCCTCTAAGGCATTTAAGTAATAACACTGTTGTTTCAACGTAATATTAAAATTATTATAGTTACTATCGATCGGTACAGTAACTCGTAAGATATATCCAGGTTTTTTTGTAATAAGGTCCGTTAAATAACAGGCATTGTTGTTTAGTTTATGGAACTAAATGAGTTCGCCCGTAACCTCTTATAGCTATATCAAATTCCATCGAAATCGTTAGAGATTAAAAAAATATATTTATAATATGTAAGTACATACATACATGTATTATATTATCGGAGACGGGGTAGCCGGTGTGGGCCACTGGCCATTGTTCAGGGTATCGGACATAGCGCTGGCCAACGAGAGTAGGTACTAAATAAAAACCACGACGTCGGTAATAGTTGTTGTTGTCGTATTTAAAATACTTGTTTGTTATTTGTCGTTTTTTTTTTTCCTATTTTCAATATTTAAGGTAGGTAATAGTTGCTATAGGTAAAAAACTTAAGCACCTCTTGCATGTATTAACGCATCTGTATAGACTTTTCGACATTCTATATTTGAATTTTGACTTAAATTCCAAAGTATTTAACTACATGCAAGTGGTCCTTTAATTGACAACATTTCATTTTGTTGACACCTGCAAATTATTATACGAATCGAAAGGGTTTTACCTCCTGAACACGGCAAAATATTTATTTAGATTTATTTTTCTTTATTTTCAAAATTACAAGTAATTTAATAAAAATATCGAGTTTTACCAATACCTACTATGCCTGAATAGATATAATACCATTGCCTTTTTCACGAGAAAAAAAGCTGTCATACTTCAAATTTGACATTGACACTATTGACAGATGGATAGAGACTTAGGGCCATTTGCACGCAGAATTTAACCCTGGGTTAATGCACTAACTCGAGTTAGTAGACGTCAGATTCTTACGATAACTGTCATTTTAACTCGAGTAACGCCCACTTGCGTGGACCAGAGTTAGCGTCTTAACCCGAGGTTAGGCGGCAAACCACGTACAAAAGTAGACGCTTAACTCTGGGTTAAGGGCTAACTCTGGTCCGCGCAAGTCCGCCTTAGGGCCTGTTGTTTGATCAGTAGTTAAACTAACTAATTGTTACAATTCGAAAAAGGAATTGAAAATTTGACACATTTCCTTGAGATTCCTTCAAATTTTCGATTCCTTTTTCGAATTTTAACAATTAGTTAGTATAACTACTGATCAAACAACAGGGCCTTAGTGTCTTAACCTGGGGTTAAACTTTTCGTGCAAGTGGCCCTTTATCGGTTGACATGATACTTTTTTATATACAGATTGGACTAACGTAATATGTCCATTGTGTCGTAGAAATGAAGTTACGCCCTTTTAGAATAAGTACATCTTAATAAATTAATAATAATAGTACATTGTGTATTAAGGGTGGTAAAGAAAGAATTACAAACGAGAGTCTGTTAGAAGCCCGAAGCCGTAGGCTGAGGGCTTTAATGACTCGAGCTTTGTATTTCCTTTACCACCCGTGTAACATACAATGTTTTTCATCACAATTGCGAGGAAATGAAATAAAATCAGACAAAAGATCATAATTTTTAACTTATTAGCGGCAGACTACATCATTGTCTGTGGCTTACCACAGATAATGTCAAACGTGTTCGGAGTCCGATTCTAGTGACATATGAGATCAATAGTTTATTATGCGAGATTGTTAGGAAATAGTATTCAACTGACATTTCATCTCGAATGAAACTTCATATCGAATGGCACAAGAATTGGGGTCCTGACGTATTGTGATAGTATGAGTCCACGTATAATATTTAAAAAAAAAGCTATTACGCACTTAAGTAACGTAATGGTAAAAAAAAGGCCCGCGGGTATTATGTTGGATTTACGGTCGATTTTTCTAGCATGTTAGGACACTATTTACGAGCAAGTGTGATGAAATAGTACATTACTTAACAAGGGCTGTAAAAGAAAGAAAGCCCGAAATCGCAGGTATTTGAGACCCGAGCCGTAGGCGAGGGTTGTAAATATGCGATAGAGGGCTGTCTTTTTTACTGCCCGTGATGAGTACACAATTTTACGTCTTCACCTGGCCACAATGCGAGTTTTACCGTGCGCGCAGCGTGCGATAAAACTCACATTATGGCCAGGTGTTACGTAAAATAATTATTCATTCTAGAGATAATTTAAAACTATTAGTGTCTTTCTCCTCCCAACCAGTATCTATAAAACGAATAAAATTAAAGTCTTGAAAATATGAAATCTTGTCAATTACGTTTTTCACCTATATCTATGTGGTGTTCGTTTTTTCCACGCTGTAGGTATATGATGTGAAAGAAATTATTTATCAATGCCAAAAATAATTAATAATCCCAGTCATTCTCGTTTGTCATACTCGTAGACTGTTTTAACAGAAAGGTTTCTGTTTACATATTATACTGTTTTTTCAGTAGGTAGTCTATATGTTAATAACCATGTACAGTCACATTCCGGGAATGTTAAGCCGTTTGCCACACTTCCTAATTTAACTGTGTAATGCATTTTGGGTTGACAGCAGACTTGACATATTACCCGAGTGTAGTACACGGCTAAATTAAGAAGAGTGGCAAGTGGCGTAACATTCGCGTGTTGGGACTGAACCTATGGCCTGGTTTGTTAGTAGCACTTTAATGCTTTGTCACAACGTCATGTTTGAACTGCTGCACTATTCTGTCAAAGGCGTTAAAACGACAAGGTATTGGCTAAGGTAGTTGCCCTCCAAGTGGCGTTCGTTTTTTTCACCATGTATATTTTGAAAACCGCCGATTGCCATATTTTAAAGCTAAACCAGCCGGTGACAGTTTAGTGATTCACTCAACAACGACGGTTGGACGGACGAGTGAATGTCCAAGCGGCGAGTTTAGGTAGTCCCGCCAGTGCCAACAAAACATATTTTAGCGCTTGCATTTTCAGTTAGCAGCATGGTTTCTGCCGATGATGGATCGAACGTAGGTATAAGGCTGCTTAATTGAAAATGCACGCGCTAAAATATGTTTTGTTCGCTCTGACGGGACTACCTAAACTCGCCGCTGCGATTTCGCTCGTTCGTCCGACCATCCGTAGTTTTGAGAGAATAAAACCCCTGGAAATAGGCCTTCCCCAAGGATCTCCACGACGTCGGTCGGTTTTGCGCTACTCGCATCCAACGGCTTCCCGCGATCTTCACCAGATCGTCAGTCACACTTCGCTCGGCTATGCTCGGCGTATCTCTGCGAGATCGAATACGAAGTGAGGATATCCGCAGGAGAACGAAAATCACCGAGATAGCGCAGTAAATTGCGAACCCTAAGTGGCAGTGGGCGGGGCACATTGCTTTGCTCGTAGAGATTGGCCGTTGGGGCGGAGAAGTCCAAGAATCACTACCCAGTCTTTATCGGGGCACCTGTTCGTCCTCTAATAGAGAATAAAGAACCATACATACATACCCACTACGGTAGGGTCTAGTCACGGTAAGAAAAGTTTCATGACTTTTGGACCTAAAAAGCGTTGAAATAGAGTCGAAAAGTGACAAAAATTTGTTTACTGTGACTTATACAAGCATAAAGGATAGGTCAAAAACATTACCCTCCTTCAGCTTTCAGATATAAAGAGACTTTATTTTAAAATATTCAGAGTAACGATGGCTATATCCTAACTGCGTCGAAGTGACAGGGATCGAAGTGGTCTTAAGTTCCGGAGAGTCACTTGGGAGAGACCAGGGTAGTGATTCTGTAAACAACGCCGGTCGTGCGGACTGTCGAGTGAAACCAAGCGGCGAGATTAAGTAGTCCCGTCAGTGCGAACAAAACACATTGTAGCGCGTGCATTTTCAATTAAGCAGCCTTATACGTTCGAGCCATCGTGCTGCTAAATTGAAAATGCACGCGCTACAATGTGTTTTGTTCGCACTGACGGGACTACTTAATCTCGCCGCTTGGTTTCGGTTTCACTCGACAGTCCGCACGACCGGGCGTTGTTTACAGAATCACTACCCAGATTTAGAAGTACATAATATTACACAGATAACAGTAGGTATCAACATAGGCAGACTGGCTGGTTTAGCTTGTGGTTGTGTTTTTGTTACACTCGTTAGTTGTATCTACGTATACAAGACGTGGACTGTCGAAGAGCTCAAAATTATCTATACGCGATTCTACTGTCAAGAGGCTTTATATCGACGCTTGAAAGGCGAAATGGGATAAGCGACATTTTTTGTGATATTGAGTTATATGCATCGTTAAAATCAGCAGATTTTTCTGCGTCGCATGAGCTGGGTCTCGTGCCCGTATGACGACTTTTGTGTCGCTTATCCCGTCGGTGATTTTTAGAAACACCGATCTATTTTTGTTACTAAGCGACTTCTTTTTTACATGTTTTTGAATATTGGAGATTAGATAAAATGTTTTTTTACAAAATGTTACTTAGACTGTTTGTCTTTTTTACAACTTTATTTTTATGTGTCGGTTATATTTTATTACTTCATCGTAAAACGTATTTTTATTTCCTTTATATCATTTTACCTATATCTACAGAAATACAAAAAATGGCTTAGATCAAATAACCTAAACGTCTTTATCCGCACTATTGTAGGTTGAAGCCTTTTACTTGATATGAGTTTCGAGAGTAATGTCGCTTATCCTGTTTTACCTGCAATAATTTTTAAACTACTTACTGTCGCTTATTCTAAAGTTACTCTAAGTATTAGAGTTTTTAGTACAAAAAAGTATGTCGACAAATAGTTTGACTGTAACTTTTTTTTGATCTCTGATAATTGTTTAGTAACTTTATTTGTTTAATTTTATTTCAAATAGGTGAAGTACCTATATTTGTTTAGTCATTTGGATTTATTCAGCTTTTTTTTATTAAAGACCCATTAATATTCGTAACAGTTGTTATATTTACTTTTTTCATCAATATCTTGAATTTTGGTGGTGATTTATTAGTGGAGAATAAATTATGAGGGTTAAATTTAAGCTTAGATAAAATATTTTGAAGTTTAAAATTGTCGTTCATAGCAGTTAGATTATTTGACTTGATTTAAATTCTGGCTAAAAATGACTTTTATATAATCTAACATTGTTCTGAAATTTGAAATGTTTTGCGGTTAGATAGTTTTTCCTAATTATCTTTCAAATCTTTTTCCGGTTAGACATTTTTACTTGATTCATTTTTCAACACAATTTTTGGTTAGATAATTTTACCTCCTGCAGTTTTTGAGATCAATTTGCGTAAGCTACACTAAATCCTAAAATAATACCTTTGTGGGTAATTTATTGAGCACAGTATATAGAAAACACCATCATGATCATGTACAAAGTTGAATCTTGAAAATCGGATTATAAAATAAATTATAGTGATTTTTTTTCAAAAATCTGTGCCATTTTTTGGCTCTCCTGTAAAGTTACTATTTTGTCGCTTATCCCATTTCGCCTTTCAAGCGTCGATATGTATATGGCCTTATATGATTTCACTTTATTTTGCATGGGTTGGACTGATTTTCTATCTAATTACAATGTAATTGGCAATTTTATATGCAAATATTGTAAAACGAGCTTACTTTATTTGTATCAAACTTGTTAATTTCGAGTTTTTGCTTCAGTAAAACATCGAAGTGTTTTTTAGTTCAGTCAATTTTATGATTACACGTCAATCATAAAATTGACTGTAAGTACTTATTTTAATAAACTAAATAGTCTATTCCAAATTGCTTTAATTTCGTAAAAATATTGTTAATGTTAAATCTTATTCACTTGACAGTAAGAGCTACAATAGCGTCAACATGGCGACTAAGATTTCTTCTTCTTCTCCTTTTTCAGCATATATCTGTTCACATGGGTACGAGATGACTACGATTTAGATATACCCAAAATGTGATAAAACAAATTGGAATAGAGCTCCTGCTGTACCTACTCCTAAGCGCATGTTTTATTTTTCACTCGACGCAGCTAAAGCAGCGAGTTTAAGTAGTCACGTCAGAGCGTACAAAACACATTTTAGCGCGTGCATTGTCAAGTAGGCAGCAGGACACATTGCACAACCATGAAGTTTTTAAATATTGATAATGTTGACTGCAGCAAAACAAAACAATGCATAGATAGATAATTCATTTATTGCGAATGAAGGAATAATTAATAACAGAATGGTTTTACTGCATCAATATTCAGAAACTTCATGGTTGTGTAATGAATGTGTCAGTATTGACTTTGTATCTGCCTATAGTTCATTTATTTTAGGATGAGAAACCACAATAACATTATATTGCGTTTGGTCAACTATTTATTACCTAGCAAATAGTACAGTACAATAGTCTGGGAGCCGCAAAATAAAATTGTTTTAATGTCACTTTATTTGCGTGTCGTCAATTGTTACTCTAGTACAAATTGTAAAGAGATTACAGTTCACGAGCCGCAATATAATGTTGTTGTGGTTTCTCATTCTAAATTAAATGAAGTATAGCTGTAGGAGTAGTTTTTATTAGGGTCCCGAAGGCAAACTAGGAACCCTTATAGTTTCGCCGTCTGTCCGTCTGTCTGTCTGTTTGTGTCTCACTCACATAACGAATTTAATAGGAAAACTATCATGACTACATAAAAAAATATCTACTTATATAATATAGCACCAACAACTTTAGGAAATTATTTTATACCTAAGTAGGTACTTGTTGTTTTTTAAGATAGCCGACAAGACTGACATGCTCTTTCCCGGTTTTTAGGGTTCCTTAGGCAAAATAGAAAAAACGGGACTCTTTTAGTTTCGTCCGTCGGTCCGTCCAGGCATTTTACTCGAAAACTAGAAGAGGTACATTGATGAAATTTGAAGAATTTGTGTCTTGTAGAAACCGCTACTTAGTTTGGTAGTCAAGTTTCGTGTTCGTTTTGTGATGTAACTGGGCACTAAGAAAGGATTTCGATTTTCGAAAATCGACGCCCAACAATAAAAACAATGGCGGGTAACTAATTTTACGCGTATGAAGTCGCGGGCATCTTCCAGTTACCTACTTACCTATAAGAAGCAATTTTACGAACAACTGTGATAAAAAAATTCATGCGACTATTTTTTATCTAACCTGATTACCTGACAAAGCGTTTAAAAGTTTTAAGACTGCGCCGAGGGTACGCCGGATGTACAATGGCGCCTTCATTAGGTACCTACTATTATTGTGTTTTCTTATTTCTAATAAAATAAAGAATTTTCTTGAAATTGGTCGGTAGGTTTTTGTACTACAAATGAAAACACAACCTATAGGGTATATCACATACCTAGTTAAATAACCATTCACCTTCGAGTTATCAACTTAACGGAAAAAAGTGGCCACCTTTTCCCGTTAAGCTGACAGAAGCTGAAAGGATAATTGTTATTAAAGTGTGTCACGTATCCCATAAATTGTGTTTTTACTTGCGTACAAAAACGGATCGTCTGATTGCAAGGAAAATCTTTACCTAAGTAGAAAACACAATAAAAGTAATGAGGGCGCCACTGGACGCTCGACGTTTGACGGTGCAGTCTTAGATTGGTTATAAACTTATAAGTAAAAGGTTCATGAGATTACTGTTGTTATTGGGTCTTAATTTCAGTTCGATAGAATCGAACTTCTCTCTGCTAAACTTGTTAACAAACTTGCGTTTTGTAATTTTAACTAACCAAGACCAAGCTCTCTTAAGCAATATCTCAAATTCAAAAACCAGTGCATTTTTAGTTCTCTTCTGTTATTAACTTATTAGTGAGGTTGATATTGCTACAGGAGTTTTATCTGAAATATTACCTATGAGTTTAGTAGGGCAGAATTTACAACTGCCGCTTTAAAACAGTGGTATTCTTAAAGCTTAAGGTAAATGTTAAGGCATTTTCAACTTTAGTGATGATTCTTGGAAAAAAGTTCTTAGGTTGTACGTCTGCATTTTTTTTTATTCCGTAGACTGTTATTTTAAGATGGACGAAGAACCTTATTTTACGTCGTAGCCTCTAATTTATAGAAATAATCGTTATTTTGCGGAACTTCCAGTTTGTCCCTAATTGACAAGATTTCATATTTTCAAGACTTTAATTTTATTCGTTTTATAGATACTGTTTGGAAGGAGGAAAACACTAATAGTTTTAAATTTTCTCTAGAATGAATAATTATTTTATTATTAATTTATTAAGATGTACTTATTCTAAAAGGGCGTAACTTCACTTCTACGACACAATGGACATATTACGTTAGTCCAATCTGTATAAATCCGGGCAAGAGCATGTCGGACCATGCTCAGTGTAGGGTTCCGAAGCCGTAACGACAAACACAAAAAACTATCTCAAAAATCAACATGTATGAAACAATTTTCTATTTAAAGTTATTTGGCGCTGTCTTAGATGATTTTTAGTAGGTATAAACCCGTTAATCGCCTGTATCTCAGGAACTAATCATGTCTACTTAGCCGTGATAGTTTTCCTTTAAAATTCGTTATATGCGCTTTCGTTGAAGATTTTTTTCAGATTTTTAGTACTTGTAGTTTTGGCTGTAGGGGGGGGGGACACTTGACTCTAACAAAAAATAGCGCTTTAAAGCTTAATATTTCATAAACGGATCCCTTAATCGAAAAATTGTTTTCATAAACCCGTAATATTTTTGAAAGACCTATCCAACGACACCCCACACTATGGGGTAGGCAAGAAAAAAAAAAGACATCCCCACGTTACGTGTAGGGGAGGGGCATTAAAAAAAACATTTTTCAAAATTTTATTTTACCACTTTGTTGGCGTGACTAATATGTACATTCATGCCAAATTACAGCTTTCTAGTACTATGAGTCTCTGAGCTAGACTGGGGACGGACGGACGGACGGACGGACGGACATGGCGAAACTATAAGGGTTCCTAGTTAGACTACGGAACCCTAATAAAAAACCGGGCAAGAGCATGTCGGACCATGCTCAGTGTAGGGTTCCGAAGCCGTAACGACAAACACAAAAAACTATCTCAAAAATCAACATGTATGAACCAATTTTCTATTTAAAGTTATTTGGCACTGTCTTAGATGATTTTTAGTAGGTATAAACCCGTTAGTCGCCTGTATCTCAGGAACTAATTAAGTCTACTAAGTAATGATTATTTTTCTTATAAATACGTATATAATAAATATCTCAAACAAGAGCCAAGCTTTTAAGTGTGAGATCAGTATACCTACCTATGTAGGTAGTTAGGTATCTAAACTGCTTCAAACCGACTTTAAATTACAATAAAAGTTTAATCTTTTATAAAGTAGGTAATTAATAGAAATTAAAAAAAAAACATGGGCCAGTAAATAGAATTTTAAGTTTTCCAAATGATACTCGACTCAAATCAATAATCTAATCGATTATTTGTAAACTTTCAGATCGCAAATCGCAAACTAGTAGGTAGCATTTCGGGGCCCGTCCACGGTTTTGTGGCACGATATGGAACTGGGGAAACTCTGTACACATTATTCGCACTTTTGTGGCCTTTTGTACTAATGCATTAGAGCAATTACCAATATCGGTTTCCGAACATCTTGTAGGAGCTTTTTGTAGAATTAAGACTGCAGACGGTACACTCAACTCTAGTTTAGTGATATCAGTATAATTAACACTTTCATATTAAATATTTGCATGACTTATCTAAGTCTAGATGTATGGTTCTAATTTTTAGTTTTAAGATCATCATAATATGTAAGTAAGTATAGTAACTATGTCTAACGCAAATAAATAAATTTCATTTCACTTCATTTAACAGAAATAAATTGATTGGTTTCAATAGCCTCAAAGACAGTTCTTAGAAATAATGATTTAGATGATGATCAGCCAATTGTTCTTTGAGTCGGGTATTTCGCTTCATCTTCATCTTCAGAGAGGCGACAGTCACTGTTTTTCTTTTTTACATAATGGGTGTTCAGCAGGTCTTCACTGCAGGTTATTATTATTATTATTATTATTATTATTTATTTTAGACAGGCAGTTGGCACTGATATGTCTAAATCCTTGATCACTGCACGAATTGTCACACTAATTTAGAATGTTTGTCAAACTTATTTTTGAACTGGTTAACACTTTTAGAGTTCACAACATTAGAGGGTAATTTGTTCCACATTTTTATTATTCTATTCCCTAAAAAGTTAAGTTATTGTGACAATCTTTTGTTTTTTTTCCAGCTTAAGTTTTATTTGGTTTCTATAATCTCACAGATAATACGAGACAGAATCTTTGTGCAGATAAGTAGGTGTTCTAGTTAAAACTGGGACATATTTCCTTGCTCTGGACACAAAACCGCCTCCAAGAATCTCTTGTAACCTAAAAATAATAAAAATGTATTATAATAAAGTACCTCTTGTCTCAGTTCCAAGGGGCGAAAATTACCTACATAGCAAAAATCAAACGTCTCCAACGGCAAAGATACTTTTCTTACCATTTTGTTACGTAAACCTAAACATGATGATAGGGGTGCTTCAACCAAGTCAGCCGTTGGGGTTAATTTTACAACTTTCAAACAAGAACTTAGTGGATTGTTTGCGTATCATACGTTTTGTTTATGTCATAGGTACATACATACATACACATACACACAGACATACATAGAGGTATCGTATTTGGCTCTAAGTATGTGGTTGTCCAAGAAAATCCAAAAGCTAAAGGACTTTATGTCCCTAGAGGAAACATATACCTACCTAACTTTATGCCGCCTACATGTAACTTCCCTGCGCATGAGAAGTAAAATGTTTATTTTTGTTGCAACTACATTGAGTCATCCGCCCCATGTTACATACGGTGACTGCAACGGTGTAAAGAACACGGCAGTCGGCTGAATTCAGCAATCGACAGCTGCAACCGCCTAGCTACGTGATCGAAGTAGGCGGACAGACCTAAAGTAATGTAAAGACGACGTTCATTTGCCGCAGTAGTTTGAAACAACTTCGGCGCCCGCATTACTCGAACGACTCAGTGTAATCACCGTTTAACTTTACCTGTGTTTTAAGCCATCGTGAAGCAAAATTTACGGCTCTTGCATTGAATACCCGCAGCCAATTGTGCAGCATCCACTACAACAGCGATCTCGTTCCGCACCATCATCGGTGCCGTCAAGACAAAATTATGCCATTGCGAGAGCTAAAATAAAATTCAGTATTTTTTAAATTGTTTTCGGCCGATTGTTATAAATTCGAAAATAAAAAAGGTTAAAGTTCAAGTCGTCAAAAACAACTCGGTGTCAAAAGTTAAGAATAGCGGAGATTCTGTCGCCACCTTCCAACTACATCATCAGATCACCTCTTAGCTACGATAATATTGCGTTCTCATAGAGTTTACATACCTATGTGGTCCAAATTTCAGCCCATTCCGTTAACGGGAAGTGGGTCAAATTTATTTTGCAAGATTTGACCCGTACATACCTACATACATTGCAAGTTAAATAAATGCTTGTAAAAATCGGAAATGAAAAGTAAATGGGTATTATTTTGTAGGGATTTTATCAGTTCAGTGAAGCCTGAAAGGCTGAGAGACAAACACATTTTCCAATTTAATCAATAGAACATATGGAATCTTTGCGTGACCCATTCATGTGAAATACCTTCTACGGTCCAATTATTGCAGCCAGGTACGAAGCACATCATAACACATCATGCAACGTGAAAAATTCTATGAAAAATTCGGAAATGAATTTCTCGCTGAAATTGAAACAAAAATTTGAACAATGTCAAAAAATGTCAAGTTTTTTTTTTTTTTTTTTTGGATTTTATGGCCTGGTTACAAGACCTTTAGGCCACAACTTTATTTTCCTGGTATCACGTTGTAAGTATCTTTTTAGCACTGTTAAATTTTTTTGCACTGTATTTTTAATGTAATTATATATTGGTCTATAAGATTGAGTGTCTTTTAATAATTGATTAAGCGGCGGCGGGCGGGATGAAAAATCACTATAATTTGGACACACTTCACTAAGTTCACTTAATCTGTCAAGAAGAAACTTTTGACAATTGAATATGATGTGCTCAACGGTTGCTTCATTAACTCCACAGAAGTCTGGACCCCCCTTTGTTACTTCGTAGACAATACTTAGCGGACAGATTTTTTCTTAATATCTTACAATATAATACTCATCCTCTGTTGTTGAAATGCCAAACTTTAAGTGATCTAACTGCTTCTTCTAGATACTGGACTAAAAAAATTCCCCCTCCACTTGTTCAATCTTTTAAAAAGTTCGTCTCTATCCCTTCTTTTCAGTTTAGTAAAAATCACATTTTTTGTTTTGATTATGATACTTTAATCTTTCAACCATCTGTAATTTTAGATTTGGGAATTTACAAAAACACTATAAATGCTAATAGGGAATTTAATCAGATAATGGACTCAAAATGGCCGGAATGGCTTAGGATTTATACTGATGCTTCAAAAATGTCTGCCGATGGTAATGTTGGTTGCGCGGTATGGATTCCCAAATATAAAATTATTTTAAATTATAAGTGCCCCAGTCACTATTCTACATTTTCCGGAGAGGCTGTAGCTTTGTATGAAGCTATATCTTATGTTAAATCCCACAATTTGAATAAATCGATTATATTATCAGATTCTCTAAGCTGTCTGCAAGATTTGATGGGTTTTCCTTTTCATTCTAGGGATAACTTTTACTTAACTCTAATGATAAAAGATAAACTTAGAGAATGCCATCTTGCCAACATTGAGGTGGCTTTAGCATGGATCCCTAGCCATAGTGGTATTGAGGGTAATGAGAAAGCAGATTTCTGTGCAAAGGAAGCCATCCAAATCGGAGCTAATTCTTGGGCTAAATGTTTCACTCGCGATTTGAAGGCTTCTGTAAAACCTGATCTAGAGGCAAAATGGAACAATCTATGGCAATTATCCCGTCTAAACAAAGGCAAGCATTACGGAGACCTGCAGCCTGCTCTTCCATCCAAACCGTGGTTTTTTATTAACAGAGATTTTTCAAAATTAAACACAAGTACAATCATTCGATTACGTCTAGGTCATTTTTGTTCTCCCGTTTTTCTAGCAAAACTGAGAATTAAGGACAGCTCGATTTGTGAGTGCGGTCTGGCTGAAGGCACATTGGAACATTTATTTTTGAATTGTCCTAAAATATCTGTTCCTTTATATAATCTCCTTCCCCGTTGTATTAGCCGTCCAATTAATGTCAACTTTCTACTAACGTTAGTTTTTTCGTCGTATTGTAAGATTTTAAATAAATTTCTTGCTAAAAATAATATTAAACTTTAAATATTTATTAACGTAACTACATATTTTTCAAAACAATTTATCTAAGTACTTATTAATATATTTTTGCTGGTATGGTATCCCACCGAACACCGTCAACGCACCGAACAAGACTATAAATGTCATATGGCAGCGCACTATCCAACCTCGACATTGGCAGAATCATCAAAACATTGATGGGGCCATTTCCTTCCCAAAAATTGAATTGAATTGAACTCCACAGAAAGTGCATACATTACTTTGGATTATTCCAAGTATTGCGAGGTGTGATGGCGCAGTATTGTGTCCATAACGAAGTCGAGTAATGGTGGTGATAAAGTCACGGCTAGCTCTGCGTAAATTATTATACCACGGCCTTACTGGTAAGCTTTCTTGTATGCTACCGTACCATCTTCCTTTCGTCTCTTGATCCTTCTTCCACATTTGTTCCCATAACCTACCTATAGCTAATCTAATAGAATATAAATAATCTGTCATAGATACATACATGTAACCAGAAACGTCGAGTGCATTAATACCTTCCTTAGCAGCTTTATCTGCTATTTCATTCCCAGTAATTCCCCTATGAGAAGGTATCCACATAAAATCAATTTCTAAACCTTTAAGATTGTATTTTAATATTAATTCTTTAATCATGTACAAAATGAAGTTAGTTTTGAAATTAATTTTTAAATTATTTAACCCCTGAATCAAACTTAAAGAGTCAGTTACAATTAGAAAATATTTACAGTTATATACATTGTCAATTCGTAAGAGCCTGATAGACTGCGTAAGCCTCTGCAGTGAATATAGTACAGGCTTCCTGCAAAATAAAGCTCTGAGAAAATTTAATCTTAGGATCATAAATGGCACAGCGCACATAACCCTCACCTTTACTTCCATCTGTATATATAGTGTAGTATTCATGTTCAGATAGAAACTGCAACATATCTGAGTTATTGGTGACTGACTCAACTACTTTAATTGGATGTACTATACTTTTATACTGGGAGGAATAGCAAGGCCATGGGTGCTGTTTTCTGATTTTACTACAATTATTTTCAGTTTCCAAAAAAATATGGAACAACATTGGAGAGTTACCAATCAGGAGACCCTCGCTAGTTGCTAAAGGACCAGACACTTGGATTCGATGAGGTAAAATCTTGTTAATAATTTCGGTATTATTTGAGTACAATAATTTAAGACAATATCTTTCAGCTAGAATGAGACGTCTCAAGATCAGTGGCATAATTTTGGTCTCAACTTCCATGGCCCTTATGGGAGTTGAACACATAGCACCAGATATAATTCGCAGAGCTTTATTCTGCAAGATATCTAATTTTTTTGCAAGTGGGCTATTCATATATGCTATAGCACTATAATCAAAATGACTTCTGACTATAGCCTTGTACAATATAGACAATATTTTTGGATCTGCACCCCATGACACACCAGCAAGACATCTTATTATGTTTATGGCTTTTAAAGCATTTTTTGAAACATGTCGAACATGTTCTTCAAAAGTCAGTTTCTGATCTAAAATGACACCTAAAAATTTCTTTGATCTAACTCTGTTAATAGCTTCTCCGCAATACATAATATCACAGGTTGGGTCATCATCACCAAAAATCATTAAACTGCTTTTAGTAGCATTGATCTTTAAATGTAATCTGCCATCATAATATAGGCTCAACTGGTTTAGGGCTCTATTCATATTGTCTATGGCAACTTGTAAATTCTGATTGCTACTGTACAAAACTATGTCATCTGCGAATTGCAAAATATTTACATCTCTACTATTTACATATTTACATATTTCACATGTGTACAAATTATATAGTAATGGTGAAAGTGTGGCACCTTGCATTGTACCTTTTGAAGCTATTCTAGGCCCGTGTAAAATATTATTATGCTTAACATATAAAGTTCTTTTATTTAGAAAATTGTAGATCCACTGACATAGTTGACCTGGTATACCTACATCAGACATAATGTTAACCAAGATAGCTGGATCAACATTATCAAAAGCTCCCTGAACATCAAGAAACACACAAACAGTGTGTGATTTTAAATTATTTGCAATTTTCAGGTCTGAGAAATGAAACTGTCAGCACAACTACGACCTCGACGGAAGCCATACTGCACATATGGGATGATACCATTAGTCTCTACAAACCAGTCCAGTCGGACTTTAATCATGTTTTCAAATAATTTACCCAGACATGAAGATAAAGATATGGGACGACAAGAACTGGCATACTCTGGAGCTTTATCTGGCTTAAGTATTGGGATAACACACTGTGTTTTCCATGAATCAGGGATAATTTGATTATGCCATAGAGCATTAAGAATATTAAGAAATATTTGCTGAATGGAAATATGAAGCTCTTTAATAACTATGTATGGAAAATTATCTAAGCCTGGACTAGTGTTACGTCTAGATAGTAGACTTGCTGTGAATTCATTCCATGTAAAGGGATCTAACAAAAATTTAGAATTATGGTTGTTATTATTGCTGTTAAAATAGTAAAATAAGTTACTAGTGTCCTTTAAATTATTATTATCAGATAGCTTATCTAAAAAGGGAGAAATGAACTCGTCTTTGTGAGATTTAATACCAGATTTGACACCCTTAAACATCTTAATCATGTTCCAAATTTTACTAATAGGGGTTGTTCTATTAAATGAATGACATAAGTCATTCCATCCAGCTTTCTTCTGCTCAGAAATGGTTCTCTTTTTTAAAGCATCTAACTTCTTATAATTTATGTAGTTATCAATAGTAGAGTCACTTCTGTACAGTTTTAAAGCATTATATGATGCTATTACACTTTGCTCACAGATTTCATTCCACCAAGGTGTTGGAGGTCTGCTAGTAAAGCGACCACGTTTAGTGAACTTTGGAATAACCGACTGCGAATACAAAATTCTGTATAGGAAGCAAGTGGGTCTTCATCATTAACTGTTAAGTCATCAAAAGCTCTCTCAGAAAGTTCATTATATTTGTGCCAGTCGGCTCTTTTGTACAAAAATTTATCAATGGGAGGGTTGATTTGGTATTTCTCAATGCACAGGGATATTACAGTTATAGTGGGATAGTGATAACTTCCCATTGAGTCGTCATGAACAGACCATTCACAAAATGGTGCTAAACATGCACTCGCAAAGCTGACGTCAATAGATGATGTTCTTGGACGGTTAACTGTCGTGAAACTGCCATCATTTAAGATACACAAATCACATTCATCTATAACGTCATATAAGTCTTGCCCACGACCTTTCGTTGATAAGCAACCAAATGCAATATGGTGAGCATTAAAGTCTC
Organism: Acleris laterana; assembly: GCA_963966035.1. NCBI lineage: Eukaryota > Metazoa > Arthropoda > Insecta > Lepidoptera > Tortricidae > Acleris > Acleris laterana. The sequence continues at coordinate 75,483,823 of OZ014438.1, read as the reverse complement.
CACTCATAAAAATAGGTTTAGGGAGGTCTCGAATTATATTGCGCAGTCTATTTATTCTTAAGTGCCCGCTGGAAGGAGGACAGTATACACAGAGTACAGATAAACTACCACGCTCAGTAGATATAGATATAGCTACAGTTTGAATGTCCTCATAAAAGGCTGTGTTTAAAATGTTATATTTCAAATCTGGTTTAATTAATATTGCTACACCATTGTGTGCATTTTTGGATATTCTAGAATGAACATTATAATTGGGGATTCTAAAATTGTGATGTTCTTTAAACCAAGTTTCATTAAGTAGACATACATCAATATTCTGCTGTAGCAAAAATTTAATTAATAAGGGTTTCTTACTATTAGCACTTTGAATGTTAAACTGCGCAATGCGTAACTGTGACGCTCTAGGGGGACCTAAATCCATTATGGAGACAGATTTTTTATTAACATGGTTTTAATGGCTGCTGTGGTGATCGGGGCAGGATCACTGTTGTTACCCAGCTCTACCAATGTTTGTACTAGGGCCATTAGCACTTCACTATTGCAGAGTATCTGGGCTTTGATGTCCGTTGGTTGGACATGCATGTTTGTGGCCTGTGAAACAGGCTTGTTATTTATATTTTTATTTACAGGATTTACAGTTTTATTTACAGAATTTACAGGAATATTTACAGTTTGTACAGGCTTTTTATTTAGAAGTTGAGTTTGTTGGTGTTTTGGCAACGGCAATGGAGGATATTCATCGGTTTCAGTATGTTTAGTTTGTGCAACATTTGATTATGTAATTTTACTTTTGTTTTCTAAAATTTTACTTATCTTAATTGGACATAGTTTGGAAATGGCCAGGTGTGGGCCGCTGCAGTTGGCGCAGCAGAACTCATTTGGTTTGTCACAATCTTTATATATATGTTCACCTGAACAGATTGAACATCTTTGCTTGCCGTTGCATATTCTAGTGGAATGGTTAAACTTGAAACATTTGAAACATTGTTGTAAAGGTGGGATATACTCGAAGACTCGATATGAGAATAAATCATACTGAACGTTGTCTGGTAATACATTAGATAAGAATGTTATGCTAACTGTTTGTAATGGAACTCGTTCTTGTCCTACTTTCTTAGTGAAGCGTCGTATCGAAATAATTTCATAAATGGAACTCAGTTTTGTATATAAATCCTTGTTTGAAATATTCGCAGGAACAAATCTTATAATGCCGGTTTTTTCTATCTGTGTTGCTGGTATATATGCTTTCATGCTATACTTTTCCAAAAATGCAGAGTTGTTCAAAAAGTTATTAGCCGTGTTATATTGTTTAAACAATACTGCAATTTTGTTTGCGTTAAGCCTTTGAATAGCCATCACACCTTTAACGTCCGTGGTAAATATGTGATTAAGATATATGGGACTTTTATTACCCAGTCTGTCTTTATAGTTTTGGTGTTCCACGAACACTTTAAATTCAGATTTAGTTGAATTTTCAGGATATTGTCTCTTATAATTCGGTTTGTAATACGGTAAATACTCGTTATGTTGCTCACCGCCGCCGCTACTATCGCCGCCGCCGTTGTTGCCGCCGTCCCCGGGTACGAGCCGAGGACGCTTATTGTTATTGGAGTTGGGCGGGTTATCCCCGCCCCCCTCGTTTCCATCCATTTTTAATGTCCTCCTAGTAGTGTTTTTACTATTTTATTGCACTTTCAACAATAAAAAATCATACAATTAGAAATTGGTAATTTTACTTGACCGCCTTTTTTAGAGTTCCCGCCAAGAATCAAAAAAAAAAAAAAAAAGTCAAGTTTTTTTTTTTTTTTTTTGGATTTTATGGCCTGGTTACAAGACCTTTAGGCCACAACTTTATTTTCCTGGTATCACGTTGTAAGTATCTTTTTAGCACTGTTAAATTTTTTGCACTGTATTTTTAATGTAATTATATATTGGTCTATAAGATTGAGTGTCTTTTAATAATTGATTAAGCGGCGGCGGGCGGGAAGAAAAATCACTATAATTTGGACACACTTCACTAAGTTCACTTGCAAGAACTAATCTGTCAAGAAGAAACTTTTGACAATTGAATATGATGTGCTCAACGGTTGCTTCATCAACTCCACAGAAAGTGCATACATTACTTTGGATTATTCCAAGTCTTGCGAGGTGTGATGGCGCAGTATTGTGTCCATAACGAAGTCGAGTAATGGTGGTGATACAGTCACGGCTAGCTCTGCGTAAATTATTATACCACGGCCTTACTGGTAAGCTTTCTTGTATGCTACCGTACCATCTTCCTTTCGTCTCTTGATCCTTCTTCCACATTTGTTCCCATAACCTACCTAAAGCTAACCTAATAGAATATAAATAATCTGTCATAGGTACATACATGAAACCAGAAACGTCGAGTGCATTAATACCTTCCTTAGCAGCTTTATCTGCTATTTCATTCCCAGTAATTCCCCTATGAGAAGGTATCCACATAAAATCAATTTCTAAACCTTTAAGATTGTATTTTAATATTAATTCTTTAATCATGTACAAAATGAAGTTAGTTTTGAAATTAATTTTTAAATTATTTAACCCCTGAATCAAACTTAAAGAGTCAGTTACAATTAGAAAATATTTACAGTTATATACATTGCCAATTCGTAAAAGAGCCTGATAGACTGCGTAAGCCTCTGCAGTAAATATAGTACAGGCTTCCTGCAAAATAAAGCTCTGAGAAAATTTAATCTGAGGATCATAAATGGCACAGCGCACATAACCCTCACCTTTACTTCCATCTGTATATATAGTGTAGTATTCATGTTCAGATAGAAACTGTAACATATCTGAGTTATTGGTGACTGACTCAACTACTTTAATTGGATGTACTATACTTTTATACTGGGAAGAATAGCAAGGCCATGGGCGCTGTTTTCTGATTTTACTACAATTATTTTCAGTTTCCAAAAAAATATGGAACAACATTGGAGAGTTACCAATCAGGAGACCCTCGCTAGTTGCTAAAGGACCAGACACTTGGATTCGATGAGGTAAAATCTTGTTAATAATTTCGGTATTATTTGAGTACAATAATTTAAGACAATATCTTTCAGCTAGAATGATACGTCTCAAGATCAGTGGCATAATTTTGGTCTCAACTTCCATGGCCCTTATGGGAGTTGAACACATAGCACCAGATATAATTCGCAGAGCTTTATTCTGCAAGATATCTAATTTTTTTGCATGTGGGCTATTCATATATGCTATAGCACTATAATCAAAATGACTTCTGACTATAGCCTTGTACAATATAGACAATATTTTTGGATCTGCACCCCATGACACACCAGCAAGACATCTTATAATGTTTATGGCTTTTAAAGCATTTTTTGAAACATGTCGAACATGTTCTTCAAAAGTCAGTTTCTGATCTAAAATGACACCTAAAAATTTCTTTGATCTAACTCTGTTAATAGCTTCTCCGCAATACATAATATCACAGGTTGGGTCATCATCACCAAAAATCATTAAACTGCTTTTAGTAGCATTGATCTTTAGATGTAATCTGCCATCATAATATAGGCTCAACTGGTTTAGGGCTCTATTCATATTGTCTATGGCAACTTGTAAATTCTGATTGCTACTGTACAAAACTATGTCATCTGCGAATTGCAAAATATTTACATCTCTACTATTTACATATTTACATATTTCACATGTGTACAAATTATATAGTAATGGTGAAAGTGTGGCACCTTGCATTGTACCTTTTGAAGCTATTCTAGGCCCGTGTAAAATATTATTATGCTTAACATATAAAGTTCTTTTATTTAGAAAATTGTAGATCCACTGACATAGTTGACCTGGTATACCTACATCAGACATAATGTTAACCAAGATAGCTGGATCAACATTATCAAAAGCTCCCTGAACATCAAGAAATACACAAACAGTGTGTGATTTTAAATTATTTGCAATTTTCAGGTCTGAGATCAGAGAAATGAAACTGTCAGCACAACTACGACCTCGACGGAAGCCATACTGCACATATGGGATGATACCATTAGTCTCTACAAACCAGTCCAGTCGGACTTTAATCATGTTTTCAAATAATTTACCCAGACATGAAGATAAAGATATGGGACGATAAGAACTGGCATACTCTGGAGCTTTATCTGGCTTAAGTATTGGGATAACACACTGTGTTTTCCATGAATCAGGGATAATTTGATTATGCCATAGAGCATTAAGAATATTAAGAAATATTTGCTGAATGGAAATATGAAGCTCTTTAATAACTATGTATGGAAAATTATCTAAGCCTGGACTAGTGTTACGTCTAGATTGTAGACTTGCTGTGAATTCATTCCATGTAAAGGGATCTAACAAAAATTTTGAATTATGGTTATTATTATTGCTGTTAAAATAGTAAAATAAGTTACTAGTGTCCTTTAAATTATTATTGTCAGATAGCTTATCTAAAAAGGGAGAAATGAACTCGTCTTTGTGAGATTTAATACCAGATTTGACACCCTTAAACATCTTAATCATGTTCCAAATTTTACTAATAGGGGTTGTTCTATTAAATGAATGACATAAGTCATTCCATCCAGCTTTCTTCTGCTCAGAAATGGTTCTCTTTTTTAAAGCATCTAACTTCTTATAATTTATGTAGTTATCAATAGTAGAGTCACTTCTGTACAGTTTTAAAGCATTATATGATGCTATTACACTTTGCTCACAGATCTCATTCCACCAAGGTGTTGGAGGTCTGCTAGTAAAGCGACCACGTTTAGTGAACTTTGGAATAACCGACTGCATAAGGGCATCAAGGCGAATACAAAATTCTGTATAGGAAGCAAGTGGGTCTTCAACATTAACTGTTAAGTCATCAAAAGCTCTCTCAGAAAGTTCATTATATTTGTGCCAGTCGGCTCTTTTGTACAAAAATTTATCAACGGGAGGGTTGATTTGGTATTTCTCAATGCACAGGGATATTACAGTTATAGTGGGATAGTGATAACTTCCCATTGAGTCGTCATGAACAGACCATTCACAAAATGGTGCTAAACATGCACTCGCAAAGCTGACGTCAATAGATGAAGGATTAGTTCTTGGACGGTTAACTGTCGTGAAACTGCCATCATTTAAGATACACAAATCACATTCATCTATAACGTCATATAAGTCTTGCCCACGACCTTTCGTTGATAAGCAACCAAATGCAATATGGTGAGCATTAAAGTCTCCACTCATAAAAATAGGTTTAGGGAGGTCTCGAATTATATTGCGCAGTCTATTTATTCTTAAGTGCCCGCTGGAAGGAGGACAGTATACACAGAGTACAGATAAACTACCACGCTCAGTAGATATAGATATAGCTACAGTTTGAATGTCCTCATAAAAGGCTGTGTTTAAAATGTTATATTTCAAATCTGGTTTAATTAATATTGCTACACCATTGTGTGCATTTTTGGATATTCTAGAATGAACATTATAATTGGGGATTCTAAAATTGTGATGTTCTTTAAACCAAGTTTCATTAAGTAGACATACATCAATATTCTGCTGTAGCAAAAATTTAATTAATAAGGGTTTCTTACTATTAGCACTTTGAATGTTAAACTGCGCAATGCGTAACTGTGACGCTCTAGGGGAACCTAAATCCATTATGGAGACAGATTTTTTATTAACATGGTTTTAATGGCTGCTGTGGTGATCGGGGCAGGATCACTGTTGTTACCCAGCTCTATCAATGTCTGTACTAGGGCCATTAGCACTTCACTATTGCAGAGTATCTGGGCTTTGATGTCCGTTGGTTGGACATGCATGTTTGTGGCCTGTGAAACAGGCTTGTTATTTATATTTTTATTTACAGGATTTACAGTTTTATTTACAGAATTTACAGGAATATTTACAGTTTGTACAGGCTTTTTATTTAGAAGTTGAGTTTGTTGGTGTTTTGGCAACGGCAATGGAGGATATTCATCGGTTTCAGTATGTTTAGTTTGTGCAACACTTGCATATGTAATTTTACTTTTCTTTTCTAAAATTTTACTTATCTTAATTGGACATAGTTTGGAAATGGCCAGGTGTGGGCCGCTGCAGTTGGCGCAGCAGAACTCATTTGGTTTGTCACAATCTTTATATATATGTTCACCTGAACAGATTGAACATCTTTGCTTGCCGTTGCATATTCTAGCGGAATGGTTAAACTTGAAACATTTGAAACATTGTTGTAAAGGTGGGATATACTCGAAGACTCGATATGAGAATAAATCATACTGAACGTTGTCTGGTAATACATTAGATAAGAATGTTATGCTAACTGTTTGTAATGGAACTCGTTCTTGTCCTACTTTCTTAGTGAAGCGTCGTATCGAAATAATTTCATAAATGGAACTCGGTTTTGTATATAAATCCTTGTTTGAAATATTCGCAGGAACAAATCTTATAATGCCGGTTTTTTCTATCTGTGTTGCTGGTATATATGCTTTCATGCTATACTTTTCCAAAAATGCAGAGTTGTTCAAAAAGTTATTAGCCGTGTTATATTGTTTAAACAATACTGCAATTTTGTTTGCGTTAAGCCTTTGAATAGCCATCACACCTTTAACGTCCGTGGTAAATATGTGATTAAGATATATGGGACTTTTATTACCCAGTCTGTCTTTATAGTTTTGGTGTTCCACGAACACTTTAAATTCAGATTTAGTTGAATTTTCAGGATATTGTCTCTTATAATTCGGTTTGTAATACGGTAAATACTCGTTATGTTGCTCACCGCCGCCGCTACTATCGCCGCCGCCGTTGTTGCCGCCGTCCCCGGGTACGAGCCGAGGACGCTTATTGTTATTGGAGTTGGGCGGGTTATCCCCGCCCCCCTCGTTTCCATCCATTTTTAATGTCCTCCTAGTAGTGTTTTTACTATTTTATTGCACTTTCAACAATAAAAAATCATACAATTAGAAATTGGTAATTTTACTTGACCGCCTTTTTTAGAGTTCCCGCCAAGAATCAAAAAAAAAAAAAAAATGTCAAGACAGTTACTTATTGTGTTGCCACATTGATTCAATACTAATTGTCATAAATTATATATTTTTGCATTTTTATAAAGCATAATCTATATTTTAAAATAGCAAAAGTAAATAGAATATAACCTTTTTTGTATTAATGTTACATTTTTGTTTGGTTCCTAAAGTGCATTTTTTTTAATCCATCAGCAACACTGACATAAAAGCGATACGAAAAAAAACTCGTCATGTCTCGAAGATGGCGCTCAATCATAAGGCGGTCGTTGAAGCGCTTACACCGTTGACCAAGAGTCTATTATTGTTTAATCCACGCGCCATATTAATTATGTTAGAGAAGAATGAAAAGCGAACCATATCAAATGTACTAAGTTGCCATCTGATCACACACATCGGGAAAAAATGTCATACCTACCTACCTACCTATCGTATTGTTGATTTTTTCTCGACAACGTTGGAAAGAAACATGATTGAAATGTAGGAATCGCCAACGTTGTAAGCAATACTTGTTTGTATTTACTACAATGAATGACGACAAGAAGAAAGTGAAAATATGCCGCGTGTGTTTGGGTACGAACGTGGAAAAGTGCATGTCCCTATTCGAAATATACAAGGACTATCTCATATTCGACTACGTCAATACTATAGCCAATGTTAAAATAAAGAAAGATGATGGTTTTCCCGACAAAATATGCTTGGAGTGCCTTTTGGAGCTTGAAACGGCTATCAACTTTAAACAAAAATGCGAGAATTCGAACGTAATTTTGCAGTCATCACAACAAGAGAAGATCCCTGGATCGATAGCCATTAATGCCAAACCTGACGTTGTTATTAAAAAAGAAGAGCCTTCGGAGGCACCATTCCAGTACTTGGATGAGGATTGTCACTTTTTCGACGCTGCAGACTTTCTTGCAGACACACCAGAGCCTAAACTAGAAGCTGAAGATGACGAGAAGGAAGTGCCGAAAATCCGTGCCATCGGCCCTCAACTGGTTTGCCATGAGTGTGGAAATCTTTTTAAAAGCAAATGTAAATTACGCGTGCACTGGAAAAAGGTACACTTGCCAGAAGCTTTAGTTTGCCCCACTTGCAGAAGAACATTTAAATCCTTTAGAGCATTTAATAAGCATCGTAAGAACGGCGGTAAAAGTTGCCAAGCGGCCGGAATCGTTCGAATTGAAGGCCTTGGTAAAGGTAGAATTTTTCATTGTAAAGAATGCAACTACAAATCAAGGCGAATAAAAGACATACAGACCCACTTAGTCATACACAGTGGAGACAGACCACACCAGTGTAACAAGTGTTCCAGCAGATTTACACAACAGAGTTCTTTGCAAGCCCATATGGAATCGACGCACAAGATATTCAAAGTGGAAATAACCTGTCAGTACTGTGGCAAGTTTGTCCAGGGACGCACTAATGTGTATCGACATTTAAAAACACACACAGACAATCAGCACCAGTGTCAGGTGTGTAGTAAGATGCTGAGCTCTAAAAAGAGCTTACAAACACACATGCAACGGCATAGCGGAGTGAAACAATACACATGCGAGATATGCGCAAAGTCCTTCTACACTGGTGCAGAGTTGTGCAATCACAAACGCATGATCCACATGAAGGGTAAATACTGGTACTACTGTGACACTTGTGAATATAAGTCCATTCGATCAGAGAAAGTAAAAAAACACAAAGTGAAACACACTGCTACAAATATACCCTGTATTGTCTGTGGCATGTTCTTTGAAATGGCAGAGAAACTGGTACACCATCAGCGTATGCATTTCGGTGAAAGGAAACACGGCTGTCCATTGTGTGAGAAACGTTTCTTCCGGAAAGATACTGTAGGAAAGCACATACGTGCCAAACATAAATGCTTGGTGCCAACATTAATGGTAGAAAAGAAAATTTTAGTGAAGAAAGAGGTACCAGTTAACACAGAGGAAGTGATTGAAATTGAGCTGTCACCTGCCTTTCCGATTAAATAAATGGAACTATTGTGATGAATAGTCACACATTTTGCTATCAGGATACTTAGTGTGTGACAAAGGTAAATTAATTCCAATTTGGTATTTTTTTTTTCATGAGTTCATAAATTTGAAGACTGAAGCTTTGATAGCTGAGAGACCCCAGAAAAGTTATATTCATTGGAAATTGTACAGATTAAATATATAATATACCCAACACTGTATACATTTTTAATTTAGAGGTTTCTCCTTTCTATTTATACTGTCACAGCTTTACAAACTGAATTTCCTACTTTATATAAAGCCTGGTTAACCTGATTAATTATTATGCTGTGAAGATTGTCTGTTTCACTTAAAGCTTTTACTAATTAGATTATTTAGGACTATTTAGTAAAAGATTACTTAGAACTATTCTCTGTTTTTGGTACCTACTAAATGTGTGTACGAAGTCCAGAAGCGGTATTATAAGCTCTTAAAACCTGCCCAGTTCCATTCTGTGAAAAGGACTAAATAAGACTTTCGTTGTATGACCAGGCTAGCATAACTGGGGATTTTTCTCACTTGTCGCTAAATTGATTATAAAATGACATCATGATAGCCAAAGTATGTCCACTGCTGGAGCTAAGCCCTAAAATCCCCAGCATGTTACTCACATTGAACTTCTTGCTACCCTTTCAAATCTTCACGTTAAAGTAGTCTTTACTGCAGGGCTTTCCACCAGTTCTATAAGCAATGTGTCTCTTTCTATTGCCTTTTGGCCTTTTCAGGTCATGCTTGATATGAGGTTGACATAGCGAGTAAAAAGAAAAAGATAAGTTGTGTTAGCACCTTAGTTTTATAAATGTTAGATCTAATGCAATTATTAATTAATGACTATTTCTCTATGACAAGATCATGTGGTTTTGTAAATATGTGTTAATATCAGAGGCTTACTAAAAAATGGTATTAGGTATGTCCTGTATAAATGTTCAAACATATTGTGTTAACTATTATTTTTAATAAAAAGTATATACTCATATCTAAGATAACATGTCTACTAGATTTAAGATAACATGTCTAATAAATTGTATCTAAAATAACCTCTGAATAGTCATGGTCTTATAAATAGGGTTAGGAGTCTTGGTGGCATATTGTGGTTCTAGAATCAATGGAGTCGCTATTTCCTAATTATTATAAACATACCAGTTTGACTTTGACCTTGAGTATTGTCATAATAATATTTCAAAATGCATTCATTTGTTAAATCGCTTCGCTAAACCAGTTTAAATACACTTTGGTAAAAATTATATCTCTGCCGTAAAAGTGTTACAAACAAACATATAAGTAGGTATCAAGCTAAAAATGTATTTACTTTTTTTTTAAATATGACCAAACTGAAGGGCAAAGTCTAACTGGTTTTGTTTATAATAATTAGGAAATAGCAACTCCATGGATTCTAGAACCACGATATGCTATCAAAAGTCCCAACCCTACTTATAAAACCAAGTATATTATTGTACCATAAATAGAATAAGAATGTTCTTAACACTGCTTATTTTGCTTGCCTGCTGGTATGCTGCACTGTCAAGTTTATAGAATAACTAGATTCTGCCCTCGAATGTTAATTATCGTTATTTGAAGCATATGTACTAATCCATCCAGACATTGCACCATGAACAAACAAACACAGAAACTTTCCTATATTTTAGTAGGATAGATGGACAGATTAATATATATGTTAACTTATGAGTTATGAAATTATTAATGCTGCCACTGTTATTGTTTGCAATGCAAAGTGTTAGATATTTTTATGTTCAGAGCTTTCGTTTTTGCTCTTTGTCAAGCAGTGTACTGCAGTTTACATGAAGAGGAATGTTGAAATTGTTACTTGGTTTAATGTAGGCCCGCTTACAAGCTGAATGTGTGCAGATGATAAATTGCTTGTCTAGTGATAGTTTATTTTTACTTTCATCACATTTTTTTTTAGAAATAATTGGGCAAAAATTGTATATTATGTGTAGGTTAACTACATCTAAAAGTTTACTAAAAGTATTTCTTGTTAATTATGTTAAAAGTTTTATTGTTTTTCATTTTATATTTGACTAGGTATATTTGTGTGAAGAAATACATAAAGTATTTTTAAGACATCAAATGAATATTTTTTTTTGATGCTAAATTCTACAGGTCATCTACGTCATGAGGATTATGATAAGAGTTTAGGTCATCCAGTAGTTGATAGGTTAAACGTAGGTATTCGAAGATAACATGCTCATTATGTATGTATAATGAAGCCATTACTCTGTCATGGCATGTGCGAGGGAAATACAGACAATATATAGTTTATGATAATTACGTACCTATGTAAGATAGTTATATTAAAAATAGGTTAAGTTGAGAAAACTTCGGTCAAAAAACTTTATTCTGTACCTAGCAAATGTTTTTATGTGCATAAGTAAGTTAAAATACTTAATGTTTGTTTTTCTATACGTTTGTTTCATTAAGCCGTTCCCACTCTTATTTTTATCTTATGTACTTATTATATCTTGGGAGGAATAAAATAACCAACTTGGAGGAAAAGTACCCTCAAAAGATGGCAAATGTTGATGATGATGAGTGGGGACGCGGCCGAGGCAGACGGGCGGTCGTGTGGCTCTCCAGTCATTCCGCCCTGTTCCCCTTGGTCAGGCCTCAGGTTATTGGCCCGGCGGCGCTCCCATCCAGCACTGATCCCATCTTCTTGTTTTCCTACAGAACAAAAGTGCGTCCTGTAGGTTAATGCTTTTGAGTGTCTCTGCTGTGATAATGAGTCCTCCCCGAATGTGCGATGTCTCAGTGACGAGTACATTACACACTCGGTTAGGACGTGTTGGCTAGTTTCCTCTTTACCACAGTGTGGGCATCGAGGATCCTGTTTGACTCCTATTACCGTCAGATGTCTGTTGAGTGGACAGTGTCCAATCAGTATCCCTGTCAGTATACTTAGATTGTACTTACCCAGATTTAGTAGATACCTTGTTCTGTTCCTGTTTACCCTTCCTATCATGAGTTTGGATTGTCTGCATCCCTGTGCTGTTATCCATGCCTCATTTGTCTTTGTCTCTATTCTTCTGGCGATGACTCCTTTCGTTACCGTTGCGGATATCGGAAGGGCTGGCTCCGGGCCCAGATACTGTTGATCCGCCCCTGCTCTGGCCAGTTCATCTGCCTTTTCATTTCCTATTGCTCCACTGTGCCCTGGTACCCATGCTAGTGTTACATTGGATGCTGTGCCTAGATTGTTCAGTTCATTCCTGCATTCCTGTACCAGGGAGGATTTGATGACCGGATTGTCTAGTGCTTTTAGTGCTGCTTGGCTGTCTGAGTAGATTATAACGTGGCTTCCCGTTATATCGCTTCTTTCCTTGAGATCCTGTGCACATTTCATGATGGCATACACTTCCGCCTGGAACACACTGGTAAAGCCTCCTAGTGGTATCGTTGTATGCTCATTCGCTCCTAGGTTGTAGATACCTGCCCCCGCTCTTTTTGTTGAGGACTTCCATGAACCGTCCGTATAGCATGTCGCTCTGGGTTCCGGTACCTCTGTCTCCCAACTATCTCTCTCTCCTATATGGATTCTGTATTTCTTGTCGAAGATCTTCCTTTTCTTTATTAGGTCATTGTTATAGTCATGAGCATGTTCATGTTCACCATTGACTCTCTTTGTATACTTGCGTGTCTCTTGTCCACCTCGGATCCGATCCACTCTCTGCTCATTTTCATTCTATACCACTGTTCTGTGGCTCTCTTTTCCACTTCAAGGTGTACAGGGTTCAGTCCTAGCATTATCTCCAGGGCCTGTGTGGGAGTTGTCCTCATTGCCCCGGTTGTCATTAGACATGCTAGTCTCTGGACCTTCGTCAACTCCTTCTCTATGTCTTTTATTTTAGCTCTGTGCCACCACACTATGGCTCCATATAGCAGTCTGGGTAGGACCACTGCTTTGTATATCCATTGTGTTATCAGTGGTCTTAGTCCCCATCTTCTGCCTATGGCTTTTCTGCATTGCCATAGGGCTATTGTTGCCTTCCGACATTGCTCTTTTACATGTGTCTTGTATTGCAGTTTGCTATCTAGTAGGTACTACACCCAGGTATTTTATTTCCTTAAGTGTTTCTATCTCTTCACCTTTGATTTTGATGGGTGCTAGAGTCGGCAGCTTCCTTTTATTGGTGAAGAGTACTATTTTCGTCTTGGTCGGGTTCAGGTCTAGTCCTCTGTTTTGACACCAGTTTAGTACGTGCCTTATTCCTCTTATCATGACTTCTCTCATTACACTGAGGGTTTTACCCCTTACTAAGAGCACCCCGTCATCTGAGTATGCTTGCATATGTATACCCCCTCTGTTGGTTTCTCTAATGAGCGAGTCTAGTAGGAGACACCACAGGAGTGGTGACAGACAGCCCTCTCGCGGGAAGCCTCTGCTCGTCCTTATCCTTATCGAGTCTCCTCCTAGTTGTGCAGTGATCGCTCTACCTGTTAACATAGCCATTATCCACTTTCTAACCGCTGGGTCTATGTCATCCCTTCTTAGGCATTTCTCTATTGCACCAAAGGTGGCTCTATCGAAGGCGCCCTCCACATCGAAGAAGCAGCCTAGTGCCAATTCTTTATCCTCTGTTGCTCTCTCTATCCTTGTGGTCAGGTTGTGTACGGATGTTTCCGTTGATTTCCCTTCTATGTAAGCGTGCTGATTCCCGTGTAAGGACAATCTTCCTAATTGCATGCTTGTCCTTATCTGTACATCTATGATCTTCTCCAGTGTCTTCAGTGCGAATGATGACAGACTGATTTAGGATCATTTAGGTAGGAATATTACCCTTACTTCATTCCAGATGGTCGGGATGTGACCTAATTCCAGACTCTTTTCGTAGATATCTCTTAGGCTGTTCCAAATGTATTTCCATCCTTTTTGTAGTAGTATGGGTGTTACTCCATCTGGACCTGCCGCTTTATAAGGGGCGAAGGATTTTATTGCCCATTCTCCTACCTCATTGCTAATTCTTAGGTTTAGTGTCTCCCCTGCATATATTGTTTCATTTCTGTTATCTTCTACAGCCTCATGTACGCGGTATTCCCTGCAGTCGGGGAAATGTGAGCTAACCATATGCTGTAGTACTTTTTTGGGGTCTGTAAGTTCGGTCGAACCTATCATTAGGCTGCCTAATTGGCAAGTTCTCTCGTTCGCCAGTACCCTTACTAATCTTGCCGCCTCCGAGTAGCGTTGTATTTCTCCCGTGAAGATTTTCCAACCTTGTGCTCTTAGTCTTTCCCTTGTATTAGTGTATTTGTTCCTAATATTTCTGTATTCGTTCCAGCCTTGATCATTGCCCTTTTTTAGAGCTAGTCTTAGCGCCTTATGAGTTCTTTTCCGTAGTTTCTGTATCTCTTTATTCCACCATGGCTGTCCTTTATCCCCGTTGCACGTTCTCTCCGAGCACGCCGTCTGGTAGGCTCTCGATATGGCTCTGTTCAGATCTTCAGCAGCTCTGTCCAGTTCCTCTCTAGTTTTTGGGCTCTTGTGGCTCGGTGTCCACTCGCTTAGTATGCTATTGTATTTCTCCCAGTCCGTTTTCCTTGGGTTTCTTATCTTTGTTCTTTCCGTGTAGTAGGTAGTCAAGGCCGTACAGTAGTCTTCTGTGATCCGACATGCTGTCTTCCTGGTCTACTCTCCAGTCTTTCACATGTTTGCCTATTTCCCCTGAGGTTATCGTTATGTCTAATACCTCCTCTCTTGCCCTGGTTACAAAGGTTGGGGTTGTACCTGTGTTGTGTATATCCAGGTCATTACTTACAATATATTCTAGTAGTGTTTCCCCCTTCTTGTTGGTGTCGCTGCTTCCCCACACCTCATGATGTGAGTTTGCATCGCAACCTACAAGAATGGATGTTCTCTTACCTTTATATTTACTGACCGCTTCCTCCAGTTCTCTGGTTGGCGCGTTGCTTTCACCTGGGATGTAGCAAGACGCCATCGCTGCCTTGACTCCCTCTCCGCTCCCTGTCATCAGGCTGATTTCTACTACCACTAGGTCTCTGAAACATATGGTCATTAGGCATCCCATATTTCTTAGGTCTCTACTCACATATATGCATGCCCTAGGAGGCAGCTCTCCATTTCTTTCGAAGTGAAGGTCGCCCCCCAGGCTACCCAGTCCTGTTACCTGGTTTTTCCATGCATACGGCTCTTGCATCAGGACGATGTAAATTTTTTCCCTCACTATATGTATTGGCGCAGTTCGGACATTGCGTCCTTGCAGTGCTGGAGGTTTACTTGACATATTCTTATTTTTTTGTATTTGTTTGTGTTGTTGTGTAGTGTGTGTTGTTTGTGTGTGTTGGCCATTGCTGGTTGTGTTTGTGTGTAGTGTATACCGCCACCCGTCTTCCTAGTCCGAGGAGCCCCCGTCGGTTTCCATCTGTGGTGGATGGTCGCCGGCCTGGGCTGCCTCAGCCTGGTTTCCGGGCTGCAGCTCTGAGCCACCACAGCTGCATCTGCAGCTGCAGTTCTCCTTCCCTACTGGGGTCTCCGCCGCCTCTTTCGCTCTGAGAGGTTGGGATCTTGTCAGCCGCGCCCGGATGCGTGTGGCTTGGAAGAACAGCCACTGGCTGGCCTCTTCACCCCACGCATCCTCCACGCTCTTAGGCACCGAGTAGCAAACCCGGGTGCCCGTGACGAGATCCTCCCTGCTCATCTGCATCCATTCTTGGAGTTTCAGCTCCTCTTCCCTGTCCCAGTTTTGGGCTCTAAGGTAGAGGAGCGGATCCTCCTTCAATTCATCCGGCGGGCCTGGGATCCAGATGTTGACCCTCGTGCTGTTAAGCATTCGGGCCAGCAATTTGTGCCCCTGTGGCTCGCCCAGGTCCTTCTCAAGAAGCCACCCCCTCGCTTCTGCCGTGGATGGTGTCACAAGGAAGAATCCTTCCGACACCAGCCCCGACATCGCGAATTGGAGCTGCCTCCCAGGAATGCCCTGCTCTTTTATGGCCTCCGTGATGAGCCGGCTCACGATTCTCCTGACTTCGGTCCCTAGCGACTCATCCAGCGGTACACCATCCGCGCGGCTGATCGCCACTGCGAACTCCCGTGCTTCCCTTGCGGTCGCACGGTTGCCCGCCTGCGAGTCGCCGCGGTTTGGTCGCTTCGCTGGAGGTCGTGTCGAGGGTCCTTCGTCCGGGTCTGTCGCTTGCCGTTTCACTTTCGGCGGCCTCTCCGGCGGAGGGGGCCTCCCCTTCGCCTGGCTATGGCTAGGGTTCTCTCCCGCCGCCTTCTCGCGCTTCCTCTCCTTTCTGCGGTCCAGTCTCGCTCTCTTCTTCTCTGCCTTGGTGGGCTGTCTCTTGAACCCATCGCCCTCCGTCAGGGTTGCCGCCGAGGCGGTTTCCTCCTTCGAAGTCTGCGGCGGGTTCAACAGACGTTCCTCCAGGGACAGGTCTACTAGGTCGCTCCACGGCATCTGCGGGGGTCCCCCTTGCACCATCTTGTTGGCGCTCGGCATTCCTCCCGCTTCTGCCCCACCTTCTAACCTCTCCCCTACTCCTTCTCCCGGCATCCGTGGGGGTCCCCCTTGCACCATCTTGCTGGTGCTCGGCATTCCTCCCACTTCTGCCCCTCTCTCCTCCTCACTCCCGGACTCTTTTTTTTTTAAAGTTTGGGTTCTCCATACCAAATTCTCTCTTAATTCATCCCACTCGCTCCCCACCCACCACGGAGCCCCTCTTGGGGATGCTAAGACGCACCAGGGATACGAGTGGGATATAGGATTCCGGGGTGAGCTGCTGAGTGAGTCCGCACGATGTCAGGCCCTCCGTCACCACTACAGCGACTCGGGGCCGTACTTCGCCGACTACCAGCCTCATCACCCTAGAACCCTCGCCCGCGGCCAGACTACTGTAAACGCGACAGCCGATTGATTCTAGCTGGCTAGGCCAGAACCTCCCGTGTGAGATGAATCCCGAGCCGAAGCGGCGTGTTGTCATCCGAGGGCAGCTACTGTCCGACCCTCTTCTAACTCAGCCTACCAGGATCTCGTTCTCCACCCGTACGGGTCCCCGCGCACGGCACAAACACGCGGGTGGCGTTTTATCGCTACCCATCCCTTTATTTTGGATAGGAGGCCCGCTGCGACATGCCACGTCATCGCTTGCAGCTGATTGGATAGGAAATAGGAGTCATGGAAGGGTAAATATAGGAATATCAGGAGTTCGTCTGGTTGTTTTCGTTCTACTCGTTTTACTCCGGGGAAACCGAGTAGTTGACAGGCAGCAACCTCGAGAAGCAGCACAACCAGTCTTGCCTTGGGTATCAGCGCAACTGTGAGCTCCACCCTCGGCCGTTAGCCAAGCCAACTACCGGACAAGTAGATTGGCATTGGGACGGACCCATATCACCTGGCGACCGTTCGCAAACTAACGTTGATCTGGACCCGCCCCCACCCTGGCAAATGGCAAATGTTACTCCAGAAAAAAAAACTTAGTTTAGAAATAGTAGTTTATGCAATAGTTGTATAAACTCAACGCCGTATTTAGATTCCAAAAGTTACCAAAGATGGCCGAACGTCACTGTCACAAGTGTCATTGTCATTGTGACGTTCCAGATGTAACCAACCCGTGCACATTTATAAAAAATAGGTAGTCATATAATATTTTGTTGTTATTTACTTAAGTGTCAAGATTATCCCAAGTTTTTGATGTTTTCTATATACCTACCTACTCATCGCGTAGCACATCTCGGCTTGGTACATCATAGATATAGCTATGTACAAAACACTACCCCCAAATACTTAATTACGTACCCAAGTACTAACTTTAGCTAGCGAGTTCGTTCGCGTTGATTAGGTTACACACAATATGGCGTGAAAAACCAGACATGTAAATCCTTTGGCGATGACTTCAGAGATAAAAAGTAGTGTATACAATGTGTGTTGCACATGAGTTTAGGCCATTGAGCCATTTTTACGAGTTTGACTGACAAACATATAAACTATTTTTTACACTGCGACTAAGAAGTTACGAACTATGTATTAGTAATAAATAAAAACAACAATATGGTGATATGAATATACGCAAATTATAAGATTAATAATAGTATCCAACTGTTGTTAAACCCTTAAGTATTACCACTGTAATATGAACTTTTCTTCTACAAAATAGTTTCAACTAAATATCTGTAGGTGAAATTAATATTTACATTAAATTATTCATTTATGCGGTTGCATTTAATTTTAGGTTTACAATTATATATAAATAAATTACGTATGTACATTATTTAGAAAAGTTAAAACTTTACCGATGCAAGACTTTTTCATTGTATTGGCAACACATGAGTAGTTTTTTTGGAATCTATATACGGCGTTGAGTTTAAGAGAGATCAAAAAAGACGACGGGCGTTTGTGTAAAGAAAGACACTACGAGTGTTTTTTGACTTAGTTATACACCGTTGCATACAATACTTTTTCTACGGCTAGGTTTCAATTGAAGTGCAAAACGAAGCACAGAACAACAAACGAGCGGGAAACAAGAAAATGGCAAAATATGTCTATGGTTTACTTTGTTTTTAAATTGACAGAATGGAAAATAGAATGATTTACATTTCCAAAACATTTTAATTTGACCGACCAAAGTACTTTACCAAATCAAATCCACCAATCAATTCAACGTTACGTTCTTCTAGGTACATACGGTTTTACTTATTAACTAATTTAAATCTTTAAAAAAAAACTTTGTATTTGGTATCAACCAACCAGAATACAACTATTTTAAAATCGACCATTCAGGTAAATAGAATTCATTTCTCAAAACATTAGGTGATTTTTAGTCCCTATTTCACAATTGTTAAAATATGATTTAATCGATTGTGCAACGCTAAACTTTGGCAGCTAGGCGTATCGTTTTTGGCTCAAAACCGCACAAGTGCTGTTTTGGGGCATGGACTAGATAGACTTCTCTGAATTATTCTGGGGCCATAATATTATGTACGTTCTTACTGGCGGCATCTGGTGGTAGTACATAACATGAGGGGTGTAACAAACTTTCCATCTTTGTTTTCGGAGAAGCTAATACGCCTCTGCAATAACGTACTATGTCTGATAGATGGCGCTATTATGTGTACGAGAATGCTTTCTTTCTCCTTGTACATCTTACGGAAGTTTTAAAAGTATTACTAGATGGCGGGACGACGCAAATCGACGCAATTTCGAATTTTAGTGTTCTTTCTTACTGGTCGAATTTATTTCTTAGTTAACATTACAAAATTATCATAACGTCACTAATAGTAAATATCAAATTTATTTGCTCACTTCACTGAACTAGTCCGAAATACAACACATTTGTGTCAAGCTAGAAAGGCATGCATTACTACCCAACTCCGGTAGATGGCGCACATTTTAAAATTACTAATGCTCAAGTCTGATCCCAAATCCGCTACAGACAAACAATTTTTTTTTTCTAGAAACTTTGACAAAAACAGAATAAAACTTACCTACTTCATATTTATCCAGTAAATATTTAAAAGAATAATAGGTAATAGGCAGATGTTATTGTTTTTCGATACCTATTACCATTTAGGTTACTCATCATAATATCACAATGTATGAAACACTGTTTACTTAACATTGCCCACCCCCATAGCCACCTTTAAAATTTAATTATTCCATTAAAAAGTGAAATTTCAAGACAAAACGCACACCTACCATTTATAAAAATGCCTGTGACTGTATATTTTATGGTCACCACTCTGTGGCAATCACAACCTCATAACTTAGACATATCCTATAATCTTTAGACATATCCTATAATCCGTGATAGGATATGTCTAAAGACAGATAGGAATCAACCATAGAACTGACAGTTCATTAGTGGTAGTTCAGGTACGCAACAGACTACGGAACCGGTAGTGCTAGTGGGCAATAAAATTCAAATAAAAATGGCTGAATGGCGGGGAATTTAAATTTAGACAGCCAGTGTTCATAACGAAGTTCATTCTCGAATTAAACGAAGTTAACTTTTTCGCACTCATCGATTAAATTGTATGTACACAGTTCATCGATGAGCACAAATTAGTTAACTTCGATCAATTCGAAAACAAACTTTAAATTTCCGCAAGCAATTTGCTAAAGATAAAGCATGTTTCAGTATTCTATTAATAAAATATGAATACAAGGACGGAATACTAATACGCTAAGCATTTTTTTTAAACAAGACTTATAGTGAAACAAACTCCATAAAACAACATAGCACAACACGTTACAGTAGAAATTATAGACTTTATGAAATGTAATATCTTTATTGTGCAAGGAATTTACCAGCGCTTCGCAAGAGGAGACCACTGTTGAGAAGAAGCGCCGCAAGAACCTCGACAGTCAGTCTTTTTTTTCAAATAAACCATCATAACAATGACAATAATAAACTTAAGGTAAGAGTATCATAAAACCAATTCCAAATAATAGAAGTAAAACTATGAAGGAAGAAGCAACAGACCAAGTTAACATGAGTTAATCTTTTTTTAAGGTAAAATATACATTCAATCTAACCTAAGTTTTAATAACACGAAAGCACAGCAATGTATTAAATGATAAATATCTGAGTATGGTGCTGTGAGCTTACATAAATTTGTCCACAAGAATTATAAAGTCTCTTAACCTAGTTTTACAAAATAAAATAAAGCCTAGTCTGGAATTATCCAATAGCAATTTTCTACCTCATCATAAGAAGATCAAAAAAACAGAACAGGTTAATAAGTGAAGAGCTATTTAGTAGTCGTTTTTAAAATGTTGTTCTGTGGCTGTTCAATATTCATATTCAATTTACTTTTTACATAAATATTCATTTATATGCAATGCATGAAAATATCATCGTTCTTATATTTTTTATACAATTCAATGCAAAACCATTATTATTGCTAGAGATACATTGAAACTTATTCCATAATCCTATCAAAGCTTTTTATTTATACAATGCAATGCATGAAAATATCATCGTTCTTATATTGTTTATACAATTCAATGCAAAACAATTATATTGCTAGAGATACATTCAAACTTATTCCATAATCCTATCAAAGCTTTTTATTTATACAATGCAATGCATGAAAATATCATCGTTCTTGGTTGGGAGCTATGGTAGTTTTAAAATGGAAGTGTGTAAAACCGGCTTTTTATAGGTTTTTAAAGACAAGACAAGACCATAGAATATAGACACCAATCACGTTACCGTATTTTCCTACTCCTGTACTTTTATCTGTCATTTATATTTATATAGTCACGAACACTAATATAAGAACATACATAATATGTCCGCAGAATAATTCAGAGAAAAGTCTATCTTGTCTATGCCCCAAAACAGCACATGTGCGTTTTTGAGATAAAACGATACGGCCAGCTGCCAAAGCTTAGCGTTGCACGATCGATTTAATCATATTTTAACGATTGTGAAATAGGGACTATAAATCACCTAATGTTTTGAGAAATGATTTCAGTTACCTGATTGGTCGATTTTAAAATAGCTGTATTCTGGTTGGTTGATACGAAATACAAAGTTTTTTAAAAGATTTAAATTAGTTAAAGAGAAACACGTACCTAAAAGAACCTATCGTTCCGTTTGACAGTCGATGTGTATTGTGATTGGTGGATTTAATTTGGTGAAGTATTCTGATTGGTCAAATTAAAATGTTTTGGAATTGTAAATAATTCTATTTTCCATTCCGTCAATTTAAAAACAAAGTAAACCATAGACACATATTTTGTCATTTTCTTGTTTCCCGCTCGTTTGTTGTTCTTTACTTCGTTCGTTCGTTTGTAAGTGTTTTCGCTTAGTTTTGCATTTCATTTGAAACCTAGTCGTAGAAAAAGTATTGTATGCAACGGTGTATAACTAAGTCAAAAAACACTCGTGGCGCTTACCTTTACGATGTTCGCCTTCGGCTCACATCGTAACACACGCCACTCATATTTTTTGACCTCTCTTATATAACTATTGCATAAACTACTTGTTCAGTATTATCGAATTAATTATTTAATCTGGTAGTTTCAATAGAACGGTCAGATTCCAGTGTCGCCTTAGACTGGCAACATTGATAGAATAGACTTCCGTTATAACTTCGAAACCGTGTAGCGGCTTGTCGCTGTCGTTAGTAAAATAAAATCTCGTAGCAAGGCAATTTCACATGTATACCGATCTCCTGTTCAAAACTAATTAATTCTAACAAAGAAGATTGCGATCTGGCTTGTGTGAGTGGGAATAGTGTCCTAAGTGTAGCAGGGAAGGGAGAAGCCTATCTGGATCCAGCGCTGGGTTAACCCTCGAATTGGCTGCTGCTGATGGTGCGAAGCGGTCGTACCGGAGTTCCCAGGTAAGCCCAAACGCAATCATTTGTATTTTACCATCCAAATTGACGGTCTTATTAACTTCAAAAAACTCATTGATGTCTCGGAGCATACGTGCGTAAATTTAATTAATACACTAGTCTTTCGTATTTGTCGCATCATTTTGATCCTTCGTCGGATTTTATTGAAAAGTGAATATTTTTCGAGATTTCGTACGTATATTTCGTGATATTATTGCGTTATAATTTTTTATTTTTTTTGTGTGAAGGTAGTTAAGAAGTTGCTTTGGCCGAGATTTTATGTAGTTGGTTGTACGCCATTTTTTTGTCGTTATCGGTTTAGGTTGGCAGTACATCCTCGTACCATAGATTAAATAAATTTATCGCAATTTAGTTTCTGTTGGTAAAATTGTAAATTATTCATTCATTCGTTAGTGTGTATTGTTTACGTTCAAAATGTCAAATCACGAACATAGCTCAGTGTCGGAGACTGTCGAAGTTGATAACAATAGAGTATCGCGAGATTACGCCATAATGCGACTTGAATATATCGAAAAAACAGAGTTGTTAGGTTTTAGTGAACGTGATTTAAAGGAAATAGCGGATGATTTTCATTGTGCGCCACGGAAAGTATTGTCGTTATTGGATCCGTCGGATCGTAGTGAAGAAATGAGTGTTACTTTTGAATTTGAGAAAAAGTTATTAGACATTAAATTTAGACTGCGTCGCGGGCAATTGCTGGAAAGTGAAACAAAGCCTTGGGTTAACGAAACAGTGGTAGCGAGATTGCCTAAAATAAACATTAAACCTTTCGACGGTAAGTTAGAAAATTGGGTATCCTTTATACAACTTTTCGACTCATTAATTCATAACCGGAATATTTCTAATGTCGAGAAATTACACTATTTGCTATCGTGTGTACAAAATTCCGCTTATGAGTTGATAAAAAACTACCCACTTACCCATGAGAGTTATTTGGATGCATATAACTGTTTACGTAAATATTATGATAAAAAACGACAAATTGCCTCACATTAATATGAAAAATTGTTATTGTGTGAACCGATTAGAATTAAGTCGGCATGTGACCTTGAACGCGTCCATAGGGCATTTTCGGAAAAATTATCGGTTTTGGATAAATATGGATTACCGGACACGAATTTCATGCTGTTCCATTTGTTGTGGTCTAAATTAGATAAATGCACCCGTGAGGCATTCCAACTCCAGCATGATAGTGATGAAATTCCGTTATTAACTGACGTTCAGGCTTTCATTGAAAAACAATACAAGGCGCTTAATTTGTCAAACGTTACGCCTTCACCTGCTAGTAATCCTATTGTTTCGTATAAAAGGGTAGGCGTTAACAAACATGTTCATAATAATGTGAGCAAACAAAAAGCATCGTTTGTAGTTTCTCGCCCAACTTGTAGCTTTTGCACTGGCCAGCACAGTCTTGATACTTGTAATGATTTTTTGAATCTTGACACAAATTCTCGTTTTAATTTCGTCAAGGAAAAGGGTTTGTGTATTTTATGTTTCTCGAATGTTCATCGTGTAAAAGCTTGTCGTGCCTCTCGTTGTAGTGTGTGTCGTTGTTCCCACCACACTTTGTTGCATTTTACCAAAGTTACTCAGCTGTCACCGCCTGCCGCGGAGGACAACGCGCCGCCGGGATTAAGTAATGTTGGTAGTAACACGGTTTTAACTTCGGTGACTGGGGAAAACACTGTTCTATTTTCGACTGTTAGAGTTTTAATTAGAGACAGTTCAGGTAGTTTTCGACCAGTGCGCGCACTCCTAGATTGCGCCAGCGTATGTAATTTTATTTCGGATTCTTGTGTAAAAATGCTAGGTTTTAACATTTGTCGTATCCAACACTCCGTAAGTGGGATTGGCAATACTGTCGCTCAACCGCTCGGCTCGCTGTCATGTGACGTTAGGCCGGCCGGTAACGCAACTTCGTCGGCGATCATTACGTTTGACGCTCTCGTTTTGTCGTCGATATGTGCTGACCAGCCTACCCAACCCGTCGACTCGTCGGTATGGTCGCACATAAATAATTTGTCGCTCGCGGATCCTGACTTTGCTCGACCAGGGCCAGTAGATATTTGGTTCAACGCAGATATTTTCGCTTCGTCGCTGCTGCCTGGTCTTAAGCGAGGGAAGCCCGGACAACCGAAGGCATTGAATACTATCTTCGGTTGGATCTTAATGGGTGAGTGTGACGCAAGTCCACTCGCGTCGAACGCTTTCGTACCTTGTCGTAGTAATAATAAACATTGCCTGTTCGTGTCGAATCGTTCGCAAACGCTGTCGTTGGATGATTCCATTAAAAAGTTTTGGGAATTAGAAAATGTTAGTTCTCCGATTAAACCTTTCGTATCGAAGGAGGACCAACTTTGCGAAGTTTATTTTGCCAATAATTACTACCGTAACGGAGAAGGTCGATTCGTAGTGCCCCTACCTTTCGTCGAAGCTACGAACAAACCTACCTTCTTCCATTCTCGTGAAATCGCCTTCAAGCGCTTTCAATCGTTAGAACGCAAATTGGATTGTAACCCCGAGTTCAAAAGGTCGTATGTCGAATTTATGGAAGATTATGAGTCACGTGGTCATCTTGAAGAAGTGAGTCCTCCTTCTACGAGTGAGGGCCAGTTTTATTATATACCGCATCACGGTATTCAGCGCGAGTCAGTCACCACGCCCCTTCGTGTTGTATTTGATGCCAGCGCGAAGGACGCTAAGGGCCTTTCGTTAAATGATACTCTCCTTGCTGGACCCAAACTGCAAACCAATATTTTCGATCTGCTCATGCGCTTCCGTTGGCATGCTGTGGTGTTCACGGGTGACGTAAGGCAGATGTACCGGCAGATTTTGGTCCCTGAGGAAGATGCTGAGTTTCAGCGCATTCTGTGGCGGCCCTCCGCTGTTGGTCCCGTGCGCGACTACCGCCTCAAAACTGTAACCTATAGTGTCTGTTCTGCACCGTTTCAAGCTCTTCGAACCATGGCACAGCTTGCCAGGGATGCCGTGGCTGACTGTCCTGCTGGTTCCGCTGTTCTCGCTCGCGATATATACGTCGATGACGTCGTGACTGGAGCGGACTCTGTCGAGCAGGCTTGCTTGCTTCAGGTGGAACTCACAAAAATATTGTCGTCGGGTGGTTTCCATCTGAGAAAGTGGACCTCAAATAATCGTGACTTTCTTGATAGCCTTCCGTCCTCGGACTTGTACTCGGAGCATTTCAAAAGTTTCGAGGATATGTCTGACGTCTCGCTTAAGATACTGGGACTGCTGTGGCAGCCGCAGTCTGATTCATTTTATTTCCGTGTTGCCGATACTCATTACCGTCGTTGCACAAAGCGTACCATCTTGTCGGAGGTAGCGCGTATTTATGACCCTTTAGGTTTCCTCGGTCCCGTTACGTTCTATGCTAAGTATCTTATGCAGCTCCTCTGGACGGCTGGCGTCTCGTGGGACGACGACGCACCATCTGAGGTTCATAGAGGTTTTATGTTCCTAATCAAAGTCGTGCAGGAGAGTGTTTTTCCGTCGGAGTTAGAAAACCTACGCAAAGGTTCATCTAACTCACTACCAAAGAGTTTACGTAAATTGTCACCATTTATCGATGAAGCGGGTCTTCTCAGGGTGGGCGGTCGCCTGGGTAATGCTAACATAGGATTTGAAATTAAGCATCCGCTGCTATTGCCGCGCTCTCATCGCCTTACGTATCTTATAATTCAGGAGTACCACCTTCGCTTCATGCACCCCGGTGCGCAGACTCTTCAAAATCTCCTTGCTCAAAAATTTTGGATATTGTCGTGTAAACGTGTTATTCAATCGGTGATTTCAGGTTGCATTAAATGTTTTCGTGTTCGTCCGCTAACCGCTCCCGCCCCGCTAATGGGAAATTATCCGCCGTATCGGATAAACCAAATGAAATGTTTCTCGAGTTGTGCTGTTGACTACGGTGGACCTTTCGATATCGCTCTCGGACGTGGTCGCGGTGCTAAAACCTATAAAGGATACATTTGCATTTTCGTCTGCACTAGTACGAAAGCTATTCATATCGAACTCGCCTCCGAGTTGTCGTCTGAGGCGTTCCTGGCCGCTCTACGGAGACTCACCGCACGTCGTGGCCGATGTAGCCATCTCGTTTCCGATCAAGGACGTAATTTTATCGGTGCTAGTAACTACCTTGGTTCTCTCATGCAAAAGGCCGCGGAATCACAGGAAATTAAGTTTTCGTTCAGCCCTCCTGGTAGTCCCCATTTCAATGGCCTGGCTGAGGCAGGCATCAAATCGGTGAAGACACACCTTGCTCGTGTCATTGGTACCCAAAGACTCACTTTCGAAGAGTTCTACACGGTACCACAGAATAAGTAATAGTACAAGTACAGAAGCGACTCTCTGTGACAGCAAACATGCGAATTTAAACCTATTCAGAACGCGGGAACGATAATAATACAAGTGCACGCACGGAAGTGACCTTGGTTACATTTTTGCGATCAATAGTGGGGGCGCCCCTTACGAAGCAAAATGCACCTTAAATCTGCGCAGCGCGAGACTGTATTATTTCGCTCGTCATTAGCTTTACTGACTCCGCCCACCTCCCAGGGCTGGCACTTACTTGTTCTATTACTTTTCCTTGGCAGTTTTTATGATAATCTGTAGTTTTATTATGTAGTTCTTACTTATATGACGATAAAAAATAGTTTATGCCTGGATGGCTAGCAAAAGTTGTCCGCGACTTGTTTGTTGTTTGCTCCGATCTCCCTTTCTGTCTAAGTAATAAGACGTAGTTTAATAGTATTAAACTTCTAAATATATGTTAATGTAATTATTTATTTTTTGGCACTTTGCTGTAATGTGATAAATGCCAAATTTTTAGTTTTATTGAATCCCGACTGTGCTAATAATGTTGCACACCTGTAATTGGTACTAACTATTTAACTATTTTCTTTATACATACCTTTTGTATTTGTATTTGTATTTACAACTATTGGTGTGCCTAATTGAATAAATAAATAAATAAATAAAATAAACAAATCAAGTCTGTAACGATAGAGCTCACAACTACTTGTGTTACCCGTACTGGAATAGTAGTATAGGAACTGACGCACGTTTTCGACAAAAATTGCACTATCGTTACCTACTCCGTTACTTAGAAAAGCTGCCATTTGTTTGCGTGTTGTGTTTACCTAATAACCAGCACATGCTGACCTTGCTTTAGCAGGCAGTTACTATTATTGGGAGATCTACTTATTTAGACTGAACGCTGTTTAAGGCCACTAGATAACTGGTTTTTAGTCCGAATAAGTTGAAAACTGCGAAACTGCGGACGGGTCGTTAATAAAATAAAAAATATTATACCGCTCTTTTTGCTTCGAGGATTCAAAACTGTAGGTACTGATTGTGTCAGTAAATAAGTCCAGCTACTCGTAACTACCTATCTAGATCGAAGTTATTAATAATATTAATAATGATCTTATCTTTCGGCATCCTGAGGCAGGTTAAAAAAGATAATTCGACATTGGAGTTATTATTTATGCATCCGTATGCGATGCATTACTTTTTGCCTTTTCGATTAGCCATATTCGTATAAGTGCGTATTCAAACAAAAACTTTGGCAGCGCACGGCGGCGCGCGTCGAGACGAGCGCTCGCGTGACACTCAAGTGATTCGCCCCTTGCAAGGGGCAGCACATTTTGAAGGCGATAGCGCGGAGTGTCACCGGCCTGACGGTACTCACGCAAATAGAGGCGATGTTGAACTCGCGCCCGTTGACGCCACTCAGCTCGGACGCTAATGACCTCTCGGCGTTAACTCCAGGTCATTTTTTGACTCTGGAACCTTTGTCGATTATGCCAGAGGAAAATTATGTCGGCTTAAAGATAAGCGTTATGCAACGTTGGAAACTCATCCAAAAGATGCACCAGGATTTCTGGCATAGGTGGCATAGTGAGTGCATGCATACCTACAACAGAGAGCTAAATGGGATAAACAACATTCGAATATAACCGTAGGAGCATTTGTGCTTATAGTTAATGAACTATTATGGCCTCTTATCTGGCCATTAGGTCGTATTATCGCTCTGCATCCAGGTGCAGATGGAATATGTAGAGTAGTAACGGTGAAGACTGCCACTGGGCAGTACAAAAGACCGGTTGTAAAGATTTGTCCTTTGCCATCAGCAAACGACATTTAACTTGAATTTATCGTTTCCGTCTTGTCGTTTACACTGCTTTTTGTTAACCCAAGATCAGTGTAACTTATCGTAATTGTTGTTTTCGTAATTCATTGTAGAGTTCAATTAAGTCACGTTCTCTACGCTAACTTTTCGTAGTTTAAGGTATAATTTCGTGGTAAATACCGCGGAACTATTTAGTATACCGTCGCATTTAGGTGGGCGGAATGTTCAGTATTGTCGAATTAATTATTTAATCTGGTAGTTTCAATAGAACGGTCAGATTCCAGTGTCGCCTTAGACTGGCAACATTGATAGAATAGACTTCCGTTATAACTTCGAAACCGCGTAGCGGCTTGTCGCTGTCGTTAGTAAAATAAAATCTCGTAGCAAGGCAATTTCAGCTGTATACCGATCTCCTGTTCAAAACTAATTAATTCTAACAAAGAAGATTGCGATCTGGCTTGTGTGAGTGGGAATAGTGTCCTAAGTGTAGCAGGGAAGGGAGAAGCCTATCTGGATCCAGCGCTGGGTTAACCCTCGAATTGGCTGCTGCTGATGCTGCGGATATCGATAGAAGGCCTAATTTTAAGCAAAAAATCATCAATCATAAAGTTTTTCGAAAAATCCAATACTTTTTAAGTTATTGGCAATTGAAAATTCGCAATTTTTTCACGTTTTTCATCGGTTTTTTGCAAATATCTCCAAAAATATACGTTTTATCGAAAACTTTATAAGAAACAAAATTGTAGCAGGTAAAAAAATTAACAATTTGGTTTTTTATAAAGTATTCTAAGTGCAATATTAAGCTAGATATTAAAGATCAAAGCCGTTTTTATATTGTCTGAAATTTAATCGATGTGGTCAATGCCATCTAGCGGCGAGCAGATGCATTTTATGCATTCTAATAAAAAAGGGTTTTGTGGTGCTTGAAATAAGCTTTAAAATGAGCACTATTAAAAGTCTTTTGCACGTAAAATAAGTGAGCTGTATTGCAAATAAGAGGAGCATCTAATGTTTATCCTTAAAAATTAATGGGTTTCATAAGTGCCATTTCCACCAAAATTCAAATTAATCGTATTCCGCCTAGAATTACAGTAGAACCCGCTTAATACGATCACGTTTAATACGATTTCCCGCATAATACGCCATTTTCTGCCGGTCCCTGCAACTTAAGGCCAGATTCATACATTTTTTCACGGTTAATACGACTCGCGTCCCGCTTAATACGTCTTCTAAAACCATAATACCAAGTTATGTACGCGGGTGAAAAAGAGCATATCGTACTAAGGGGCGCGACGAAGTGCTTTCAGTCGAAGACCTTATTGAAAGTGCAGGTTCCACCCAAAACGCAACCATAAGTGATGATGAAGACGCACACGAACAGGAGGAAACGCCTCCAATTTTGTCAAATGCTCAGGCGTTGTCAGTTGTAGCAGATTTAAGACGCTATGTATCTTCTATGGGTAATAGCGAAGAAGCGATCCATAAATTAAATTCTATTGAAAATCTTGTTATGAAAAATGCATCCAAGTCGTTACGTCAATCTAAAATAAATAATTACTTTAAGTAAAACAATTGATATACACTTTTACATAAACATATTTTTTTGTATCTTCCATTTAAAATAAACAAATTACATGTAAATGTGTGTACATGAATTATTACTAGTTTTATTTTCACGTTTAATACGATTTCCCGTTTAAGACACTTTTTTTGCTAGGTCCCCTCAGAATCGTCTTAAGCGGGTTCTACTGTAACTTTATTATGAAGAGTTTGATAGATTGTATCAGTTTGGCTGCTTCAGGACACATATTTTTCAAAAAAGTCACGATTAAAAAAAATCAAAAAAATTCAAATTCTTAAAACACCCACCTTTTTTTCATAATATCTCAAAAATGACGACAGATACGTATAAAAGTGTAGGGATAAAAAAATTAGGTATTTTTTTGACAAACAATTTGGATTTTTTGTTTTTTCTGTTAAACAAAAAATGACAGAGATATGATTGTTTAAAGAGCGCGTGGCAGCGCAATCACAGCCTCTCTTAAGCCCTTTAACCCTTCACCGTTTTAGAAAAAGGTTTTTTACTATGTATTGCAATAAAGGATGTTGTAGCTCTCTTAATTACCTTTACAATGGTTTTTTATAAATTGTGATAGCATGAAAATTGAAGGAGTTATGGTCCAAAAACTTATGTTACTAACTTATATACGTAAAATGGTAGCAGTAATCATATATATTTACTGTTTTAATTTAGGGGTAGTTTTAAGGGTAGAAAAGCTTAAGAATATGATAATCATTTTCGAGAGTGTGGAATAATATTTAAATCCTTTTCATTTTATCAAAAAAAAAAAATTTTTTTTATCAAGGGTTACTTTTTAAGGGTTGAAAGGAAGTTAAAAATTTTATAATTATTATAGAGAATATAAAATATTACTTACTCTATACTTACATCTTTTTATGTCATACCAAAGTATTTTTTTGTGATTTTTTCAATTTAGGGGTTGTTTGCAAGGGTTGTAAGATTTTCAAAGGGTTGAAAATGATTTTAATATGAGGTAATTGTGTTAGAAAACACTTTACAATTTCACCACTTACTATTAGACATGTTTTCTAGCGATAAAATGGCTCAATGTAAATTTTTCCATTAAGGGGTTGTTTACACCCCTTAAAAATAATAGGCGGAGTTCAGATCATTTTCACTTTTGAAGTTAAGGGTAAGATGAGCCTAATTCCAAAATTTCATGCAAATCGGTTCACAGTAAAAAAATTCGGAGGTAAGACCGTATTTTTCGCTTCAATGACTGCACTATATTAATAAACATTCAAAATGGCCAATAGTCAATATGGAAACAGTTGAAGTTGAAACTTCAAACGGAGTTCGGTATTCATATCAGAGCATTTCTAAAAAAGTTTGTACATTTCATTTACGACTCCGATTTGCGAAAAAAATTGCAGGTAGGTAGGGTAAATGATACTGAGCCTAAATAACATAGTCTCCCAAAATGTCCCAATTAATTTGTATGGAAACTTCCTTTTTTGTTATCACGAACGGAAGAATTTTGGTAACAAAAAAGGAAGTTTCCATACAAATTAATTGGGACATTTTGGGAGACTATGTTATTTAGGCTCAGTATCATTTACCCTACCTACCTGCAATTTTTTTCGCAAATCGGTGTCGTAAATGTACAAACTTTTTTAGAAATGCTCATCACATGTTTTAACCATTTTTGTAAATATTTAGAATCAGATGTTGTAGCCTATTTTGTAATAGTTCTGTGTTAGGAATTGTAACTTTGTCCTACATGCAATGATGGAAGTTGACACGGAAAACGCAAGCACTGGTACCCAAGTCGATGGTGGAAAATTTGCTAATTTGAAGGCTTTTGTGAATGCAGCGCGTGAGTTTGAAGATACACACAGCGAAACTGCAGTCAACTTGATGAACAGATATTTAGGCGTAAGTTCAAAAGATATCCTTCCAACCCAACATTATTTCATGGTAAATAAATTAAGTTTTTGGTCTGATCAACATAATGTCATAAATATTTTTTTTAGCTAATTGCATCAGCAGGTGACTTATCAGTATTTTCACCTGGGAGATCAGAAGTGTGCGCGTTCTTTAGTTCGCTATGGCGCGTCATGTGCGACAGCCGAGGTCCTCACTGGTCCGGTGTTGCGGTGTTGTTGCGCGCCTGCGTAGAGCCCAGCGCGAGACACGCACTTACACATTCATACAAGTAAGGTTCCTTTATACTTCTTTGATCCTGGTACTTTGAAGCCAACTTGATAACTACCAAGTGAAACTGAGTTCAATCTAACTAGGGGCAAACTCTGTGATTAGTGATAGGTAACATTATGGATGTACATCATCAACATATCAGCAGACAGATATCCACTGCTGCGCATGACCCTTCCATAGATATTTCTTGTAATTAAAAGTTCAGTTAAATTTGATGATATCTAGACTAACTAGATTAATGTGATTCCCTTTTTCGTGTCTAATATATGAGATTTATACTACACTTGGGAGCAAAGAAATCGAGCGAATTACTACTGAATTTCTATAGTAAGTGGCTCAATTTATTTGCTCTCAAGTATAGATTGTTTTTTTTTTTTACAGATTTATGCCAATAATGACAAGATTAGTGAGCAACTCAATATCAAATGAAAAAAGAATCAAACTTTTATCTGTTATGCAGGTATGGAATACAGATACATTATTTTAAAAGAGAGCATGCCATTTAAAAAATAAAAATAAATATAAGGCCGCATGCATCATTTCCCAAAAAGCTATTTGTATTAAAAATAATTTTACATCTGGGATATTGAAACCGCTTGTTGTTATATTAGGTTAAGTTAGACTTGTCACTACATAAAAAAAAACATGACAGGATACAACTTTTTGGCATATGAAATTTTGGAAAATGATGCATTCAGGCAAAAACATTTCGCCCAAACAAATATATTCTATTTTGGACATAATTACTTACTTAGAAAGTAAAACAGGGTAAGTACGTGTCATTATATTCATAATTTGACCACTTACCTTCAGTTTTCCTTTATACATCTGTTACTTTACTGCTTACAGGAGATATCATACGGTATCAACATAAGTTGGCAGGAGTCCTATCTAACGAGCCTTATGAAACAGTTGACGGATTGGATAACACAACCATTTACGGATTCCCAAGTGCAGTTAATTGCGCATAGATCCCTGACCGTGTTAGTAAATGTATGCTATGGGAATTCGCCTGCCGTATATGCATTGATGAGGACGGTTGATACAAA
Source organism: Acleris laterana (assembly GCA_963966035.1). Lineage (NCBI taxonomy): Eukaryota > Metazoa > Arthropoda > Insecta > Lepidoptera > Tortricidae > Acleris > Acleris laterana. Next base: position 75,450,541 of record OZ014438.1, on the reverse strand, counting down.
GAATTTTGTTGTGCATCTTATAAGTCTGAAGGTAAATCATAATAATTTTCTATTTGCTAAGTAGTTGATACATTATTACTCTTATAAGTATTTTTTTTTAACATAATTATTCTTAAACTGTAAATATAAAATATATAAATGCAATACTTCGGAAGACTTGATTTTTTGATATTGCTTATTATATTATATATCAAACCTAAACTTAAACTCCATATAGCAATTAAATTATGCATTTAATATAAAAAAGCTAAAGCATATTTATAACTTTAAGAAAAGTTGAAATTCAGACAAGTGAATAATCGGGAGAAAAAACGGGATTTTGAGAGGGTGTTTGTGTGTTTTACCATATTTTTTTTTGTTTTTGTTCCAAGTCTTACACAAGCAGATGATACATGACCATGACTACTATTAGTATTAAGATTCTTTTAACCTTGTGAAGGCCCCACCATACTGAAAACAAGAAGATTATAGTGTGTTGTGTGGGAATTTTAATCCACTGATAAGGAAAAAAGTTAATTTACCATTGCACTAAAATATCGATTTGAAACAAAGACAAATGAACTTTATCATTGTTACATATAGTTTTAATTGATTTGTACTGATTATGTACTTCCTATCGCACACTGTGCTTCACGAGGTTAAGGTATACTCATATTTAAACTTTAGTTCCTCTCATTCATATTCTAAGTTTTCCAATCCCAGTTACCATCAGGTGGCCTGTATGCTCAATGGTCATGTCCATGTGTTTTTTTGCCATTATTCCTGGTCTTAAAGTGGCCTTTCTAGACTACACAGCTGTAAAATTAACCCTTAAACCTAACACCAAGCAACAGTGTTTGTATTGTTGTGGTTCCTATATATAACAAAAAATACTCAATTCTACTCCTCAGAATTGGCAACCCATTGCAGTTTTGGGACTGCGTTAAAAAAATGTTTTGCAGGATGGTGGCTACGGCGGCGTGGACGTGTGCCGGCTCCTGCTGTGTCTGTCGGCGGCGACGCGCGGCGCGGGCGCCATGCGGCAGGCCGACGTCAATAGTTATCTCACATGCGCAATGCGGACCTTCTCCCAGGCTGTCATGTGAGTTCCGAACAAAAAAACTCTTCAGTTAATTCATCAAATTTCTTAGGGTAAAGCGCCACTATAGCACTATTATCTAAGTTAATATTAAACAGTGTAGGTTTTGGGTACACAATAACAGATTTGGTATTTTCTTCCATGCTGCTCAATGCAACTCTATCGTTTCAGACTACTGAGAAAAGGACACACCAGCAACAAACAAGTTGTGGACATCTTTTGCTACCCCTCCAGAAATCTAGTTTACTGCAGCCAGTCTTTCTAATATCTTTTACAAAACCGAAACTACATACATACATGCATTAAATCACGCCTGTTTTCCAGAGGGGTAGGCAGAGACCACTTCTTTCCACTAGCTACGATCTTGAAAAATTTCTTTCGCTTCTTCCACATTCATACATCGAGTCATGCACGCACGTCGGTTTCGGGTACTTATGCCGGTAGCACACCTCCGCCGCGAAACCGATGCAGCGGAACCGCTGACGTTCCGCCACCCTTTGTCCTTTTATATGACGGGCGAAACACTAGCGAAACTGCCTGTTCTACCGCGTTAATTTGACCATGCATCTATCTCTTTCTCGCGGAATATTGGCGATCTGCTCGCACCGCCGCTCACATCTCCGCGTCTATTCCGCCAGTGAACAAAATGGCGGAGTTTCGCTAGTGTTTCGCCCGTCATATAAAAGGACAAAGGGTGGCGGAACGTCAGCGGTTCCGCTGCATCGGTTTCGCGGCGGAGGTGTGCTACCGGCATTAAGATTCGGCCCTTTTCCAGTATGAGCGGCCCCTTCTCACCCGTCCTCTCACTTTCGATCTGTATATCTCTTTCGTCAATCTTCTTTCATACATCCTTTCCAAATGACCGAACCATCGAAGCATGCTCTTTTCAATCTTAGTCACTACATCTTCTTTTATTCCACATTTCATGTAAACCGAAATTATAGATCAGCGATTTCCATAATGTGTTAACAGGGTCTTCCGTTGATCTTATCACTCGCCTCCATTTCTACCTGAATCAGTCACTTAACAATCTGTCACGGATAAAAGAGATCTCTTAGGGATATATTCTCCTTTGTACATTCCTGTTTTATTGTTGTCTATTTTCACTTATTCATTATATAATAAAGTGTTTAAATAAATAGGTACTTATTATTTGAATTGGTGACTGAAACAAGGTCCTAAAATGGGTATGGGGCCACAAACGAAGTCTGTATGCCCCCCATAGGGCGCCTCCCTACTGACTGGAAAGTCTTATTGTAGATTGTAATCATATCCTTTGTGAAACTAGTATTTGGTTATTCCAGCGACAAGGACTCAACCCAGTTCCTCCACGTGTACACATTCATGAAGGACCTGATTGAAGACAGCAATCTGAAGCCGCTGGTCGTCAGCTACCCTAACTACACCCATGGACTCAAGGAAGCATTGAAGGTTAGTCTAGAACTGCCATGAAATTGGTATTAGGGTCATTATTCTTTTTTACCGACAATGAAACATGGATTTTCTGTTTTTTAGATTTTTCAACTGTCAATAATTATGGTTTCTGTTATCGATTAAAAAAAAAAAAATATTTTTTATTAGGACTAATTGATGCTTCCTGCCTGCAGATAATCTTTTATTCTTTTTAAAGTGGTTTACCAGAAACACTGTGACAGAGTGGTCGTTTTCAGCCGAGACCAATTTTTAGATGACCACTCTGTCACGGCATTCTATGAAAAATAATATTATAAAAAAAACTGGGTTAATAAAGAAAGAGCACAATTATTTAGTACTATAATAAATAAAAATATGGAGGTATATAAAACACGAAAAAATAATTATCAATAGTCTAATGAGGCGTTTAATAAGATGAGAGACAGGCCATTGTCGGTAAAAAAGAAGAATGACCCATTAGCTTTCCGTCTACATCTCGATATGACTAAGTAGCTAATACGGCTGCGTTTATCGCGTGAAGTGACAGATGCTTTATCCACAGTTGTCACGCGATATAGACGCAGCCATACTAGGCCCGCTAATCGCTTCGTGAATACATCTCGATCTGACAACGTCGCTTTGTGTCTAGATCGCAATACGGCCAGATTGCTTTACGACAACATCTCAAAAAGTCTCAAAAAGTCGCTAAATGACCACATGGTTTTTTCATTTTATGCCTGTCGGCAATGTCAATTGAGCCCCGCTTAGCGGGGCTCCTATTCTTGGTCAATTTCCCCACGGGCATTTGAAGTTACCTTACGTACCTAGTAACGCAAACGAAAAGGTAATTTAGCACCTTCCCCCATGAAATTTGAATTTGAATTGTATCAATTGGGATTTAAAAAAACTGGGTTTTAATGTGAAACTTATAATAATAAAATAAGTAAATCAATCATGATGATTCCTGGACTCACTCACTTACTTACTCATTGAATTGGTTATTTATTAATCTGTTTCATTTTAGAATTTAATGGAACTGTGTCACGCGCCCGACGATTCGATGGAACCGGAGCAGGTGGCCGCGTGCGTCCAGAACTCCTTCAAGTTTCTCACTGTGCTTATCGGCTTAGGTAAGAATTGTTGAGGGGTGGCCGAGTCAGTCAATTCATAATATTCAAACCGCGGGTAGATTAGGTAACTTAGAGTTAAATTTTGTCATTTTCCATTTACAAAGTGTGTCAAATTTCAATTGGGAACAAACATTAGTGGGGTTAGAGTGTAGAGTCTTGATTGCAAAGTACCAATTTCTAATTGTAACCCCAGCGGTCGCAATGGTAATAAGTTGTTTCTTAAATTAGCAAATTAATGGTGCCATTTTTTATTCAGTACCGATAATATAAAGTTTCCAATCTGCTTTTAAAATGTTGCTTTCCACTAAATGCTTTATGATAAAGAAGATACACGTTACACTTAAAGGTAAAATTCCTATATCTTACTCTCACCTTGCCAGTGTCACAAGAAAGACTGATCGTTGAGTTACTCGCGTCGCTTCTTAAAATTAGTCTGTAGGTACCTTTACTATGAGTTACTGTGACCGTACTCGCTACCTACGTAGATATTTTAGAGTGCCTACAGGATCTAATTACAACATAGTTTTATTCCCAGTGTTTCCTTAAAAATAAAGGCTGGTAGTACTGTTAGGCGATGGGCTTGCAACCTGTCACTAATACACTGGTGAACATCTTAGCCTAATTGTGCAAAATGTAGTTACTGAATTAACAACAAGTTTTTAGAGGTTGTTGGTTATTCTGTAGCGCTGCCTAGCCCACTCTGGGAATAACGGCGTGAGTTTATGTATGTATGCAAGTGTTTCCTTCAAAACGACCTACTTACTACTCACCTTATTAAAGTAATAAATGCATAACTTGTTACATTTCAGATCTGTTCGCATTGCGCAAGTTCCACTGCCAGATGCTCTGTCTCTGTTTGATAGCGCACCGACTCTGTCTGCCCGAGTCATTAGAGCTGTTCGCGTCTGTTGTGTTACAATATAAAGGTAAGAATGAAATGAAGCTATATGTGGCCGTCAAATTCAAAAGGGTGTTTATGGTGGCTGGCGGTTACGTCGTTCTTAGGACTGTTACTTTATTATTTATATAGTTACAAGAATTAGAACAGCTTTACCGCCAGCCGCGATAATTTACTTTGTGTAAGACATTATTAATTGGTTGGTGACATCCATAACATACGGACGGGTACACTACATAATTCTGAAGAATTGAAAAATAAAGTTGTTTTATAATTCCGAATGCATTTTTTTAGCGGATGACTCGTGGTCACCCCAGTTTGTCACCCCAGTGCTATTCGCTTTAGTCGGTTATTCGTCAGAAATAATTTTAATTCCGCAAAAGTAGGTAGGTTAGGTTCGTTAGGTATCTTAAGATGCCCGAAGGGCAAATCGCTCAGAAATAGGAGCGCTGCCATAGGCAGGGCTCCGTCGATAGGCACTGGGGTGACAAACTGGGGTGACCACGAGTCTGCACCCATTTTTTTGATATAAGACTTACATTTTTGATATCGCTTATAAATAAAACCTTACCTAACCTTCGTAAAGGAATTCAATCATGCATAAAATAGCAACAGCATAACATACATATATAGCATAGCTTTCGGAAAAATGCAAAAAATATAAACTGAATTTTAAGGTGCTCCCTATGCAGACGTATACTAAACATTGTACTAATTTAAGTGCATTATTATTCCAGAGGAAGGCCAGTTACCTCAGGAGCTGATTGTTATAATCGGCGACGGCCTGACTGGACTCCTGGTACCGCCGGCGCTGGAGCCCGGCAAGGCTGGTTTACAATGGGTAAGAATGCACCAGCTGGTGACTCATAATCTCCTGGTACCTCAGACTAAATTCCTGTTTTACAAAGTCGCTCCGAAAAAGGTAATAAAGGAACCCTCATGGTGCGACTCCGTTCGTCGATCTGTCTGTCACAGCGCCCCGGCGGTTATAAGTTTTCCGTAACTACTTACGAAGCTAACGGCGGTTCAAATCCCGTTTCGGGCATTATATTTGTGTGATGAGCGGAAGTATTTGTTCTTGTCTTGGATGTTTTCTATGTATTTCTCTATATAAGTAAGTTTATCGTTGTAATAAAGCTACTCGGGTCGGAAATCTGTTGGGCTGTTGTGAGTTGTCAGGGGCCCTAGTTTGAAAATCGAAGAGCGAAGTTACGTTAACTCCATCCCTTTTTCTCTGTTTAATCTCGAATGATGAGTGAGAGGGATGGGGCATCCGAAGTTTCGAATTTAGTGATTCGTTGTAGCCACCCTGCTCTGAAGTTGTGGTCGCCGTTATTTTAGGGGTGTTTTTATCTGTTAGATAGTTGTTTGACCGGGGTTATTTCCATTTTCAGTTGCAAGTGGTCGGCGCGCTCTGCTCAACCGGCGCTACTCAAGAGCGCGTGTTGCTGAACGTCTCCCCGGACTCGTTCGAAGATACGTTGTACAGTGTACTCCAGTATACTATACAGGTGAAATGGGTCTATATCGAATGGCATACAATTATTAGTCCTATCGTTGTGTCGCATAACGTCTTTTGTCCTAATAACGTGTGGCATACACTTTGTTCCGCATATTTTTGATTGTCCGAAATTGTTGCTCCTATTATTGTTTGTCCTAAATATTATTTGTCCTATCGTTTGATGTGGCTAAGATTCAACTGTCGAATGATTGATGTGCATAATTATAATATTCCTAATATTTAATGTGCTAAAACTAAACTTGTCAAACTTGTTGGTTCTGGCGTATCGCTCGCTCGTTAGGGTCACCGTTCTACCTAACACTCCTCCTCGCTTCGCTTGTCGTCGTACCTAACCTAACCGAAATCTGACCTGCCTGAAGGTAGAATGCTGTAATTGTAGCCCGTTTAATAATAGGCAAAATAATTATTAGGACAATTCATGTTAGGAATATTATGCTTTAGGTTATTAGACTTTAGAGTTATCAATATTAGGACAAACTTCCTTTAGGACGTTAAATGAGTATGCGCAAAAAATATTAGGACAAACGAGTAGTATGTCATTCAACAGTATGCCAAACATTCTCGACCAAACATTTTTAGGACAAAAAACGTTATGCGAAACGACAGGCGCCCAGGTGAAATATATCCTTACACGAGCGGGGCTCATAGTTTCCAAAAAAATTTTTTTCTTGATGTCATTTTTGTCAGTTCTATGTTTTCCTGGTGTATATTTTTTCGGAAGGGCTCTTAATTTCGTTAAAATCGTGCTTTAGCTTAGTGGGCTATATCGTTAACGTAATATTGACAAAAATCACTGCACTAAATCCTGACGGACTTTAAGTGCCTACAGAATTAAAGATCTTAATTGAATTTTTTATTTATATCGTTTGTTCTAGAACGGTCAAGTAGGCATCGAGCAAGCTCAGCAAGCGGTTGTAATCGGCTGCAGTACAGCGCTACTCCTCGCCGCACTCTCGCCGCCCTGGGACGCGGCGCTAAAGAGAATCCTCTCGCATCAACTGGTAACTCATAATTTCCTGGTACTTCGATCTAATGTAGCGGTAGGTATCGGGGGGGCTCAGTAAGTGGTATTACTTGGGTCGAAAGCGGCAACAGTGCTTGCCTTGATACGCGGCGTGAAGGAGATCCCTCTCGCGTCAACTGGTAACTTATAATTTCCTGGTCCTTCGATGTAATGTAGCAGTAGGTATCGGGAGGCTCAGTAAGTGGTATTAATTGGGTAGAAAGCCGAAACAGTGTTTTGGCTTGGGACGCGGCGCTAAGGAGATTCCAGTCCTCTGGCATCAACTGGTTACTGATAATATCCTGGTAATTTGATCTCATGTAACGGTAGGCAACCTTAGTTATTGGAATTAATTGGGCAGGTTGGCAACAGTGCTTGCCTTGAAACGCAACGCTAAAGAGATTCCTATCGCATCAACTGTTAAGCCATAATATCCTGGTACTTTGTGTATGTGATGTAGCGAAGCAAAGCCTGTTAGTCGCGCGGATAAAAAGTGTAGATAAAATATCCGACATTCTGATAAGTATTTAAGTGCGAGAGTGACAGATGCTTTTTATCTACCTTTATCTTCGGCAATAAAGGCTTATTAAGCGGTTATATAGTCGCCTGTAGTACGGAAGTTGCAGATCTCGATCTAAAGAAACTGTTTTATTCATTGTCACTTTATGTATTACATCGTATTTTTTTTATTTCTCATACATGCATTAAAAGTACCTAAGCATAATAAAATCCAATTTTGACAGGATTTAACTTTGAAAAATGTTGTTTTGAAAATTTGTATTCGCAACGCTACTAACTACCTATCATCATCATCATCATCATGTCAGCCGAAAGACGTCCACTGCTGGACATAGGCCTCCCCCAAACTAACTACCTATTGGCAGAGTGCAAAGCGGGTGGAGGGGGTAGCCTAAACGATCACAGCGCTCGCTACGGCTAAAATTGACATTTTTGTCGCTGACTTGAGCTGTCATATCCATATTGCAGTAAACATTTTCTAATTGTTTATGAGATAAAAATATGGTCCTGGTAAGATGTGTTGTTGTGAATTGTAATAACACCGAGAAGAATAGCGACTGTAAATTTTACCAATTTCCAAGACCATGGCGGAAACGAGATCAAAGAAATAAGTGGATATTTGCCGTAAAAAAAAAAACGAGTCACGAGTAGGCTCATTTCTCACTGAAAACAACAATTATAATATTATTGGCAATAATGTTACTGACTACCATCGTCCAAAATTGTGTAATATAGTAAAATAACACAAGATTTCATTAATATTTTTCACTATATTTACTTACTTCTTGTTTGACAGCGGTGACAATATTGTCCATAATGGCCGCCTGTCACGTGGCGCCGTCGTCGCGCCAGGTCAGGTCCCAATATAAACAAACAACTAGTGATCTCAATGATCATTAACAAATTATTGCCTTTTACTCTTATAGTTACGAGTAAAGTGTATTTTTTCTGTCCCAAGGTCAATCCTGTTTTGTTCTTATAGGTCAAAAAGATGCTCTGTGCGGGTCTCTCAAACAGCGATGGGGCGAGACGGAAAGAAATCTTGCAGATTGTCAAACACTACTGCTTTCCTTCGAATCTAATGGAAGAGGTAATTACTGGTGTCCTTGTAGTCGGATATCGATTGACATAAGTTTTACGAAAGTTCGTTGTCGAAGATACCTGTCTCCGGCAATAAAGGTCTCTTGATTGACAGAAATATGAATATGATGATAGATAACAGTTTCCCCACATCTAAGACCCGCTCTATACGACGCTCCATCATGGTCAACGTAAGGGACGGAATAATGCGTGAGGAGGAAACAATCGTTACCTTAGGACACAATTGACAACATTTCATTTTGGTGACACCTGCAAATTACTATACGAATCGAAAGGGTTTTGCCTCCTGAACACGGCAAAATATTTATTTAGATTTATTTTTCTTTATTTACAAAATTACAAGTAAGTTACTAAAAATATCGAATTTTACCAATACTATGCCTGAATAGATAAGTATAATACCATTGCCTTTTTCACGAGAAAAAAAGCTGTCATACTTCAAATTTGACATTGACACTATTGACAGATGGATAGATAGGTACTTGGAGAATTATCGGTTGACATGATACTTTTTTATGTACAGATTGGACTAACGTAATAATAATATGTCCATTGTGTCGTAGAAATGAAGTTACGCCCTTTTAGAATGAGTACATCTTAATAAATTAATAATAAAATAATTATTCATTCTAGAGAAAATTTAAAACTATTAGTGTCTTCCTCCTTCCAAACAGTATCTATAAAACGAATAAAATTAAAGTCTTGAAAATATGAAATCTTGTCAATTGTTAGAGTACGCGACGGGCTACCCATTTGATTTTATATTTGTATCCACATTACAGTTCGATTGCCAGTCTAGTCAAATTGTTCTTAAAATATTGACCACTTAAACGAATATTTCTCGACGATTGGCCAGTCACTGGCAAATAAACTGCTATGTCAAGCCCAAGTAACTGAAAAAACACTTGCCTCCCAAGTAGAAGTACCTTTATCTCCTACTAACTCTTTCTTTATATCCCCTACCGATAATCAAGAAATTGAAACCATAATAACGAATATGAAAGTAGACAGTTCCCCAGGCATAGACGGGATAAGCAACCGACTCCTGAAACTCGCCAAGTCCTCAATCTTTGAACCTTTGACTATTATATGCAATCTTAGTTTGGAGACAGGGTGCTTTCCAGAGACATGGAAAACTGCTGCCGTTGTACCAATACATAAGGGAGGTGACAAAGGAAGTTAATCTAATTATCGCCCCATCTCATTTCTATCCAGCTTCTCTAAGATCCTGGAAAAGCTAATGAATAAGAGACTCGTAGACTTCCTGGAGAAAGAGGGCCTATTATCGGACAGACAATTTGGTTTCAGGCAAAAAAAAACCACGGAGGATGCTGTCGCTCTCTTCACGAAGTTGGTCACTTCATACCTGGACAAGGGCCTTACAAGCGTGGGAGTATTCTTAGACCTGGCAAAGGCCTTTGATACGGTGTCCGTACCCATTCTGGTTCGGAAGCTCGAGTTGGTAGGAATCAGAGGAAAAGCCCTGTCCTGGTTTCAAAGCTACCTGACCCACAGACAACAATGTACCAAGCATGACGGTGCCCATAGTACACCAAGACCAGTGAATTACGGGGTCCCGCAGGGGAGCATCCTTGGGCCTACCCTATTTATAATCTATTTAAATGACCTGCTATACCTTCCTATCAACGGGGCCGAGATAATCTGCTATGCAGACGACACGGCAATATTGTTTCAGGGAAGCTCATGGGCTCAGTGTCTGGATACAGCTCAGGCAGGTCTTGCAACCCTTTCCGAATGGCTCACAAGTAACCTTTTAACATTAAACGCCAGTAAGACCAAGATTTTGTGTTTTCATACAACTAGGGCTTCCGCACCTCCAAACCAAATGAACCTCACCCTTCACCTCTTAGGTTGTAGACAAAGACAGGGTAGGGCAGGTGATACCTCAATAACCTCATGCAACTGCAGCTCAATCGAAAGAACAGAAAGCATCAAATACCTGGGCGTCATCTTAGACGAGAAATTAAACTTCGGGAAACACATAGAAGCAGTGTCAGCACGGGTACGTAAAATGGTCTACACCATGAAAATGCTTAGAAATTCGGCAAACAAATTTTTACTGAAAGCGGTGTACCTAGCGTTATGTCAAGTAATTATTATGTATTGTATAATCATTTGGGGAGGTGCGGCTACAACCCTGCTGATAACCCTTGAAAGAGCTCAGAGGTATGTTCTCAAGGTTATGACCAAGAAGCCCAGACTCCACCCGACAGCTGCTGTGTACAGAGAAACGCAGGTACTCACTGTGCGCAAACTGGCAATTGTGAGGTTGGTTGTTGCTATGCATCGCAAGGTGATCACATGCAAAGATTACGACTCAATGCTAAAAAAACGAGTGCTAACACTGCTAACGCTGCCTACTCCCAGAACGAAATCGGCTTTTGCAAGAAGATTCCCCGAATTTCTTCTTCCACACGCTTACAATGTTGTTAGCAGGAGGTGTAACCTTAGACACTGCTCTGCCTCTGAGGCCAAAATAATAGTGACAAAGTGGATCCAGCCTATTGATTATTATGAAACTGAAAAAATACTGAGGGTTTTCTAACATACACACACACACACTCATACACACACACTCACTCTGTCACACACACACACACACACACACACACACACACATAATTGTTATTAACTCAAGTACCGAAGTATTATATAGTAAATTAGTGTTAAGCCATCCGTCATTCTAATTAGTAATAGCGTAGGACTTATACTCAGAACTGGTAATTGTAACAAATGGACCCCACGTGACAGGCCGAGCCTAGTGTGGTGGTCATGGGCAACGTATGTGAATGTAAGTTTTGTGGCAAATAAACAATATTTTATTTTATTTGTTTGTAGGTATTCGGTGAAACTCTGAGCTCAGTCCCGGACAGCGGGGGCCCCCGCGCGCCGACCGTGGGCGAGGGCGAGGGCTGGGACGTGCCGCGCCTGTCCCCCGCGCAGGAGCCGGCCGTCGACGCGCTCGTGCGCGACATGAGCGCCGCGCTGCGCGAGAACAAGGTACCAGGGGCGCAGAATACCTGAGGAGACCAGGTTTCCCACCTGTTTTTACTGTCATACTTTTACAGTTATTATTCTTACTACTAAAATAACTAATGTCTAACGGCCTAGTCCCAACTAAACTTTAGGTTTGTACTCATGATAAGGATAAACATGCAGGGAAATACATACACAGTACTGGCGCTCATCATACAAATATTTGCCCATATCGGGAATCGAACCCAGACCGCTATCTTCGTAGACAGAGTCACTACCAACTAGGCTAAACGTTCGTCAAATGTGTACGGCGGTGAGATTCCAGTCGGGGCTGACCCTGGCGCAACAACACGTGTTCATTTGTGCGAGAGGTCGAACAAGATACCAGGGCGGCATAATACGCGAGTAGTGTGGATGTCCCCGGCCCTACATCACGCGGTCAACGCACTTGTGCGATTGAGGCGTTGCGGCAGAACAAGTACCAGGGGGGCAGGATACATGAGGAGTCTAATTCTTCTAGATGAGAGTACCCAATTAATGCCGCATGGCACAGGAACATGCGGTCAAGGTACTTGTGCGTGACGAGGTGACTGGAGCAACTAGATATCAGGGCGGCAGAATGTATGAGGAAAACTGACACGAGGCGCGGATGTTCAATGACGTTATGTTTTGTAATCAGTGCACTGGCCGGAAGCACGCCGTGCGCAATAATGGGATGACTAGGTACTAGGCTATCATGAGACGCGAAGTGGTTTTAACATTTATATAAAAGCTTATGGCAAAGATGATTCAAATGTGCATGATAGGGTTTAGTCGTGTCAAATACAGTGATTAATAGTATATTATGCAACTAGTGAATAAAAGACGGATTTAATGCGAGGGCCATAGATGACTCTCGAGCAAGTGAAGGATAGAGGGAGTGATTCAGGATGATTGAATCACGAGCGTAGCGAGTGATTCAAGTGTTAGAATCCTGAGCGACGCGAGTGATACATGGCCCTCGATATAAATCCGTTTTATTCAAGAGTTGCATACTAAACTTTATACCATGACTACGAGAAAAAGAAAGATTTAAGCGAAAATAGATATTTAATGACGAAAAATGGAAGGTAAAATTAATTAAAATGCACATTAAAATTGGAACAAATGTTTTATTTATTAAGAAACACTAAATTTTATGTTCGTACAACTTTCAGTATTCAAAATGGCGCCAATTTATTTTTCCTTGTATTTTTCACAGAGAGAAAGGCAAAAGACATCGATCCATACAGCATATGGCGCCAATTTACCTACTAATGACAGCAAATAACACAAAACTTTTTTAATGCTAAACTCTTTGTGGTTAATGACGACCAATCAAATCTCGAGGAGGAGTTTGTATCGCGTATTTTATGTTCTAAATTCAAACACCAAAATAGTGAGTAAAAGTGCTTTTTATTCACTGTTTTGAGTGAATAAAATAAGCCTTTAATAGGGGGAATGGTATAAATATTATAATTGGTTTTTGTACATTTTATTACCAGATATCAGACATCGCGACGTCCAGCGTAATGGAGCTGTACGGATACAAAATTACATGTTTGGAACAAAGTCTGCATTCGCACTGGGTCGCGTTACAGGTAATCCAAGTTATACTATCTCCCCTCATGTGCTATTTATGGATATATCTGCACAACTGTTGAAAACATTGCTTCAAACAGCTGTGTTGGTTGACACATGGCAAATATTTTTTGATTCTGTAACGAAAATAGAATAAGAATGGTTTAATTTTAACTTAAAACGTTTACAGTCCTCATACAAAATGTGTCAACTTCCTCGTAAGTACAGCACGTCGTAAGTGCGTATTTGGTCATTTCGTAATGACCCATTTGTGGGGCACGGACTTGTGGATAAAGTTCGTCGTGACCTATAATGGGGCACTGGACTGTGAATTTGTTAAATGCTATACAAATATTATAAAAAAATCACATCAAAATGACGTAATGTTTGTTCAGGGTGCGAGCGAGCAATTACAACACTCACTAGCGCAAGCGACCAACTCTTCTCAGCATGATGTCCTGTGTACCATGCAGATGCAGAATGAAAAGTGAGTGACTTTATTACTTAGTCATTTATGAGATATTCTCTAAATTATGGTAAAAACTGCATCAAAATCTATCGCGTAGTCTATAAGAACTAAACGGATTCTATACTACACTCGGGAGCAAAGAACTCGTGCCACCGTTGCATTTTTTACGTCGATGCTAATTATGTAAAGGTCTTAAGTGTTATCATGAGAATTCGAATGCCATATGATAGGTAATTTTGTCTTCTATCGAATGACACATTTTTATGTGGTGGGGATGAATATTTTCAGTCATTTCAGGGCCGAAAACCGCAAGGCCCTCAAAATGCTCACTTTAGAACCGAACAATACAAGGGAGAAATTAAAAAGTTTTATGAAAATTAAAACAAATTATCGGTTTTTAATAACGTGTATTGCCTCCTCTAGCCAATCGACATGCACGCATGCGATTTTTCATTGAACGCACGAGTTTTTGATAAAAAAGTCTTGAGGTATGCCCGCCCATTCTTCCTCGATCGCTGTCTTGAGCTGATGCAGAGTCTCAGGAGCGGGATCTCTGGCCCGGATTCGCCTCTTGAGCTCGTCCCAGACGTGCTCTATCGGGTTCAAGTCCGGGCTTCGTGCTGGCCAATCCATGGTAGGGACATTAACCTCTCTTAGGTACTCCTGAGTGATCCGGGCTGTATGTGGTCTGGCGTTATCTTGCATCAGCATGAAGTTTTCACCGATGTAGCCAGCAAATGGGACCACATGTTCAGCGAGGACCTCTTCAATGTACCGATGAGCAGTCAATCCTCTTGAATTCGCCCCGACACCAGGCCCAGTGACGAACACAATGTCTGTCTTCGCATCCAAAGAAATGCCGGCCCAGACCATTCATGAACCGCCTCCATATGCGACTCGTTCTTCGATGCAGCATTGTGAAAATCGCTCTCCAGGCCTTCGATAGACGCTCTCCCTGCCGTCATTGCCAAAAAGACAAATCCTGCACTCGTCGGAGAAGAGTACTGCCCTCCATTGCTCAAGGGTCCAGTTTTCATGTTCCTGAGCAAAGCGAAGACGTGCTTGACGGTGACTCGGGGTGAGTTTAGGGCCATTTGCAGCCTTGTGTGAAGTTAAATTCTTCTCTGCCAGTCTTCTTCTAACAGTCCATCGGCTGATGGACACATTCCCGGTCTCTCGTAGCTTCTGCTGAAGCTGAACAGCATTGTGTCGTCGATTCCGTAGCGAGTTGACAACAATGAAGCGGTCATCTTGCTCCGAGGTAGAGCGTACCCGGCCAGTGCCAGGACTTCTGGAGAACGCACCAGTCGCTTGGAACCTCTGGAACACACGTTGGACAGATGAACGCGTCAGGTTCAGTTGTCGGGCCACTTCACGTTGACCCAACCCAGTTTGCAACAGAGCAACTGCTTGGGCGGCTTCAGACGGGGTAGTATCCATGTTTCTTCAAGGTTTTCCAGTATAATCGAGCAGAGTTGTGTTCAGGATAACGTATCATAAACAAATGATGTAAAAACAATTAAACAAAATGGTTTTATACCTAATCAGTACGTGGCACAATCAGTATGTGCACTAACGAGTTAATTAGAGGGTGGGTATTGTTATTGAACACAATGAAGGGAAATACCCATCCCCACCACTAAAAAATATGTCATTTGATAGAACACAAAATTACCTATCGTATGGCATTTGAATTTTCATGATAACACTTACGGCCTTTACACAATTAGCATCGACGTAAAAAATGCAACGGTGGCTCGATTTCTTTGCTCCCGACCGAGTGTATTTATAGAATTATAGCCATAGTCCGCGTATATTAAAAAAAAGTAAGGCGCCATATCTACAAGTTATCTCGTATCTACATTATGTAAGTTTGTAAATGTTAATTTATCAAATTATGCCGGCTTTAAATAATCGTTGTAGCGTCATATCTTCAGATTTCAAGTGTTCGATTTATTTCTTGGTTCTTATAATCGGGTTGTTTATGTTTTATTGAATTATTTGAAGCTACAGAACTCAAATTTCAACATAGTAAAGTGGTAGAATGCTCGCCTGCCACGCGGGCGGCCCGGGTTCGATTCCCGGCCGATGCATTTCTATATTTTTTTACGTGCTAGAAAAATATTTCTTAATTATTTAGAAATGATTTGAGTATGTAAAAAAATATATTAAAATTAATTAATGTTGTTTTTTTGTTTATAAACATTTCGTGTAACAAAAAATTTAAAATGTTTATTTTGACTTATTCATTCCATGACTCTTTTATATTTTATCGTACAAAACCGTCGTAAGTATAATATAAAGGGCATTGGGTAAATTTGTTTGAAGAATATTGTCATTTTATTTTTCAGTGGCCACGGATGATTGTTACATAGTTATTTAGAGGACCTCGAAATACACATAGATGTATATAATTTATGGCGTTAAATAGTATCGGAGCGGAGATACCTATTAAAGATTTAAGTATTCAGTTTTGATACTCAAAGTACGCCCAGGTATGAATATTATGTAAATATCTCGGCTCCGATGCACTTAAGAGCATTACATTACATTACAAAATATGTTTATTTTGAATAATTCTATCATAATTTGCCACTTTTACGAATGGCCGCTCACCTTGAATCAGAATCAGAATCAGAATCTTTATTTGTTAAAAATAGGTAGGTACATACAGTGATGGTGATTTGTTTTACAGGTTGCGTTCGCTATGTCTTACCTGCAAAGGCAGGGTGTACAAATTTTCCGTGTGCATGCAGCATGCGAAGTACTTTTACAAATAGTCAATGTTATGAACAGTAAACAAACAAAAATAAATAAATTATATCTCATGTCAAATAAATTCTAATTATGTAACAGTTTAGTCTAATTTAAATACTCTGCAATTGAATAATAACATTTAGTAATTAATAATTCGGTAAATTTCTTCTTAAATAATTTTAAATCTAGATTTACAATGTGTTTAGGTATTTTATTATATATAGATGGGGCCATGCCGAGTAGGCTATTGGCTAAAAGGGCCGTTTTCCCCGCGGGCGGCCACCACAAATAAATGGGGATTGCATTTAATGAACAACGCTACTTCTAGTATGTACAATGATGGCAACGTGAGAAGGTTCAATGATTTGAAAGCAGGGACACAACTCTCTTTAGGCTTCAGACCCAACATAGCACGGATACACCTTTTTTGTGCTTTAAAAACAATATCTTTATTGACTGAATTGCCCCAAAATATAACACCGTATCTTAAAGTTGAAGCCACTAACCCATGATAAGCACTGATTAGCACTTTTCTGTCTACTATTTTTGATAGTTTCCTTAGTACGTATGCTGATCGATTAACTTTTTTACTGACTTCTTTGACTTGTGCCTTCCATTTTAGATTACTGTCCATAATAATTCCTAAAAGTCTACATTCGTGAACATTCTTTATTTTTGTACCTCTATAGTTGATGTCAAAATTGTTAACTAATATTTTTTGATAAAATTGCATCGTATTGGTTTTATTAAGATTAATTATTAAATTATTATTATTGTATTGTATTATTATTAAAGTATTTTTGAAAATGTATGACTTTTACGAATGACAACAGTTTTACCCAAACCCCTTTATATACTATTTGCAATCGGTACTTTTTGTACGTGTACTTGATAATTTATTGTTGTGAATGGATGGATGGATAATTGGACATGTGGATCTATAGTTATCTGTTTAGTTATGCTTATTTGAAATGATTATGTAAATACGCCATACGATTAAATACTTAAATGTATTGTCCACATGGTCCACGCACGCAATACTACAGTTTGTCTTAGATACCGTAAAATGGGGTGAATAGAGTATCGCGGGGTGAATAGAATTGCAATCTAAAATAATTTATAAATTGTTACTAATAAGAACCAGTGTTACATTGACAAGACTTTTGGATAATTACGTTAAAATCTCAGTCTTATAATTAAACGAATATGCTTTATTTTAGGCTGTGTTCCTATTCACCCCGCGAAACTCTATTCACCCCATTTTACGGTACCTACTGCGTTTTTGCTTAGGACGGCACAATGGCGGCTGACGTCAAAACAATACCTTAGGTCAAAGACGATATGGTTTTAGCACATAGAATACCGGCTTGAACATCTATTTCATAGAACATGTTACATGTTAAGACTGCGCCGAGCGTTCGCCGGATGTACAGTGGCGCCCTCATTACTTTTATTGTGTTTTCTAATAAACTAAAGTATTTACTTGAAATTTGTCGGTGTGTTTTTGTACTACAAATGAAAACACAACTTATAGGGTATATCATATACCTAGTTTAATAACAATTCAACTTCGAGTTATCAACTTAACGGAAAAAAGTGGCCGCCTTTTCCCGTTAAGCTGAAATCTCAAAGGGTAATTGTTATTAAAGTTTGTTACGTATCCCATAAATTGTGTTTTTACTTGCACTACAAAAATGCATAGTCTGATTCCAAGGAAATTCTTTAGTTAATTAGAAAACACAATAATAGTAATGAGGGCTCCACTGGGCGCTCGGCGTTTGCTCGGCGCAGTCTTAATAATTTTAGTATTTTCGTTTGGATATAGTCAAGTTCAGTTCTTTTGTATCGTCTGGCAGATGATTGAATAGTTTTGCAGCCATTACATAAATACTCTTGTTATAATATCTATACCCTCCTGAGACCCGGGTCCCTAAAATATTACTTGTCATAAAGACCTAACTTACTATCTATAGAACAAATTGGCAACCATCATCAAGTCCTGACAATTCATAAATAAATTATATCATTATGACCGAACTACCTATTAAAAGAACAAAATCGAGTATTTCAAATTTACCGCGAATTTTTAGAAGAAACAGCATTATCTCCATCGTCATATATTTGTCTCTATCCCACGAATCGAATCAAGCGAAAGAAAGAGACCATATTTATTCTTAGTAGCCAGCAACAGGTGACAATGGCGGCACATCGAAAACAACGTTAGTAAATCCCTAAATATTTCGTAGAAATATTAGTATTTGTGTGAATAAAACTGTTTTATTTTGTTATTGAATATGTAATATTTATCAGTAAATGATTATTTTTGACACGCACGCGGCGTACACGATTTTATTTGGAGGAATTTTAATTTGTTCTTTATAAAGTGCGTTCGGTCATTGTACATAAAATTAATAGCATAGGTACAAATTAAAACACAATAGGGTACTAATTTTGTTGTTATTATATTTATTTCGTTAATGTTATAGTGTAAAGTGATTTACCTTTTTACAAAGGTAGGTAACAAAAACGTCGCGGGATTGTAAGTCATATTTATATATACATGTTAAAATAACGGACCTAAACCCCGTGAAATTGTATCCTAAATCCGATTCCTGGTTATTAATATTTAACTACTGGTAAAACCGCAAGTAATACAAAAAAAAAATATACTTAGCGTTACGCGACGTGGATATTTATCAATAAATGTTTGAGTTAAATTTTCCATTTTGTGTTGTCTTTTGTTGATTTGTAACATGTATGGTTAAAAAAATTCAAATAAATGACAAATGACCAATGATCTGTGTTGTTTAGCAACCAATATTACCTACATTTACTCTTATATACTAAGACCGAATGTTCTTTAAAAAGAACAAAAGTTTTATAACTTTCATTAAGTGCAAATAATTTTTTTTTTTAAGTTAATAATGTTTGTTCTAGCAAAAATTCCATAGACAAGTATAAAACAGTAAAAATCGGTGTTAAAAGTTCAGGACTCAGTCACAATATTGTTTTTGTTCTTTTTGAAGAACACTCGGTTATAATGCCATCTTATATGTAGTAATACCCAGGACTCAATGGTGAACGCCATTTTGTTCTTTTAAACGACACCTGGGACTCAGGAGGATAAACATATTGCTACTTGTTTGACTCGGTGATTTAGCAATACAGACAACTCTAAATATTGAATATTGCTGTATGAGACACTAGCAGCCCGTGTAGTCGCCGGGTATTTGACCGAATTGTATATTCTAGGCATAAAAAAACGATAGAGAGTCTACACAAGCAATTGGACGATGCTGAAACGGCGATCCGGGCTTTCCGCGCGAAATTGGTCGCCGAGAAACTCGACAAGGAGAAGCAGAAGGAGCTGCTGCAGAACGAGTTGAAGCACAAACTTAACGTGAGCTCTACCCAACTAGCAAAAGTAAGTACTATACAAGTCCATAGAACGTTTCCAGAAACACGAATTAGTGTTTCATACATGTCCTATAAGGTTGATGTAAACGTTTACCCAGACAGGTTTTGGCACAGTTATATCGCAATTTTGTGACATAACCGTGTTATTGTGGCTCCATAAATCACACTTTAGAACTATAGTTATAATAAAACGGGGTCGTGTAACACTTTTTAAGGTTTTAACAGTGATTGTTGTGCCATTTACATCACAAAAAAGTTACAAAAAAGTAATCAGAGTTCTGTTAATGGACTTTTCAGTCCTATATTAGAGATCAGGGAGCTATTATAGTTCATCCGGAAAGTTGATGTGAGTTGTGTGACGGTGCGTACTGCTCCGAATAAAAATTAATAAAGAACCATTAAAAAACAGACTCGGTCGGTCATGCCGCCATGCCGAAAATTAGGGTTCCTTAACACATCTTAAACCGAATAAAAAACCTTTGATGTCATAGGTACTTACGTGTGATTTCTTTGATTGGTGTCGGGTGAGTAAACTTGTTATACCAAATGAAGGGCGTCACGTAATTACAAAAAATAATGATATTATTTGGTGGTACATGTACCTACTCATCTAATTTGCAATGTATGCTATGCTACTTACAGCGTCACTTTTCTTTTTTCCAGTACGTGCAGTAAAATGGATGTCGACTGCTTTCTAAGGAAAGATGATTTTATGCGCCAATTTGATTTGCATACTTGGCCTTGGATACTTACACATTTTATATTGTCCGAAAAATGTCACGGTTGTGGGCGCGACACTGATTCATTTTTGCCATATCACTTTGCTTTAAATAAAAAAGATATAAAAATAATCATAAAGCTCAATTTTTTCTGGTGTAAAGGTTGTTGTATGGCTGTGTATGACCATTATATTCACGATGAATGTGATTATTGTTTTTATAACTGATAACCGTTAGTTACCGTAGCTTATAAATAATTATATACCTACACTAAAGATGGGCCACTTTCTATAGAAATTCTTTCTAGGTCCTAATTTTATTAAGACTTTATAATTTTAGGCATTAAATACGCAATAGTTAGTCATTTTTAGGAAGATAATTTTAATAATTATGAATAAAAAAATCAATTGTTATCGAATTGCCTATCTATATTGCCCATTTCTTTAAACTGTCACGAAATTCTTCGTCTTTATCTTCTGTGAAGTCGTCTTCACTTTCAAAAAAGTCACTGCATTTTTGATCACTATCGTCACTATTTATAAAGTCACTACTCATACCTACAAAATCTTGGCCACAAACATTATTTGCTGGAGTGGTGTCGTTCGTATTATTATTTTGTACGGAACCCGGCCTTGCTTCATTCACTTCGCTTTGATGGTTACTGTTGTTATTGTCAATGGACGTAACATTACGCGTGAAAGCTGACGATTGTTGATATTTTTTCTTAACCTTATTTCGGAATGCACCACTCCTCTTGAATCTTTTCCAGTCGCTTAAATCCTTTTTTTTTTTACTTTTTAATAAACAGCGTGATAGAGCCTAGTATAACAATTACACCAATGTCTGTCTTGTTCTAAAAAAGTTTTGAAATTTCTGCTAATGGACATTTTGGCTGATTCTTAGTGGCCAAATGCCACTTTTATCTATCAGAAAACCCCATTAAAAGTATTTAAATCTCTTTAACTCGACTATGAGACGTAGCAGTTACCAAAACACTGATTTCAAGACCTTTCAGTGTTTTAATAGTATCCTCGGGGCAACTATAGTATATATCCTATAATAGGTATTTGAAAATGTTTATTTCACAAATCCGATAAATAGCAGTGTTGAAAAAATCAACAATAGTACATTATTATCCTATAATAGTATTTTTTTTACAATTTTAGTACTTGCACCATAATACTCATTTGGAAGCGACAATAAACACAAATTTGCGCTAAAACGATACCATCTATAGCTTTAATAGGACAAGGAAGCTCTTTAGTGATATAACAGAATCACTTATAGTGCAGCGTTAAAAGCATGATTTGGGAATGTAATGTAAACGTTTACATAACTTTTTAACAGTACTAAAGTGCCGTATAATATTATACAGCTGAAAAGTGATATAAGACGCTTTTATAAAACACAGGGTCATAACAAAAACCTTAATGACGCTTTAATAGGACTCTTTAGTGATAAACTGATTTCTTAACGGACTATGTTGCTGGTTGGGTATTGTTTGGCCGAATTTTCGTTTATCATAAACATAATAATGCATTTTATTTATTAATTGTCGATTTTATTTTCAGTGTATAGAAGCTGATATGAATGCCATGGATAGTGAGAGCCAAGAGAAACTAAATAAAGCTGAACAGGAAACGAAAGCTGTTCAAAAGTTGCTGGAGCAAGAGGTAAGCCTGGATACATTGGTCGCAAGTTTTATTCATGGTATCTATAGGTGTAGTAAAAAGCCTCTTCACTAAAAACATCGTTTGAACTCGCATTGCGCTAGAGGGCAGTGTCTTCGAGAATGCGAGAGTTTTTGATATAACTTGTAGAAGATATCGCACTTAATGGGATATACTGCCTTTTTTATCATTGATATGTTAGAAGAGCAAAGAAAATCCTGTTAAATATGGCTTGATAGTAGCTTTTTTCACAATTAAAAAGTACTACCCTATACTCTTTGAGTTTCCCAATTTTTATATGCATATAATTATGTACGTATTTATGAACCGACGACGTGGCTAAGGTTGCGGGAAACCGTTAGATGCAAAAGGTGCTGGGTCTAGCAGTGGACGTCTTTCGGCTGAAATTATGATGATGATGTATGTTTTTACCAAAGGGCTTATTACCCCCGTCTACATACGCCTGAAAACATTGGGGTAAGGCTAATATAAAAATAATCCTCAGACGAATAAAAACAACGAGTTGGTGACAGTCCTGATCAAGTTTGAAGAGAGGGTGCAGCAACAGAAGAGGGACATGGAGGACGCCGCCGCGGTCGAGCGCTCGCTCCGGAAGGAGATGGAGATGAAAGAGTTGGTGAGTTGAGACATGATTCATATATCATTGTATTAAAAAAACCGGTCAAGTGCGAGACGGAATCGCGCACCGAGGGTTCCATATTTAAGATATTATGAATTTTATTTCGATAATTATAATTTTCTCATAAGGTTAATTTTGACTAACCTAACTTTTAATACAGATATATAAACGTTTTGGATTTTTGCCACAAAATTTGAATTTGACGTAAAATATAAATGATTATCTTTTCGTTAACAATTTTTCAGATTTTTTTTCAAGCTTTTTATAATGACCTTAAAAAAGTGACAACACATAACAACCACCAACTAACACATCAAAATAACACTGTAAGTTAAATTTAGGCGGAAATTGCTTTCGGATCAACGATAATTAGACTAACCACGCACTAATTCCGGTGCTAATATTCTAATTGAGGATAGGGTTAAAGATTAACATTTGCCAAACTTCAAAATGTATTTGTGTTTTTTATATCCTAGCCAATTCATATTTGTATTTGCTTTATTTTGTTTCCTCTTGTCAGTGATTAGGGTTTCCTTTATAATGACAGGATTTAGGTTATTTGTTATCTACAAGTATTTAGTCATTTAAGGTTCTAAAATGTTTTACTATGATGCATGACATGATGAGATTACATTTTTTTTAAAGTGAAGAAATTTTAGTTGGTTGTAAGGTAGGGCAACTTCGTAAAACCAACCATATCTCTTAATAAATATATGATTTGTCGCACTTACCCCGTCGACGCACTTGTACAGTCACCGGCATAAATTAGTTATCATTTATGAACCTTGTCACTTTAACGTCGTGTTTGAAATGTCATACGAAATTGTCAAACGATTAAAAGCGACAAGGTACAGAAATCATCACTTATTTATGACGGTGACTGTACCACGTGACCTTAATCGAAATTTAATCGATGTTTTAAATCCGATATGTGTGTTGTATAGACTGAATTTTCTAAACATGTCCACAGATTATTAAAAACCATGAGAAGACGATTCTCGAGCGCGAGAACCGATTGTATCAGCTCAACACGCAGCTGGAGGAGATGAAGCGGGTCCAGGAGATGGTGGCCAAGCTCATGGCCAAGAGGGCCTCCTCGCCCAGCAAATCATCCTAGCACCAGGTCAGTGTGGGTTTTACATACATTTGATCACGCCTGTTTCCCAGAGGTACCGTCCCTACCGGCAGAGAACACTTTTTTCCACCAGTTACGATCCTGACAAATCTCTTTCAATTATTCCACGTTCATACATCGAGTCATGCATGCATATCCGTTTTGGTTTTTTTTTTTTTTTTTTATGGCATCGAGTAGACAAACGAGCACACACGCCACCTGATGGTAAGTGGAAACTGTGACCCATAGACATTCGCAATCACAAGACTGCAATGCAATCCTAAGACTGCAAATGCGTTGCCAACCCTGAGGCTAAGATGGAATGCCTCTATGCTAGTCATTTCACCGGCTGTCTTATCCCCAAACCGGAACACAACAATGCGAACACTGCTGTTTGGCGGTAGGTTAATGGATAAGATGGTGGTGGCGATCCGGACGGACCCTGCACAAGGTCCTACCACCCGCAAAACTTACCCGTGTACGCGTTTTACCGCGTACTTATTTAACTTTCGCTCTTTCGTCAATCGTCTTTCATCCATCCTTTCCAAATGACCAAACCATCGAAGCTAGAGATGTGCCGAGAATCCTCGAGAACGATGCTGCTTTTGTATGGAGAATGTCGAGAATTCTCGAGAACGGCACATCACTCGAAGCATGCCCTTTTCAATCTTGGTCACTTCATTTTCTTTTATTCCACATTTCTCTCTGATCTTTTCATGAGTTATATTTCTAATAAAATATTCGCCAATCTGTTACACAGTTTGTTGGCGAGTGAAGCGCTCAAACTTGTAAAATTTCGCTCTGTACGTCTCTTTCGTCGATTTTCTTTCATCCATCCTTTCCAAATGACCGAACCATCGAAGCATGCCCTTTTCAATCTTGGTCACTTCATATTATTTTATTCCACATTTCTCTCTGATCATTTCATGAGTTATATTTCTATTAAAATATTCGCCAAACTGTTACACAGTGGCGAGTGAAGCGCTCCAACTTGTAAGCTAATCATGCGCCTGGGCATAGTACATACATACATACATACCGTCACGCCTTCATCCCAGAGTGGGGTAGGCAGAGCTACAGAATTACCAAACTGGGAATAATAATTCCTCACCCTCAAAATATGATGTAGACAACTGGGAATAACTAAACTTCTCAAATAAACTTTAATTCTCAGCTGTTCGCACTCTTTAATTTGACTCGTGTTCGTTTAATATCTACTTAAGAGCTAACACAGTTGAGTCAAATTAAAGAGTGTGGACAAAGGGTAGGAATAGCCACTCCATAGCATATAATCTATACTTGTAGCTATTTTGAATGGAACAAATTATCTTCAATTTTTGGAAAATGATCTTCCAGTACTATTAGAAGAGACACCGTTGGCACTGAGACAAAGGATGTGGTTCCAACAAGATGGCTGCCCGGCACACTACGCTCGACTAGTCCGCGAACACCTCAGCAACACATTCCCCGAGAGATGGATTGGGCGATTAGGACCAATTTTATGGCCACCGCGTTCCCCGGATCTAAACCCATTGGATTTTTTTTATTGGGGAACTTTGAAAGACAAGGTTTATGCAAAACCAATAAGATGTGAAGAAGAATTGCGGCAGCGTGTATTCGACGCAGCCCGGACCATATCGGGTATTACTTTAAGAAAATTGAGCCGAAATTTTTTGAGACAGTGTAATTTATGTATTAGAGTCCAAGGCAGACAATTTGAACATTTATTGTAACTAATTTTAAGTGTTAAAATAAATCATTGAAAGTTAAACCCGTTTTTTTGGTCATCAACTTTTATCCACCCCTTGCAGGTACAAAGCCCAAGGTGGAGGGGTCCAGATAAAAAGCCACACGTGAGATTAGTCACCGATATCCTTCAAAAGGGAGATGAACATTATTTCCATCTCTTTCGCTCACGTGCATTTGGCAAATAATAAGATGTTTAGGCCTCAAATGCGATATCACATCGTAAGGCATTGTTTTTAACTTATAAACTCCATGTTCACAACCGGCGTTTATCCCGACGTACTGAAAAGCACACGGGTATGTCCAGTTTATAAGGGAAAGGGAAATAGGAGTTCCGTAGATAATTATAGACCCATATCTATAGTGCCCAATATTTCAAAAATTATTGAATCGATCTTATCAAACTCTTTAATGCGGCATCTTGAGACAAATGACTTACTGACTGACAAACAATATGCCTACAGGCGCAATAGGTCCACTACTGCGGCAGCCCGTGAAATCTACGACTGTATTGCTACAGCTCTAGATGACAAGTATAAGGTGGCAGGGATCTTTTGCGACTTGTCAAAAGCATTTGACATTATTAATAACGATTTGCTCCTAGACAAAATTCAACAATACGGCATTAGAAACACTACTTACAAATTGTTTAAATCCTTCTTAAGCGGCAGAAGGCAGACAGTTCAGGTGAAAATAGATGGAAAAAACTTGAAGTCGATAGCAGGGAACGTAGAGGTCGGCATTCCGCAGGGTTCGGCGTTAGGGAATACCCTATTTTCAATATTCATTAACGACCTCCCATCCTCTGTCGCCGAAGGTCTGACGGTGCTGTTCGCCGACGACACCACGGTGGTGGTGAGCGCATGCACGTACGAGCAGCTCGAGCAGAGAATAGCTAGCGTGTGCGCGCACCTTCACAGTTGGTTCTCTGCAAATGGCCTCGTCCTCAACGTGGCGAAGTCCAGCGTGACGCCGTTTCAGAGTCCAATACCGCATTGCGTGTCATGTACTTTTCTCGGGTTTACATTGGATGCTAAACTAAACTGGAAAAACCACATATCTAATCTGTGTGGAAAACTTGGTAGTGCAGTATTTGCACTACGCAAGCTCAAACCAATAGTTTCCGATGATGCACTGACCCAAGTATATTTTGCTTATTTTCATTCCATTTTATCTTATGGTATAATGCTATGGGGTAATTCTACGGACTCTAAACACGTCCTCACCTTGCAGAAGAGAGCTCTTCGTACACTGGCAGGGGTAAAACCGAAACACACGTGTAGGGAACTGTTTAAAAAATATGGTATAATGA
The DNA here is from genome assembly GCA_963966035.1 of Acleris laterana. Lineage (NCBI taxonomy): Eukaryota > Metazoa > Arthropoda > Insecta > Lepidoptera > Tortricidae > Acleris > Acleris laterana. Next base: position 75,423,437 of record OZ014438.1, on the reverse strand, counting down.
CGCACTATTCCCAGTATGTTTTTGACATCATAATGTATACTCGTCGCAACATAAATAGCTTCAAACGTGTGAACATCCCCGGCAGGGTCACCCGGCAGACGGGCCGCCTGCAGCGTGTGCCGCGGCGGCTGGCGCTGCTCGACAAAAACCCGCGCGTAATAGGCCCCGCTTTCTATGAGCGTCTACCCGCAGATATAAAAAATGAATCTTTGGATGAAAAATTTGGTCGCCGACTTAAAAATCTCTTATTAATTAAATCGCTATATTCTGTTAAAGAATATACTGACGATTAGTTATTACGTTATTATTAGCTATATTAAGTTGTTATTTTTATTACTTCTATTTAAATTCCGTATTTTGACATTACCAAATATTATTGTATTCTTGACATTTTGTGACTGTAGCATTTGAGCTATGTTTATTTTGTTTTTTTGTACTGGTTTATTTTGATCCATTATTATTATTATTATTATTATTTTTACACATTGACATTATTTGATTTTTATTTTTTATACTTACTGACGATCTTATTGTGAATTCATTATAACTATGCAACATATAATAATGTAATTTCCAATACGAAATAAATGACTAGGTACTACTACTACTACTACTACCTGACGGTTTGCGGCATCGGAAAAGTGTTATTGAATGCTTTTCTTATCGCAGTAAGATACTTGTATTGTACGATTTCTGAATCTGCATAACATGCTCAATTTTTAAACATCATTTGCTCGTTTCGTTTCTAGTAAAAACAAAACACGGCAGGTGGCAAAAGTTGAAATTAATGATTTACTGATCATTTAAATCGAGACTAATTCAATATTTTTCATAAATTTACATTAGTTATTGACAAAATAACACTTCTAATATCTTAATTAACTATCCCTGCCTCCCTACATGTAAAAAAAAATAACTTCGAGAGCTTTCCGACTGAATCCTGGCACAAACAGTGTTAAAAAAGGTGAACATTTATAAAAACCTTTAATTTGGCAATAACTCGAAAACCGTGCACATTTTACTAAGATCATGTTAGGCTGGTCCGGTAAGTACCTCTTAAGCTGACCTACCTCCGTTGTCAATGTGGGTTACCGATTTTGGGACACCCTGTATATACATCATAATATATAATACGAGTATACATACCATAACGTGAAATTAAATGACGTTAGAACAAATGTTGACATGACATGTCATGTATACAACATGACATAAAATAAAATAAAATGATAACAAGATCTCTATCAAAAAGAAATGAAGCGGATAGTACAAACGCACGCCCTCCACCTCAGCCCGCTTCGTCCAGCTCCTCGCAATCGTCGTCGGGTGGACGGGTGATGAGTTCGCCACTGCGCCCGACACCAGCGAGTCGAGCGACGAGCGCGGGCCGCCGCCTCCGCCGCCGCCCTCTATTACCAACCGACCAACCACTCTGTCCACCTAGGTGGACGGTTAGTAAGTTTTTTTCTTAACCAACAACCTAGTTGGTCGGTTAGAACAATTTTTTCTTAACTGCCAACCTAGTTGGTCGGTTAGAACATTTTTTTCTTAACTGCCAACCTAGTTAGTCGGTTAGAACATTTTTTTCCCAACTGCCAACCTAGTTGGGGGGTGGTTAATAAGTTTTTTCAAAATCGACAACTCAGTTGGTCAGATAATGGTCTAGCTACCCACCCACACTAAATATTTAATTCGTGAGTTTGTCGTTTATACAACGAAATGGTCAAGCATAATGGTTATAAGTACATACATAAATCAGTGAGTTATATGCACACATCATCTCTCATATTTCTCAAGAACCAGATTGATTGTGATTCTTATCTGGGACTTAATGAAGTACTTGACTATTATCAATAAATAATTACGTACAGTCAGCTGCAAAATTGCATGGACACCTTAACGTCGATAATCCTATGAGCACTCGATTTCAAGTTCGCAACAAATAAACTAGATGGCGCAGTTTACTGATCTAGTTCAATTGCTTATTACTGCAATTTCTTAACTACACAGCACTAGAATCGATATTTCGTCTTGTCAACCATATGAGATGGTGGCACAGTTTATAAGCTTCATGCGTAGGTGTGCTCAATGGATGGGAGTTCGAATCTCGTTAGTGGAAGCATATTTTTGTTTTTTTTTAAATATTATTTGCTTACGTTTACAATGATGGAACATAATAAATGCATTATTTAAAGCAGGAAAAATTCGTCATTCTTAAAAATGATACTACTTTTGTGGTTTAAAATCATTTACTTCTTATAAAATATTTGAGTATAATCAGTTTATCTCAATTTGACTAATTATTTACAACATTATAACAATTTTCCATCTAACTATTGAGGTCTTAGCTTAAGTATTCATTTCCGACATCGGAAAGATGATTGAAGCTTTCCCACAATAACTAGTAATAACAAATATAATTCAAAAAAATAGGGACCGGGTTAACGTAAAGTGCGCGGTTGTTTTATACTGTAAACATTTTTTTTTAATGAATTGAACTCTGCGATTGGAGCTGCGTGCGTATGACCCAAAAACAAAGCGTAGTAATTGCTTCGATGTATTGAATTAAAATAGGGAACGTCAACGCAAATGCGTTAAACACCTGCACCTGCGCTGCGCATAAAACAACCGCGTGCCTAAAGGTTAAACGCATTGTAATAGCTGTCTTTTACAGTTTTGATCATGATCAGTCATCAATAAATTAAAAGTTCTGCTAGCTCCATGAAATAAACCAAACACATTTATTAAACCAAACACACACCAAAAAAGTTAACATAGAAATAAAGTTGACAATTTAAAATAAAAACAAATTAACTCGGGCGTGTGACAAAGGGGGCAATAAAGTATTTCGTTAAAATATATGATTAAATATCATAACATAGCTCAGAAACTTAAAAACGGCAAAATAAACATTCATTTCGTTTATTATTATTAATGTTTTACGCAGTGATGGATGATGATGATGATGACGTGATACGTTAATCAAAACCCGGTCTCCACTAAATATATCACACAAAATATATATATAAGTGTAATTATTTGCTTAAACTTAATATCTAGTGTAGCCCCCACCTTGTTCGATCACAGCTTGCAAACGGGAGCGCATTGAGCCGACGAGATTTCTACACAGATCTGACCCGCGAATACTGTCCCATATTTTTAAACAATGAGCCTCTAAAGTTTCTGGTGTTCGCTCATTCTGTTTATCCCATCGTTGGACGATAACGCCCCACAAATTTTCAATGGGATTTAAATCCGGCGATCTAGCAGGCCAAGGAATAACTTTAATGTTATTTTCGTGCTGGCTAAACCACTCCCGCACAATACGCGAACGGTGTATCGGACAATTATCTTGCACGAAAGATATAATTGGCAACTGCTCTTCAGGATACACATTCCGAACAGTGGGCAACATGGTCTCCTCCAGCACTTCCACATAGTTCGCACTATTGGCTCGACTGGGTAGCCTCACTAGTTCTCCCGGGTCAGCTCCACTCATCCACCCCCACATGTTCACGCTGATGCGACCAGACTCCATGTTGGGCACTACGTGGCCGCTATTCCACCGCGTATTATTGCGACGCCACAGACTTAGACGTCCATGTTGACTCGATTTAAACGTTTTTTCATCAGTAAAGATGACATTAGACCAATCTAAATCCAAAAGCTCCAAAGCAAACTCTAACCTTGCTCTTTTGTGATTATCTGTCAGCGATGGTTTGACTGCGTGTCTACGATAATGCAGACCCTCACTGTGAAGAGCTCGACGGACGGTGTCCACGCTTGTGTCAAATAAACTGGCGTAGTGGTTAGTCGGTATAAAACCATTCTCCTCGTAATCCACCACCATGGCTAGACGCTGCGGCGCGTCTATAAGCCGTGGTCTGCCTGTTCTTTGACGGTGTAGCAAAGATCCTTCTTCTTCAAATCGGCGTACCCAAAGAACCACGGTTTTCCGCTATAACAAAAAAAAGAATAGTTAACCTATGAATATTAAGTTTTGTTTGAACAAAACACATCAAAAATACTTACGTTTACTCCTGTCTCTCTGGCTATATCTGATAAATTCTTGCCTTCGTTATGCAAGGCAATTATTTGCGATCTTGTAACTGAATCAATATTACAACGTGAACTCATTTTGATGAAATAATAACGCAATTAAAAACTCAGTAACCGTACGAGGAACAGTGAACAAAGGATTGTGCATAAGTTAAATGTAAAAACGAAACCGGTATTTATAAATTTTCATTCTACCCTCTTCTGATACTAACGTATTTCTTAGAAAGTAAGCAGAGCCGACTATAAACATAAACTGATAATATATTTTGACAGGTTATCAAAACGTTCGATGGTCGAACGGCATTTGGCATTGCCTATGATACAAGAGGTTCATAGTTCGATTCCGCTCGGGTAAAATGGATTTTGAATGTGTTTTTTAATAATCTAATCAATAATCCGAGTTTGGAAGTGTGGACTAAGAATAATAAAGTTGACAACTATGCAACTGCTTGGTTCTTGTGGAAAAAAATATTTTTCATATTATAAGGTAATGCAGCGCCATCTAGTGAGATCTGACTGAACCAGTAAGATTTACTAATAGCTGCTAACGCCCCACAAGCAGACAGATGGCGTCGACATTCACCTGCATAGCATTTTAATTCTCAATTGTCCATGCACTTTTGCAGCCTACTGTACCTCTTTCCTTTGCGACTATTATGATTACCTTTTTGTGCAACATATTTGATTTGGCTAATAATATACGTTCTTTATTTTGAAAATACAGAATTCTTTTTGCTGCATGCTTTTGTTTTGGTCCATTGTCAAAATAACATTGTTTGCTTTTTATATTGTGTGCAATAAATATAATACGAAAAATGAATGAATTACAATATATATCTAGAAACGGTGGCAGAGTATTACTTTGTGATGGCTACCAATACTTCAAACAAAAGGATTATAAAAACCAAAGTACGTTTTGGATTTGTGCCCAGCGAAAAAAAATTAAATGTATGGGAAATATTACAACTATGGTAAGTTATAACTTTAACATCTTTTGTTATCGATACATTTCTCTCCCTTTGACACTCTGAAACAAACATAGTTATTTACAGGGTGAAACCATCACACGGAGAAATGCACATACTTGTATTCAAGATTTCAACAAGAATGAACTGGACTTACAACTAGATTTGTGTGTAAAACGATGTAAACAATCTGATGATGTCCCTATACCTCAAATTTATCAAAATGCAGTCGGTTCTCTTCAGGATAGAGGTATAAACCTATTATGCAATGTCCCTCCATTTCGTAATATAAAGTCAAGGATGTATTATAATAAGAATAAAGAAGCGGGAGTGTCAAAAATAGTATGTAAAACTGTAATGGATGTTGAAGTGCCTAAGAAATTCAAGTCTCTATTATTGGCTGATTACCAGGACCATGACGAAGGAGTTCGCATATTAATTTTTTGTTCAGAAGAAGCAAAAGTTATTATGGGTAAAATAACCTCTTATTTTAGTGACGGCACCTTTAAAAGTTGTCCGCAACCATTTGCACAATTGTACGTATTACACGGAGATTTAGGGAGCACAGACAATAGTACAAATATAATTCCACTTGCTTATGCCTTACTATCCGACAAAACAAAACGTACCTATGAGATATTTTTTCAATTGATTAAAACAACAGCACCAAATTGGAACCCTTCAAAATATAAAACTGATTTTGAGGAAGCTGCTATGCAAGCTGTGCTAAATATTTTAGGGCATTTACCAGCTTGGAAATCGGGAAAAAAAAATCAGCTGCTTCATACATTTTGGTCGAGTACCTACCCCTGTTCTTGTTCTATGAAACAGCTGATTTTTTTTCCCGATTTCCAAGCTGGTTCCATAGGGAAAGTTGCTCATATTCGCTGGCAGAACACAGAGGTGATCACTTGTATCACGACCCCGTTAACACCCTGTATAAATAAATTGTATATATCAACAGAAACTTCTTTATTTTTACCTAAAGACAGTATGGTTTGCCGGTAGAACCAGATGGTTAGTCGGTTGATAATAGACGCGTATCAACTGACAAACCATTAATTAATTTAAAAGAAGTTTGTCGGTTAGGGCTAGTTATGTATATTACTAACCAACAAACTAGGCGGGTTGTTGGTTAAGAAAAAAACTTACTAACCGTCCACCTAGGTGGACAGAGTGGTTGGTCGGTTGGTAATAGAGGGCCGCCGCGACCACCTGCGCGACGTGGGTCACGTGGGCGACCACCGCTGCCGGCACGCTTGGGGCCTGCGGGGCATCCTGCTCCGCGCCATTGTGTATGAATAAGAAAATTTCATGTTAACAATAAGACAAATTATAAGATATATCAAAATACTCATTTTCTTTTTTTAATTTCAAAAGAGAACAAGAGATTTTCTTGGATTTTTTTTTTATTCAAAATACTGACAAGATGCACAAAGTTTCGCTTGTTATTTTTATGAATTTATGAAACTAAAATATAACGAATACATAAAAAACTGTTTTTTATGTACAGTCAGGCTAAAAAAAGGTTCGTCACTTTTCGACTCTATTTCAACACCGTTAAAGTCCAAAAGTGACGAACCTTTTTTTACCACGACTATACATATTTTTATGCCATAACTTAAAAATCAATCCCTTTTTAAGGTAGTTTCTTTGATGAAGTTTATAATTTTAATGGCTTTTAAAATTTACATTTATTTCGTTCAAAACAAGACACTTTAATTTATCCTTCATACATTACCCTGTAGAACCAATATCAAAATGATTATGTAGGTACTATAATAGTAGTTTATGCAATAGTTGTATAAGAGAGGTCAAAAAATATGAGTGGCGTGTGTTACGATGTGAGCCGAAGGCGAACATCGTAAAGGTAAGCGCCACGAGTGTTTTTTGACTTAGTTATACACCGTTGCATACAATACTTTTTCTACGACTAGGTTTCAAATGAAATGCAAAACTAAGCGAAAAAACTTACAAACGAACGAACGAAGTAAAGAACAACAAACGAGCGGGAAACAAGAAAATGACAAAATATGTGTCTATGGTTTACTTTGTTTTTAAATTGACGGAATGGAAAATAGAATTATTTACAATTCCAAAACATTTTAATTTGACCAATCAGAATACTTCACCAAATTAAATCCACCAATCACAATACACATCGACTGTCAAACGGAACGATAGGTTCTTTTAGGTACGTGTTTCTCTTTAACTAATTTAAATCTTTTAAAAAAACTTTGTACTTCGTATCAACCAACCAGAATACAGCTATTTTAAAATCGACCAATCAGGTAACTGAAATCATTTCCCAGAACATTAGGTGATTTATAGTCCCTATTTCACAATCGTTAAAATATGATTAAATCGATTGTGCAACGCTAAGCTTTGGCAGCTGGCCGTATCGTTTTATCTCAAAAACGCACAAGTGCTGTTTTGGGGCATAGACAAGATAGACTTTTCTCTGGATTATTCTGCGGACATATTATGTATGTTCTTATATTAATGTTCGTGACTATATAAATGACAGATAAAAGTACAGGAGTAGAAAAATACTTTTTCCCGAAATCTAGTCATAGGATATTAATGCAACCCAAGTTTTTTCGGATATATGTTCATCAAAGCATAGTACCAAAATAATATTGTTTTATAACAAATATACCTATTTCACTCAAAGTGGTAGGTACTTCGGACATGCTTTAAACAAAAGCGATGTTCGGGATTGTTCGGGCCAATTATTGTACGATTCCTTCCGAGTGAAACCTGTCAACAATGTTATCGAATGTTCCACCCTTCCATTAGGTACCTACGTGGGATGGCGTAGGTACAGAGGTTCGCAAAATTTGTAAAGGTGGCCAAAACGCAGCATTTCGAAACGCCTATCAATGAAAAATTAAATTTAAAATTTAAAAATCCCTCGACTCAAAACAGTCTGTAAAGATAAACCTCTAAAAAGTAAACAATCATAAGTATTGGCCCTATAAGTTTAATTATAAGTAGGTATTAATATTTTGATTCAAGCGTCGCCACGTCGGGGACCGCTAAGTAGCTGGGTATTTTATATTATTTAGTTTACTTAGCGGTCCCCCAATGCCTTGACGCTTGAATCAAAATATTAATACCTACTTATAATTAAACTTAATGGGCCAATACTCTTTATTTTTTTTATTTTTTCTTTACAGACTGTATTGAGTCGGGGGGTTTTTTTTTTTTTTTTTTTTTTTATACTTACGCTTTTTAAACTTTTCCAAATAAACAATTATGGTTATGACTATAGCTAGCAACGTCTCTGTAAACACATGAAATGAATAATAGGGGGTTAATAACAGAGATGCGATTTATTTGAAATACTTCTATTTAAAATGCAAATACAAAATGCAAAATAGCTATTTTGTATTTTGCATTTAAATGCTTTTTAGTAAGAAGCATTTTGTATTTTATTTGAAATACCTTTCGAGATATATTTAGCATTTTTAATATTCATTTCAAAATGCAAAATACTTTGTGATACAAAAACAACACATCCTTACCAAGTTCAGCGCCAGTAGAAAGACTTTTTTCGTACGGTGGGATGATTATGAGACCTCACAGAAGAAAATGAGTGATGAGGTATTCGAACAACTGGTATTGTTAAAAAGCGTAATAAAATAAATTAAAATATCTGAGATTTGGTCAAAAGGTATTTTATTTTGAAAAAGTATTTTGAAAATACCTATTTTGCATTTAGCATTTCAAATACAAAACGCAAAACTATTTGGTATTTTGCATTTGAAATAGTAAATCTGAAAAGTATTTTGCATTTTGTATTTAAATGCTTTTTTAAAACCATTTTGTACATCTCTGGTTAATAACTAATAAATAAATAAAAGGAGGGATATTATGTTAGTTTATAACGTGTAGGTGTGTGTACCTCTATGTCTGTGTATCTGAGTGTCTGTTTGTGGCATTGTAGCTCCCAAACGGATGAACCGATTTGGATGCGGTTGGATGTTTTCATTTGAAAGCAGGTTTTCTAGCGGTGGTTTCTAGCAAGATTTTATGAAAATTGGTTAGGCGGTTTAAGAGATATCCGCTCTTAAAGTATGTGGCGCTGTTAAATCGGGGGCTTTTAACCCCCTAAAAGCCTAAATATCTCAAAAACGGCTGAACCGACGGACATGGCGAAACTATGAGGCTTTGTAGTTTGACTACGAAACCCTATAAAGGACATCCGACGGAGTTTCTTATAGGTTCTTCTCTGATCGATCGCGATTTGAACCTGCAGTAAACTTAGGCTAAGTCGCTACTATGACGTTTCAAGAGAATTTATTATGTAAACCTACTTAAATAAAAAATATTTTGATTTTAACTGAAATTAGTGTGAAGTAAGTATGTACAAAATTATGAAATTATAACAATCAGTCAGTTAATAAGTAAATAAAAAATAAAATCTTTTTAATCAATGACTTTTTATTGATGATTTTATTTAATGTCTACCGGAACTCTAGGGTAACAGGATTTAATGGTCTTGATACTTGATTTTCTACCCGTGCAATAAAAGAAAGATGTGGCGGACTCAGTCCGCGTAGAATTCTTTATTTTTTTGGAATTTATTACATTTTCCGGGATAAAATTTAAATATAACCCTGGGCAATAAACTATCTACGCCGTGAAGATGGAACAAAGCGTAGAGGGACGGAACAAACCAATATTTATAATATTAATTAATAACGGTTAGTTACCTACCTAACCCTTAAAACTAATTTTGGACTTGCATTTCTTATTGTTTAAGTATTAAGGTTAAATTAAAACAATCATGTGCGTTATGTATGTTTATTAGGATTTAGTTGAAAATGACTTCATTCTACGCAATGGCGTATCGTTGCTTAGCTAACAATACTGCACAGGTCCAAATTAATGTGTACAATTTTGAATGTTTTATCATATCAAATTAACTCTTAATTCATGTTCAATCGTTGATTTACGCGGTTTTGTTAGCTAAGGGACTATATGCATTTTAATGTAAACCAATTTCGTATTCTGAAGAAATGGTGAGGATAATTCGTTTTTTTTCTTTCTCATGAAAACATCACGAAGACCGTGCCACTCAGGCGGTGGCAATAAAAAATCCAGGAAATAAACCGTACCTCATTATAAAGGTTTTTAAATGGACTTTTACGTTTCAGAAACAAAAGCCAAGTGGAGTTATAATAAGTAACATTCCTGCAAATGTACAAAGGAACTTAAAGTATCAATATTATTTGGCTTCATTTGCAATTTTAAGATTTTTTTAATTGGCGCTCTTTGTAGGTTCAGCTTTCATTAGACCGCCTACCAACTGTTATGAGGGCCCGTAACTTTCATGCCGCTGACGCAAAAATGACGTCACGCTACATAGAGTAGGGGAGACCGGGGACAATTGAAACACGTCATGACTGAAATAAGTCAAATTTCTCAAAAACTATAATACCTACGAGTATGAAACAATACTCAGGACTCCGCCGGCCATATCTTAATCTATGGTCGGTAGCGCGCGAGCGACCGAGCAACGCAGCGGTGTCACGGAGCGATTTAATTTTTTCGCGGTCAAAAATAAGTATTTCTCATCTTGTATATTTGTTAATAACTTTGTTTGTTCTTGTATTTTAACTGATTTAACAATTTTAGCGTGATTGTGATAAATTAACGAATGTTTATTATTGCCAATTATCAGTGTTTGAGTTGTTTTTGCGTTTAATATTTTACCTTGAATTAAAAACTGTGATTTGGGGACGGTAGGAACAACTTGCGTATGGACGATTGAAACGTTTCATTCGTCCTGGCGTTTTAATCGTCCCCAAATGTAGTCGCCTTTAAATATGAGGAGGTTCTGTATTTGACGCATATTTTTGTTTAATAAATGTGAAAATGAATTTGCGCAAATGGCTTCTTTTTTATGATGATTTCTTTCATGGTCAATAATTATTATACCTACACTAACTTTTGCCCGTGATTTGGATAAATAAACTAATAGACGAGACGAGTTACTTTATTCATATTCATATTTTTATTTTGAAAGAATGTCACCTAACTCGTCCAGAAACAGATAAAGAAAATAACTGGATACTTCGCAGTATTAATCTGGCCGGATTCGCCTATAGTTTATTATTTGCAAGACTGATTGTAATTTTAATTAACAGGTTGATTATTCCTAAAATATTTTATAATTTTTAATAAAGAGTCAAAATACCTTTAAAAATAAAACGGCAACAGGCAGTCAAAGTCAAATCGTTTCAATTGTCCCCGGTCTCCCCTATGATTTCAAATTGTTTTATTGTAATTGTTAACCATTAGTCGTCAATCATTTAATCATGTACAACAGAGCCAAGTAATCTATTGACGCATAGAAAAATAAATACCTACTTGATACATAAAACGTAAATGAAACTATTTGTTTTGTATTTTATGCTCCTGATGCTATCATAAAATTCGTAAGATACAGGTTAAACTCCTTTTGTGTTAAATTTCCTTCTTCTTTTTCAATATGTTTAGTCTCCGCATATTTGTTGTGTAGAGTTGTGTAGCTCGCGAGTGAGTCAAAAGAACTATATCAGTTGGTATCGTTCACTAGCTCACTAGCTCTTGTCGGATCCAAATGTGTCAGTACCTATATCTTTAGCTCACTCGCTCTAGTACTAAGCTCGATGCGTGAGTGAAATGAAAATCACACATGAATGTCACAACAAACAGTGCTGATTTTTGATGTTATATTTTGATCGCAATTAGTACAATAATCGTTTTTGTCGTTTACGATTAAAAACGGATATTTGTTGCAAAACTCCTGTAACAATAGCAAATGTAAACAATAACTAAGACACTATTAAAATCTAAGGACCATATGTATGAATTATTTATTAATTTGACAATCTGTGTTTTATTTGAGTGACAATAGTCACAGTTAGTTAAACGTCATGTACTGATTATTTCATCGATACCGGTCAACTAAAGAGGTTGACAAATGATTATGTAGAAATACTAATTGGAATCATACTGTATGTAGCGTGACGTCATTTTTACGTCAACGGCATGAAAATTACGGGCCCTGGTTATGAAGTAAGTAGTTGAGGCGGTAAAGAGAGCGAATGAAATGTGCGTGGCCTATTTATAACTTGCCGCACATTTCGGTTAATTTTCAAAATGAGTAGGGCGAATGCTAGAAATCCAATTATCGTCATGATGGCGTCATGAGTGAAAATAGCGGGTAAGACACCATCATACCCTCCATTGTTTTCTCATGCAATGATCGGAAAAAAAAATAAAAAATTTAATTACAATAATCTAACTTTAAATTAATAAAAGTTTAAAAGATTAGAAAAGTAACACCGAGTGTGCAGTATCGCCATCTATCTGTCGGCCGGCTAAGCGATTTTGGCCTTAAAGAAAAAAATGTATTTAGGTTAAGACTTTTTTTATAATTGCAAACTGTTTTTTTTTATGTGCCAAATATATTATATTTCATTTCATTTCAAGCGTCGCCAACAGTTGACAAAGTCGCTTTGTGAGAAAAAACGCAACTCAAATAGTCTATGGTATTGCATGGTATTGCCATATCCTATAATCTGTGGTCGGTTTGACAGTTATTTTGTTAGTAAACAATAAAATTATAAGATGTGTTTGTTATTAATGTAAATTTAATTGAAAGTGAAGTGATATTAAGCTTGTTTTTTTGTTAAAATGCAGCGTATTGTTACAATAGTTATAGACGTTCCACGTCGATAATTAACTTGGCGTAAGCTTTGAGAACCGCTGCCCTCATCCCACCTAATGTAACCTAGGTAACAGACTGTCTGGAATCCCGAATCGATGCTAACTGACATGCGCAATGTAGACCCCCAGCCCCTCGAGCTCCGACTCACGGGCTAGCGAGGTCCTTTTCCGCTCCAGCCTCCGCCGTAGCCGGTCGTCCCCCAGGTGAGTACTAACTAATAAGTGCTGATAGCCATCTCTAATTAAATATTTTCTCATACTATTTGCGGTCCAGCAGCAGGGGTTGAAATTAATTAGTGGTTTTGATTCGGTGGTTTTATAAATGTGTTTTTTAAATATAAATGGCAGCTGTGACGTCGCGCTTTTATACAAAGGTTTTGAAAAACATATGAAACGCCCATTAGAGCCATTATATATTCAGCAGACCTATGCTTTTGGGTTTATTGTTGGTTAGTATACCTACAGTTGCCGGTGACTGTACACTTTTTTTCCATGTAACATGTTTATTTCTCCTATACACCCTCTATAAGAGGTCAGTGAAATTATTCCATTGTTCGGTTTGTCCATATGCGACTCCGGCCGACTCATGTTAATGGTTTTTTTCATAGTAAATAAGCACAATTCGTCCAACAACCGTTACTCAACAGTGCCATATGTTACACAAAGAAATGGGTGTCTTTAAAATTCTGAAATGTTACCAAATATAAAAAATTAAACAAATATGAACAAATATTTAACCATAATGCAAATACATAATTATAGGCTATTTCTTTAATAGTCATTTGCAATCTTCATTTTTCTTTATACATGAGTGATATGATAATATCTTACTGTCAGTTGAGAGTTAAAGTGTGACAGCGAATCCTAAACAAATATTTTAAAATTGGAGTACTGTGCATGACGTTCTGCAATGCTAGGCTATGGTGGTTACGGGAATGAAACCAATGGTTAGTTTACCAAAGGTTCAATTTGTTAGCAGCAATTTGGTAGCTACCATAGCCATCACTGCCAGTGCTTTACGAGCCGTAGGTGTGGAAGCCAGCATAGCCTTAACCTGAGCCAGCATGGCAAGCGATCCCACCTTCCCACCACCTTAGCGGCTACCTAGCCGAGACGGGCACCGTAGTCAGCAAATCCAAGGCCAGAAGTACCACTGTACCCGAGCATCGCCAACCTTAGGATAGTGAAGTCGAAGCCACCACCGAAGAGAACACCTACATTTGCGCCGTAGCCACCTTTGCCAAGGTTTGCGCGCGCTGTGGCTGAGATGGGCACTGTAGTTAGCATAGGTATGCAAGGCCAGGAGTACTACTACTGTAGTGAAGCATCGCTGACCATAGACCAGCGAAGCCGAAGCCACCACCGAAGAGATTATCAGATTTTGCACCGTAGCCACCTTTGCCAAGGTTTGCGCTGTAGCAGCCATGATTAGAAAGAAGAAGACCTCAGGCATCGGTGCTCTAAAACAAAATAATTGAGATATTTATATCCGTATACACATACAGATATAAATATTGTGTGTGATTAAATTTTAATTGTATAAAATGTTGCTTTTCTCAGAATGTTTTTCTCAGAACTTGACATATTCAATTGCTCAATATAAATATTTTATGTAAAAATCATGTGAAAATCTGTAATTGGCTGTACAAATAAATAAAATAAAAATAAATAAATAAAATGTAGCAATGTTTTAAGCTCCATGATTTGTATTTGGAAATATGTGAAGTGTATAAGAAACAAAAATAGACATTAATATAATTTAATAGACAGAATACTAAACGTTATTTTATTACCCACCATCATAAGAAGCACCCCAAGCAAAGGAGGTTATTCTGAAGTTCAAATACAGGTCTTATATACGTACCAATAAACAACATTGAAGTTTCTGCCTGTAATTTCAAATAAATGCTACGATTTAAGTAAAAAAGTGCCTTATCCGTTTTTTTTTTAGAATGTTTGTCTCTATCTGTCTGAAAGTTTAAATCGGCTTCGAAAGGGCTCAACGGAATTTAATGAAAAAATTGGGGGTACTTAAAGAATTGTCATGTTTGTTACATTTTGATAACTTGTACAGTACTCCCAGCTTCTTAAAAGAGTTTTTCTGGCTATCATTATCACCCTTGCACTCGCAACCGACTGTATATCTGTCACTCATGTTTCATACAAAAACAAAGATTGCCAAACTAAACGGTTCGCTAGTTTAGACTAATTTTATGTCACTTTAAATGTTTCTTGCTAGACTGTTAGTCGGCCCATAAGTTCTGTCATTACAGTTTAGTCAATTGAAAGTAACTAATTTATACTTTTATTTAAATTAATTATGTATTATTTATTTTTAGGACATCTTGCATTTCAAATAATTCCTGCACTATTCAATACGATTTTTTTACATTTACGGCAGGCATCGTCAGAAATGTG
Source organism: Acleris laterana (assembly GCA_963966035.1). Taxonomy (NCBI): domain Eukaryota; kingdom Metazoa; phylum Arthropoda; class Insecta; order Lepidoptera; family Tortricidae; genus Acleris; species Acleris laterana. The sequence goes on along the minus strand of OZ014438.1, from coordinate 75,408,273 downwards.
TAGGATGTTTCTGCAAATTTTATCTTTTAAAAGTGGATAAATGTCAATCCTTTAAATAGAAAGAAAGTTTAGAAAGTTTTAATATTGTTTTGTTATTTGTTTTTAACCCGCTTAACCTGCAGCAACCTATTACAACAATATAGCATAAATTGTATATTTTTTTAAACTACATTAATTGAGTTTTTTATTAATGTACAGGTTTACAAAAATGATTTTGTATCTTTTTTTTAAATTTTAATAAATCTCAGAGACAGAACTTATGGGCTGACAAAGTATAATTTTATTGAGATTGAGCTTAAAGAAAGGAGAGTTTCAGTTATAGATAGTGTAACGCCTCTATTTAGATTTTAAATTAGATTTTGTTTGAAAGAGTTTTTATCTTGGATAGCAAGCAAAACCTTTGCATATTATGTATATGAATTATGGTTTTGAAGAAAAAGAAAAAATAAAGGATCATTTTTGACAGGAGTATAAAAAGAGCGCGATAGATCATGGAAAAAAAATGCAGGAAGAATGTAATTAAGAGTAGTCTCATATTTAAAAGATGTCAATCTATCGTAAAAAAATAACCGAAAAGCGATCTGCATGTATATACTATTTGTAAAATGATTCAAGTATGAGTAAAATTATAGCCTCGTAAGGTCCACGTCAAATTTCGTTGTTTCGAAAAAGAACCTTGTGTCGTTCAACTAAAATCAAAAGTCACTTTGACAAATGGCCTAAATTTAAGGCGTTGGGCCTTACGAGGATAAGATAATATAATAAAATTCCACTTTCAGCGCCAGTGAGCCGCAAGGCACAAGCAAGGTAATGTTTTGTCACTATTTTTTTATCCACAGCTTTTATTGTTTAATAGATATAATCTGTTCAATTTCAGACGTGGTTCATCTTGGTCGTAACTCATTTATATATTATTTATATATATTTCCCATATTATTATTTTATAGATCTTTCTCTTTTGGTGCCACTAACTTATGCGACTTAGGGCTGATCTCCAGATAACACTATCTGTCAGGTTAATTGTAGCTCTGTTCTTTCTCTGTAAGCGGAAGCTGTTCCTGAGGAACTGTAACTGTCATAGTCAATTATCCAGAAACAACATACATTGCATTTGAAATATATTAGCATTACATAAAACACAACTAATTTGAGATTAAGAATATACAATATTTAAACAACCATTTTAACTTGTATATAAAAAAACCCAGATAAACGTAGCATTTTATCATAAAAAAATAATTAATTTAAAAAAATATATTAATTAATTACACGGCTCACAGAAATCCACAACTGAATAATTTGTCAGAAATTGGGAAATAAGAGATTTATCTAAGGTTTGTATAACTACCATTTCCACCTATCATTCCTTCATAGACCTTCCATTAAATTATCTTTGGCTGGTAAAAATCTGCCCTACCAGAGTATTTGTATAAAAAAAAAAGTTAAAAAAGAAACGAAAACATAATTTACGCACTCTATTTGAGGGTTCCTCTCGTTCCCTAGCTTGACAGAGACTTACAGAATTACTGACTTACAAGAATAATTTACTCCCTTTGTATTTATCCTAGCTTCTAGTTCTTTAAGAACGCGCTAGAGGGATGTCCAGTCTGGCGTCGAGTCCCATAGGTCTGGCGTTAGCCAGGGGGCACTACCAGCTCCAGAGCGGGAGTGGGGCTCTACCGTAAGCGCAATCCATAATGTTTTCACGCTCATAATTTGAATTCACAATCAACTCGTTTTCTTTCTAAAGGACTCAGTGTTTCAGGTTTCTTTATTGTTTTAATTTTTCTTATGTCATTTCAGGATATCTCTATTTGTTTTTTAGCTTTTAAGCGTAAGATTGTTCATCGCAGTATCACATAACAAAAGAATTTGAGTTACTACATGGTTACTAACATAGGTTCTTTTAGACCGTAGATAGATCGCCTAGCCATATTTCGATTCCGTATTTACTAAACTTTCAATAAGTTATTATTTAGAGATTCGAGCGGCAGAGCAGAGTATGTTATGACGACAGTTTTTGTTCCATATTATATAGGCCGAGTCCGTGATGGTACCAAGTGCCAGAACAATACCCAAGGGAATATTCATGACTTTTTTCACATCTTCGATAAAAGCTGACTTGTGTATCAAATGGTTAAGACAAATCATTTTTTGAATAGCTATAAAAACAACCAAGATAACGGATTGTCTTACGTGGAGTTTATATGGCCGACGTGTTACATTACGCGACACGGCGTATCGGATCTCACTGTCTAATTAGCTTGTGTCATCCGTATTTCTTGGTCGATGTTAATTTTAATTTCACAGTATTTCTATCTCTTTTACAGTTTTTTCATATTTTGTTGAGAAATGCGTTTAAAAAAAACTATAACCCTCTTTTAACAATGTTGCTGCATGACAGTTTAAAATCAATTCTCAGGAATAGGCGTCTATACCTAATCGATCCCAGTATCTCAACATTGAATAAATGTAACGTTGAATTTATTCCTCTGCTGTTTATTTATTAATGGCGATCCACCGCGGTATTTCACCGTGAGTTAAAATAAATGAAAAGTAAAAGCGGGTCATCTTTAAATCGGCCATCTTCCCTCCCTATTATATTTATATTGTGAAACATGACATTCATTTGACATCTCAAAGTGGTATGAATTGCGGTAGCGATTACAAGTAATTAGGAATTACCTTTTTCTTGCTTTATAAACATAAAAACGTATTAATTCTGCAATTTTAGATCAGCTCACTGACACATGTTTTTCGATATATTTTAACTTACAATATTATTAAAAACATAAACATTTAACTGAATATCTATTATTGAAAATAAACACGTAACTAACCTAATATTCCTGTTAATGTTGCTTGTTGTAATGACAACTATCATTCGTCTGTACTTATGATCAAAATAATTTATTGCGGCAACATAATTTTTTTTCAAGCGGTTCATATGGAATATCAGTTTTCTAACGGTTTTAAGGGAATAGTGCGTTGGGGTAGGTGGTCAAGTTGTTGCACCATTTTGGCCCATTCTACTAAATGACTTGAAAATGTAACATACTTGACGGACATTGATACATACATACAGTGCAATCGTTCTTAAAAGGTGAAGCGAGTGACGGAGATGTTTAAGTACAAAGGTCGTTTCATTTGTATTTATTTAATTTATTTTCCTATATTGTAGTTTTAAAGTTCATTTGAGTTTGGCTAATTGAAATAGGCAGCCATTTTACAAGTTAAATGATGTACTGTCATGATAGTGTAGTTCAGGAATGTTTGTTGGTACCACATGTGTAAGTTATTTTGTTGGGCAAGTGCATCTAAAGCGCATGTCACTACAGGGGTCGGGCCGATCGATACCAACCCTTCTACGCATTTGTTTCGTCATTGGGTTTTTCCCACGTGTTACATTTATGGCTGGTTTATCATGTCGTCCTTCTCGAACACATAATAAGTTATAAAAGGACAGTATCTATAGGTATATCTTCCTTGTCTAGTTTGGCGGGAGTTTGGAGCTAGTACATTGTGCAAGCCACCTCGATTTCCTTGACAATAACTCTCGATAAGGAGTTATTATTTAGGACTAAATGTATGTAATGGTACGTTTACCCATTGTTACCGCTTATGTTGAGGGTTTAAGGGACTTTAATACGCGTGAAACAAGTCAAACGTGGATGGTGCAATTTGCACCCTGTGTTGCAGCATCAGTTCTAATGTATAATGTTAAAACTTATTTTAAAAGTCTAAAGATAATATGTTCCACATTGTATTAGAATAAAGAAGCCCTTCCAAACGCTGCGGTTAAGTTAGGGCATATCATCGGAATTAGTTATAAGTATTAGATAGTCATATGATAATGAAAACAATAACATTCCTTATTTGGAAAAAATCGGGCATGGGTACGGTCAGCTGCAAAATTGCATGAACACCTTAACGCCTATAAACCTGTGAACATCAAAGAAACAACCTAGATGGCGTTGTTAACTGAGTTAGTTAAATTGTTGTTTTTGCTACAACTTTATGACGTTTTAGTATGAGAATTGATAATTTCGCCTTCTACATTTTTTGTTTATTAATGTTGTTTCACACCGGCAAAAACTGGTGATTTTCTAGCAACGTAGTATTTGATAGTGTGCTTAAGACACAGTACAGCACTTTCCGTGGATAATCCCGGCTGAAAACCGAACTGGTTGTGACTTAGCTGCACGTACTTGTTTAACTGTGTGTTAAGCACACTATCAAACACCTTTGCTATGACAGTAGGCAGAGATATTGGCCTATAGTTACTGACGTCTGACAAATCTCCCGTTTTATTCTTGACTATAGGCACCACTATTGTTCGCATGAGATGATCAGGCAAGTAAGCATGCCGTACACATAGAGTAAAAAACATTGACAACACTCTTGACATGTGGGGGCCGGCGTGACGGAGATGCTCAATGCTGAGACCATCGTGGCCGGGGATCTACCTCCAGAGATAGACTTGATAGCCTTATCCACGTCAATGGCGGCGATTCCAGCTGTTGTCACTTTTACGTTGGTCTCAGCACTGCTCACCTCGCCCTGCGAAGGCCTTAAGGGAGATTTTACGGAGAAATGAGAAATATTTTAAGAGCTGAAAGCTTTAAATTTATTTTTTAGGCTGTTTATTCGATATAAATAAATATGACATTCAAAGTTTGTAAAAGTTTTACCCTCAAAGGTGTAATAGTACATTGTTGTCTAGGCTCGGAAAGTAAGGGTTTTCCTGACGAGGTGGTTAGCTGGCCGAGCAATAGCGATGCGAGGCCTGCTAAAATACGAGTCAGGAAATCCTCGTTTCCGCCGCGGCATAGGTTCATAATGCTTTTCTCAAACATGTGAGGGAATAACACAAATACATTTTTAAAAAGCAATAAATTTAATTTAATTCACATTAAAAGTTATGTTGGTCATGTTTGGGCAATTTGTAAATAAAAACTTTATAGTTTTTCCAGGAGCCAGTTCAGGTTTTAATATAGGCGGTATGGTACCTATTTCGTCGCTTGAGCTCATTTTTTCTAGTAAGTATTTCGCACAACAATAGTTTCACATTTGGTTTCACATATGCACAAATGAACGAATGTTACCGACTGTCAATTGTTTTTAAATACTAAACATAGACATTGTAATGCAAGTTCAAAAATAAACACACGCACTGTGCTAAAAAAAAGAGCAGTTACCTTGGCTGTTTGGAATTTTTGTCTTGGTCCTTTTGATTTTGTTTGCAATTGAAAACATTTTTAAGAAAAATATGGACATGGACGGAAAGTGATTTCATAATTATGGTTTTTTTACTCCTAGGAGTAAAATGAGGCACTTTCCGTCCTTGTGTTTCAATCGGGCAACCGTTCTTTCCGAGCATGTTTGAGAAAAATAACAATAGGATGGTAGTATGGAAATATGTAAGGTTTATGTGAATCTATACATATACATATATAAAAGGCAAACCAGACTCGCTGACTTATATAGCAACGCACAGCCGAAACTGCTGTGCCTAGAAACTTGAAATTTGGTAGGTGGCTTCCTTTTATGATGTAAGTGAGCAATAAGGAAGGATTTTTAGAATTTCAACCCCTAAGGGGGTGAAATAGGAGGGTTAAGTTGATATGGAATTTTCTCATCTCTGGACTTAGAAGTATGAAAATAGATACATATAAATTTTCGATTACAATTAAAACGTATTTTTATTAATTATTTTTGTGTTCGAATTATTAAAGGTTTTCCTGTAATCTACAAGCAATGAACTATATTTTGCATTTTAGGCTAGTTTATTAGTTTATTTTATTAGTTTTGGAGATCAGGGGGGAGTGGTCAATTTTCATTTTCTTTCATGAATAAAATCAAAACTAAGTATTTATTTTACAATAATAACAAAAATATATTAGAGATCCTCATAACGAGCCCTTTGATATATGACACGGTAAGATTTGCAAAAAATTTTTTTAATTTTCTTAATTTGTCCCCCTAAAATTACCATTATTAAAAAAAAAAATTGCACATCTGTGTTTGGATCATCAATTTACATATGTGTACCAAATTTCAACTCAATCGGTCCAGTAGTTTCGCAGCAAATTGACTGTGACAGAGACGGACAGACAGACGCACGAGTGATCCTATAAGGGTTCCTTTTTTCATTTTTTGTACGAAATCCTGAAAAGGTATCTGACTACCAATACACCAGCAACTACACTATAATGCACAGTCGGGGCAATTGCGGCAGCTAGTAACACACACACACACACACACACAATAAACCGCGAATTCTGTAATATTGTACAAAATACTCCGTACCCCGAACTACAAACCAAATAAAGAATAGATAATGGTTGTGTGAGATGGCAATATTACCTAGCACCGACAAACGAAATGGACTAGTGGATAAATGAAAAAAAACAGGCCAAGTGCCAGTCAGACTTACGTACCGAGGGTTGCGTACAAAATAAGTATCCGCTAAAAACGGCCGAGACTATGAAAATCCACTATTAGCAGAGCCCTTCTCCTAAGCAAATTGTACGCAGTGTGGGGTTAAGTTAGTTGTAAAAGAAATAAACGGCCGTATCTTTTTTTACGTTAATTTAGAAGATTGTTCACAGCTTTAAGGGACTGTAAACCTGAGTAGTTTAATTTCAAAACTCGATACCTCCGGGTCTTGACAGACAGAAGGCCAGACAGACGGACGGACAACAAAGTGATCTTGTAAGGGTTCTGTAGGGTTCCTTTTAGGGTACGGAACTCTAATAATATATCTCACGCAGAAGACTATGTTGTGGAGTATCTCACTGTAGACAATGTCATAGACAAGTCACGTCCTGCTCTTATAGTTCCTACTCTTTGGAGCTATTGGGAGTACCCTCCCATAAGTTCACGCTTAAAGTTGGTGTCGGTGTGTTGATTATGTCGTAGGTCGGATTAGGTCAGAATATCGTAAGGGCAATAATTACATATGTCTGGAATTGCTAAAGGAGATTTTTTTAATTCTACGCATTCCTATAATTCGACAGATTTACCATTTATCTTTAAAAGATTGCAGTTCCCTCTAAAAACAGGTTTTGCCATGACCATAAACAATGCGCAAGTAGAAACACTTAAAGTAGCCGGTGTACGTATATGTAGCATGCTCACAAATATCAGCTAACAAAATCCCCCTTACCAATAAAAAAAAATGTATACTAAAATGTATTTACCTAGAACACGTCATACACTTATTTTTGAATTTCGAGCTTAATATAACATTGTGCTTAAAAGATCATTCTGGCCAGGGTGGACAAGGTATCTACTTAACGAGTAATAAACGAGTTCGTCGCGGGCAAACCTAGTACCCCATAAATTTTCAGTTGGATTTAAATCCGGTGATCTAACAGGCCAGAATAGGTATGATTGTGCTGATCAAACCACTCCCGGAGACTACCTAGTCGGTCCTTAAGTTCTGTCACAAAGGTTTATTACAATTTAATAAATAAATAAGAGTTTCATAAACCTGTAGTACATCAATCAAAACCTTATTTTATATGGAATAAAAAGAAGCGTAATTTGTGTTCTTTACTATTGCAATAATTTGGTGTACGAGCTTTAAGCATTCCCATTCGGGGCCGGATACCATGGGTCAAAACACGCACGACCATCGTGGTCTCACGCATCTGATAACGGCTACAACTCTTGTAAGAGTTCTCGTATTGAGTCAAAATATGCGTGAAATATTGACAAGACTTTTATTTTTAAATTCTGATACAAATGTATTCCAAGCAACTACAGATCCGCTTATACTCCGGTCAATCTTCATGTCTCATTAAATTGACCTTACGATTTTACATTAATTTGCAGAAATACAAAACACACCAAATTTCGTGCTTCATAAGCTGGTTTTTAAGTGTCTTTAACAAAATAATGCTGGTCTCTGAACATACCCAGAGATGATAGGCTTCACAATATTAAATGAAAAAGTTTCCTGGTTAACAAACCTTTAAAGCGTATTCAAAAGGTAAAATTAAAAAAAATGTCGTGCTCATTTTAATCTTTGCCGGCCGTAAATGTTAAAAGATCGTATCGGAAATTGCGGCGACTATGTGGAATGATGATTAGATCCTAAAAAAATACTTTAATTAAGCTTTCAAATTTTATTTATTTTAAAATTAAAAAATAAACAGAAGTTTTTTTTGACTAAACCTTTGTGACAGAACGTAAGTACCAAGTATGTACGTGAACGGTGTATGGGCAGTTTTTTGCACGAACATTATCATCGGCACCTCCTCCTCTGGATACATATTGCGAACAGTGGGTAACATGGTTCCCTCCAGCGTTTCCACCAGCCGCACTCATCTACCCCCACATACTTACCGTTATACGACCAGAGTCCATTTTGGGCACTATTGTGATCGTCACACCGGTTTCTCTAGCAATACTTATCTGACAAAGGACAAACTGAAGTATGGGCCCTAGTAATTTATAAACATTGTAACTAGTAATATGTTACGCTAATGAGCTGAATATTAGTATTCAGCATACAACAAGTTTCAGGAACTTTTCAAATCGTTATAATCCTTAAAAATAAATCGTAACATTTTACATACATTATACGCAAAACAGATTACTGACAGATAACAGATGACTTAACGTCAGTGCGCCTGCAATACCGCGTAACTAACAAATTAAATAAGTTGCAAACTACACCTTAGCACCTAAGTCAGTAAGGTACATTTTGCAACTACATGATTTTTTTACTTACGCGGTATTGCAGGCGCACTGACGATAATATTTATGTTATCTGTTATCCTTCTGGCCTCGATGACGAACAAAAAATATGAAAAACCAAGTAAACAACTTTTAAATACTTTTTCCTACTCCTGTACTTTTATCTGTCATTTATATAGTCACGAACACTAATATAAGAACATACATAATATGTCCGCAGAATAATCCAGAGAAAAGTCTATCTTGTCTATGCTCCAAAACAGCACTTGTGCGTTTTTGAGATAAAACGATACGGCCAGCTGCCAAAGCTTAGCGTTGCACAATCGATTTAATCATATTTTAACGATTGTGAAATAGGGACTATAAATCACCTAATGTTTTGAGAAATGATTTCAGTTACCTGATTGGTCGATTTTAAAATAGCTGTATTCTGGTTGGTTGATACGAAATACAAAGTTTTTTTAAAAGATTTAAATTAGTTAAAGAGAAACACGTACCTAAAAGAACCTATCGTTCCGTTTGACAGTCGATGTGTATTGTGATTGGTGGATTTAATTTGGTGAAGTATTTTGATTGGTCAAATTAAGATGTTTTGTAAATGTAAATCATTCTATTTTCCATTCCGTCAATTTAAAAACAAAGTCAACCATAGACACATTTTTGTCATTTTCTTGTTTCCCGCTCGTTTGTTGTTCTTTACTTCGTTCGTTCGTTCGTTTGTAAGTTTTTTCGCTTAGTTTTGCATTTCATTTGAAACCTAGTCGTAGAAAAAGTATTGTATGCAACGGTGTATAACTAAGTCAAAAAACACTCGTGGCGCTTACCTTTACGATGTTCGCCTTCGGCTCACATCGTAACACACGCCACTCATATTTTTTGACCTCTCTTATACAACTATTGCATAAACTACTATATTATTATTCGAAAGTTCTAGGAGAATAATAAACATCTAATAATGAATTAAGTAATGAATTTTCGAATGTTACGAGCTAGTATGAAATTTCTATACATGCTTAGGGCAGTAGTTTAGCCATGTCCTGCCTTCACTGTGCAAGGCAATTATTTGTGATCAGCTGATCAGGTTCAGATTTGACAAGGTCAATATTGCAACGAGAAATCATTTTTTAAGAAAAAAACAACCCGAGAAATCTAAACAAATTAGGCAATCGATTAAGAAGCTAACGAACGAAAATGCGCATGTCATAGTAGTAAACAGTCTGTCTGGTCTTTATAAATCTTTAGTCCTACCATCTTCTTTCAGTAGTAATAGTAAACGTGTTTCTGATTCTTGCAAAATTAAGCGAATCATAATAAACTAGTAATTATTTTCGACGTATAAGTCAAAGGTAAGGAATATAAGCCACCCACATTCACGACTCCAAGCGTCCCGGATTAGATCCCACTTCGTGGAGGATAATTTGATAGTTAGATAGAGGAGTTTTTGATAATTTAACCTCTTAATTTGAAATTAACTAACACGTAATGATAACTACTTAATTACCGTAAAACTACACAACTGTGGTCCTAGCCTGCAACAATAGTCCAATATTTCTTATTACATTATTCTAAAATATGATCTTACTGCTATTATTTCTGGGTATATGTACCTACTGTTTGGCCTAAAATTTACTGCTCTAAACTTTGTAGAATAAACTATCATATTTGTAGAATAATATGAAAAGTTAAATTGGACTATTGTTGTAGGCCAGGACTATAATATGTTACGGGAGGTCACAACAAATTTGGTAACGATCTCGGAAATGGATTGTGCTAGTCAGACAGGATAGAGGGCAACTCCCTGACTCCAAATATGTCGGTCTGCCTGCGCACAGTGGTCGCGTTATCTAGATATGGTGGCTGAAAAACGTGTTATCGTTCCCAAAAAAAACGATAACGTAAATGGCTGAATGTTGTACATAAACTAAGTACTAGTTGTACTCATGTCAAATATGCAAACACTGACCAAAATGTTGGTTGCGTTATTGGGATACGACCATTCAAAGATGGTTTATTAATACCAAAAAAAAAAGAAACGGAAATGGCTGAATGCTATACGTAAAGTAAGTACTAGTTGTACTCATGTCAAATATGCAAAAACTGACCAATGTTTTGGTCGCGTTAAGTGCTGCTTGCTGGGTAAGGCATATTATACTGTAAATGACTTCTTAGATGATAAAGACGTTTTTAAGTAGTGTAAGCTATTACTGAAATTATGGATCTTTTCCTTTTTTTTGATTAGTAATAATAGCTGAGTCTTGCTGTGCTTATTCTCCGCAGTGATGGTCTTGTCCGAAGCGCTAGTAGATTCACTCCATATTACCGATGTGTAAAAGACCTCATAAGGCCAATTTACTGAATAAATATTTTGATTTTTGAATTATTTCGAAGTGCTTACACTAAAGTTATATTTTAAGAGCATGAGAACTGTAAAGATATTGTTTGATTAATTATATTAATGTGACTGAATATTATAACAAACTTAAATATAAAATGCCTTTTGTCACCTAACCATAAAATAAGAGCTAAGAACTTATTGTATGCACCCAATCCATCACATTTAGAATCTATTATATTAAACCAACTTTAAATTCTGTTGAAACCGAAGTTAATAAAATACGACTTCGTATAATAACACACACACACGTACACATTTATACAGGTCAGTTTTTTCATAATTAACATGAGTACAACAGAGACTTACCTTATATACTGTATTCAGCCATTTTTCTTACCGTTGTTTTTGCACAAAAGTATCTTTGAACGGGTATAGTGCACTAACGCAACCTAAGTTTTGATTACTTATTACATATCTGGCATCGGTATAACTAGTACTTATTTTAAATACAGCACTCAGCCATTTATTTCCCTTGTAGTTTTTTTGGTGACCAAACTATTTTTGAAGGGGATTTGCTCACTAACGCGTCCAAAATTTTGGTCTGTTTTCATATTGGACATGAATACAACTAGCACTTACTTTATGTACAGCATTCAGCCATTTCTACTGTTGTTTTTTTTTGGTAACATTAACCCATATTTGAAAGGTCGTAGCATAGCGCCATAATGCGACCAAAATTTTGTTCAGTTTTTGCATATTTCACATGAGTACAACTTGTACTTACTTTACCTATAACATTCAGCCAACGCACACAAATTCAGTTGCGCCGTCATCGGAAATTTGCTAACGGCATCGGTAATTTCTTACATTATCTTTCCGGTATAAAAATATAATGTCGAAAGTTAACGACAACGACGATAGCAAAATTCCAAAGACCACACAGATTGATTTGTATGCGCCGTCCCTGTGCGTAAATGCATTTGCATGCAATGCGCATGTCATGCGTCAGTGTGCAAGGCGTGGCTCAGTGGCCGGCTTCCGCAGTTACGAGTATGTTTGCGCCCCGATAGCGTGCAGTCGGTTTTATTATTGCGTTTACTTAGCCTGTTTATGGTGAGTTTAGACAAAAATCCCTTCGCATTTCATTTACTTTCCCAAATTATTATTGACTTGGCGTTTGGTTTGGTTTCGTCATTATGATAAAATTGATGTTAAGTAATAAAATGTGTGGAATACTTTTCCATACTAAATACGTCTACATACTAACAATACAGGGTGTTTGGTACATGGATGGACATACGTATATAGGAGATAGCTGTTACCATCTGCTACGCGGTCCGCCACAAAAAAATTGCCTGGGCCCTATCATTTTTTTTTCATTTTTTTTTTTGTTTTCGAAAATATTCCGTTTTTAAGATTTAAAACCTCAATAACTTTTTTAAAAATGATAAAAGGGGCAACAATTTTATTTTATTTCTATCTTGACTGATCGTAAAATCTTACAAATTTAATATTTGGTGCACACGATAGCTAAAAAAATAAATACGAGCCCTCAAACCTCAAAAATAGGTAAAAAAAAAATTAAACGCCAACTTTGCATTGCATTTAAAAAAAAAACTAAAAACGATCGACTAGTTCTAATTACTCAAAAACATCTTCAGTTAATACGCTTTCGATTGGTATACAATAATTGCAATTTGTTTAAAAGCAGCTGGAGTTATTCGTCAACTTTAACTAAGGGGACAGTTTTTTATGAAACTACTTTTGAGGAAAGTACATTCCTTGCAAGGAATGTACTGTACCGGGGTTGATAAGTATTTTTCTAAAAATGTCCGTAAAAGTTGACATTACTATCTTATTTGGACGCGAAGTACATGGTTTACGGACAGTTATCAAATTAAAAAAAAACATTGCGGGCATGTGTAGCGAGCCCACGATGTTGCATACAAACATTATTGTTTAGTTTGTAGCTTTTTAAAAAGTGAAAAGGGCCATAATAAATTGAGGGCACAAGTCTTACAGTTATTCGAAACATAACTTTTTTACCTGTGTCTGGAATAGCTTGTTTTTTTTTTTAAAAAAAGCTTGCGTTTCTCTTTGTCATAAACAAAAAGGCGGCAAAAAGTAAAAGTTTTTTCACTTATCCATTCATTTTGTTAAGTTTTTCGTTATTGTTGCATTATTGTGTTACTGGTAAAATGACCACATTTACCAATGAAGAATACGCGGACATGTTGTTGGCGTATGGGAGAGCTAACTCCAATGCACGCGAAGCCCGAAGACTATGAGGAGCGTTATCCGGACCCTCGATTACCCAACCGCCAGACATACTAAGAGACTGCCAATTATGACAAAGAGAAACGCAAGCTTTTTTTTTTAAAAAAAAAAACAAGCTATTCCAGACACAGGTAAAAAAGTTATGTTTCGAATAAATGTAAGACTTGTGCCCTCAATTTATTATGGCCCTTTTCACTTTTTAAAAAGTTACAAACTAAACAATAATGAAATTTGTATGCAACATTGTGGGCTTGCTACACATGCCCGCAATGTTTTTTTTTTTAATTTGATAACTGTCCGTAAACCATGTACTTCGCGTCCAAAGAAGATAGTAATGTCAACTTTTACGGACATTTTTAAGAAAAATACTTATCAACCCCGGTACAGTACATTCCTTTGTACTTTCCTCAAAAGTAGTTTCATAAAAACTGTCCCCTTAGTTAAAGTTGACGAATAACTTTAGCTGCTTTTAAACAAATTGCAATTATTGTATACCAATCGAAAGCGTATTAACTGAAGATGTTTTTGAGTAATTAGAACTAGTCGATCGTTTTTAGTTTTTTTTAAATGCAATGCAAAGTTGGCGTTTAATTTATTTTTTTACCTATTTTTGAGGTTTGAGGGCTCGTACTTATTTTTTTAGCTATCGTGTGCACCAAATATTAAATTTGTTAGATTTTACGATCAGTCAAGATAAAAATAAAATAAAATTGTTGCCCTTATGATCATTTTTAAAAAAGTTATTGAGGTTTTAAATCTTGAAAACGGAATATTTTCGAAAAAAATTAAAAAAAAAAATGATAGGGCCCAGGCAATTTTTTTGTGGCGGACAGTGGAAGTACTAACATTTGAATTGCAATATTTTACTAAATAAACGACATCCGTAATAAGTTTATGGTGAGTTTAGAACATGTAACACTATCTGCATTTTATTTTGTAAACTTGATAAAAAATTACATGCATTCGGGAAATGTTTTGTTTGTTTCGTGTTGAGGCTAAAATTGGTGATTTCACACTTATGAGTGCGTAAAGAGCTAATATGTATTTAAATTTTACTTTTAGAGTGAAACGTAATGAATAATTGCAAAATTTAAACCTTTTTTTCTGTTTTCTGTTTAAGTGAAGAGTACAAAATTTAACTTTGAAATATAACAAGACAAATCAAACAATAAAGTCAAGTGAATTTAATAAAAAAGGAAATTATTCTGGTACAAAACATTATTTTTCAATGGATTTTTAATAAAAATTACGGCATCGTCGTTGTTACAGTATCCCATCATTATTTATTTCGAACATAAAAATATAATAGCGGCAGTGATGGCAAGATCAGTCAGTATGCGCCGTTCCTGTGCGTGAAATGCAAATGCATCCAATGCGCATGTCACGCGTCAGTGCGCAAGGCGTGGCTCAGTGCCCGGCTTCCGCAGTTATGTTTTCGCCCTGTTAGCGTGCAGTCGCTTGTATTATTGCGTTTACTTAGCCTGTTTATGGTGAGTTTAGACAAAAATCCCTTCGTATTTCATTTCGTTTCAAAAATTATTATTGACTAGGCGTCTTGTTTTGTTTGAGACAAAATTCGTGACATGTGATAAATAGTTTTAACTTATAAGGGTGCGTGAAGTGGTTATGTGAGATTAATCGCATTTTTTCCAAAAAAGGTGCTAGTGCATTATATTTGCAATAGTTAAATGATCAGTAATGAAAAATCTATAACGTTACTTTTCTTTTAAAGTCAGTGTTAGTGAAAAGTGCAGTGATTGTGACGTTGAAATAAATTGAGATGAATCAAACCATTTAATGACGTGAAGTGTTGTTATGCTTACAAAATGAATTATTTTAATAGACGAGTTGTAAAATTTTCAATAAAAAATTATGCCATTCTCATAAATATCCCTCATTGTGCGTGGATAGTAAAATAAAAAAATACGGCAGTCAACGACGTTCACGTTACCGAGACTTCAATGCGCGCGCGGATCGATATGTTGGCGCCGAGCCTGTGCGGAAGAAGCAATTGCGCATGTCACTGATTGTCACTGCAGCAATGAGGTGTGGCTCGATGGCTACCCAGTTATATTTTCAACTGCTTACGTGCAGTCGTGTTTAGAAATGCGTTAAGTTACCCTGTTTCCGGTGAGTTTAGAACATATGCCACTTTCTGCATTTCATTTGGTTTAGTGATTATATTTTGACTTTAAGTAGGGTAATATTATATAGTTTTTTTAGTAAAAATTACGCCATCGTCGATAATATCGCTCATCGAGCATTGACAATTAAATAAAAAAGACGGCAATCAACAAAGTTGGCGATACCAAAACTTCAATGCGCGCGCAGATCGATATGTTGGCGCCGTGCCTATGTGGAGGATGCAATTGCGCATGTCACTGATTGTCACTGCAGTGAGGTGTGGCTCGATGGTTCCCCAGTTGTATTTTCGACTGCTTAAGGGCGGTCGGTTTTAGTAACGCGTTAAGTTACCCTGCTAACGGTGAGCATAGAGCATAATATACTTACCACTTTCTACATTTCCTTTCGGTTAACTGATTTTTATCTTGACTTAAATTAGGGTAAATTAATGTATTTTGGTGGATGAGTCGTATTTTTACCGTGCAATTTTTGTAAAATAATACGCCTGCGTCGAGAGTATAATATCCTACCATTACATTTCTGAATAAAAAATATAATGACGGCAGTAATGGCAAGATTCCAGTGACCGCGCAGATCAATCTGTCAGTATGCGCCGTTCCTGTGCGTGAAATGCAATTGCATCCAATGCGCATGTCACGCGTCAGTGTGCATGGCGTGGCTCAGTGCCCGGCTTCCGCAGTTATGTTATGTTGTGTGTGTTGTGTTAGCGTGCAGTCGGTTTTATTATTGCGTTTACTTAGCCTGTTTATGGTGAGTTTAGACTAAAATCCCTTCGCATTTCATTTAGTTTCTATAGTTATTATTGACTACGCGTCTTTTTTTATTTGAGACAAAATTGGTCATATGTGATAGATAAGAGTGCGTGAAGTGGTAATGTGAGATTAATTACATTTTCTCCAAAAAAGGTGCTAGTGCATTATATTTGCAATAGTTAATGAATTAAAAATCTATAACGTTACTTTTCTTTTAAAGTCAGTGTTAGTGAAAAGTGCAGTGATTGTGATGTTGAAATAAATTGAGATGAATCAAACCATTTAATGACGTGAAGTGTTCTTATGCTTACAAAATGAAATTTTTGAGTTGTAAAATTTTCATGTGTTTTTAAATAAAACATTATGCCATTCTCATAAATATCCCTCTTTGTGCGTGGATAGTAAAATAAAAAATTGCGGCAGTCAACGACGTTCGCGTTACCGAGACTTCAATGCGCGCGCGGATCGATATGTTGGCGCCGAGCCTGTGCGGAAAATGCAATTGCGCATGTCACTGATTGTCACTGCAGCAATGAGGTGTGGCTCGGCTCGATGGCTACCCAGTTATATTTTCAACTGCTTACGTGCAGTCGTGTTTAGAAATGCGTTAAGTTACCCTGTTTCCGGTGAGTTTAGAACATATGCCACTTTCTGCATTTCATTTGGTTTAGTGATTATATTTTGACTTTAAGTAGGGTAATATTATATAATTTTTTTAGTAAAAATTACGCCATCGTCGATAATATCGCTCATCGAGCGTTGACAATTAAATAAAAAAGACGGCAAGCAACAAAGTTGGCGATAACAAAACTTCAATCCGCGCGCAGATCGATATGTTGGCACCGTGCCTATGTGTAGGATGCTATTGTGCATGTCACTGATTGTCACTGCAGTGAGGTGTGGCTCGATGGCTCCCCAGTTGTATTTTCGACTGCTTGCGGGCGGTCGGTTTTAGTAACACGTTAAGTTACCCTGCTAACGGTGAGCATAGAGCATATACTTACCACTTTCTACATTTCCTTTCGGTTAACTGATTTTTATCTTGACTTAAATTAGGGTAAATTAATGTATTTTGGTGGATGAGTCGTATTTTTACCGTGCAATTTTTGTAAAATAATACGCCTGCGTCGAGATTATAATATCCTCCTACCATTACATTTCTGAATAAAAAATATAATGACGGCAGTAATGGCAAGATTCCAGTGACCGCGCAGATCAATCTGTCAGTATGCGCCGTTCCTGTGCGTGAAATGCAATTGCATCTAATGCGCATGTCACGCGTCAGTGCGCAAGGCGTGGCTCAGTGCCCGGCTTCGGCAGTTATTTTCTCGCTCCGTTGGCGTGCAGTAACTTTTCTTATTACAATTACTTAGCCTGTTTGTAGTGAGTTTAGACAAAATCCTTCTCATTTTATTCAGTGTCCTAAATTATTATTGACTAGGAGTATTATTTTGTGTAAGATATTATTGGTGATATGTGATGTGACAAATAATTAAAAGAGTGCATGAAGTGATAATGTGAAGTGAATTGCAAAAATATTTAAAAGAAGGTGTAGGTAATTGCAATAATTAATGATCAGTTACCTACTGAAATGCTATAACGTTGCTTTCTTCAGTCAGTGTTACTGAGAAGTGCAGTGATTGTTATGTTGAAATTAATTGAGGTGAATCAAACAATTTAATGAAGTGAAGTGATCTTACGCTTTCGAAATTAAATATTTAAGTGGATGAGTTGTAAAAGTTTCATGCGTTTTAAGTAAAACATAATGCCATTGTCGTTGATATCCATCAATATGCATAGATAATAACATTAAAAAGATACGGCAGTCAACTACGTTTCCGATAACGAGACTTCGATGCGCGCGCAGATCGATATGTTGGCGCCGTGCCTGAGCGGAAGATGCAATTGCGCATGTCACTGATTGTCACTGCAGTGAGGTGTGGCTCGGAGGCTCTCCTGTTGTATTTTCGATTGCTTGCTTGCAGTCGTTTTTAGTAACGCGTTAATTTACGTTGAGTTTAGAATTATATTTTCACTTTCTGCATTTCTTTCCGTTTACTGATTTATTTCTTGACTTAAATAAGGGTTCATTATTGTGTTTAGGTGGATGACTCGTAATATGATAATACGCCATCGTCGATAATATAATATCCTACAATACATTTCTGATATACAAATATAATGACGGCAGTGATGATTCTGTGACCGCGCAGATCGATCACTCTGTGTGCGCCGTTCCTGTGCGTAAAATGCAATTGCATCCAATGCGCATGTCACTCCTCAGTGCGCAAGGCGTGGCTCAGTACCCAGCTTCCGTAGTTATGTTTTCACCCCGTTAGCGTGCTGTCGGTTTTTTTATTGCGTTTACTTAGCCTGTTTATAGTGAGTTTAGTTAAAAAGCCCTTTGCATTTCATTTAGCTTTTTAAATTGTTATCGAGTAGGCCGTTTGTAAAAAAAAACGTGATCAGTGATAAAGCATGTAAAATATTTTGTAAATACTAACAAAATTATAAGAGTTTGTGAAGTGGTATTGCGAAATGAATTGCATAATTATTCAAAAAGTGTCAAGTGCATTACAATTACAATATTTTAACATCAGTGATTTAAAACTATAACGTTACTTACCTTTATTTTTTTGTTTTGTGCAAGTGACAAGTGGAATGATTATGATTATGACGTTAAATAAATAAAGATAATTAAACAATTTAAGGGAACTTTAAATACTTTAAAATTAATTATTTTTGTGCGAGTAATACATACATTACATTACATTCATGTGTTTTTTTGGTAAATATTGCGCCATCATCGTTAATATCCACATTGAACTTATAAAATAAAATAAAAAATGATGAAAGACAACGCCGCCGTTCGCTGTAGTAATTAGTAACTCTTATTTAATCTGTGGCGATAGCGAGCCTTTAATGTGCGCGCAGTTCGATATGTTGGCATCGTGCCTTTGCGGGAGATGCAATCGCGTACGTCACTGGTTGTCACTGCAGCAATGGTATTGATTGATTCTTAAGTTATATGTTCGGCTGCTTGCGTGCAGTCGCTTTTAGGAACGCGTTAAGGTACCCTGCTTATGTATGAGTTTATATCATACACCTACTCGAAACATTGGCTCTCTCGCTAAGCTCGAGCGTCAAAATATATTTTGTGAAATAGGTGCCTTTCATACGGATTTTGGGATCAATCCACTATTTGTATGTACTTAACATCGTGTTTTGTCCGCAGGTTATGTTTCCCCCTCCTGCAATGGGTTAATTTCTGTTGACTGCACTCTTCATCCTTTTTGGTAAGTGTATGTTTGTTGACTTTATAGTTAGATTGACATTTATTTTTTCGTGAAAATCAAGTACGATGTCTTCTAATTAGGTACTTATCCTTGCGCAAATACTAGTGTACCTGCAAAGGTTTACTATTTGGTCATGGTGTATAAATTTCGTGTCTACAAATTCTTCAGTCTTGATCATTTACGAAGCTTGTCTGCCGAAGTCGTAGGTCGGGTAGGTAGGGTAGGAAAGTTTGAACCGCCCTTGCTTTTTACTTTATGACGGAAATATGTAAATGTAACATAACAAATATTTTATTTATGAGCCTAAGTTCAAACTACAGCTATTTCCATAAAAAGTATAAATACGTTTAGCTAAGTTAAATTTTTTTAATTAAACGACAAAGTGGCGTGGTTATAACTCTTTGCTGCCTAGGTCTCTAACGCCGCATATTGCCTACGAGAGTAATGGTCAAGTTATGAATGTTGCGTTTTTTTAACAAGATAATTAGCACAGGCCTCCCAAATGTATTGGGTATGTAGGAACAAGTATCTTAATATTGCTATACGTGTTGTAAATTGTATTGTCGACAGGTTTTAAACCCTCTCTCCCGTTCTTTCATCATGGCACAGCTATCTACCTTCTCGCATCCACTTTTCAACTCAAGTAAGTTATACTTCAACATATATGTATACATACATGTATTTGTTTTGCTCAAACATATACATGACAGCTGTTACTGTTTTGGGCCCGGATTACAGTACCTCGCAGCGACAAGTGAATGTTTAAACATCAACTCTGTCAGCGCACGGTGGTCTGGCTAGTATTCATAATAAAATAAAATGCATGTTTCATTTTTAAATATCGAATGCTGTCTTGTCATTGGTCGATAAATGAACTGTAATTAACTATAAATAGATTCCGGATAACTGATTGTTTTAATTTCTTAAGGAAACTCGAAAGTGAACACAACTTACGTTTGCATTGCACGCGCACCCTTATCAGTGACTCATTCAGTCCAAGCTCAAGTTTGCGATTAAAGTGACCATTTACTACAATGGAGCTTCAAGAATCAGGTATGTTGTTTAGTTTTATCTACTTATATTGACGTTTATTTAAAATATAGATATAAAGACGGGTCTATGCCACGACCTAATTTTATTTAAAAAAAATTATCAATGTTTTGGTTTACTTAAACTTTTAATTATGTTCCTAATCAAAGGTAATTAAAAATTATTCTTAATTAAGAAGTCAAATGTGTGACTGACGGCCATAAATAAAATTGTCTGCGGATGTTTGCGGATTGTCTATTCAGAAGTCTGCTACGCCTGCGTAGGCAAAGTGTAGCAATGCTAAGCAAATTTTACGAATATGTTTATTGATTTTGAAATGTTTTTTCAGGTGTGCAGCACATCAAATCCTCTTCAAGGGGTCTATTTGAACTATGGATGTCTTCGAGTGGTTCAGATACAGATAATTAGAATTTTTACTTTCACCCCTACATTCATGGATCCGATTCTTTGAATATTTTATACATTTATCGTATAAACTTCAGACGCAAAGATGGCAAGCAAGATCAACGGAAGATAAAAATCATGTAGCTCTGACGAAGAATAGGATCCAGGACGAGTTTCGGCAGAAGTTAGGATTGATTGTGGACAAACTGCGGAGTGGCAGTAGTGGTACAACAAATGACGGGAATACTGCACGCAAATTTTTCAAGAATCCAGCTGTGTCTGAAATTACCGGTTTTCAGCAATGCCTTATCGAAAGTTGTGGAGTTCTTTTGGAGTGTATGTCATCTGGCTACAATATAAATACAACTAAGTTTGGTGAATTGCCAGAAAAAAAATCTTTACTATCAGTTAATGTTATCAGTTTACTAGATTGTACATACTAATGAATCTGATGATGACATAACGTGTAATATTAGTTAATTAATTAATTTAAAATGTATTTATCGTACCTACTAATATAGATTAAGGACAATTGTGACTAACAATCTATGGAATCTGATCGTGTTTTTTTTTATTATTATTACTAGCATATAACAACATTTTACTTAACTTTTTTTTGTATCGATAATTTTACAAATATTTATTACTATTTGTTTATATATATTTACTGTTACATTTCCCAAATTATGTTAATAATCCCCACATAACCACGTGTTTAAAACAAAACGATTAAAAAAAACGAGTTATGAACTAAATAATTAATTATGAACGCCTTTCTAAGGCGCGCAGCCCACCGTGCAGCGGCCCTAGTCTGGTTGCGTTTATCGCATGATAAAATGTGGATAAAGCATCCGCCACTCTCGTACAGTCGCCAGCAATAATATATTATTCAACATTAGGCGCTAAAACATTTGACACGACTTTATTTCTAGGGGTACCTATAAACAGCGTGTCAGATATTTTTGCGCCCAATGTTGGATAATATTATTTATTATTGCTTATTAGATTGGTATAATTATATTAACGCATGTTCTTTTGTTACAGGTCCCTTTTCCTTTGGAACTTCACACAAATCTTATTTTAATAAACGGAATCCTCCTTAACTCCCATCCCAAGGTAGGTACGAAATGAATCATAATAATTATCTCAAAATTACTCCTTATTTCTTTAAACATTCGTTAATTCTCATTTTTTTGTTACAGGACTTCGATTTAGACACCTCTACAATCTTCGCCCGACCTCCTTTAAAAATCTGTAACTCTTCTAAACACTGTCTATTTGGATATGGACATCGAATGACGGGCGATTATAACACACTGCATGGAAATTATAAAGGGAAAGATCTGAAAGCTGATAAAGGAAAATGGTGACGTAATTCAGAACAACATCAAAAGTGAAGCAACAGGCATGCACTGGCAATCATCTCAACTAACGGTGTTTTCAATAGGATGTGAAAAAAATTAAGACCCAAATGATTTTAATTATATCTTATTGAAGTCACGGAAAGGATAAATTAGGAAATGCAACCATGCAACGAGGAAGAGTAAGAACACAAAATAGAAACAATTTGATTACAAGAAATGGGTGGGTACCTGAAACGAAGAAACATGAATGTGATTCAGTAATACCTGGAAATAAACATCAGCTAATGAGATCCATCTGAGGTGTCTCAAATCATGAGGAAGCATTATAAATCAATGAGTGGTAGATCGTCCCTGTGTAAGGATTTTTTGAGGAGTTTTATTTACTGGTTTAGAAAGGAGACCCCTCCAAAAAGAGAGACAAGCTAAGATATGTCACTGATTCCATTCACTTTGGTAATAAAAAAGTAGAACTGGAATAAAATATCGTGGAACAACATTAGTAAAACATCTGCTACCAAAACCGATTTCATTTTGGTCCGATAAAACCCATGGAAAGGTCTTTAATGAAGCAGGTGCAACGATTGCATAAAGACGCGTAAATGAGTGCTTCATCACGATTCGTGAATTAAATTGGCGTCGGTAATAAAAAACAAAGAAGGAAAAATTCATCGGCTTGTTCGAAAGTTCATCTTTATTCATCGGTGTGTTTTATGGAACTGGAATAAAATATCTTAGAACAACATTAGCAAACCATCTGCTACAAAAACTGATTTCATTTTGGTCCGATAAAACCCATGGAAAGGTCTTTAACGAAGCCGGTGTAACGATTGCATAAAGACGCGAAAGTTTACCATCTAAATTACATAGATTACGATCAACAAGTAGAAAGTACGAACACGGTCAGAGTTGTGGAGGCGAATAGGGGCTTCATCACGGCTCATTTATTGAATTAACGTCGGTAATAAAAAAAGAAGAAACCATTTATCAACTTGTTCGAAAATTCATCTTTATTCATCGGTGTGTTTTAAGAAACTGGAATAAAATATCGTGGAAAAACATTAGCAAACCATCTGCTACAAACACTGATTTCATTTTGGTCCGATAAAACCCATGGAAAGGTCTTTAACGAAACTGGTGCAACGATTTCATACTCGACGAGATTTTATTTAACTGACATCGGTAATAATAAAGGAATAAAACATTCATCGCCTTGGTCGAAAAGTCATCTTTGAGCATCGGTGTGTTTAATGGAACTGGAAAAAAGTCATCTTTGAGCATCGGTGTGTTTAATGGAACTGGAATAAAATATCGTGGAACAACATCAGCAACCCATCTGCTACAAAAACGGATTTGGTTTTGGTCCGATAAATCCCATGGAAAGGTATTTAACGAAGTAAGTGCAAAGATTTCACCAATACGCGAAAATGGGCGCTTCACCACGACTCATTGATTCGGTCGACGTCGATACCTAATAAAAAAAGAAGAAAACATTCATCGGCTTGTTCGAGGTTCATCTTTATTCATCGGTGTGTTTTATGGAACTCGAATAAAATAACGTGAAACAACATTAGCAAACCATCTGCTACAAAAACTGATTTCATTTTGGTCCGATAAAACCCATGGAAAGGTATTTAACGAAGCAAGTGCAACGATTTTCGCGAAAATGGGCGCTTCATCACGACTCATCGATTCAATCGACGTCGGTAATAAAAAAAGAAGAAAACATGAATCGTATTGGTCGAAAATTCATCTTTATTCATCGGTGTGTTTAATGGAACTGGAGTAAAATATCGTGGAACAACATTAGCAAACCATCTGCTAGAAAAACTGATTTCATTTTGGTCCGATAAAACCCATGGAAAGGTATTTAACGAAATAAGTTCAACGATTTCATAGAGACGCTCAAATTAACCATTTCATTCCAATTCCAAATAATGAATGCGGTCGGGGTTGTTGCGGTGAATGGAGTTTCATCTCGTGTGAAGATACGGGACAGTGGACAGTGACATTCGGCATGGATTGGAATATTTCAATTTAAGTTATACTTAAGTGAAATACTTATTATATTGATTTGTTTTAGTTTGGATTTAACCTGCTAAGGATTCCATCAGGTATGTTTACTATTTGAATTGAAATGGTTATTTATGTAGCGGTTGTAATAGATCTTGCCGCGTTTACTAGGAGCTAAGTTTTTGAAAAGTATTCCATACAAAAAGGTAATGTTTTTTTAAATATGGTTGTTATTAGGTTAATGTTGTTTTTATATTATGTTTGTAATAGGTTTTGCCGCTTTGACTACAACCTAAGTTAAATATGATAAATTTTTGAAGGATTCAAAGATAATTAATTCATTATACATTGTTTTTATATATTGTTCTAATAGATTTTGCCGTTTTGACGTAGCTAAGACAAATATCATCAATTTTCGAAGGTTTCCTAAAATTAATAGGTTAATGTTTTTTTAATAGGAGTTTAATCAAACATCATAGACTAATACCTATTTTTTTCCAAATTATTGTATTTTTCTTATTTAATTTAAATCAATTGAATATCAATAAAGGTTATGACATTGGTTAGATACGGTTTGAAATTGATTTTTCAAATTATATTTATGGGTAATTCTGGAAATTTCCTGATTTCGGATTTACCCTTGATGCAATGACCTGGTTTGCCTTCTATTGTTATTTTATTTAGACTGCGTTAGTATAGGGCTTTATTTTACCCTTCTTTTATTACCATCGTTTAATCTTCGCTCTTAGGTTTTTTAAACAACTTTTTACGTAATGAAAACTTCTACTTTCAATCACAGGCTGATAAGCAGAAGAACACTCGCTTTACTCGGAACTTTTGTTACAATTAGCAATGCGTTACTTGCCAAAAGTTTTGTATCATCATCATCATCGTCACCCGCAAAGCTTCCACTGCTGAACAAAGGCCTTCCCCGAGGTTTCCACAACTATCGATTACTTTTTTTAAAATGAGTTTATATTATATCATAACTTTATATCGTTGATTCGTTTTATTTTATTTCGTTTAGCACAATAAGCACAACGACGGCGTGATAGGAATATGGCACGTCACTTAAATCATTTTGACGATCATTGATACCGATCCGGTGCAAAATCATCACCCGCAAAGCGAGCGTCCATTGCTGAACAAAGGCCTTCCCCAAGGTTTCGCACAACGATCGGTTACTTTTTTTTAAATGAGTTTATATTATTTCATAACTTTATATCGTTGATTCGTTTTATTTTTTCCCGTTTAGTGCAATAAGCACAATGACCGCGAGATAGGAACATGGGACGTCACTTAAATCATTGCGACGATCATTGATACCGCTCCGGTGCAAAATCATCACCCGCAAAGCGTCCATTGCTGAACAAGGGCCTTCCCCAAGGTTTCACACAACGATCGGTTACTTTTTTTTTAATGAGTTTATATTATTTCATAACTTTATATCGTTGATTCGTTTTATTTTTTCCCGTTTAGTGCAATAAGCACAATGACCGCGAGATAGGAACATGGGACGTCACTTAAATCATTGCGACGATCATTGATACCGCTCCGGTGCAAAATCATCACCCGCACCGCAAAGCGTCCATTGCTGAACAAGGGCCTTCCCCAAGGTTTCACACAACGATCGGTTACTTTTTTTTTAATGAGTATATTATGCTTCAAGTAGCCCTCGGTACTAGTGAGTTGAGCACTTCTCTGAAAGTGGGTAATTGGGGTACGTTTTACCTTTCATTTACGTAGTTATTTTTGTGATCTAACATTTCACAATTACCTATTAATTTGCTTACGACCTCCAATTATTGTTCCAAGCGAAATATGAAGATGTGAAATAAAATGATAAAAAACACTTGACATTGAATTTCTAATGAAGATTACTTTCGATTGGCACGAGAAATAAGTTGAGGCTTGTAACATTTCGAGCGAGTGAGTTTTTCTGACTTTTACCCTGCGTTATGAAGGATTATTATTTATTACTTCCCAAGGTAGTCCGGAAACATTGCCGGAAAATAACGAACAACTTCTGATTGTCTTGAAAGAGCAGTTTCTGAATTTAGTAAATCCTCTATACACCTATTCCGGTAATATGAAAGGACTGTCACGTACTTTATTAAACTGTCCCAAACCTCTATACTATTTACCTTCTACCTTATACCTAGCATTATTTTTTAAATATTACTTCGCGTTCGCGGTTCATGGGTACGAAATTTAACGGCTATAATCAAGGGAATTTACTACTGTACCGTCATTGGAGATTCTCAAGATTCCAGCTTTTAATCTGTTCTATTGAACCTAGTTTTCTTGAAGCATTTGTAGCTGGATGAAATTACAAGTTCGGTGAGATCGTTACGCTCACCTTTCTTATTAAATTTGGTCTTGCTTTTCTGCTTTGACGTATGGAGTGCCAGGCTGTTCTCCGTACACCTTGGAGGCGAGCAATGATGCGTTAGACTGTCTCCATCCGGGTCTACGAAACATTCTAGAATTGGTTATGGTGATTACTGGTTATGGTGAATTCTTGGATGCTCATTACGTACAGCCATTGTGACTTTCTAAAGGAAAATTGTAATTTAAACGCCAATAAACCTTTAAATCTATTATGTTATTCTTTAACGATTGCCACGCGACTTCCAACTCTCGCTGGTAGACGTAGGACCATTGGGCCCGTTTAAGATTAACGTCGAGAGCTTAAACCGTTTTTCCTTCTGCTAACCCCATGGAACTTTTAGTGTCCTATTCGTTTGACTGTCATTTCTTTTTCTTTATATGCCCTGTTTCTTTTTTTGGATTTAAAGTAATCATTACGA
The DNA here is from genome assembly GCA_963966035.1 of Acleris laterana. NCBI lineage: Eukaryota > Metazoa > Arthropoda > Insecta > Lepidoptera > Tortricidae > Acleris > Acleris laterana. The sequence goes on along the minus strand of OZ014438.1, from coordinate 75,381,144 downwards.
GTAGATGACCCTAGAAATGAAAATGAATGTGGACATTTTGATGTATTGAAATGAAATGAAAATGAAAAATCTCCATCTAATCTTGTATTAAGTTCAAACCCCGTTTTAATGTTTTTATAAATACGGACAGATATAATGGCTAGGTCCGGTTTATTGTGTCTTTTGACTGGTTTTGCGTAGCTATTTAAACCCTCGCTTTTTTTAAATGTGAATATTTTGAACAATTCTATTATGTCACGCAAATTTCCGCAAATTTTTAAATTTGTTTGTCTTAAGTATTTGTTTTAAAGTGCTGTTTATTGATTTAGAGTTTAGGTGATTACCTACGAGTATACTCTTTGTTCGGTAATTTGTTTTGTGTGGTTTTTATGGGTTTAAAGTTTAGGTATCTAGATATCCATATTTTATGAAGTAAGAATACCGAGTGACAAAGGGTGGGTGGCGGGTCTACCACATTAACATCTGTGGTATTTGTTTGTTGTTTATTACTTTGGCGTTACTTTACATTGACTTCTGATATGAGATTGAATAGAATAGAAAAAAATAATTTAAACAAAACACGATAGGTATATGCGTATATATACAGTTATAGATATGTGTTTTTTTTTGTAGTCTTCTTACTATCCCAAAAATACAGGCTGTCGGTTCTGACAATATCACTTGTCACCAAGGCAGTCGGTATTGGTATGAAGATGCCACATTTTATAGCATTTATTTTGTAAAAGTCTTTTCTTAACTTCTGGTCTCACCTTAATACCATTTGTAGCATAGATAACTTTAGTGATTAGGTCATTTGGTATGTTACGTAACACTTTAACGCGACTACAGCAATACGACGTAATTTACCTCACGAACTCGTGTCCTACAGAATTATGCGCAGTTTTGTATTGAGGAATCTAATCCCTTAATCCTAAGGTTTTTATCTAACTTCCCCCGGAGAGCACTGCTGGATTAAGGTCTTCTCTTATGGGCGTCTCAACTAACGGCCTTTCCTCGAAATCTAGGTATTTGTTAAGTAAAGTAAGTAAATAAGTAATTTCGAAAATCGTCATCATCATCATCAGCTGCAAAGCGTCCAGTGGAAAAAGGCCTTCCCCAAGGTTTTCCACAACGATCGGTCTTCTGCTGCTGTCATTCAGCGGTTTCCCGCGAACTTAATCATATAGGTTAGGTAGGTTATATCGGGCAGATGTGACAAAAAACTAAAAAATGTAGCATTAATGATTTCAAAGTAGCATTTGATTTTTTTTATATATATATATGTCCACACTATAACAGGTAGCTTTTACCACTTTGGGGCGATTAATTCCCCCGCGTACCATCTAGTGTGATACTTATTTACATAGTCAATGTCGGGTAACATGTTTCGGCTAGCCGAGTAAAGCCAGCGTACTACATCTCGTACGGGTGCTGTAAAAGGCGACGAAGGCATTTTCCTGAACAGCCTTTTCTAAGTAAATATATATCACAATCTATCTCTGATCGCCAATGTTTTGTACGGTGGATTTTACATTAGCATTAGGTAGAACTTATTAATAGCAGTTGCAGTCTTATAGTTGAATATGCTATTGAATACCACTCCATTCTTCCGCTAAAATCAACATGCCTTTTGTTCGCGTCCAGCGGTATTGTACGACCGTCGATGCGCTTCGTACCTAGCTGACGTTGATTTTTCGACGCTGTATCATTCTTAGGCCTTTTCTTGTCCCATCTACAGTACTCCCAACTTTCTAATAGCGTTCGGCTGGCTATTGGTATCTCACTTAGACTTGCAACTGACAGTAAAATTGTCACTCGACTTCAAAACGAAGATTGCCAATTGCTATGATGAAACTGATAGTTCTTTATTTAAAATGTGTCCATTTCACTGCCACTTATTATTTCACCTGTACGCAATAAATGTAGCATTTAAATTCTATATAACGTGTCGTGAGTTCACTATAAGCAATTTTATTACTGTATGTCGGTTAACATAGTTAAGGCGAGCCGAGTCGTGCCGGCTTAGTGCGGAGTTCAATAACGAATTAAACAGGTTTAGTAGTGTACAAATGGACTTCTGTTTAATTATAATTAGTGGACTCCACACTTAGGGTCGAAATATTTAACTGATTTTGAGTGAACAGTCCTTATTAGGAGGCTTTAAAAATAACAGCTTTCTATGACGGAGATTTACTCAAGACCAGTTTCTTTATACGACCCTATAAGAATAGTATGACCCCATCTCCTCCCGAGGGTATCGTAAAAGGCGACTAAGGGATTTTTAGAGCTGCGTTCTCTAATTATTATATCAACACCTAATTGTTCTATTCTGTATGTTCTATATTCGCGTTGTGTAGAAGTTATCGATGTCTATCTTATTCTTAAGTATGTTATTCAGAACTCACTAAGATCTTCCAATATGATGATGACAGTGGTCAACGTATTCCATTGTGGAACCCCAACGAAAAATTATGTACTATGTAGTCTGTGTGTCTAAATAAACTGTTGTTAGAACTAGGTACGTTCCACCGGTCCCTGTAGCTATTCCACTTATACATTTTACGAATCCTCATTATATACCCTTAAGCCCGTTATTGTGGGTGTTGTCACGTAGTTTCTATTTGATGTTTAAACCAGGGAGCCGGTGTGAACTGTTTTGTTTTGTATTGTTTTAAGTGACGGCCCGGGACGTCACTTCTGCAAATTCAGATCTAATTTAAATACCTCTCAGAGTAAAATTAATTATATATCCGGGTTCGTCAAGATTATTCACTGGATATTAGCTTAAAAACCTTCTAGTTAACACTAGCATAACCGAAAATTATCGGATGTTTAACGTATCTATTTATCCATATTATAAAAGCATAGATATATATTCATACCATAAATATTATAAAACCATGGAAGCCTTCATCGAGAGAAATGTATTCATTCACTTGTGTCTCTAAATAATCAAATTATTTATATTTAGGTTAGGTTACAAAAAACATTAGTTACCTAAATAAAATTACTATTATTTTATAATTATTTAATATTGCATCGTACTAGCACCGACATACGGGAATCCTATTACTGTATTAATTAAGATTACACCGTAATTTATGAGTAGATATAAGTATAAGTACTTTATATCAGTTTGGCAAAAAAAAATGGATTTATTTTCATCCGTAACCACATCAAATTCTTTTTACAAGTTTGCCCTGCCTTTCACTTTTTTACCCTACTCAATGAGTTACGGATTTTTATGATATTAATTGAACTCCCAATTTTAACTATGGAAGTACTTATTTTTACAAAAAATCTAAATTAGTTTCGTTCGTCTAGCCAGTTTTGAAGGTCCGAACTTTCTCGACAATTTCCGCTATATCCAAACTAATAATTAGGTAGGAAACTTGAATGTTCGACGTTTATAACCTATATGTACGTCTGTAAGTTATCAGCACGTATATAATTAGCAATAATAATACATACACGTAGGTAAATAGACTTTGTCTTCCGCTTCACCCGCAGTTCCCCCGGCAGAGGTCGTTCCTCACGCCAAATCTTTAGCGGATTAGTGTGTGCGTTGTATGTGTCAGTCACTATCAGTTTTATATGTGTAGATGTTTAGACATGTTGGACGTATTATTAACGGAATATTCACCGCGATTTACACGTAAGTAGATTCTCCTTTCGTTTGGGGAACCCAATATTAAATGTACGGGTAACCGTGGCAATAATCTGTTAAAATAAGTATTATATTATTAACCGAACCTTATAATATAGACGTTGTCGTTGGAGCCATATGTAGGCCCATTTTCTCTCATCATATGATATCTATGAGCCATAGGAACTCTATAATATAATAATAAATAAGTGTTTTTCTTCGACTATTTATGAATCACTGTAAACTGGTTCGTATATGACGTGAAATGTTGGCTTCGACCTTATGTAAACTGATCGAACCCATACTTCAATTATAGGTATTGTATTGTAGGGTATATAATTTCTACTGTGTGTTTATTTATTTATTGGTATATCGAATGCCTAATGTGTACCTACGTGTTATTGTTAGCTTCAGTCGTAAATTAGCCAAGGACTGAAAATGTCTCTTTATGAATATTGGAGGAATGATAGGATCTAAGCGAACAGCGATAAATAGTGTTCCTTACACTCCAGCTCTCAACTCTCAGCTCCGATATCCAAAATAATCACTCGTATGTAGATGGATAGGTTACGTAGGCTTGTTCTGTTTGCCATTGTCGTGTTGAACATAGCCGAAAAGACAGAGAAATGGGCAAAGAGTAATAGACGGGTTGGTAATAAGATCTCGTTGACCACCTTTTAGGTCCGGAACCCTAAGATGACTGCACTGTTAACTCGCGATTTAACGCTTCCGTTTAACTGAACTTCACCTGTTAATGACCACCATAATGACCGTCCCTCAGTCTTTGACGTGGCTTTCGGCCCAATGTCATTTGCATGACAAAAGCTTAATGGTACTCGCAACCATCGACCCAGCGTGCTGGTAGGAACTCCATGATCGGCGAACCTGCCAGCAAGTTTCAGTGTTACCATTGTTGTGTTTCAGTGTGGGCCAGCCGGTTAAATGACTGGATGGATCCTTAACGCTGGCAACACATTTGCTTTCTTGAGATTGCATGTACCTTTGAGATCACTTGCCTCCAACACACGATCACACCAATATTTGCTGTGCTGCTTCAGCCATTGGGAGCAGTATAAAAGGGCCGGCTCGACCGGGGTAGTACCACCTCTTACAAAATACCGATGTTAACACTTTTGTGTTACATTGGGAAAGTAAGAGTGCCGGAGGCCCTTTCCCTCCCTTAAATTCCTATCCCTTTTCTTTCTTTTTTTCCTATCCCTTCCCTATACTCCTTCCTTATCTTCCTGTGATTCCACTGATTTTACAGTTAACAATTCACTTTTTCGTCTTCCAAAATGTACTCACAGCTTAAGTAAACGGTTACTTTGTACAAAGATTCGGTCAAAAATAACATTTAATACTTGCACCGCGTTCTGGGGGGTTATTATGACATGGCTATGCAGTTCATTTTACGGTGAGCGTTAAGTTGTATAGCTCTGTCCTATTCTCTCGGCGTAAAGTGAACTGCATATCATAATAACTCCCCTGTTAATACTTACACCTTGTTCTTTGACCTAACTGAGACACACTGGACTATGATAATGTGTCGTGTTATTGCTATGACATATACAAATAGATACACACATTACTCGAGTTCAATCTTTAAGGGGTGACTAATTAGTGTTTGTCACTGCATGTATGTAGATGACTTGGGGGTCTTACTAGCCGTTATAAATGGTATTTTAGGAAGAAGGCACGTCTCCACCACCGAATGAAAATGTAGTAGGTATTTTTATGTAAAATTACACTGTATCAGAGAGTCCTTTAGAGATATTACTTAAGCACTTAATACATTGTAATCAGTAAAGGCAAGTTAGAAATAAGGCATTTCACATGTATTTTCTGTCTCAGTAATATAAAACTTTTCTGTATCACAGAGCAAATCATTAATGTTCAAATAATTTTCGGATTGAAATATTCCTGAATGTAATGAAAACATACAAGTGTAAAATTGGAATGGTGGGGCCTGTCAAAATTTACAGTACAGTTTTTATGTATACCTGGAAAAGGGCTGACTGAACAGTTCAGAAGAGGCTTAAGACACTGGATCAACGACGTTCAGGCGTCTTCGAAAGGGCCTCCCTCTCTGCTTAGTTTAGGTTAGGATAGGATATGAGTCTGGCAATAACAGCGGCGGCGGAAACAAATGGATTCCATCAATCTTCAACGAAATCGTTATAATTATCTAAGTTGCCAAACACATTGTCGCGCATCGTCGTGACTCCCGCAGCCGCCATCATTGTCATTGTCTCGCTGCCAGGCCCCGGTCTGTTATGCACGCGGCGGTTGAAATTATCAATGGAAACTTAAATGCTCAAAGTTTAAAACGAAAATTTGACTGATTATAATTTGTAACCTTCTGTTGTACTCCGAGACAATTTTTGTGCACAGGTTTAGGTACCTATTTACTCTTGTAACATGTTTTTTCATCATTCTTTTAAGACATCTGGATATATATCTTCTTTGATGTACCTGGACTAATGTAATAGTTTAGCCGCACTTTCGCCGATGATCAACGAACGTGTGGGCGCTACATTAGACCTAGACCGTTATACTTGCGACTCACTCTGATAAATTTTGTGCATCCTTTGTTTGTCTGCATTACAGGTCCCGTAACGTATGATAAACGGTTTTATAAGAACATCTTTATAAAAGGCTTGGTATGCTAGAATAAGTTACAAGTCTAGATTACAAAGATGCCATTTTTAAATATTTTAGCCCAGGTACATTCTAAAGGCTTGTATTATCTTAATTGTGTACTCAAATTCGGAAAGACATCGCTTGCCTGGAAATCTGCTTAGACAGAAGGGCGCAAATGCACTTGATCTAATTAAACCTATACTAACACGAACAGGGCAGACCTCCATCAGATCTGTAAATGGGCAGATTGCCATCCATAATACTGTACCTATTTGCGCTTTTTTGTCTAAGGCAGTGTTACACTATCTGGATCATGTTAAGAGCCTAATGCGATGTACCTTTTATTTTAATTATTGTACTTAACTATGTAAAACTATTTTTGATGAATGTATTTCAATTAAATAATTTGAACGTGTTCCTGTATTTTATCTTACTTCCTTTTAAAGCTGTTTGATCAGCTGTTAGCGAACATGTCGCACTGCTAGATCAAAACAGTAGTAACTCAAAATACAACTTTAATACATTTTGATCTAGCAGTGCGAAGTGATCACACTGCACACGGTAGCAACATGATTCATGCAATTTTTACTCAAAAACTGTCGCTTCATGTACTTAGTCTTAGTGGTAGTCGGTAGGGTGTGCGTGTGGATTGAGTGAGCACCCTTCCGAAAAAAAAGATAAAATGCTGTTCATTTAGTAAAAGTTCTAAAACAATTGTAAAACTAATCTCTGTATTTGTAAAACCACAAATATAAAAAAAAAACCTTTAACATGTGCTCACTCAGTTCTCACAATCTTCCAACGAAATCAGTGAATGTATTCATTTAACATATAATATTTATGTACTAATATTTAGTAAAACCTATGCTTAATTACCTTTATAATTTGTAGATCACCTAGTAACGTATTTAAGGTTTTACAAATAATTTACTATGCTCACTCAATCCACACGCACACGTCGGTAGGTATACAGTTCCGTCTGTCACCACGACTGACTCTGTTTTACCAAGCTTATTTAAGCCATATAATCTAACTTAATCCCACTTGGTTCCCAGGGGTACCTGCCTGGAGGGAGATTTCGGTCGTAGTTATAGCTTGTTTAATGTAGGGGTTTACCCGTGACATCTTATACAGGGTGACTGCATGGTCTAGATCGTAACTTAAATGTCTTGTTCAACTCAGTAATTAATTGTGATTCTATTAAAATAATGATTTTTGAAACACTTAGGTACCCCTTACTAATTAACGTTGAGTAACGGTGGTATAGCTATAGTACAATGTTGTGTCCTTATCTGTCATTGTGACATTTGAATTTGACAGATAAGGACAAAACATTTATTTTAATTCATAAGGGGTTAAAGTTTATCATTTTATTAAAAAAAAAATGTTTCCTTAATTGATACTAAAATGATAGTCACCGTATATTTTCTTGTTAAAACCTATTTGAAAATCAACTGATCAGGGGTGTGATTCTATCAAAAACGCAGTCGGACGAACGAACGGGTGAACGTCGCAGCGGCGAGTTTAAGTAGTCCCGTCAGAGCGAACACAACACTATTTAGCGCGTGCATTCTCAATTTAGCAGCATGGGTTCTGTCGATGAGATCAAACGTATAAGGGTGCCTAATTGAGAATGCACGCGTTAAAAAGTGTTTCGTTCGCTCTGACGGGACACTCGACGCTGCGATATTCACTCGTTCGTTCGCCTGACCGCGTTTTTGAGAGAATTACATCCCAGACGAGTAAGAAATTGAGTATGTATAGTATACGCACCGCGCTAAGGACAAGTCGCAATTAATTTTTAAACTACGACTTGTCCTTAGCGCGGTGCGGATACTATACTATGAGCCCAATGGAACCCTGACTCATCATAGAACGGTGTCACAGTACCTACACAAGTACGAGTAGGGACAATAAGCGAGTATGAAGTTTGGATCACTTTGGCAGAAATCAGGTAACAAAGGTATATAAAATTCCTCCCCAAATTCGTGAACGTATTTAGGGTGATATTATATATTTTCTTCGAGATAGTATGAGAAATCACTTCGTCCATTGCTAGACACAGTATCGCGGCAACCCCTGAAAAATACCTTCAATTAAAGCGATAACGAACTTAAAAGAAACGCTACGACACGACTAAGTTGATTGGTTTCTGCGATACAGGCGACTAAAGTATTTATACCTACTAAAAATCATCGAAGATAGGACCAAATAACTTTAAATAGAAAATTAGTTCCTACTTCGGCTTCGGAACCCTACACGAGTACTGAGCATGGTCCGATTTGATTTTGCCCGGTTTTTGCCTTCTAAATACGTACCTCAGGGTTAATTCGTTAACGAATTCAGAGGGAATGCGTTAGAGGAATAACCTAGGGTCTACAAACAAAGTGGCCCAGTGTGCCATAGAGAGCGAGCTACTTGCCGTGTCTGTGTACCCTTAAGTAAGTAAGTTACAAATACCGTACTCGCTAGCAAATCGCATGCTTTGTACCTACCTCGCTCTCCATAAGAATACCTACTGTGAGAGACAGAGCATTCGATTCAATCCGTTACCTACTGGTGTATAGCGAATTATAAACGTAACGTAAAAAAAACTAGGACACGCGCAACTTCTTGTGCATAGAATAAGGTTCCCGGACCGGGAATCCCGGTTATCCCTACCCCTAAGGCCCGGCGCCCACTATGGGCAAGGCGGCACGGCAAAGCATGACTGCCAATGTATACCTCAGCTGCCATCGGTATGCCTAAGGACGCCTCGGTATACCCCTCTGAACCCTCACAACCTCAAATATCGAAAAATCCTTTTACTCAAACATGCTTTTGGTCGGATAACTTCGTATTTCTCGTATCTTAGTTTCTCAGTTGGCTTATTGATGGGTACTGAAGCTTATTGAGAAAGCAAGATAAATACAAACTAATCCGACAAAAAACGACGGGAAAGGATTATTCACTACATCAGCTGTACTAGGAATTATTTTTGACAACGCCATCTATTACTAGCTTACTGTACTACTAAGCGGGGTGGTGTCTGTCCTAATCTGTCTGTCTGTGAAAATTACCAAGTGTCCAGCTTGCAGAAAGCTCATGTTACTCTCGCCGGCCGCGGCAGATGTCGCTAAATGCCACAAATGCGAGTGTTTATAATCGGAAATGCATCAAAATTATTCAGGGCGCGGCGCGCATTACGAGCAAGTGGGCCTGTCCGGTAGTCCAGTATGCAAGGCGAAGGTGCCACGAAGGATAACACCGACACACCCTTTAAAACTAGTGAGTACGCAATTGCGGAAGTTAGGTAGGTATTGATAATGAGCGGACGCCTAACTGGGAAGTGGGAACTGGGAACCTATGCAGGTCCTCGTGGAGAGGAAATTCATTTGTTTCGCACAGAGTTCGGATCCATGCGTGATGAAATATAGGGCCTGCGTCGCGAGATATCAGAATTGAATTTGGATTCTAGGCAGCCTCTGGACGCGTGTTGAGGCGGTGAAGGCTCAACCTTGTCACCTGTGACACCTACCTACGCCTCTAAAGTTGTCACCTGGGACAAGTTTAGAGAAGTAGCTGGTGGACAGGTTCTGGAGGTAACGAATTACAGTCCTTCATAGCTCAGTTGAAATTGAAGATTAGTGACCTTGAAGTCTCAGGAGTTCCCGAAGTGCCAACGCCCACAGCCGTCTAGGTCTTCGTTGTTTGTAGATTGCATTGCAGCTTGGTGGTTTTATTTATTCGGTCTGATATTTTCCATTTATTTCGCACAAAATCTTGAATGTACCTAGTTCTCGGCAACGGCACCTGACTTCCACCTTCCGTACCTCTTCAGAGTTGTTAAATTTTACCCCAGAGTCAGCTAATAGATTAGTTGACGATATACGAAAGAAATAGGTACCCAGGGTGACATTAGCTGTTTGGCTAAATAATTAGCTATTTGAGTGGACATTCTTGCCATTTTGTGCCATTTTGTGCCTGGGTGACTTTTGTAATTAATAAATAAGCTGTCCGATTTTACTGTTTTTGGACGAAGAGAGATATTTTATCACGAGCAACGAATTCTTGAATTACGGCGAACGTGCAGTTTTTTAGTTTTGGAGTCAAGTTCAAGTTCAATTCTTTGTTAAATGGCTATGTCCAGTGGGACAATTAGTTTTGGAGTCACGTAATTTAACTAAGATTATGTCATCGTGACATGTAACGTCATTAATAGTTAAATTGGTGTAAATTTTTACGGTTCCTCCCCTGTGCGTTACGTGAGGATGTATTTTTTTTCTCGTCTTCTCCATATGGGTTGTCGTCGGATAGGTCTTTTAAAAATATTACGGGTTTGTCAGAACAATTTAAGCTGACGTGTGATTGGGAATTGGTTACCGCCAGCCTGGTAACAAATTGTGAATGTTTTAAAGCTACCTATATGAAAACGCAGTTGCTCGGTCATCACGTTCTCAGTCGCTAATCGCAATCGCCGATAACTTCCCTTCCAACAAACATACATACATACCTACATAAACTCACGCCTTTATTCCCAGACTGGGATAGGCAGAGCTACATAATTTCCAACAACTCTAAAAACTTGTTGATAATTCTGTAACCACATTTCGCACATTTAGGCTAAGATAAGGCTAACATAATAAGAGAAACCAGTGTATTAGTGACAGGTATAAGCCCATCGCTTAACAGTACTACACGCCTTTATTCTTCCCATAGTCGGCTTTTACGACCTCCACGTGAAGATATAGGTGGCACTATTCTAACCCGGCAACCACACGGGCGGGGGGTTACGATTTAGGGTGATATCAACAACGGCGAGACCAGCCTCTATTATTATTATTATATCAGCTGCGCCATGTTGACTGAAATGTCACCTGTCACCTGTCACTCTATAATAATAATAATAATAATATCAGGGGAATATGTCACACCAATTGACCTAGTCCCAAACTAAGCTCTAGGCTTGTACTATGGGTACTAGAAATGGCGGTCAAATTTCAGTCAACATCTGTCTCTTGTACGGTGCGGACGCGTTTTAGTGTTCTCCTTTCAATTGTTATCGATTTAACCTGTGACTCGGCTTGTTTACTGGACTTTCTTCTACTTACTTTGCTAGTTACATGTAATTCAGACACCTATTTAGTTAAATAAATGTTTTATCCATGAACTACTTTTGAATTCCATATTTATGATCAATAAATAGCTTCAGTTTTTTTAAAATGTATTATACGGCATTAAGGTAAGTTCACCATACATACATACATAAACTCACGCCTTTATTCCCAGAGTGGGGTAGGCAGAGCTAGATAATTACCAACAACTCTAAAAACTTGTTGATAATTCTGTAACCACATTTTGCACACTTAGGCTAAGATGTTTACCAGTATATTAGTGACAGTAGGTTGCAAGCCCATCGCCTAACAGTACTATACGCCTTTATTCCCTTAGCCGTCTCTTACGACATCCACGGGAAGATATGGAGTGGCACTATTCTAACCCGGCAACCACACGGGTGCGGCAACCACACGGGTGCCAAAATTCATTATTGATTTAGTTTGAATAATCGAATACATAAGTAAATACTCATTTGGTCCTTAATTATTTAACTAAACCAGATAAATCATAAGGAATAGAAAAATAAATAATCTGAGCGACGGCATGTAAGCCGAGCCTGACAGTGACGTGCCATTGTTCACGCCCACTGCCCTTTTCATCTGCATACAAAAGTGCAAAAGAGAGACCGCTATACTAGCTCGTTATCGTGGACAGGCTATCGCGTCGTCGTAATTGGTGGCAGGTTTTGAATGCCCGCGCAGATCTATCTGTATTTCCTGTCTAGGTGTATAATGCTGGGTTTACACAAGCGAAGTATTTGTCATTTGTGCCTAATGCTTAAGTACTTATATGAAAAAAGACAACCTTTTTACAAATAGGTGTAAGAGAAAGGTACTGTTGTACCTACGTAATGGATTAACGCTGCTGCCGTCTTGTTTTAGGATAAAAAAATATACCGTAGCTCAAAAGGTGGTTCTTTTTGTAGCTGTAAATCTTGTGGAAAGTTGGATTTTCATAAATGCCATCATGCGGAATGTAGGATTTTTAGCACTAGTGTTTTTTACATTTCCACTGTTTTATCCTTAAGCGTTAAAATTACACTGTGATTTTTTATCAGACTAAGAAATAAGTATAATCGCCTCTTTGATTTCTTTTGCTTTAAGATTATGACACTCGTATGATATGATAGAAGATCTACAAAATGAAGATTTCAACAAAGAAACGTCTATAGCAAGCAAGGCTGTGGTTCCTGCGAAGAGCGGACAGTGGATATCAAACCTGAGTTTTACTACTTGTATGGTTGATAGTCGTCCGCTATTAATCTCCATCCTTCTCATTTCAGCTCACATCGACCACAAATGTCAATTGCATATGTTTCGAGTCAATAAAAAACAGGAACACGTAGGGGTTTGCATCATGGCTAACTGTTAACTAAGCGACAAGGCGAAGTAAACGGGAACTATGACTAAAGTAGGGGACCCGAATAGGAGACGACCTTCACCGGGCTGTTTATTCGATAAAAAGTATTTTGTATGAAATTTAATAAGTTATTTAATATAACATATAACTAATTAAACCTATACATATAATTAATTAAAAATTAAAAATAAACTTTAAAATGAAAATAATGCAATTGCTTGTTTTATAGACAAATTACATACCAATCGAAAGTATGAAGCCTTTAGAATATGCAAACGGTTGACTGTTTTTTCCCATCATAAGATCATAACTATTGGGTAATACCTACGTTTGGTAGATATAAGCCGGTAAGTAAGTCGGTACTAATAATTTGCACTGAACGTAACGTTTGCATATTCATACATAGTAGGTACTGGACTGAAATTTTTCAGCCAACCTAATTGCCATAATATATTACTTACCATGTTAAATTTTGTATAAAATACATTATATAGAATAAATAGCCCGGTGAAGGTCGTCTCCTATTCTGATCTTAGACCATATTATGCTCTTAAAAAAAACGTTTTTACTTATATTATACAGTAAAACTGTAAGTGACAAGGTAGTACTAAGCATTAGTTACTAAGCTCATGTAAAATTATTGTAAACCCAGAAAAAGGTGCAACTGCATCCAATGCGCATGTCACTGCAGTAAGGCGGGCTCAGTGCCCGGCGTGCGCAGTTAGGTTTTCGCCGCGCTTGCGAGCAGTCGTTTTTGTTATGATTGCATTTACTTAGCCTGTTTATGGTGAGTTAACCTAAGTACATTTCAATTGGTTTTGCAAATTATTTGATGAGTAAGCGATATGTTTAGGATTTGCGAATTGATTTTTAGTGATAAAGTGTTATTATTTAGTTCATATTAACATTATAGTTATGACAGTGTGCGATGTGTTAACATTGCGAAATTTGACCTACTAATCGTTGGCAAGTGTAATGAAGCTTATGGTAAGTTTAGAACATTATGATGACAATCGCGATAGCAAAACTTCTATGACCGCGCAGATCGATCGCTACGCGCCGCCCCTGTTCGTACGAGTTACGACGCAATTGCTTCCAATGCGCATGTCCCTCTTTAGTGAAACGTAGTTATTTCTCGAACCGGTTACAATCAGTCGAATTTATAATTGCATTTAGTTAATCTCTTTGTGGTGAGTTTGGAACATAGTACACTTTTTGTGTTTTATTTATCTTATCAAAATATTTTTTTGCCTTATATTCGCATAACGTATTTTTCGTGTTAAGAGTAAGAGCGTTACTAGTGATTGTTAATATTCAATTACCAGTGATTTTTAATGTGTGACAAACTAAACTTGTTACATAACACGATGAATCAATAGTAGTTTATGCAATAGTTGTATAAGAGAGGTCAAAAAATATGAGTGGCGTGTGTTACGATGTGAGCCGAAGGCTCACATCGTAAAGGTAAGCGCCACGAGTGTTTTTTGACTTAGTTATACACCGTTGCATACAATACTTTTTCTACGACTAGGTTTCAAATGAAATGCAAAACTAAGCGAAAAAACTTACAAACGAACGAACGAAGTAGGTAAAGAACAACAAACGAGCGGGAAACAAGAAAATGACAAAATATGTGTCTATGGTTTACTTTGTTTTTAAATTGACGGAATGGAAAATAGAATTATTTACAATTCCAAAACATTTTAATTTGACTAATCAGAATACTTCACCAAATTAAATCCACCAATCACAATACACATCGACTGTCAAACGGAACGATAGGTTCTTTTAGGTACTTACGTGTTTCTCTTTAACTAATTTAAATCTTTTAAAAAAAACTTTGTATTTCGTATCAACCAACCAGAATACAGCTATTTTAAAATCGACCAATCAGGTAACTGAAATCATTTCTCAAAACATTAGGTGATTTATAGTCCCTATTTCACAATCGTTAAAATATGATTAAATCGATTGTGCAACGCTAAGCTTTGGCAGCTGGCCGTATCGCTTTATCTCAAAAACGCACAAGTGCTGTTTTGGGGCATAGACAAGATATACTTTTCTCTGGATTATTCTGCGGACATATTATGTATGTTCTTATATTAGTGTTCGTGACTATACACTAACACACGCCACTCATATTTTTTGACCTCTCTTATACAACTATTGCATAAACTACTATAATGTGTGTAGTACAAACTTACAAAAATATTATGTTGGTGGAAAACTCGTCGTATTAACATGTTTTTGTAAAATGGGTATTATAACAACGTCGATATTATAATTTAAGATAATTTATTATGAATATAAAATGTAATAGAAGTCAATAAAAATGGTGATATGATCGCGCAGATCGAGCTGTATGCGCCGTCCCAGTGCGTAAGATGCAATTGCATCCAACGCGCATGTCTCTTCTTAGTACACAAGGCGTGGCTCACTGCCCAGTTGCCGTAGCCATTTTTCTGCCCATTTGTGCTCAGATTGCCTTTCCTCAGTCTGTTTATGGTGAGTTTATTTGCTTTAGAAAACTAAACTTCGACTCTAATTCGCGTATTTTTTTGTGTTACGGGATATAATTAGTGATAACATACTAGCACAATCTTTATAAGAGTTCGTCAAGTGTTATTGTGTCTTTAAATTAAAAAAATCTACTTAAAAGTGGGAAGAGTATTATATTTGTAGTGTTTAATGGTCAGTGATATTAAAAGATTTCTCATTTCGGTTATATTCTTAAAGTGCAGTGATGATTAAATAAATAAAGATGAATCAAACAATTTGATGACGTGTGTTTTTTAACGTCGTAAATATAATATCCTATGTTATATTTAAATTTGTGAAGTGTTTCTTTTTAATTTCACAGTAAATAAATATTTGTAAGAGTGCATAAAGTGTTGTTTCTTAAAAGAGAAAGTAGCAAGTGAATTAAGAGTGCAACATTCAAACCAATTGGCTGTGATTTTAAAAGTGTGTGATTTAATTCTGTTTAGTGTGTAGGTAAGCAAAAAGTGATGTGATTGTGGCGTTAAAATATAATAAGAAGAATAAAACAATTGAATATAGTGCAGTGTAACTTAAAATTAAATTTATATAAAACTCGTCTGTTTAATATGTTTTTGTGAGTGTAAAATCTTGGTATCGCGATCATTGTTAACTTCTGTCATTATATACAGAAGTTAACAATGATCGCGATACCAAGATTTCAATGACTGTGGCGCAGATCGATCTGTATGCGCCGTTCCTGTGCGTAGGATGCACTTACATCCAATATTACAAAACCGCGTGAAGACATGTGTGTTAAAATTGCGAAATGTTTACTAACAAAGTGACAAGTGCAATATTATTGTAATTTTTAATTGTTTGTGATTTTAAGTGTGGCCTTTAATTATAATTAAGTATGATGAAATTGGAGTGCGTGAAGTCTTATTATATTATTATTATGTGTTTAAATTATACTTAAAAGTGGCAAATAATATTACAAGATTTACAGATTTCACTTTTCTGTTTTAGAATTAAAATGCATAGAAATGTATTAAAGACATTGAACCACCATCGCGATTACAATACTTCGATGACCGCGCAGATCGATCTGGTTGCGCCGTCCCTCTGCGTAAAATGCAATTGCATCCAATGCGCATGTCTTGTCAGAGCTCCAAGCGAGGCTCCGTGCCCGGCTCCCGCAGTTATTTGGTCGCCTTGCGTGCAGTCACTTTGTTATGTTCGTTCAATTCACCCGTTATTTCATTGAGTTTGCATTGTATTTCTTTTTGATGTAGCAAAATTTGTATTTTAAAAGTTTGATGAACTGCTTATCTATTCTGTGTGAGTTAAAAGTGCAGTGAATATGATGTGGAAATAAATTAAGATTAACTCAAAAACAAAGTAAGCATAAAACATGTTGTGGTTGGAGACCTTTTATTGTGTTTTTAGTGAAATATAATTAGGTACATCATCGATATCGTTATATTCTAGATTATACTTTGGATGTAAAACGTAATGAGAGCAGTTAACGGCAATCGCGGCGGCGAGATTTCAATGTCCGCGCAGATCGATATTGTTGCGCCATTGCATCCAATGCGCATGTCTTGTCAGTGCACGAGGCGTGGCTCAGCAGTGCCCGGCTTCCGCAGATTCTAGTCGCGCCGCTTATGTACAGTCGCTTTTATGATCGCGTTTACTTAGCCTGTTTATGGTGAGTTTGAAACAAAGCTCTTTCGGTATTTAATTTGGCTTACTAAATTATTTTATTGCTTTCTTTCGTGTTAGGGATAAAATTCATGATTTTCATACTGCAAAAAATTGTAAGAGCGCATAATGTATTAATTTTAAAAAATTACAACATATTACTATTCAAATAACAAGTACGAGTGCAATATTCAAATCGATTGGCAGTGAATTAAAAGTGGGTGTTATTTAATTGTGTTTAGTGTGTAGGTAAGTAAAAGTGATGTGATTGTGGCGTTAAAATATTATGAGATGGGGAAAAGTATTTTATGTAGTGAAGTTATATTTTTAAGGTGTCTTTGTGTATGTAAACAAATAATGAAGAGAAATAAAAGGGATCACGATTCCAAGATTTCTGTGACTGGACTCCACTTTTTAAGCAAATAAAGAAATTTTGATTTTTTTTTTATTTTGATTTTTGGAGAGCGGATCGATCTGTATGCGCTATTCCTGTGCGTAGAATGCACTTGCATCTAATGCGCATGTCTCTTCTCAGTACACAAGGCGTGGCTCAGAGATCAACTTCCGAAGTGCGTAAAGTGTTATTGTGTGTTTAAATATACTTCAAAGTCGCAAGTAATATTCAAAGATTTAAAGATTTCACGTTTCTCCTGTTTAAGTGTCAAGGTGCAGTGATTGAATTAAAAAAAACAAACAAAATGAACTTTTAAAGTGTACGTACACTTAAAATAAATAAATTTGTTTGCAGACTTGTATTTTTCACGTCGATAATGCAATATCCTACATTATACATCGAAATTAATATTGTAATGTAGTAGTAGTAGTAGTAGTCATTTATTTCGTATTGGAAATTACATTATTATATGTCGCATAGTTATAATGAATTCACAATAATATCGTCAGTAAGTATAAAAAATAAAAAGTAAATAATCAAATAATGTCAATGTGTAAAAAAGTAATAATAATAATGGATCAAAATACAAAAACAAAATAAACATAGCTCAAATGCTACAGTCACAAAATGTCAAGAATACAATAATATTTGGTAATGTCAAAATACGGAATTTAAATAAAAGTAATAAAAATAACAACTTAATATAGCTAATAACGTAATAACTAATCGTCAGTATATTCTTTAACAGAATATAGCGATTTAATTAATAAGAGATTTTTAAGTCGGCGACCAAATTTTTCATTCAAAGATTCATTTTTTATATCTGCGGGTAGACGCTTATAGAAAGCGGGCCCTATTACGCGCGGGTTTTTGTCGAGCAGCGTCAGCCGCCGCGGCACACGCTGCAGGCGGCCCGTTTGCCGGGTGACCCTGCCGGGGATGTTCACACGTTTGAAACTATTTATGTTGCGACGAGTATACATTATGATGTCAAAAACATACTGTGAATAGTGCGTCATTATACCATATTTTTTAAACAGTTCCCTACACGTGTGTTTCGGTTTTACCCCTGCCAGTGTACGAAGAGCTCTCTTCTGCAAGGTGAGGACGTGTTTAGAGTCCGTAGAATTACCCCATAGCATTATACCATAAGATAAAATGGAATAAAAATAAGCAAAATATACTTGGGTCAGTGCATCATCGGAAACTATTGGTTTGAGCTTGCGTAGTGCAAATACTGCACTACCAAGTTTTCCACACAGATTAGATATGTGGTTTTTCCAGTTTAGTTTAGTATCCAATGTAAACCCGAGAAAAGTACATGACGCGCAATGCGGTATTGGACTCTGAAACGGCGGGATGGCTGTGGTGTTTCCGGCTGTAAACAGCATCACGCTGGACTTCGCCACGTTGAGGACGAGGCCATTTGCAGAGAACCAACTGTGAAGGTGCGCGCACACGCTAGCTATTCTCTGCTCGAGCTGCTCGTACGTGCATGCGCTCACCACCACCGTGGTGTCGTCGGCGAACAGCACCGTCAGACCTTCGGCGACAGAGGATGGGAGGTCGTTAATGAAGATTGAAAATAGGGTATTCCCTAACGCCGAACCCTGCGGAATGCCAACCTCTACGTTCCCTGCTATCGACTTCAAGTTTTTTCCATCTATTTTCACCTGAACTGTCTGCCTTCTGCCGCTTAAGAAGGATTTAAACACTTTGTAAGTAGTGTTTCTAATGCCGTATTGTTGAATTTTGTCTAGGAGCAAATCGTTATTAATAATGTCAAATGCTTTTGACAAGTCGCAAAAGATCCCTGCCACCTTATACTTGTCATCTAGAACTGTAGCAATACAGTCGTAGATTTCACGGGCTGCCGCAGTAGTGGACCTATTGCGCCTGTAGGCATATTGTTTGTCAGTCAGTAAGTCATTTGTCTCAAGTTGACAATGACAACAGTTAACGACGATCGCGACAGAGGGATTTCAATGACCGCGCAGATCGATCTGTATGCGCCGTCCCTGTGTGCGTTAAGTGCAATTGCATGCAATGCGCATGTCTTGCTAAAGAACTGTTTTTCTATTCAGTGTGAGTTAAAAGTGTAGAAATAATGCTTTCAAAATAAAGTAAGATAAACCAAAAATAAATAAAAAGAAAGGTATACTTAATTAAAAAAAAAACGAGTTGTTAAAGATTTGTCTTTTAAAAAAAGACATCGTAAATTATACATCTGATATAAAATCTAATAACGCAGTTAACGACAATCGTGGTGGCAAGATTTCAATGTCCGCGCAGATCGATATTGTTGCGTCGTTGCATCCAATGCGCATGTCTTGTCAGTGCACGAGGCGGGGGGGGGGGGGGGGATCGGTGCTTCTGCAGTTATTTGTGCAGTCACTTTAATGTTATGACCGTTTTATTTGCCCCTTAATGGTGAGTTTGCAACATAAGACACATTGTTTTTTTTGCGGTTTTGCAAAGTTTTGATTTTAGAAGTGTAAAGAACTGTTTTTTTTATTCTGTGTGAGTGGTAATCCTTTTTTAAATAAAGTAAGATAAACCAAAAATAAATAAAAAGTCAGGTATAATTACAAAAAAACCGTTATGCCGTCCCTCTGCGTAAGATGCATTTGTATCCAATGCGCATGTCACTCGTCACAACACAAGGCGTGGCTCAGGGCCTGGTTTTCGCAATTGCATCCAATGCGCATGTCTGTCAGAGCTCGAAGCGAGGCTCGTTGCCCGGCTCCCGCAGTTTTAGTTCGCCCCGCTTGTGTGCAGTCGCTTTGTTATGACACTTATGACTTTTGACCGTTTGATTCACCCGCTCATGGTCAGTTTGCAAGAAGAAACACATTGTACCTAATTGATTTTGATTTAGTAAAATTCGGATTTTAAAAGTGTGAAAAACTGATTTTCTATTCTGTGTGAGTTAAAAGCCCAGTGATTATGTTTTTGAAATAAAGTAAGAAACAAATATTTTTATACTTTTTTTGAATTAAATACAGTAAACCGAAAGTGAATAAAAAGTGAGGTATAATTTACAACAAAAACGTTGTGGTTAAAGGTTCTCTTTTTAATTATTTTTTTGTGAAATATGTATTACAACATCATTGATTACGTACATTACTCGTAAACATCGGATATAAAATCTAATGGCGCAGTTAACGACACTCGCGGTAGCAAGAGTTTAATGTTGTCGCCGTTGCATCCAATGCGCATGTCTTGTCAGTGCACGAGGGGGGGGGGGGAGGGATCGGTGCTTCTGCAGTTATTTGGCGCGCCTCTTGCGTGCAGTCGTGTTAATGTTATGACCGTTCAATTTTCCCTTTACTCGTGATGGTGAGTTTGCAACATAAAACACATTGTTTTTATTTCTATTTTAAAAGTGTAAAGAACTGTTTCTCTATTCAGTGCGAGTTAAAAGTGTAGAAATAATACTTTTTAAACAAAGTAAGATAAACCAAAAATAAATACAAAGATTTGTGTTTAAAAAAAAAGTAAAATATTATAACATCATCGATAACGTCATAAAATCTAGTAACGCAGTAAACGACAATCGCGGTAGCAAGATTTCAATGTCCGCGCAGGTCGATATTGTTGCGTCATTGCATCCAATGCGCATGTCTTGTCAGTGCACGAGGCGGGGGGGCTGGGTGCCCGGCTTCTGCAGTTATTAGGCGCGCCTCTTGCGTGCAGTCGCTTTAATGTTATGACCGTTTTATTTGCCCCTTAATGGTGAGTTTGCAACATAAAACATATTGTTTTTCTTGCGGTTTTGCAAAATTTTGATTTTAAAAGTGTAAAGAACTGATTTATTATTCTGTGTGAGTTAAAAGTGCAGTGGTAATGCTTTTTTAATAAAGTAAGATAAACCAAAAATAAATAAAAAGAGAGGTATCCTAATTACAAAAAAAGCTTTATGGTTAAGGAATATTGTTTTGGGAAATATTATGACATCATTGATAAAGTCAAATCCTCCATTATACATGTCTTACAAAATCTAATGACCCAGTTAAAGACAATCGCGGAAGCAATATTTCGATGACCGCGCAGATCGATATTAATGCGCCGTTGCATCCAATGCGCATGTCTTGTCAGTGCACGAGGCGGGAGGGCTGGGTGCCCGGCTTCTGCTGTTATTTGGCGCGCCTCTTGCGTGCAGTCGTGTTACTGTTATGACCGTTCAATTTTCCCTTTAATCGTGAGTTTGCAACACATTGTTTTTCGTTGGATTTTAAAAGTCTAAAGAACTGTTTTTCTATTCAGTGTGAGTTAAAAGTGTAGAGATAATGCTTTTTAAATAAAGTAAGATAAACCAAATATAAATAAAAAGAGAGGAATTCTTAATTAAAAATAAAACGAGTTGTTCAAGATTTGTGTTTGAAAAAAAAGTGAAATATTATAACACCATTGATAACGTCATATCGTAAATTATATATGTGATATAAAATCTTACAACGCAGTTAACGACCATCGCGGTAGCACAAGATTTCAATGTCCGCGCAGATCGATATTGTTGCGTCATTGCATCCAATGCGCATGTCTTGTCAGTGCACGAGGCGGGGGCGGGGGAGGCTCCCGCATTTATTTGCGCGCCGTTTGCCGTGTAAAAAGTGCATTGATTATGGCGGTTAAGATATTAAGATAAATTAAACAATTTAAGAAGTGAAGTGAACTCTTCTTTTTGTTGTAAAATATTATGATATAAAAATGTATTAAAGGCATTCAACGACCATCGCGATTACAATATTTCGATGACCGCGTAGATCGATCTGGTTGCGCCGTCCCTCTGCGTAAGATGCATTTGTATCCAATGCGCATGTCACTCGTCACAACACAAGGCGTGGCTCAGGGCCTGGTTTTCGCAATTGCATCCAATGCGCATGTCTGTCAGAGCTCGAAGCGAGGCTCGTTGCCCGGCTCCCGCAGTTTTAGTTCGCCCCGCTTGCGTGCAGTCGCTTTGTTATGACTTTTGACCGTTCAATTCACCAGCTTGAAAGTGAGTTTGCAAGACAAAACACATTGTATTTGTTTTTGATGCAGCAATTTTGGATTTTAAAAGTGTGAAAAACTGATTTTCTATTCTGTGCGAGTTAAAAGCCTAGTGTCTTATGTTTTTGAAATAAAGTAAGAAATAAATAAAAAAGTGAGGTATAACTTACAACAAAAACGTTGTGGTTAAAGACTTGACTGTTTAGTACTTTTTTGTGTAATATTATAACATTATTGATTACATCATTTCCTGGATTACTCGTATACATCGGATATAAAATCGAATGACGCAGTTAACGACCATCGCGGTACCAAGATTTCAATGTCCGCGCAGATCGATATTGTTGCGCCATTGCATCCAATGCGCATGTCCTGTCAGTGCACGAGGCGGGGGGGCTCGGTGCCCGGCTTCTGCAGTTATTTGGTCGCGCTGAACTTAGCTTGTTAATGGTCAGTTCGAAACAAAACTATTTTTTTGTATTCTATTTGGCTTAACAAATGCATTTATGATTTCAATATTAAATTATCAATTAAGTATCTTAAAAGTGTGACAGCTTTTATCTTCAGTTATCTTCGGTGTGTCTGCCCCCCGCGCTGGTCCACAAGCCAATTCGCCTTGGTCTTTTAATTGATAGTGATGTTTTGTCCGCAGGTTTTTTTACTACCTCCGAGTACCCCTTCTTGCAGCTCAAGTTTGGTAAGTACACATACATACATAAGCTCACGCCTATATGCCCAGAGTGGGGTAGGTAGAGCTACAGAATTACTAACAACTGTAAAAACTTGTTAACAAGATGTTTACCAGTGTATTAGTGACAGGTTGCAAGCCCATCATCGCGTAGCAGCCTTTATTCCCAAGTTCGGTGTTTGTCCTGTATGACTAATAATTATTTCCCGACTAAATATTCGTGTAACAGTTTTCTGTTAAAAAACCGGTCAAGTGCGAGTTGGACTCACGCACAAAGGGTTCCGTACCGCCGCTGAACATTAGGTATTAATTCCAATTTAAATTCGATTTCGAATCGAATCAGCGCGAGCCCTACCCTATTTTTTTTTTCAGGGTTTTTAGTATAACCAAATATGACGATTGTATGTTTTACCGTTTTTTAATACACCAAAAAAAATTGTTGTAATAAAACGTTTTATGGATAGGGATCCCCTTTGTTATTTGACTTTCTTATTTTTTAATAAATCCGCCGTTTTAACACATACTTACTCGGAAAAAAACCCGCTATCATTACGGTTCAAATGATACAGCTCTTTAAGGTTAGGGTTCGGGCAATGAACCTTTTCAATTCAACGACAGAAAGCTTAGAAGAGAGGAGCATTATCATTTTTCTTCACATGAATACCTATTTTGTTTTCCACCTTATATTTGTAATGTGATATGCAATAAAGATTTTGAATTTTAATTTGAATTTATCTAGATGGGTTATGGTACTGCGTATGAAATGTGAATGTTGTTTTTGTATTGTCGACAGGATTTAAACATCTCTCCGCTTCCTTCATCATGGCACAGCTACCTCCCTCCCTCTACCCATTTATTTACACAAGTGAGTATGATGTAAACAGATTAAAACACGAATTTTCTTACTAGTACAGTCAAGTGCAAAAATATGTATCGAAATAATCCTCTCATAAATATTTTTCGAAGTTCTTATTACACCGGAATAAGGTGCATTGGGACATTATGCTTTAGATGTTGCGTTCTCCCATATTTGTACACTGGACTGTACACTGGGCAAGTTGAAATATTAATTCTGTTAAGTCCGGACTCGTTAGATAAAACTCCAACAAATGTAACAATAGTATAACTGGAGGGATAACACAAGCTGTCCGCGACTAATTTGTCGCTCGGATTTCCCTTTCTATCTAGTCTGTAACGATAGAGAGGCAATGAGCGACAAGCAAGAAAATCCAACTTGTGCTAGCCGTTCTGCTGCTCTAATTTTACTGTGCCGTGTTCTGATTATTATTATTTTTGCAGGACTTTTTTCCCTTGGAAGATCCAGAAAAAAGGACACATCCCACCTCAGTTCTCACAACCCCTAATTCCAAAGGTACGAAAAAAAAACACGGTCATGTTAATATGTCTTCGTTGACGACTCGCAACCCGCAGTTGGTAGTAACCCTGCCTACGAAGCTAACGGTCCAGGGTTCAAATCCCGGTAAGGGCAGATATTTTTGTGTGATGTGTCCCTGAGTCATGGATGTTTTCTATGTATTTAAGTATATATTTATTTATCTATATTCGTTTGTAAATATTTATATCGTTGTCTAGTACCCATAGGCACAAGCCTAGAGTTTAGTTTGGGACCAGGTCAATTAGTGTGACATTGTCCCCCTGATAATTGATATTTTTATTATTATTATTTTTAACAGGTGAAATGTTAACAGATTATCTTTGTTTCAGGATTTGGATACCCAAGCCCGTTTATATAATCTACACCTTATTTTTTAACATTTCTTTGCACTACCTAACTTGTCTTCACACTGCGCTACTCGTATTTGGATGGATATAGGACGATGGACGATACCACATGTTACCAACAAGAACAACTGCCCCGCAGGGATGACACCATCTGCTTACACGATGATTTTATTTGGTCTTTTGATTAACCGACTGCGCCTCGCGGCTTGACTAAACACCAAAGACATTGGTTATGATATGAGGCCGAATTAAAATCGTACACGGAAATAATCGAAAAGCTGCTGCGGGGAAGATAGTGGAAGAAAGTGTAGCAACGAGCATGAGATGGCCAACATCTTAACGAACGGTGTTTTCAATAAGCTGTAAATAAAATTAAGCCTAAACGATTTTGATTATATCGCACCTTCGGTAGAAAAAGGGCACAATGTACTATATGACAGAGGAAGAGTAAGAAAACACTATAGAAACATTACGACTACAAGAACGAGATACATCGTAACTGTCCCCTTTACGATCGATCTCCTTCTTGTATTAACATTACGTAAAGGCATTTTCAAATTAATCAGTAATAGCAACGATGGAAGAGAGAAGATAAAACCTGTTCGAAAATCCATCTGTATTCACCGGTGTGTTTTATAAAGTCGTGAGACAACAAACCAGCAAACCACCTGCTACAAAAACTGATTTTATTATGGTCCGATAAAACCCATGGAAAGGTCTTTAATCAAAACAGGTGCAGCGGTTTCAAAGCGACGCGATTTACCGCGCACGCGAACATACATCAGAAATCGTGAACGACGAGAGTAGTAAGGCGAACGGAGCTTCATCTAGTGATTTGTGATGTGAACTAACATGTTATGAGTGGACACTGATTGTTTGAAATGAAAGATACTCACTTTTGTATAGCGGTTGTAATAGGTAGGCTATTATTGAAAGGTTTTTGGTATGTTTATCCTATTTCAATTTAAACTAATTGAATTTGAATTAAAGTGATTACATTTGTTGGATAGGATTTGAAAGTAAACATCAGTTTTCAAATTTTATTGTTGGGGTAAGACTGGGAAGTTCCCGATTCCAGAATTACCCTTGATGTGATTGCCTGGTTTAAGTTCTATTGGTATTTTATTGTCATAAGGTACGGTTTCAGAGTTAAAATGAACGTGAAAACATCGGATCGCAGGTGGTTCGGTCTTTACCCTCCTTTAATTACCTCCTTTTGTTAACTGATTCTAACACGTGGTAAAACATACGTCACTAAATTATTTCGAATGGATACAATTCTTGGTGGTTCATCACGATTTTCATAAGGAAAATTGTAACATGAGCGCCGTTTCACCTTACAACTATTCTGTTAATATTCTTGAACGATTTCTCCGCGATTTCCGTCTGTCACTGGTCTTCTTCTGTTAACTCCATCGATGTTTGGTGTCCTATTCGTTTACCTATACCTATGGTCAGTCATGTTTCTTATTCCTTTAGTATATATTTGATTAATTATTTTAACTTGGTTTGGTAAAGATCTAAAGGAGTAAAGAGCAAAGGAGTAGGTAGGTGGGTGGGTGGGTAGGTTCTAGGCGATAGAGGAATGTTGAATGTCTTTGTTAAGTAAGGATTAGATGTATAACTTTTGATGTGTTAAGTTGAAGCCCCACTTTAATAATTTTGTAGAAATACGGTTAAGTTCGATTTATATTGAGTCTTTTGACTCCTTTTGAAAAGCAATATAGGCACGCTTATTTAAATAGTTGTAATATTTACTACTAAATCCTCAGTAAATTATTTGGTGTTTTGTTTTAAAGTGGGGCGTACTGGTTTATAGTTAGGTGTTCAAGTGACTTATACATCCATATTATACACCGATCGAGTAAAAAGGGGAGGGTGGCGGGTCTACCACACTAAGATCTGTGATAATTTTTCGTTATTGATTACTTTTACAATTTTTATGTCCATTTTTTTGGCTTAATTGGTTTATTGTGAGTTAGTCTTTTGACTTGTTTTGAGTTGAAATGAAAATTCTCGCTTTTTTGAATGTCAATATTTTAAAATAATTCTATTATGTAATGCATAATTGTCAGCAAATAAAACTTTGCTTGACTAATTGGTTTTAAAGTGTTGTTAACTGGTTTTGAGTTAAGGTTTTATGTTGTAAGAATACCGAGTTATTAAGGCTGGGTGGCGGGTCTACCACATTAACATCTGTGGTAACTTTTCGTTGTTCATTACTTTTACTTTAGTTTACATTTTGACTTAATTTAGTTTACTGTGAGTCTTTTCACTTGTTTTGAGTTGGAATGGAAATTCTAGCTTTTTTAAATGTCAATATTTTAAAAATAATTATTTTATGTAACGCAAAATCGTAAGTACCAAAACTTTAATAATATGTTTTATTTAATTTGTTTTAAAGTATTGTTAACTGGTTATGAGTTAAGGTTTTATGTTGTAAGAATACTGAGTTAATAAGGGTGGGTGGCGGGTCTACCACATTTACATCTGTGGTAATTTTTCGTTATTGATTACTTTTACTATAGTTTACATTGTCGTATGCCAGTTATTTGACTTATATTTTACTGTGAGGCTTTTGCCTTGTTTTGAATTAGAATGGAAATTGTCGCATTTTTGAATGTCAATATTTTTAAATAATATTATGATTTGTTTTATTTCATTACTTTGAAAGTCTTGTTAATTGGTTTTGAGTTATTGTTTTTTATTCTAAGAATACCGAGTTATTTAGGGTGGGTGGTGGGTCTACCACATTAACATCTGTGGTAACTTTTCGTTGTTACTTTTACTTTAGTTTACATTTTCGTATGACAGTTATTTGGCTGAATTTAGTAATCTGTGAGTCTTTTGAGTTGTTTTGAGTTCCAATGAAAATTCTCGTTTGTTTAACTGTCTTCTTCGTCCATTTTTATAAATTGGTTTGTCCAATCTGTTTTAAAGTATTGTTTATTGGTTTAGAGTTGAGGTGTGTGGTGTACTTAGGTACATAGTTTACGATGATTTTACGTAGTAAGAATACTGAGTTCTCAGGGCGGGTGGCGGGTCTACCACATTAACATAAGTGGTAATTTTTCGTATTACTTTAGTTTTAGTTTACATTGTTGTATAATATAGATCTTTATTTTAATCCTCCCTTAGAGATCTTAAGGGAGGCAAAAAATTAAGGATTAGGGATTGGATTGGATTGGCAGGATCTATGTATTTTCCTATGATATCAAATCCTGCAGCTCGAGACCTAAGTTATAGGGACATGTTCACCAGTTACTTCAAATAAATTTCTCTAAATTTCCCTTGCGATGTTCACAGCCAGCACATTCCTACGACTGGCACAACGATCTATTTAATTGGTAGCATACGTGGCGTCCCCTGACTCTTCAACAATCCAAGCTTTGGGCATTTGCCCAAGTGACTTGGATACCTTGAAAGTACATAATGTACTATTTATCTAATTCACTGCCACTGAATTGCATTCTATCTTCTATGTCTATGTCGGTTAATCTACTTTAGGCGAGCCGAGTAGTATCGGCATAGTAGGGAGTTCAGTAACAAATAAAACAGGCTTTGAAGCCCCGTGGTCCCTGTGCCCTAGCCAGAGCCTAGCGAGCGATAATATCAGCACTGGCAAAACCACATCAGCACGGATGATTCACGTCGCTCCAACGCGTTGGCCCTCAGTGGTGTGCATAGGGACTTTGTCTATGACTTGGCATTTACTCAAGACCAGGTGGGTTATTATGACATCGCTATGCAGTTCATTTTACGGTGAGCGAACAGGACAGAGCGAAAGCAGTTATACTCGTATATAGCTCTGTCCCATATTCAATACGTTTTATGTTCTCGTTGTGTAGAAGTTATCGATGTCTGTCTTATACTCAAGTATGCTATTCAGAACTCACTAAGATCTTCCAATATGATGATGACAGTGGTCAACTTATTTCATTGTATAACTTAGTATGTACTGTGTAGTCTATGTGTCTAAATAAACTGTTGTTAGAACTAGGTACGTTCCACCGGTCCCTGTAGCTATTCCATTTATACATTTTACGAATCCTCATATATATCCTTAAGCCCGTTATTGTGGGTGTTGTCACGTAGGTTCTATTTGATGTTTAAACCAGGGAACTGGTGTGAACTCTCTCCCGAGAAACTGTTTGAAAAGTGCATCTGATTTTAGTAAAAGAGGATTGCAATGTAGTAAGTAGTTAGTTATTACTGCCTAATAAATGCGCATTAAAATCTTACGTCATTATTTTGAACAATGACTACGTAAGTATTTTTCTACGTCGGCGTTATAATCTAATAATAGATTTACTTAAGTTAGAAAATAAAAATTGATGCGAAACTTTATGACACTCCACAATAATCTTACGATATAAAGTTCAAAAATGAAGCGCTAGTTATGCAAATACATATACTTACGGTGACGAGCGTTAATTTGGGACCTATTTCAAGAAAAATATGCTTGAAGCCGTCATTGTCATTAGAGATGTCATGTCATTAGGAACTTTCAGGAAACTCAACCTTATTGTTGTAGAATATCAGATTGACTTTGGTCCTAGGGGGGGTACCAAATTAAATCTCGTGACTGTACCTATTTGACTGTGCTATTCAGAAGTCACGAAGATCTTCCAATATGATGATGACAGTGGTCAACGTCGCTCCATCGTATAGGCCCTCAGTGGTGTGCATAGGGACTATTGTCTCTGACTTGGCATTTACTCAAGACCAGGTGGGTTATTATGACATCGCTATGCAGTTCATTTTACGGTGAGTGTACAGGTCAGAGCTAAAGCAGTCATAAAGCTGTCTTTTTCTCTCAGCATATACAGTATTGCATTGTTATTTCATAACAACCCTACAGTTTGTTAATACGGCACAAATAATAGTATGACCCCAACTCCTCCCGAGGGTGTCGTAAAAGGCGACTAAGGGATTTCTAGAGCACTATGCTCTAATTATTATATCAACACCTAATGGTCACATATTCTATCGATTTTATATTCTCGTTGTGTAGAAGTTATCGATGTCTGTCTTATACTTAAGTATGCTATTCAGAACTCACTAAGATCTTCCAATATGATGATGACAGTGGTCAACTTATTTCATTGTATAACTTAGTATGTACTGTGTAGTCTGTGTGTCTAAATAAACTGTTGTTAGAACTAGGTACGTTCCACCGGTCCCTGTAGCTATTCCACTAATACATTTTACGAATCCTCATATGTACCCTTAAGCCCGTTATTGTGGGTGTTGTCACGTAGGTTCTATTTGATGTATAAACCAGGGAACTGGTGTGAACTCTCTCCCGAGAAACTGTTTGAAAAGTGCATCTGATTTTAGTAAAAGAGGATTGCAATGTAGTAAGTAGTTAGTTATTACTGCCTAATAAATGCGCATTAAAATATTACATCATTATTTTGAACAATGATTACGTAAGTATTTTTCTTCGTCGGCGTAATAATCTAATAATAGATTTAAGTTAGAAAATAACAATTGATGCGTAACTTTATGACATTCCACAATAAAGTTACGATATAAAGTTCAATTAAAAATGAAGTGCTAGTTATACAAATACACATACTTACGGTGACGAGCGTTAATTTGGGACCTATTTCAAGAAAAATATGCTTGAAGCCGTCATTGTCATTAGAGATGTCAAGTCATTTGGAACTTTCAGGAAACAACCTTATTGTTGTAGAAAATCAGATTGACTTTGGTCCTAAGGTAGGTACCAAATTAAATCTCGTGACTGTACCTATTTGACTGTGCTATTCAGAAGTCACGAAGATCTTCCAATATGATGATGACAGTGGTCAACGTCGCTCCATCGTATAGGCCCTCAGTGGTATGCATAGGGACTATTGTCTCTGACTTGGGACTTGGTTTTACTCAAGACCAGGTGGGTTATTATGACCTCGCTATGCAGTTCATTTTACGGTGAGCGAACAGGACAGAGCCAAAGCAGTTATACATATATAGCTCTGTCCTTTTCTCTCAGCGTAAACAGAATCGCATAGCTATGTCATAATAACCCCACAGTTTGTTAATACGGCACAAAGAATAATATGACCCCATCTCCTCCCGAGGGTGTCGTAAAAGGCGACTAAAGGATTTCTAGAGCACTATGTTCTAATTATTATATCAACACCTAATGTTCACATATTCTATCGATTTTATATTCTCGTTGTGTAGAAGTTATCGATGTCTGTCTTATACTCAAGTATGCTATTCAGAACTCACTAAGATCTTCCAATATGATGATGACACTGGTCAACGTATTTCATTGTATTACTTAGTATGTACTGTGTAGTCTGTGTGTCTAAATAAACTGTTGTTAGAACTAGGTACGTTCCACCGGTCCCTGTAGCTATTCCACTTATACATTTTACGAATCCTCATAATTATATACCCTTAAGCCCGTTATTGCGGGTGTTGTCACGTAGGTTCTATTTGATGTTTAAACCAGGGAACTGGTGTGAACTCTCTCCCGAGAAACTGTTTGAAAAGTGCATCTGATTTTAGTAAAAGAGGATTGCAATGTAGTAAGTAGTTAGTTATTACTGCCTAATAAATGCGCATTAAAATCTTACGTCATTATTTTGAACAATGACTACGTAAGTATTTTTCTTCGTCGGCGTAATAATCTAATAATAGATTTAAGTTAGAAAATAACAATTGATGCGAAACTTTATGACACTCCACAATAATCTTACGATATAAAGTTCAATTAAAAATTAAGTGCTAGTTATACAAATACACATACTTACGGTGACGAGCGTTAATTTGGGACCTATTTCAAAAAAAAATGCTTGAAGCCGTCATTGTCATTAGAGAGGTCAAGTCATTTGGAACTTTCAGGAAACAACCTTATTGTTGTAGAAAATCAGATTGACTTTGGTCCTAAGGTAGGTACCAAATTAAATCTCGTGACTGTACCTATTTGACTGTGCTATTCAGAAGTCACGAAGATCTTCCAATATGATGATGACAGTGGTCAACGTCGCTCCATCGTATAGGCCCTCAGTGGTATGCATAGGGACTATTGTCTCTGACTTGGGACTTGGTTTTACTCAAGACCAGGTGGGTTATTATGACCTCGCTATGCAGTTAATTTTACGGTGAGTGAACAGGACAGAGCCAAAGCAGTTATACATATATAGCTCTGTCCTTTTCTCTCAGCGTAAACAGAATCGCATAGCTATGTCATAATAACCCCACAGTTTGTTAATACGGCACAAAGAATAATATGACCCCATCTCCTCCCGAGGGTGTCGTAAAAGGCGACTAAAGGATTTCTAGAGCACTATGTTCTAATTATTATATCAACACCTAATGTTCACATATTCTATCGATTTTATATTCTCGTTGTGTAGAAGTTATCGATGTCTGTCTTATACTCAAGTATGCTATTCAGAACTCACTAAGATCTTCCAATATGATGATGACACTGGTCAACGTATTTCATTGTATTACTTAGTATGTACTGTGTAGTCTGTGTGTCTAAATAAACTGTTGTTAGAACTAGGTACGTTCCACCGGTCCCTGTAGCTATTCCACTTATACATTTTACGAATCCTCATAATTATATACCCTTAAGCCCGTTATTGCGGGTGTTGTCACGTAGGTTCTATTTGATGTTTAAACCAGGGAACTGGTGTGAACTCTCTCCCGAGAAACTGTTTGAAAAGTGCATCTGATTTTAGTAAAAGAGGATTGCAATGTAGTAAGTAGTTAGTTATTACTGCCTAATAAATGCGCATTAAAATCTTACGTCATTATTTTGAACAATGACTACGTAAGTATTTTTCTACGTCGGCGTTATAATCTAATAATAGATTTAAGTTAGAAAATAACAATTGAAAATAAATCTCGTGACTGTACCTACTTGATTCTTCTTTAGTGTAATTATTAAATACCTACTGATACAAGAGATGGTTCATCCGTGTTAGTTAATTTTATTCAAGGGATAAGCACTAAAAACACGACACGGTAGTATTAAGAATATTAAAAAAAGCAATGAAATAATATTTGTAACTGTCCTACATAAGGTAAATGTACGTATCGACGAACGCTTAAGACCTGGGTGTACGTTTATTTTTTAATAAGGTCTGGGATTTTTATACGGTTATGATCCATAGAATAATGGTAACTTTAATAAATTTGTCATCATTTTAACGTATCTGTAAATAAATTACATGGTTACAAATATGTTTAAAATATTTTTAAAGGTGTTTGAGTCGCGTAACCTGGTTTGTACCATATACCGAACTAAGAAACTTGATTTGCACATATTACCGAATCGGGCTGCCGTATCACCGAACTAGGGAAGAAATGTATGAAATTTTGGCGCTGAGTGGTGCTCAAACTTTAATGAAACAATAGGCATTTTTTACTTATTTATTCAAATGGCAGCAATTTTAATGAAATAGTAAATATTAGTCGATAAATATCAAACTCCAATATGTCCTTGAAGTTTTGTATACGAATTTAAAACTAATAAGTATTTAAATAACTAAGACAACCGGCCTAATGTAATTAATTAAGGAGTTAGTTAATCGACACGATACTAACAAGACCAAACATCGCCTATACTTTAATGCTTAACAATCGAGATTTTCGCCACCTTACGGCCCCATCATCAGCAGCTCCATATAAAATTAAATATGTATAAAAAAAAAACTTCGAGCTAGTTTTAAAACATTAACGGCTTAAATGTTGAGAAGCGCTGGCCTTTACGAAAATGCACGAAAAATAATACATTTTAGTATCGGCTTAGCTGTTAATGGATTAAGGATCATATTCCAATGAACATCATTCTGTATTTTGGCTGAGGCAGATATGGATTCGGTAGCAGAGACCATGGGTACTAATCACCGAACGCCTTTCGGTGAATTGGACAACCCAAAATATGTGGAACCTATCGAGCGAACACATTTAACAAATAGTGTTTAGACGTAAAAGTATCGGTATAATTACAAATCTGACATTATTACTAACAAATAGAACAATTATGTAACCATGAATACATATCGTTTTTGCTACTATTGCTTAAAAGGTATATATAATCTTTTTTTTAAACACCCTTGCCAATAAGCTTATTTTCATGTCAAAAAGTCGTAAAAGTTATAAATTTCCAACTAAGTTTTTCAAAAAATGTCTAATTTATTGATGTTCGGCAATTACTCAGTAAATTTGGAATACTTCTAGTTATTCCAAAAGCAAAGTAGATTATATAAGTAAGTCATGACCAACCAGCAAATAAATAATTAAAAAAACATACGCTTTCCCTGATTCCGAACGTTGTTCGGTAAAACCTTCCACTCAAAATAAGGGTTAACTCATCACCGAATTCACATTTATGCTAATTTCTATAAATATGACTGCACTAAATTCACTTCATTTGTCAGAACACAAAAACTGATTAAATAACAACACAGAAAAACCACATTTTCAAACACAAAGGTTACCTAAAACGGTTTTATGACCTTAAGAAGTATACGCGATTTCTTAACGATTTTCACAAGGACTCCCGTACAAAACGGCGATCCACCGACTTGATCGATTGTTGCGTCCCGACTGAGAAAGCAAAGTATTATCAACTGTAAGTACTAGACTAATAGCTTGAAAAAGAAGAAATTCGGTGATACGGCAGATTCGGCGAAGCGTACGTTTACCTTATTTATCCATATCATAAAATTATATAGACGTTCATTCAGGCCATAAATATTATAGAACCCTGAAAGCATTGATGAGAGAAATAAATTCACTAGATAATAAAATTATTTAGGTTAGGTTCCAAAAAGTGCAGGAAGTTACGATTTTGTAAAATAAAGTTATAACGTACCAACATCGACTTATCGATTAAAGTCGTCCTGCTTTTCTCTAAAGTTGTTCGACTCATTAAATTGTTAAAATTGAAAATGTCTAAGGAATCCCCCTAATTTTAATAAATTTAGGGTGTAGGTAATTTTAATAAGCAAGTTTCGGATTTGGGAATCCGAAACTTGCTCTCTCAACTATATCCACTTTCTATTTACTGAAACAATCAGGTATTAAGGAAGTTAAATGTTAGTAATATCTTTAGGTTATCAGCACATACTCGTTTCTCTCTCTTTAGTTAAGAGCCATGCTCTTGTCGGTGGAGTAATCGCCAACCACTCCGGTCCTCTGTCAGCTCCTTGACTTCCTGGTACGACCCAACCTTTACCTTAGCACATATATATAACAATATATCCCTAATAATAAACGTATCAGGTAAATAGACATTCATTGTTCTCTAGCAGAGATCGTTCCTCGTGCAAAACATTTAGCATATTAATGTACATTGCAAGTAATGGAATCAGTTAAAAATGCCTTAAAAATGTAGATGTGAATAAATGTTTCATTACAACGATATCGTGGTTGTTCAGATATGAACACAATTTCTCTCATTACAATATAATATCTATGGTATGATATCTAGATCAGTGTTCTTCTGCTTTCATTCATTGTTCGTGCCATGGGCCTTACGGCCCTTACGTCATTTGCATACCAAAAGCATCCCTCCGCAATCCTGGCCACAGAGAATAGGAAAAAAAAGAGTAATATCGGCAATCCTCTTCCTCTGCGGCCGCGCAACATCCCAAACAGCCCCTCTAGATTGCGGAGGGTAGGGAGAGTGGCACATCTCATCACATCACATCAGATCACAAAACAAACTAACACACATACATAAAGTTAATTTTAAAACAGAATAACTGTACATAAGTAGAATGTACTACTTTAATCGTTAGAAGTGAAGTCACCCCACCTTACTGCGTTAGTTTGGTTCTCTTCAGTATCTAAACAGATTAACGGTATCGGCAGGCACATTTGACCTAGCGAGTTTCTTCCATAGTAAATGATAATTTACCAGGTCGTAAGTTCGACTGAGGTCAATAAAGCACGCGTAAACTGATGTTCTGACTCTGTACGTAGTAATTAACGGTAGCCTTAAGGAGATATATAGCCGGATCTGTTTCGAGACCGGCAAGAAAACCAAACTGCGCACCATCCTAAACAATGTTGTCCGTTAAAGACTGGCGGAGCGACGTCTGCGCAACAGTTTTATGTATAAGAACAACAAGATTATTAGGACTACCTACTCGTAAAGCGGTCGTATTGCACCTATCACTTTTTCAGTTAAATATTCTTGTTTACAACTTATTTTACTGTACATGGATATCTTTTGATCTGTAATTAGTTCGTTGATATGAAGGAAACTGATTTTTGGGTAATATAATTATAATTGGTTTAAGAGTCTACTTTACCAGGAAGACATTTGTTGTTATTTAACCCCAGGTGTATCCTTAAGAATAAATTGAATTTACTTACCTACTTATTATGTAATGACTTAAGTTCGGAAAGTCCTTGTTCTCAGTCAGTTACTCATCGATAAGATGTCAAACGATAAATCGCGTTAAAATCCACATCGTGTTGGTGTTGGAGTCGTATGGTAGGTATTATTCTTAACTCGGCCACCATTTCTGCCAAGTAAATTTAAAACAGCAATCAGAAGGTTGACAATACAATAAAAGTCAAAAATGATATAGTTTTTAACGTGTTGAATAGAGGCCCTGTGCTAACAAAGCAGAATTTGCCATCCATAACCATAACTAAAGGGCTCTTGTGTCAAGGACTATCTTTAAACTTTAAAGAATCTCTTAAACAATTTGTGATCCTCATGCGATAGATATTTTGATTCAATGATTGAATCTTATACCTAACTATGTCAAACTATTTTTGATGAATGTATTTTGATTAAAATTAATTACTGTGTATTCCTGTATTTTTTACCTCCTTAAAACAACTGGAAACATGAAATAGCGATTATGTGATCAGATTGTACGCTATGGAAACATAATTATTATTTACTCCTAACAGAGCGTAATGTAGCGATTGCCACTATTGCAGTTCCACGCCTCCTCCAATCTAACTTTATCCCCCTTGGACCGTCCAGATCAGACCTTCAAACATTATGAGAAATATAGTTATAACAACGCTGTATTTGGTAAGTGTTAAAAAATAACGTTACTATTTCATAACGGTAATCTATATCACAGCGATATCAAAAACCAGAATCACGTTATAATATAATAACGTTATAAATTGTGCGCTGTCGCCAGTTAGGACTTTTAATACCCTAAATCAGTGTTTTTCAAAGTGTGGGTCGCGACCCCCCGGGGCAGACCTTTATAACGTTATGAATAATATCGTTATCATAACGTTATATTTCGTTAGTGCTCACAGTTCCGTTGAAATATATCCATATTTTTTCATAACGTTATGCTACACCGTAACGAAATCCTAATAACGTTATGAAACTTATGAACTACGCGCTGTTGCCGCTCCTCAGGTAGGCATTTTGCGTGACTGGCCGACTGGCGCGTGCACCGGCGCTGGATTCATGCATTGCGCGACGTTGCCAGATATAACCATTTTCTTGTTGTCTTGTCTGCCTGCCATCCAGGGGTGTTATTCTCTCAAAAAATTGTCTGTAAAGAAAAGGACCGCTAAGAAAACTAAATAATATAAATTACCCCCACTAAATACTTAGCGGTCCCCCGGCGTGTCGACGCTTGAATCAAAATATTAATACCTACTTATAATAATTAAACTTATAGGGCCCATACTTATTATTTTTAACTTTTTAGAGGTTTTTCTTTACAGACTATTTTGAGTCAGGGGTCTTTTATTTTTTTATAAAAAAAAATATTTCACGCTTTTTAAACTTTTTCAAATTAACAATATGACTTTAGCTGGCAACGTCTCTTTAAACAAATGAAATGAATAATAGGGGGTTAATAACTAATAAATAAAAAGAGGGGTGTAAGTTTATAACGGGCATCATCGCTCTCAAGCAAGCAAGGTTTCTAGCGGTAGGTAGTTTACAACAAAATTTCATGAAAATTGGTTGGGGCCGTTTAAGAGATACCACCTTTAAAAGTGTGGCACCGTTAAATCGGGGGCTTCTAACTCATAAAACCTCTATATCTCAAAAACGATTGAACCGATTTTGATAATCGGTTCAGTCGTTTTTCACCGCCGAGAAACGGGTTTTCCTCTAAAAAGAAAACCGCATCCAAATCGGTTTATCCGTTTAAGAGCTACAGTGCCACAGACACACACACACACACACACATACTTACACGTCAAACTTATAACACCCCTCTTTTTTGCGTCGGGGGTTAAAAACAACGGCCGGTCGGACCAACGAGCAAAACGCAGCGGCGAGTTTAAAGTTGTCCCGTCAGAGCGAACAAAATACTTTTTAGCGCGTGCATTTTCAATTACGCTGCCTTATACGTTCGATCCATCGGCAGAAAACATGCTGCTAAATTGAAAATGCATGCACTAAAATATGTTTTTTCGCATTGACGGGACCACTTAAACTCGCCGCTTAGACATTCACTCGTTCGTCCGTCCGACCGTCGTTGTTCAGAGAATCACTACCCAGTACAGTTGAAACATTGGTACAAAGCAGGTAACGGCAACGGCAAGGTAAAACAATGTAATGCGCCATAAGCCGCAGCCGCACGAAGCTCGGGAGTGGGTGAAATAGGCTAAGTAAAGTTTTTGGAAGATATGTATATTATATTTATTTTCGATAGTCGTCATCCTAAAGATCAAGAAATTGCGGCTCTTTTATTTTTATTTCCTCTAATATTTTAGAAATATTTTTTTTAGTTATGAAGTTGACATTTGTACACTTTAATGACCGACTAGCTTGTTGCCTTCGTACTTAATGAAAAAGAAAAAAAAACACTTCTATATGTCATTGTCAAATCAAATCAAAGTAAACAAACGATTCAATACAACGGCTCTTATCTGTTTGCTTGTGTTTGATGTGATCAGTGTTTTTAGAAATATTTTTAACGATCTCAGAACGAACTCCGGACTTTCGTTTTGCCGCTATGCTCTAAGACCTTTGCACGATATTAGGTCTACGATTTATTTTCGAACCCTTTGGCACTTCTTCTTGGACATCGATTTCTTCCTTTCTCAACGACTCTTGCCCTGCTATTTGATAGCCACGAGAGCACTTTTGAATTGTACAATCCACGCAATGAATTCAGGCAATCCTACACGGACTGTGGAAATGGAGTATTACAAAGATTTACTTGAATTTACTTATTTGAATTGAACTGTTTGTTTACTTTGATTTGATTTGACGTTGACAGATATAGAAGTGACAGTTTTTTTTTTCTATTTCATTAAATACGAAGGCAACAAGCTTGTCGGTCATTAAAGTTTACAAATGTCAACTTCATAACTAAAAAAAAGATTTCTAAAATATTAGAGGAAATAAAAGTAAAAGAGCCGCAGTTCCATGCTCTTCAGGATGACGACTATCGAAAAAAAATATAATTTACATCTCTTCCAAAAACTTTACTTACCCAATTGAGTGTAAGAAAGAGATGGTCTATAACGTTATTATAGCGCTAACCGAAGTATCGTTATACGTATAGCGTTTTGTTTAATAACGTTATAATGAATACCGCTCCAGGTATGACGTCAAATAACGTTATAGTATAAGGTTATTCGTGTAAGATAACGTTATGAAAGATAACGTTACACGAAAATAACGGTTATTAAAGGTCTGCCGGGGGGTCGCGAGATCTATCCAGGGGGTCGTGAGGTTCAGCTCCGAGAAAGTCTTGTGACTAGATGGAGTGTTTTTTTTCAAGGATATAAATTTTAATACGTTAAACAGCAATCGATCTTAGACATTGTACTTATTTATTTTATTTTTATAAAAATATTTTTTTTATTCAGTGCGAAGAATGAGCTTGTTTCTTTTGAAGTAATTTATCAAAAAGTGGTTCCTGTCGTGACACGCAGACGATTAAATAATTTACCAAATTAAATCTATAGTTAAATAAGAGCTGGGTTCTAAGGTTAATCGTACAAAACGGGTTTTGGGGGCTCGCGAAGGAATTTTGATGGTGTGGGCCCTGACGCCAAAAAGTTTGAAAAACACTGGTCTAAATCAAAGAATCGTGACGTTGGCAACTTATGATGCATATTATTATAAGATCGGCGGCAATGATGACCACCGCGGTGCAGTATATGTAGTGAGTAAGGTGACGTAAAAAGTTATAATAACGTTACAGGAAATATTGTTATAGGGTAAGTATAAGAACTTTATATACTTATGTTTAAAACTGCTATTTATGGAACCGAACTTTATAACGTTATAGCGCGAGAATAACGATATAATTATAACGTTATCGTGAAATAGTACTATTTGAAGGTCAGGTCCGGATACTTACCTGTTTTTCGATTGGTGTGAGGGCTAGGTTTTTTTTTTGGGTTTCAGCATATATGTATACCTACTTATACTCCGCAAACAAATATATTGTGCTGTACCGTCTGTGTGGATATTCAAGAGGAATAAATTTCCACGTGACCCGATATGTAAAAAAACGTATCCATCGTCTTTCTGGCCGTGCTGCGAGATCGTGTAACTTTTGACAGCTGGAGCTTGTCTTCATCCTCGAGATTTGTTTCTAGTTGCAGGCTCAAATGCATTATATTCATGACTCGTCCCCTATACAACGCTAAATCTTGCATTTTCTTGTCTCATACTTACTCTGAAAGTAAGTCAATGTTTATCTTAGAAGCGGGTTGAAAGTGAATATAATGTGAAAGCCTCAATTTCTTTTTTTTTCTTTTTCTTTTTGTTTCATAATGTATAATATCTCTTGTGAAATAGATGGTTTTACTTTTGTATTGTCTGACGAGCAGAAAATAATTTGCGTCAATTGGTGCTGGTAAACTTTGCATAAAATCAACGGAGGAAGCTCAATCAATAAAAGATTGTTACCCAAGGGATGAAATTCATTCATTCATTCAT
This sequence comes from Acleris laterana, assembly GCA_963966035.1. NCBI lineage: Eukaryota > Metazoa > Arthropoda > Insecta > Lepidoptera > Tortricidae > Acleris > Acleris laterana. The sequence continues at coordinate 75,340,550 of OZ014438.1, read as the reverse complement.
TCATCCCCTACGGTCACTTTCCTTTTGGCTGAAATATGTTTGACCAAATGTATCGTTTCCAAACCGTTTCATTGGCCAACCCTCCTTTTTTCTGTTACCGTAAACATTTCAGGATTTTTATAAAAACAAACCTAACCTAACCTATAGGGTTCTATACGATAGGACTGAAATAAATCCTGAAATATTTACAGTTACAGGGTATTTACAAATGGGTAGGCAAATGAAACGGTAGGGAAAAGATATATTTGTCTGCTCGTTAGACAATTAGTGTGGGATCGAAACGGAAACGTCTAATTCTTCCTATAAAATAATGTGCACTATCCATAATAAAACGATCTACAATTGACAAGATTTCATATTTTCAAGACTTTAATTTTATTCGTTTTATAGATACTGTTTGGAAGGAGGAAGACACTAAGAGTTTTAAAATTTCTCTAGAATGAATAATTATTTTATTATTAATTTATTAAGATGTACTTATTCTAAAAGGGCGTAACTTCATTTCTACGACACAATGGACATATTACGTTAGTCCAATCTGTATATAAGAAAGTATCATGTCAACCGATAATTATCTAAGTATCTATCCATCTGTCAATAGTGTCAATGTCAAATTTGAAGTATGACAGCTTTTTTCTCGTGAAAAAGGCAATGGTATTATATCTATTCAGGCATAGTATTGGTAAAACTCGATATTTTTATTAACTTACTTGTAATTTTGTAAATAAAGAAAAATAAATCTAAATAAATATTTTGCCGTGTTCAGGAGGCAAAACCCTTTAGTGTATAGTAATTTGCAGGTGTCACCAAAATGAAATGTTGTCAATTCCCGACAAGTTAATAATAAACAAGTATCAAACTCTATGACGCTACTTGACAGACAAAACGGCGCCGGGCCGATACAAAAAACCCTCGTCAGCCACAGAGTGTATAAAACGTCACCAGTGTCGCTATTGGTTTCGCTTTACACATTAAATAATAAAATATCGTAATCAAATAATTCTTACCGTCAAGTAAAATTCAAATATTAAATTTTTAAGACTGCTCCGAGCAAACGTCGAGCGTCCAGTGGCGCCCTCATTACTATTATTGTGATTTCTAATTAACTAAATAATTTCCTTGCAATCAGACGATACATTTTTGTAGCGCAAGTAAAAACACAATTTATGGGATACGTAACAAACTTTAATAACAATTTACCCTTTGAGTAGTCAGCTTAACGGAAAAAAATTGCCTCTTTTTTCCGTTAAGTTGATAACTCTAAGGTGATCTGTTATTAAACTATGTGATATACCCTATAAGTTGTGTTTTCATTTGTAGTACTAAAACCTACCGACCAATTTCAAGAAAATACTTTAGTTTAATAGAAAACCCAATAATAGTAATGAGGGCGCCACTGTACGCCCGGCGTACGCTCGGCGCAGTCTTAAATAAAAACTTTTAAAATCGCCATTTTCGACTGACGACATAACGCAGTAATAATTTTCTAGAATTAATAGGACACGCAGAGAAGCGATATCTAGTCGAAAACTAGGCCTAATGCCAAGCTAGCTTCCGAGATTTTTGGTATTTCCGCTTGATTCAAACAGCACCGATGGTAAATTATCCAACCAACTACAGAAAACGTTCAAAAGATAGCGCGCCGCAGCTGTTTTTTTTTACATCAAAACGTCGAGCGAGGTATTATGTTTGATAGCTTTTAAAAAATAATTTTTTCACTTCTCATGCTCAAAAAGTTTGTCAAATTAGACTTATCAAGCGAGACTCAAGTGATACATGTACAACCGAGGGAAAATATAATATATATATTTTCACTAGGGAAAATATGAAATTGAAAATAGAATGATTTACATTTACAAAACATCTTAATTTGACCAATCAAAATACTTCACCAAATTAAATCCACCAATCACAATACCTACACATCGACTGTCAGTCGGAACGTTAGGTTCTTTTTGGTACGTACACTCGTTAACTAATTCAAATCTTTTAAAAAAAAAATGTATTTGATATCTACCAACCATAATAAAGCTATATTCAAATCGACCAATCAGGTAACAGAGTTCATTTCTCAAAACATTAGGTGTTCTTTAGTACCTATTTTACAATTGCTAAAATATCATAAATCGTTTGAGCTACGCTTTAAAGCGCTAAATACTCACTCGGTCAGCGCCGTTTAGTCTATATTTTGTATCTGTGTCAAAGTAGTTTAAAAAAAACACGCCGCCAAATTAAAACAATATTTTGCCGCGGAATACATTGTGGGTGGATAATCATTGTTAATTTTAAGATGTCGTCAAATGATTTTTTTTTACTTTTGTATAATTCTTTTATTTTCTCACAATCGAAGTGAAAAGTAGAGTGTATAACTCGGGTCTAAAAGCCATATTAGGTACCCCTCGCACAATTTCGGGGTACCTACTATGGCTTATTTTTGACCCTAGTTATACAATCTATTATTATCTACATGTCATGAGCAATTTTTACATTTGAGGCTCCGTTTAGGATAATATTGAACTCGAAACGTGTCAATTTCGCTTGAGTTGCGCCCGTATATCAGTTAATCTACAAGAGCAACAACAAGTTTAGAATGACCGCGCAGATCGATCCATGTGCCCTGTTAAGGCGTAAAAGGTGCACCTGCATCCAATGCGCATGTCACAGATTGCACTGGAGTGGGTTAAGGCTCATACCTAGGCATTGATTCCTCAGTTACATTTTCACCCCGCTTGCGTGCAGTCGCTTTTAGATCGCGTTTAGTTATCCTGTTTATGGTGAGTTAAGAAAATATAACACTTTTTACGCCATCGTCGATAATACAATATCCTACATTACATTTATGATATAAAAATACCTATAATGACGGCAGTCAACGACGATCACGATAGTAAGATTCTGAAGACCGCGCAGATCGATATGTAGGCGCCGGTCCTGTGCGTAAAATCCAATCCAATGATTGCAATTTCCAAGTGTCAGTGATTTTAAGTATTTCCAAACCAATTATCTTTTGTGTTTTTGTGAAATATATGGCATCGTTTATAATACCATACAAAAATATAATGACTGGAGTCGACGAAATTCGCGGTAGCGACGTCAATGCGCGCGCAGATCGATATGTTGGCGCCGTGCCTGAACGAAAGATGCAACTGCGCATGTCACGGATTGTGACTAAGGTGACGTGTGTCTCAGTGGTACAGATTTTCCAGTTATATTTCCGGCCACTCCAGACGCTTTAAGAAAGGCGTTTAATTTTCTTGATTTTGGTGAGTTTAGCTAATGTAACACTTTCTACATTTCATTTGGTTTACTGAATTATTAGGTGACTAACGAAGGAAAAAGAAGAATGTGGTGTAAATACTAAAAAAAGTTTCGGTTGAACACTTGTGTTTTTTATGTGTTTTTGTGAAATATTATGACATCGTAGATAGAGTTATATCTTATATCCTACATTATATTTTGGATGACGGCAGTTAACGATAGTCGCGATGGTAAGATTTTAATGACCGCGCAGATCGATTAAGGCGTCACAGTGCGTAATATGCCATGTGAACCTAAATCATGATGAGACATGTATAATTATGGCAAACGTGGCGCCAATCGTCGATAGTGTCATACTTATTACTGCGTATATTCGTTTCGTTTTTAATTCTTGCGTATACATGTTTGTTCTCATGTTCTCTTGGTGTAGCGCGGCGTGTGTGCCTGCGTTGGCTGTTTATTTCTGCTATGTTTAAATGTTTTGTCTCTATCGGTGAGAACCTTTAATTGGCTTTTTGTTACGTATTTTAATTTCTATCTTGTTTTGTAAGCTGTTGGATCTCCAATAAATCATAAATAAATAAATTAATTAATTAAACCTAATTACGGCAGTTAACGACCATCACGGTAGCGAGACTTCGATGACCGCGCAGATCGATATTCTATGCCGTGTTTGTGCGTAAAATGTATGCCATTGCATGCAATGCGCATGTCACAAGTCAGTGCACAGGGCGTGGCTTAGGCCGCTTCCTCACTTGGCGGTATACTTGCAGTAAAACACGGAATCGGTACGGGTTGCTAAGCAACTAGTGGCGTCTACCAATCAACGAGCAGCGTTTATGCCGACAGTAAGTTTTACTGCACGCATACCGCCAAGTGAGGAAGCGGTTTTAGTGCCCGGCTTCCGCAGTTATTTGGTCGCCCCGCTTGCGCGCACTCGCTTTTATGACTGCGTTTTATTCACCTGTTAATGGTGAGTTTGGAACATAAAACGCATTGTATTTGTTTTGGGTTTAGTCAATTTAATTTTTGTTTATGATTGCAACTTTTTAATTATTAGTGATTTTAAACGTGTGACGAACTTTATTTTCTGTCTTCGGTATGAGTTGATAGTGCAGTAATAATGTGTACGTGTGTGTGTGTGTGTGTAGTGTCTTTCAGATGTGTTTATTTGGGAAATATTGTGACATCGTGGATTGTGTAAAATCTGAAGTTATACCGCATGTAAAACCTAAAGACGGCAATTAACGACAATCGCTATGGCAAGATTTCAATGACTGCGCAGATCGATATGTATGCGTCGTCTCTGCGTCAAATGCGAATGCATCCTATGCGCATGTCACTTGTCAGTGCATAAGGCGTGGCTCAGTTCCCGGCTCCCGCAGTTACCTCGTCACCCCTCTTGCGTGCAGTCGATCTTATCATACCGCTTACTTAGACTGTTTATGGTCAGTAATCCTGTTTGCATTTCAATTGCTTTACCAAATCCTCGGTCTAGGTGTGACACTTCGTAACTACTTAACTATATTTTATTAAATGAGACGGATTTATATGCAGTTTTTTTAATGGTGGAATCTTGTAAGTGCCTCCTACTTTACAAAAAAAAATAGTAACGAGGTGACACATTTAGATCTACAAAATTATTGTTTTATTTATCCGTGCGTTATATTTTGTTTAAGAAACAAATTAGTACGAAAGTGTGTGAAATATTGACGTGGCGTAAATTGCGAAATTTTACTATAAACTGTGCAAGGGCATTTGAATAGGTATATAATTGCATCATTTAATGATCAGCGAATTTTAGTTTTGGGTTATTTTTATCTCTTCTCTGTGTGAGTTAAATATACGAGTGTGCAACAGTGATTAAAGCGATGAAATAAAATAAATTATGTTTAGCGTATTTGCAGACGACATATCTTATTTTACTAAATAAGAAGTTCCCTTTTAAGTAGTATTATACAATTTTATTTGAAAGGCATGTGGGTAATGATTTACAAGTTTAATGATAAGCAATAACAATCAAATAAAGTCAAAATTAAAAATGATGTTACCGCTGAGACTCACCCATATTCTGTCAGATATTTAATGTATTTTTGTTAATTACTCCGTCATCGTCGATGGTGTAATACCAATCCTAAATTTTACTTCGGATAGAAAACCTAATGACGGCAGTTAACGACAATCGTGATAGCAAGATTTCAATGACCGCGCAGATCGATAAAACCGTCGCAGTGCGTAATTTGCCAATGCATCTAATGCGCATGTCTTGTCAGTGCACGGGGCGTGGCTCGGTAGTGCCCAGTTTCCGCAGTTAACTCGTCACCCCGCTTGCGTGCAGTCACTTTTACGATTGCTTTCAATGCACCCGTCAATGGTGAGTTTGCAACATAAAACACATTGTTTTCGGGTTTTTTTAACGACAATCGCAATTGCAAGATTTCAATGACCGCGCGGATCGATAAGGCCGTCTCAGTGAGTAATATGCCATTGCATCCAATGCGCAAGTCTTGTCAGTGCACGAGGCGTGGCTTGGTAGTTCTCAGGTTTCGGAGTTATTGGTAGTGCCGCTGGCGCGCAGGCGTTTCAAGACTGCGTTTTATTAACCTGTTAGTGGTGAAATTAGAACTTAGATTTTTTTTAGTATTTTAGAGATTGAGTGTTTTGCAAATTCTGTATTCGGTGTTAGTGAAAAGTGCAGTGATCCGTTCAAACAAATAAAGTTAAACCAAAAAACAAATGAAGTTAATTTTTACAAAATTAATTATACCGGTGGACGACTTATCTTTTTTAATGCGTTTTTGTGAATCACTAATAATTGTAAATTGCAATCATGAAAAATATTTTACAAAAAAATTAAACATGGAATCGTTTATACTATAATACAAAAATGAAATGACACCATTAAACGAAATTCGCGATACCGAGAGTTCGATGCGCGCGCACATCGATATGTTGGCGCCGTGCCTGAGCGGAAGGTGCAATTGTGCATGTCACTGATTGTCTCTGCAGTGACGTGAGCAGACGTAAGTCTTAGTGGTATGGATTTCCAAGTTACAGTTTCGCCCGCTCGCGTGCAGTAACTTTAGGAACGCGATTAATTACCTTATTTTTGGAGAACACTTCCTGCATTGCCCTTGGTTTACTTATTAAATTCTTAAGTGACGTCATAGTAAAAAAAATATATTTTAGTGTATGGCCGTTTTAATTAGGTTTTTTACCGTGAAAATTTACCTTAACTTCGATTAAATATCCAACTTAATATGTACAATCTTAAAATATAGTTACGTCACGTCAAAAAAATATACATTGTCACAAATATATATATATATTGTTACGTCAGTCAACTACGATCGCGACAACAATTTCTAATGACTGCGCAGATCGATCTGTATGCGCCGTTTCGGTGCGTCCGATGTAATTGCATCCAATGCGCATTTCAGTGCACGAGGCGTGGCTCGGTAGTACCCGGTTTCCGCAGTTATCTCGTCACCCCGCTTGCGTGCAGTCACTTTTACGATTGCTTTCAATGCACCCGTCAATGGTGAGTTTGCAACATAAAACACATTGTTTTCGTTTTTGGTTTAATATTTTTTTTAACGACTATCGCGATTGTTAGATTTCAATGGCCGCGCGGATCGATAAGGCCGTCTCAGTGAATAATATGCCATTGCATCCAATGCGCAAGTCTTGTCAGTGCACGAGGCGTGGCTTGGTAGTTTTCAGGTTCCGAAGTTATTGGTAGCGCCGCTGGCACGCAGGCGTTTTAAGACTTCGTTTTACTAACCTGTTAGTGGTGAAATTAGAATTTATAATTTTTTGTATTAAAGAGATTGTACATATAGTGTTTTGCAAATTCTGTATTCAGCGTTAGTGAAAAGTGCAGTGATCCGTTCAAATAAATAAAGATAAACCAATAAACATACTTAATGAAGTAAATTTTTACAAAATTAATTAAACCGGTTGACGACTTATCTTTTTTAATGCGTTTTTGTGAATTGCATGAAATCGTTAATACTATAATACCAAAATGAAATGACAGCATTCAACGAAATTCGCGATACCGAGACTTCGATGCGCGCGCAGATCGATATGTTGGCGCCGTGCCTGAGCGGAAGGTGCAATTGCGCATGTCACTGATTGTCTCTGCAGTGACGTGAGTCTTAGTGGTATGGATTTCCAAGTTACATTTTCGCCCGCTCGCGTGCAGTCACTTTAGGAACGCGATTAGTTAACTTATTTTTGTAGAACACTTCCTGCATTGCATTTCGTTTACTTACTAAATTCTTAAGTGACGTCATAGTAAAATAAATATATTTTAGTGTATGGCCGTTATAATTAGGTTTTTTACCGTGAAAATTTACCTTAACTTCGATTAAATATCCAACTTAATATGTACGATCTTAAAATACAGTAACGTCAGTCAACTACGATCGCGACAGCAATTTCTAATGACTGCGCAGATCGATCTGTATGCGCCGTTTCAGTGCGTCCGATGTAATTGCATCCAATGCGCATGTCAGTGCACGAGGCGTGTCTCGGTAGTACCCGGTTTCCGCAGTTATCTCGTCACCCCGCTTGCGTGCAGTCACTTTTACGATTGCTTTCAATTCAACCGTCAATGGTGAGTTTGCAATATAAAACACATTGTTTTCTGTTTTTTTTAACGACAATCGCAATTGCAAGATTTCAATGACCGCGCGGATCGATAAGGCCGTCTCGCGTAATATGCCATTGCATCCAATGCGCAAGTCTTGTCAGTGCACGAGGCGTGGCTTGGTAGTTCTCAGGTTCCGGAGTTATTGGTAGCGCCGCTGGCGCGCAGGCGTTTCAAGACTGCGTTTTATTAACCTGTTAGTGGTGAAATTAGAACTTAGAATTTTTTGTATTTTAGAGAATTAGTGTTTTGCAAATTCTGTATTCGGTGTTAGTGAAAAGTGCAGTGATCCGTTCAAACAAAAAAAGATAAACCAAAAAACAAATGAAGTTAATTTTTACAAAATTAATTAAACCGGTGGACGACTTATCTTTTTTAATGCGTTTTTGTGAATCACTAATAATTGTAAATTGCAATCATGAAAAATATTTTACAAAAAATTAAACATGGAATCGTTTATACTATAATACAAAAATGAAATGACAGCATTCAACGAAATTCGCGATACCGAGAGTTCGATGCGCGCGCACATCGATATGTTGGCGCCGTGCCTGAGCGGAAGGTGCAATTGTGCATGTCACTGATTATCTCTGCAGTGACGTGAGCAGACGTAAGTCTTAGTGGTATGAATTTCCAAGTTACAGTTTCGCCCGCTCGCGTGCAGTCACTTTAGGAACGCGATTAGTTACCTTATTTTTGTAGAACACTTCCTGCATTGCATTTCGTTTACTTACTAAATTCTTAAGTGACGTCATAGTAAAAAAAATATATTTTAGTGTATGGCCGTTTTAATTAGGTTTTTTACCGTGAAAATTTACCTTAACTTCGATTAAATATCCAACTTAATATGTACAATCTTAAAATATAGTAACGTCAGTCAACTACGATCGCGACAACAATTTCTAATGACTGCGCAGATCGATCTGTATGCGCCGTTTCGGTGCGTCAGATGTAATTGCATCAAATGCGCATGTCAGTGCACGAGGCGTGGCTCGGTAGTACCCGGTTTCCGCAGTTATCTCGTCACCCCGCTTGCGTGCAGTCACTTTTACGATTGCTTTCAATGCACCCGTCAATGGTGAGTTTGCAACATAAAACACATTGTTTTCGGGTTTTTTTAACGACAATCGCAATTGCAAGATTTCAATGACCGCGCGGATCGATAAGGCCGTCTCAGTGAGTAATATGCCATTGCATCTAATGCGCATGTCTTGTCAGTGCACGAGGCGTGGCTCGGTAGTACCCGGTTTCCGCAGTTATCTCGTCACCCCGCTTGCGTGCAGTCACTATTACGATTGCTTTCAATTCACCCGTCAATTGTGAGTTTGCAATATAAAACACATTGTTTTCGTTTTTGGTTTATTTTTTTTATGCTTGCAATATACAATTATTAGTGATTTTAAAAGTGTAAAGAGCTTTTCTCCCTGCCCTTTGTGAGTTGAAAAAGCAGTGATTATGTAGGTGAAGTAAATTGGGATGAATAAAAGAAAAGTAAAAAGTGAAGTGTGCTTGTAATAAAAAAGGTTGTGGTTGAACACTTGTGTTTTAAATGAGTTTTGGTGACAATTTATGACATGGTCTGTAGCGTTAAATCCTATAATAAATTCGGATATAAAACCTAGTGACGGCAGTTAACGACAATCGCGAATGCAAGATTTCAATGACCGCGCAGATCGATAAAGCCGTGCATCAAATGCGCATGTCTTGTCAGTGCACGGGGCGTGGCTCGGTAGTACCTGGTTTCCGCAGTTATCTCGTCACCCCGCTTGCGTGCAGTCACTTTAACGACTGCTTTCAATTCACCCGTCAATGGTAAGTTTGCAATATAAAACACATAGTTTTCGTTTTTGGTTTAACGTTTCTTTTTAACGACAATCGCGATTGCAAGATTTCATTGACCGCGCGGATCGATAAGGCCGTCTCAGTGAGTAATATGCCATTGCATCCAATGCGCAAGTCTTGTCAGTGCACGTGGCGTGGCTTGGTAGTTCTCAGGTTCCGGAGTTATTGGTAGCGCCGCTGGCGCGCAGGCGTTTTAAGACTGCGTTTTATTAACCTGTTAGTGGTGAAATTAGAACTTATAATTTTTTGTATTTTAGAGAATTTGTGTTTTGCAAATTCTTGTTAAATATTCGGCGTAAGTGAAAAGTGCAGTGATCCGTTCAAATAAATAAAGATAAACCAAAAAACAAATAAAGTAAATTAAAAAAAAAAAACCGGTGGATGCCTTATCTTTTTTACTTCGTTTTTGTGAAGTACATGAAATCAATTATACTATAATACAAAAATGAAAAGACAGCATTCAACGAAATGCGCGATACCGAGACTTCAATGCGCGCGCAGATCGATATGTTGGCGCCGTGCCTGAGCGGAAGGTGCAATTGCGCATGTCACTGATTGTCTCTGCAGTGACGTGAGTCTTAGTGGTATGGATTTCCAAGTTACATTTTCACCCGCTCGCGTGCAGTCGCTTTAGGAACGCGATTAGTTACCTTATTTTTGGAGAACACTTCCTGCATTGCATTTGGTTGACTTACTAAATTATTAAGTGACGTCATAGTAAAAAAATATATTTTAGTGTATGGCCGTTTTAATTAAGTTTTTTACCGTGAAAATTTACCATAACTTCGATTAAATATCCAACTTAATATGTACAATCTTAAAATATAGTAACGTCAGTCAACTACGATCGCGAGAACGATTTCTATTGACTGCGCAGATCGATCTGTATGCGCCGTTTCGGTGCGTCCGATGTAATTGCATCCAATGCGCATGTCAGTGCACGAGGCGTGGCTCGGTAGTACCCGGTTTCCGCAGTTATCTCGTCACCCCGCTTGCGTGCAGTCACTTTTACGATTGCTTTCAATTCACCCGTCAATTGTGAGTTTGCAATTTAAAATTGTTTTCGTTTTTGGTTTAATTTTTTTTATGATTGCAATTTACAATTATTAGTGATTTTAAAAGTGTAAAGAGCTTTTCTCCCTGTCCTTTGTAAATTAAAAAAGCAGTTATTATGTAGGTGAAATAAATTGGGATGAATAAAAGAAAAGTAAAAAGTCAAGTGTACTTGTAATAAAAAAGGGTGTGATTGAACACTTGTGTTTTAAATGTGTTTTGGTGACATTTTATGACATGGTCTGTAGCGTTAAATCCTATAATAAATTCGGATATAAAACCTAGTGACGGCAGTTAACGACAATCGCGATTGCAAGATTTCAATGACCGCGCAGATCGATAAAACCGTCGCAGTGCGTAATTTGCCAATGCATCTATTGCGCATGTCTTGTCAGTGCACGGGGCGTGGCTCGGTAGTGCCCAGTTTCCGCAGTTAACTCGTCACCGCGCTTGCGTGCAGTCACTTTAACGATTGCTTTCAATTCACCCGTCAATGGTGAGTTTGCAACATAAAACACATTGTTTTCGTTTTTGGTTTAACGTTTCTTTTTAACGACAATCGCGATTGCAAGATTTCAATGACCGCGCAAATCGATAAGGCCGTCTCAGTGAGTAATATGCCATTGCATCCAATGCGCAAGTCTTGTCAGTGCACGAGGCGTGGCTTGGTAGTTCTCAGGTTCCGGAGTTATTGGTAGCGCCGCCGGCGCGCAGGCGTTTTAAGACTTCGTTTTATTAACCTGTTAGTGGTGAAATTAGAACTTATAATTTTTTGTATTTTAGAGAAATAGTGTTTTGCAAATTCTGTATTCGGCGTAAGTAAAAATTGCAGTGATCCGTTCAAATAAATAAAGATAAACCAAAAAACAAATGAAGAAAATTAAAAAAAAAACCGGTGGATGACTTATCTTTTTTACTTCGTTTTTGTGAATTACAGTCAACATCGCGAGAACGATTTCTATTGACTGCGCAGATCGATCTGTATGCGCCGTTTCGGTGCGTCCGATGTAATTGCATCCAATGCGCATGTCAGTGCACGAGGCGTGGCTCGGTAGTACTCGGTTTCCGCAGTTATCTCGTCACCCCGCTTGCGTGCAGTCACTTTTACGATTGCTTTCAATTCACCTATAAATGGTGAGTTTGCAATATTTATTTATTTATTTATTTATGATTTATTGGAGATCCAACAGCTGACAAAACAAGATAGAAATTAAATTACGTAACAAAAAGCCAATTTAAGGTTCTCACCGAATATAAAACCCATTGTTTTTTTTTTTTTTTATGATTGCAATTTACAATTAATAGTGTTTTTAAAAGTGTAATGAGCTGTTCTCCCTGTCCTTTGTAAGTTAAAAAAGCAGTGATTATGTAGGTGAAATAAATTGGGATGAATAAAAGAAAAGTAAAAAGTGAAGTGTACTTGTAATAAAAATGGTTGTGATTGAACACTTGTGTTTTAAATGTGTTTTGGTGACATTTTATGACATGGTCTGTAGCGTTAAATCCTATAATAAATTCGGATATAAAACCTAGTGACGGCAGTTAACGACAATCGCGATTGCAAGATTTCAATGACCGCGCAGATCGATAAAACCGTCGCAGTGCGTAATTTGCCAATGCATCTATTGCGCATGTCTTGTCAGTGCACGGGGCGTGGCTCGGTAGTGCCCAGTTTCCGCAGTTAACTCGTCACCGCGCTTGCGTGCAGTCACTTTAACGATTGCTTTCAATTCACCCGTCAATGGTGAGTTTGCAACATAAAACACATTGTTTTCGTTTTTGGTTTAACGTTTCTTTTTAACGACAATCGCGATTGCAAGATTTCAATGACCGCGCAAATCGATAAGGCCGTCTCAGTGAGTAATATGCCATTGCATCCAATGCGCAAGTCTTGTCAGTGCACGAGGCGTGGCTTGGTAGTTCTCAGGTTCCGGAGTTATTGGTAGCGCCGCCGGCGCGCAGGCGTTTTAAGACTTCGTTTTATTAACCTGTTAGTGGTGAAATTAGAACTTATAATTTTTTGTATTTTAGAGAAATAGTGTTTTGCAAATTCTGTATTCGGCGTAAGTAAAAATTGCAGTGATCCGTTCAAATAAATAAAGATAAACCAAAAAACAAATGAAGAAAATTAAAAAAAAAACCGGTGGATGACTTATCTTTTTTACTTCGTTTTTGTGAATTACAGTCAACATCGCGAGAACGATTTCTATTGACTGCGCAGATCGATCTGTATGCGCCGTTTCGGTGCGTCCGATGTAATTGCATCCAATGCGCATGTCAGTGCACGAGGCGTGGCTCGGTAGTACTCGGTTTCCGCAGTTATCTCGTCACCCCGCTTGCGTGCAGTCACTTTTACGATTGCTTTCAATTCACCTATAAATGGTGAGTTTGCAATATTTATTTATTTATTTATTTATGATTTATTGGAGATCCAACAGCTGACAAAACAAGATAGAAATTAAATTACGTAACAAAAAGCCAATTTAAGGTTCTCACCGAATATAAAACCCATTGTTTTTTTTTATTTTTATGATTGCAATTTACAATTAATAGTGTTTTTAAAAGTGTAATGAGCTGTTCTCCCTGTCCTTTGTAAGTTAAAAAAGCAGTGATTATGTAGGTGAAATAAATTGGGATGAATAAAAGAAAAGTAAAAAGTGAAGTGTACCTACTTGTAATAAAAATGGTTGTGGTTGAACACTTGTGTTTTAAATGTGTTTTGGTGACATTTTATGACACGGTCTGAAGCGTTAAATCCTATAATAAATTCGGATATAAAACTTAGTGACGGCAGTTAACGACAATCGCGATTGCAAGATTTCAATGACCGCGCAGATCGATAAAACCGTCGCAGTGCGTAATTTGCCAATGAATCTAATGCGCATGTCTTGTCAGTGCACGGGGCGTGGCTCGGTAGTGCCCAGTTTCCGCAGTTAACTCGTCAACCCGCTTGCGTGCAGTCACTTTAACGATTGCTTTCAATTCACCCGTCAATGGTGAGTTTGCAACATAAAACACATTGTTTTCGTTTTTGGTTTAACGTTTCTTTTTAACGACAATCACGACTGCAAGATTTCAATGACCGCGCAAATCGATAAGGCCGTCTCAGTGAGTAATATGCCATTGCATCCAATGCGCAAGTCTTGTCAGTGCACGAGGCGTGGCTTGGTAGTTTTCAGGTTCCGAAGTTATTGGTAGCGCCGCTGGCGCGCAGGCGTTTTAAGACTTTGTTTTATGAACCTGTTAGTGGTGAAATTAGAACTTAATTTTTTGTATTTTAGAGAACTAGTGTTTTGCAAATTCTGTATTCGGCGTTAGTGAAAAGTGCAGTGATCCGTTCAAATAAATAAAGATAAACCAATAAACATACTTAATGAAGCAAATTTTTACAAAATTAATTAAACCGGTTGACGACTTATCTTTTTTAATGCGTTTTTGTAAAGTGCATGAAATCGTTAATACTATAATACCAAAATGAAATGGCAGCATTCAACAAAATTCGCGATACCGAGACTTCGATGCGCGCGCAGATCGATATGTTGGCGCCGTGCCTGAGCGGAAGGTGCAATTGCGCATGTCACTGATTGTCTCTGCAGTGACGTGAGTCTTAGTGGTATGGATTTCCAAGTAACATTTTCGCCCGCTCGCGTGCAGTCGCCGTTTCAGTGCGTCCGATGTAATTACATCCAATGCGCATGTCAGTGCACGAGGCGTGGCTCGGTATTACCCGGTTTCCGCAGTTATCTCGTCACCCCGCTTGCGTGCAGTCACTTTTACGATTGCTTTCAATGCACCCGTCAATGGTGAGTTTGCAACATAAAACACATTGTTTTCGGTTTTGGAGAAATATTTTTTTTATGATTGCAATTTACAATTATTTGTGATTTTAAATGTTTGAAGAGCTTTTCTCCTTGTCCTTTATGAGTTCAAAAAGCAGTGATTATGTAGGTGAAATAAATTGGGATGAATAAAAGAAAAGTAAAAAGTGAAGTGTACTTGTAATAAAAAAGGTTGTGGTTGAACACTTGTGTTTTAAATGTGTTGTTGTGACATTTTATGACATGGTCTGTAGCGTTAAATCCTATATCAATTCGGATATAAAACCTAGTGACGGCAGTTAACGACAATCGCGATTGCAAGATTTCAATGACCGCGCAGATCGATAAAACCGTCGCAGTGCGTAATTTGCCAATGCATCTAATGCGCATGTCTTGTCAGTGCACGAGGCGTGGCTCGGTAGTACCCGGTTTCCGCAGTTATCTCGTCACCCCGCTTGCGTGCAGTCACTTTTACGATTGCTTTCAATTCACCCGTCAATGGTGAGTTTGCAACATATAAAACACGTTGTTTTCGTTTTTGGTTTACCATTTTTTTATGATTGCAATTTACAATTATTCGTGATTTTAAAGGTGTGAAGAGCTTTTCTCCCTGTCCTTTGTAAGTTAAAAAAGCAGTTATTATGTAGGTGAAATAAATTGGGATGAATAAAAGAAAAGTAAAAAGTCAAGTGTACTTGTAATAAAAAAGATTGTGGTTGAACACTTGTGTTTTAAATGTGTTGTTGTGACATTTTATGACATGGTCTGTAGCGTTAAATCCTATATCAATTCGGATATAAAACCTAGTGACGGCAGTTAACGACAATCGCGATTGCAAGATTTCAATGACCGCGCAGATCGATAAAACCGTCGCAGTGCGTAATTTGCCAATGCATCTATTGCGCATGTCTTGTCAGTGCACGAGGCGTGGCTCGGTAGTACCCGGTTTCCGCAGTTAACTCGTCACCGCGCTTGCGTGCAGTCACTTTTACGATTGCTTTCAATTCACCCGTCAATGGTGAGTTTGCAATATAAAACACATAGTTTTCGTTTTTGGTTTAACGTTTATTTTTAACGACAATCGCGATTGCAAGATTTCATTGACCGCGCGGATCTATAAGGCCGTCTCATGCCCGGTTCCTATATTCAATAAACGAATCGTTTTCCTTACGTCTCGTTAAAATTTGACGCATTTTGTACGTAGCAAATGTCAAATTTTAACGAGACGTAAGGAAAACGATTCGTTTCTTGAATATAGGAACCGGGCATCAGTGAGTAATATGCCATTGCATCCAATGCGCAAGTCTTGTCAGTGCACGTGGCGTGGCTTGGTAGTTCTCAGGTTCCGGAGTTATTGGTAGCGCCGCTGGCGCGCAGGCGTTTTAAGACTGCGTTTTATTAACCTGTTAGTGGTGAAATTAGAACTTATAATTTTTTGTATTTTAGAGAATTAGTGTTTTGCAAATTCTGTATTCGGCGTAAGTGAAAAGTGCAGTGATCCGTTCAAATAAATAAAGATAAACCAAAAAACAATAAAAATAAAAACGTGAAGTGTACTTGCAAAATAATTGTCGATAGCGTTACATTCTGCATTACTTTGGTATGAAACCTAGTGACGGCAGTCGCGATAACAAGATGTCTTTATCTGTATGCGATGTCTTCGCGCATAAAATGCAAATACTTACAAAGGCGGGGGTCAGTTATTTTTCGCACCGTTTGTTGCAGCTGCCTTTATGACTGCTTTTACTTAGCCTGTTTATGGAGAGTTTGGAATACACCCTTTTATGATTTTATTTGGTTCTGCACACCTTTTTTTGACTTATTTGTTAAGAATAAAATTGGTAATAGCATACTTTTAAAATAATGACAAGAGAGCTTTAAGCGTTAGTGTTTTAAAATTGCAAAATATACTTTATTGAAGGGCATTATGATTTCAAAATTACATTGAGTAACTATGACTGATTTTAAAAGTATGGCGGTTATTTTCTTTATTCAGTTTCTGTTTAAATTCTAGGTTCTAATACTACATAGACCCCTCCCCTATATCATATTATATAGGTATTGACGGACTATGGCTAAGTAGTAACATGTTCTAAATTGTATAATACCTATTGTCCACAGATTTTATCCCGCTCTCCGCTTACTTCAACATGTCACAGCTATCTACCTCCCCCCACCTACTCCTTTACGCAAGTAAGTATTACTTAACATATGAAAAAACGTATTATTTCACTAGTACACATACTTGATAACATACTTGTACTGCTTTCCAGACAAGTACACAACGACATGTTTGGCCAAGTAAAGTTGGTAGGGTAAGCGTACCAGTGAATGAACAGTGCTAGTGAATGAACAAAATGAGCCGTTTTTCGTAAATCAAGGGTTCTTTTAATTTCTACCCTACAAAGTGTTTTTTTTTTGATTGGCATCTTTACTAGTAACATCATGGTAAGTAACATTAAATTCAACTCAGTTGCTTTAGTTGAACCATGGCGGACATCTAAAGTTGACGTGTCGCAGACGTGTTTTCGTTGTATGGGGCAGTAGTTAGCAGACGGGTAAGTTACCTTGTGTTTGAAGTGATATTGTTCTTATTCCACACAACTGAGATCCGTAGTGTGTGTTTATTTTAAGTCTTAAGGATATATTTTTTCTATTTACAAGCTATATCAAGTGTTTTTGTTTCAAATTGCCATTTTTGGCCAAATGTTTTATAACTGTCTCACAGAAACCACTAAAACCAATGAATGAACGACGGTGTTCATTTACTAGAACCGCGTGAATTACTTATTTTACAATATTGTGAGTTTTCGATGTTGTATTAGAGTTTCTTTTTCAGAAACATAGCTGTTAGTGGATTGTCCTTCATGTGGCCAGTATTCGAACAAACTCTTAAATGCTTAAAATGTTCGTTCATTTACTGGTTTATTATTTCCAGTAAATAAACTACCACCAATGTGACTGGTTCATTTATTGGCTTAACATAAAATTTAAGAGCCAGTTATTGATCTATCGTTATTTGAAAATAACCTATTATACCTACAGCGTTTTCAGGCGGGAAAGTTGCACGTCAATCAACACTAAGTAGTAAAATAACATTTTTATAAATCAATTTAAAAGAAGGATAAAACATAATCAACAATTAAACATTGTTCATTCACTGGTTTCATTTGTTCATTTGCTGGTGTTTCTATGTTCAATCACTGGTGTTTTGGGGTGTTTGCGGCTTAAAATAGCTATAACTTAAAATTAAGCAATGTTATTGTAAAACAAACGTTATAGAAGCAAACTAGTATACTTGATTGATTGATAACGACATTTATATTTGTTGGTAACAACTTCCATTTTATTAAAAAAAATATTTAAAGACGAAATTCTCCTTAAGGGTTCATTCACTGGTACGTTTACCCTAGTGACAGTAGTGTAATAAAACGAGGTTCTTTTTCTTGAGTCTACTTTCTACGTCATCACACAGTTGCCACTTAATTCACCACTACCCACAAATAAGGACAATTTCGACAAAGCATGCTAACGATTTCATTTAGAAATTCACCTGTTACGTCACAAACATAATTTAGAAACTATTTTGTGTACACAAATATTATAAAGAGGAAAGATTAGATTTTTTGGTGGTTTGCATTTAATTGTTTCCGAAACTAATGTTTCGGAAACAATTACTTAAATTCATTAGAACCGATTTGAAAAATTCTTTCACCATCATTAGAATCCTACATTATCCCTGATGAACATCGGCTATGTTATATTTCTCTGCACAAACAGCTATATTTAATATATTACATTAAAACTATGAATGCACTTTTAGATAAAAATAACTTACAGGGATTTTTTTAATTGTCAAATTATATTACAATGAGGAATTACAACCTTACGCTACTGGTATCACCGGATTCACCATATCAAACTGACTAGTTATAAAACTGCCTTTTTGGCATTTTTTTCATATTCGTCGTTATTTGTCATATCTGTACAAACCTACATAAATAGTAGTTATATAACATATAACGCTCTCGCTCAGCATCACTCGGCCGATGATTTCTGACTGTTGCGGGTTACCGTCTGTTTACATCAGCAATAGCAGAAATGTTTTGCTGGAACAGTCAGAATTTTTAAACTTTTGAGAAAATAATCCGTTGCCTAGGATTGCTTGCAATATTAGGATGATTCTCTAGAGCTTAGTCAACCATGTTCTATTTTTTTGCAGGCGTCTTCTCCTTTGGATCTTCACACGTTTCTGGCCTCAGCTCACACAACCCACCTTAACTCCGAAGGTACGAAAATAATCGTTATGATCATCTTAAAATATGTTTTACTCTTCAAGCATTCGTCATAGGTCATTAATGCAGTTTTATTTTGTTACAGGATTTTAAGTTAAACCCCTCTTCGCGTGAACTCCCCTCAAATATTTCAACTCTTCTTTCACTCGCCCTATTCGGAAATGCAACGATAAACTATAATACCTACCACACGTTACCATCAACGATCACCTAATGATTTTATATGGTCTTAAAAACCATCGCGGCTTCACCTAAAACCCAGAGACATCGGTTATGAAGTCAGATTGAAATGATGAAAGGAATTTAATCGTAAAGCTGTTTAAGAAAGAATAGTAATGAGCATGAGCAGGCAAACATCATAACTAGCGGTGTATTCAATAAGTTGTGATAAAAATCAAACCTACAATGATTTTAATTACATCTTATTGAAGTCATGGAAAGGACAAACTAGGAAATGCAAGACATGCAGCGAGGAAAAGAAAGAAAGCACTAAGGAAAGACATGACTACAAGAACCACAGATAAATCGCCATTCACCTGGGCGATGGTAATTTTTAGTTTCGGCATTCGAGTCACATAAGTACCTGAAACGAAGTAATATAATGTTGATTGAGAAAGACCTGGAAGTAAACATCTTGATCAAGGGTGATTTTAATGAGATCTACACAAATTGGAAAATTGGAATTGGAAATTTGTATAGTCTCTCTTTGAAATCAAGGAAAGGCATAACATCGTGGAACAACAAGCAAACGATCTGCTACAAAAACTGATTTAATTTTGGATCGATTAAACGTACGGAAAAGTATTTAACGAAGCAGGTCCAACCATTTCATAAATACGCGAAAATGGGAGCTTCATCACAATTCATTGATTCAATTGACGTCGAAAATAAAAAGGAGGAAAACATTCATCGGCTTTTTCGACAGTTCACCTTCATTCATCGGTGTGTTTTATGGAATTGGAATGAAATATCGTGGAAAAACATCAACAAACCATCTGCTACAAAATCTGATTTCAGTTTGCTCCTTCCTGGAAAAGACTTAAATGAAATACAGGGACGAAGATTTGAAAAAGACGCGTAAATGGGCGCTTCGCCACGACTCATCGATTCAGTCGACGTCGGTAATAAAAAAAGAAGAAAACATTCATCGCCGTGGTCGAAAATTCATATTAATTAATCGGTGTGTTTTATGGAACTGGAATAAAATATCGTGGAACAATATTAGCAAGCCATCTGCTACAAAAACTGATTTCATTTTGGTTCGATATAACTCATGGAAAGGTATTTAACGAAGCAAATGGAACGATTTCACCAATGCGCGAAAATGGGCGCTTCGCCACTACTCATTGATCGGTCGACGTCGATAATAAAAAAAGAAGAAAACATTCACCGTCTTGGTCGAAAATTCATCTTTTTTCATCAGTGTGTTTAATGGAACTGGAATAAAATATCGTGGAACAACATTAGCAAACCATCTGCTACTAAAACTGGTTTCATTTTGGTCCTTCCTGAAAAGGAGTTTAACGAAATATAGGGGCGAAGATTTCAAAAAGACGCGTAAATGGGCGCTTCGCCACGACTCATTGATTTAGTCGACGTCGGTAATAAAAAAAGAAGAAAACATTTATCGCTGTGGTCGAAAATTCATCTTTATTCATCGGTGTGTTTTATGGAACTGGAATAAAATATCGTGGAACAACATTAGCAAACCATCTGCTACAAAAACTGATTTCATTTTGGTCCGATAAAACCCATGGAAAGGTATTTAACGAAGCAAATGGAACGATTTCACCAATGCGCGAAAATGGGCGCTTCATCACGACTCATTGATTCAGTCGACGTCGGTAGTAAAAAAAGAAGAAAACATTTATCGCAATGGTCGAAAATTCATCTTTATTCATCGGTGTGTTTTATGGAACTGGAATAAAATATCATGGAACAACATTAGCAAACCATCTGCTACAAAAACTGATTTCATTTTGGTCCGATAAAACCCATGGAAAGGTATTTAACGAACCAAGTGCAACGATTTCACCAATACGCGAAAATGGGCGCTTCACCACGACTCATTGATCGGTCGACGTCGATAATAAAAAAAGAAGAAAACATTCATCGTCTTGGTCGAAAATTCATCTTTATTCATCGGTGTGTTTAATGGAACTGGAATAAATATCGTGGAACAACATCAGCAAACCATCTGCTACAAATACTGATTTCAGTTTGCTCCTTCCTTGGAAAAGACTTTAACGAAATACAGGGACGAAAATTTGAAACAGACGCGTAAATGGGCGCTTCGCCACGACTCATCGATTCAGTCGACGTCGGCAATAAAAAAAGAAGAAAACATTCATCGCCGTGGTCGAAAATTCATATTAATTAATCGGTGTGTTTTATGGAACTGGAATAAAATATCGTGGAACAATATTAGCAAGCCATCTGCTACAAAAACTGATTTCATTTTGGTTCGATATAACTCATGGAAAGGTATTTAACGAAGCAAATGGAACGATTTCACCAATGCGCGAAAATGGGCGCTTCGCCACGACTCATTGATCGGTCGACGTCGATAATAAAAAAAGAAGAAAACATTCACCGTCTTGGTCAAAAATTCATCTTTATTCATCGGTGTGTTTAATGGAACTGGAATAAAACATCGTGGAACAACACGAGCAAACCATCTGCTACAAAAACAGATTTCATTCATTGGTCCGATAAAACCCATGGAAAGGTCCTTAA
Organism: Acleris laterana; assembly: GCA_963966035.1. Taxonomy (NCBI): domain Eukaryota; kingdom Metazoa; phylum Arthropoda; class Insecta; order Lepidoptera; family Tortricidae; genus Acleris; species Acleris laterana. The sequence goes on along the minus strand of OZ014438.1, from coordinate 75,318,894 downwards.
CAAATCAAGTACATCGATTTTAAACGGACGCGACCATTTAATATCTTATTCCGTTGATTTTGATCAATAAGTTGAAATCATGAACGCGGATAAAGATTTCCCTTCGAATGGAGACACTCATCTCGTGATTCGTACCTGTGAACTGATTTTTTTTTAAATTATTATTTACTTTTAATTTGAATTTAGTAATTCACAAGTTACTTCCTTATTATGTTGATTTAATTCAATTTGGATATATGCTGCAAAGGATTTCATCAGGTATGTTAACTTTTTGAAATGAAAGATGCTTACAAAGCTTATGCCTACTAGCTAGCGACCTTGCCTACCCACCTAGTGGCCCCTTTTATTTCCGGTATGGTCTCTCCTTATCTACTCCCTTTATTTCATCCCGTTCGAGGTCGATTTACGAAAAAACCTTATAAGTGTCAAATGAAATAGGTCACAGCCAGCAGGAGTCCATGATAAAATGACATGAAATGACGTGTAAATTATATTGTCCACAGGTTTCAACTATTTATCCACTTCGTTCATCATGGCACCTCTATCTATCTTCACGCACACCCACTCCTTTACCCAAGTAAGTATCACTCAAATACAGTGTGTTACCTGCATCCAGGCTTTTTTTAAAGTAGATTAAAATAACGTATATCTGTAACGTAACTATGACATTAATTTAATTAATTAACAACTTTTGAGGCTTTGTTAACTTTCTAACAAAATGTTAATTGCCAGCAATGTAAAGCATAACAATTTGACAAGTGTAAATGACAGTCGACGGATACTTTGATTATTATGATTTGCCCCCGTACCACGACATGCCTTGTACCAAGCAACAGCGATACTGATAACGATGAACACGCAGCATATCCAATACATTAAAAATGGACGGTATCTAAGAAAATTAATTGTGAAGTTATTTTAATTATTTTTTAATTGATAATACTTGCAAACAATTGCTAAAGCAACGTATTATCGGCAGTTTTAATAAATGCCCGCATGCCGGTAACACACTGTATATGCCAATACAGGTTGTCCCGTCAGAGCATTATTGTCACGTTACATACATACATACCGTCAGCCTTCATCCCAGAAAGGGGTAGGCAGAGTTACAGAATTACCAACCACTTTAACAACTTGTTATTAAACCTATAACCATATTTTGCACAACAGACTAAAATTTGTATACCATGTGTATATTAATTAGTGATAGGTTGCAAGCCAATCACCTAACCATACTACAAGTATTTAATCCCTTAGTCGTCTCATACTACTTTCACTGGAAGACATGGAGTGGCACTTTCCTAAGGCAACCACACGGCTAGAGCCTAAATAATGAATTCCGTCGCTAAATCTCAGGTGCTACGTGCACGCAAGTAGGTACTTAGTCACGCTAGCCAAAAATTCGACACGAATTGAAATTGAGTTGTTTAAGACAATAATAACACCTCCAGTCAAATTATAATAGCCCGTTAAACTTTACGTTTCGAGCAGTTTTAGGTTTTTATGATTCAATTATCTTAAGTGATATATGGCTGGCTAACATATGTTGTAAATTGTATTGTTGATAGGTTTCAAGAGTCTCTACGCAACCTTCCCCATGGCACAGCTAACTACTTCACCCTACCCACTCCTTTACACAGTAAGTACGTACTTAAATATATGCTAACAAATATGGTTTTACTAGCACACTGTCAATTAAAATTTCGATTTTGTCAGGTCCGGCGGCCTAGACAAGATGTATAACGCTAACGTAAATGATTTTCGAAACTGACATTTGAATTGACATGAGCACTCGACTTAACACACCGACAGCTTACATCGATCCCATAAATTTTCTAAAAAAATAGCTATCGCCGATTGCATCTTGTCAAGGCCCACCGGATCGCTTCGATAAAACTAAAACAATTATGACCACAGCATAACTGTCGGTTAAATTGTATTACGCCAAATCCTTATTTTACTTTTTTGCAGGTCCCTTTTACTTTGGATCTTCGCACTTTTCCCGCCTCACTTCACACAACCCTCCCTGTCTCTGAAGGTACGAAAACCATCTTAATATTACTCTTTTGTTTTTAAACATTTCTTACACGGCGTTAGTTCACGCGTTTTATTTTGTTACAGGATTTAGACTTAAACCGCTCTTAAAGAAATCTGCACTACCCTTAATTATTTTAACTTTTCTGTACACTGCCCTATTTGGATATGGACACAAAAAGTTGGACGATACCACCGGTTACCAACAACGAACAACTAACCGCATGTGGCTTGCGGCTTGACTAAACACCAAAGACATTTGTAATGAGGCCAGATTGAAATCTTAAAAGTAATCGAAAACCTGTTAAAGAGAAAATAGTGGAAGAAAGTGTAGCAATGAGCATGAGCAGGCAACCATCATAAATAACGGTGTTTTCAATAAGCTGTGATAAAAATTGAGCTTAAATGATTTTGATTATATCTTATTGAAGTCATGGAAAGGACAAACTAGGAAATGCAAACATGCAACGAGGAAGAGTAAGAAAACACTATAGAAACAATTCGACAACAAGTTTTGTTCATATGAATCACAGAAGTACCAGAAACGAAGCATCGTGAAAAAGAATGAGAAAGATCTGGAAATAAACATCTTGCTAGATCAACGGCGATTATATAATATAATTCATCCAGATGGGTTATTTGTTAGTGTCTTATTAAAATCATGGAAAGGCGTTAAAACTCAATCAGTGATAGCAAAAAATGGACGTTCAAGGTCCGTTTTATGCTTAAGAACAACATAGTCTTTGTGAAAGAGTTTACTGAGGTGTTTAATTTTCTGGTTAAAAAGAGAGATGGCTCCGAAAAGAGAGACAAGCTTGAACACCGGCGCATCGACATGCTATACTCATACATCATACATACATCGGCCTGTTTGTAAATCCATCTTTATTCATCGGTGTGTTTTATGGAACTGGAATAAAATCGTGGAACGACATTAGTAAGCAAACCATCTGCTACAAAAACGGATTTCATTTTGGCACGATAAAACCCATGGAAAGGTTTTAAACGAAACAGGCGCAACGATTGCAAAGCGACGCGATTTAACATTGAAACCAACTAGAGGAAATCGTGAACGCGGACAGAGTAGTACGGCGAATGGAGCTCCATCCAGTGATTTGTGTCGGTGAACTAAGATGTTATGAGTGGACACTTTTGTAAAGCGGTTGTAATAGATAGAATAGATCTAGCCACTTTGACTATGAAAAGTCTAAGGACATTAAGTAGGTATTGAATAGTTTTTAATAACTAGGCTAATTTTTTTTATGTGACTATGGAATGTTATTTCCGATTTCAATTTAAACTAATTGGATGTGAATTAAGGTTATTACATTTGTGAGTTAGAGTTTGAAATGAATTTTTCAAATTTTATTGGTGGGGTAGGATTGGTAATTTCCCGATTCCAGGCTTACCCTTGGTGTGACGACCTGATTTAATTTATATTGGTCTTTAATTGTTATTACGGAAAACAAGAACGTGAAAACATCGGATCGCAGGAGGTTCGATCTTTACCCTTCTTTTGTTACCCTGAGTTACGCTTTCAGGTTGTTTGAGCAACCTATTCACTGATTCAAACAAAGGCTGATAAAAATCAGAAAAAGCACTCTCATATAAAATCTTTACTCGGAACATTTTCCACCATCCACAAATGCGTTACCATCTTTTTTTATTTAGTTTCATTTATTTCATAATTTTCTACTTATTGTTCATTCGTTTCATTTTGTTTAGTTTAGCGCAACAAGCACAACGACGTTGCGCGATTGAAAAGTCCGTCATGTGTATGATCTATTCTCATACACACGGCGAGTCTTGTCCACGATCTCTATACATATATTTTATAATTTTCTACTTATCGTTGATTCGTTTCATTTTGTTTAGTTTAGCGCAACAAGCACAACGACGTTGCGCGATTGAAAAGTCCGTCATGTGTATGATCTATTCTCATACACACAGCGAGTCTTGTCCACGATCTCTATACATATATTTTATAATTTTCTACTTATCGTTGATTCGTTTCATTTTGTTTAGTTTAGCGCAACAAGCACAACGACGTTGCGCGATTGAAAAGTCCGTCATGTGTATGATCTATTCTCATACACACAGCGAGTCTTGTCCACGATCTCTATACATATATTTTATAATTTTCTACTTATCGTTGATTCGTTTCATTTTGTTTAGTTTAGCGCAACAAGCACAACGACGTTGCGCGATTGAAAAGTCCGTCATGTGTATGATCTATTCTCATACACACGGCGAGTCTTGTCCACGATCTCTATACATATATTTTATAATTTTCTACTTATCGTTGATTCGTTTCATTTTGTTTAGTTTAGCGCAACAAGCACAACGACGTTGCGCGATTGAAAAGTCCGTCATGTGTATGATCTATTCTCATACACACGGCGAGTCTTGTCCACGATCTCTATACATATATTTTATAATTTTCTACTTATCGTTGATTCGTTTCATTTTGTTTAGTTTAGCGCAACAAGCACAACGACGTTGCGCGATTGAAAAGTCCGTCATGTGTATGATCTATTCTCATACACACGGCGAGTCTTGTCCACGATCTCTATACATATATTTTATAATTTCTACTTATCGTTGATTCGTTAATTTAGTTTATTTTACATTTACTAATATTATTTTAGTTCAATGATTTAAGGCTCGTAACATTCCGAGAGAGTGATTTTTTTGATTTTTGGTCTGCGTTATGAACGATTTTTTTTCTTAACTTTAAAAGATCAAAGTGGTCCGAAAACATTGCCGGAAATTGTCAACTAGCGTAAAATTTGAAGAATCATTGCCTGTCTTGAAAAAGTAGTTTCTGAGTCTTGTAAATCCTTTCTGCAGCTGTTCTGGCAATGTGAAAGGACTAGACGTACGTTATTTAATTATTCCGATTGGTAACGATTCTTGGTAGCTCGTATAGCCCATGATGACTTTCGTAAGGAAAATTGTAACTTAAGCGCCGTTTGACCTTAAAACTATCCTGTTAATATTCTTCAACGATTGCCACGCGATTCCGTCTGTCGCTGGTGGTCTTCTTCAGCTAAACGCATGGACATTTAGTGTCCTATTCGTTTGACTGCTATATCTTTTTATCTATTCTCTCAGTCATGTTTCTTCTTCTGGACTTTTCGTTTATAATTGATCTTGTTTTGGTAAAGATCTAAAGGAGTAAAGAGCAAAGGTTAGAAGGTAGAGGGAAGTTGAACGTTCTTTTAAGAAAGGATTAGACGTGTAAGTTTTGATGTGTTAAGTTCAGGCCACATTTTGTCAATTTTTTTGAAATACGGACAAATATAGGGCTAGTTCTGGTTTACTGTGACTCTTTTGACTCATTTCTGAGTAATCGTTGAAATTATCGCTTTTTTAAGTGTCAATATATTTGAATAATTATATTATGTAACGCAAAGTGCCCAGCATAGTCTAAAATTTGTTTTAATGTGGTTGTTATTGGTTTAATGTTTAGGTGTTCAGGTTTATATGTTCACGATATATATATATATATATATACATTTATATCTATATATTCATATATATATATACATACGTTTATATGTCTATTGTTGTTTTTTGTAAGTCTTTTGACTCGTTTTGAGTGATTATTGAAATTCTCGCTATTTTATATGTCATTATTTTTAAATAATTATATTATGTAAGTAATGCAAAATTCTCAGGAAATTAAAAAAGTGGTGTTTCTTGGTTTACAGTTTAGGTGTTTAGGTATTTACTAATATTTATCGATGATTTTATGTTGTAAGAATACCGAGTAATAAGGGTGGGTGGCGGGTCTACCACATTAACATCTGTGGTATTTTTGCGTTCTTGATTACTTTCGCTTTAGTTTACACGGTCGTATCACAAGTATATATGTAGTTGTATATGCATTATTTTCAATTACCGTTATATAGATATAGGTTTGGCTTAATGTGAGTCTTTTGTCTCGTTATGAAAAGTGATGTTTATTGGTTTTGAGTTTAGGTATTTGGTATACTTACATATTTTACTATGATTTTATGTTGTAAGAATACCGAGTAATTAGGGGAGGGTGGCGGGTCTACCACATTAAACATCTGTGGTAATTTTTCGATATTGATTACTTTTACTTTAGTTCACATTGTCGTGTCGTATATGTAGTCGTATGTTTTTTTTATGACATTTATTCAGCTAGGTTTACTAATATTTATCGCTGGTTTTATGTAGTAAGAATACCGAGAAATTAGGGGTGGGTGGCGGGTCTACCACATTAACATCTGTGGTAATTTTTCGTTGTGGATTTCTTTTACTTTAACTTTCTCTGTCGTTACTAATATTTATTGATGATTTTATGTTGTAAGAATACCGAGTAATCGGGGTGGGTGGCGGGTCAACCACATTAAACATCTGTGGTAATTTTTCGTTATTGTCTACTTTCACTTTAGTTTACATTGCCGTTTGTCGTATGTCTATTTTTTATAACAACTGTTTGGACAGATTTGGTTTATTATGAGTTTTTTCCCTAGTTTTTGTTTACCCACATTAACATGGGTGGTAATTTTTCGTTATGGATTTCTTTTACTTTAATTTACACTGTCGTTACTAATATTTATTGATGAGTTTATGTAGTAAGAATATCGAGTAATTAGGGCGGGTGGCGGGTCTACCACATTAACATCTGTGGTAATTTTTCGTTAATGATTTCTTTTACTTTAATTTACACTGTCGTTACTAATATTTATTGATGAGTTTATGTAGTAAGAATATCGAGTAATTAAGGTGGGTGGCGGGTCTACCACATTAACATCTGTGGTAATTTTTCGTTAATGATTTCTTTTACTTTAATTTACACTGTCGTTACTAATATTTATCGATGATTTTATGTAGTAAGAATATCGAGTAATTAGGGTGGGTGGCGGGTCTACCACATTAACATCTGTGGTAATTTTTCGTTCTCGATTGCTAAGTTTTAGTTTACATTATCGTATCACAATCAATAAATCCATTATATTTCCATATCTGGGAATCCTTAATCCTTAGAGCAATGCTGGATTTTTGTACGTTTCTTCCAATGATCTTAAATCTTGTCCAGCAGCTCTAAACCTAGAAGTCTAGTGAAATGTTAACCCTATTCTTTTTACTATTTTGGTCACAAATCAGTGATTTCAAATAAATTTCTTCTTATTTCTTGTACCGTTCGCATCCAAAGGATTCCCACGAATGTCACAATGATCTACCTAATTGGTAACCTAACTCGTGTCCCGTGACTCTTCAACAATCCAAGCTTCTTCAGCTTTGGGCATTCGTCCCAGTGACTTGGACACCTTGTAAGAAGATATCTATATAAGTCCATAATGTATCAATTTATCTAATTCACTGCCATTGAATTGCATCCCCAGCGCCATCGAGCGCTTACATTATGTACTAGGTTTCTTTAAGGGCTAATGTACCTAGTTTAGGCAAGCCGAGTGGTACCGGCATAGTGCGGAGTTCAATAACTAATAAAACAGGCAGGCATCTTTGTAGTCCCTGTGCCCTAGCGACAGCCTAGCGAGCGATAATATCAGCGCTGATAACACCAGCACGCATGATTCACGTCGCCCAACGCAGGTCCAAAGGGGTGTGAATAGGGACTATACACATTCTGTTTAATTATTATTGAGCTCCATACTTAGAGTCGTAATAAAAATCTGATCTTGCCCATCTTAAGGCGACCAGTTTATTAATACGGCCCTAAGAATAGTATGACCCTATCTCCTCCCGAGGGTGTCGTAAAAGGCGACTAAGGGATTTTTAGAGCAGTATGCTCTAATTATTATATGAACACCTAATGTCCACATATTCTATACGTTTTATATTCTCGTTGTGTAGAAGTTATCGATGTTTGTCTTATACTCAAGTATGTTATTCAGAACTCACTAAGATCTTCCAATATGATGATGACAGTGGTCAACTTATTCCATTGTGGAACCTCAATGAAAAATAATGTACTATGTAGTCTGTGTCTAAATAAACTGTTGTTAGAACTAGGTACGTTCCACCGGTCCCTGTAGCTATTCCACTTATACATTTTACGAATCCTTATTTATATACCTTTAAGCCCGTTATTGTGGGTGTTGTCACGTAGTTTCTGTTTGATGTTTAAACCAGGGAACCGGTGTGAACTCTCTCCAGGGAAACTGTTTGAAAAGTGCATCTGATTTTAGTAAAAGAGGATTGCAATGTAGTAAGTAGTTAGTTATTACTGCCTTATAAATGCGAATTAAAATCTTACGTCATTATTTTGAACAATGATTGCGTAATGTATTTTTCTTCGTCGGCGTAATAATAGATTTAAAATGAAGCGTAACGGTTAATCACAAACCCAATAATCTTACAATATAAAGTTCAAAAAAATAAAAGTACAGTCTATCTAAGTACATTTAATTATTTTTTTGTCACTGTTACCAAAACCTGTTGGATTTGGGAATAAATCAATTTCAAATAAAAATAGGTATAATATTATTCATTCTCTTACATTACATAATTGTCTGCATCACAATAATATATGTATATGTACTTTTATCTCTGAATAATAAAATTAAATAGTTTAGGTTACAAAACGGTAGGAAATAAGATTGCGAGTAAAAAATATTTATTGTTACACCATACACCGACATAGGGCGACCGTATTGATACAATGAATAACATTAGACTTATAAGTACTTATGACAGCTTGGCAAAAAAGAGTTCGAAAAATATCCATCAAACTACTTTTTGTCAACTTTGCCATGAGTACCTACTTTTAGCCCTAAGCATAAGCATTCAGATAAAAGATAAATTATATCTGAGAAAATCTCTTTATAATGAATGGATGTAGGTACTGACATACTCTCACATGAACACGCATTCTCCATGGTATTAAGGAAGTTAAATGTTAGATGTAAGTAACTTAGATGTCAATATCCGTAAGTTATCAGCACATATAAACTATTAACATACACGTAGGTAATAAAATATTCATCTTTCGCTTCATCTACTGTTCCCCAGTAGAAGTCGTTTCTGATGCATAATATTTCACGCAATAGAGTGCGTTGTACGTGCGTCCACTCACTATCAGTGTTATATGTGTAGACGTGAATCCATGTTTGACTTATTATTAACGGAATATTCACCGTGATTAACACGTATGTATGGTCTCCTTTGGGAACCCAATATTAAACCCACAGGTAGTCCTGGTAATAATCTGTTAAAATAAGTATTAAGTATAATGTCTGTATTAACCGAACTTTATATATTGATGTCGTGGTTTAGGCCCATTTTCTCTCATTGCATTATATAAATGCGCCATAGGGGCACTATCTTAATAAGTGTTTTTCTTCCACTACCTATTCCTTATTCGTTCCGTGGGCCTCACGTCATGCTAATGTTAGGAACTGAGTGCTCATTCTCATTTTCCATGAAACGATCATACCAATATTTGCAGTGGAAGAGCCCCCCTGCAGTCATTGGGCGTAGCATGAATAGGCCGGCTCGACCGGGGTAGCAGGTGATCCCAAAATACCAATAGTGTGACTATTACATTACATTCGGAGAGTAAGAGAGCCGGAGGTCCTTTCCCTATCTCTAGTTAATCATCCTCTCCCTTTCCTTTCCCTATATTGATTCCTAATCTACCTGTGATTCTCTAATTCTCTTAATATTTGCGGTGATTGCGAAGAAGGTGATCGCATCTCACCTAACATGTACTCGAAGCTTAAGTATAGGGTTGTTTTGTACTCAATTCTTTACATCATTATTACCTTGAATGCTTGAATTATATACCTATTCGTAATTATATTTCCGAGTAGGTACTGCAAGCTGATCACACGTTGTTCCGTGACCGAACTGGAGTAGGTACACTGGACTACGATTGTTGTTAGTGCTATGACATCGACAAATAGATACTCACATAGAGAAAAGACGCATGACATTACTCGAGTTCAAACTTTAAGGGGCGACTAATAATTGGCATCAATGTAGAGGACTCGATGGCCTTACTAGCCATTTAATTAATGTGTTTTAAAATAATACACGACTCTACCACAGAATCAAATCAAAATCGGGTCTTAATGCGAAAAAAATAACGACATAATTCGTAACAAATCCGTCGTTTCGGTTGGGTTGCACCAGCCGTGGACACGGAAGGACACGGAAGGGAGCTTATAAACTCGAAAGTATTTAAAATATCCAGAACGTATTTTTTATAAAAAAAATAAGAATAGTATCTTAGGGTCCTCGGTGGTGCATTATCTATTTTCTTAATGAGTAGGACCCTATAGAGTCCTTAAGGCCCTATTACATAAGAAACTCAGAAAAGAGGCATCACATGTATTTACTTCTCAATTTTATAAAACTAGACACACTGAGCAATGTGCATTTACGGTTCACATAATTCTCGGAAATAATTCTTGAATGTCATGACACCATAATATTATAAAATTGGAATGGTGGGAATGTGTTGATCAGATGGGATTAAACAAAATGCAGGACAGGAGGAATTCTTTGACGATGTCTGAAATGTTTAGTAGTGTCCTTTGCGGGGTGCAAGTTAATAGTGAATAAGAACCCATTGCATTTAATTCCACGAGAATTAGCGAACTTCACACCTCCCTTATGATCATTTAAGACTTTTAACCGAATATTTTCCTTAAGGATCCTGGACTAACGTAATAGTTTACCTACACGTTCGCTGACCGATATTTGTGGCCCCGTGACGCCTCAATTCAGGTATATTCTTAGGACTACTACATTCATTATGTACTTAAATTCGAAAAGGTCTCTCTTAGCTGATAATCTGCTTAGTCAGAAGGGCGCAAATGCACTTGAACAGACAATATGCGACCTTATTAATACAGGTGTAATGAACAAACGTACGATACTTGCTTTCTTAATCGGCTTTTCTCGTCAAGAAGCTAATTAGGTAATCAAGCCGAGCGAGAACTGCTCGACGTTGTATAGTCACGAACGACATCTGTTAACAGACCAGAATTTGCCATAACTTAACGGTTTTTTTTGTCTAAGATTGTGATTCAAAACCTGCAAAATGTTATAACCCTATGCGATGGACCTCTTGACTCATTGAATAGACCTAACTATGTAGAACTATTTTTGATGAATGTATTTTAATTAGATATATTTTGTCCTGTATTTTTTATGTTGATTATGTCCTAAAATTTGTAAAGGCATCGCTTAGCTGGTTGTGTAAAGGCGCAAATGTACTTGAAAACAATTAGTAAATGCGACCTTATTACTGATACATCTGTAGTAACGAAGTGAATAATCGTACGACATAGTTTTTGGTCAAAACTCGCTATCTCAGTTAGATTTACTAACGTTTACCTTATCCGGTGTAGTACGATTATGCACTAAGACACTTTTACATCTGAATATGCCATAACTAAACTATGTTCTTGTGCTTTTTTGTCTAAGACAGTGATACCACATGTGGATTATTTTAAGAGTCTAACGTGATAAACATTCTGTTTCAACGATTTCACCTAACTATGTAATAGTATTTTAGATGGATGTATTTCAATAAAATAAATTTGATGTGTATCTGTCTTTTTTTACCTCCTTCAACATTGTAAAGCTGCTCATCCACTGGGTCGGAATCGGAGCGTATGGATTGAACTATCCAGTGCAGGCTATACCATAGATCGCAATCAATAAAAAACATAAAATCCGCTCCGTCCGCTCCAGCTTGGACCCAGTGGACGCGCAGCTTTAGAATCATCAATCAGTGAATATTTGTGATCGAACCTACAGGCTCAGGCACTCACGATCGCAATCGTTGTCATTTTGACAGTCTGAAGGAGAGTCTGCTTTTAAAACATAAACAATTGTTCCACCTTGAAGTCGAATGCGATTGCGAGTGCGCTAAGCAATAGGCCAGCTGTGCACGTTAGCAACATGATTTCATATATATTGGACTTTGCTATGACCTACACTTTAGTTTAAGTCATCGTCAGTACCTACTAGAACAGAAGATTACGTGACAGTTGCGTAATGCCAATTACGCAGAGTCGCGTACAATGCTTTATCTTCAGTCTACACACATATTATAAGTACTCTAAGATGGGTTCACAAGCCGAAAGGCAAATGCAAAAGACCAGCGTTACCTGTGGTAGTAAATGTCAGCGATGACAGCTGTACATAACGTAATTTAATTACGTTATCGAATATGGTAAGGTAATGAGATCCAAAGGAACATCTTCCAAAATTAACAGCTGTCATCGCTGTCACCTACTACAATAGGTAATACTGGTCATTGCCTACGGGCTTTGAACGTATAATAGAGGACTTATAATATATATGTAGATAAACATAATCTAGTGATGTCACGACTTACGAACGAGACTACTTTTTATTATTATTTGATAAACTAACAAGATAAAAAGTTAACTTCTCATCATGAGAATTCATGCGGTCGTCAATGTGTAGAAACACAACTATCAAAGGAGAGTGAGCTAATTGGCCTAATGACCAATAAAGACAAGCGATATGTCCCCGAATAGGTAATTCTAAGTTGTAAAACTATTACCTACTACGACAGGTGGTTCGAAATCTTTGTGTGAAAAAAGTTATTGCCGTGCAAAGACCGCGGTTTTTCCAAGTAATTATTCTAACGTCGTCTATGTAGGCGTCCCGATGTTCCAGATTTTTAAATATTTCACACTGCGCGCGCAGGCATTATCTTGAAATCCCAAATGTCGATAATGGCTGGTGTATAAATAAAAAGCAGTGGTTTTAAAGGGTTTTTAAGCAGTGGACTGTATTATAAATTTTAACAATGCGCCATCTTTCAGAGGCTATAACAGAAGAGGAAGAACGACAGTGTTGTCATATCAATACACATCAAAAAGTTGCTACACCAAAATGTGAATTTTCTACTATTTTGTTTAAATATTATTTCTTAAACATAGTTGGGCCGGGGCCAATATGATCTCCAAACAAGTATGAGTAGCAAACAAATGCATGCATGTTATACAAACTCAATTTTCAAATTAAGCTCTATCAGTGCCCTGTTTATCAAAACTTACAAGCCTTGTATTACAAGCATTTTACTTGTAAAAAAAATCATTATTACAAAAATGCGTTTATCAAAACTACATGTGTAAATGACGGGCTACAAGTGTAGTTATTTATTTCACAAGTATGTTTTTACACTTGTATTCGTGATTTTGTTTATCAAAAAAACCTTTGTAACTTACAACTTGTAAAAAACCATGAAAAATTCGGAGAGTGGCCGCCGACTCTCCATTCCGTCATAAAGTTTTACAAGTGTCTTGGATAGTCTTCATTAGTTCTGCAGTAACATTTTAAAATTATTTTTTCTTTAAAATGTGGTCAAGTGATTCAAGCGACGAGGAAAATGTTACAATTACGGAACCGAGAACATAAAAAACAAGAATAGATTACGGTTGTATGGAGTTGACATAATTATGAATTCAACGAAAGGTTTAGACTTAAGGCTCATAAACTGGAACTGTTAATTAGTTTCTTTGGTAGCCATTTGGAAAGAAATTCAAACAGGAACCACGCCTTGTCAAGTAAATTAATGTTAAAAATTGCTCTACATTGGTTAGGAACGGGAGTTCAATACCATGCTGTTTCAGGCGTGCATGGTGTAACAAAAGGCAGTGTGTGTAATGTGGTTCAGTGTTGTAGCAGCTGTCAATAGTGTAATGTTTGACGCTTATGTTAAGTGGCCGAATAATGTGCAGGAGTAGTACAGAAATTTCATATGTTGAAAGGAATGCCGTTGGTTTGTGGCTGTCTAGATTTTTGTTAGGGATGACGTCAACGGAGACGAGTGGAACGACTCGGACGACGAAAATAGTCCTGATTCTGATGATGTATTTGAAGGGAACTCCGAAGATGTTAAGGGACGGAGCAGTCTCGAAAGAATGATTAGTTGTTTCAGAAATTAAACGGAATTTAATATTAAATTAATAATATAATTTTACAAGTAGGTAAGCAATACTTAGAAACAATTACAACAAAAACTTAAATATTATCTATTAACTCAAATTAATCCTATGAGTACCTATTAAACTAAAACAGTTTGACTTCCATCTTCATTAAAAAATATGTTGTCGTTAGAAATTAATAAAATTTGGTTTGAGTATCCTGATGTTTTATTTTATTTTCTGGATTTGGTTTTATTTCTTTGGTCATAATCGAAGGCTCGACGCCTAGTTTTTGTTCCATTTCTAATATCTCAAGCTTTAATTTACAATTGTTTAATTCTAGATATTCTAACTGCAGATCGAGTTTTCTTTTTTCTTTGACTCTTCTTCGACAACTTCGGAATGTGCTTTCGATCCTTTGTGAACTATTTTAGTTTTTTGCTCTGAAAATCAAAAAAACGAAAAAATATAATCACATTCTTTATGATTTTAGAAGTTTATGTATGTATGTTTGTATTTACTCCTACGTATTTTCCCTTAGGGCCTGATTAAATTCTTATACAGAGAAATAAATGTAATGCAAATAAAATATGTGTTAAGAATATTTATTCGTATTATCGTTGTTTTATTTTAGTTTAAATGTTGATAAAGAAAAAGGACACTCTTTATCCCACAAAATAGGAAAGTTTAGTCGGGGGCAGAAGCTAGTTAAGTATCTTTAAAACATACCTTTTAAATTCAAATTAGTAGAGTCCTTTTTGCTTCTTTTTTGTCGCGAATTAATTGTAGAACTGTTATTTTATTATCAGTTTTAGACATTTTTCACGATTACTACCCGTGTATCCTTTTCAAATATGGTTAAAATATGATTGAACCAATTCAAAAATGGCGGGAATACTGCTTCGCTCTTTTTTTTTAATTTTCTCGTTCAGAGTAGGCAAAGATAAAACCATTCAGCCATGCGTTTAAGTAGAACATAAAGAGATAACGGCATTAAAAAAAATTAAATTTAATTTTGGTTTCAAAACTTACAAGTATGAATCTACAAGTGATCAAGTTTACAAGTCTTGTTGATTTTTTTTGATAAACGTAATTTACACGAACTTGTAAAAACTTTCTTGTAAAGTATAACTTGTGGACTTGTAGACTTGTAAGTTTTGATAAACAGGGCACGATCTAATATTTCTCATATTAGGAAGAGGCACATGTTTTTACTTAAAATATAATACAGTTGTATATAATATGCAACAATATGATGTGTGTGAACCTAGCATATCAATTTCTGGAATCTCAAAAATTAAACACAGTTCTAGTAGCATCCCCAATAGTTCTACAGTTCTACATATTTATTTTCGATAGTTCAGCTTTTATTTTCAGAAAAACGATTTTTTCAAAATGAGATGCTAACTTCGCGTTCCGCCTATTAGCATCTCAGCAGTTCTCGATGCCTGGGCCTTAAATACGTCAGAAAATGCATAGTTCTGTAGTCTAGAGTCGACCTGGCAATAGTTCTAGCCTTAAAAGGAAAAAAAAAATGAGATGTTAACTTCGCATTCCGCCTATTAGCATCTCAGCAGTTCTCGGTGCCTGGGCCTCAAATACGTCAGAAAATGCATAGTTCTGTGATCTGGAAACGATACAGCAAAAGTTCTGGCTAAAAAAACATAAAAAACTATAAATGGGATGAAATGCTAGAACATTTTAGATAGTTCCAGTTAGCTTTGAAAACATAATAATCTAGACTTGCACTGAGATGCTGCAACTTTTAAGAGAGTTCTGCCTAGCATCTCAGCGGTTCTCGATAGCTAGCCCACAAATACGTAAGAAATTGCACAGTTCTATGTTTTAGAGTCAAAACAGCCATAGTTCTGGTCAAAAAATCTAAAAATCTAGACTTGCACCGAGATGCTGCAACTTTTAAGAGAGTTCTGCCTAGCATCTCAGCGGTTCTCGATAGCAAGCCTACAAATACGTAAGAAACTGCACAGTTCTATGTTTAAGAGTCAAAACAGCCATAGTTCTGGTCAAAAAACCTAAAAATCTAGACTTGCACCGAGATGCTGCAACTTTTTAGAGAGTTCAGCCTAGCATCTCAGCGGTTCTCGATAGCTAGCCTACAAATACGTTACAAACTGCACAGTTCTATGTTTTAGAGTCAAAACAGGCATAGTTCTGGTCAAAAAACCTAAAAATCTAGACTTACACTGAGATGCTGCAACTTTTAAGGGAGTTCAGCCTAGCATCTCAGCAGTTCTCGATAGCTAGCCTACAAATACGTAAGAAACTGCACAGTTCTATGTTTTAGAGTCAAAACAGCCATAGTTCTGGTCAAAAAACCTAAAAATCTAGACTTGCACCGAGATGCTGCAACTTTTAAGAGAGTTCTGCCTAGCATCTCAGCGGTTCTCGATAGCAAGCCTACAAATACGTAAGAAACTGCACAGTTCTATGTTTTAGAGTCAAAACAGCCATAGTTCTGGTCAAAAAACCTAAAAATCTAGACTTACACTGAGATGCTGCAAATTTTAAGGGAGTTCAGCCTAGCATCTCAGCGGTTCTCGATAGCTAGCCTACAAATACGTTAGAAACTGCACAGTTCTATGTTTTAGAGTCAAAACAGCCATAGTTCTGGTCAAAAAACCTAAAAATCTAGACTTGCACCGAGATGCTGCAACTTTTAAGAGAGTTCTGCCTAGCATCTCAGCGGTTCTCGATAGCAAGCCTACAAATACGTTCGAAACTGCACAGTTCTATGTTTTAGAGTCAAAACAGCCGTAGTTCTGGTCAAAAAACCTAAAAATCTAGACTTACACTGAGATGCTGCAACTTTTAAGGGAGTTCAGCCTAGCATCTCAGCGGTTCTCGGTAGCTAGCCTACAAATACGTTAGAAACTGCACAGTTCTATGTTTTAGAGTCAAAACAGCCATAGTTCTGGCCAAAAAACCTAAAAATCTAGACTTACACTGAGATACTGCAACTTTTTAGAGAGTTCAGCCTAGCATCTCAGCGGTTCTCGATAGCTAGCCTACAAATACGTTAGAAACTGCACAGTTCTATGTTTTAGAGTCACAACAGCCATAGTTCTGGCCAAAAAACCTAAAATCTAGACTTACACTGAGATGCTGCAACTTTTAAGGGAGTTCAGCCTAGCTTCTCAGCGGTTCTCGATAGCTAGCCTACAAATACGTTAGAAACTGCACAGTTCTATGTTTTAGAGTCACAACAGCCATAGTTCTGGCCAAAAAACCTAAAATCTAGACTAACACTGAGATGCTGCAACTTTTAAGGGAGTTCAGCCTAGCTTCTCAGCGGTTCTCGATAGCTAGCCTACAAATACGTTAGAAACTGCACAGTTCTATGTTTTAGAGTCAAAACAGCCATAGTTCTGGTCAATAAACCTAAAAATCTAGACTTGCACCGAGATGCTGCAACTTTTAAGAGAGTTCTGCCTAGCATCTCAGCGGTTCTCGATAGCTAGCCCACAAATACGTAAGAAACTGCACAGTTCTATGATTTAGAGTCAAAACAGCCCTAGTTCTGGTCAAAAAACCTAAAAATCTAGACTTACACTGAGATGCTGCAACTTTTAAGGGAGTTCAGCCTAGCATCTCAGCGGTTCTCGATAGCTAGCCTACAAATACGTTAGAAACTGCACAGTTCTATGTTTTAGAGTCAAAACAGCCATAGTTCTGGCCAAAAAACCTAAAAATCTAGACTTACACTGAGATACTGCAACTTTTTAGAGAGTTCAGCCTAGCATCTCAGCGGTTCTCGATAGCTAGCCTACAAATACGTTAGAAACTGCACAGTTCTATGTTTTAGAGTCAAAACAGCCATAGTTCTGGTCAAAAAACCTATAAATCTAGACTTGCACCGAGATGCTGCCACTTTTAAGAGAGTTCTGCCTAGCATCACAGCGGTTCTCGATAGCAAGCCTACAAATACGTTCGAAACTGCACAGTTCTATGTTTTAGAGTCAAAACAGCCATAGTTCTGGTCAAAAAATCTAAAAATCTAGACTTACACTGAGATGCTGCAACTTTTAAGAGAGTTCTACCTAGCATCTCAGCGTTTCTCGATAGCTAGCCTACAAATACGTAAGAAACTGCACAGTTCTATGTTTTAGAGTCAAAACAGCCATAGTTCTGGTCAAAATACCTAAAAATCTAGACTTACACTGAGATGCTGCAACTTTTTAGAGAGTTCAGCCTAGCATCTCAGCGGTTCTCGATAGCTAGCCCACAAATACGTAAGAAACTGCACAGTTCTATGTTTTAGAGTCAAAACAGCCATAGTTCTGGTCAAAAAACGTAAAAATCTAGACTTGCACTGAGATGCTGCAACTTTTTAGAGAGTTCAGCCTAGCATCTCAGCGTTTCTCGATAGCTAGCCTACAAATACGTAAGAAACTGCACAGTTCTATGTTTTAGAGTCAAAACAGGCAGAGTTCTGGTCAAAAAACCTAAAAATCTAGACTTACACTGAGATGCTGCAACTTTTTAGAGAGTTCAGCCTAGCATCTTAGCGGTTCTCGATAGCAAGCCTACAAAAACGTAAGAATCTGCACAGTTCCATAGCCTGGAGTCAATATAGCAATAGTTCTAGCTTTGAAAACATGAAAATCTAGACATGAATTGAGATACTGTAACTTTTTTTAAATATCTACATAGGATCTCAGCCTTTATCGATAGCAACGCTTCAAATACGTATAAAAGTGAACAGTTCTATGGTCTGGAGTCAAAACAGCAATAGTTCTGGTTAAAAAACATGAAAATCTAGACACGAATTGAGATACCTACTGTAACTTTTTCCAAGTCCTACATAGCATCTCAGCTTTTATCGATAGCAACGCTACATATACGTATAAAAGTAAACAGTTCTATGGTCTGGAGTCGATATAGCAATAGTTCTGAATAAAAAACATATAAGTCTAGACATTAGTTGAAATATTAAGTATATATTTTTTTTAAGTTCTACACAGCATCTCAGCCTTTATCGATAGCAAAGCTAAAAATACGAATAAAACTGAGCAGATCTCTCGTTACTGCACTTATTTGTAAGTTTTATAAAGTAACTATTTTGTGATTCACCCGTGTTCTTTCTCGCTTGAAACTAGTTGAAACTAACACCCTACACCCGTGTGGACTAGAGGGAGCGCCTTACTAATAACGGCGCAACTAAAACATTTTTCGTGCGATCGAGTTCCGGTTTCTTTTATTAGATCGCTGATTAATCTTTCGTTATGTCTGCTATACATAATTTTGGTATATAAGTAGTGTATACTTCCGAGGCTGTAAACGAAAAATGAAAGTTTTTATAGATTTATTTTTTATATTATTTAAAATATTTCTATAATTGTACTACGCAGTTAATGTTATGTGTTATAGAACATTTAATTTCTATTAATTTGATACCCGACACGTTATGTATATTAGATATGGTTCATAGAATCCGAACTATTAGCAATTTTCAAAATATAGCGGCCGCCATTTTGATATCGTCATATCTCCGGATCCAGGTACTTTACAGGTAGGATCCCGACGGTTTTTAAAATAAAATAACATGTTTAACAACAGACTTAAATTCGGTGCTGGTACACAGCGTTGCCAGATAGGTACGAGTATATTTTTTGACAAGTCGGGATTATGAAGATTTCCAAAATTTTCTGAACTCAACGCAGCAATACCAACCTTACCAACGTGAGAATGCCTACGTATTACCTTTCAACAGTTTCCTACTCTTAGCGTTACCCGGAACCAACGACGAGGACGTGGTAAGACATGGTTCCATGTTGTTTTATTTCGTTTTTTCTCTTATTTTTTTCGTAACGTAATCCACTTACTTCTTGGGATCTTTTCTTAATTCGATTATTAATTATTTTTTTACTTGTTTCGAATTCTTATATAAAATTTTTATTTCTCGCATACCTTAAACCTTTTTTTGAAACGTTTAATGTTTCATATTTTTTCTTGCTAAGTATATATTTATGTTTCACAATTAGGTTAAGTAGGTACTAATCAATATTAAAGTTTGTTGTTTTATCGTTAGTAATTCATTTCATTAGACTTCAAAAGTTGATTCAAATTAAGGAAATTCCATATTTGTTGGTATTAAATAATTCGTGTTAAGTAAATTAAATTGATATTTAAATTACGATTACGTGGCAAGTTTAATTTATTTCGTGTACTGAAATTATTATATAACTAGCGACCCGCCCTCGCTTCGCTTCGGTTTATGTGAGTTTTCTGTAACACCCGTACATGAAACAGGATTTATTATACATATAAACCTTCCTCTTGAAACACTCTATCTATTAATAAAAACCGCATCAAAATCCGTTGCGTACTTTTAAAGATCTAAGCATACATAGGGACAGACAGCGGAAAGCGACTTTGTTTTGTACTATGTAGTGATAGTGATAGTGACTAAATATGATTTTAAGTTTAAATCGAATTGAAATAAGATATAGATGTAAACAATATTTTTTAGTTATTCGATATCGTTTTTTTTTAAATCGAAGTATTTTTTTTAAAAATCGGTTTGATTTTGTTGTGGGTAGAGCGTGCGAACGCGATGTTACGCCCAAGTTTTGACGTTTTGACACAGGCTGACACGATAGACGTGCTTTTTTTTTCAAACATGTAGGATCGTGCGAATAGTTCGCGAGTTTCGCGACACGCCGCGGCGCTAGCGCTTAATTCAAACTAAGACACCTGTAATATAACATAATACATTCAATAGATGTTCTTTTGAGTTTAAGCGCTTTTATTTAGCTACCAATATGTAGGTATATACCTATGTTATCCGTTTCCATATTTGAGGCTTTTTGAGACTTAGGTATAAATAAATATAAAAGCGAACGAATCATATGAGAACTTTTTGGAGGTAACGTATTGGTTCAAAAAAGCATATATACCAGAACTCGTCGTGAACCTGCGTCGCTATTGCCTAACGCACTCGCAATCTCAATTTCTCTATAAAGCGGAACAATTGTTTTAATTTTGTAAGCAGACAAGACAAGCCTTCGATTTTCAAAATGAAAACAATTGCGATTGCGAGTGCGTTAAGCGATAGCCCCTCGGGATAATTTACAATGTTAGACAATCTTACTTAAAGAGTAAACTGCAGTCGTGCTTCGGAGCTGACACACACACACTTAGTATGATCGCTTTTCGCTTGTATCTTTCAAACTCCGCAACGGATTTTTATGCGGTTTTTAGATAGTGTGATTTCAAAGGATTATTACAATCTAAATGTTTTTAACTAACTTCTGCCCACCATTTCGTCCGCGTAGATTTCGATAAACGTTATTCCCTCGGGAACTTAAAAAAAAACCGGGTAAAAAGTAGCCTATGTTATCCAGTGTATTTATAAACTATCTACTTTCCAAATTTAAACAAACATCCATATTTCCATGCATACACACTTTAACGTTTATAATACTTTATAATCTTTATAATATTAACTACGAACCCTTATAGTTTCGACATGTCCTTCAGTCCACCCGTCTGTCCTTCCGTAGCCTAGCTCAGAGACTCTTGGTACTAGATTGCTGTAATTTGGCATGAATATGTGTAAACAAAGTGGTAAAATAAAATCCTAAAAATAAATAACCTCCTTACACGTAACGTGGGGATGCATTTTTTTTCTCGTCTACCCCATCGTGTGGATTGTCGTTGGATAGGTCTTTTAAAAACAATTCGTTTATGATATAGGTCAACCGGGGTAAAAGCCACTATGGGGTTATTGCGTTTATTCGAATTATTTTTTAAACAACGTGAGTTACAACTGCTCCCGCCATGTACTGATAGACACTTGAACTACTTGGAGGAAAATGCGTACCATAGAGGGCGTTTTAACAGATCGTATTCGTGTCGTTGACCATTTTGAAATTTAGTGTCAATCTAGACCAACGCGGAGCGTGAGGTAAGTGTTCAAAATGCATTTACATCCTCTTTATTCTTTAGGTTTCGGTATTATTTTTTATTAAAACATGACCAGTTTTAGTTAACTCACACGTACGAACTCCAATTTGTATTTAAAATGCTTAATGTTTAAAGTTAATTCCATATAAAGTGTTTGGAGGTTAATTTTCAAATTTGGCTATATGCGTCAGTACCTTTGGGGTAATTGCGTCAGTGTAACGCTTTTGCCCCAATGACAGTGGTGAACAACCTTTTCCTTGTTACGTAATTTTAATTTTAACTTTATTGAATTATTGTTTAAAAATTATGATGAATAAATTTATTGCCTTTTAACACTGAGGCAGGCGTTAGTGCCGTTTAAAACAACAATCTATAAACAAAATTATTGATGACAATTAACGAATGATTTTGGTGTTTTGTTTGTACCTATAAACTATAATTCTGAGTAGTGTCCGCTCTCTTTTAATATCAGAATAAGTACTTGCATACATAAAATCGAAAAACTCTATTTGATTTTACCCGCAATCGGTCACAAGGTGAAAATAACATCTCTTTCATAAATTTTCTATCTCACTCTTTTCAATCGAAGAAAAATGTTTACGACATCTGGTATTTAGGTTTGGATAAATGCGTCTACAAATTGAAGACGCATTTTCCCCAATTATATTATTTTCTGTCTCAGCTTGTTAATAGCTGTTTTTGGGCCCTTCTAACTATAAAACCTTCTAGAAAACTGTATTGCAGAAACGTGTCATGAAGTTTTGAAGGCCTAATTGCAATCTTTTAACAATTATTTTAAAAAGATGCATTTTCCCAACCTGGGCCAAAAGCGTCTAAAATCTCGTTTTTAAAAAAAATGCCTATATATCTTTTAGTTATAGTGCAGCGAAAAATTGAACACACAAATTAAATTCCCAAAGAGTTGTAAAAATAACAGAACGAATGAGTATTTCAATATAGTAAATACATATATCGTAATTTAGGTCTTAAAAAAGTGTAAAAAAACAGTGACGCCTTTACCCCGGTTGACCTTAGATAAGTTTTAAAGCGCAAATTTTTGTTAGAGTAGTGTACTCATGTAACCGTGTAATGAAAGTGCATATTACGAATTTCAATGACAAACTATTACAACTAAGATGGCTTCAAACAAACCTGTAGGTATATAAGTAAAAGTTCACTCATCACGACAATCGAGTCATATTTATGGTATTTTTATTGCAAAATTAAATCCATAAAGCTGGAGCGGCATAAATTAAAAACAAAGGTCTCTTTATCGTTTCAGTAATCCTTTATTTTATATTAACATATTTCATTTATTTTAAAACATAAAAAATAAGATATAATATTTTAACATAATTATGTAATGTAACTAAAAATTTAAAGTTTTCGGAACATTTCCTTTATATGTGCTATAAAACATTGCTTTATGCCAAAAGATTCTAGATCGTCTGGAAATATTTAGGTTTTGATTCCCTTGCGGGGGCATATGCGGGCATATGCGGCTTAAATTGCTGTTTCTTTTGATTGCGTTGACTTAGAAGTTTAATTTTGTTGCAGTTTAAAGGTATTATATATTTTTAAGCTAGAACTATCGCTGTATTGACTCCAGACGATAGAACTCCGGAGTTTCATACGTATTGGTAGGCTTGCTATTGAAAACCGCTGAGATGCTATGCAGAACTCCCTAAAAAGTTGCAGCATCTCAGTGAAAGTCTAGATTTTAATGATTTTTAAGCTAGAACTATCGCTGTATCGACTCCAGACGATAGAACTCTGCAGTTTCATACGTGTTTGTAGGCTTGCTATTGAAAACCGCTGAGATGCTATGCAGAACTCCCTAAAAAGTTGGAGCATCTCAGTGAAAGTCTAGTTTTTTATGATTTTTAAGCTAGAACTATTGCTGTTTCGACTACAGAGCATATAACTCTGCAGTTTCATACGTATTGGTAGGCTAGCTATTGAAAACCACTGAGATGCTATGCAGAACTCCCTAAAAAGTTGCAGCATCTCAGTGAAAGTCTAGATTTTAATGATTTTTAAGCTAGAACTATCGCTGTATCGACTCCAGACGATAGAACTCTGCAGTTTCATACGTGTTTGTAGGCTTGCTATTGAAAACCGCTGAGATGCTATGCAGAACTCCCTAAAAAGTTGCAGCATTTCAGTGAAAGTCTAGTTTTTTATGATTTTTAAGCTAGAACTATTGCTGTTTCGACTACAGAGCATATAACTCTGCAGTTTCATACGTATTGGTAGGCTAGCTATTGAAAACCACTGAGATGCTATGCAGAACTCCCTAAAAAGTTGCAGCATCTCAGTGAAAGTCTAGATTTTAATGATTTTTAAGCTAGAACTATCGCTGTATCGACTCCAGACGATAGAACTCTGCAGTTTCATACGTGTTTGTAGGCTTGCTATTGAAAACCGCTGAGATGCTATGCAGAACTCCCTAAAAAGTTGCAGCATCTCAGTGAAAGTCTAGATTTTTATGATTTTTAAGCTAGAACTATTGCTGTTTCGACTACAGAGCATATAACTATGCAGTTTCATACGTATTGGTAGGCTAGCTATTGAGAACCGCTGAGATGCTATGCAGAACTCCCTAAAAAGTTGCAGCATCTCAGTGAAAGTCTAGATTTTAATGATTTTTAAGCTAGAACTATCGCTGTATCGACTCCAGACGATAGAACTCTGCAGTTTTATACGTGTTTGTAGGCTTGCTATTGAAAACCGCTGAGATGCTATGCAGAACTCCCTAAAAAGTTGCAGCATCTCAGTGAAAGTCTAGATTTTTATGATTTTTAAGCTAGAACTATCGCTGTATCGACTACAGAGCATAGAACTCTGCAGTTTCATACGTGTTTGTAGGCTTGCTATTGAAAACCGCTGAGATGCTATGCAGAACTCCCTAAAAAGTTGCAGAATCTCAGTGAAAGTCTAGATTTTTATGATTTTTAAGCTAGAACTATTGCTGTTTCGACTACAGAGCATATAACTCTGCAGTTTCATACGTATTGGTAGGCTAGCTATTGAGAACCGCTGAGATGCTATGCAGAACTCCCTAAAAAGTTGCAGCATCTCAGTGAAAGTCTAGATTTTAATGATTTTTAAGCTAGAACTATCGCTGTATCGACTCCAGACGATAGAACTCTGCAGTTTCATACGTATTGGTAGGCTAGCTATTGAGAGCCGCTGAGATGCTATGCAGAACTCCCTAAAAAGTTGCAGCATCTCAGTGAAAGTCTAGATTTTTAGGTTTTTTGACCAGAACTATGACTGTTTTGACTCTAAAACATAGAACTGTGCAGTTTCTTACGTATTTGTGGGCTAGCTATCGAGAACCGCTGAGATGCTAGGCTGAACTCTCTTAAAAGTTGCAGCATCTCAGTGCAAGTCTAGATTTTTAGGTTTTTTGACCAGAACTATGGCTGTTTTGACTCTAAAACATAGAACTGTGCAGTTTCTTACGTATTTGTGGGCTAGCTATCGAGAACCGCTGAGATGCTAGGCTGAACTCTCTAAAAAGTTGCAGCATCTCAGTGCAAGTCCAGATTTTTAGGTTTTTTGACCAGAACTATGGCTGTTTTGACTCTAAAACATAGAACTGTGCAGTTTCTTACGTATTTGTGGGCTAGCTATCGAGAACCGCTGAGATGCTCGGCTGAACTCTCTAAAAAGTTGCAGCATCTCAGTGCAAGTCTAGATTTTTAGGTTTTTTGACCAGAACTATGGCTGTTTTGACTCTAAAACATAGAACTGTGCAGTTTCTTACGTATTTGTGGGCTAGCTATCGAGAACCGCTGAGATGCTAGGCTGAACTCTCTAAAAAGTTGCAGCATCTCAGTGCAAGTCTAGATTTTTAGGTTTTTTGACCAGAACTATGGCTGTTTTGACTCTAAAACATAGAACTGTGCAGTTTCTTACGTATTTGTGGGCTAGCTATCGAGAACCGCTGAGATGCTAGGCTGAACTATCTAAAAAGTTGCAGCATCTCAGTGCAAGTCTAGATTTTTAGGTTTTTTGACCAGAACTATGGCTGTTTTGACTCTAAAACATAGAACTGTGCAGTTTCTTACGTATTTGTGGGCTAGCTATCGAGAACCGCTGAGATGCTAGGCTGAACTCTCTAAAAAGTTGCAGCATCTCAGTGTAAGTCTAGATTTTTAGGTTTTTTGACCAGAACTATGGCTGTTTTGACTCTAAAACATAGAACTGTGCAGTTTCTTACGTATTTGTGGGCTAGCTATCGAGAACCGCTGAGATGCTAGGCTGAACTCTCTTAAAAGTTGCAGCATCTCAGTGCAAGTCTAGATTATTATGTTTTCAAAGCTAACTGGAACTATCTAAAATGTTCTAGCATTTCATCCCATTTATAGATTTTTATGTTTTTTTAGCCAGAACTTTTGCTGTATCGTTTCCAGATCACAGAACTATGCATTTTCTGACGTATTTGAGGCCCAGGCAACGAGAACTGCTGAGATGCTAATAGGCGGAATGCGAAGTTAACATCTCATTTTTTTTTTCCTTTTAAGGCTAGAACTATTGCCAGGTCGACTCTAGACTACAGAACTATGCATTTTCTGACGTATTTAAGGCCCAGGCATCGAGAACTGCTGAGATGCTAATAGGCGGAACGCGAAGTTAGCATCTCATTTTGAAAAAATCGTTTTTCTGAAAATAAAAGCTGAACTATCGAAAATAAATATGTAGAACTGTAGAACTATTGGGGATGCTACTAGAACTGTGTTTAATTTTTGAGATTCCAGAAATTGATATGCTAGGTTCACACACATAACAATATGTCTGTGTTTAGCCCTACGACATAGTCTTGGGATTAGTTTTTACAAGCCACTAAACACAGGAATACTAATATTGTGTTAGGTCTAGTTAATACACTTAAATTTTACTTGTTTAACACTTGAGAGGTGTTTAGCCCTACGACATAAGTCTTGGGATCGGTTTAGCACAAGCTACTAAACGCCTTAAAAATTAACATTAATAAGTTAAATTTTAGTTGTTTAACAATAGATGTGTTTAGCCCTACGACAAGTCTTGGGATCGGTTTTTACAAGCCACTAAACACTTGATAAAATAAACATTTATAAATACCTATTATTTAATTAGAAATAATAGGTAGTGGACTTAACTTTTTAAATGATCTTACATAGATCTTATTATTAATTTTAATTTCGGCTACCCTGACCCTACCATCAGGTCCAGGGATTGTTTTAACAATCCTTGCCATAGGCCATGTAAGTGGAGGAGTATGGTCACTTCGTACAATTACAAGGTCTCCTTCTTTTAAATTAGGATGTACCTGTTTCCATTTAGGTCTACTTTGCAGCTGTGTAAGATAATCCCGTGACCAGACTTTCCAAAAGTCTTGTTTTATTTTTATCAACATGTTCCAAAATTTAAGTCGATTAATACATTTATCTGAACAGTCAATGTTGGAGTAGCTCATCATAGCCATACCTATGAGGAAGTGGCCAGGCGTAAGATAGTTATAGCTTGAAACATCAGAGCTCATGGGTAGCAAGGGCCTAGAATTTAAAATTGCTTCTATTTCAACAATAACTGTGTATAAGCCTTCAAAGGTCAATGCCATATTTCCGACTATCCTTTTAAAGTGATGTTTGAAACTTTTAACGCCGGCTTCCCATAAGCCGCCGAACTCAGGTGCATAGCTTGGAATAAATTTAAATTCTATGTAATTCGGAAGACAATAACTCACTACTTCATCAATACAAGTCTTAGATTTAAAAAGCTCATACAAACGTTTTAATTCATTGTTCGCACCTTTGAATGTCTTTGCATTGTCACAAAAAATCTTAACTGGCATACCCCGCCTGGCTATAAACCGTTTGAGGCATGCTAAAAAAGCATCTGTAGTGAGATCACTAACCAACTCCATGTGTATCGCCTTGGTTGTAAAACAAACAAAGAGCGCAACATACCCTTTAGTTATTATTGGTTTTCTAATGCGTGATACTTTTACATCAAAAGGTCCGCAGAAGTCGACGCCAACAACATGAAATGGTTTGACAGCCTCGAGCCTCTCTTGCGGTAGGGATCCCATCAGCTGTTGTGCAACTTTTGCTTTTAATTTAGCACAAGGAATGCATCGATTTACCACATTTTTAACTTGAGATATGCCACTAATGAGCCAAAATCTTTGCGCAAGAGAACCAAGGACTAACTTAGCCCCTGCATGGAGGAGCCGTTTATTTTCATTACGAATAATAATAGTCGTGAAATGGGAATGTTTTGGCAAAATAGCAGGGAGCTTTCGTTCATAAAGAATATCTTTAGCATTTTGGAGGCGACCCCCCACCCTCAGAACATTGTCGCTATCTAAAAATGGATGTAATGCGGCCAATCCAGACTTAATCGGAATGCCATCTTTAAGAGCTTTTATTTCTACGTGAAAATGTTTCTTCTGTATCAATGACATAACAAACAATAGAGCTTTATGGAGCTCAGGTGGTGTCAGAGACTCAGAGAACCTGCAAGTGTTACCTAATTTTTTAAACACATACCTATTACGGACTCGCAAAACGTATGCAATAACTCTTTGCAGTTTATTGACATCTGAATATTTATTGATAATTGGGTCAAGGTCATTAATATCAGGTTCACTTACATTACCCACATTAACATTAATTTCCATATGCTGTGGGAAAGGTATGGGGAGTTTAAATTCAGACGATGAGTGCTGAAAGTCCTTGTCAGACAGCTCTTCTGGGCCATACCACCAGAGCTTGCTTGACTGCAATTTTTTCGGTTCACAGCCCCGTGAGAGCAAATCAGCAGGGTTATTAGCTGTGGGTACATAGGACCACACATAGCCTCCAGTTAGGCCTTTTATTTGAGAGACTCTGCTAGAGACATAAGGATTTGATTTTATAGCAGATGATTTTATCCATGCTAATGCGATTTGAGAGTCACTGTACAAGTAAACTTTTATGGAAAATCTATCTTTTAGGATATTATGAACTCTATTTGCCACCTGAGCCAGTAATAAAGCACTATTTAACTCCAGCCTCGGTATAGTTGTGCCCTTATTTAAAGGAGCCACGCGGGACTTGGAACACAATAGATTGGTAGTGACTGTCCCATTTGAATTGATCAGTCTTAAGTACAGACAAGAGCCAAATGCTTTCATAGACGCATCTGCATAGCCCACTAACTCAGCTGAAATTATGTTATGACTGTTGACACATCTCGGAACCGTAATTGTCCCCATGGACATCAAATTGTTTAAAAAGATATTCCAGCAATTTAGCTGTTCCTGGGGTAATACCGTGTCCCAGTTTATTTTCATTGACCATAATTTTTGCATCTGTAGCTTAGCTACAACTATAATTGGAGTAATTAGTCCCAACGGATCAAACATTCTTCCGATGAAACTTAAAACTTTTCTTTTAGTTTGAATTTCTGCACTATTGGTACTAGGACAAGTGAATGTAAGTTGATCATTTAACACATCACACTTCAAACCCAATGTCTTTACAATATTATTTTTATTAATATCAAGCTTTTCAAACTACCATCAAAAACAACACGCAATTTTGTTGTTAGACTTTCCATGTTTAACACAGCATGATGAGCTAAAAAGTAAACAGACCCACTTTGCACATCATTATGTGCCTATGTCAACATTTTTAGCATGCCCCGATTGAATGTACTCTTCAATGAATTTTTTATATTCATCTAAATACAATTTATTTTTATTAAATTTTTTCTCTAGAGTTAAAAATCTTTGCAATGCCACAGAGAAAGAATCTCCAAGCTGCAATTGATCCATATTAGCCTTTAAAGGCATATCCACATAAAACTTATTTTCAACGAGTTGAGTGGATTCTTGAAAACATTGTTCAGTTTTTTGAAATTCTTTAGAAATTTTATTTGCAGACAGGGATACTCTCAGAAAGCCAAAATTGTTCCATCACATCTTCCAGCTTTTTATTGTCACAAATAGCAAAATTATTTACTAACATGTCTTCATTACAAATTTGCTTAGGAATACTGCCCCCTATAACATAACCAAACAAAGTGTTCTGTAACACTGGGCCATTTTGAATTTTAATTTGGCCATCCAACAAAATTTTAAAATAAATGTCAGCCCCTAAAAGAATTGATATTTCACTTGGGATATTAAAGTCATCATCGGACAGTATTACATTTTTTGGTAAATTAATCTTTGAAATATCAAAGTATTTTTGAGGCAAATTGGATGTAATGGAATCCACAACATGGCAGCTGACTTGTAGCTGGACATTATTCACTGGAGAATGTATGGCAATGTTTACACATTTTTTAATTTTATTGTTATTGTTGCCAATTCCAATTATGTTACAATTTTGTTTAATTGGCTTTAAAGACATTTTTTCTACAAGTGATGTAGTGACTAAGGAAGCCTGACTTCCACAGTCAACCAATGCTTTAAAATAAACTTCTTGACCATGTTGGCCCAACATTTTGACCTTTATAGTAGGCAGTAGCACATTGACAGAAGAACTCTGTGAATGATTAGTTACAATTGAGCTAGTGGCTTCAGGCTTGTCTACTGGAGTAGCTGCTTCACTATCTTTGTGCAAAAGTGTGTTATGCTTTGCCTTACAAATTTGGCATGAAAAATTGAACTTGCATTTGCCAACATGATTTTTTAAACATATACTACACAGTTTTCTGTTTTCAATCAAATTGAGACGGTCCTCAAAAGCAGACGTCTTAAACCGAGGGCAACCATATATAGCATGGTTTGAACCTTCGCAATATAGACAAGAATAAGTCTTTTTAGTAACAACATTGCTTACTTTATTTGCAAAATATTTTTTAGGTTCAGTGGTAGTACTGATAGTGCTAGTACTACTAGAACTGACTTCAAGTGCTATAGCGCGCTTTTCCAAATAAGTTATAAATTCTGTCATAGTTGGCAGAACATCTGTATTTCTTTCAAGTTGATAGGACCTGTTAGTATACTGATCTAACTTTTTTGTCAAAATAGCTATGATAATCATATCCCAGTGTTCAACCAGTTGTTGCAAATTTTTTAATGCACGTAACTGCTGTTGCACTTCTGAAATAAAGGACCTTATAGAGGCCGCAGCGGCAGTACCCTTCTGCATAGATGGCAAATCTAACATAATATTTATATGATTGGAAATCAATCTAGTTTTATTATCAAAGCGCTTTTTTAACAATTCAAGCGCTTCTATATATGATTCATTGACAAGTGGTAAATTTATGATAACATTCAAAGCATCCTCAGTCAAGAATTTTCGTAAATAAAACAATTTTTGCACATCTGACAATGTGCTATTGTTGTGTATGACAGCCATAAATAAATCCATAAATGGAGTATAATTTAGTGAATTCTTTTCCATTAAATACAGGTATGTCAATGGTGGGCAGCTTTGATGCTGTTATAGCACTGTTTTCCTGTGTCTCAGACGCAACTAATAACTTACTAGCGGCATTTAACTTAGAAATAACATTATAATACTTTTCTTCCAATATAGAAACATCTTCACTATCATTGCTGTCAAGCATTAAAATTTCCAACTGTATGAGCTCGTATTCTTTTAAAGCACTAATTAACTTTTCTTTACGTGAATATAACATTTCAATAGTTGCCGCCGAAAGTTTTTGTTGGTCATTGACATAATTATCCAATTTCGTCACAGTACCTTTCAATTGTCCACGCGCATGTATACCGCAACTTTTTCAGGTCATCCATGATATAGCACGGAAACACTCACCGTATGTACGCAACTCACTACGTGTGATATTCACAACGCGAAATATGCACTTTATTTACGAAAACACTAGATTCGCACTTATATGAGGTTAATATTATTGTTTACACCGCACAGGCAGAGTTAACTGACAGGAACATTGACACCTGACGTTTACAGGCAGAGCGCGCTTCGCGCTCAAACCAGCAGTATGGCCAACTTAGAGCTATATTCTCTATGGCCGACGAGACTGATGTATGACGTCACGCACCCAAGTTAAACTGACCCGCCACTGACGAAAAACATGTATAGTCTTTATTATTTCTAGCGAGCCGATCTTCTACACAAAGGCCATTGTTTGTGTACAATACTATTATCTTTCTTTGTGTCAGTAACCGCAAGCCGATTACATACAAAAAAGTTAGAACTACATTGAATGTCCATAGAATTATCAACCCTATCCTCTTAGTCAGTAGGTTTAAAATGTAAAGTACAACCCTGGCGACAGAAGATGGTAGTATTGTGTAGGGAATAAGACCGGTTCAAATAATAAAGACATATCTGTATCCTGACACTTTACATTTTAAACCTACTGACTAAGAGGATAGGGTTGATAATTCTATGGACATTCAATGTAGTTCTAACTTTTTTGAATGTAATCGGCTTGCGGTTACGGACACAAAGAAAGATAATAGTATTGTACACAAACAATGGCCTTTGTGTAGAAGATCGGCTCGCTAGAAATAATAAAGACTATACCTACTTGCACAATGAACTTATTGGAATGCAATTATTGATTGCATCCTATGAGATTTCATAGATAAATCACTTAACGCACTATGAACACTGTAGATATTCCGTGTTTAACGATGATTGGAAGCGAAAAGCTATAGAAATTTCTCTTCAAGTTGCCAACCGACCGCCGCCGGTTCGAACTATAGGTCGAAATCACAACGAGTTAGTCGTAGATTCACTGAATTTATACTACACATTGATCACAGGTGATGAAGGACCACAAACTTGCATGTATAAATAAAAAGCAAGCTGGGTTTTTAAGCAGTGGACTGTATTATAAATTTTAACAATGCGCCATCTTTCAGAGGCTATAACAGAAGAGGAAGAACGACAGTGTTGTCATATCAATACACATCAAAAAGTTGCTACACCAAAATGTGAATTTTCTACTATTTTATGTTTAAATATTATTTCTTAAACAGCTGGCAATTATTTATGCGTTGTAATATCGTACCTTCATTACTTGGTTCCGTTTCCCGTTACTCTCGATTATTGTTTATTTATTGCGCTTTTCGGTATATATTGCGGGCGCGGTTCACATTTTGGTTATTTATGTTCCTGTAACTACAGGAGGTATACGTTACTAATTTACTTATTAAATCGCTCATAGCTAGATCGACAGACTTTTGGGGACGCGTATTTCGGTCTATTTTCCAATACTGCGACCGAACAAGCTTCTAGAATACTTTTATCTATCCAAAAATCATAAACCCTCCATGATGCGTTCAAGAACCGCACATTATGACCACCATAAAAATAGACTGTGTGACTGAAAGAACAAATTTGTTATCTGTAGGTACAAATGTTATTATTAAATAATAACATCGATTTCGATGATATTATTTCATTCAAATTTCGAACATCTCTCAAAAACAAAGAAATTTGATTTTATCTATAAGTACTTATTCTAATATCAGTCGAGATGACGTTTAGTTCGAAATGAAGTGTCAATTTGCATACAAATTTGACAAATGTGGCACTTAAGTAAGATATCGAACGATATGATAGTTGGAGCCGACTCTAGTTGGTCTTGGTGGTTGGACAGCTGCCTGAAAAGTTTTCAATCTTTTCATTACCGCTATTACCGGTTAAAATTTGTTTCGTTGTATAAAATTTTACGATTTGTTGAATTTAAACCATAAAATGAGCGATCAAGATGATATAGATATTTCGGCGACGCCTCCGGATATCCGTGACAAAGCAACTAACGTCATGCTAATTACTGTTAGTGGCCCTGAACAATGCCGCGATGCCGGTCATAATATGCGGCTCCTGAATGCATCATGGAGGCTTATGATATGTGGGTAGATAAAGTAGGTAGTGTATGTAACTATACATAATTAGGCA
Organism: Acleris laterana; assembly: GCA_963966035.1. Classification (NCBI taxonomy): domain Eukaryota; kingdom Metazoa; phylum Arthropoda; class Insecta; order Lepidoptera; family Tortricidae; genus Acleris; species Acleris laterana. The sequence goes on along the minus strand of OZ014438.1, from coordinate 75,285,143 downwards.
TTAAAACACTTATCAGTTTTCCGTTGTAATTTATATTAGTAAATTTTATATTTACAGCTGTAAAAAATAACTTTTTGTTGTTTTGACAATGTTGTTACTTTCTTTGTTGTCTAGACAACAGGTAGAGACGATAATAATTATCTTAGGTTTATACTGGACCATGGAGTTAAAATGATGGTGTTCCATGGAATTAATGTCTGGCATGTAGGTATGTATAATTTAGGAATTTTATGAACTTATGAGAGGGGTTACCTCGAGGATTGTATTGAAAGTCAAAGTTGATTGTAAAAAGGTCTATTGAAAACTGTAAACTTAAACAACACTTATCTAATGAGTTAATAAAAACAAAATGTGGGTCGAAAAATACCCTTTTTCACGGACAATCTGTAGTACGATAAGAAGTAGCGCGCGCGTGTTACTATGCCGGGCAACGGGTGGCGGCAAACTCACAGCGTCTCACCGAACTGACGCGACGCGTGACTCGGCATTCGCGCGCAAGGCGGTTGAGCGTAAAAGAGACAAATATATGCTTCTTATCGTGCTACTCCGTATAACGGCTAGGTACGCGGCCGCGGGACGCTCGCTTAGGTAAAGCCGGACATTCACGGTTTGCTATATGCTCCCCCTCTAGTCCTGGAGAACGCCCTCGCTCCTGGACTAGCACCTCAGCAGCCTTAGCAGGACGTCCACGATTCCTTTTAGGAACGACAGGTTTTGGAGGAGTGCTATTTTCGTTACCTAGGAAGCGGGTAAGATCCCGAATGTGATATTTCCCTAGAACAATGTCAGGCTGGTCGGGATTTGCGATGGTGTACGTCGTGGGACTAACCTTTTGATTTATTTGGTATGGTCCATCGCGACGCGGGAAGAACTTGGCAGTGAGCTCTTTGGACGCATTGCCTAGCAGATGCGACTTAAGAAGAACTAAATCACCTACCTGGAATTCTTCGGAAGGTCGGCGAGATGCATCAGCGTACCGCTTTACTTTATCTTGCTGGATCTCCACACGTTCGCGAACACCCGACAAGGAATTCAGGAATTTCCTGAGATAGGTACGGTGTTATCTGTGGGACAAAGTTGTCCTTATCTAAAATGGCACGAAGGTCATGAACAACCTCTGTGGTTGACCGCATTTCTCTGCCAAAAGTCAAGTAAGCGGGTAACTTGCCTGTAGTGCGGCATTTTGCACTATTCAAGGCGAAACGAATCACCGGTAACTTCTTCGGCCATGTAGCGTGGTCTTCTTCCACGAGTTGTGCCAGCATCGCTTTCATGTCGCGATTTTTACGCTCCGCAGGGTTCGCTTCTGGGTGATATAATGGAACGAGATTTTGTTTTATCCCCAAAACAGACATACATTGACGCATAACTGCAGACACGAACTGGACCCCATTATCTGATATAATCCTACGCGGCAGACCAAAGCGCATAAAATATTCCTCTATGAGTATGACAGCGCAAGCTTCAGCGGTGGCTTCTTTTAGAGCGTACAGTTCTGTCCAACGGGTCGCCGTGTCCTCGACAAGGAATACCCATCTTTCACCTTGGTCTCCTGTTGGTAATGGGCCGAATAAATCCATAGCTAGCACTTCATTACGCTGGTTCATAACTGGTGTTTGTAGTAGACCAGATGGTTTGGCATTCGTGGCTTTGTAGCGTTGGCAGTGTATGCAGGCTTTGACATAATCAGTGATTATTCTCCGCATACCTGTAAAATAGTAAAGGTGGGATACCTTCTGATAGGTCCTGTCAAAGCCTGGATGAGTCGTGAAGCTCTTTTAAAATTTCTGCAACTTGGTCTGCAGGGATTACCAATTGAGGGCATTCGCTCTCAGAGTCCGGGTTGTAGCGGAAGAGGACACCCTGGTCCATGAGGTATCCTCGTTCTGACCATCTTCTAGTAGCTACATCGTCAGTACCTTCGAGCTCCTTGATAATCTTTTCCACCTCAGGATCTGAAGTCTGATCCTGGCGAAGCTGGCGGGGGGTCTTCGTAGGAAGATCACATATGACAGAGCAGATGCCACAATCTTCGCGTGACTCGCTGGAGCAAACGGGTCTGCTAAGCGTATCCGCCACTACATTCGCCTTTCCTGGGGTATATTGGAAACGAATATCAAAAGATTGGAGCCTTAGGGCCCAACGTACTAACCTGCCAGTAGGTGATTTGAGTGAAAGCAGCCAACGAAGAGGTTGATGGTCACTGCCAATGACGACTGGTTGGCCATCCAGGTAAGGTCGAAAACGCTCTACCGCCCATACAACAGCGAGAGCTTCTCTCTCTGTAGTGGAATAATTGCGCTCCGCTGCGTTGAGAAGTCGACTGGCGTATTCTATCGGCCTTTCCTCGTTTCCGTCGCCCTGTAGTAAAACCGCGCCTAGGGCGTAGTTACTTGCGTCAGTGCGCAGAATAAAATGACGGCTGAAATCGGCTTGAACCAGAATCGGAGCTGTGGTCAGGAGACGCTTCAGCTCGATAAATGGTTGGATTTGCTCAGAACCCCAAATCCAAACTTGACTTTTCCTAGTTAGACGTGTTAATGGTTCAGCGACTTTGGAGAAGTTCGGTATGAACTATGTCATGTAGGAAAGCAGCGGGTTTAGATGGTATACGGGTTCAGGATGTTAAGTATTTGCGCGGCCAGTTGAGTCCTATTATATCAAAACTAATAAATACATGCCTAACTAGCGGTACCTACCCTGATCAACTAAAGTATGCGAGAATACGGCCTATTTACAAGTCTGGAAGTCACTTAGAATATGTAAATTATAGACCCATCGCCATTTTGTCTGTGATAGATAAGATAATAGAGAAAATTATTGTTGGTCAAGTGAATAGTTTTTTAGAGACACAGTATACTTTCAGACACACAACACGGTTTCCGCAAAGGACGTAGCACAGTATCAGCCCTAACGGGGTTCGCGGAGTATGTAAACGATTGCTTAGATAAGGGGAAACAGCTGATTGCACTATACATAGACTATAAAAAAGCGTTTGATACACTGGATCACGACATTTTATTGCAGGCGATGGACGAATGTGGTATACGCGGACCTACGAATAACTGGTTTAAAGCCTTCTTGACTGGTAGGAAAATAAGCACAAGCATTGCGGGGATCACGGGGGAGGAGGCGGACGTGGACCTCGGAGTACCAACCGGGTCTGTGTATGGTCCAGTGGGATACATAATGCACGTGAACAGTGTATCGAATGTTGTTAGATATTGTCGAGTGTTTATGTACGCAGATGATATGTGCATGGTATATGCATCAAAAGATGTCACAGAAATTCAAAATTGTGTGCAACAAGACTTTGAAGGTATCTCAAAATGGGCACACGACAACGGTATTATCATAAATTTCACTAAAACTAAATGCATGCATATACACTCGCCATATAACTCACAAACAAAAGATATTGCAAGGGAACGCTTGGATATAGTAGGACATACATACGAGTGCTTGCATATAAACAAGATTAACTGTACATGTGCCAAGTTAGAGTATGTCGAGACTTTTAAATATCTAGGCCTGGTTGTTGACACCAAATTTAGTTGGAAACCCCATGTAAGCGATGTATGTAACAAGTTAAGGTCGGTGCTAGGAAAGTTCTACCAACTAAAGGGAGTTTTAAATAGGAAAACATTACGGGTTGTCTATTTTGCACTTGCTGATTCACTGCTTAGTTACGGGCTCATTGTGTACGGACGAACGTTCATAACCTACATCAAAGATATTAAAAATCTGCAAAAAAGGTTGATAAAATACCTAATAAGCAAAAAAGTTAAAGATAGCTGTAAGGGAGAATATGAAAAATTATTTCCTTTGTGTAAAATACTGCCAGTAGACAAAAAAGTTCATTATTTAAAATTAACCAAGACTAGCAAAATTAGTACTAGAAGTGTTACCCAGAGAAAACTAATACAACCGAGAGCACAAAACTACTATGGTGAAAGGACATCAAAATATTTAGTGCCTAAAATTTTTAATAAGTACGACCTACTTAGACAAGAGACTAAAATAAGCAAAACATTGTTAAAATCAAAACTAAAGGATTTGCTTCTCGAACACTAGCCAGCGTCAATAGAAGAAAAAGGATAATATGTAGGTATATAAAAACCGCTGACGCTTGTGGTCGTCGGGAAGCGAACACCTACATACCTACCTATGAATGTCGCTGTGTCTATATGTGTGTATAGCTTAACATAACATTAGTAGTCGATTAGATATTAGGATAAGTTAATTAGTGTTAAACTGAGCGCATCTCGCCGATAAACGTAACAGTTTGGCGAGTAATATTAGAATATGCTACTGTAGTCTTTATAATATTCAATAAATTAAAAAAAAAAAAAAAAAAACTTTTTGAACCAGGAACACGTCTGCAAAAAGGTTCTCAGATGCTTCAAATTGTCTGGTTCCTTCATCTCGAGGACAGCACTCACCTTCTCTGGATCGGTGGAAACACCTTGCTGTGTTATAACGTGGCCGAGGTACTTAACGCTCTACGCTCTAACGCTCGCAAAAGCGCACTTCTCCCTATTGACGTGAAGTTTGAACTCGGCCAGACGTTTAAAAACCGCCTCGAGGTCTTGCAGGTGGCGTTGGTACCCCTGAGAGATGATCAAAAGATCATCCAAATAAGCCAGTATAGTTACCTCTTGTAACGCAGAGCAGGAACGTAGACGATCAATCAGGCGCTGGAACGTCGCCGGAGCGTTTTTAAGTCCAAACGGCATTCTTTTAAACCGAAAGGTACCTAAAGGGCAGACGAAAGCCGTTTTGTCCCTATCTACTTCACTTACCCTTACCTGCCAGTATGATGAGCGTAGGTCCAAGGTGCTCATGTAGCAATCCTGCTTTGTATTTTGCAACAAATCATCGATACGTGGCATTGGGTAGGTGTCGGACTTTGTGACTGCGTTTAGGCGCCGGTAGTCGACGCAAAAACGAATACTGCCATTCGATTTAGGTATTAACAGAGCCGGTGAACTCCAAGCCGACTCGCAATCTTCAATTATGTCATCTTGTAACATCTTATCGATTTCCTTCTTCATCAGTTCCTTTTTAGAGGGATTGAGTCGATAAGGTGGTACAGCTATCGGCGGGTGCTCACCTGTTTCGATGCGATGCTCTGCATACGGTGTCGGTCCTCCCCCTGCTCTAAAGACGTGTGCGTGCGTGGATAGGACGTCAGCGAGCGCCTGCCGCTCAGCTGGGTTAAGGTGAGCGCCCTCGTCTTCCCTAAGCACATCTGCCGCAGGCGCCGCAGCACAGGACACGCTTTGCGAAGTAGGCTCGAAACACAGTTTATGCTGAACTGTTTTATTACTGCTAAAGTACCATATTTCGCTGTGAAAATCGATTACAACTCCAGCAGCGGTAATAAAATCAATACCTAATAACGTCTCGTTATTTGTCGACTGCGGAAAAATTACGAATGGAATTTTAATAACTGCCTGTTCTAGTCGCACCTCTAATGTGGTGATAAGCACCTCCATTGTCCGCAATATCCCGTCAGCAAGCTTAACTTTCTGTATTGAGGAGCAGAGCGGATGGTTCAGACGTAGAAGGAGAGCATATAGCGTGTGACTTTCAATACAATCCTCGAGGTAACCCCTCTCATATATGGCACCCAACGTGGGGCCCATATATGAGAGGGGTTACCTCGAGGATTGTATTGAAAGTCAAAGTTGATTGTAAAAAGGTCTATTGAAAACTGTAAACTTAAACAACACTTATCTAATGAGTTAATAAAAACAAAATGTGGGTCGAAAAATACCCTTTTTCACGGACAATCTGTAGTACGATAAGAAGTAGCGCGCGCGTGTTACTATGCCGGGCAACGGGTGGCGGCAAACTCACAGCGTCTCACCGAACTGACGCGACGCGTGACTCGGCATTCGCGCGCAAGGCGGTTGAGCGTAAAAGAGACAAATATATGCTTTTTATCGTGCTACTCCGTATAACGGCTAGGTACGCGGCCGCGGGACGCTCGCTTAGGTAAAGCCGGACATTCACGGTTTGCTATAAACTTTATATTTGAAAATTAAAAAAGTTAGACCACTAGGGTATAACAACGGTGCCTCTCATGGTATGAATATACATATTTGTCACGCCAACAAAATGGTAAAATAAAACGTTGAAAAAATTTTTTTTTAGCTCACCACCGCTACGCGTATCGTGGGGATGTATTTTTTTTTCTCGTCTACCCCATATTGTGGAGTGTCGTTGGATAGGCCTTTCAAAAATATTGCGGGTTTGTGAAATCAATTTTTCGATGAAGTGCTCCGTTTATGAAATATTTAGCTTTAAAGCGCAAATCAAGTGTACCCCCCCCCCTCCCCCTACAGTCAAAACTACAAACACTACAAATCAGAAAAAACACTTAAATGAAATGAATTCTTGGAGATGCAAAAATAATTGCCGGTCATTATCGACATTTGGGATGATGATGCCTGCGCGCGCAGACTCGTCTGCGTGGCGGCGTCTGTCTGGAGGGGCGCGGGGTGTAGGGTGCCGTGTATTCTGCCTAAGTACGTAACTAAGATAAACTTCCTGTAGTAATATCAACCTTATTATTAATGATATAGAATTGAATCTGCTTTGGTGATTGAACTTAAGATACTGCTTATTGGCTTAGGAGGGCGGTATTGATCGATTGATGGACGCCGACTCCTACCCTTATAAACTGTATTCAGTCTCTTGACGCTGTGAAAGCGGTCGGGTTTATACCACTTCTTTTTCTTTTGGTATAGTAGTGTATTGTGACTGGTGCATAATGAGAGGCATTAAATAATACAAGAGTGCATTAAACGAGCTGAAAGGTGAGTTTTATAATAAAATACTTCACTGTAGTTGCCCTATAATTGAACATAACAATATTAAAAATATACCCCTTCCAACGGGCACTTTAGATTTTTTCAGGTAGTTTATATATACAGTACTGAAATGAAGAAAATTTTAGTTCGTTTTAGTAATATCAATTTTGTTTTGTAGAATCAAGTCTATATATTTACTTACTACCTAAAATTCAAGTAAGGATAATTAATCAGAAAACAAACAAACGAAAACAATTTTAATTATCCTTACTTGAATTTTACAATAAATAATTATATTAAACTTACTACCTAGTTTTTAACTTTTCACAATTTTCGTGCGCCCATTTTCTTTGCAATCCAATTCATTTTTTGCTTACAAACCGATTATTTTACAATACAAAAAATATTTGATCCCTTAATTTTAGTGACTTAATTGCAAAAAAACATGCAAATGAAATTAATGTGCTAAAAATCTAGTGCCGACGTGAAAATGTGTCTTTAAAGGGTTGTAATATTTTTTGGTATTAAAATTAATAAAAAATGATATTATTTATCATGTAAAATTGCGTAATGTAATGTTGTAATTAGTGTGTTTGTGCGAGTACCGCGGGTGTGATGAGAATAGTAATTGGATCAAAAAATGTTACACAATTATTTAAGTGCAAAGTGAAGTGAATAAAGTGGTCGGTGATGTATTTTATTAAGTGCGAGAATTGTGATTTTAGTGAAACATACTTAAGTGTTATTCCTACTTTTTTTTATTATTTTAGTTTTTATTGAAGATCTTGCCTACACGCTAAAAGTGTGCCTTTATTCAAATGTTTCTGTGAGAGTGTTGTGATATTTTGTGACGTGTTGTGAAATAGATTCGCAAAAAAATTGCTGTCTTACATTAATATCTTTTCTAGAGTAACAACTTCTGCACATTTGATTACTAGTCTAAACCTCGATTTAAACTACGTTTTGTTTAAATATGTGTAATGCTGTGATTTTGTGTATTTTGTTATGCTAGTGCCGTTACAATTTTAAGTAGTCTGGTCATAAGTTGTGGTTCGAGACCGCTTTATTTTCAGGTTTTCATAGTTTTCTCTGTGGCAGTGATAAGTGCGTTTAGTTATTTAATTAGCACCCGTCCTCGCTTCGCAGCGACAGACCGACAGAGCTACTTTTGTTAGTATGGATGGCCATTGGAGCACGTTCAAAAAGAAGAAGAAGAAACACAAGTATTCACCAACCATAAGACACACAAACAAATGATTAAAGAAATCAAAGAAGGTAACAGAATGAGAATGAGAAATGGACACTCGCTCAACAAAATGCTGAGGAGTCAGACACCTACAGCCAGCACCAGTGACTCACGGAACGCTGTACAAACATACTATATTATAAGTGTCAACTACTTACATAATATTTATAGCAGAAAAATAAATGGGGAAATAAGAATAAAAATACAAGGAATACATAAATACCGATATATAGGTATATGTGTGTTCCATACATTTGGCCCGTTATCCTTTGGAAACCTGTTCGATGTCCGGCACTGACATTGGCGATATCATTCATAATATATCCTTTTCTGTTTGTGTAAGTTCCAGCTAAAGGGCATGTCACTGCAGGGCTACGGCCACTGTGGGACGAAAATCGGCTCTAGAGGACATAGAAATCGAAGTTCTCATTTTTATGATTTTTTGATTGGGATTGGTTTCATTTGCAGTTATAATGCTAAAATATTATTTTGGTTGGATTGTGTTTGGAAACTGATGAGTTATAATTTTTTTCCTTAAAATTTGTATGGGACGGCATGAAAAAGTCCAAATATCTCTGAAACCGCAAGAGAAACCGTTATATCCTCGCAGATGGTAATAAAAATAATTATTTGTGATTTTTTGGCGTAGTGCATATTTCAGTCATAGCTGCGGTTTTTTTTTGAAAAATCGATGTTATTTTGTCTTTTTTTTAAGTCCGTGGCGTATATTTTTTTTCAACTTATGTAGGAGGGGGAGGTAGCGGAATGCAAATACTCTTCTTACATATATAAATATTTATAATAAAAAGTAAAATAAAAAAAAAACGTGATAGAATAGTATTTTTTCTGTATAAGGTCAACCGGGGTAAAAGCCACTATGGGGTTATTGCGTTTATTCGAATTATTTTTTAAACAACGTGAGTTACAACTGCTCCCGCCATGTACTGATAGACACTTGAACTACTTGGAGGAAAATGCGTACCATAGAGGGCGTTTTAACAGATCGTATTCGAGTCGTTGACCATTTTGAAATTTAGTGTCAATCTAGACCAACGCGGAGCGTGAGGTAAGTGTTCAAAATGCATTTACATCCTCTTTATTCTTTAGGTTTCGGTATTATTTTTTATTAAAACATGACCAGTTTTAGTTAACTCACACGTACGAACTCCAATTTGTATTTAAAATGCTTAATGTTTAAAGTTAATTCCATATAAAGTGTTTGGAGGTTAATTTTCAAATTTGGCTAAATGCGTCAGTACCTTTGGGGTAATTGCGTCAGTGTAACGCTTTTGCCCCAATGACAGTGGTGAACAACCTTTTCCTTGTTACGTAATTTTAATTTTAACTTTATTGAATTATTGTTTAAAAATTATGATGAATAAATTTATTGCCTTTTAACACTGAGGCAGGCGTTAGTGCCGTTTAAAACAACAATCTATAAACAAAATTATTGATGACAATTAACGAATGATTTTGGTGTTTTGTTTGTACCTATAAACTATAATTCTGAGTAGTGTCCGCTCTCTTTTAATATCAGAATAAGTACTTGCATACATAAAATCGAAAAACTCTATTTGATTTTACCCGCAATCGGTCACAAGGTGAAAATAACATCTCTTTCATAAATTTTCTATCTCACTCTTTTCAATCGAAGAAAAATGTTTACGACATCTGGTATTTAGGTTTGGATAAATGCGTCTACAAATTGAAGACGCATTTTCCCCAATTATATTATTTTCTGTCTCAGCTTGTTAATAGCTGTTTTTGGGCCCTTCTAACTATAAAACCTTCTAGAAAACTGTATTGCAGAAACGTGTCATGAAGTTTTGAAGGCCTAATTGCAATCTTTTAACAATTATTTTAAAAAGATGCATTTTCCCAACCTGGGCCAAAAGCGTCTAAAATCTCGTTTTTTAAAAAAATGCCTATATATCTTTTAGTTATAGTGCAGCGAAAAATTGAACACACAAATTAAATTCCCAAAGAGTTGTAAAAATAACAGAACGAATGAGTATTTCAATATAGTAAATACATATATCGTAATTTAGGTCTTAAAAAAATGTAAAAAAACAGTGACGCCTTTACCCCGGTTGACCTTAACTAATTAGAAATAAAAGTAGAAAATGTAAAAAAAATAACTATCCATAATGTGACTAAAATAAACACAATACATAATATTTTTTATTAGGGTAATATATCTAACGAATGCTCTATATCGGACTCATTTTGATATAGATCACACGGATCTGAAACCTCTTGTTCCAGTTCGACTTCCTGAACCGAAAATAAAGACCTAGTTTCGGCAAAAAATGCCTGCCTTTTCTTCTTATCCAGACTAGGTCTTATTGCCGTAATATGAGGATCGGAGGATAATAGAAGCATATTCAGTATATCCTCGTTACAAGCTTGCCTACTCCTTTTCCTAGAATTATGCTCCCTGAACCTCCTAAAATCTTTATTTCGAGCTTCGGAAGCCTCTTCCGAGAGACTTCCGATAGGAACAATGGCGTTGCTGGCGATAATGTCTGCTCCATGAATCAATAGCTTATGCACAGTTGACGGCATATAATACCAATCATACATTGCTACGAACTTTTGAGCAGTCTTAAAGGCATATTCCTTAAATTTCATAACATCAATTTCTTCTCCAGATGTTATTGCTTGCAGTATTACAGCAAATCTGCGAACAAGTTCTTCATCCAATCCAGTTATTGCTGCAGTTTTTTCAGGAAACTCGAAGAACCTTCTTGCTGTATTGCCATCGTTTGTGGTACCCGATCCCTGCTTTACATTATCGATCAAAAGGTTGAGCTCTTCCTTGAAACGGTCTTGAACAACTTTTTTCGTCTCGTTCATTATTTTTTTGAGTTCCTCGCCTTTTGCAGCCCATTTTTTAATTCTCAGTCTGTAAGAAATGTGTAAAAGGCACTCCATTGAATTTATACGAGCATGTAGTGAAGATAACCCGAATTCATATAATTCTGTCGAAATCTGCTTCACTACAACTGAATCTAACTTATTCATTTCGGTAGGCTTAGCCAAACACAAGTAACACGTAGCATTTGACTTAGCTTCCGATAGATAAGTACAAATTTTACCATCTATCATGGTCATCTTCAAAAGGTGTTTTATTTTAGCTGTATTGTATTCCGTAGGAAGTAGAGCCTTAATTTCTTCTTCGAACTTTGATTTTAACTCCAAAACTACGGCTTTACTTTCCTTAACAAAACGGAACATCAATGGGCGACAATAAGACGGTGAGCAGGGTTTTGGATTCGTACATAAAATGTCCTCACCACAAACCAATTTGAGTGGTGCTAATGATGCCATGAATATGCTCGAGTCATCGTTTTCGCCATCCATTTTTTGTTTATATTTGCTCTGGCTGGATGCACCATCAAAACCCCATTTCGATATCAGCGTCAACTCTTTGTCTTCAATATTAGATGGTAATTCTTTTAGAATCCTCTGCGTAGTTAAATCCAGTAAAGCTTGAAGTTTAATTTGAGCTGATGAATCCGTTATGGTTATAGCGGATTTCGGAGGGTAACTTTGTAATTTCGCTGACTGAATCTTGTAGTATGATGGATAAAGATCTTCGGCTCCTTCTTGAATAGCTGACTCCCTTAAGGTCATGTATTGCCATTTAGTCAGCTTTAATGCCACGTAAAGACCGAGTGCCTTATCTGGTGAATATGTAACTGAAGTATTTGATTTCTTGATCATTTTTTGTATATTTGCTGCTGCTTCAGAATTTTTGAGCATATTATGTACTCAATTACGGATGCTATATCTTCACGCCCATCTTCTTTCAAGAGTTTTGCCGCTGCATATGTTAATTCAGTTGAGTCTTCTCCTGTATAACTGTCGAATCTTCTCTTTTTTTGCTTGATTGATAGTTCTTCAAATGGTTTTCTGGATCGAATGGTCATTGTTCCAGTTGAAGTAGATGGTATCAAACATTCTGGTAAAGTAAAATCAGTCGTAGTTGACGATTCCAAAGGCTCAGAACACGACGAATCTTGAAGTAGTCCAAGGCTGAGTAGATTAGTTTGTAGACAGCTGGGCCAATCAACATTAGCTTGAAGCCAACTTTCGTAGTATTTTCTGAAGTCTTTCGTATTCCGGTTACTTTTTTGCCATTTCGTAACTGCAGATCGAGTAAACTTTGTACAGAATTCTCTAAGTATTTCTATTTCGTCTTCAGATAAACTGGAACCCAAACGTTGCACCACTGCTTCGAACAATACTTCATGGTTAAATGCCGGCTTCTTGCTTTGTAAAACGACAAATAGGTCCAAGTTGGTAGAAAAATTTGTCATTTTTAGGTTTTAGCAGGAGTACAGATGTTCACAGTTATACAGAATAATTGCGATTATCGCTCTCGGAAAAATGTCTGGTCTATTTATTGATGTGAGCTAATGATGATTCCTTTACCACTTCGTTAAGTAATCACCTACTTATTTATCAATCACTTATCAGAATTAATTAAGGGATCTCATTAAATCTTATAACTAATTACTCAAGAAATAATTACAAACTATTTACAACCAAAATAAATTAAGTATAATCCCATTACTGAATATAGTTCATTAAACATGCACAATAATCGCCTCATTACCGGAAAAATATTTAATTGTTTATATTTTAAGCGATCATAATTAATCAAAAAATTGTTTGATTTATAATTTGAGTATAAAATATACAAAATATAAATATTCAAGACGTGTATTGATAAAATAATCCGCCAGGACTCACAAAAAAAACATCGATTAAAAAAAAAAAAACCGCAGCAATTACTGAAATATGCACTACGCCAAAAAATCACAAATAATTATTTTTATTACCATCTGCGAGGATATAACGGTTTCTCTTGCGGTTTCAGAGATATTTGGACTTTTTCATGCCGTCCCATACAAATTTTAAGGAAAAAAATTATAACTCATCAGTTTCCAAACGCAATCCAACCAAAATAATATTTTAGCATTATAACTGCAAATGAAACCAATCCCCATCAAAAAATTATAAAAATGAGAACTTCGATTTCTATGTCCTCTAGAGCCGATTTTCGTCCCACAGTGCGGCCGATCGATACCAACCCTTCTACGCAGTTGTTTCGGCAATCGGGCCGTTTTCAAAAACATTGTACAGTCAACAGCATAAATAAGTGATCATTTATGTACTTTGTTACTTTAACATCGTGTTTGAAATGTTATACAAAATTGTGAAACGCTTGAAAGCGACAAGGTATAGAAATGATCACTTATTTATGCTGTTGACTGTACAGTGTACATACATAGTTAAGGACAGTTTAGGCCTCAAATAAAATATAGGCGTATAAGTCAACTTTATAGTACAATTTATTTGTCTTTACGCCATTTGTCATTTCAGCTTTGATTATGCTTAACTTTCGCAACCTGCCATCTTTAGCTCGTGTGCTTTGTTCGCGACGCCGGAACATTTGTCTGACGTCACCGACATATTTGTCTGACGTCACCGACATATTTGTCTGACGTCACCGACATTGGCGATTGCATGATTTCGATGACCCGCAGCCCTTACCTGTGTGAGTGTCTAGTGCAAGGCGCATGTGCACCTACAGCGCATGTGCATTCTGAGGGGCGCGGGCTGCACCGCGCCCTGGCGGCGTCAGTCGCCTATACAATTTTATTCTGTGTTAGGGTGTGTTCGTACGCGTCTATGACTTTTGGGTAAGGTATTTATAATAATAATCATATTATTTACGACCAACACTGGATAGAAACTATAAAACCCTAATACTATAGTGCTAGTGGTTACATGACACATTCATTATCTATTACCGTGGACATGTAACATCCCGCAGTTTTTTAAATGCAGACACTCGCTATTCTGTCCGCGAACCGATACAGAGCTATTGAATGGAGCATTAGGTAGAGAGGCAGAATATTTATGTTTGAGTACAATAATTTTCTGTAGTTAAAAAATGCCGTACTTACATCTTACAAAGACTCGTGCGTGACATGGAACTCTCGATTAAATTCGAGGGTTCACAGATTATATTTTCAAAATTAATTATTTACTGTTAAATAAATACATAAATACTGTTTGTGTTTATAGATAAAGTTTGTGAGCTCTACAACGAGATAAGTGTTAGTAAAATATGCAGTGATTTAATGGTTAAGACAATGTAGATCATTATTTTTAATAATAATAAATATTAGGTAGAGAGTCAGATAATAATATACGAGCGTGTACAATAACTTCCGGTAGTTAAAAAATGCCTTAAATCTTACAAGGAGTCACGCGCGTGAGATTAAACTCTCTGGATATACCTATTTAGGGTTTCACAAATTACATTTACAAAACCTTCACATACTTAGTACACATAAAACAAAGTACGCGTCTCAAAAACTCCGCAACGCATTTTAGTTTAACGCACAAAAACCGAAGCGAGGGCGCGGGCGGCTCATTAGTTAATTATTATATACGGTAGGTATACTACCGTATAATACTGTCTTTAATGAATACAATTGGTAATAATAGATAAAGTGTGAGTTATACAACTAAATAAGTGCTAGTTAAATGCGCAGCGATAATAATGGTTAAATGACAATATAGACAGAGCATTAATTTTATTTGAATAATTTTCTAAATGGTTTTTTCATTCAGAGTGCGTGAACTATTTTTGTAAAATTAATATTTAAAAATGTAAAACAAACATTAGAAACAATAGTAGATTGTTCAAAAAGGGACTAAAACCAGCCATAATGACACGAGATGTTTAGCCACCCAAGCGGAGCGCGGGTGGCTATAGCTCTAGTGTCATTAATGTCATTATGGTTGTTTAGTCTCGCGTTAAACACTCTTCTTTTCACTTTGAATGCGAGGAAAAAACGACGTTCTACATGTATAAAATTACAATATGGATTAGAACAAAGTTTCTTACAAAATTGTTCCGCGGTTTTTTTTTGTTGTAAAGTGACGCTTTAAATTCTTGCATATTTAGCCAACAGATTCAAACTTGAAAATTATTTTATAACTAATTGGACCATGCATAATAAAATGAATTATCCTTAATGTAATTAAATAGATTCATATTCGTAGTCATTAATCGTGTTTCACGAAATGAAATCGTTACTTTTTATATTTTTGCACAGTTGTCATTTTTAGGTTATTTCCATGCTCAAAAAACCGGGCAAGAGCATGTCGGACCATGCTCAGTGTAGGGTTCCGAAGCCGTAACGACAAACACAAAAAACTATCTCAAAAATCAACATGTATGAAACAATTTTCTATTTAAAGTTATTTGGCGCTGTCTTAGATGATTTTTAGTAGGTATAAATCATGTCTACTTAGCCGTGATAGTTTTCCTTTAAAATTCGTTATATGCGCTTTCGTTGAAGATTTTTTTCAGATTTTTAGTACTTGTAGTTTTGGCTGTAGGGGGGGGGGGGACACTTGACTCTAACAAAAAATAGCGCTTTAAAGCTTAATATTTCATAAACGGATCCCTTAATCGAAAAATTGTTTTTATGAACCCGCAATATTTTTGAAAGACCTATCCAACGACACCCCACACTATGGGGTAGGCAAGAAAAAAAAAGACATCCCCACGTTACGTGTAGGGGAGGTGCATTAAAAAAAAATATTTTTCAAAATTTTATTTTACCACTTTGTTGGCGTGACTAATATGTACATTCATGCTAAATTACACCTTTCTAGTACTATGAGTCTCTGAGCTAGACTGGGGACGGACGGACGGACGGACGGACGGACGGACGGACATGGCGAAACTATAAGGGTTCCTAGTTTGACTACGGAACCCTAAAAATGGTCCATACACAATCACTGAAAATGGCGATTATCCTCCGTTCACAAACACCCGGTGATTGGCTGTTTAGGAGTTTCCAAAATAAATTAAAAAAATATTATTTTAGTCCCTAGAGATTAAAAAAGAGTTTTAGTCCCGATGTAGAGAGACTAATGTAACATTTTAAGAGCATGAGAAGTGAAAAGGAACTAACAAACTTATACCTTATTACTTTCGCGGTAGGGTAGTAAGTAATTTTAATGTTTAATGATATGCATGTTTAATTATTTTGAGATTATCATGCTCTCTCTCGCTCTCGCCCTATTCCTTTTAAGTGTTCGATGACCGCGCAGATCGATCCGTCTGCGCTGTCGAGGGGTGTTATTCTCTCAAAAACAACGGGCGGTGGTCGGACAAACGAGCGAAATCGCAGCGGCGAGTTTAAGTAGTCCCGTCAGTGCGAACAAAACACATTTCAGCGCGTGCATTTTCAATTAAGCAACCTTATACGTTCGATCCATCGGCACAAACCATGCTGCTAAATTGAAAAGTAAGTAGGGTGTGGTTCCATGCCATGCCGCTGCAGTTATATTTACGCCACACTTGCGGGCCGTCATTCTTACTATTGAGTTAAGAACTTAATACAAAACATTATTTGCCTTGATTTGTTGTTCGTTTTGAAATAAGTGTAAATAATATCGTAAGTATTCAAAGTAAGAAAATAACGATATGACTAGTAATTTCAGTTTTAAATGTTGTAGGTAGTGTCTAGGTATTCATTTAGTTTTCACTTTTAGCTATGTAAACATGAGCTCCACTCACAATTGTATTTTTTTTGTGTTTGTTGCTTTTTCCAGGGTTTGTAATTTAATTAAGTATAGTTTTGAAAATATCGTCCAATGACTATACTTGTGTCCGTCGCTGGAGCGCCTTATGAGTGTTCCTACCTAGAACGCTTGACCAGGGGACCAGAAACGAAGAGTGCGAATCGCATTCGGACCTAGCGGCCAGGTTTCCATTGATTTCGTGCCCGGGAGTTCCCGTCTTGCCGGTCAGGAAATCCAGGAGAAGCTGGTTTGCATACCACCAACGTTACCAGATAGTAAGCAGTAAGCATTGAAACTCCCCGATTATGTTTGAGTTCTCTTATCGGTTTATCGTTTATATGAGTAAAATCCTAAGTACAACTTAATGTCATCTTGACGCAAAATGGTTACCTTAATATCTGTTTCTTACCCTTATCTTTTTATTTGACGTTAGCAACAGCTCTTGCACGTTTTATTAATATTTTTATGAAAAAGATTCATCATATTTAATTATTAACGTATTACTCTTGTCAAAATCATAAATGGCTGATAAATTAGGTATGCAATAACCATTTTGCATTGCGATATCATTAGCATTTTACTCATATAAACTATAAACTGATAAGAAAACTCAAACATAACCGCGGAGTTTGTATACCTACGACATTGAAGAACACCGATTGAATACAGAACTTGAGACACATGTTGCTGATTTTTGAAAGGAAGTTCCACTTGGAAAAACTTAATATTTTGGAAAGTAACATTCACAACTACAAAAAAAAAAGTTTTTTTTCCTTCATATTTTTTTTTATTTTTTTACGATAGTATTCGTTTTAATGGTGGTGATGCAAATCTATAGAAAGAACATCATTTCAAAATTTGAAGCAAATCTCTTGAATACATGCCGAAAAACAACACATTAATAAAACCCTTAACAAAAAATCATAAGTCAAAAATTTCATAAGTAGGATGATCATATTGATCATGTACATACACAGCATAAATATTCTTTGCTATAAGAGGTATTCACGAAAAAAAACAAGAGCCCAGTTGATACAAGGGCCGACTTACTATGGAAACCCGGCAATGGCCTTTGTAATTTTTCTCCTTTTTGATGTTGTGTGCAGTCAATGAAATTGTTTCAAACCTTATTGGACTTCGTCAAAGTGACACTGTAAATAAAATCATAAGTCTCTTACGTTTTGATTGATTACGCCAATCTAACAGCCCATAATGGTCTAGGAATCAAATTCCTTTACTGCACTTAAGGTCTCTTCATTCTGACTTGTCTTATATAGCAAACAACTTTCTAACCTCAAAATGAACCTATTTGGCTAAAACAGCTGTTAAATCACGCACGTTTCACCACTGCAGTGCCCTTACAGGGTTTACGTTTGACACTACATAGAATATTTTAAGAACTTGTATACCTACAACGTATAAGGCAATAAACATTTGAAAAAATACGAACAAAGACATGATTTTAAAAGTCCTGTCCTGGAAAGTTTGCAAAATGTACGATAACGTTTTACGAAAACAAAGAACAGAAAAAAATAATTTAAAATTTAAAAAACTCTTGGCTCAAAACTGTAAAGAAAAACCTCTAAAAAGTAAAAAAACATGTGTATTGGCCCTATAAGTTGAATTTTAAGTAGGTAAGTCTTCGATGATATATTTCTGTAGATGCACTGATGCCGCTTAAAAATGGCACCGGCAAAACAAGGCGCAAACAAGAAATGCGCCTTGTTTCGCTCTCATTCGCTCGGTGGCCGCGCGGGTGGTTGAACGTCAACGATGCCAAAGTGCGTAGTGAAAAATTGTAAAAATAACACGCGAACCGTGCAAAAAAAGGACGGAGTGTCATACTTCCAGTGAGTATAACCTTATCTAAACTAATTGGCGCATATGTCTCGTGATTTAAGTCTATTTATTCGCATTATTTAATAAATTTTGTTAATTTATTACGGCATGCACCATACGCATCTATCCCTTTCACTCTCGCGTGGACCGCTCATAAGCGAAAACAACTCAGAACTAGCGCTGGAGAACAAAGTCAATGGAGTAATAATGGAGTCGCCTTTACTCTTTTTTTATGTTAATGAAGTATAAAGAGGACAGTGGAGATTTTTTTATGTTTATTTCTATTGTTTTTTTTTATGTTTTAGTTTTCCGCAAAATGAAATACAAAGAGAAAAGTGGCGGTGCATTGTCGCGCGAGATAGAGCAGAAGAACTTTACAAACCGAATGCATCTAGTGTAGTTTGTTCGAATCATTTTTCCGAAAATGATAAGTACACTACCGAAAAAGGATTTCATAGAATAAAAAAGACCGCCATACCGATTTTACAGGTAGATACAAAAAATCCCGTAAAGAATAGGTACTATATATGTATTTAAAAAAAATAAACAAAAATCTATTTATTACTTTGTTCGTATAACACATATTTTGTTTTACTCTTAATGTACTTATTTTACTATGATAACTTGATAACTATCAACCTTCTTGATAATTTTAGCTTGCAGAATCAAAAACAACAGAGGAAAAGGCTGAAAGTTGTGAATCTCCATGTACATCACAAAGTGCACCTAATTCAAACATAGAATTTGAAAATTCGACCATCATTCCACACACACCGGTAATTTCAACTCATAGTAATACCTATATAATTCGGTATCGATGAATTTCGCCAAAATGCTTCGGATTTGTTTTCATTGGTAGCATTGGTAATAAGCGTCTTAATTAAATGAACAACACTTCAAATATTCATGCCAAATTACAGCTTTCTAGTAAAGTCTCTGAGCTAGGCTGCGGACGAACGGACGGACGGACGGACAGACATGGCGAAACTATAAAGGTTCCTTGTTTGACTACGGAACCCTAAAATAAAAAAGCGGCCAAGTGCGAGTCGGACTCGCACATGAAGGGTTCCGCGGTTCACTCTTTAATTAACGCGGTTTTAATCTGTTAATTACAAAATGATTTATTCTAATTAAACTAAAAGTTTATTTTTTCCAGGAGTCTGTGAGTTTGGAGCTGGATAAATTGGAAATAAATGCAGTCCCTACTACCCAATCTCCGTGTACAAGTTATGCATCAGTGTTGGACACTCCTCGGAAAGCTACCTTAAGAAAAGATCTTAGAATATGTAAACATCGTTTAATAGCCAAAAATAAAAAAATTAAAAATTTACAAAAAGTTAACAAACTATTAAAAAAAAAGAATGCAACATTAAAATCATTGATAATGGTTTTAAGAAAACAGAAAGATTTCGATGAATCTATTTTGGACAATTTATCAAATCGCATTGAAGTGAAAGACACGTTTAACGCATTGTTCCTAAAAAATATTAAAAACCGGAAGAGACCCTTTTCGAAATATCCACCGGGTGCCCGAAAATTTGCTTTAACTGTACATTTTTACTCACCAGCAGCTTACAGATACATAAGAAAATGTTTTCATAATTCTTTGCCTCATCCCAATACTTTATTGAATTGGTACAGAAGTGTGGATGCTAAACCTGGATTTACTGCCGAAACCCTTGACAGGCTAAAACAAAAGTCGGAGTCCACCAATAAAGAAATTTTATGCGCTCTAATCGCTGACGAAATGGCGATTAGGCAACAAAAAATATGGTGCGGAGGTCGATACATAGGCGTCATTGATATGGGTTTAGGTGAGACCAATGATAATGATCCTATTGCTCAGCAAGCGTACGTTTTGCTTCTTGTGTCGCTGAGAGAAAGCTGGAAAATACCTTTGGCATATTTTTTCATTACAGGGTTGAAGGCTGAAATGAAGGCAAACATAATTAACACAGCACTTCAAAAATGTCACTCAGTAGGAGTGAAAGTAGTGTCAGTAACATTTGATGGCTGTAAGAGTAATCTTCTTACAATGAAATTATTAGGCTGTAATATTAATGACATCTCAAATCTTAAATCGTTTTTCGAGCACCCGGTTTCAAA
Organism: Acleris laterana; assembly: GCA_963966035.1. NCBI lineage: Eukaryota > Metazoa > Arthropoda > Insecta > Lepidoptera > Tortricidae > Acleris > Acleris laterana. The sequence goes on along the minus strand of OZ014438.1, from coordinate 75,264,515 downwards.
AACTAGTGTGACAGTGTTCTTAGATGCCTGTCATATGATTAAATTAATGCGCAATACACTTGAATCAAAAAAATGCATTATCGATAACAACAATAAAACGATTAAATGGAGCCTGTTGTGCCAGTTGAATAACTTACAACAAAAACTTTGTTTAAACTTGGCAAACAAACTAACTAACAGGCACATTGAGTTTAAAAATGAAATCATGAAGGTCAAGTTAGCAACACAGTTGATGAGTCGTAGTGTGGCCAAAGCTATAAAGTTTTGTCAAGATTTAAGTATCCCGGAATTCCACGATAGTGACCCTACTATTAAATTTTTGCTGCTTTTGAATGATCTTTTCGATGTCCTAAACTCCCGAAATTTAAAAGATCCTGGTTTCAAAAAGCCATTGCAACCAAGAAATTACACGCAGTGTTTTGTATTTTTACAAAGCGCTAAGGAGTACCTCAAATGTCTCAGTATTACTGTCAGAAGAAAAAAAACTATACGGAAAAAGTCTGAAACCAGAGTTGTATTTACGATAGAAACTGTGCCTCTTTGGAAATGCCAATCAAATACTGGTGTCATTGGACTACTGGTGTGCATAGACAGTATCCAGCATTTATACAGAAATGTTGTTGAATCGCAGTACCTCTCATTTTTGTTAGCGTATAAATGAGCCAGGATCATTTAGAGCTCTTTTTTGGAAACATTAGAAGCCACGGAGGTCATAATAATAATCCAAACGTGCAACAATTTATGGCAGCGTACAAAAAAAATCTTACATTTATTGAAACTAGAGATAAATTTACAGGTAACTGCATTCCACTCGAAGAAATGCCAATTTTAAATTGTGGAAACGCAGTAACGCGTATAAATAGTACATCTGTTGGATATCGTGTAGAATTAGAGTTAGAAGGTGATGAATCGCAAGAGAAACAAAAATGTGATATAGACCGAGCACAAGCAGAAAAATATCAAGACAATTGTGACATTTTTTCTACTACTTTAAATGGCCAGTTAGCTGGATACGAATCTGAGTTAATAATGCAGATTATTGGTTATATATCTGGCTTCGTAGTTCGCCATTTATTAAAACATTTAAAATGCGAATATTGTAAAGACTGTTTGCTAGCCAAAGAAAAACTTAGGTTCCATAAATTAATAGATATTAAAGATTTGGGCGGCCTATGTTATGCATCAGATGATGTATATTTGATTTGTGAAAAAACAGAAGATATTGTTAGGAAATTTCTACGCACTGGTGGATGTATAAAACAAAAAATGTGCATTTCCGTTTTAAAACAATTTATTGATTGTAATGTGTTTAAAGACATTAATGAACACTGCCAAGAAACAAACTTTGGTCATAAAATCGAGCTGTTAAAGGCTGTTATTGAAAAATATATTGACATACGTCTTCATTATGCTGGTAAATTAAAAACCGCTGAAATCAAAAACAAATCGAAAAGGCAATTGTACAATAAATTAAATTTGTTTCAAGGCACTTAACTCAAATTAACGAAACTACCTACTGTTTGTGTTCCGACAAAAAGTGACAGACATAAATGCAGAGATACAGACATAAAAACATACATACTAATACACACACACACACACACACACACAGACACACACACACAGACACACACACACACACACGCACACACACACACGCACGCACACTCCCAGATAATTGCAATTCTGACAATATTAGGTATATACTTACGGTTCGACTTGACAAACTTTTTTTTCGAAATTCAACTTTAATGCAGTCTACGCGCATTTCGAAATATTTAATTTCTTTAAGTGAAATCCACCTAGGAACAATACATTTAAAACGATAAAAGCAACTCCATTCCTGTTTTGTTCCAAGTTGTAGCACGAATGACGCGAGCACAAAGTTCGGTGTCAAATAGAAAGTAACTCGCATTACTCCTTGTAACGAATTTGTGTTTTATTGTAATTAGTTAGGCTTTATTTTTCAATACACTTTTTTTCGTCGTGTGTTGTTTCATTTCTGATTTTCCTAAAAGTCGTAAAATTTTATTGCCTTATTATGCTTCAAACCAAGATGGTGGTATGTAACAAACTTAATACGGATTTATTTCGGAGTTTATGTTAATGATTTAAGGTTTAAATTAGATTACAATGTATGACACTTTAAGACATTTTTCAAATTAATTGAAGTCGTATACATCTATGTAGGTACGTATTGACACGGGGACAATTTTTTGTTCGATTTTGCATGGAACTGTGCATCTACAGAAATATATCATCGAAGAGGTAAGTATTAATATTTTGATTCCAGCATCGCCACGTCGGGGACCGCTGAGTAGCTTGCTGGAGTATTTTAAATTATTTAGTTTACTTAGAGCTCCCTCAATGTGTCGACGCTTGAATCAAAATATTAATACTTACTTATGATATTTTTTAGCGGTGGTTTTTAGCTAAATTTCATGAGAATTGGTTAATCCGTTTCAGATATATCAGCTCTTACAGTATGTAGCGCCGCCGTTAAATCGGGCCGCTTTTACCCCCTAAAACCTCTATATATCCAAAACGGCTCAACCGATTTTGATAAAACATATCTAAGAACCACAGCCAAAAAACCTGCATTCAAATAAAAAAACGCATCCAAATCGGCTCATCCTTTTAAGAGCTACGGTGCCACAGACAGACACACACACACTTACACGTCAAACTTACATCGTATTGCGTCGGGGGTTAAAAAAGGCTGCTTTTGCACAGAAAAAGGAATATTTACGTGCGAATAGTACAATACTGCGTGGTCATTTTGATTCGTGATGTTTTTTTTAATATTTGTTTCAGTAAGAATGAGTATGCGAGTTATTTGTCATTTATATTCGTTAACATTATTCTGTCTCACTTTTGAGTGACAATCGACTTCTTAGTTGCCATGTAAAAAGTTCTTAAGAAATCTCAGTCTCATCTTTCATTTGCCAGACTCTACAATGTAAATTGTACTGTCCACAGGTTTCAACCTTCTCTCTGCTTCGTTCATCATGGCTCAGCTACCTTCCTCCTCGCACCCGCTCCCTTACACAAGTAAGTTTTACTCAAACAGTTAACACGTATTTATTGATTTACTAATCTGAACAGCGAGTGTTGACTCAAGCATTTTTTCTAATTCTTCACATGGCAACCATTTTACCTATGAAACCAGCTGTCACATTATGAGTACCTACCTATCCAGTCGTTATGTATTTCGTGTCACCAGCTAGTGATGTTTTAAATTTGATGCCATTTTGATCTCTCACCTTCGCTGGTTAGACTCTAGCTCTTGTTACGAAGCACTGTGTATCATGGGAGCCAATTTGCGGACGTCTGGCTCTGTTATACATAAGTAAATAAAAACAACAAGTACGACAAGTATTTAAAACTATAGACTAGAACTCCCGTGTGCCAAATATGCCTAGATACTGAGAAAAAGTGTTTTTGAAATTTGTAATAGTTTAGCTGGATAAAGTTAAAACAATACTCGTATATACACTTAAAACTAAAAGTAATATAAACGTTGGTGCCGTAAATACTTCGAAAGCACCTTTTAAGCGTCTCCTTTCAGAGTCCAAAAGAATCTTAAAACATGCTAAAACATGTCTTGTATGGGTATTTCTTAATTTTCATTTTTATTTATTGGAAAACCCGCCGTAATAAGTGTATTTCGTAAAAGAAAAAACTTTTCGCTTACTATTATGTTATGATTGAATCAGCTCTGAATTTTTGGGGGTTTCCATTGCTTCGTTTTTTTATCTATTTAGTCGTTACTCACATAAATCAAATATAACGGGTTGTTTGATTTGAGAAGTAATACGCGCTTCCCTTCCTTGTTACTGTCCCCCTTTCCCTCCCCGCTCAAGTCTAGACGCCTCGTCCCGCCGACGCCTGCCACCCCGCGCATGTCGCGCATCCCGTTCGTCTGAGTCTGCTTTCCGATATAATACGCGCTTCCGCTCCTAGTTACTGTCCCCCTTTCTCTCCCCGCTAAAGTCTAGACGCCTCGACGTCCCGCCGACGCCTGCCACCCCGCGCATGTCGCGCATCCCGTTCGTCTGAGTCTGCTTTCCGATATAATACGCGCTTCCGCTCCTAGTTACTGTCCCCCTTTCTCTCCCCGCTAAAGTCTAGACGCCTCGTCCCGCCGACGCCTGCCACCCTGCGCATGTCACGCATCCCCTTTGTCTCGCTCACCATTCCGATATAACTAACATCATGTTTTGTTCACAGGTTTTAAATTACCCCTGCCTGCAATGGATTAATTTACGTTAACTTCCCTGTTCATTATGTTGGGTAAGTGTAACTTGAGACTAATAGTAATTTGTCAGACGAATTTATCCGTTTAACAGTTTCAATTGATTGTGAATGTTCAGCTACGTTTCGGAGTTTTGAGAATTCCGTCCAATGACTACTTGTGTCCGTCGCTGGAGCGCCATACGAGTGTTCCTACCTAGAAAGCTTGACCTGCGTCGCTATTACCTAACGCACTCGCAATCTCAATTGGCTTTTAAGCGGAAAAACTGTTTTCATTTTGTATGCAGACAAGCCTTCGATTTTCAAAACGTAAACAATTGTGATAACGAGTGCGTTAAGCAATGCCCCTCAGGGGACCAGAAACCAAAAGTGGGATCGCATTCGGAACTAGCGGCCAGGTTTCCCTTGATTTCGTGCCCGGCGGTTTCCGTCTTGCCGGTCAGGATATCCAGGAGAAGCTGGTTTGCAAACCACCAAAGCTACCAGATTGAAGTAAGCATTGAAGAAAAACCTATATAAGTTGATATTTCAAAATATTGCCAATTCAAAATTTGTAACTTTTCACCTTTTTGACGTATACAGTCAAGGAAATTGATTCAAAGACCATTGTGGACTATGTCAAAGTGACACTGTAAATAAAATCATGTCTCTTACGTTTTGATTGATTACGCCGATCAAACAGTCCATAATGGTCTAGGAATAAATTTCCTTTACTGCACTTGAGGTCTCTTCATTCTGACTTGTCTTAATTATGAGCATTTCTCTTTTTTTTTGCCACTGTTAGTGACACCTCCAGATTTTCAAAAAAAATGGCAGACAGGTAGAGACCATCGAACTATGCAATAATTAAATAATATTGTAATGTGTCCCAAAATATTTGTATGGAAAGTTCCTTTTGTGTTACCAAAAATGTCCATACAAATATTTTGGGACACATTACAATATTATTTAATTATTGCATAGTTCGATGGTCTCTACCTGTCTGTCATTTTTTTTTTAAATCTGGAGGTGTCACTAACAGTGGCAAAAAAAAAGAGAAATGCTCTTATATAGCAAACAACTTTCTAACCTCAAAATGAACCTTTTTTGGCTAAGACAGCTGTTAAATCGTAAATAAAGTAAACTGAGTAAAGTACCTACCTAGAAAGCTTGACCACGTGAATGCCATCACATACATTTTGACTGTCGATGTTTTTAGGAGAATCACAGCGCAGACTTCTCAAATTTATTAGGTACTTAACGTATAAGTTAGTTTAGCTGCGTTTCGGAGTTTTGAGAATTCCGTCCAATGACTACTTGTATCCGTCGCTGGAGCGCCATACGAGGGTTCCTACCTAGAACGCTAGGCTAGACCAGGAGTCCAGAAACGAAAAGTGGGATCGCATTCAGAACTAGCGGCTAGGTTTCCCAGATTTGATGGACTGCAGATTCCGTCTTGCCAGTCAGGAAATCCAGGAGAACCTGGTTTGGAAACCTTCAAAGTTACCAGATTGAAGTAAGCATTGAAGAAAGAACTAACAGTCCATAATGGTCTAGGAATCAATTTCCTTTACTGACTTATAGAGCAAACCACTTTCTCGGCTCTAAATTAACCTTGTTTGGCTAAAACAGCTGTTAAATCTGAAATAAAGTAAACTGAGTAAAGTACCTACCTAGAAAGCTGGACCACGAGAATGTCGTCACATGCATTTTGACTGTCGATGTTTTTAGCAGAGTCACAGCGCAGACTTCCCACATTTATTAGGTAACATATATGTTCGAGTATCTTGTGTGTATATAGGTAGTAGAGTCTGGCGAATGAAAGATGAGAATGAAAACATAGCGGCAAATTCAAAAATTAAGGTGTGGTATCCCTGACGTGTAGTACCTAAAAATAGTTTTGATACTCGTGATAGATGTTATGTAAAACAATATATTTTAAAGCCTTCTATTAGGTCCACCTGTAATTATTATACTACGAAACTGTACCTGTACTATGAAATAAATAATATAGGAAAGGTTCAACAAATATTCACAAAACATAACTATCACTTTATCTTGGATACTTACATTAATTACATAAGTTACAGAATATTCTACTTAGCAGTACTTTAATTTTGAAAATAACAAATTGATCCGAAGAAACACACGCAGAAACCAACATTAATAAATATTTAAAAGTAACCTAAGTACGTGTTGAGACGAAAACTAATATATTTTCAATATTTTAAGACTTTATCGTAAATTTTAGTCTCTTTAAACGATCTTCTATATATATATTCAAATTAAGCTAATATTACTATTATAATCATTTTTACTGTATTAGTTAGACATGTTTCGATAATTGTTTATTTATAAGTTTGACATTGTATTGTATACCTAATAGTTATTTTAATAAAACAGCGCATATTCTACCATTGCTGTACCCTTACAGGGTTTACGTTTGACACTAGAATGTTTTAAGAACTTATGTACCTTCAACGTATAAGGCAATAAACATTTGAAAAAATACGAACGAAGATAATTTTATGATTTTAAATCGCTGTCCTGGAAAGTTTGCAAAATGAACGATAACGTTTCACGAAAAACAAGAACAGAAAAGGTTGCTTTCGCACACAAAAAGGAATATTTACGTGCTACTGCGTGGTCATTTTGATCCGTGATGGTTTTTTAATATTTGTTTCAATATACACTCGCGAGCAAAATAATTGCATCACTTTGCATTTTTCCATGTACACTCAATATCTTTGTAAACGGTATTATCTTTCTGAAATATTTAAATGTAATAAAGTCTCTTGAAATTTAAGCTTTCTAAAAAGTTAAGAAACTTGGAAATCGATGTAGTATTTTACAAATAACGGTCATTTTTCTGGTTTGTGGCAGATTACTCCTTACCGAATGCACAAGTCGTGCTCCCTTAGACGGCTATAAAACAGGGTTAGAGAGGGGGAGGGTCATCAGTCACTTATCAGAAGTCGACCGGTACACATCTCCGCATATTATCCCATCGAGAAGACCTGGAAAAATGGACACCACTGCTGTTCAAGTCACCGTCATCATTCGCCTACTGCGCGAGGGCCGCAGTCAATGTTTAGTAGCTGAAGAGCTGAATTTGGTTCAGTTTACAGTTTGTAGAGTCTACCGGAGATTGAGACAGACTGGGGCCTATACTTCAAGGCCAAGAACTGGCCGGAAAAGGTGCACTTCGGAGAGGGACGATCGGTTCATCGTGACAACAACTCTACGAGATCGTCACCAGACAGCTGTTGCTGACCAACAGCAGCTCGAAGAAGTAAGAGGAGTTGCAGTCAGCTAGTGGACAGTAAGGAGAAGACTGAAGACAGCCAACCTGACCCCAAAAAGGTCTGCGACGGGGCCCAAATTGCTGCCTCGGCACCGAGAAGCACGTCGTCAGTTTGCTCAAAATCACCAAAACTGGACAATTGAGCAGTGGACCTCAGTCCTCTTCTCAGACCAGTGCAGGATGTGCCTGAACGGCTGCGATAGAAGAGGACGAGTGTACAAAAGACCGGGAGAGCGATTTGCTCAATGTTGCATCTCCGAAAGAGTCGCCTACGGAGGAGGTTCTGTCGTGTTCTGGGGCGGCATTTCCTACGATGGGCGAACGGAGCTGGTTTTCGTGCCTGGTGGAGGCCGTGGCGGTGGTTTGAACGCTGCCAGGTACATCACCGACATCCTGGAGGAGCTTGTCGTCCCTTACGCGGGTATGTTTGATGAGGGGTTTATCCTGATGCAGGATAATGCCCCTTGTCATACCGCAAGGGCCACCACAGCCTACCTTCGCGAGGTGGGCATCGACACCACGGACTGGCCAGCGATGACCCCGGACCTAAACCTCATTGAGCACATGTGGGACTTCCTGAAAAGGAGGGTTCGGCAGCGGAATCCTGCCCCGTCTCATGTGGAGGAGCTGAAGCAAGTTTTGGCGGAGGAGTGGGAAGCCATCCCGCAAGATTACGTGAAAACCCTGATAAAATCAATGAAAAATCGATTAGATTGTGTGAGGAGGGCTAGGGGAGGGAATACCAAATACTGATGTATAATTATTTTTTTTGTAATAAATACCTTTAGTAAATACAATGCCTATCATTCTTAGTTTTCCTAATCCCTTTTTGAAACGTTTTTTCACCATTTTCTATATTCAGTGCATATTTCAGGCTTAGGACTTGATATTACATTGAAATAACGTATTTTGTATTGCGTTACATTATCAGCTTTCATTTGGTACTACAATTTTATAATTCGAGTAAAGATGTACAAAGATATTGAGTGTAGATGGAAAAATGCAAAGTGATGCAATTATTTTGCTCGCGAGTGTAAATGAGGATGCGAGTTATTTGTCATTTATATTCGTTACCATAATTTACTCTCAAGACGAATAAATGACGTTTGACGTGGGTTGACAATCGAATTCTTTGTTGACATGTAAAAAGTTCTTAAGAAATCTCATTCTTATCTTTAATTTGCCAGACTCTACATGTAAATGGTACTGTCCACGGGTTTCAACCTTCTCTCTGCTTCGTTCATCATGGCTCAGCTACCTTCCTCCTCGCACCCGCTCCCTTACACAAGTAAGTTTTACTCAAACAGTTACACGTATTTATTGATTTACTAATCTGAACAGCGAGTGTTGACTCAAGCATTTTTTCTAATTCTTCACATGGCAACCATTTTACCTATGAAACCAGCTGTCACATTATGAGTACCTATCCAGTCGTTATGGATTTCGTGTCACCAGCTAGTGATGTTTTAAATTTGATGCCATTTTGTGGTCTCACCCTCGCTGGTTAGACTCTAGCTCCTGTTACGAAGAAGTGTGATACGTGCGTATCTACTTACTATAGTTAATTGTAAATGTTGGCGTTTTGTGAGCTATTTTTGGATTCAGAGTGTCACGTTGCGGGCGGAACAACTCGAGAGAACAGTAAAGGAATTTCATACAAAATTGAATTATTACGCCGGGATTGCCGGGAAGTGTTTTTCTTAATTTTAATGTAAATATGGCGGCTGTGTTTATAAACAGGCTGAATAGCTATAGTACATTACTGCAAAGACCAGTAAGTGAGCCTTCCTGGGCGAGTAGGAGTTAAAAGGCCGAACCGCCGCGCCAGGTGAGGCCTTTTATAGATACGAGTCCAGGATGGCTCTTAATGGGCGAAGCATGTATAGTGCTTTTCTCAAAAATAAAACAAGTAGATTGTATTTAAAAAAAGTATAATTAAAAGTATAATTAATGTACTTTTCGTATATTTTCCTACAAGTCTACAAAAAAACAAGAACGATTGAACTTATTTTACCTGGCAGCATACCTGGGTTTTACATATCTACTGGCAACACTGACCTCGTTTCTTTATTTTTTTTAAAAGACCTTGTTGTAGTATCAATCTGCCTACCTCTGTAGAGCTGAATGTTCAGTTTTTCATATCAATTAAAAATGCAATATAAATATGAAACTTTAAACTAGTTTTTTATTGAATGGTGGTTTTTGAGAAAATCCTTATTGAGAAAATATACTGGTCTGAATTAATTTTTATTTCATGTGGCTTTATCTTGCTACTTCTTTAGTCTTTTCAAAGGCTGTCACAGGTATGTACAGATAGTTCCAAATTCAAATAATATGGTATGTTATGGATTTTCCATACTTACTTACTGGACACTTTTTGGTTTCCTAATTCAAAATCACTCTACTTACTGGACACTTTTGAGAATGCTCCAGGAACTTTAACCTACTGGCTCCTATTTGATGATGTTATGACAAGATTACATAGCATTTTTGAGAAAAATTATATTTTTGTAATTTTTAAGAAAAAGTTATAACGTCAAATACTAGGAACGAGTGCATAAACGTTTGGGAGAAATCCGCGCTGTGTCGTGTGCGCCCGCCCGCGCCGCCCGCCCGCCAGTTGCCCGCACCGCCTCTATTTCGCTCTAATTCGCTCCTTGAATACAAAACGGACCACATTCCAAAAATATTTGCTCTTGCATTAAAAATCTTATACGAATAGATTCTAATTTTAAAATGCAACACTGACTCATTTTGGAATGTGTCCGTTTTGTATTCAATGAACGAATTGTACTCGTAAGTTGCGCTATGCCGGATATACCTCCTAATTACCGCTGCACTCCCGGTACTTTATTCTAACATACAATTCCTTTTCTTCCCTATCAATTTACTTTTTTGAGTGATGTATTTTTTTATTTCATTGCATATTTGAGAAAAGCACTACACGTACCTCGCCGTGAAAAGGGGTTCCCAGCCTAGTATCTATCCGGCCTCGCTTCTCTCGGCCGTCTATATAACTCTGCCTGCAACCCCCTACTTCCCGGTCTCGGTAGTAATGTACTATTAGTATCTACCTTACAATCAAGCTCAACGCGGAGATTTTTTTATTGTTTCGACATCCCTCGGCCCGCGGTTGACTCAGGCACTCTTGATACCTACTAGAAAGCTGTAATTCAGTTTACATTTAAACCACACCGAAAAGGTTTGAACATTAAATCTTTAAACAAAAAGTCATTGTCTCTCTCTTTTGGGTACTTCCCATACCATTTTAAGCAAAGATTTTTTACATATTAAGACTACGCCGAGCGTACGCCGGATGTACAGTGGCGCCCTCCTTACTATTATTGTGTTTTCTATTAAACTAAAGTATTTTCTTGGAATTGGTCGGTAGTTTTTTGTACTACAAATGAAAACACAACTTATAGGGTATATCACATAGTTCAATAACAATTCACTTTCGAGTTATCAACTTAACGGAAAAAAGTGGCCACCTTTTCCCGTTATGCTGACTACTCAAAGGGTAATTGTTATTAAAGTGTCACACGTATGACACGTATCCCATAAATTGTGTTTTTACTTACGCTACAAAAACGTACTGTCTGATTGCAAGGAAATTCTTTGCTTAAGTAGAAAACACAGTAAAAGTAATGAGGGCGCCACTGGACGCTCGACACGTTTGGTTGGTGCAGTCTAACATCGAGTGAGGTTTCATTGAAAATAATGATGTACTTACATTTTATTTATAGATTTGAGTGACGACCGTTTAAGAAAATATTGAACTTGAAACTGGTAATTTTTGCCTGAGTTGCGTGTCCCAAGTTGCAAGTTATGAGTGTAGACTGAGCATGATCCGACATGCTCTTACCCTGTTTTAAAAGTTTTTATTTAACTTGCAATGTATGTATGTAAGGGTCAAATCTTGCAAGTTAAATTTGGCCCACTTCCCGGTCTCCGATAAAGCTGAAAATTTGCATACGCCTTTAGTTCTGATGACAATACAATAATATAGTAGCATCGAGCTAGTCTGATGATGGAGACTCAGAGTGACTCCTAAATTACACATGATAAACTCGTCGTGGCTTGTTAAGATCGTCATGACAAGTAGATGACGACTGTGCAAAAAAAAATGAGTGTGACACACAGACAGGCAGATGGATATGGCTCCTAGTTAGACTAATAAAGCTTGAAAACCGATCAAGTGCGAGGTGGACCTAATTATATTGATGCATGTCCTCTTTATTGCAGGTCTCTCTTACTTTGGATCTTCACACAACTCTGGACTTTGTTCACGCCGCCTTCCCTAAATCGGTATGGAAATAATCATAATGAGCATCTTACGACGAGTGCTTTAGTCATTACACATTGGTTATGGGCGTTCATTAACCTTTTTATTTTGTTACAGGATTTCGATTTAGACCACCTGCTATACAAACGTTCCCCTCAAATATTCTTCAATAACTGTTTTATTTTGTTATGGACACAGTTAATTTTGGTCCGGTAAAACCATTAAAAGGTCTGAAAGTTCTGCAGTCAAACTGTCACCGTAATTAAATAATTTCGCGAATGGTTATAATCTTATTCCGGATTTCGAGGAATAAGTTGAAATCATGAACTCGGACAGACTAATGCGGCGAATGGAGCTTCATCTAGTGATTTGTGCCAGTGACATTACAAGTGATGAGTTGGGCACTGAAATTTCATGTATTGGTTTTTTTTTTACTTAGAAGTGTCTTCCCAATGTGATTTTTAAGTTAGAGTGTTTGAGTTAGTCAGAGGGTAGTAAAATAATTGTATTATTATTATACGTTGGTAGATGTATGTTTCTTATTTTTCATTACAAAATAGAAAACCATTTGTATAAGGAGAAATCAAGAAAACATCATCGGCCGGTTCGACTATCCATCTTTATTCATCGGTGTGTTTTATGGAACTGGAATAAAGTTATAAAACAACACAAGCAAACCAGATGCTACAAAAACTGATTTCATTTCGGTCCGATAAAGCCCATGGAAAGGTCCGCAAAACTGTCGCAATGATTAAGTGTAGTAATAATGCCGCGAATTTTACTAAGTACCTCTAATTCCGTTGAGTTATTTTATATCCTATTCGATTAACGAGAAATCTTTGTTGGAGGCAAAAAAACGCTCTGTCAAATTGACATTTTCGCGAAAATTCGAATTCGACTCTACCGACGCTCCTCCAGGTACCTACTGCTCGTTTTAGTTGAATAACTTTTCAATTATTTTGTATTATGAGAACTATAACTGTACGTACCTGAGACTTATTTTAAGATTTTAATTTACGACTGTGTGAGGTAGGACATGAAGATGTGTGTAAAATTTGAAATTATTTTGTATACATTATCTGGATACGATGGAAATTTTGCTTTTATAATTATACCTAACTCTGTGAAACTATTTTTGATTTAATTGATCATTAAACAATGTAGGTGTGTTCCAGATTTTTACTAAGTACCTATCTAATTCCGTTGAGTTGGATCAATCAGTTGCAATCGTGGTCGTGTACGGGGAACGGAACATCTTTTGATTTGATTTTTTCCTTTTAAACTAACGTGGTGCCTTAACTAATTTAACAGAGATTCTATGTAAGGTAAACGTCCGAGTGCTCGACCTGTCAAATAAAATACTTATTTGCGTCTTGATATTATGTTCATTTATACATATAGGTACACAAAACAGTTTCATGTGTTTGGTAGATGTGACCTTTACTTTTGTTAAATGGAATTGGTTTTGAAATTTCTCAAATGCAAAATAAAGTTAATCCTTTTTGAGCAAAGCCACAAACATTTCTCATCGATAAAATGAGGAGGTGAGAAAAGTAATGTTGATGTTATCTTATTTATCGCAATTCAAAGTATGAGGACAAGTACTAAGTAGTACAGCGACGAGCACTCGGACGTCTACCTTAAGTTATTTGTTTTTATTTATGTAGACTTAAGTACGCTGCGAAAGATTCCATCAGGTATGTTTACATATGGAAATGTCAAATAATTTTTCATCACACTTGCTCGGAAAGGGTTTTATAACACGCAGGCGTTTAGGGCAGTTATAGCCGACTTAGCTCCCGCGGGAGTTATAGATTTTCATAACTCCCTAGGGAGTTATGAGTTTAGTTTTAAAATATAGAATCCACTTGTACATCATTTCAGACCAAGGAGGTGTAAAATCAGCCAAGGTTTATTTCCTATATTCAAAACTTGGCTACAAACCAATTTTACTGTTTAATTAAACTTATACGGCACATTTGTCTGCATTATATTTCTATTTTACCATTATTTCAGAGACATTCGCAATTATTTTATTAAATTTCATTTTGAAAATTTGTACAATCTGGCAGAATGGCCTGTATTTGTCAAGTTTAAAAAAAAAGCAATTCTAAGCATTATCTGTGGAAGACTAAAAAAAAGTTGTCAAACTCTTTTAGCTTAGCGAATCGAGTTCGTTTAATTTTGTTTGATTGTTGTTTCCGAAGCGTATTTTGTTTAAAGGTACGAAAAAAACAAACTAAATATGATTTCCTCATCGGAAGAATCTGTAGTGACATCAACACCACCTGATTTGTTAAATGCGGCTCAACTACTCAACAATGATTTGCTGCCAGCGAAATCTAAAGAAAAGGTTTGTTTTTTCTATTTGTTTTTTATTTCCTCGCAAATGTGATGAAAATCATTGTGTGTATCATGGGCAATAAGGAGATTGCAAACTCGAGTCATTAAAAGCCCTCCGCCTTCGGCGTCGGGCTTCTAATAGTCTCTCGTTAGCAATCTTCTTCTTATCGCCCTTGATGCACAATGTACTATTATTTATGTAGCGGTGGCAATAGACCTTGTCGCTTTGACTAAGAGCATGAAATTGTTCAACTTTGAAGGATAGGTATGTTTATGATTGATTTGTTATTATCATACTTTGTTTTTATTTCTATTCTTGGTAAGAGATTGAAATTGAGTTTTTTTAATTATTATTTATCTAGGTTAGACCGGAAAATTCGTTATTCCGGTCGTACCCGACTTTTTTTTGGCCTTCCATTTAATTTTAAATGGTATTACAGGTTTTGTTTTTTCGGGATCATCGGATAACTCTGTAACTGTATGTTTGTTCTGTGTTCGAAAAAACCTGTAAATTATGTAAAATGTAATGAATAGGCTTCTGATTTCTCGTTTAACTTTCTTCTCAGCAGAGGGGTCTCTTGTGAAGCGCTGGTAGTGCGGTCTATTTACCGATTTTTTTTTCTTGTCTTTAACTACAAGTCGTTCCACAAATATACATCTAAAAAGTTAAAGAAAATTCATGTACTTATCTTTTGATACTCTTATCAATTCAGGCTGATTTAAAAGCAGAAAACCGACTCACTTGGAAAATTATAAATTACTTACTTAGTCTTATTTAGTTCCATGTTTGTTAATAACGTTAAATTGTTCACCCGTTTTATTTTGTCTAGTTGCGTGACAACCAGTTGCCTGCGACGCGGATTCGTTCAATATTTTAAATAATCGGGTAATTTTAGTTTAAGTATCTAACTTGTCCAATTTAATTTTCTGGATTTGCGCTCATTTTGTTCTTTATTTCATTATTTTAATACGAGTATATTGTTTTTGTAAAAAAAACAGTTCTTAGGCGGGGTCCACATTAACTCCCACAATAATTTTTTCTCAATTTGGTTTGGTTCAGGTTTTTACTTTTTTGGGAACATCGATCGCACCCGGTTCGGTTTTTCTACTTCTTGAACTAGTTGTTCTCTGTTGCTCTTACCTTAATGTTTGTTTTTGTGTTCGGAAAACCTGTTACGAGTACTTATGTAAATTCCAATGCATAATCGTATTTATTACGTGATTTCTCGTTTAATTTTCCTCAGCAGTGGTCTCTTGCGAAGCACTGGTTGGTTACCGAAATACTGTTTTTTTTTTCTTTATCTTTAACTACAAGTCGTTTTACAAATCTACATTCAAAGAGTTAAAGAAAATTAATGTATCTTCTGTTACTCTATTCAATTCAGGATGATTTTAAAAAAGACAACCCTTTCACTTTTTAGTTAGTTAAGTAAAATTATAAATTATTAACTTAGTCTCATTAAGTTCCATATTTTTTAATAACGTTAAATTGTTCTTTGGTTTTATTTTGTTCAGTTGCAAGACAACCATAAAACCTGCGACACGACTATTTCATTGTTTTGAATAATTTGGTAATTCTTGTTTAGGTATCTTATTTGTCCAATTTCATTTTGTTCTTTATTTCATTTTGTTAATACGAGTATATTGTTTTTATAAGAAAATTTGTTCTTAGGCGGGGTCGATATTGAAGTCATAATCATAATCATCGAAATCGTTACTTTTTCATCATTTTTATAAATTCAACCTAACCTAAACGAGCCTTTACACGTGGAATATTTAAGAACATCTGAAAAATTTACGACTCCAACGATAGTAAAAATTATGAATCACATTTATGAAAACAAAATGATTATAAACAAAAAAAATATGTGAAAAAATGCGCTCCCTCTTAAGCAATGCCTAGTGTGGGTAGTATACGAGGGGAGGTCCAAACGGTCGCGGAATGAAATGTTTATCTAATCAATAAAACAGAATAAATATTTTTAATATATTCATATATTTACAAGTATATTCATATCTTTAAGTTCGATCCCTTTTTTACATTTAGAAATTTATTTCTCTAAACGGCTAAAAATAATCTTCTTTGCTCTCAAAATGAATCGAAATTGACTCCTTTCGTGCCAGGTTCATCGGACCAGCGATTCGAAACCACACCTGTGAATAGCAGCGGTCGTGACATTGTTCCTTTGTACCAGTACATCTGCAGTGGTTCACGCATTCTCGGGACCCACCTTGCACTGTCTTTCGTCATACCAAGATGATCGATGTATCGATGTACATGTTATTCGACTTTTTCTCTCGCAGTCGGCCTTTTTTTTTATTCAAAAAATCTATTATTTTAACAAAGATTAAGTATCTGCCAAACAGCATCGCAGTTTGTTGGTTGATTGAGGGCGTGCGTCATCGTTAATTGGGATACATCAAAAAAATAACTGCTTGTTTTTACATTTTTATTGGAAAGAATAGCCTTTTCTAAGGATCTAATTTGAAGCATTTCAAGTTAAAATTGTTATTGTTATTTAAAATAATTTATCAAATAAAATTAACCTCACCGACTTACTGTGCAAAAATGGTGGAGCTACTTAAATAGAAAAATGGATATACATCGTCTAAGATTCAGAAAGACGTTCTCTGTTTTTAAAGTCATAATAGATGAACGTCATTCAAACGTAATGTAAACAAACAGTCGCAATACAATGAATTTATGTCAGAGTATTTTTAAGCATCCGGCCATTGCCTTATTACCTAAACCTTAATTAATTTAGCACTTCCTGCACGACCCTTGTTTCCAGAGTAGATTCACTGAACACAACCACATTAAATTTAGTGGTAGATAATTCCATACTTCCAATCATGAGTTTCTACAACAAATGTTGATGCCGTCGTTTTGAACCTTTGGAAAAACCTCCCCACACAAATGATCAACACTCATCACACATAACTCAAAAGAGAATTGGTCTCATTCATATATTAATTTCATCCTAAAAGTTACAATCCATTTGTAAACCAATAATTTTGACATGACCACTGCTGTCTTCAAACGTAGGTGTTAGCTATAGGTAGATATCTAAATTGTACTTCATTATATAATAATATTGGAGAGGTTTTATATGTTTAATGAGTATTGTAAAACAACAAAAGAGGTTGATATAGCGCAATTCGGACCGGCATTACGGGGTCAAAAGAAAGGTAATATCTTAATTTATTTATAATTCATTGATTGCAACATATTTTTTTAATCTAACTACAGGTATCGATTTGAGAAGCCTATTCCTCGAAATGGTTTTTAAATTTTCATACATTGTCAAAAATCGGGTGTATCCCAATATAAACCATTGTTTTACCAGGTCACTGATGTCTGTAAACAGCTTCCATTTAAAAAATAATGAATCGTGGAGGTTTAACTCCTTGCTTAAAAATAAACTTTTCAACAACAGAAAATTCAATTTGACGAATCGTTAAAACAAATGACGGTTTTGGATTGACATTCAACTTTTTTTTAAAGATTTCTCATACCAGGTAACCTAATCTATTTGTATAATTTTATCTCCTGCTTCATTCCGCGACGTTTTTGGACCCCCCCTCGTATGTTTCATGTTATGATCACTTTTGGACATTATCATAGTAAGGTAAAACCCGATCACAACTCCTAAATCTCTATCTAAATCCTAATTTTTCGTTATCACTATGGTCCTTCTATACGCATATAAATTTAATATGACATCTGTTGTCTTTACATAACTTTCCACTCTTACATCGAATTGTCCATATCTTTTATCTCTCCTAAACATTAATCACAGAATAAGCGCACCTAACCCTAACCTACCTATGTTGCTATGCCCTTGCAGGGCGTCACATGTATACCTGATAATTTATATACCCTTCACCTGTAAACTGTAATGTGATATACAATTACATACATACATACATAAACTCACGCCTTTATTCCCAGAGTGGGGTAGGCAGAGCTACAGAATTACCAACAACTCTAAAAGCTTGTTGATAATTCTGTAACCACATTTTGCACACTTAGGCTAAGATGTGATATACAATTAACTATTTATATTACTATTGGTAACACTTTTAGTTTGTCTGTACCTAAATAACTAGGAATACTTCCTTCTAAAATCCCGTTGTTTGCATGTGTCGGGAGTATAACGAACTGGTAGCTGTCAATCGCGATCTTGATGTCTTGAAGACATTTCATAATATTTAAGAGATTTATTAATTCGGTTTTTAAGCAGAGTAAGCTTCATGAGTGTTTTTTTAATTTCTGTACTTAATTGGAATATTTTTCCTTAGTTTTACTTATTTTTAATCTATGCATATTATAATCATGAAATTTTACAAAATACAATGTTACAGTGCAATCCGTAAATCGATAGTTACGTAACAAAAAACAAATGTATTTTTTTGGACTACAAACGTCTTTGCGCTTTGTGCGGGGTTCGTCTGGATAGGTTTCACCATCTTATCCATTAAACCTACCGCCAAGCAGCAGTGTACGCATTGTTGCGTTCCGGTACAGGGATACTACACGCGAATATGTTACTTTGTAGAGGCATTCGATCTTAGTCCTCTGGGGGTTTAATTATTTTAGATTAGTGATAATCAAAGGCTATGTTATCTTATACCCTATTCAATAAACGAGAAATCTTTGTTGGAGGCAAAAAAACGCTCTGTCAAATTATCATTTTCGCGAAAATTCGTATTCGACTCTACCGACGCTCCTCCAGGTACCTACCTACTACTCGTTTTAGTTGAATAAATTTTCAATTATTTTGTATTATGAGAACTATAATTTGTACGTATGAAGATGTGTGTAAAATTTAAAATTATTTTGTAGGTATACAGTATAAAGTAGGTAATTAACCCTAACTTTAAAGTAAGTTTGTAGGTATAAAGTAAGTAATTAACCCTAACTTTGTTAAACTATTTTTGATATAATTGGTCATTAAACAATTTAGGTGTGTTCCAGATTTTTATTTACCTTCTCCTACTCTTAAGACTTTCGTTTAGCGATTATGATGACACATACGTTGGCATTATGATAAAAAAAAACCGGGCAAGAGCATGTCGGACCATGCTCAGTGTAGGGTTCCGAAGCCGTAACGACAAACACAAAAAACTATCTCAAAAATCAACATGTATGAACCAATTTTCTATTTTAAGTTATTTGGCGCTGTCTTAGATGATTTTTAGTAGGTATAAACACTTTAGTCGCCTGTATCTCAGGAACTAATCATGTCTACTTAGCTGTGATAGTTTTCCTTTAAAATTCGATATATGCACTTTCGTTGAAGATTTTTTTTAGATTTTTAGTACTTGTAGTTTAGGCTGTAGGGGGGGGGGACACTTGACTCTAACAAAAAATAGCGCTTTAAAGCTTAATATTTCATAAACGGATCCCTTAATCGAAAAATTGTTTATATGAACCCGCAATATTTTTGAAAGACCTATCCAACGACACCCCACACTATGGGGTAGGCAAGAAAAAAAAAGACATCCCCACGTTACGTGTAGGGGAGGTGCATTAAAAAAATATATTTTTTAAAATTTTATTTTACCACTTTGTTGGCGTGACTAATATGTACATTCATGCCAAATTACAGCTTTCTAGTACTATGAGTCTCTGAGCTAGACTGGGGACGGACGGACGGACGGACATGGCGAAACTATAAGGGTTCCTAGTTTGACTACGGAACCCTAAAAATGTCATACTTTCTTCTGTAACCACGTAACTTCTTGCTATACCTATAGCTATACATACTACGAAACTTCACGTCAAGGATTTAAAAATAAAATAAAAAAAAACATATCATAGTGTTTATTCAGTAAATTGGCCACATGAGGGTTCTTTTACACTTCGGTTATATGGAGTGAATCTACTAGCGCTTAGGACAAGACCATCATTGCGAAAAAGAGGCGCCGCAAAAAACTCCTGAAGGTATTTTTTTTCTAATCATAAAATACAATAATACTTATAAGTAACATTACAAGGTAATAAAGTAATAAATAATTATTTTAAACCTAACACAAATAAAATTATTACATTAGTGACTAGGAGAACAACATCACAAGGTCTCTACGTCAGGGACGATTATTAAAATAACTAAATGGAAAACAGGTCCTTGCAAGCGTGAACAGACGGGACCCCACAGACAGGACCCATTTACGAGTATGACGCGTATTCAGCCATCGCATCCCTCAACCATGTGTTTGGGAAGGTGGCGACCCGATCAACGACGGTGCCGTAAGCAAATACCTTTGGGTGAGCATGAGCATGACATGGTCATGCTGCCGGACAAAATATATAAATAAAAAAGTAGCTGTCCGGCCAGAAACATCACAATGTGTTCTCATTTCTAAGGTGTCTTGTGCACAAGAACCAATTAAAATTACAAAAATATCATTTAAAAAGTTATATAAAGTTATGTAACATGATAACAATGTATAATAACTTTTGCTATAATTCATGATAAAATGTTTTAAAACAAATGTAACATTTATTGTTAGCAAGTGTGGGAGCTCCATAAGTGTGGTGAATGTCCTTACTACACAAAAAGCTCAGTAAAATGGTTGTGGTGGGTTGTCGGGTCTCGTAATGGTCTCTTGCAATCAATTTTCAAGTTTTTTTAATTAATTGGAACCATGACCCTATTGTAATGGAAGATGCTAATGTTGCCCTTGTAAAGATGTAAATGCAGTTGCGGGAGAGAAGCAATGAAGTCAATGTCATTCAAACTCGAATCAGACAACTTAGCGAGCAAGAAGAATTGCCATGAAAACCATGTTCCAAACTTTCCTGTACGTAGGTATTAAATATCGCAGCTCTTAAAAAATACTTTTAGGTGGAGTGCTGTGTGGTGTTGAGTTAGGTATATCGCGACTTTGCGACTAGATAGCCTCAAAAATCGATTTCAGCGGCAACCCTTTGTGGCTCAGGCACGAACGTCGAAACACAGGGTAAATTATGTCGTAAAAAAATTCGGAATGAATACAGCACATCGTAAAAACATTTGATAGAGTTTTTAAGCACATGCTCCTCGAAGCGTAAAATTAAAATCAAGTAGACCAGTCAAATTACGAGCTCGTTCTACAAGTTCGAATTCTTGCCAGCAATTTCAAGTTGAATATTACTGATTGCCACTTGGATGTTATATAGAAAAAAGAAATTATAAAATTGTAATATCATCAACATAAATATCTCCTTGTAATTTTATATTCAGTTAGTGAAGCACAGTAAATCTATACATATGTAACTCTTTTTAGACTAACTGACTTACTAACTGCTAAATAAAGCACAACCGGAACCGCTGAACGTGGGAATTTAGGAAAGTTGGTCCAAGAATAGAGCCTTGAGGCACAATGGATCCGCAGAGCATGTACAACGCCGAACAAATGAACTGAATCTGCTCGCTCGCCTATGACGTCGTTTACCCTGAATGAATGAGTGAGCGAGCATTCGCTCGCCGATTCTAGCCGATCATCACTGAACGAACACGTTCGAACGCTCAAGTTTTCATCTACCGCAATTTTGTTCAAGTTGATCCACAACGGGAAGAAATAGGGGGAGTAGCAGGAAACATATTCAATGCGTACGAAGTCGCGGGCGTTCTCTAGTGTCAAACAGTATCATAGATCGTGTTGGATTTACATCTCCTTCCTATACCAGTCAGATGAGAGTGTTTATCACTCTAAAACTAGGAGTGCAGGACCTGGAAAGGACCTCCTCCAAACACGGCGGAATGGATTCGGCCTTAATATTAATGGAGTTAGGGTGGTTCAGGTTTTCGTGGCTTGCGCGTTGACCGCCCACAAGCTTTACAAGCGTGTCTACGCTCTTACGAGATACTCGTGCGGCAAATATGCGCGTTTACGACTGTAAAAAACTGAGCCTACGCACGAACAAAAAACGCTAGCTGAAACCGCACCTGTAGCCACACAAGATATACCTATCGACCATTGGAAAGTGTTTGCTAAAAGTAGCTTCCATATGGTATTTTAATTCACCGGGTCATATAAATTGTCATCAACAAATTCAAAAATCACGAAACCCGCAAAAAATTGCTGTTTTGCTAATCTGGCAAGGTGTATTTATTTTGCTAATGTCAAAGTGACAAGCGCAGCTTTGTTTACTCTTCTCTGTGACTTTGACATGGGACTTGACAGAAGCGCATGGAGCTAACGCCGTGTGCTTCTGTTTAGTCCGTTAGAGAAAATACTATGGGATACTACATATGGGAGTGACTATAAATAACTCGACATTGGCAAAATACACCGGTTACTCTATAGAATATGACATTCGCAAAAGATCATACTAGCAAAACATCATATACGCATAACATCATACTCGCAAAACATCATATACGCATAACATCATACTAGCAAAACACGATATTCGCAAAACTTTATATTTACAAATAGTCGGGTTTTGTTATAAAATCATTAGGTAGGTTTAGGTTATGTTAGATTTATATCAGGCCCAAACCAAACAGGAGGGCCAAACTACCCAGAAATAGGAGCTCCGCCATAGCGGAGCTCCGTTGACACTATCTAATTCATATCTTAATGATAGTTAAGTTTTGCTAATGTGATGTCTTGCTACTATGATGATTTGCGAATGTCATGTTTTGCGTATATGATGTTTTGCTTTTATGATATTTTTCAGAATATTTATCAGGTTTTGCGAATATGGTATCCAACGACGGAAGGAAATACACCATAAGAGAAGTCGAAGCCATTAAATAAAAATACAATTACAATTACAATTAGTTACTTTGATACAGTCGATGGCTTTGACATAACGTTAAAATGTAGGCATGCCAGTAAAATAAATGACTATTAGTCAAACTATGGCGAGTCCGCTCGATATCGAAAGGTGGTTTCTGAATTTCCATAACAATGAAAGCATATTTCAGTAAAGGCCTGTTTCACAATCGAGTATCTGCCATTTAAAGTCGGCTCTGTCCTTGTCTATTGTCAAGTGTCATAAAGAGAAAGGGCAAAATGTATCTGTCAAATATGCTTAACTCGTTGTTTTTTGTTATGTTTTATGTGGCTTTCACATCTATTGAAGTAAGATGTATTTCGCCAATGACAACTTGACATTAGACACGCATGAAACACGCGGTAAAAACAACAAATTCTGACTAATCATACCCTCATGATTAGTCAGAATTTGTTGTTTTTACCGCGTGTTTCATTTTGCCATATGAAAATCATTTTCTTTTTTACTTTTAAATAGGTACCTCTTAAGATTCCGGTATACCGTAGTATATTGTACGTTTTGTATAAAATTTAAACGAGTCAGTTCTTTTATTGTAACCTACCTGAAAATAACTACAAACGTCAACTAAAACAATGTAACTTTTAGGCGGACTTGCGCGGACCGGAGTTAGCCCTTAACCCAGAGTTAAGCGTCTACTTTTGTATGTGGTTTCCCGCTTAACCTCGGGTTAAGACGTTAACTCTGGGCCACGCAAGTGGGCCTTAATGTAGTTAAAAAGACTTCTCAGTAATGCTGCAACGAACACTTACACGGCGCTGGTTAGCAGACGGATCCTGAATTTGAAAATTTTACTGCATCAATTTTAAAAGGAAAGATGAAAAAAAGGAAAACATACAGGAACATTAACTACTCTGAAAATCGAACGGTAAACGTTCCCCTTTAGATTAGTGTAGAAGCAGGCAACGCTTTGTGTGGCAACACTAGAACAACACTTCCTGTTAGATCGCTAAAAACGAAGACTAATTTTATTTTAGCATATTAATTACGCGTATTTTTTATTAAGCTTATTGACAAATTTATTGTTTATTTAATATGACATTTCAAAGGGATATAAATGTAATTATTGTTAAAGCAGAGGTTTATTCAGGAACGCAAATGACTGTTTACTGATCGATAGTTGCGAGCAGCCCTAAGCAACTCACCACCGCCATGTCGGTCATTTGCATATTTGCCGCGCTCCGGCCAGACGTCGGGGTCAGCCAGGGCGCACTTTCAACCACTACATCCAGTCCTACTCTTCTTCGGGGTGCAGAAAACCATCGAAAAGGAGCATAACAAGAAGGTAAATAAATAATTAAATATTTTTTTACAGGTTTAAGCCAGCGTGAGGGTATTTAATCGTACTTAAGTAGATGATGAAAAGATAAATTCATACTTAAGTAAATGCACCCCCTTGCAGGGAAAACGGGAATTTAAGATTATATTGACGGATTTTAATATCTTCTAAGAACATTATATTTTGCTGCGTTCGATGAATAAAAAAATTCCTTGTGCAAGGCTTTTGTAAATATTTATTATGTGAATATGTCTAATTTTTCTGTTTAGTAATATTTATATACATTCGTACCTTGTCTGTTTCAATTAAAATTGCCAAAGACCTCAAATATTCATCAAGCGTGTTTTTATTTAAAATAACTTTTAATTCATAGTTGTTTAATCTTAAACATGTGACAATCAATCATTGCTAAAAACCTCACTTGATCTTTAGAAGCACGTGATTATCGAGTAATAATAATAATGGTAAAATCATTCGTTTGGTTGTGTTTACAACTTTGCCAATTTCCATTGGCACAGACAATACTTTATACCATTTGATGTATTCCTACTAATATCACAAAAAGTGAGAAAGTAGATTTTGTAAGTTTGTATTCTTTTGTTTGTGAAGAGTAATCTCCGGAACCACAGCACCTATTAAAAAAATTACTCGACCATTTGAAAGGCAGATTATTCAACCAAATCGAGACGGGCCGGTGATTAATAATAATAATGTTCGCGTTCTTTGTTGTCTGGTGTTATCGACGTTTGCGAATTCAGGTTTTCGAGGGCTGCGCGCGCAGCTTCACCTGTGCGCGGAGTCTAGAAGGGTCCGCACCCTTCCTGACCATTTTGCTAATCAATAATAAGTGACGCCACGCCAGTCTCGTTCAGTCTCTTTATCGAACTTCCCGTGTGCTTGGTTAATATTGTACCCTTGACCTAGGGTAAGTGTGTAAAAACCTTGTTGCTAAGTATTAAGTGTATCGTGTGTGTGTCTGTGTGTCTAAGTGTTTTTTTTTAATTATTGAGATAGATCTTAGCTTATCTGGTTTCAAGAAAATTTCAATCGATTTTCTTGAATCCAGCCAACGCTTAAGAGATATCAGTGTTAAAGGAAAGGGTTTTAAGGGTCCATAGACATTTAATAGTTATACTGTCCTTTCCTAACATTTTCTTTTTATTTCCTATAGATACTGCTGGGTTGTGCAGTGCTCTCCCTACCTCGAGAAAGCAAAGGTAAGACACATTACCATACTAAAAATATTTTCCTGCGTTCTTTTTCGCGACAGGATTCGAAATCGGAATAGGTGATGTCCTAATAATTTCGGAGATTACCTACGACATCTGCGAGTGTAAGCGGCAAGGCGCGACGCATGTGCAATATGCAAATCAATGGTTGTGCCGCGTCGTGGCGTCACTCGCCTTTTGTTTCTTTAAACTGTAAGCAATTTCAGCTCTTTTTACATTTGTACCTTTTAGGTATACCTTGTACCGCTAGGTATTTATTCTAATTAGATGAACGGTTTTTATTTTACAAGCGATGTGTTTTTGTGTGATTTTTTTACGTGTTCGCCCGTGCGGTTTGTACTGCGTCTCGAAAGTATAATGGCAAATAACTTGTTATACTCGTCATTTAAGTGACAGTGCGAAGATTTATTAGTAAGTGCTAAAAGCGTGCAAATGTCGAAATGTCTCTGTGATAGTGCTGTGATGTTTTGTGGCGCGATTAACTAAGTTTAAGTGTTAAGTAAAATGTGCGATATTGTGATTAATTTATGATGTGAAGTGAACTTGTTGCTAAAGAATCTTCAGTAGATATACAGTGTTAAGTGATGTTTGTGTAAATTGTACGACAGCATATTTATCTGCGAGTGGAAAGTGCCGTAAATATTAATTTTAATTTATCGTGAGGTATGGTGTTCAATGTTATATTTAGAAAATAAATTATTTCAGTGAATTAAAGAAGATGACGAAATGACCACGGATTTCCGGTGGAAAATATGTTGTCGGATGATAATGCCAAGGGTAATGCAAGTCCCCAATGGCCGCGCAGATCGATATTTCCGCGCAGCGTGCAAGCTGCGTCGACCGGCGTCCAGTGACATGCTCAGTGCTGAGCGGAGTTCGTTTTCGTAATTAGGATATAAATTATTAGTAGATGTAACAAACGTTTTTTATTAATGCATAAAATGTTTAAATGATAATTATACAAAACTTGTGTTTTTTTTTCAATTTACCCGTTGAGTTGTGTACATACAATTATAGGACGTCCGCTTCGTACCAACTCGTACTATCAGTTTCCCGCTGCGCCCACGTACTTTAACTCATTGGGGGATGAATTCCCTAAAATCCCTTCTTATTACTCCCCTCACTTAATGTTTTATTATAAGAAGCAAATGCAATTTCTGTACTTTTTGTCTAACCGCAATACAAAGTTTGTTTCGATAGTTGTTTTTAAAACAGCATTATTGTTAAAGAGACTTTTTTTTCTGTAATAATTATGTTGATGACTTTCTAGTACGTGGAAGTTTTATATTTTATTTTGGGAGTAGAGTTTTTGAAATAAAGTGGAAGGGGGAATCATTCATAAAAGCACTATTTCAGTTACGTATCTTTTTCGCTTCGTACATTTTTTAATATTTCAAATTCTTGCAATGAGGCCTGGTACAACCACTAAATAACGGTAGCATGATATATCTATCACAGCAATTGTACCTAGCCGAATGTTGGCCCGGTAGCTTCAGTTATTTCGGAGAAAATGGTTTTGCTTGATATACAGACGGGCAACAAAAATCTTACAAGGGTTTCGTTTTTGAGTTGTTATTACGGAACCCTAAAAATGAAGAACGGGGTTATAAGAGCACAATTGCAGTACGCTTATTTTTTGGATAATACCGTCTAACGCCACGTATATACGGTATATTTGCCAATATTTAGAATAATACACATTTTTTGGCAGAATTAGGTAATCATAAAAATCCGACATAAAAGTCCTATTAATATTATACTCGTAAATGCGAAAGTCTGTGTGCGTGTTACCCCTTCACGCTCCAACGACTTGACGGATTTAGATGAAATTAAAAATGGAGATAGCTTATACTTAACACATAGACTAATTTTATTCCGGAAACTTTCGAAAGTTCCCGAATCAAGAACGATAATCGAAACTTACGCGGACGAAGTCGCGGGCAGAAGAAGGCAGGGCAGAGAATATACTTAAATATAAAGGGATTTCGACACTTAAACATTTTGAATAATTTTAAATACATTTACATACATTAACTACATGTTATAAAGGCCTTTAGAAGTAATCCTTGTAAAATACATTTTCATCACAATGATATAAGATTTGGCCGCATTTAGTGTGAGCGTTAAAATTTCTTTCTACTCTTTTGTTACGGGAACCTAAAATTGTTTTCATGAGGTACTTTTCATGACTGTCTGACTATATCACAGGAGTTTTTCTCCGCAACTATACAAAAAGCGGTCAACTTGAAATTTAACATAGTTTTATAACTTTTTAAACCGCATTGATAAAACTAACTTTATTAGGTATTACGAGTACAAAAGAGATTCTACACGTTTTTATTTTTTTTGGTAACGGTTTAGAGCCAAATAACATCCAAATAATACCGCCCCTCCCCCTTATCTCCGAATTGAGCTAAATAATTGCTCTAAAACAGTATTTTTTACATAAATAATACGATTATTTTTAATAAACCTGCCGAAGTGGACTGTTTGAACAATATTAAATTTAGGTAAGTGAAGGAAACCTAATTGACTTTATTTAAATGTACTCTTTCCTCGAATCTTATCTTAGCTTTTCATCTTAAAAACGGAACATTCGGTTCGCAAGTTATACTCTCACATTACCGATTTTTAGAGTAGTTATGGGATCGTTTTCTAAGTTTTTGAGGATGCCGACTTCGTAATAGAATTCATCTCAGATTACTCTTATATTTAGGTTTCTTGAGCGATATTAATTATGTAGATTAAACCATTAAAGGACTGATATTATTTGCTCGTGTTTTTATGGACACTTACCAACGTATTTTGAAATTAGAAAGAAAAGCAGATTATGAACCTCGCATTGTAGTTTTTAGCCATTAGCAGAATTAGTTTATTTATTTTCTCAGTAAAACATGAAAAAAAAGTATGCTTTAAGCATCAATAAGCATCATTTATTCAGATTATTAAAAAAAAAGTTTCTGTTGTGAATTATATATAAACTTTGTTCTGCTGAAAAAATTAATAGGTCACACCCAGGGCTACCAAAAACACCCTCATGTATGTTCAGCGACTTTTAGTACTTTCGGAGATATATGTAGGTAATGCTATTAGGTCGCGGCCGCGGGGCCGCCCCGGCGCCGCTGGAGCGACATCGCGAGCATCGCGGCGGCGGCCGGCGCCGCGGGGACGCGGAGGGCTGAGGAGAGAGATCACTGGAAGAGGATGGAGGAGGCCTTTGCCTGCAAAATGGCTCACTAGCTTTAAATATAAATAAATAATAATAATAATGATAATATTATAATAGTACCTAATTAAAATTAAAATAGAAAATAACATCATATATCAAAAATAAATAAATACAAAACTGTGATAACATATTTAGAATTATTATAAATCTAATCTAATCTAATTACGTCAAATATTTTTATTGCGAATGAATTGATTTGCGAAGACAAATTTCAAATTTTATGTTATTGAAATATATTGAAACTTAATTCTAATTAAGTTTGTCAAAGAATGATATTTTTAGAATCTAATTTTAAACAACGTTATTTATTATGTAATAAGTTAAACGCATGTAGGTGGTTATGCTAGTAAATAAAGGCTATTTTATTTTATTTTATTTTTAATGTAATGCTATTAGGTAATTTTAGTTGGAATTTTGGTAATGATTCCTTATGTCCCTGTTACGAGAAACTCATTATGTTGATGTATCATTTCAATATATTTTTAGTGGTTGCCTACACGGATTACTTACATTATGAACTTAGAATGTTTTTAAAGCTACCCACTGCCAGCTTTTTTTTAATGACAACGTTTTGTGTAATCACACAAAGTTTGTCCTTCCATACTAGATGAAAAACAAACATGGGATTCACTTAGTATGGAGAAAGTAACTTTGTGTGATTACATGAATTGGTGTGACATACGGAAAAATTACAAAAAATCCGATTATATGTTCAATATTTCCGAAAGTACCTACTAAAAATCGCTGACATTTCATGGGGGTTTTTGGTAGCCCTGGGTGTGATCTATTTCAATTTTTTCATTTGGTCTACTAGTGAGCCGACACTCTGTATATGCAACACATACACCTTTAAACTAAATAAACACTGTAAAAAAACACATTTCTAGGTATTGTTATGTCATATTGAACCAGTTCGATTATCGTTTTTTTTTTTTTATGGCGTCGAGTAGACAAACGAGTACACAGGCCACCTGATGGTAAGTGGAAACTGTGACCCATAGACATTTGCAATCACAAGACTGCAATGCAATCCTAAGACTGCAAATGCGTTGCCAACCCTGAGGCTAAGATGGAATGCCTCTATGCTAGTCATTTCACCGGCTGTCTTATCCCTAAACCGGAACACAACAATGCGAACACTGCTGTTTGGCGGTAGGTTAATGGATAAGATGGTGGTAGCGATCCGGACGGACCCTGCACAAAACAGATAGTACAGAAGTCAATCACATGTAGGTATGTACTTCACTTTTCATATCTACGCTTGGTGGTCGCTCTAGGGTCATCAACTATAGCTTATGCACTAAAGTCTATCGTGGTAGTGGCACTCGTATCTAGTTGTTTGATTTATTGTTGATAATGAAACGGGAAGAATGGAAATATAAATGAATAATAACTAAAATATTTTAATTTTGATGTGATAGGTTTGCAACCTGTCACTAATACACTGGTAAACATCTTCGCTTAAGTGTGCAAAATGTGGTTACAGAATTATCAAAAGTTTTTATAGTTGTTGGAAATTCTGTAGCTCTGCCTACCCCACTCTGGGAATAAAGGCGTGAGTTTATGTATGTGTATGTGATGTCATTGTTATATTACAAATTTACCACAGAATATCGAAAATCCCTCATAACTTCCCCTTCCCCCTTCGAAAAACCCTTAATGTTTAGATGCTCCATTATTTACAAATTATAAGAGCAGAAATGTTGATCAGATGTTTTACTTTCGGAAACATAAACCTAGCCTGAACGTTTCCAATACAATGATTCTATAGAACTTCGCTTTTTGTAATAAATATATTTTTTTGTATCGGACATATGTATACTCTGTTAGGCACCTTCACAAGTGTAGGTACCAGCGTTTCCCGAGAGAAAACCGCTGTCCAGAACATAGACATTATTAAATTAATTTATTATATTAGCGTTATAGACGAACAGACTTCAATTTCTCACGTCACCAAAACAGGCATGTCTTTAACGTCGTATGTCGGTCATTTTATTCAATTTAAACTGATTCTTCGAGGAACGACATAAATACTGAATTACGCTGTCGCCAGTGTGACGCTATGTGACTCTACGAGCTCTCAAAACGGTTTCAACGGATTTTTCTTTCGCTATCTCTTTCGCACTCGCATTCATGCCGTAAGCGATTGCGCTCTCGCTTGCACAGACGCTAGTATATTCATGTCTATGGTTGATAAGAACCGCCGCCTGAAATTCAACAGTCCATGTCAACAGTCTTTTTAGGGTTCCGTAGTAAAACTAGGAAGCCTTTTAGTTTTGCCATAATAAAGCTGTAATTTGGCAATGTACCTCCCCTACCTGGGCGGAATGACCGGGAGATCGATCGACCGCCCGCTGGATCCGGCCGGGCGTCCCCACTCATCATCATCCCCTGCACGGAACGTGGAGACGTTTTAATTTCTCGTGTACCTCCATAGTGTGGTTGTTAGATAGGTCTTTCAAAAATATTGCGGGCTTGTCATATCAGTTTTTCGATTAGGTAAGGGATCCGTTCATGAAATATTAAACTTTAAAGGGCTAATTTTTATTAGAGTCCAAAATCTTAAATGAAAGCACAAATTATGAATTTAATAGGAAAACTATCACAACTAAGTAGACTTCATTGGTTCTCGAGTTACAAACGGTTTAAATGTTTATACCTACCGAAAAGTTATTTGCGGTGTTGGTAAACTGACCGCGACCTATGTCGATGTATGGGCATATCAGTTTTCCAATGGCCGAGTTAAGTTTGTTACGAGGTCTAATTTGTTTGTAGTAACGGCTTCGGAACCCTACACTGAGCATGTTCCGACATGCTCTTGCCAGGTTTTTTATGTTTACCTACTTGTACAACTAGTGCCTCGGCTTGGCTTCGTCTGGGTGATATCTCTCTACACATAAATCTTTGGGAAGACAAATTTTCTACATTATTGCAGTTTATAAGAACTAAGCACACAAATCGCCTAACAGAAATGGAGACTTTGTTATCCATTTTTAGGGTTCCGTAGTCAAACTAGGAACCCTTTATAGTTTCGCCATGTCCGTCCGTCCGTCCGTCCCCGGCCTAGCTCAGAGACTCATAGTACTAGAAAGCTGTAATTTGGCATGAATATACATATTAGTCACGCCAACAAAGTGGTAAAGAAAATTTTGAAAAATGTTTTTTTTTAATGCACCTCCCCTACACGTAACGTGGGGATGCCTTTTTTTTTTCTTGCCTACCCCATAGTGTGGGGTGTCGTTGGATAGGTCTTTCAAAAATATTGCAGGTTTATAAAAACAATTTTTCGATTAAGGGATCCGTTTATGAAATATTAAACTTTAAA
This sequence comes from Acleris laterana, assembly GCA_963966035.1. Classification (NCBI taxonomy): domain Eukaryota; kingdom Metazoa; phylum Arthropoda; class Insecta; order Lepidoptera; family Tortricidae; genus Acleris; species Acleris laterana. The sequence continues at coordinate 75,232,500 of OZ014438.1, read as the reverse complement.
GCGCTATTTTTTGTTAGAGTCAAGTGTCCCCCCCCTACAGCCAAAACTACAAATACTAAAAATTTGAAAAATATCTTCAACGAAAGCGCATATAACGAATTTTAAAGGAAAACTATCACGGCTAAGTAGACATGATTAGTTCCTGAGATACAGGCGACTAAAGTGTTTATACCTATCAAAATCGCCTATGATAACTTTGATAGAAAAAATTGTTAACGGGGCGTGCAGGACGCGCGGGGGGAGTCAAACTGTCCAAGCAACAAATCGAGCGACAGCCGCGCTCATAAGCGCGAGCGCCTAGATGCTGTTTGGACGTGCCCCGGAATGCTACCTACAAGTTTGCGATTTGCGATCTGAAAGTTTACAAATTTTCGATTAGATTATTGATTTGAGTTGAGTACCTATCGTTTGGAAAACTTAAAATTCTATTTACTGAACCTTGTTTTTTTTTCAATTTCTATTAATTACTATATAAAAGATTTAACTTTTATTGTAATTTAAAGTCGGTTTGAAGCAGTTTAGATACCTAACTACCTACATAGGTATACTGATCTCACACTTAAAAGCTTGGCTCTTGTTTGAGATATTATATACGAATTTATAAGAAAAAGAATCATTACTAAGTAGACTTAATTAGTTCCTGAGATACAGGCGACTAACGGGTTTATACCTACTAAAAATCATCTAAGACAGCGCCAAATAACTTTAAATAGAAAATTGGTTCATACATGTTGATTTTTGAGATAGTTTTTTGTGTTTGTCGTTACGGCTTCGGAACCCTATACTGAGCATGGTCCGACATGCTCTTGCCCGGTTTTTATTTTTTTTATTTTTTAAGGTAATATATTACCTTCTTTATCTTAAGCGGTTTGGGCTGGGCATTGATGAGTCAGTCAGTCAGGTCAGGACATCTCCTTTAATATATATTGATGAAAGTTATCTGCCCTCAATACTCGTCCCTGTTATTCGAGCGCAAATAAATTTATTTTTCGATAACATGGGGAAGTCTTACCCAATCTTCAATGTTGGATACACTAGCATCTGAAATACGCGGACTTTATGGGATTTTTACAAAACCTACAAGATCGCCATATACAACTATTGTGACACACACGCATCATTTCCTTAACTTTATTGCCATACGTATGTTTTACCATTCGCCTCAAGACAAAAGATTCTTGACAGACTATTTTATATTATAATAGAGTCCTGCCCTAGCTTCGCTCCGGTTTGAATAAATCAAAAAAAGAGCCTACGTATGCACAGATATCTTGAGTGTATACCTGGGTATGTATATATGGGTAGTACATATTGTAAATTATATTGTACACAGGTTTCAACCACCTCTCCACTTCGGTCATCATGGCAAAAGAGACTATCCCCAAAGAACACCTGCGTATATTGAAATTAACGGGTAAGCGTTATATAAGTACTTAAATATTGGCAAACACGAATTGTTTTGTTAGCACACATGATGAATACGATAGCGTACTACTATAGCCCCAGAATAACCTAACCTGACAAAGACAAGCATATAAAATAAATTGCCGAAATAACATAAACGCGTAATTTAAATGTTATAATTTAATAGTACATTGTTCGTTCAACATGGGACCCTAACACAAGCCATATTGACACGAGATGTTTGAATGTGAGGATAAAAACGATTGCATTGAATCTCACAAAGTTTCTTACAATATTGTTCCACGGTTTTTTTTTTGTTGTGCGCTTTAAATGCTTGCATGTTTAGCCAACAGATTGAAACTTGAAAAATAGTTTATAACTAATTAGACCATGTATAATAAAATGAATTATCCTTAATATAATTAAATAGATTCATGTTCGTATTCGTAATCTTTAATCGTGTTTCACGAAATGAAATCGTTATTTTTTATATTTTTGCGCGGTGGTCATTTTGATGTTTTTTTCCACGATCCAAAAATGGTCCATACACAACCACTGAAAATAGCGATAATCCTCCATTCACAATCACCGTGATTGACTGTTTAGGAGTTTGCAAAATAAATAAAAAAAAAAAATACTTTAGTCCGTAGACATTAATTAAGAGTTTTAGTCCCGATGTGCAGAGACTAAAGTAACATTTCAAGAGCATGAGAAGTGATTTTTTTATTCAAATTTAATTTATTACTTTTAAATTTGTGATTTTATTTAATTCTTTATATCAGTTTAATACTAAATTATACTTATTGACGACGCCAATTTGTCACCGACAATGCTCTTTTTTTCAAGAAAATTATGGGACTGTGTTTAATATTCACAAGAAACAAATTGTGTTAAATTTTCTGATATTGTTGGAGAAAACCTATTTAACCTCCTGGGGCCTAGTGTCATATATAAATAACAATAGAAAAAAATATTTTGAACTTTAATTGATTGACACAAGATTCATAGTTTGAATTAACTTAATTAACTCTACTCGTCCCGCAACTGGCATTTTCCCGGTCTCTGCAGTAATGTACTATTACGTATTAGTTGTGGCAGGACTGCCTCAATAAAATTGACTGCTGATATCATAATATATGAAGGCCAAGTTCTGATATTGTCTTTTTTTGCAGCTTTCTTTCATAAATACGTCGGATGCTCACTCGAAACTTTCCTCCTTGAAGAAGGTACGAAAACAATCGTAATGATCATCGTAAAATTACTTATTTGCTCTTAAAACATTTGTTAATTCACTGTCAGTCTGTTTGTTGGCCATCAATTTACTGTTCTATTTTGTTACAGGATTTCCACCCATAGATGAGCTAAATTTAAAGGCACTGAAGAAACTAGTAATGTTCCTTGAAATTTTAGCGATCGTATTACCGGAAACGAAATGAGTTTAGAGCAAGTCAACGAATTAATACTTTTCCTTAACTTTTTATTGACCATACGTTAGGCAAAAAAAAACTAGAGCATTATTTATTTTAATCTAAACTCTATTACACAATCTTCGACCTTCAGTTAAATATTGTATCTACACTGTCCACGGACTTTCAATTATATTTTCATTAAAAGTTTGATGCTTAGTTTTGCGGGCCAGTGTACTTTATGCAACAACCTACCACTGCTCAGCGGGAACGACAACATCTAACCATGATATAATGTGGTCCATTCGTTGCGGCTTCAGCCAACAACAAGAAAACGGTGACATTCGAAAGAACATCACAAATGAAGAATCAGGCATGCACAGTTAAAAGCCGTCACAGTTTTAGATAACCTTTATTAACATGTAAAGTAGAAATTTGGAAATGTAACCTTGCCACGAGAAAGTACGATTCATCACAACAGTCAACGTCACACCGTGTTAATGTCAATTTCATTGAAATCACCAAAGTACCTGAAACGAAGAAATATGGAGGTGAACATTGGCAATCCAGCTGCTACAAAAACTAATTTCATTTTGCTTCGATATACTTAACCCAATGAAAGGTCTTTAACGAAACAGAAGCAATGATTTTGAAATGCCATCGATGTTTACCATCTTATTCCGTTGTTTGTTTTCCATTAATCAGTTGAAATCAAGAACCCGGACAGAATTCTGCGGCGAAAGAAGCTCCACCTAGTGATGAGTCAACACTAATATGAAAAGGACAGGATTTTTTTCAATTTAAAAATAATATCCCACGTAATACCTACACTAAGGAAGTACTTCGTTGCATAAATACAAAAGCGACACAAACCAAAATGTGTTTGTGTTGCATTTAAAATCGAATTGCTATTTATTTTAAGTTTTAAATCAAACTATATTTGCTTTTGATTTGTGGCGCTTTTGTATTTAAGCAGCGACTTAATGTTGTTTTTTTATTATTTGGATAAACGCTGCAAAGGATGCTACCAGGTACGTGTACTCTTTGAAATAAAATATTTTTATTTTAATTAGCGGTGGCAATAGATCTTACTACTTTGACTAAAAGCTCAGTCAACACTGTCTAAAGCAGTATTTAATTATTAATAGTTCAATAACAGCCACTTTTTACTATACAACTTTTTACATTATCAGCTCCAACTCTCATCCCGTGGCCACATGAAACTAATAAATGATAACAATGTGCCTTTGACATTCAATATAAAATAAAGATTATTTTCTATTGGTACGAGAATTGGGTTGGAGCAGGTAATGTTTCTCCTGGGTCACATGAAAAAAACAATCATATCGGGTGAGGTTTGTGACTTTTGCTACCTTTATGTTGATTTTTAATATTTTATGTATTACTAGCGACCCGCCCTCGCATCGCTTCGGTTTATTTGAGTTTTCTATAACACACGTACATAAAACAACAATTTATTATACATAAAAACCTTCCTCTTTAATCATTCTATCTACTAAAAAAAACCGCATCAAAATCCGTTGCGTAGTTTTAAAGATCTAAGCATACATAGGGACAGACAGCGGGAAGCGACTTTGTTTTATACTATGTAGTGACTAAAGTAAACAACGGAAAATAATTCTTTCCCAACTTCAAAAGGTCGAGGTGTTCCGGAAATATTTCCAAAACATTTCAACCAGCATCGACTTCTAAGGACCTACCGGTGGTGTTTGAAAGCAGTTTCTGAAACTTGTAGATGCTTTTGACAGCTATTTCAGCATTATGAAAGGTCTCTTACACGACTTTTGTCAATTATTCTTCATGTTTTATTTATTATTTACCTTTAACCTTCATTACCATCATATTTGTAATGTTATCTTCGCGTCCGTGGTCATTTTGCTACGAAAGTTTAACGGCAAAAATCAAGTGGATCCAATAATGTATCCAATTGGTAGGAGATTCGTGAGATGCCAGTCATTCAATATTTTTCAAGGAACAAAACCTTCCTTAATCACTTGTAGCTGGATGAAGTGACATGTCTGGTGATTTCGTTAAGCTTATCTCCGTTACTTTGTCTTGCTTCTTTGCTTTAACGTATTCAACGGCAGACTGCTCTCCGTACAAATTGGAGGAAATTTCGAGTCCAGGTAGGGATGCCATGTGTCTGGATTTTAGGACAGTTTTCAGGGTTGCGGTCGGACATTATGATCACTAAAAGTATAAAATATAAATTAAATATTTATACAAAAAAAAAACTGCATTCAAAACACCTATATAATAACTTCTTTTGATGGCAATGGATCAGTGGCAGTCAGCAATGGCACTGAAGCTAGTTTTTGGGTAAAGTTCAAGAAGTTATTTTAAACGAGTTTGATTGCAGTTTTTTTTGCTTTTTTTCATAATTTAATTTATATTTTATACTTTTTAATGATCATTGTATGCTGTTATGCAGTCCAACTTCTCAATGAATAAGAAACTATTGAACGTTATCGGTCCTCAGTTGATGGAATAATCAGTAAACAAATATTAAAAAAAACGGTCGAATTCAGGACCTCCTGTTATTGAAGTCGATTGCAGATACAAATTAAAACGGACTCGGGTTTTTAATGGCAATGTTTTAGGGTGTACGTATGTATCCATATTGTTTCTTTGCGGTAGGCTATTACACCTTTACAGGAAAGAGAGAGGTGTCATTGGATTGGTATTATTAAAAAGTTTATTAAAAAGTTTTTTTTTGTCATATACCTATTTATCTACATATGTATACACGGTGATTTGTTATCAGTTATCAGGAGATGAAAATTATTAATAAGCAACAAAAATGGAATTTAATGGTTGATATCTCAAACAATTAACTCACTGTTTAATTTATTTAAGTTAATGATATTGTTAAAACCAATCACCACTGGATACATGGACATCCTACATTAATTATTGAGTGAAGTAGATACGTCAAGTGCCATCGCTTTGGCCAAAAATTTTACAGATATTAAGCCAATGAACTTATCACCTTATCAGTTAGGTGTAGTGTGTAACTTATAGACTACACAATTAGTAGGGTGACAATTAATTTCAATTAAAAGTTAGTTTCAAAATATATTTTTTACATAAAAAAAATAAGTTTTGTTTAATGTAACTGCGACTTAAACGAGATCGCCATTAATAACTGAATTAGAAAAATTGGTTCCTGATCACCAAAAAAAAATCACCGTGTATATCATTATATAAGGAGTCTAACGTCCAACCCGAAAGGTTAAAAAACATATTTGACTTTTTGAGAACGTCTTGATACTGCGAAGGTATTTCTTAAAATTGAACCCTTAAAATAGGAGGTGGAAGTGTGTAATGAAGTCATCCATTTTTGAAGCTAAGATTGTGGGAATTGGTATTCGGGATGCCTTAAAATAAAAAAAACTTTCATGAGTTTTGGAAAAAACTAACCCAACAATGGGTAAAATGGAGAATAAGAGCTTGTTTGGGAGTTTGGACTTTTTTTTATGAATTCATAGAATTTAGTATATTGACTACTTACTAATTAAAAACTAAAAATACCACTTTTGTTATTTTAAGAAAAACAACCCCTAATAGGGTAAATAAAGGGTAAAACTAGTAGTAGGGAGTTTGATGCTTTTTACGTAAGGTACACCCGAACTTGGTATTTTAATATCTAGAGAATTAATTAAATTTATTTTATACTCACCAGTCTTGGTGTTTTTTGGAAAATTAATCTCTCAATATGAAAACGGGGTGAAAGTCTGTATAGGACTACCTTTTTGAAGTATTCTAAAAGGCTGTATTTAAATATATATTTGGTGTATTTGGCAAATATTGGCCTAAATAGGTAAAATGGGGTGGAAGTCACTATTGGAGAGGATGAGGACTCTATAATTTGTAAGTTAAAAGGCTGCTTACGAGTATAAACCCAACTTAATTATTTTGGCGTATTAAAAAAATATTCCCTTAAATGGGCGGAATAGGGTTAAAGTCAGTATATGACTATCTTTTTTGAAATAACCCTAAATACTGCTTACGGGTAAGTATAAACAAAACATGATTATCTTGGCATATTTGGAAAACATTCCCCTAAAGTTGTAAAATTGGTTGGAAGTCTGTAAAGGATTTAGGAAGTACCCTAAATGGCTAAAATGGGGGTAAATGTTTAGGAGTATTTTTTTTTAAGTCAGAAACATGAATGTTAGTGTTAAGACTCAAAAATAATAAAAACTACCTTCTTTGTGTCTTTAATGGGAGTTTGTAAAAAAAAAAAAAAAAGTTAAAAACCTTTAACTTCGTGTCTATGCGATAATAAAGAAACAAAAAACACTTCAATCAACGCATACGGAAAAAATTTCGTGATACAGATATATGCATTTGAAGTAGGAAAAAAAACAAAAAAAAACTACTGAGATAAGTATGAGGCTTAAAATTTCATAAGTATGGGAATTTTGTAATTTTTTACATTAGTTTGAAAACTGTTTTTAAATTGCTAATTGCAAATAATAAATACGACATTCAGCGTTAAATGAATAACTTCTAAGTGTATAAGTTTTACGATGGAAATTTTTGTATGAGAGAATAGTTAAGTATGTAGACTTTATAATGTACTATAAAAAAAACTTATTATGCGTTTTCTAAAAATCTACACCGAAGAGGGTACAATAGGAGAAGAAAGGTTATTTGGCAATTTTTAATGCAAGGCAAGTGAAAATCGATATCCAGACATACTTACAAGTAGAGAGAGAGAGAAAATAATAGCCAGTCTTGGGAGTCTACATGAAAATTGACTGGTTGATTGAATTGAGAGAAATACACATTGACGGAATTTATGTTTACGTTGATAATAAACAAGTAGGTAAATAAAATGCGTTTTTTTAGGCACACCTTAAGAGGGTGAAAAATCGAAGCGCAAATGTCGAATTTTATTATACTTTAATTAGGTGCATACGCTTTAAATGTAAGGATTGTAGAAATTAGAACAAATTATGTGACAAAAATCATAACACACTCGTACTAAAGTACTTATCCGTGCGATTACATAAACTTTATTATACCTAGTCTGGTCATAAGTTCTGTGACTTTTATTTTAAAAAACAAATCAAAGGAGTTTTTCATATTTTTTTATAAATAATGGTAAAACAATATCAATACTTAATAAAAATAAAAATTATGTGTTCTAAACCATTGCAATTATTTGATGTACGAGCTTGAAGTATTCCCATTTCGGACGAGAAAATCATAGTTCAATTTATGCACGACGATGATACTGATAACGGCCACAACTTTTGTAAGAGTTCTTGTAGAGAGTTCAAATTTGCGTGACATATTGATCACACCTTTACCTTTAAATTCTTATACAAAATGTATTTCAAGCAACTATAGACCCGTTTGTAACCGGTCAATCTTGATGTCTTATTAAATCGACTTTACAATTTCACATGAATTTGCAGCAAATCCAAAAACACACCAAATTTCTTGCTTCGTAAGTTGGAATTGAGTCTTGTTGAGAAATATAAGCTTGGTCTCTAAATATACACAGAGATAGGAAGTTTTATAATATTAAACAATATAGTTCTTTGGTAAACATATTCGCGTTTTTAAACGTTTTCAAAAAGTGAAATTAACGGAAAAGTCATGCGTAATTTAATCGATGCCGGCTGTGAATGTTAAAAGATCGAATGATTATTTGTTCTTCAAAATGTACATTAAATAAGCTTTTTATTCTTATAGTAGGTACGTATTTGAATAAAAAAATAAACATTTAGTTTTGTTTTGACGACGCGCTGGTCTAGTTGGTAGTGACCCTGCCTACGAAGCTAGCGGTTCTGGGTTCAAATCTCGGTAAGGGCAGATATTTGTGTGATAAGCGCGAATGTTTGTTCCTGAGTCATGGATGTTTTCTATGTATTTAAGTATATATTTCTCTATATAAGTATTTATATCGTTGTTTAGTACCCATAGAACAAGCCTAGAGCTTAGTTTGGGACTAGTCAATTTGTGACATTGTCCCCCTAATATTTATTTATATTTATTTTTATTTGACTCAACCTTAGTAACAGAACTTATGGCTGGACTAGTTATAGTTATATATATGTACACCTATAATCGATCAAGAAAGTCCATCACTTGATCTCAACTTTAGTTCACAACAATTGTAACCTGAATTGTATTTCATAACGACTATTTTTCTTGTGATTAATTTAATATACCTATTGCCCACACCATTTCTTTTCAAAGCTATCTGTATTAAAAAGAAAAAAAAAATCTAATGGCCGGTTGCTATATTCAAACCGCGGACAGATAGGCTTACTAAGGATTAAAATTTGACACATTTTGTATGGGTAAATATCAAATTTTAACCCGAAGTAAGCCTTATCTATCCACGGTTTGAATATAGGAACCCGACATAAGTATGTACCGTTAGCCAAGCGCCGGGTTGCCGTCAGCGCGAAAATTTCATGAGTAATTATACTAAAAATAATGTCATTTATAATTATTATCTGTTAATGACAGTAATTTTGAGGTGGCTGCTGATATGATATACTTTATATGACATTTTTAACAATGTATGACAGTTTAAAAACCATTTCGAGGGATTTGTTTCCGGAATCAATCTCTGCAGTCAGATAATAAAATAATAAAATATTAAAATTAATAATGATATTCATTTAACCGCTAAATTCAGTCCAAATTAAGCTATAGCAACCATTTTTTGATATACAAAAGATAATAAAGAAACCTGTTTTCACTACAGCCGTTGTACAATTAAGATAGCTAGCCAACACCTAGTCGTTGGTTCAAAGACTACTATTCCATACTGAGGGGTAGCTCTGCTCTTTTTCCAGTTCCTAATACGTTTAGAAAGAGCACAGAAGGGGATTATCGGATGGACTGTGCAAGATTTGGCATAGAAACGTGTTTTATTAGATGGAACAGCAAGGGAAACATTGGCGCTGGAACGCAGACGATGACCGCTGCCGCAGGCCAAATAGCTAAACCTTTCGGAAAGATAGGGAGGGGAAGAAGAAAAGAAGAGAAGAAAGTACATGTAAATCACGGCGGATAAGAATAAGGAAGGCATTTCAGCTGCGAACGGAACATCGACGCGTGATCGAACTTTAATACAACTATGTTAACTAACATGCGTGGTTGTCGTGTACAATTTATTTTTCTTTACAAATTTATGACAATTATTATGATTAAATTAATATACTTATAAATGACATCATTTCCCATTTAAGTTGTCTGTGATAAATAATAATTACTTGTCTGGTGAGATTTTCCTAGAGGTTCAAACTTCATTTAAAGTGATTGCGTTCAGCAAATCTACTTTACAAACAAGGTTCATGCAGGAAATGTCGTTATAATTAAAGTCTAGGACCTAGGTCAAATGCCGCAGTATATTGCCAGCTGGGCTGCCACCGAGAAATTGGACTACGTAACAGCATATTATTATCATTAAAAAGTATAAAATATAAATTAAATGTTTGCGAAAACTAAAAACCGCAAATAATGATAATTTCTGAATACAAATGCTGGTCTTAATATTGAAAATACTAAAATCGCTATGTTTATGCCTACAATATTTGAAGAATTCCCTCAATTCCTTACGGAATGCCTCATTAGATACTGACTTGGTGATAACGGGACTATTTCGGAAATGTAATGAAATGAGAATTTTCAAAATATATCCACCTCTAACAAACATAAAAAAATATGCAGTCGAATTGAGAACCTCTTGCTTTTAAAGAAGGTTCAAAATAAAATAAAACTGCTGTTTTTTTAGGTGTATCCCATTTACACTCATAGTATCTAACGAACCCCCTTTTTTAAGTTTCCGTAGTCAACAACCCTTATTGTTCCGCCATGTCCGTCTGAAATTTGTCCAATAAATCTTTTTTTTTTGGGTACCACTTCCCATACAAGTAAAGCAAAGGTATTAAAAAAACATGACATCGAGTGAGTTAGACATTGAATTTGGATAGCTCTTACATAAACATGTCCATTTCTGGATTCTAGGGACCGTTTAAGAAATATTGAACCCGAAAGGTGTATATTAAGTGTGTTGAATGAAAACACATAATTATATCAAAACTAAAAGAAAAACTATTACGACTAAGTACTTAGGCTTGATTGTTTCCTGGGATACAGGCTGTTAAAGTGTTGACATCTACCAAAAAACGTCTAAGACAGCACCAAATAACTTTAAATAGAAAATTAATTTATCCATCTTGTTTTTAGAGATAGTTTTTTGTGTTTGTAACGGCCTCGCAACCCTACACTGAACATGGTCACACATAATGACGGTTTTATTCTGTTAATTTTGATCTGAGATAGGGAAAGTACCGCTCTCCGGAAAGTACCGAGGGAATTACCTATACTCTTTTCTATCTCTTTCAATTGTACAAAGGTTTATATGGGAGACGTGATTGTAACCCTACAATGCATGACTTGTTTTATTTCTGTGAAAAAATTATATGTGCTTTTATTTAGGGTTTAGTTCAGAGAAAAAATAATGAAAAAATATACTTGAAGTAGGTAATATTTCAGGAGAAATTAACTTTTTTTAATTCGATCCATATGAGGCACACCATGCTATTAGGTGTCGGTTACACACTGATATTTAATTATGAAATAGATTTTTAATTTAAACTTCAGGAGACTCTTAAATTAAGGAAATAGTATTAGTTTCCATTATGTAAACCATTTTTTTTTAACTATTTCTCGCATGATATGTAAATAAACCGTTTTATGGCACACCATAATATGGTTTGGGTTACACTAACGTATTATTATGGATCAATTTCTTAATTTATACTTCATTAGGCTCTTAACTTTTAGAAATAATTGTTGTATTTGTATAAACAAATTTCTCTTAGTATTTTCACATTATGTAAACATAAACTATTTCATGTTCTTATGAAAAATCAGTAAAATTACTGCATGCAGTGACATATATGGAACATTTGGACACGCAGTCGATGCATGGTGTGACAGTCCTGGAACGTTTGGAAAAAGCTATAATATAGGCATATTAGATTATCATTGACAGTATATAATATTTACAGCATACTTACGCACAGATTTTCACACATAAAAATATTTTTTTCTTGATTTTATTTTTATTTTTTTATTATTGCAATGTGTAAATGAAATAAATCAATTTTTCGCGGAGAACAGCAACATTTGTATAAATCCCTTGGTAATTTCAAGTATAATGCCGTCTAGCTGATTGTTACTGTTACACTTGTCTTATATAGTGCCCTCTAGGTTTGCTTTTATACAAAAAAGATGTCACTGCATTTACATTATTTTTAACTACTAACGATTAAACTGGTTGTGACATATCTGTCAAGTACCGAATTTGGCATAAACTTACAGTTTTTGTTGGATTAGGTTACACTCATCATCGTCACATTATAACACGATATGAGACAGTTTCTGACGAGTTAGAACCAGAATAATACAAAATGTGTATGGAGCGTAAATGAAAAATCGGAACAGATGGAACTTATAAATGTGCTGGGTTTACAGGGTTCAATTTTTTTATATACGCCGCATAAGAAATGATTATTTTCTGGTTCTAACTGTCTCCAGTGTCGTTTTATAATGTCATAATTTTCAGTTCATGTTTCAATTTAATTGGATTACACACATCTTCACATTATAAAATTACACTGATATAATTAGAACCAGAATCTGATGTGTAATAATCTAAATTTGATGAGTAATAATCTAAAACAGATATCTCTAAAAGTGCACATTTACTTTAGATATGTGCTGCACGCAATTTAAAAAAAAATTATAATTATTTATAATTGTATCCGTTTCATTTTATAATGTACCTAATAATGGCGAGTGTAAGTAAAAATTATAATATGGCGGTCTGTGTAAATTCACTTTTTTTATTGATTCGGTTCCACACTTAAGTACTTTTACACTATAAAATGACAAACCATTTGGTCCAGAATCTAACGAGAAATTATTTTAAAATCGGCGCATAAATGAAAAATTGGTGTATCTTTGAAAAGGCAGGTTTCAAGTCTCCTATTTTTCATATATGCTTTTTGTTACCCGTAGATAAGAAACATTGGAAAATCACAGAGAGTGTTTTCTAATATAGTAATGGTTAGTAAAACCAATTCAAATCAAAAAAGTACGCCTAAAAAAACAATCCTTGATTTGCCACGTGATTTTGCTCGCGAGGTTAAGTTTGCCTGTTAAGTTTAGTTCGTCAAACCGAGCGAGCGTCAAATGTTAATAAGTATTTTTTAATTATAGGGCTCTGGTTTGTTTTGTTATTTGTTTATATACCGTTATTTGTTTATATCCGGTGGCCCTGAAAACCAGCGTCAAGGCTAGTAAGCCTGACACCATGCTGAGTGGCAACCTTTTTGATGTTAATTAAGAAAATAAACGATTAAGTACCTATTCTAAGTTTGTATTACTCTTCTTTTTATAATGTTTTTGTTGTTTTTTATGTTCATTTTATTTTAACACCGAATAAACAAATTCTATCTATTCTATATACATATTTAAAAATTCTTAAAAACAAGTATTTTTTTTAAATATAACATTGGTCAGTGTAACCTAAACAACTAACTACACTTAGAAAAATATTCCTAAGTATAGGACGAGTCGATTTACAGCCTGCAGCAGTGCTACGTGATTCTTTTGCTCGCGAGGTTTGGTCAATGTATTCGGTTAAGTTCGTCACCTCGGTGGCGCGTAAAGGGTTAACACGTTTAATTCGTAATTAAAGGGTTCTGATGCGATTTGCTGTTTATTCACACAAATAATTAAAACTTCCTAAGTACTTCTTGTTAAACCATTTGGATTATCAGTTGATCTTTATTTGAATTAGGAGTAACCTTATTCATTTATTGGCTGGATTTGAGGGACACGAAAGCTATCCATGGATAGAATAATTAATGACGGAGAACTGTCATTGGTACTTATTTGATTACAAAGTTTCAAAATTAAATATTGGCTACTTTTTATCCAGCTAATGAGTAAAAGTTCCCGAGGAAATAATGATAGGTAATCGAAATCTACGAGACGCAGAGGGAACCTTTTATCACGGACCCGTTTTAAGCAGTGATTGAAGTTGTCCGTAACTTGAGAAAAAGTTAAAGCCTAGGTACAAGTTGAGTTCATTAGTAACAGGGTATGTGCATGACATGATAGCGCGTCCTGCACGTCTGCGACCTAAATAATTAGCCGGCAACGCACCGACAACTCTTCTTGGGTTGGTGGCGTTTATCACACGGTCGGCTGCCTCTCTCCCTTATAACAAAAATCCAAATATGAGAGCTGGCAGCTGGCAGTGGCCTCGATCAACGAATTAGTTTAGTCATTCAACGACTTTGCTGCCAACTCTTGGAATACCTCACCAGGACATAGTATTATTAAAAGTAAACACTTTTGATAAGTAAAAGTTAACACTATTTTTAATTAGCTTCAACACAAATTGCACACTCCGCGTACGCCGGTCACACCACAGTTAGATGCTTTTCATCTTTTTTTTTAAAGGAGCTTTCCCGCTTGAATGACCGCGTCATGTCTTTGGGCACAATTTTTTTTTTTAAATACTTTCGAGTTTTATATTAAATAAAATTACAGTGTTAACAGTATTATTATTTATGACAGATAACTTAAAGGATCGATAACGTCACCACTATGTTTGTTTAATCATAAGAAAAATACGTCGTAAGAATAATTTGTAGAAAAGCAATGAAACAACGATCTTAAAAAAAAACATTATTTTCAAGTTCTCGTTAATCAGTACATGTCTATTCAAGAAATGAACTCCATTCTTAAACTTAAAAAAATAAAGTATAATACTGGGACGGACGAATAAATGTTATAAATTACAATACCTACAGAAAAAAAAACATGGATTTTTTAAACCTCATTTCTCACCAAAATACGAAAATACCGTAAAAGAGATCAAAGTGAAATTAATATTAAAATCAGCCAAGTAATACGGATGTTACAAGCATAAGCTGTTAATTAGACAGAGAGACCCGAAATACACTGTGCGTCATGTAACAGGTTGGCCATATAAAGTCCATGGTAAATTCTGGTTAAATTTTACTTTTGTTACATTTTGGTGATCTCGCATAGATACGCCGAGCATAGCCCTTTCCGTTGCTCTTTGGGTGACCTTGAGTATTCTTATGAGGCCCATTGTAAAGGACCACGTCTCTTATTGTCAGGACCCGGGTATGTCCTAAAACTCCGTCCAGAATCACCGGAGGATGGGCAGCAGCGTCCTCTCAGATCACGGTGCAATACTGCGAACGCCATCCCGCCTGCCCAGAGTGCCCAGTGTGGAGACGCTACTCCTCCCAATGGATTTTACAACCATGAAACGGCCCCCAGCCCCCGGTAGTCCTGCTATTCCTGCCCACAGAAGAAGGCATGGTAACGACAGGGCAGGGGGTGTTAAGAATCTCCGAGACGGATCCAGGCTACCACCATTGACGACTGTAATATACAGAAAAATATATAGCACCGTGGTACATGTAAACCAAAATGTTAATATTTAGCGAAAAAAAAACCCAATTTGGACTGCTTTTAGAAATAACTTCATTTATTTTAAAACTATTAATTTAAAGTAACATATTACTTAGCCTATCTCTCGAAATGGTTATCTTTATAAATAATAAATAACATGTACCTACGCCTATTTTTAACCGTTCATAAATCGTTGAAACAATCCAAATTTTTATAGTGATTTAGTTACAGTTGGTCTTTTAATTCTGTTCAGTAAATTGAAATCTTGGGTTTTCAAGCGAATGGTGAAGTAGTTATGCGACTTATTGAAATAGTTATTTTTTTAAAGAGTAACCCTTTTTTGTTGTTGAAAAAAATGTTTGAAGCTAGCGGTGCCGCCGCCGCCTCAAAGCAAAGGGATGTTTCGAAAAGCTTAATGTTCTCAATCTAAGATGGCGGCACGAACTTTCCGTCCAAATGACGTTACACGGAATAACTAAAGTAATAAGGCTGACGTCGGGAATTGAAACATTACATTTGAAATTGTTTATAAGCATACAAATTCTTCAGTAAACAAGATATAACAATACGATATTTTTGTTGTAGAAATTATTTAAAAATAATTGTATACCTACTACAAAAAAAACTTGTCAGTCAATTACTTTTTAGGCCACTGCCACTGTAGGCCTACCATTAATATTCGTTCTCTATTCAAATCATTCTCTTCGAGACTGGAGTGGTATCTTTACGGTTTGTTAGTGGTTGTCATTTTGCTGCACAAAATTAAAAGTCGAACCTTTGTTATGATTCTTTGTCACATAGCTCATTCGGGAGGTCTGTGAAAAACATTGTATGAACAATGCTCATGACATGAAGCATAATTAAGAATAATATTATCAAAATTGCAATTGATGTACCAATGGCAACGGCAAACTTGCATGAATGGAGGTGACTGCGACATGAGTAAGACTGACAAAATTTTGTATATTTTCCAGGTATATCTTCTATATGTACATACGGGGTGGGGTGATTGGTAAAGTGACGCATACATTCGATGAGCGTATATACCTAGTACAGCACATAATTTTAGATCAATGTATTTTTCGAGTCATGGATTCAATTCAATGCGTTTGAATAAGTAGGTATCGTCAAATGATGATATTTCCTGGTTTTGTGTTTAATTAGCAAATTGGTTTTTAGTAAATCTATATTTTTTATTATTCGTTCAGGAAGCTAATTTATCTGTCATTTGATTTGGAATTTGCATTTTTTGTGTTTTTTTTTTGTTCTTTTTTTTGAAAATGTGATCATATTTTGAGATATTAGTGGAAAAAACTGTAATTAAGTAATTCATATTTTTTTAATTGTATCATTATGAGATATCACTAATTGTAAGTCGACTGTTGGAATGTAAAAAATATAGAAAAAGTCTTTATTCCCGACTGGTTGCCGGGTTAGAATAGGGCCACTCCGGGTCTTCCCGTGGATGCGGCGGCGCCTAAGGGAATAAAGGCTTGAAGTACTGTAGTAGTTGGTAATTATGTAGCTCTGCCTACCCCACTCTGGGAATGACGGCATGAGTTTATGTATGTACTTAGTCCTGTTTTTGACCAAAATCTCCATTTACTCGAAAGTATTGGTATAAGAATACTTTAGGGTACTTAATATATGACCAATGCTGTATATAAGCTGTACTAAACTTTCCTCAAAGAATGCGTCACATTCAAAATCATGTAATATAGAAGACAATGTCCCGGTTGACTGACTGACTGATCAACGGCCAGCCCAAACCATTAAAACACGTACATATATTTGTATAGTTGAAGACAAGATTTCTCAAAAATTAACTTGTAAGAACATTTTTAAAGTTGGATACATGGTATCTAGACTACCAAGGTATTAGTAAAATAATACCAGCTTCGGCTTTTAACCAAAAATAACACATTACCTTACAGGGAAGAAAAGGGCTGAGAGTTGCTATTGGAATTTGTTATTACTTAAATTAAGTAAATACTTAATTAATTAGTATCTTGCCTACTAAAATTTAGGCGTATTTGGAAAGTGAGCCCTTTAAGGGTAAAAAGGGGGATAAAAGTCTATGTAACACACAGTCTATGAAGACTACGGTAATTTTTGAAATAACCTAAAAGTTACTGCTTATAAAACTAATATAATTATTACGTCGGGTTTAGAAAATTCTTTATAAGAATAAATCGGTTTTGGAAGGAAGACGCGTGATAATTAGTATTTAGGCACTTGTTAAAAAATTTAACTTTCGGTGTTTCGAGAAATAATATTTTAATCATTTGTGAAAGGAAAGGGGTAGAAGTTTGTATGGAGTAAGCCATTTTAAAAGTTAGAAGGTGACAATAAATAAGTAAAAACAAACTTTTTTCACGTAATTATACGCAAAAGTTTGGGAGAATAATACGTAAATGCAAGATTTACCGATTTTTGAAAGAATGAAATAGAGGCATAAAGTACGGATGTAAATTTGGTAAATTGAAATGGACATTCTAATTGAGAAATAAGTATCTACAAGACTTAGCGTTTTAGGAAAAACTCGTCCTAAGAGGCAAATTTATGGCTGAAAGTTTGTGCGGGAGTATGGTAATTTGTCATTTTCTTACATAATTTTCAGCAAAATCTAGGTACCCTAAAAAGTTAAAATAGGGTTGAAAAGTTAGTATTGGAGCTTTTCAAGTTTCGTACCGAAAGGGATGTTATTACTAAGTCTCTGCAGTCTGTCCGTCTGTCTGTCAGCGGGCTATATCTCTATTTTTTTCAGTGTGTATTACATAATGCATCGCTATAACATATAGACCTATTAAATAAAACTTAAAGGCCACCACACAATAACACACTTGGCCAGTTTTCAAGGTTATGTTCACCATATTTGCTATTTCGATTAGTAATAAAAAAATCTTTGTGTTTTTTGAGCCTAAAAAAATACTTGAATGCACTTGGAAGCGACTGGCCAGACGTTACTAAGGACAGACAGTCACTATAACAGATAATTAAAAAAAAGGTGAAAGGAGAGCAGTGAATATTTAAACATTTTGGACGTCTTATTAAAAAAAGGCCTTTTTTGGAAATACCAAATGTACTGACTCTCCGTAGACGAAGTCGCGGGCGTTAAAGTAAATACAAATAAGAATTAATTTAATCGTTTTATTAAATCTAGCCATAAGTGGGAAAAAGGCGATGCAAGTTGTAAACTTTTGAAATGGATGACTTTTGAGCTATTAGTATAATGTACCTACTTACGTGTAACGCAAAAAAACGTCCTGTCTACTGGACTAAAAAAAACCAAAAAAATAAATACCTAGACCAGGAAATTACCTAGTTTTTTTTAAATACATAGTAACTGTCACAGGGCAAATTTTGTACTAAGTTCTTTAACCAATGGAGTGCCCTGTGGACAACGTCTGTGTACAGGATTATTTGAATTATATATGTACTTATATGACATACTCGTAACATTCCACGGGTTAAAATAAGAGTATTGCGGATCTTCTTAAAGCCGTAGACATCAAGCAGCACTTTGCTTGGTTTAATTTTTTTATGCAAATTAGACTTGGTTGCGGATCCCTCGGTGCTTGAATTAGACTTGCAATTGACCGGTTTTTAAAATTCCTCACATTTAATTCAGGTAGATTAGAAAAAAAGAGTGTTTCGGTGTTTTTCAGTTTTTTGGAAAGATCACCTTCAAGGGTGTGATGAAAACTGTACTTCTCTGTACTTTTTACAGAAAGTACTTGCCTACTGACTGCAGAAATGTAGTATTATAATCGTACATACATACCAATGCCGTGTTTTGCATATTTTATATGTATAATAATTTATATGAGCATACCTGTCGCTGATTTAGATTATTTCTGTGGACTGATGTAGGTACTAACGAAAATGTAAAGCACTTTAGTGCACTGTCATAATAAACTTCAAACTGAACATCAAATGACTAGTATCCCAATAACAATGCCACTCACAATGACAAGGTCCTAAGTATACTCAACATTTTTATTGGGTGACTACTTAACCGAGGGTTTCGTATCGCCACTTCGCGGATATTTATTATTTGTTCTTTTTCTTTAGGGTCTACAAATTTTATAATCTTATTACACCAAATTTCACGCTTGTACCACTAAAACCACTTAACGTTGGACAATAAAGATTCACTTTTTTTATTATGTTAACCTAACCTGCCTAATGCAATTTTTTGTTATTAAACTTGTTAATTTTTATTATTTTGTCCTGGGTGTTTGGGATTAAGCACAATATGGCCTTGAAGTGAAAATATTCCTCAGGTTATTAAGTGTCATCTTTGAGTAAGTAAATAAATCTAAACTCCGCGAGTTCTATTCTTTGTACTCTACGTAAACGTGACCTTGAACTTCTTATTGAGGAAAAACGCACGTATTCGTTCTTTAACTTATTTTATTACCCGTACACATCATAAGCAAAGGTGGAGGCTTGATTCAGTCATAAAATATGTAACATACACTATTTTAGAATGTACCTTTGAACCTTCAAATAAAAAATTAAACCTTTAAAGAAAAACGTTTATGTTATTTTTCGAGCTTTATGTAAGGAACTTACATATCACGTTCGACACCGGCAGCGTTTCACCGAGTCCTTAAGCTATGCCGGGCGAAATTATCGTAGTCACGTATTTGTGTCACTGGCATAGGAGTACGAATAACATGGTCACAAATACGTGTCAACTGGCATAGTTCATAGATAAATTAGTAAAATGCGGTTTTTTTTATTTTGCGGCGTCAGTCGTCTCTCTGACATGTAGTGGAATGGTGCTAGTGCTCGAAAAAATACTGCCAAATATTTGAAAACTCACAAAATGGAAGAAAATCGTAAGTTATTACTTTTTTACTCAGTGTTTCTCAAACTTTAGTGCTAATGAACTGAAATTAAATTATTATGTAGGTGACATAGGCCATTGGTAGCGGAGATCAAACCCATGACCCTTTTGACGGTCGATGACCGCTGGATTTGGCCACTTCTGGATTTGACCACTTCTGGATTTCACCACTTCTGAATTTGACCACTTCTGGATTAGATCAAATGTCAAGTGACGTCAAAATTTTTTTTTTTTTTTGAAATAAAATAAATTAATAAAATAACCCCGGACACAAAACAGTCTGTAAAAAAACCTCTAAGTGTATAATTATTGGCCCTATAACTTTAATTATAAGCAGGTATTAATATTTTGATTAATAATAATAATAATAATAATAAATATAAGGGGACAAGCGTCAACACGTCGGGGACCGCTAAGTAGCTGGGGTATTTTATACTATGTCATTTACTTAGCGGTTCCCTAACGTGTCGACACTTGAATGTCCAAATATACTCATTTTTTACTTTTTAGAGGTTTCTTTACAGACTGTTTTGTGTCGGGGGTTTTTTATAGTAAAAAAAGTCCAATAGTAGGAATTCCCTTCGGCCGTCTACAGAACCGGAGTTGCAGAACTGTTTCCTTACGAGGCTTTCAAATTTTCTAAAGACACAGCGAGGTCTGATATATGCCGCAGTTTTAAAATAAGAGAAATATATAAAATAATGTTAGACATCACTTGACATTTGATCCAATCCAGAAGTGGTCAAATCCAGAAGTGGTCGAATCCAGAAGTGGTCGAATCCAGAAGTGGTCACCGACCGTCAAAAGGTCATAAAATACTTGATACCGATATTTGTTTTATACCCTAGCAAGTTTATGGATGGTGAAAAAATACACCAAATTAAAAAAAACCCTTAAAACCGGCACCTCGCAATAAAATTACTAACAAAAAACAGTCTGATTGAATTTGAAAGATTGTACCCTTAAAAATACTAAATATATAAAATATGCTATTTGGCGTCTTAGCTTCACAGGGTATAACAACGAATTAACTGTTAACTAATTTCCAATAAAGCAGTGAAATGTATAGTAAGTTCTAATGAAAACTTTGAAAACCGCTAAAATGTGTGGAAAAAATTACACAGATTTGTGTCATCGGCACTGTATAAGGGTAACTTTTAATAAATTTCAAAAACTCTCAGTTTTTGGTACCACCGCATAATTCGATTTAATATTTAAATAACATAACAGTACATTCAATCTAAAAAAAAAATTGGAAATTTATTGAGAAAAAGGCGTAATAATAAAATCACACATATGTGTCACTGGCATAGGAGTAAGAATTTTTTGATCACAGATATGTGTCACCGGCGCCGAACGTGTTAAATAGCAACAATAATTTAGATTAGTACTTTTACAAAAACAGAGTAAATGGAACTTATTACTTGCATCAAAACATGCACCACCAATCGGTACTTCTAGAAAATCTATTTGGGACTTAACGTAAAATTTTAATAAATGTTCATGAAATTTTAAATAAAGTAATTTTATATTGTATTTTTCGGTGCAAAGGAAATAAGTTGTGTATTTTTTTTTACGACTGAAGTAAAATAGATCCTGACGCCTTTTTTTTAGGCTTAGCTTGAACCTAAGCAGATGAAGCTAGCTCAGATGTCCTACGCCTACCAGCGAAAAATGAAAATCGTGTGGCAATCGTTCTAGAATATTAACACAATATGTAGTTTTTAATTTTCATTCATGTAATATGATCACCAAAATCAGATACAAATTTCTTAAAGCTAGTTACAATATAATAAGTTAGTCTACATTGTCTCCCCGTAATGTCCTAAAAAAACCCATCACATTGTATAACAATTGTACCATTAGTTACAGATGAACACAGAAGGCGTTTGTATAAAGTAACAGGCAGTTTAGCTACCCACAATATTAAACATTACATTAAAAATTTTACTCGACGTAATAAAAAAAAACTCAGAAATAAAATTTTAATACCCATAAACTACTGGAATGTTCTGTAAATCCAGTGAAGACAATACAACGCATCAGTAGTCAAGTGCCCCGACTTATAATTATACTAAGCCTCCAGTGTCCCATCAGTCTAAAACTGTCTATAAACTGTAAAAGGTAGATAGTTAAAATTTTCTCAGAATGTGTATCTTTTGCCGTTATGACAGAAAATTAAACGATACAAAAATTGCCTTGTACACGAATGGCATTAAGCCCTTCGTTCCGAGTCTGACTCGCGTCCGGCCGATTTATTTTTTATAGAGCAGCAGTTTGAAAATTCCTCATATAACTGTCAAGTCCGGCTGCATTCCTGACATCAGCCCTAAAATTCTGACATTTGGCGTCCCTACCTGGACTCGAAATCGCCTCCAATTTATACGGATAGCAGTCTGCCATTGAATTGCATTTTAGTTTGCAGAGAATCAAGATAAAATAAAGGAGATAAGCGTATCGAAATCACCAGACTTGTTACTTCATCCAGCTACAAGTGATTTAGGAAGGTTTTGTTCCTTGAAATATATTGAATGGCTGGAATCTCGAGAATCTCCTACCAATTGGATACAGTAGTGGATTCACTTGATTTTGGCCGTTAATCTTTCGTACCAAATATGACCACAAACGCGAAGATAAGATTACAAATATGACGGTAATGAAGGTAAAAGGTAAAAATATAAACCATTAAGGCTAATTAAATACTTAAGTCGTGTAACAGTCCTTTCATATTTTTTTTTATGGCATGGAGAAGACAAACGAGCACACAGGCCAC
Source organism: Acleris laterana (assembly GCA_963966035.1). Lineage (NCBI taxonomy): Eukaryota > Metazoa > Arthropoda > Insecta > Lepidoptera > Tortricidae > Acleris > Acleris laterana. The sequence goes on along the minus strand of OZ014438.1, from coordinate 75,209,546 downwards.
CTGATGGAAAGTAGAAACTGTGACCCATAGACATTCGCATTCATAAGACTGCAATGCAATCCTAAGACTGCAAATGCGTTGCCAACCCTGAGGACTAAGATGGAATGCTGTCTATGCTAGTCATTTCACCGGCTGTCTTATCCCCAAACCGGAACACAACAATGCGAACACTGCTGTTTGGCGGTAGGTAAATTACCGGAATAGCTGTCAAAAGCGTCTACAAGATTCAGAAACTGCTTTCAGGGGGCCTAATATGGCTGCGTTAATCGCGTGACACATACGTACGAGATTGACGGATGCTTTATCCACATTTTGTCACGCTATTAACGCAACCATACTAGGCCCGCAGATCAGACATCGACTGGTACAGTCGACTACAAAGAGATGTATCAAATTTTTACCTTATATAAGGGCTAAAAGTAGACATATCTCTTTGTAATGGACTATACTTAGAACTCTTAGAAGTTGACGTTTGCTGTCAGTTTTTGGCAACGTTTCCAGACCACCTTTTGAGGGTGGGAAAGAGTTATACTTTGTAACTCAGTAACCCAGTAAAACTATACATTTCACCTTGCAAATGGTCGCGTATTCCCCATTTTCGATAAAGGATTCCGCTATGTTCAAAATAATAAGAAAATTTAATTATTGATTATAGTTTTCATGAAATAAAACCTAAACTTTGAGTTTTAGAGCAAAGTAGTATCGGGGAGGATTTAATAAGACTGATTAATACGTTATAATAGAGTACTTAAATTATTTATAAATGTATGTATTAATGATTAATTAATTTATTTAAATAGTTCATTGACAAAATTAAAAGTTGTGTTCAGTAAGCGGCCACATTTACACGTCAAAAATCTACGAGCGCTTCCCAAGAGGAGACCACTGCTAAGAATAATAATATTATTCATGTTCTGAATCTTAAGTACCCGAAACCGACGTGCGTGCATGACTCGATGTATGAATGTGGAAGAAGCGAAAGAAATTTGTCAAGATCGTAGCAAGTGGAAAGAAGTGGTCTCTGCCTACCCCTCTGGGAAACAGGCGTGATTTAATGTATGTATGTATGTATGTTCTGAATTGTCAGTAACATGATGCGTTTTAATTTATCTTTTTCCTTAATCTAAGTTAAACACTATATCAAACTACAAAGTGAACAAAAAGGCGCAAGTAGCCTTCAGGACTTATTTCATGAAAACTAAAAATACTTTTTTTATGTTTTTTTTAACAATGATCTCTACCTGGTTTCTTTCTGCATAACATGTTCAAAAGGACGGCTTTGCCTTCCTTTCTTATCCATCACTCGAAATTTGAACATTTAAATGTACAAAAAGTTTTCGAATCGCCTTTTTAAAATATTGAAATTGTGTTCCGAACCTAGTTATCCCGGCCAAAACAGACTCATATTTTTATACATTATTTTACATATACTTCTTCTTTTTTTAGCGCAGTATTCCTCATTGATTTCGCCAATATCAAGTGTGTAAAAGCCTGACATCTCTCAATCGGTCATCCTCCCTTCCCGAAGGTTACCGGAAGACCTATTTACATATACCTTCGCGATGACGGTAAGAAACTCAACACCAATGACAACTTGCTATTAAATTTCTGCACTACTTACGGATATGGGGTACTTCAAAAACTTGCCATTTCTACGTTTCTTACTCTACCTGTCCTCGTAAGTGAGAAATACTGTAATACGGCACCGTTAGGTATTTATTGAGGGATGTCGGAATTACACACAGCTGTTGCTTCCACGTTTAATACCAGACAAAGAGATCTACAGTGTACCCTCAATATGCTAACTTAATAAACTACCCACATACTATGTGACATACATCACAGTAAGGCCCATCGTCCTAAATATAGGAAAGTAACAGTGCGTGCTCAATTTACAGGAGTTTATTTCGTTATATTTTACTAATCGACTTATTTTATGATTTACAAGATTTTTTGTGTATAACATAGTTCTAAGTTAATTGTTACTAACCTATGTATGGGCCCTGCCCTGAAACCAATGATTAATTTTTTTAATTTTTTTAATTTAATTTTACTGAAACTCCATGTCCATGAAGACATAAATTGGTATCCAGGAACGATATCGAAATCGAAATGAAGCATCGAAATTCGCCATCAACACCATGCAGCACTTGCGGAACATGGAAGCCCCGTTTTGAGGAATCCAAGATCAACGGAGTGTAAGGAACCGCATCAGTAGCACCGCCACGGGGGTCCCCAGTTACCCGGGAGCAAACCCCTCGCACACAAAAAGTTAAGTGCCCGTCCTTTTTTCCTACCTAAATAACCATCAACATTATCCAATTTACCTTAATCAAAAAGTTATATTCTGAAAATTATTTTGTAGCAGTCGATTAAAAGTCTTATCATAAATTTTATCATTCCAGCGAAGTGAGGAGCGTAAGAGAATCTTTGTTTTTTACTTACCTTTTGTCTCATTATATTTTGAATTTCTAGGGATTCGAAGTTTTAGCTAAAAAGGGTTTGAATGTTCAGTTTCTAAAGTAAACGTGGTAGTATCGAAAATTTAATCGCATTTAGCACTAATTCTGAGCACATTTTGAATTTTCTAAACTTGAACTATGTTATAGACTGCATATGATAAAAGTTGTATGTTTGATGTAACACTTAAAAAACGCTCAGAAAGCTTGGCCCCAGATGAGCTTAATAAGTCATTCCATGAGTTCTCCGCGCTATCTCAAACTCAGTCGAGTACCTACGTAGTAGTATGAGTAAGCCCTTGGTCTAAAATACTTCTACGCCTTTCATGGTCTCACGCCTTTCAGTTTCAAAAAGTAGTTTTGTGGACGCATTAAATATTCCAATACACCTAAAAAACCTTCGGTTCGGTAAAACCACATAACGTAACGAAATTGTAATTCGAACGTGAACATTTGAGGTTTGCTAGTCGCTGCACGGGGATCTGCTTGGCCAGTTAATGTTGGGGCTCCTAGCCAGACGTTATCATCATCATCATGATGATGATGATCATGATGGCCTTTTGGTGATCCAATCTTGTATGTAGGCCTTCTGTGACACTATGTTCTAAGATGGATAACCTACCTGCACGAAGAAACAACCTGTTGAAAGTTGAGTCCCTTTTTGTCCATGGGCCAGAATTTTGCTGAACCATTCTTGAAATCTCAAAGGTGTCAATGTAATAAAATGTTACCTCGGTATGTAAATTAGTGTACGCTTTAAATTAATAATTTAGAAGTGGTTAGCGAAGTCTATAAAGCCGTATTTATTATGACACTCCGCAGATTTATTTCTCGTAGGGGCAAGCCAGAGGAAATATTATGCGATAGTGTGAGAAATTGTGTGGCTGCTGCTGAAGAAGTAGGGAAGTTTTTAATACAAGTATTTTTTTTTATGTGACGCTAAAGATTAACCAGGAACGCCTATAACTTACGTTCACACCTATGCTCCTCACTTAGGCGGAATACGAGTTAAATCAGATAAACATCGATTGATACGCGGCATGGGAAATGATAACAAAATATTCATGGAAATTTAAATTGTGATCTCTCAAATACTCGTCATTCTACCTACATAGTCGCCCTATTTATGCCCTGCCATCCTATCCTGAAAACATGACCCCCCTATCCCCCGGGCACTTTCTTATACTAAGGCCGCTGACCCTGCTGCCTTCACCTGCACTGCAAAATTACAAAGAAAGCAATCTTCGCCGACTATCGCACAAAAAAACTACTGTATGAAGATGTGTCTTGTTAAGCTGGAGATTGGCTCGAGTCATCGATTGTTCCCTGGAACGGATGGTGTCTCTAGAGGCGCAGACGTCACTACTGCAAAAGGACGCGCGCGGTTTCTTCTAACACGGAAGTCTGGTGTTGCTGCCATCGGAATAACTTTTGTGTTGAAGTTGTTGGAAGAGGATTTTCAAGCGCTTGACCAGATACTGATACAACGTTACGAAGATCGACCACATTTACTAAGTTGTATGTCTACCGTGAATTAACATTGAATTTACACCTTTGCTCAAACACTGTAACTTGAGCGCTAACTTTTTCCTTCTATCAAGTGTTGACTTAACGTCATCGAGAAAATTTGTATGTCGACTGAAACCAGTCCGGTGTCCGTATTTAGTGCTGAAATTTCTTAGCACATAGACATTGTCATCTAGTAGTAAAGATGAAGTATACGTAAAATTGTTTATGAAAACGTGTCTGTTTTAGGAGTAAAAGTATTTTTGTTTTTATATTATTTTATTAATTTTGAGGTTTACTGTTTATTAGGTTTTACTGGAAGTTTTTTTACATTTCACGACGAAAATGTTACTTTTATCGTGTTAACTCAGGAGAAATGTTACCTTATTATGTACAGGGGATAATTAAGGATAGGCGGGGCTATTGTGTCTGAAGGGCTATGGTAACATTTCATATAAAGACGTGTTATACTTTTAAAATTAGTATGTAAAGTTACAATAACCCCTCAGACGCAATAGCCCCGCCTCACCTTAGCATTAATACTCGTACCACTCGCGCCTATCCGTAGCGCGGTGCTTATGTCAGACCCAGACTGACCAAAAGCCTCTGGGTTTCCCTCTTCACCAATATCGGTGGAGCCCCGAGATTACTGAATTCTTGCTTGAGTTGCTTGATTGGTTAACTCCGCTGGAGAATGACCGCTTCCGGACCCAAATCTGGTGGACGTATGCGTCCCATACTACTGTAACTGTGCCTAGGACACGTACGCCCATCAAATCAAGAACCTTACTCCAACGGGCGAAGGATGCCCTATATTCATCGCCCGGAGGTATTCTTTCAGGGACAGGCAGCGATCGTGCGCCAGGCATCTGCGCCTGACTCTTTTGCAGCGCTGCTGGATCGCTTCCTCTTCGTCCGTCGTGGCCCGATCCGCCCCCTCGCGATGTCACGTCCTCGACATCAAATCACTTTCGGCCTTTCGTTTGCATCCAGCAACGACAGGTTTTCACCCATTTCAGCGAGCTATTTCGCGCGGTTCTCCGCCCATGCTGGAGATAACTCGCGTTGTACTTGTGTGCCCTCGTATCTTCACATTTGGGGCACTCAGCCGTGTCGGCTCTCTTCTGGCTATGAGACACATGAACATGTCCTGATAGAACCTGACTTAGCCGGATAGTTAATAGGGCTACTGCTTATTGTGACTTCTTCGACTTCAATGCTTGCCCACATCGGAGATGCTTTCTGAGGCCCATGGAAGAAGATAGACTCGGACTTATTTAGAGCAACCGTCAGCCCTAGCCGTCTGATACTGCTGACCACTTGGGCAACACCTCTGTTCACCAAAATGGCCGCCTCGCTAAAGGTGGATCACCAGTGAGACGTCGGCGTAACAAGTTACGCCAGCTCCCTGCAGATCAGTGACCCGTAACACCCAGTAGTATATAAAGATAATTATTAAGAAAGAAATGTTTATTCAGTAAGTAAGCCGCACTGGCAGTTTTACACGTCAAAAATCTACCAGTGCTTCGCAAGATGAGATAACTAGGTACTGAGAAAAAGCAGCGCAAGAAACCCAACAGTGTGTCATTCTTTATACACACATTATCTAATTATTAAGAAGGTACTTAATACTTCATTTAGTTTTCAATATAAAAGTATAAATATACAGTAAAATATCATGTGTACGCATTGCGTAGCGCAGAATAAAAACATGTCACAACACAGTTGAGTTTTGAAAACGGTGCGAGACCACCAAATAAGCGTCTTTTCACCCGCGATGAAAATAATAGATCTGTGAGTTTAACGTGTATATCTGTGTATCCGTGTAGCTAAGATTGTGACCGTGCAATATGTGTGTTTCTGTGTGTATGTGTATCCGTGTGTTTGTCTGTGGCACGGTAGCTCCCAAACGGGTGGACTGAATGGGACGTGTTGTTTTTTAAAGAAAGCTAGTTGTATCGGTGTGATATTTAGGTAGGTTTCATGAAAATCGTTTGGAGCTGTGAAAGAAGGGGTAAGCCCGTGGTTTTTATCTTTTAATGGGTGTATATCATTTAGCCTTATTTTTCGCGACATATTTTTTTTGCATACCTACGTTTCGTCGAACGATTAAAACGTCGAAAATTGTTGAAACAAAATTGTTTTGCACAATATCGTTTGGTCGAAAAACGTTTAGTATAACATTTGTATGGAATTGCGCTATATTGTCATATGTATTATTGGTATACTTAACTTTGATATTCTCATGTATTTATTTTTACAAGTCATGTTAATTACTTACATACATTTTATACAACTCGCTTCGCACCTTGATACAGCTATAACCTAACCTATAGATTATTTGAGCAATCATGTGACCGAGGTGTTATACTGTAGGTAGGTATCTTAATTTTAGGACATTGTATGTTAGGCTAAATAACAATTCGACCAAACAATATTATGGAGTTAGCCTTTTAGTAAATAAAATTTTAGACAGAGTGCTTTAGACAAAAAATATGCAAAAAAGTTTTCATGCTAAAAAAGTAGTATGCCATTTAATATTCAGAGTCAGATGTTTTGTTTTTGTAATTAATACTACAAATATTTTAATCGCGAAATTTTCTGCGCTGTTGTTGTTAAATAACATTTTTCAAAAGCTGTCTCCTGGAACCACGGAAGTTTAATTTTGTATCTCTTTACACTCTGTTTAGCCAATACATATTTTAACTAATACACGGTGATTTTTTATCGGTGATGAGGAGTTGAAAATTATTAATAAGCAACAATAATGGAATTTAATTGTTGATGTCTCAAACAATTAACTCACTGTTTAATTTATTTAAGTTAATGATATTGTTAAAACCAATCACCACTGGATACATGGACATCCTACATTAATTATTGAAGTGAAGTAGATACGTCAAGTGCCATCGCTTTGGCGGGAAATTTGACAGATATTACGCCAGTGAACTTTTATCAGTATTTATCAGTTAAGGTCAACCGGGGTAAAGGCGTCACTGTTTTTTTACATTTTTTTAAGGCCTAAATAACGATATATGTGTTTACTATATTGAAATACTCATTCGTTCTGTTATTTTTACAACTCTTTGGGAATTTAATTCGTGTGTTAAATTTTTCGCTGCACTATAACTAAAAGATATATAGGCATTTTTTAAAAAAACGAGATTTTAATCGCTTTTGCCCCAGGTTGGGAAAATGCATCTTTTTAAACTAATTCTTAAAAGATTACAATTAGGCCTTCAAAACTTCATGACACGTTTCTGCAATACAGTTTTCTAGAAGGTTTTATAGTTAGAAGGGCCCAAAAACAGCTATTAACAAGCTGAGGCAGAAAATAATATAATTGGGGAAAATGCGTCTTCAATTTGTAGACGCATTTATCCAAACCTAAATACCAGATGTCGTAAACATTTCGATTGAAAAGAGTAATATAGAAAATTTATGAAAGAGATGTTATTTTCACCTTGTGACCGATTGCGGGTAAAATCAAACAGAGTTTTTCGATTTTATGTATGCAAGTACTTATTCTGATATTAAAAGAGAGCGGACACGAATCAGAATTTGATTATAGGTACAAACAAAACACCAAAATTATTTATATTTATTAATCATAATTTTTAAACAATAATTCAATAAAGTTAAAATTAAAATTACGTATCAAGGAAAAGGTTGTTCACCACTGACATTGGGGCAAAAGCGCTACACTGACGCAATTACCCCAAAGGTACTGACGCATTTAGCCAAATTTGAAAAATAACCTCCAAACACTTTATATGGAATTAACTTTAAACATTAAGCATTTTAAATACAAATTGGAGTTCGTACGTGTGAGTTAACTAAAGCTGGTCATGTTTTAATAAAAAATAATACCGAAACCTAAAGAAAAAACAGGATGTAAATGAATTTTGAACACTTACCTCACGCTCCGCGTTGGTCTGGATTGACACTAAATTTCAAAATGGTCAACGACTCGAATACGATCTGTTAAAACGCCCTCTATGGTACGCGTTTTCCTCCAAGTAGTTCAAGAGTCTATCACTACTTACATGGCGGGAGCAGTTGTAACTCACGTTGTTTAAAAAATAATTCGAATAAACGCAATAACCCCATAGTGGCTTTTACCCCGGTTGACCTTAAGTGTTGTTAACTCATAGACTAAACAATTAGTAGGGCGACAATTAATTTTAATTAAAAGTTAGTTTCAAAATATATTTTTTACATAAAAAAAATTACTTTTGTTTCATGTAACTGCGACTTAAACGTGATCGCCCATAAAACTGAATTAAAAAAATTGGTTCCTGATCACCAAAAAAAAATCACCGTGTATATTGTAAAGCATTATGAATTTATAATCATTACTATTTCATCCTCTATCTAAAAACAATTACAGTCAGGTATACTTGTTATTGTCTCTGATAGTCTGAATAGGAACAGACTTTATTTATGAATATTATTTATAATTTTACAGTATTTTTGATTACTCATTTCAACCTTAAGTGGCAAAAAGGATACAGTGGCCACAAACTGGACCTACTTCTACCCTATATAAGTATTTACTTTATTGCGTAAAATAAACACAATACAATTAATATTAAAAAATGATGTAAAAAAGCAAAGGATGTGCTTGATAAAATGAGTGGTCTGATTTTCCTAAAGTGATAGATAAATTCAAATTCAAATTATTCCATCGATAATCGGGATCCATATACTCGTCTTTTGTTTCGACGAAAAATAGTGGAGTGTTCTCGCCGTCAGTGTGAACAGACAGCGATCTACTATTAATACATGTGTCACACGACACATTGACACGGGATATTATATCTTTTGTTTGTTTCTTGAGCGAGTAAATAGTCGACAGCTAATCGCTTTCTCGTCGGCACAATTTAACAAGTGAAGTCCGAATAAATTCGCGTACGACTACGACTTGAAATTATGCTCACAGCCCGCCCGGTACGTGCAAACGTCTGTCTTGAGCACGAGTAGTGAACCGCCAGTGCCGCCCGCCATTTTTTTTTGCAGTACCTGCGGTACAAAACGAACGTCAAGTAGGGGAATCTCTTCAACTCGCACTAAAAAAGAGACAAAACGAAGATAAAAAGCACCACAGTGCTTAATTAATTACTAAAAAACCGGGCCCGCTGTCCGGGATTTTACGAACACGCATTGTTTTTAGAGTTCCATCCAACATACGATTTTTTTTAAACCACCAAGTTTAGAGTTTTTCAGAGACTGTATGCAATTAACACTATTTCGGATATATCTTCAAATAAGGTAAATGTACGTTTCGACGAACGCTTAAGACCTGGGTGTACGTTTATTTTTTCAATACATTTTATTTATTTATTGAATTGGTAAGAATTTTAAGGAAATAGTAAAATATGGAACAAGACAATTTTTTTTTATATTTGATGGGGTAAGTCACTTGTTTTTCTTCACATAATATTGCTTTACTTAAACTTAAAATATTAATTATTTAGCAGTCTTTGAAACCAGTTTTTTTGTATTACTTTGGTGTACAATTATTTTTAGAGCTTCATGAAAAATCTTTAACATTATGTGTAGTAAAACAAAATTGACGATTAACTCCCAGCTAGTATTAAAACATTAACGGCTTAAATGTTTAGAAGCTGGCTTTTACAAAGATGAACCAAAAAATAAAACACTTTAGTATTGGCCTAGCTGTTAATAGATTAAGGATGATGTTCCAACGAACACCGTGTAGTAATTGGGCTGCAGCAGACATGCATTCGGTAACAGAGACCGAACGCCGCCCTTTCGGTGAATTGGACAAGCACAATTATGAAGAATCTATCAAGCGAATGGATTTTTAAAATAGTGTTTAGAAGTAATAGTTTCGGTATAATTATAAATCTGACATTATTACTTATAATTAGAACTATTATATAACCATAAATACATATAGATTACCTATTGCTTAAAAATAAAAGTTATGTTTTTTTTTAAATAGCCTTACCAATAAAGCTTAATTTAAAGTCAAAAAGTCGTAAAAATTATAAATTTCCAACGAAGTTTTACAAAAAAATACTAATTTAATGATTGTTCGGCAATTTTTAATACTTTTAGTTATATAAAAAACAAAGTAAATTTTAAGTAAGTCATGTGTGTTTTTTCATGAAGTAAGTCATGAATTCATGATCAACCAGTAAATAAATAATTTAAAAAAACATACGCTTTCCCGGATTCCGAACGCTGTTCGGTAAAACCCTCCAGTCAAAATCAGGGCTAATTCATCACCGAATTCACATTTTTGCTAATTTCTATAAATATGACTACACCAAATTAACTTTATTTTGCAGAACACAACAAGTAATTAAATAACAAAACTGAAAAACCACATTTTCAAACACAAAGGTAACGTAAAACGGATTTATGACCTTAAGAAGTATACGCGATTTTCACAAGGTCTCTCTTACAAAATGGCGATCAACCGACATGATGGATTGTTGCGTCCCGACTGAGACAGTAAATGGCCGGCTTTGCCGCGTAAAGGAATGGAAGGCATATGTAGCGGAAAAAAAAGTACAACTTAACAACTGAAAGTACTAATAGCTTAGGTATAATAGAAGGAATTCGTGATACGGCAAATTCGGCGAAGCCTTTACCTTAAATATCAAAACAATGTTCCTTTCGTAGGAAATTTACAGGGCGGAGACAAACGGTCAGTCCAACAGATGAAGGACCAAATTATTAGGTCTCCGGTTTTTACTTGAATGAACGATTTAAAAATATTTTTTTCGTGAAAGTTTTTCTTTCGTCCATCGGTCTTTTTTTGTTAACCATTCCATTCATTTAATCGCTGAGTTCGTATTGTTTTCTTAATTTTTATTTTTGAATTATAAAAGCTGTGTTGCTTTCTAACGCCGCTAACCCTAAACTCGTTAGCGAGCGCAGCGTCCAGTGTATTATTTCGGGTTAATTCCATTCTTCGAAAACCTCCTTGTGTTGCCAATTTAATTCCCCCCTCCACTCTCTTCTGTTGAATTGTTTTTTTTTCGTCCTCACCGCCTTCCTCTCATCATCATCCCTTCAATTCCTACGTATGCTCATATTATTATACAGTGAAATTCACTGAGTAAATACACTTTATCACCAAAACGAAATAAATAAATATCAGCGGACAAGTCACACCAATTGGCCTACTAATTGGTACTATGGGAACCAGACAAACATAGAAAACATCCCAGACTCAGGAACAAATAAGTATTACTGGAATTTCAAATGAGGAGGACATGATCACTACCAACTAGACCAGCGCGTCGTCAAAATAAGTTCCATTGTATGATGTATCATCAGGAAATAGGACTATATCACAAAGTTCACACAAAATAATAGTGGACCTAATATAGAGCCCTGGGAAAAACCTATTTTAACTGCAGTTTCAGTGGATTGTGCCTAAAAACAACTTCTTGTATTAAATTAAATCATTGAAGACGAAGATGAAGAAGATGAAGACGGAACCCTTATTGGAAATCACATTATACCGGAGCAACGTTATTTCGGTACTCGATATAGCCTGCTGGGAGATCTCACCACCTCGTCAGTCAAGCAGCACAACGAGTATGAAGTGACCCGAAAAAGAGGGGCTTTTCAACCGTCCCAAGCAATCCTTCCGACTTTAGAACTCAAAGAGTTACTTTTGCTAAGCCCGGAAACCTTTTGGTGTCCTATTCATTTAACTATTATTTATGTTTTAGGTATCATATCAGGCATTTTATTTCGATTTTAGATCCTTTCGTTATTTTTAATTGATTTTTTTTTTTGTAATAAATATCAGCGGACAATGTCACGCCAATTGACCTAGCCCCACACTAAGCTCTAGGCTTGTAAGTACTTTAGGTACTAGACAACGATATGAATACTTATATACAGAAGTATATAAATATTAAATACTAGCGACCCGCCCTCGCTTCGCTTCGGTTTATTTTAGTTTTCTATAACACACGTACATAAAACAAAATTTATTATACGTAAAAACCTTCCTCTTGAATCACTCTATCTACTAAAAAAAAACGCATCAAAATCCGTTGCGTAGTTTTAAAGATCTAAGCATACATAGGGACAGATAGCGGGAAGCGACTTTGTTTTATACTATGTAGTGATATCGTCGGTGAAACTGCAAAACCGCGTAACTAACAAATTTATGACAGAGCAAATTAAACCTTACTGACTTATTGAAAAGGTGCATTTTGCTCCTTATTTTAAATGACACTTACGCGGTTTTGCAGTTTCATCGACGATATAGAAAACATCCATGACACAGAAACAATTTTTCCCGCTCATCACACAAATATTGAATTGAACCCATGACCGCTAGCTTCGTTGTGGTCGAGATCAGAAAGAGTACAGATCAAAGGAGGAGGTTCCAAGGTGACAGAGTGAAAGTTACACAGAACCATACATACAAGCATTCATTATAGGTATAATACATACATACGTGCATACATACATAATACATACATGCATGCGTACGGTCACGAGCGTTAATTTGGGACCCATTTCAAGAAAAATTTGCCTGTCAAGTAATTTTTTAGGAAACTCAACCTTATTGTTGTAGAATGTCAAATTGACTTTGACCTATGGTGGGTACCAAATTTAATCTCGTGACTGTACATGACATACATACAAGTTGACAAAAATGTATATTTGGTGTCTACAAATTTCAACAACAAAACTGCATGAAACTTTCACATTTCTTTGATTCAATGCAACACGAACAAGGGGCCTAAAATGGCTGCGTTTGTCGCGTGACAAAATGTGGATAAAACAGCTGTCACTTTCTGTCATATAAGCGTGACAGTGACAGATGCTTTTATGCACATTTTGGTCACGCAATAAACGCAACCATACTAGGCTCGCAAGGTTGGAAAACACTAAAAGATTACCCTTCTTCGGCAGTTGGGTAAAAATATTATCCTCGTATGTATTTGCAGTCGGGTAAAAAAAACTAAACCGTCGATGGCGTTACGAAAATTATGAACATTTTTGTAATCCATGAATGGTCTTTTCTGTAAGGCTCGGATAAATCCGAACTGCGGTAATAATAATAACACGATTTGATGTCGTCAGTATCACTGGCAGTAACCAGGATACCAGCGTGAGATGAAGGTACAAACCTTACTTTAAAACCCATGACGTCAGTCAATGTTTAAATTAGGCAGCATTTTTTTTTTGTAAGTTGAAACTTAGCTTTACTTGTTACCTCTTGGAGGCCGTTGAGAACGCTGTAAATGCCTTGTTATTCTGATTTTAATGAGGGGGTCGCGTAACCTTGGCATTTATACAAAGGGTAATATGGAAGACGTGATCCTAACTTTCTTTTCCAAATTCAAATAATGATCTAACTGATAAATGTAACGGTTATTATTACACGAAGTAGTCATCACAGGTAGTCATAATGTTGAAATATGAATATGAATGAATGTCAAAAGAAATACCAGGACCCTATAAGTAGTTAAGAGTTAATGGTGTAAGCCTTTTACGCGCAGAGGGTCTAACAGACCAACTTGAACCTCGCGACGAAAAAGTCACGTGTTGCACTAGGTACCTATACGCTGAAAATTTACTCATGCATCATACATAAGTACAGTACACTTAGGAATTAAAACAGTTAAGTTTGTGTTTTTTATTGGTTTAGGTTTATTGCATTAGTAAATACTGAGACAATTTGGATCAGAACCAGAGTGTTTTTCGTTTTGTATGGAGCAAAAGTACATGGAAAATTAATAACCTGAAATCACACTTTCAGAGTAATTTCGATTTTTCATATACGCTATATACAAATTTAAAATTAATGTATGTATGTATGTATGTATGTAAACACTTTATTGTACACAAAAAAAAAAACAGGAAATCTAATACAATACAGAGTCATCATCAGAGAGATCAGAGTATTAATCATCATGGTCTGTTCTAAATTAAGTGTCGTTTTATAGTTAGTCTTGTTAGCTAAATATTATGTTATTTTTGTATAAGTTTTTCGTATTTGTGTGTTTACATTTGTTTTACAATCAGAATCTGATTAGTAATTATTAAATTTGTATGGAACGTAGGTATATAAAATATCGGAGACCTGATACCTGCCTTTTCAGATTCTCCGATTTTTTTATATATTAGGTATAATGTAGGTTTGTTAGCTAAATATGTTTTTTATGTGTACTTACAAGTTTTTCGTGTTTGTGTGTACATTTGTTTTACAATCAGAATCTGATTAGTAATTATTCCATTTGTATGGAACGTAGGTAGATAAAAATATTAGAGACCTGATACCTGCCTTTTCAGATTCTCCGATTTTTTTATATACTCGTATTATTATGCTCTGTACATTAGTAAAGTAATCCTTTTAGTAACTTATTATAAAATGATATTAAGACAGTTTAAATCAAAATCTGAAAAGTGTAAGTAGTTTTTAAATCTGTATGGAGTGTGTTTATATATTATGAAAAATCGAAGATCTGAAACCAGCACTTTCAGACATTCCTTTTTTTCATATAAGCTCGATACAAAATTAAAATTATTACTCATCAGATCCCGAACTAAGTTGTCTTAGTATCGTTTGATAATGTAATAATGGTCATTCCTCAAATACACTCATATTGTCACATGTCACATTACAAAATGACACTGACACATTTACGTTTATAAAAATATCGGTGACCTAACCACAGTTTCAGATACTCCGATGTTTGTATTATGCTCTATACAAATTATTATTTGTTTTACTTATACACTAAAACTCCGCACATTCAAATTTTAAACTCTATTACTAATTAAAAACGAACTTGATAAAAAAAACACATTTTTAATTACTCTGCAATCGATTTCAAACTAAGCAAATTCAACGATGATTACATATAAATTACAGATGAAACTCACAGTACAGTCAAGAGCAAAAATATGTATACACTTTAGTACCTTGTCACTTTAACGTCATATTTGAACTGCCATATATGAACTGTCACAGTGGTTAAAGTGACAAGGTACTAAAGTGTATACAATTATTTTTGCCCTTGACTGTACCTATATCGCAGACTTATGATGATGGTATTTCATGTAATTGCCTTCCATGTGGCGGTAATTTTTTGTTAGAGTTATAGACAATGGGCAGGTAGGTATTATTATTCTCAAAAAATTATATTATTTAATTTAGAGCTTAAGTAAAAATTAATGGTTTTTTTTATTAGGTTGCCTAATTTAAACATTGACTGACGACGTCATGGGTTTAAAGTAAGGTTCGTACCTTCATCTCACGCTGGTATCCTGGGGTGTGATTCTCTCAAAAACATCGGACGGTCGGATGAACGAGCAAAATCGCAGCGGCGAGTTTTAACCCTTAATGCATAGCGTGTCGAAAGTCAAACGGGTCTTTAAAAATGACTTCCAAATTTGAATTTTGACAAAGCTACAAATCTTACTGCATAAATTCTAAGTTTGAAATTTACTTAAAATGTATGTTTGAAATTGAACTTTAAAATAGGTATACGATGTAAATCTGTATGATTATGCATTTAAGGGTTAAGAAGTCCCGTCAGAGCGCACAAAACACATTTTAGCGCGCGCATTCACAATAGATACCTACGTTCAATCTTATCGACAGAAGCCATGCTGCCAAATTGAAAATGCACGCGCTAAAATGTGTTTTGTGCGCTCTGACGGGACTACTTAAACTCGCCGCTGCTACTTCGCTTGTTCGTCCGACCGTCCGTTGTTTTTGAGTGAATAACACCCCTGGTTGATGTCAGTGACACAGATGAGATCAAATCGTGTTTTTACCGCTGTTTGATTTAAACGAGCCATCAGAAAAGTGTGCCATTCATGGACCACAAAAATTTACATAATTTTGTAAACGCCATTAGTTTTTTTTACCCGACTATCTAAATACGAGGAAAAATGTTTTTACCCGCCAGCCAAAGAAGAAGGGTTATCTTGTAGTGTTTTCGTTCCGATCTCGTTCGCCGTGCATTGCATCAAAGAAATGTGAATGTTTTGTGCAGTTTTGTTGTTAAAATTTAATGACACCAAATGTTGACACCACATCGATGGACTCAGGAAAACACAGAAAGCTCAGTTTAAATTTGATCTATTTATTTATTTATTGTATTTTCCACAAAATAAATTTACTTCTAAGTACTGCAACTAGTAAGGTGTAGGTACTTATGTTAGGGTATTTCAACGCATAATTTAAACAACATAAATTTCTCTGTTATAAAATAACTAATATAAATTAGGGCAGCAACTAACACATTATATCTATAGTACCTAACAAATTAAACATTCACTATAGTTACTTTTAATTAAGTAATCTGTAAACACTATTTTGGCATTTCACGTAAATTCACACAGGCCTGTTATTTATTACACTTTTACTTGGTTAATTTCACACATATAATATTATCTAGCCGCGATTAGAAAGGGATTAGAAGTGACAGTTTTACCATATACTTACGTCAAAGTGCATATTAATTTACAGCTATTCCAATCCCGAACTAATCGCAGCTTCAAAATATTAGAAATCGCTTTCAACACGCCTGAGGCACATAATGAAAAACAAATAAAAACACAGACGAGTTGAGAACCTCTTCCTTTTTAGAAAATAACCTAACCGTGGCATCTTAATTAAGGACTGGACCAATCCTTAATAATTTATATTATATTTTTTTACATGGGTGAGCAGGGTTAGCTAGCCCTCGTCTCACATAGTAGGTACCTACAAGTACCAAGCATTATTCTGATTCTTTGTTTCCGTATCGCGCATTGGTTTTCCATTTTAGGGTTCCGTATCCAAACGGTGCCAATGGGATCCTATTGCTAAACCTGTCCGTTTGTCTGTCAGCAGGCTTCATCTCATGAACCGTAATAGTTAGATAAATTACATAAACATACATACACAAACTCCCGCCTTCTTTCCCAGAGCCCAAGCAGACAGACCTACAAAATTACCAGCAGCTCCAAAAATTTGTTGATTATTCTATAACGACATTTTGCACAATTAGTCTAAGATGTTTACCAGTGTATTAGTACTACAAACCTTTATTCCCTTATATTAGTCTCCTCTTACGACATCCCACGGGAAGCCATAGAGTGGCACTATTCTAACCCGGCAACGACACCGGACGGTATATATAAATTGACTAAAAATAAAAGGGCCCATACAATAATGGTACGGAACCGTTCGTGTGTGAGTCCCAATCGGCCTTCGCCAAGACAAGAATAATACCAGGATACTAGAAGCTAGAAGAAAGCTAAAACAACAATGGCAATGGAAAGTAAATGGTTCCAACCGCAGACGATGAACCCAGCCAACATTTAGGAAGAAAAAAGTGATTACAACAGATTATTAAAAGCTTAAGGCTTTGGAAATGGTGAAAAAGAGGGTAATGAAATGTTTAGAGCTGTCCTCCTCATTCCATCCTTTTATTTTTCCTTCAATTAACATCTTAATATGCTCGTCGTCCCATAACAGGTGTTCAAACATCTTCCCTCGTCTATTTTCTGTTGTCTGCTGTAGACTCCGTATTCATTCGCAATGCTAAGCATACTTCCTTATTAATCTTCTTTTTATTCAAGCATATACTTTCCATCTGTCTGTGTATAGAGCTATTCTCCAGTGCACCTTAACTTAACAAGACTTTTTGCAAATTTTGCTTGATTTCCTAAATTTAACAGATATTTCTCGGCATTGAAAGTCTTTTTCGCCGTGGCTATCCAGGTTATTATATCCCGAGTGCATCTCGAGTCATTGGTAACGAGACTACCTAACTATTTAAATTTGTTTACTCGTTCTTTCTCTTTTGTATGTAATGTTATTAATGTTTTTTTTGGTTAACTTTTAAGTTTTCTTTTAATTTTGTTTATTTTAAGACCGAATTCATTAAATACCTTTTGTGTACATGTATGTAACTAATTCTTCTAAATAAACTGAATTATCTGCAATGGCTGCGATATCATCAGCAAATGTATATATGAGATGCCCAACTCCCATGAAATTGATGATTTACTGTCATTAAGTACAAAAAGAAATTCGTCCACAGAGAATTAGTCGTCAAATCGGAAAAAATGCTAAATTGAAATATATCTATTAGGATAGTTTTCCATCCAGTATATTGTCCAAAATAGAATCATGTCCTCTGGTAAAATTGTCCAAACTTAATATAGGCCGACAGAAATAATAACCATTTGTATTTATGTTCACTTGGAAGTATTACCATTTGAAATACTTGTACTTAAATTTACATTACGGTCTCAAATAAAATTAGACAATATTCACTTTGTGCGTATTAAATTTTGCACATTTTTTATAATGGACATAATTCATTTCAGACTTAATTCACTTTTACCGAAAATAAATTTGGTCATCATTACATTTTATCAGATTTACACTTTGGTCAAAATTCCAAATGGTCAATTCAAGTGGACGAATTTCTTTTTGTACTTAATGACAGTAAATCAAATTGATCTAGGAAGTAATTTTATTAGAACTAAGTATATCTAATTAATCCAGGAAACGCCATTAAAGTATCTATACTTGAAAACATATTCAAAAGATGTTTCGCCGTCTCTCCATGTTTTATTCAAAAATTTAGTTAATCTATATAGATTTTCGGATTAATACTAGAAAACAAGTTGCCACCGCCGAATACTTAAATCTTTTATCAAAGTTTGAACTAGCCTGACCGTGTCTGAACAGAAAAGGCTGGGCTGAAGAACTACAGCGGTATAATAAATGTATTAAACCCCTAAGCCATCCTTTACTTTTGTACAGTGCAGCTGTAATACAGCGGTTGACCAGCTAGATGTAGTATGTGTAGACCCTGTACTGATTTTTTATTGTAGTACTAGCAGCCTTTCCCGACTTCGCCTAAATTAATAAATTTCGCACTATCTCTTTATAATATTAGTATAGATGTACAGCGTATGGCACTGGTCCCACCGCCGCCGACGAGCGGAAAGCGAGTACAGCCAGCGATCAACTCGTAATATTTGTATCTTTTATTGACACTGGACGGGAATCTACCTCTATATTGTTTGCTTCAACAAACTAGTGGAAAGAGTTCTCGCCGGCAGTGTGAACAACCAGCGATCAACTATTAATATATGTGTCTCTTTTATTCACACGGGATCTATATCTGTTGTTCGTTTCTTGAGCGAGAAAATAGTCGATAGGTACTTATTCGTTTTTTCGCCGGCAGTGGGACAAGTGCCTAATGCAGCATGAATACTTATTGCGTAACCAAGTTAGTCCATACATGTCAAATTCGATTGCTTAACGGCATTATAAGGTGCTAGAAATTACACAATCAGTTGAATGACATCACAGGCCGTATTGAGAATTTTAATATCTGCCAGGTTCCAGTCAATGAAAGGGATAAAGGCTATCAGGGATATATAAATCTGTACTCTTTCACTATTCGGTACGTACTAGGCCTGTATTCGATGTCGCCTAAACAGTAACCATTCTTAAAATTTAGCTTCGTTTTTTTTTCTTTGTCGTAATATTCACCCATCAGAAACATGGTATTAGATAATAATGTAGGGTAAGCCATCGTTTTATGGTATCGGTTTTTTACCTCTGTCTTTCTTCTTAATAGTATGGTTGAGAATTTGAGAATGTTGAGACAAGAAACCAAAATGTAGAAACCGACCGGTTATAATTTTACTTGTCATGTCTAATATAGTATAGGGTATTGATTCAACGAGCTGGTGGATTCATCCGATAATTCTCCTAAAACGTATAGACATTGTATGACGGAATCAAGTAGTTGATAGTAGTTGGGGAGTTTATCCGTTTTAAACTTCGAGGCAAAAAGAGCGGTGTTATAAGTTTAGAGTGTTTATCTGTGTGTCTGCGTATGAGTGTCTGTGTGTCTGTGTGTCAGTCTATCTGTGTATTTGTATGTGGAACAATTTGGACACAGTTTTTTCTTCCAAATAATGCTAGTCGTAACAGGTCGATTCTCAGTTTCCAAAAATCCATAAATAAATGCAGTATTAATGATTTCAAAAATAAAAGTCCTTCCTGTATATTATATAGGTAGTTCGTCTTCAAACAAAGGTGCCTATATCGCGCGGCTTGCATGTGTGCGTGCGTCGACCGTATTCGGCGCGAACCAACACAAGCACACTGAACAAGTAACGCCGAGTCGGTTTAGTCGGGGCCGCGCTGTCGCCAAGTTCGGTTACATGCGTATTACCAAGCTTATCGAGCTTAGTTTAGCACCCGGCTGGCAATAGGTATCAGAAACTACTAAAGGGCTACTTTTCTATTTATACTATGTACAAACTTGCAAAATTCGCACTTTCTTATTATAACAATAATGTTATAATTATTATAGGTACAAAAGGCTAAGGATTAAGTTTAATTTGTTGTAGCTTTTACTCGCGACTCCGCGTAGAAGTTGTTTACTGTCGGTAATTGTCCAATTTTCCCAGTTAAAAAATAGCCTATGTGCTATTCTAGATTATAATCTATTTCAGCGCCAAATTTCATCCAGATTCGGTGAGCCGTTCTGGCGCGATTGAGAAACAAACATCGAAAGTTTCGCATTTTTTATATTAGTAAGATTTGCACAGAAACAGGGATACACGGCGGTCTCAATGCTTAAAGGCTTGTATTAGAGATTCAAGATTTATGTGCGTGCGGGTTTGTGTAGACCCAATGTAACGTATTTCCGGTTTCTTAATATCCAGTACGGCAATCATCCTTTTTGCTATGAAATGCGAGCGACAAATACAAATTTGTGAGTGCAAGAGTGATAGCGATAACAAACTGAAGGCTATTGAGAAGCTGGGAGTACCATAAGTTCTTACTGAATAAACATTTCTGTAACTCTGCCTGCCCCACTCTGGGGATGAAGGCGTGGCTTTGTTATGTTAATAACTTTTGTATTGAAATGCGATCTTTATCAATATGAAATGCGGGTGCGGGTACTGCAACATGACTTTTCCACAGATACCGTAAAACGGGGGAACAAGTATTAAAAGGACAATAACGTTACGTCTATTGGAAATAATTTCAGTCTTATACTTAGTAGCATAATATGCTTCATTTTAGATTGTGTCCCTTCTCACCTCTTAATCCATTGTCATTCCGTTTTACGGTAACGTTTGTCTTAGAAACGATTTTACGTTTTAAGAATGGCAACTTGATCAATGTAGTAATTAAGTTAACGTTTCCAATGTTAACGTTTCGTTTTGTTGAAGCGAAGACTCCACCACTACTCCGTTCAGGGGCCGTAAGTAGCAAAGGTGCAAGCGCAACGAATACTTTTCTATCACCCAAAATGTATGACAACTGTCAACTGTCAACTGTCAACTAGAGCGTCAGGATCACCACACGCACCTGTCCAGCTAAAAGTTTTCGCGACACCACTGGTTGGGATAGTTCCTCTTGATATTCCCTCCATTCTGACTGATGGCCAGGAACCGGCTTATCCCCAAGAGTTTCTGATCCTTTTCTCTGTACTACTCACCCTTGTTATAAAGTTCCACGTCTTCGTCACCATAGAGTATAAAGTATCAAGACTTTTGGAATTCAAAGACGGAGAAAACCCCGAAACAAATTGATAGTAATCTTTTGTTTTCTTTGTTTGTTTTTGTCATTATTTGTTTTTCTCATGTGTATGATTAGTTGATTGGCGTCAATTTGGACCTGGTAACCGAATTGTGGGCTGAAAAAGTATTTGGTATTTAAAATATCTCCTTCAGATGTAGTTCGTCAATTATATAAGAAATACTTTTAGTTTTAAAATATATGAAATTATGACCTTTTTTAACGTTAAACTTAGGTTATCTGAAGGAAATTAAGATTTGAGGTTGGAACTATTGCAGCACTGCTTTTTGATTAAGTAAATATTTAGTATCTCTTGTGTACTTATGCTTTCAGCGATATCCAAATATAAACAAAGTTTGTACAAAGTTTAATATCTCCTGCGTTATTTCAGTAGTGGAGAAAATATTGTCATTAGCTGTGTACTTAGGTTAGAAATAAATAATTCAACGGCACGGAGAAAGTTATCTGAAAACACAAAACAAAATATTATGAATAAAGTAATCTTTGTGTTAATAATAATATCACAAAGTGATTGTACCTAAGTATTCCTAATGGAAACTTGTTTTTAAATGGTTATAAAAAGCCTAACTAAAACAATATTTTGTATTTTAAATGCATGGTTTATATTCTGTAATTTGAATTTTGTGATACGTAAAAATGGGTTCTTACCGTGCTTAGTACATATGACGAGTTCTCAAAAACTCGTACAAAACGGGCCAAAGCTGCCAACTCGCCAACTTTTCTAACTCCGAGGTAAGAACCCAATAATAAGTAACTTACTGTAATTTATACTTTGTCTTTTAAATACTTCCAATGAAAGTAACTATATCTTATCTTTTAACTACATCTAAGAATGTATTGTCATTTTGTATTTAATATAAGTTCTATTTAACCAGTATTGTATTATAATCCTCATGCTGGTCTTATTAATGCCAGAACGTTGACACAGACTGGTCAGAGAGACAGTTACTAATCCAGTAAACAATTTAAAAGGCCATTCTTATTATAAAAACCTATTGTCTACGGCTCAGCGCCCGCCCGGAGCCCGTAGTGGATACAGCGCATCCCCAAGTCTCGTCTTAGTCGTCTTTTTCGCTTTTATTTATTTATTTATTTAAACCTTAAAAAATGGTTAAATATTATTTTATAAAGTTTTGATTGAGATTATTAATGTATGTCCTAGACAGCTATAATGTCATATATATCAATTATATCATCTAAATGTAATGTGAAATCTAGAATTAGACCTTAGACTTACAAGATTATATTTTTCACGTATGTGAAGAACTATAAAATTTGAATTTGATATTGTAAACTTGTTTTACCTACCTTGTGAATTAGGTATCCTGTTTAGGAGTATTTGACCAAACGAGAATAACGTCTTATAAGACTAAACGCCCAATTTGCATAGACTAATCTCGGAGTAAGTCTTATTCTTGTTTGCTAAAATCGATGTTGAGACGAAAAAGCGCAAATGCACCTGCATCCAAGAATGATAATTCATGATCTACTTATTAGCAGGGCAGAATTGAACCTGCTTCAACTAAACAGCACTTGCGCTTTTTCTTCAAAGACATTGATAGAATTCTATAAGAGCCTAATGCGATAAACATTTTGAATAATAATACGAATAAAATATTATGTATTGGTTTTAATTCCCTTTAAAACTCTTAGGACCTTCATTTAGCAATCGTGATGTGATCACACTGACCTTTGTGATCCTGTATACCTACAAGATAGAAAAAATATAAAATTTGTATTCAAAAACTGCTGCCTTTTAAGAATATTCTTAACGTCAGCACTTTATTTTCGTTATGCCAAATATACAACCTTAATTCATCCCATTTCGTACCTTCGGTAGAACAAGGGCACAATGTACTATATGATTATAGGGGCAATTGTGCCCTTGTCTTGCCGAAGGTGCGATTTGGTCCTCGGTTCCGCGTGGAGAGAGATCTTTAATGGTGAATCTCCCAACACAACCGGGTGAGAGACACGTGCTCGTACAAACTGGAACTAATTATATGTATAGCTGTCACATTTACGTTAATGATTCCGCGGAGGACGGCCCCGCACAGTTTCGTATGTGAACTATCTTCCCCGTCTAATTATAAGCCTTTTTGCGCGAAGGGCTGATGGAACTGCTCCCGCTAACCGAGTTCCACCAGGAAGCCTAGCAGCAGGTAGCCTTAGTCTTGCTGACGACTTAAAATAATCCTGGATCTCAGGAACCCACATGACATGACCCTGAAGAGCCAATCCGTCAAGGAGCATAAAAAACCTGCATAAAGTAGAGGCAAAAGGAATCATTGGTTAATGGTTTCTTTACGAATCCCCCACTAATAACATACCTATTTGACCCAAAACCTTTCTACATTTTATTACTGACGTTAGCGTCATTGGAGCTATAGAAACCTAGATGATCGCGAAAACCCGATTTTTGTGACATTTGACCTTGAATAACTTACAACATTGGCAGATATGACATTTTATGTGACTTGACTTTTGAGACGACTTTTAGAACGCTGAAATTAAGGTTTACTTACACAAGTTTCCAGCTTATTATCGTTCATTCCAAGGGTGACCCGGTTTTCTCCTTATTAGACTGGGCTACTTTGTTGGTTTTTGTTATCATTGATTTTACTTCAATTGGGAACTATCTACACCTAAAAGAACTGCTCGCTTTTTCATTTTTATTCCAAGAAATATATTTACTTTGCACATCCTGTGCTTGGGTTATAGGATTACACCATCCGTCAATTTGGCTGGGGCAGACGGACGGACCGACAGACCGACGGACGAGAGATCCTATAAGGTTTCCGCTTTATAAAAAATATACGGAACCCTAAAGAATTTACAATTTTTAAAAATCTTAATTTTGCTTTCTTTATCTATTTGACTGTAGGTAAATATTTTTGGTTGACTACATATGTTCAAATTCATATAGTGATCAGCAAACTGTGTGAATATTTCGTGTGAAAATTGTGTAGTTACCACAATCAGTTAGATACAAAGATATTTGCTCAATTTTGTGATTAATCAATGGCTCGTTTTATAAGTTTGTATTTCACTTAGCACACGGTTTGCATTGTTTGACATGTAATATAGGTAATTCATATAGTTTCAATTTCAAGTGCCGATCGCGCGCTGCTATTATTTCCAAAAAGTGCTCACGCATCAAAAAACCGTCGCCGCGACCGCCCGCGATCCGCGATGACGTAGATTTTAACTGTGCTAGTTTTGTCATAACATCTTAACTAACTATACAATCATGGCAAGTCCAAAAACGGATAAGATGTAGTAAACGGATAAGTGTTCGGATAAAAACTGAAACAGCACTTGTACTTGCACATACTATCGAGAAGAAATAGAATCGTAGACGTCTCGCAAGTATCCTTATAGAGTGCAAAGGACAGAGCATTCGACTCCCTAGCGAGTATGGTAATTGTAACTTATGGTAAGGGTACCGGTGGAGGTCGATATAAGACCAATGTCGATATTTTCAGTACCAAATGAGTTTTTTTTCAGACTTAACATTCATAGGGTTAATAATATTAGGGTTAGTAATACACGGGACAACATAACAGTCAAAGCCTGCACGCTGGAGCAGCTGGTGGCGCGTGTAGGCGCACGTGTCGCTGCAGCAGCGGCGCCAGCGTGCTCAGGATGCAGTTCGCGCGGTCGCGGCTGCGGCGGAGCAGTAACGCGCATCGCTTCCTCATGATAGCGTGGATGCAGTCCGGACGTGCTTCAGCAAACATCATTAAGGCACTCTAATGCATCTCTGCATTATTAAGGCAATGCAATATGTTAGTGATATTATCAAAAGATACGCCGAAGCCCATGAACACAGGCTTCATGAACATGTGAATGTTGAGGCCATCCAGCTTCTCGACACGGATTATACTTACAGCGAAGACCAAAAGGACAAAGCCTTTCGAGTTTGTTTACCTATCGTGTAGTGATAGTGTAATTGGGGTACACCAAAAAAAAAAAACTGCTTGCTTTTACATTTTTATTCGAATTCATTTTCTATAGATCTAATTTGAAGCACTTCATGATTAAAAGTTTTGTTTTTTATTTTCATAGGTTTTTACAATATCAGTAAATGTTGATGCCGTCGTTTTGAGCCTCTTGAAAAACGCCACCACACATAACATCAGAAAATAAATTATAGCGCAATTCAGACCGGCATTAGGGGATCAAACGAAGGTCATTTCTTAATGTTATTATATTTAATTCGTTGTATTTATTTACCGGGGGAGGGGGGGGGGGGGGGGGGCGGGGCATAATCTAACACATTTCAAACTTTTACCTGTAGTTTTAAAATTAAAGAACGTACATGTCTTGTTTCCATATCCATGTAATCGGTAGTTAATCGGCTATAATATGAAACAAAAACGTTATACAGGGTGGTACTCGATAAACTCTATATATTGAAAGGAGTGAAATTTTAGGTTGATTTATCGGAAAAACATTTTTTTTTTTAAATTTGCAACTGGTTATTTTTGTCAGATTTTTAAACTTTTTAATAAAGTTTGGGTAGTACACTTACTTGTGACGGTGTAACTTTTAATCTTATAGCCCATAAAAGATAAAACAGAATGCGTAGTATTGTCATTAGTAAGGTTTATAATGATTGATAACAATATTAGACCAATATAAAAATAATAACCGAGTAACTACTGTTTTTGTGAAAAATTACTGCAAAAATGTCATTTTGTTTTCATTTTCTCCATTTTTTGCAGATATTTTATCACTTTTTTTTGCTTATTCCTCGTTTAATTTTACATCTAAAAACGTTTTCAAATTATTTCAACTCATAGAAAAAGTTAATATAAAACTTACCGAAACCGAAGCATACATTTAAATTTAGTTTAACTATTCTATCTTAATGTCACTTTTTGCGGATCCTTCGTTGTGTGTTATTATGCTTAATGGACGTGAATGTCAACGAGTTTCGGTTTCCGTAAGTTTTAGATTAACTTTTTCCATCAGTTCAAATAATTTGAAAACGTTTTTAGATCTAAAATTAAACTAAAATGAAATATTTTTTTGAAATCGGAACAGTAGTTTTTGAGTTTATTCATTACAAACATACACGCACACAAAAATACAAAAATACAAATCTTTCCTCTTTATAATATTAGTGTAGAAAACATAAGGGTACAGATCCAGTTTTTTTTCCATCAGATAATAC
Source organism: Acleris laterana (assembly GCA_963966035.1). NCBI lineage: Eukaryota > Metazoa > Arthropoda > Insecta > Lepidoptera > Tortricidae > Acleris > Acleris laterana. The sequence continues at coordinate 75,182,815 of OZ014438.1, read as the reverse complement.
TTAGTTAAAAAACCGTTGGGATATGACATATAAATGGAATTCGAACTGTTTCCATAAACTGCATCCAATTTATGGTACATTGCACACGTACAAGTTATTTAAATGTGAATATTTTTCACATAAAGTCTTTTGTTACAATTAGTCAGTCTTTCGGACAAGACCTCATATGGTTGTTACAAAATAAACAACAATAATATAAAAGTCTAATGAATAAAAACTAATAACATGTGATACAGTGGTCACAATTTGTCTTACTCAATCAAAGTATGCTAATAATTATTTACATCGGGATATCTTACATTATGGTAACATCAACAAATATAAAAATTATAACCTGTGAGAACCTCCTGAGACGTACATCCCTGATTAGTTTTTCGTTTGTAATTTCTCATTCTGAAAAAAATAACTATAAGTATACAACACCCACACAGATATTTGGTAAAAATACATAGTATTATACTACTGCAAAATCAAAGGCTAAAATCGTGATCTATTATATTAAAATGCATAAAATAAATAGTCATATATGCTCTAAAGTCGCTTAACAATTTTAAGGCTTATTGTACCTAATGTCGCACAATATTAAATGATACTGCTATTTCATCATTAAAATTCACTAATTTAGAGAAACCATTCATAATTTTACCTGTAGGAACAAAGTCTTTTATAACATTATACGATTACACAGCGTGGGGCAAGTAGCTCGTTAATATTTACCCCACCTGTTTTGTTAATACTAGTTAACATCCGCAACGGAAAAAATATATTTAAAATTAAAGCAAAGAAATAACATGATAATAACAACTATTACCGTTACTTATTAATCAAATTACCTTTATTCAATACCAAGTACTTAGTTATTTTAACGCAGCAATATTTAATGAGTTAATTAAAAAATAAATCGTAAAAAAGTCCATTTACCTGCAAAAAGTCGTCCTAGTTTAGAACTTTTCTGTTTGGAATCCTGCCGACAACTGATAGGTCATAAACCGAGATAGAATTTAAAAAAAACATGATTTATATTCCAATATTTTAACCGCTATTGACTTGCGAACACTTACCCCCGTTAAAACAAGCCTCGGCCTCCCCCATATATTTTTCATCTCACGAGAAGCCTCATTGAAAATTGGTGTATCCCAATTAGCGCAGTGAGTAGTACTATACCTACACAAAGAACACATTTACAAAGTGTATTTTCCTTTACAGAGACAATAGGAAAAGTGTCACTGAACACTTTCTTAGCTCAGTCTATTTTAGAAGTTATGTCAAATTTAAAATACTTATTAGTCATCACAAGACTAGATTGTATTTCAATGGAATGTTAAGATATTTCATTTAATAAAATAACGTAATATAATTCAAGGTATCTATTAAAATCTAACCAGAAAATACATGAACTAGCCCTAATTTTACAAGTACCTACGTGTGTGTCCTTGTCGTTTTTTTTTTATCGTAATGTTTTAGAGAATCTGTTATTAAAATGTAATTACTTTTTAAAATTATGCCATTTAATACACCTAATTCATCTCTGAAATAGTTCTTATAAGTTCCTTAAATTAAGTTCCAAATCTTTGATATTTTTTGTTAACATTTTTAATAAGACCCTTTACCTTTTTTAATGTTTTATCTGATTGCTGTTTGTATTTTCTTTAATTGTTCATTAGATATAGGTTAACAACCTCTATGTAACTTTACAAGGCCAATAATGTTTTTACTAAGTGGCTTCATCTTGTCTTCTGTTCTTTTTAGCACCACTACGAGACAATGTATCAGCAATGAATAGCCATCTACCGGTTTGTATTTCACATCTAAATTATTTAGCCTTACACTGCCTAACATCATTCTCTGCAGTTTTGCTGGTACGTTATTCCACATGTACTTTTCGACGATAAATAGGTATATTGGTGCATTGTATAATACCCAAATACAGCCAACATTTCCTTTTCTTACTTACAATCATTCTGTTCAGTACCTCTTAGAGCGCGTGATCCATATGCTGATTTAGCATTTTGTAGGATCTCGGCTCCTAACGCTGTTGAGTGTTGATGAACTGTCAACTGTTAAAACAATATCTTGGTTGGTTTTAAAGAAAACTACATACAGCTTCTTTTTTTCTTCCTTTTTAATTCTCTGTTAATGAATGCTATCCGAGGTGAGTAGAGCATTTTTTTTTCATTAAATAATATCCACGGTGGTTTTATTATTTACCCATACCCTAATCCTTTTGTCTTTCCTGCGTTTTGGATGTTTCATATTAATTACTGCCTGAATTTCGTTAGGGTCTGGTGACACACCTTTAAGTTCGGACACAATAAACTTTTGTTAATACCTTTCTCGACCTTTCATGTAATTCTACTGGGCACACATAAATCATCTATATAAGGAACCTTCCACATTTTCAAACATTTCAGTTAATCTACTAAATGACTCAGGGGCAGAACTACTTCCAAATGTTAATCCTTTGAATTTGCAACGACCAAAAAGAGTTATACTCGTAAATACAATTGTACATAGATCTGAACTTTCTCCATTCAAATTGAGCATCTTAAATCCATTAGAGACATCGAATATAGCGGCACTTTTTTGGTAGCATTTGACCAAATGTGTTTTTTATTGATTCGGACCTGCGGAATACGAAATTGAGATGTCGCCGGGATTCTCAATAACGTAGAAATGTGTTAAATTACAACATAATTCCAAAAAAAAAAGTTTTTTTTTATTAGTGCAACAAGTCTACTCGATATAGGCAAACAATTAAGTTATGTGCCTACAGCTTCTTTTCATCAAATCGGCCTATTTTCAATTAAATTTAGCACCCGTCCCTGGATACTCAGAGTTTGTTCAGATCTATATTAATTGACCCTATTTGATGCAATTTGACCAATATTCGTGAAAATAAGTAGAAATATGGTACTAAATAGTAAGAAATCGTCCGCGATATTGGGCGCCACCTTGAAAAGTGAAAACTGAAAAGTTTTTTTATTTTAATTTTTTGGGGGTCCCAGATGAGACTGTCGCTTTCCAACAAACTACCGACAAAAGCGTTGTTTGCTAGTGAGATGACAAGATTATGGAAATGTTTAGATTGACCTGCATTAATCCCTGTTTTTATGCAAATTTGGAGTATAAGTTCGTTAAAGGTAAGTCGAGTATCAAACGATCAGTGAGAAAGAGTGGTCGACGGTGCGGGTCGCGAGTAAGTATGGCACCTGTCCCACCGCCGACGACGAGCGAAAAGCGAGTAGAGCCAGCGATCAACTATGAATGTATGATGCATCTCTTTTAATGACGTGAGATAAGTTTATTTTGTTGGAGAGATTCATATTTGTGTCTCTTTTATATTCACATAGATAGGATCTACGTCTTATGTTCGTTTTTTAAGCGAAAAAATAGTCTAACTAATTTATGGCTTCCTCGTCGGCGTTTGGACAAGTGCCTAAAACATGACAGCGCACCTGCTTGCTCACCTTTAAGTGTAGGCTCTCCATACCCCATCGATAGATGTCGTCAATGTCACGCTGGAGCGCTTCGTATAAAGAGGAAAAAGATCCACTAAGACGATTAAAGAATCGTCTTGGTCATTTTGACATCATCAGCCAGCATTGACATTACCATAGGTTATTAAATAATTATCCAAAAAAGTAGCAGACTATGGATTCTGCCCCTTCCTGAGTGTGGATTAACCTGTTTTAGTAACCGTATTCGGGTAAGGACCAAAAAGTTGTCCACGCTAACTGAATCAATAAAATTTTCTATGAAACTTTTCCGTTGTGACACGAAATTTGTAGGGATACTTTTCGTCGCACAACGGAACTTTTTTTGCCTTCGTCGTTTGTATGGTTAACTGCGCTTAACTGTGGTCCAACTTTTTGGTCCTCACCCATTCTTTGTCGCTTTCTGCCGAATTAAAAATTAATGGTGACAGATAAGGTCAAAATATTAAGCACACTTTAGTTATTGTGCGTTTATCAATAAGAAGGTTAGCTTTATAATTAGGGTTCGGAAATTCGGAGACATATTTACCTAAACTTGGCAAAATCCCGGAAAAGGCAAAGGAAATATGGAGGCGGCTTCTAATAATATTATTTTAATAATATGAGTTTCGGGAATACGGGAATTTATAAAAAGCGTGGAGACTGTAATACCTCGTTGATATAATTAGCTTACCGTTTTTTACCGTTGTTCTTGTAAGAATATAACATTTTATATAAATGTTACGATATATGTGGTTAATGTATAAAACGATCTAAGTATACATTGAGCAAATAATTACTATATATCTAATAATATTGATAAGTCCAAGATAGGTAATTAATAAAAAAACCTTTTTTTTACTAACATATATTTACGTAAACATATATCTCTCGCTTGTATTCGTTTATAGCCCCAGAGCTCAGATGATAACGTCCGAGGTATAGTTTGTAATTATAAATAATATTTTACATTTAGAATAATACTTTACGTTAATTTGCTCCTTCAACTTCGTTAGTTAAATTATAAAAGGAAAATTGAATAACACGTAGTAAACTTATGCATGGAAAATAAATTCATATGCATGGAAAATTAATTCAAATAGTTAATGAAAGTACCTTCATATGAGTTCATCTTGGCGTACTTTTTTATTCAGAAATCCCGGGATTTTTACTAATAAATTAAAATTGAGTCCGCCTCCATACAACTGAACAACAACGCCGCCGCCAAAGTTTAGGTAAATATGTCTCCGAATTTCCGATCCCTATTTATAATACACCACATATTGCAAACGGCCAAACAGATAATTGAAACAAAGATACGATAAGTAAAGAATGTAAGACACCTGCCGCTGCCAATTTTCTTAACAATATGTCGCCTTCAGTTCTATCAAAACCTTTGTCGTCCCTTTACTTTCTCAACCTCGTATCTGATCGAATAGTTAGATAGGAAAAGCACTCATGTGAATCTAAAGAATAAAGACTACTCTCCTATCTAACTATTCGATCAGATACGAGGTTGAGAAAGTAAAGAGACGTTATGGAAGTCAAAATACGCTACCTACTTCGATTTGTTTCCTCTAATCTTTTTGGGCTATGATCTGTCCTGTCATTGGTTACAATGATTAGTGGTATTAGCCAACAGTCTTTGCGCTCACTAGTTATCAAATCAAATAAAAATTGATTCTTGGCACAGATCAAAGAATACAAGTAAGTATTTACCTAATCTCATAGAGCAAAAGCGTGCCGTCCTAATATAGGCAATTTTAGTCCTGTAGTTACACCAGGAGATGCCCTTATTTTATGTAGAAAAGGATGTTTTTGATATAATTAAGATACGTTGAATTTATTAAGGTGTAACACCTGTGACGCCATCTATGAGTTTATTAAAGTAATAATTATACGTTGTTCGAGTTGGGAGGCCATGACGTCGACATCTAGAACATAATTGCGCCATCTTTTGAACGTTTCCTGAACTATTATTTGACATTTTTGTGTCGGTGCTGTTTTGATGATCAAGCTCAGAAGCGAGCTTGGTAATTAGCCCAGTGTGGAACTAGATGTCGCTTCTACACGTGTCCTTTTTAACACTCCATAAAATTCATAGATGGCGTTGTCTCGTCAGTCGCAAATGGCTGCTTTTCACTGTTTGATTCGAACTGGCTGAGATTCTAGGCGGTAAATAAAATGACATATCGTCTTTGAACTGATATGCGTCCTAGATGCTAAAGTTAATAATGAAACCCCACGTTTAGTTATTATATATTAACACAGGCTCACAATCACATCGAAAACCGGACAGTGTAATGACATAATCACGCGGAGTTGTTCTTAATTAGTATTACGGGCAGAACCTTATAATAAGAAAACAAATGAGTTGATAAATATTAAACTCCAATGTGTCCTTGAAATTTGGTATACAATTTTAAAACTTAATAATGTTCGAATTAAGTTTTAAATTCGTATACCGGACATATTGTAGTTTGATATTTATCAACTCAATTTTATCGCGTGCTCAACACCGACATATCTTAAAGGGTGATTTTATTACTTTATTAATTTCACATACATATACATCTATCAATACAGGTCAGCCCAATTCGATAGTGTCACATGTAACACAAGCTAGATTAACATTAACAACACGATTAGCAATAACATAATATAATAGAGTAACGTTTGTGAATTCATTCAACGAACAAAAGAAGACGTCAATTCTGGTAGCTACCGAGGCAAGTTACGATCGCTACAAACGTGTTTCTTTTCAATCACTCAAAACGTATAGGATGACGGTTAACCACGTGATTTTCTCGCATCGCACTAGAATGTACATACATTTTGAGTGATAGAAAAATAAAACATTATTAGCGTTTGGATTTTGGCTACGGCCTTTGATTGAGAGTGCGCAGCGACCTGTCCAGGGTGCGCAACAATTGGGTGCGCGCGCGCACAGGGCACCCTTGCCAGTAGTACCTACACCTCTGCCCTGCTAAGACAAATGGCGTTATCTCAGACAAAACTCTTGTACCAAATATATGCTTTGGCTATAGAATTTGAGATACCGCCTATTGGCTTACGGAGGCCGATATGGTTATTGGCCCGTCCCCGCAATAATTTAAAAATATATAAGTCGCGGGCTTACTCTCTTCAAACTTCTAACCGATTGTAGCCTACCATTCCCACACGTATAACATAAACGGATTAAAGGTATACCTACTCGCCATACAATTTAAAATATAAATAAAACGGACGAACTTATATAGGACTCGCTCTAACATAAGCTTATATTTCGCTTCGTGCGGGCTCCATATATATTCGAGTTAAACTCGATATGGACAACAAGAGCTTCATACACATATTATTACAAGATCCGCTACCCAGCTTTTCTTCAAAAATACTCAATATTTAAACTAAAAATGCGTTGAAAATCTCTATAATAACATAAAATGGAATTCTAAAAAGCAAAATAAAACAAAAATAATAATATAAATACTGTATTAATCTTTCGTTTCCATAGATAGGTAAACTTAACTAATTATCACTTTTTTATAATCAACACATACACGACATTGAATAATGTTTAAATCGGTCACACAGCAAGTCATTTTACCGATTTTTAATGTCCAGTGCATAACTACGTAACTAGTAAAAATGTGTTGGAGTTAACCTCTAGATGTCACCACCGCCGGGGCTGCAGAGGTGTTACTAGCAATAATGTTGAACAACTTTAATGTCGTAATTCACCAACCACTTAACAGACAATTAGAGTGTTAACAGCTGTCAAAATTTATGAATTATTATAATATTATATTATATTATACATTGATTGTTTTTTTTTGGTATGCCCATAGAACAAGGGAAAAACATAGAAACCGAACTATAAAATAAACAACAGTAGTATGATTGACCTTTTCTATTTATGGCATTTATAATGTGTAAGGAGAGGTGCTTATACGTATTATTTAGATATTATGTAGGTCTGTCAAAATGTATTTAGTGGAGAGGTCATCCCGACCAAAGACAGTGGGGAGCAAAGCAAAGTTAATGTCATAGTCCAGCTTTTATGCTATGATTAGATTATGCCCCTGTATTATTTTAACCCGTGATTATCGACAATGATGACCACCTTTCTTCAAATTTCAGTATGACCCACAGTGGTGCCATCTAGTGTCAATGTAACTCAAACTCAAAGCTATTTTAAATCACCATACATACACCAACTTAAAACTAACATCGAAAAGTTACACTATATTGAAGACTAGTCAGAATCAGATCATGTCTGCGGTCCAAAAGCAAAAGGTAGTAGGTAGTATGAATTCACATACTTATAAATACAGTTTTTATTTTGTACCGCAGAATTACCAAGATTATTCTACTTGTGACGATCCATATGTAAATCTGAAAATACAGTTCTATTTTTAAAAGATTACAAGTACATATCTGTGTGCATGTCTTTTAACACTTACAGTGACTAGTAATAATATCTTAGTTAACATTGCGCTTTAAAATATGTCTGACTGGTTCTAATGCCTCTAATAATAGACATGTGCCAGATGTTTATGGGTCCTATGTCGTATAAGATATTATTGCTGCTAACTGTACTACTACTACAGAGTGTCACCCAAAACTACAACATAGAAATTCCTCTTATTATAAACATTTTACTGTAGGTACATTTTATGTATAGATAACAATGAAAATTTAACTTTATTTATTTCTAAAGGTCATTTTAGTTTTTCAAGGTCAAATAGTCACAAATTCAAGTTCAAGGTCAAATACACCGTATTCTTATTACAAAGGTCATCTTTTAAAGTTAGTCGTATACAGGTTCTGAGTAAATTTTTATTATTTTATAGTTATTTTATTTTTACAAAATTACTCGTATATAATACGGTATCTAATGCCCTGTCGCATAAATTCGCTTGCCTTGATCACGTGCAGTCCCTTCTATCTTGGCGAATCAAAAAGCGACAAAAAGTGTCCTAAAGGGATATTAGGGCTAATGAACGTTTGTGCTACTAGGTGTTAGGCACGAACAATTATTTAAGCTTTATTTATAACTCCATGAAAAACCAACACTAAATGGACAATTGCTGAAAAACAATTAAGTAGTTAATATATGACATTACTTGAAATAAATACGGATTAAGCCTCGAAACGCCTAATAAGAAGAATCGATTGATTTTTCGATTGTCAAAAGATGCATACGCAAAGATAAAGAGCACATACATTAATATTAAAACCCAAAGTTAACAATACAGAGAGTGGTTATGCTTTCTACGTCTTAGTTAGCTTATATCTATGTATGTACTTAAGCCAACTGTGATATGAGAACAATATAAATTCAAAACTATTTTACAATTTAATGATAGCTTTTCAGGAGATAATAATATATACCGTAATTCAGTTGCTGGCTAGTGAAATAACCCAATAGGTGTTAATTTGATTTTAAGACTGCGCCGAGCGTACGCCGGATGTACAGTGGCGCGCCCTCAGTGCTATTATTGTTTTCTAATAAAGTATTTTCTTGAAATTGGATGGTGTGTTTTTGTAGTACAAATAAAAACACAACTTATAGGGTATATCACATAGTTTAATAACAAATCACAAAGTAGCCACCTTTTCCCGTTAAGCTGACTACTGAAAGGGTAATTGTGATTAAAGTTTGTTACGTATCACATAAATTGTGTTTTTACTTGCGCTACTTAAACGCATCGTCTTATTTCAAGGAAATTCTTTAGTTATATAGAAAACACAATAATAGTAATGACGGCGCCAATGGACGCTGGAAGTTTACTCGGTGCAGTCTTGATACATACATCTGTTTTACGCAAGTGAAAATTACAAGAGGCAAAGCTGTATACTGTTTTGGTCCCACAATAGTTAGATTGCACTTATCAGCACTCTTACCATGAGTTACAATTATCATACTCACTACCGACTTGAACGCTCTGTGCCTCGCAGACCATTCGCATTCGACTCGCTAGCGAGTACGGTAATTGTAACTCGTGGTAAGGGTACTGTACTATATTTACAATCTAAGACGTGTGTAAAGTTTAGTAAGTACAATAGAATAATCATCAGCACAGGAAGTCTAACAAATAACTTTAAAATCCTGGCAGTTCTAAAATTTAAACAGTACACAACATCATCACATTACCTACTTTGGATATTTTGAGTTATTTTATATCCACCTGACTTTACGTTCAAGGTCTTTTAATATCTACATCTTTAAACAAGTTGTTTATTTCAATACAAACTTTCACCAAAGATACGATGTATTTTCATAAAATACTCAAAATACCTTTAATCCTAACCGTCTCAATACCAGGCCATACGCAGCTCTGTAAATTAAATCAAGATGTACTTCATTCAATATCTCATGCACGGTTTAAATTAGGCTACCTAACAAATGGTCGTAAAAAAAACAATAATAAAAATAACCTTTGAAACAAAACGCAATTCATACAAAAAATACTACGAATTATTATTACGCAGTACTAAGTTAACAAAGAATTTGCTTCTACTTCATCGTAAAAAAAAACCTTCAGTCACTTAATTGTATAACGTCAGTGAGTTTTTTTCATAAACAAAAATAGCTTCCATGATGAGCCAATTCATAAAGTTACATAAATGGCAACACTAAAAAATTTATACAAGTGACAGTAAAATATTGCCACTTCGGTTTACACCTTTAAAATAGTAGCTTTATAAAATGCTTTACAGAGTGTAACAAATAATTCGAATGAACCAGTCATCCCTTTCTAACAATTACATTTGAAAAAACCAGTAAAAAAAAAACTCATAACCAAAATGTAACGTTAAAGCAAGAACATTCCTGACGAAACGAAAGATCAAATCTTTATGCCCTAACCCTTGTTGTTTACCCTCTCCACTATTCATAATCGCGCAATAGCTAAAGTGTGCTAGAAATAAACTCTGTCCTTATGTCATTATGACATTTTAATGCGAAATTTAATGGTCTAAAATAGGTTTATTGTGCGATTATGAATGAGGGGTAATGCTTTATGTAAGTTTATTGGGTGTTTTAAACCCGTAATAATGAACTGATCTCGAGCAAGATATATGTCTCAAGGCGCGTCAGATATTACAGTTTTTTTATGACTCGCAATCCATAGTAACGTTTGGCCTTCCTAACGCATCACGAGTTCTAATTGTGGTTTGTCCTAAACTGGTTTTCAGCTGAGTTAGACAACTATTTAAATAATCGAAAAATATAAACGGTTTATGGTTGTTTTATAACAACAACGAAAAAGTATTACAATTCGGCCGGAAATGGCTTTAGTATAAACAAAAATTCGAAGTGATGATTATTAGGACAAACGAGTATTAGGGATTCCAGCCTTCTTCGGCGCTTACTTGTACGTGTCCTCAGATGATTCGTGCTTAAGATCCGAATAATAATAATGATCTTAAGACCCCATTCCGTGTTCATTTATGAATGGATATCATAACATGGCAATCAATGTTACAGTCATTTTCCCCTCCGCTCTTCCTCATGGAACCTTTTATACTATTAATTCGTGGAATGGTGTTTTCACTTTATTACGTACACTAATAATATCTAAGCTACATTGTGCTTCAAAAATATCTGACAACCTTTAATGTACAAGTACACGCGAGATCCGAGTGCAGTCGGGTCCCGTCCTCTCCTCTCTCTACACTGTCCGTACTAGCACATTCCTAAGCTCCGAATTCAATTCGCGCGTGGACTGTATCTAGGAAGTAAGTTCTGTTAGATATTTTTGACTTTAATATTGGTTAAAATATGAGCGGTGGTAGACTGCACAAATTCAGATTCTGTAGTGAAATCCATGATTCGACAGACCAGACTTACAATTAAAAATGCACAAATGTTGCCACAGTATGCAGTGCTTTATGTCTCGATACCAATTTACCTAACCTGTTTAATCTTCGAAAGAAAACAAACAAAAACAAAACTAAATTTCATACATATCTGGGAACACTTTATCTGACAAACGGTCCGACGAATTATGGATTATATTACTCTTTGCGATGAAAAATGCTTTTCCATGTGCCACCGCCATTTTTTTTACCAAAAGATACGAAAATTTAAGTCGATTAATGAACAGTCGTAGCACTAGAAGCTAAGTTTGCATTTGGTTCATTGTGGTTCAGATTATGTTTGACATTCGCTAGTAATACCAACAAACTTGAGTATGAAACGAAATGGTTTTTTTAATGAACTAGGATTGAAATTACGATTTAATAGTCCATTATTAAAGCCGGTCACGTAAAATTGTCAAATCTTAAGCAAAAACACTATTCCACTTAAGTTTTTAAACACCACAAACGACGACAATTTCACGGGTCTAAGACGCCACGGAGCGTCATGTAGCAAAATGAAGTGAAGAACTATAAAACCCGACGTGTACGCTAAATGTAGTGTTCAAAATTAAATTTAAAACGAGTATAATTTACTTCCTTTATAACTCTGGTTTGAGACGCAATTTAAAAAGCCTAGTCTGGTTGGGAGGAGCATTGTGGGACCGGCTCCTCGCATTTATACGCCCTGGGGAACAGGGAAGAGTAGGAAGGGGGAGCCTCGTATTCCGGAGGAGAGGCGGAGGGGGCGGCGGTGAAGAGATGTTGAGAGGCACCTGTGACAGTCACTGTTGGAGAGAGGTCTATGCATGATGCTGGTATGCTGATCGGAGTTTCAGATGGTTTCGTGCGTTTGCAGCAGCATTCTGGAAATAAGGTAGTTGTTACTGATCGTATGAACCATGTACTTTTTTTTATTTCGCTTATCAAGACCTAAATAACGACTCCAAACTCGGTAGGCCACCGTTAAAAACAGCAGAAATGCTTTAAAACCGCATGCTTTTTTTGGGTATGTTACTCGATTTTTCCGCAAATTAATCGTCGATCGATTTTTCTCATCATTTTAATCATGAGTAGGGTATATCTCAGGGGCCCTATTTAAATTTCGTTAAGATCTGGACATGGAAAGTCGACGGAACTTTCTAAACATTTAATTGAGATGATAACATTGCATTGTAATTAAGTAAGTAAATGATTTGTTCACAACTATCAATAAAAAAAAATGTAGTCGTCAGCTGTCTTTGGCCTTACGTGTAGCCGTAAGTATTGCTGAAGCTGACTCACCCCAGGCCAAGCAGAACATCAGTATGGTGGCGCACACCAGCATGCCGACCACGAGGTAGCTCCAGGGGCCGTAGGGCTTCAGCGCCGCCGCGAACTCCATGAAGGCGTTGGACTTCTGCTCGCCCTCGCTTATTTTCACTGGAAATTTATAATCGCCTGGTCTAAATTAAATATGCTAGGAAGGTATTAAATATATTCGATTCGAAATAGTAATCGAATATATTTATATATTCGATTACTACACGAACTATAGCTCAAAAGTTTGGATAGCAGTAGTTTATTTTTGCAGTTCCCTTTAGTATGAGAATAGTAGATAAGGCACTGCGGATAATCCAGTGCTTATTAGCAAGACGCAGCTTTATGGATGGAATAAGTATAAGTTGTTTTTATCATAGTCGTCAGCTGCTGCTCATTGAGAGAATTATCTAAAGATTTTAAATTCGGTGGGGCTACGTTAAGAGAGACCTTCCGACTACATCGTCAGATCAACTCTTAGACACCATTGTTATCAAGTTTCACAGTTCTAAATTTCAGCGCGTATTCAAAGACGAAATTGTTCAAAGATTCCTTTAAAATTAGAACAACACACAACGAATAAAGAAGAAGTACCGAATATACACACAAAAAATAAATCACACACTCACTTATAACAGAAGGCTTCGTCATTCCATCTCCCTGGTCGAGCCCCAGCAACTCCTGGTTCCTGGCCGCGAACCTCCTCAGCAGCTCTAGGAGGGGAGGGTCCCTCCTGTGCATGCAGGCTGAGGGGTCCTCGTCCTCCCCTCCAGGGCAATGGCGGACGCCGTCGCACACAAGGTAGGAGGAAATGCAAAGGGTTGTATGTCCACAGATGAATTGGGTGTCGTTGTTACAATCTGTGAAAGATAATGGTACTCAAGTAAGTAATCTCAATCTACGTATTCGGAGAACATGATTTTGATATTGTGTATCATTATTGACGTATAACATTTGCATGTTTGTGTAATACTGCAGTAAACTGTAATTTGATTTGACTCACCACTGTTAACAGCGGTGACCACCAGCCTCAGTTTCTCCGTGTGCTGGTACGGAGAGGTGGGGGGGTTCCACACTACCCTAATCTTAGGTGGTAGGAACTTGGATTTCTCTCGGGCGGCGACCGCAGCTGCATTTCCGCCACAGAGTGACGTCCGCCAGACTGGCTTCACGGCGTCGCCAACATACTGGAAAATAACATTAATTATTAATAACAGTACGAGTACAATCTTACACAAAATACTCTAGACCCTAACCTTCTCTCCTCAACCAAGCCCTAAGGCTTGAACCATGGGTAAAAGACCCTAGACAAATAACTCCTTCTCGACCCTCTTCTTCTACCAAATAATGTGACAATCAGATCAACAAATTAAAAGTTATTATCAAACAAAATTTTACGATATGGTGATTGCATACTAGCACACGGGCCATATGATGGTAAGTTGACTCCGAAGCCTATAGACATTTGCCATCTCAAGATTGCAATCTTAAGCCCGTATTAATAAACTTATCTTGGCTTGACAAGATACGTCAAAGTAAACGTCAATTGACACATCTCAAGACGAGCATTAAAGTTGAGATGACGGGCCTTACGATGACAATCTCAACAATAATTCTTAGTAATAGGAATTTTAAATACTCAATTGTATGACAATTCATTAAACTGTCCAGGTAATTCAGCTCGCCTAAACCCACGAAAATATCGATTACTAAAAACCATAAACAACTTGGTACTGTACGATCTCTATTAAAAACTCCATCGGTGTTGTCTCACTCGCTCGAAACCCGAAAGACTTGACAATAGAGACTTGTGACGTCATAAGCCAGTATGTAGATAGTATCGTATCAATCCACTACACTGTATTTTCCCTTATTGTTGTCGTATTTTCAACGTTATGACCGCTTTACCACAAGCGTGCACACACGCTCGGAATTTAATCTCCCTTCTGTCCCAGTCACTTGTCAAAATTTGTATCTGACATTTTCCGTTAGCGTGCGGGCACGCATAAATTTTGACTCTGTTGCTACCCGGAGCGTGCCCGCTCGCGCGAGCGACTTTTTATTTGTAGCCTTACTACTTTAAAAATACCTTTCTTATATAATTGAGTGTATACTTTCGTTCAATACGGAATAAAATTAGCCACAGACCGGGATCAAACACTCATTCACTTTCTGTACAAATTTATAAATGACGTTTTGAGCAGTCAAAGTTTAGCAGCAGTATTAAAACAGAAGTTGATGGCTATCATTACGTATAATTAACATTATTAGGAAGCTACAGAAAAGTAGGAATGAGTAAAATAAAATACAAATCTATATACAGGGTATATACAGGGTGTCCCAGGGAATAGTGTCAAGCGAAAGTCCAGAGGTAGAGCACCTTAAGGGGCACCCGAATCACCCCCATATAATTATGTTCCGCGATTTTTATTAGTTAAGGAGATATTGAGTATTATAATCAGATTTTTTGTAGTTTTCCCTATGTCCTTGTCACGAAAAATCCTTAATTTCATGTTTTATTTCAGAAGTTTTTCAGTAGTATCTTACATTATTAGAATTAATATATTTTTTCCCCAGGGTATGTTTTTGAGGCACAAAAGCGAACCGTTTCTTCCGTTGAAATGAGCCGACGAGAACTCCCATTTGGCCTCAATTGACCCTTTCAAATTACCGCTTCCTTATACCTATTAAAACCCTCGATGTCTTAATTGCATAAACGTGTACAGTTTCGTTAGGTAAAAAGTTAAAATGTAAGAATTTGATAGATAAAGAAAATTACCAAAATATGATTGCAAATTTTCTTTTTCTACTAGTCGATTATCGGCCCGACAACCACAATATAAATAGCGTAGTTCGTCTTCAAACTAAGGTATAAGGTATAACGCGTGATTTGCATGTGTGCGTGCATCGACCGTACGCGCCAGGAGTCACCACAAGCAAACTCAACAGGACGGACCGGCACGGTTTAAATAGTCGGGGCTCCTACTCCTACATTATTGTTTGTTATCGTCTAATTGCCTCTCTGTCTGTCACCCCGCAGAGCGTACGAACTTTTTGCACGAGTCTTTGTGTTCGAGTATCAGCCCAATAGACGACAGTGCAAAGACATGTACTTACAATGAGCAGCTTGCAAGCGTCTGAGGAGTTAGTGACAGGCGGCGACTGGTCGGTGGCCGTGTCCTGCGCGTGGGCAATGCTGCGCGCGCTCCACTTGCGCGGCGCCCCGGCGGCCTGCGCGGCCGACTCGTTCGGGCGCTCGATGTCCGCTAGGGACTCCTAGGACAATGAGAAGACAAGTATTAGACCAATTAAGAAAACATATTATGCACCGCACTAAGCTTTAAGGGAAAAAAATATGTATTTATATATTTATGAACTATTGGAGATCCAACAGCTTGCGGCAAAAAAAGTCGCGGCTAATCAAATAAACTTGTTATAATGTATGTATGTATGTATGTAAACTCTTTATTGCACAATAAAAAAAAAAAAACCATTACAAGTACATACATACACGTACACGTACACGTACATAGTATTATAAATTGTGATTCTTGATAGCCCGCTACTGTGAAGGGTGTTTTTGAGAAGCGTTTTCCGTTTTCGCACCGGTTGGTCATTCATCAGTGGCATTATCTACTTATACGGAGGGCTTTGTTTCACATTTTTTTTCAAATTCGTTATTTCAGTCGCAATCATATCGTTGACGTTATGGTCACTCACTCACTCACTCGTCAGTAAGAGCTACTACAGCAAAAGCAATATGATTATGATTACGGTATAAACAGACAGCTGACAGTCCGTCTCGGGCTGTTGACTGCTACCGGTCTTTTGTCCCTCGTGCTTTAAATCTATACAACGTACTTTCTTTCACGGTGTTTCCTTAGCACTGTCATTCTAGATGCGTGACATGAACTAAAAAACCGGGCAAGAAATTGTCGGACTATGCTCAGTGTAGCGTTCCGAAGTCGTTACGACAAACACAATAAACTAATTTTCTGTTTAAAGTTAGAGAGTAGATATAACTTTAGTCGCCCGTATCTCAGGAACTAATATTCTACTTACTTAGATATTTTTCAGATTTTTAGTATTTGTAGTTTTGGCTAAACTTGTATATTACCGCTTCAAAACTTAATATTCATGAACGGATACCTTAGTCGAAAAATTGTTTACACAAACCCGCAATATTTTTGAAAGACCAATCCAACGACACACAATGGGGTAGACGAGAAAAAAGTATACATACCCACGTCAAGTGTAGGGGAGGTAAACAAAAAAGGAGGAGGAACTATAAGGGTTCCTAGTTTGACTGCGGAACCCTAAAAACCTTAGTCAGCGACTTGGTTGAGCCTGCTTTGCTTTGTTGGCGTTGCTGACGTTTATGGGTGATGGTGACCGTTTTCCATTAGGTGATACTACCAAGTACCAACCTTCGATAGCGATTGAGAGAACACAGGATAGATCAGAATAAGCAAGAACAGAGCACAAGTGCAGCTGGGCTGCAGTTCAAATACTGCTCGTCTGTACCGGCCCTATGAGCTTCCTACTTCCCAAAAATATTTTTTTCTAGTTTTAGCTGATACCAAAGTTTCTAACCAACTCGGTAATGAAAGACTCATTTTCAAATAGCGACGACTGTAACAGGTATTATTTAACAGACTAAAATAACAGTTTAACAAATTCACATAAGTTAAAATTTCCAGAACACAACACATGCATATGTATGCCAGTCTATGTCAACCGATTAGTACCATGCATATTTATGAGGCAAGGGAACAAAAAGATGCAGACCAGGAAGCAATCTGAACACAACAAACAATAAGTTTTAAATGTCACCCGTTGAGAAACACAGATTTCCTTGAACAAAGCTGTTTAAGTGCAAAATTACGTTAACGTCCGGAAAAGTCAACGACTAATGCGCAGGAGTGTATTGTTGATTTGTGGTTTTTTTTTACCTAGAGGGATGTTATAAGTCTGACGCGCAAGTCTGCCGGTTTATTAAAAAAATAGGCTATTAAAACTACGGTGGGTCTTAGAGAGTAAGTCGAACTTAATATTATCGACAACGTATCTTTTTGATGAAGCGACCGAACCGCGGCGGTTATTTCTAAATTTAGCTTATAGGATTGGTGATTAAAGTTTCAGCCACCTTAAATTGAGCTCTAGGCTTAGATTATGGGAAACTGACAAAAAATTAATACGAAAACCCCACAGACTCTGACGCAAATACTCCCGGGGAATCGAACCTCGGACACATAGCTTAGGCAGGATCACTACCAACGCGTCGTCAGATAGATATAGAATAAAGAGTTAACATCCACTAAGTAGGTATATAAACTATTTATTTACAGAATTCAAGCTTAAAAACCTGACTGTATTTTTTATACTGTCGTCTATATACCTATGTTAATAATTGTCATTTTTCCATTGTTGTTGTTTCATTTTTAACAGTTTAGGTACCACACACTTCTAAAAAGGCTAAGGCGTTTAGAAGTTATGGTGGAATAAAGAATCGTACATGAACCTTGAAAAAATTACACTTTTTTTTTTGGGCAGTCGTACAAAAAATGACCCCTCATTACTCTGCCGTAGCCATGTAACTCAATCCACCAAAACGAATCTAACTATAACGAGACCTCAAATGTTAAAATCCATCAAGCCATTTGGGCATCTAAGACTCAGGTGCAAATACTCGTGCATCACTAAGAAATTTGCCCTTACCAGGGAACGAACCCTTGACCTGCGTCGCTATTGCCTAACGCACTCGCAATCGCAATCAGCTTCAAAGTGGAACTAACGTTTTAAATCTTTGTATGTAGACTCGCCTACGGACTGTCAAAATGAAAACGATTGCGTTTGTTAAGCAATATGATTACGGCCCCTAGCTTAGCTATAACCACGAAATCATAATGCTGACACATGACGATTATTCAGATGTGAGAAATCTGATTCATCAGAGTTATTATGAACTGTAATCGCCCTATGAATGCAGTTCTCGGAATAATTGCAAAGTTAAACAAGTAACTACTTACTTATTATTTCATATTACTTAGTTGTAAAATAACCGGAATCTAGACAAGGCCTACTAGGTAAAACCATATTACCTTTGATATTACTGTGGCTATATTCAAAACGGTTAGTTAGACCGTATTGCCTTAGACGTGTCATGGTATTGTTTAAACACTGCCGCCATTACTGTCAAGTAAATAAGTAAGTCAAGTAAGTAACGTAAAGATGACAAATGATACGATAAAACAACAAAGTCAATATGGTTTTATTCCAGTAGAATAGATGCCTTTCAAGTAAATCAGAGCTATGGTAACGTTGACAATACGATAACGCGACAAAGTCGATATTGATTTTACCGCCTAGAATAGAGGCCCTGCAGGCCTAGTATGGCTTCGTCTATATCTTCAGGACTATTTCTAAGTGCTATGTGAAAAATTACGCCGTTTAACTTCATTAAAAAAAACGCCTGAGAACCTAGTTAATCATAATTAGGGGTTTGGTCGGATTCGGGTTCTATAGCGGCCGCCTCGCCCCGGATTCAATTACATATGGACGAATACAGGGTGGTCAAATAAGAGGACTTTATTTATTTATTTATATATTTATTTAAAGACACGCCAACAGCATACATATCCATCATTCATAATATAGTATGTATGTATGTATGTAAACTCTTTATTGTACAAACAGAAAATAACAAATCAAAAATAAACAGAAACAAAAAAGGTAAGTATGTACAAAGGCGAACTTATCCCTATAAGGGATCTCTTCCAGTTAACCTTTGAGCGATTGAGAGAAGAATAAACACAATGGATGGCTAAACGTACAACGTATTAAAGATACAGAAGATTAAAATAATAATAGCAAATAAATATGTAGGTATAATAAATATATATATTAAATAGGATAAATAAATAAATAAATACATTGTATGTATAAATATATATATATATATATATATATATATATATATATATATATATATATATATATATATATATATATACATATATAAATAATATATATAAGTATGAAAGGAAGAAAGGACACACAGTCTTAGATCAGGAACAAGAGTCAAGCCAGTACCTCTTCAGTCTAGATTTAAGTGAAGCAACAGATTGTGATTGCCTGATATCAGTTGGAAGGCTATTCCATAAACGAACAGAATGTACCGAGAAGGATTTAGAGTAAGATTTGGATTTGCTAGCAGGAAAAGCCAGGAGTAGGTTGGCACTCGAGCGTAAGCGGTCGGTATAGTTAATATAAACTGACAAAATTATTCATTATATGTAAGCCTATTACAGGCATGTACAGCATTCACCTTTTAAAGTGCACGGTTCACATAGTACTACATTATAGTTATTAAAAATGGGAAATTATATAATGTTACCAAAAGTAAAATTTTAAGTTAAGAATAGATAAAGTTCTAATTGACTTCAGCAGTTTATGTTTGAATGTTTTTAAGTTATCACTAAAGATATCTTCTATATTAGGCATTTTTGCATTTAAATCATTGTATGTGGAGACAAAACGTGACAAAGGAGAATTGCGGCCTAAATTGGTTCTACAAATGGGAATATGAAATATTTTACTTGTAGGTTTTCTAGGTAAATTGTATGGTACTGAAATAGACAATTTTTCCAAAAGGGCACTGCAGTCAATTCTGTTATTTAATATTTTGTATATAAATAGTTGGTCTTGAATTTTACGACGATCACGCAAAGTATCCATTTTATAGAAACGCAATCTTTGCTCATATGGGCAGCGGTGTGATATATTTGATGACGTGTATGCCAGACTTCTAGTAAATGACCTCTGAATACTTTCAATACGCTGACAATGTACAGCATATAGCGGATTCCAGACGGTGGCTGCAAATTCAAGTTGGCTACGGACAAGTGCATTATAAAGAAGAATCTTAGTTTTAGCATGACGAAAGTCTTTGTAGTTTCGTTTCAAGAAGCCGAGCGTTTGAGCCGACTTCTTTACTATGGAATCAATATGAGGAATAAAACTAAGTTTATTATCCATTACCACTCCCAGATCTCTGATCTCATTGACCCTGTGTAGGTTTGTACCATTAAGTTTATAAGCAGATGGAAATGTATGCTTCTTCCGTGAAAATTGTATGTGGACTCATTTCATAATATTAAGAGACATGGCATTGTCAGAACACCACTGTTCAACCTTATTTAAATTTTCTTGTAATAGGTTGGTATCATCTGTAGATGTAATTGTTCTGTAAATTTTAAGGTCGTCCGCATATAGTGAATACCTACATTCATTTAGCTTAGTGGTAATATCGTTTATGAACAATGAAAAAAGCACAGGGCCGAGATGAGATCCTTGAGGGACTCCAGACTCCGCTACATATTCCTGCGAAGTGTGACCATCTATTACAACTACTTGAAGTCTTTTTGCTAAGTATGAGTTAAACCAACTCAGCAAGGAGCCAGATATACCGCATGATTGAAGCTTGACTATTAGTAATTTATGGTTAACCTTGTCGAATGCACTACTAAAATCAGTATATATAGCATCAACTTCTAGCCCCTTGTCAAGATCCCGCGATAAGTCAGTGACAAATGAAATTAGGTTGGTCTCGACAGAACGCCCAGACTTAAAACCATGTTGTGCAAAAGAAATGAGTTTACTTGTGTAATTTACAAAGTGTGGGTAAACCAAAGATTCAAATATTTTAGAAAAACATGATAGTATTGACACTGGTCTATAGTTTTTGATGTCATTTTGGTTTCCTTTCTTATAAATTGGGATGATTCTAGCTTTTTTCCACTCCTCAGGAAATATTCCTTCTCGTAAAGAAGTATTCATAATTATAACCAGAGGCAAGCAGATTGCTTTCCCGCAGCGTTTTATGAAGAGAGGGGGAATTCCATCTGGGCCGGCACCTTTGAAAATATCAAGTTTTTGCATATTCTTTAAGATCTCCTTCTCGGTGAAGGTGATTTGAGAAAGGAAACAACGGTTGTCCAGAGCTGGAGGGTTTACCACAGAAGGGAGATCTTTTTTTTTGTAATACTCGAATAGTCTGCTTTAAAATAGTTAAAATCAGTACGATTAACTTTATGGTCATGATGACATGTTACATATTTAACTGTGAGCAATAAAGCGGAATGTTTAGTATCCAATTTACTTAGTACGTCTAATGGGGATGATACCATAATGTTCGGATTGTTACTAGGGTTTGCAATTCGAATATTCGAATATTCATATTATTCGAATATCCGACACAAATTAAATTCGAATACGGCAGTGTTACTTATTCGAATAATTCGGATATTTTGAATGGTACTAAAAAGGACTGAAATAGTTTCCCACTTTTAATAGAACGCTTCACGAACGAACGAATCAGCTTTTTTTCATACCTACTGAGAAATGCAAGCAAATATTAAACTGGAATGCAAATATAACATGAGACAACATGACTTTTAAAACTAATTCCCAAATTGACTGTTGATTCCCTTCTTAGCCAGTGCTGCGCAGCGGATCGTGCTAGAATTTTAGAAGTCGGTACAAGGGAGGCTGGATACTGGTTCAAGCTCATCCCTCGCCAAGCACTGGAACTTTCCTAGACCCTAACACACTCCGACTTTCAGTTTGCCTTCGCCTTGTGGTCCCGGTCTGCGCTCCACATCGCTGCCCCTGCGGAAGTGACGTAGATCGGCTAGGACATCACGGACTTTCTTGCCAGAGAAGTGCTGGCCGCTTTTCCAGACACGCCGCACTCAACGACATCATTCGTCGGTCTCTTGCCTCAATAAAGGTCCCGGCTCTTTTAGAGCCGACAGGCATTTCTAGAAATGATGGCAAGAGACCTGACGGAATGACCTTGGTCCCGTGGAATATGGGACGGGTGCTAGTGTGGGATGCAACCTGTGTAGACACGCTAGCCCCATCACATCTCCACCGGACCTCTAATAGGGCTGGTGCGGCAGCTGAAGCGGCCGAAAGCATGAAGGTAGTAAAATATAGTGGTCTCGGCCCAGAATATATATGTTTATTCCATTCGGTGTCGAGACCCTTGGTCCGTGGAGTCCTAGCGCTCGAAGCCTCTTCAAAGAAGTTTCGAAGAGGCTCATTGACGTCACGGGAGACCGAAGAGCTGGCAGTTTCCTCGCTCAACGTATAAGTTTAACCATCCAGCGAGGAAATGCTGCCAGCATCTTTGGTACAATGCCGCAGGGGCCATTCTTAGATTTAATGTTTTAGTTAGGTAATTTATATATTTAGAGTTAGTTTTATTTAATTTTAGTTTTCTTTTTCAGTTATTGTGTTATGGTTGTTATATTATTTTATGTTGTTTTACTTAATTAAAGTTAATCGTATCTACAAGTTAACATTCCGAAAAAAACAAATTAAGCTCATAAAAATATATTACAATAACGAGCAGTGAGTGAGTTGAGTGACGTAGTTGGGTCGCTCGCTTCCTGCTACTTGCTATATTAATAACTAATAATATTTAATTTGACCACGGAATGCTATTTTTTTAAATATTTAAGGCCTATTTATTTGATTTTACAACATTAAACCATTAATTCTTTTTATTTCAATAAATATTCAAATTATCCGAAAAATTCGAATATTCGAATATCGGAAATCGAACTATTCATATTATTCGAATATTAAAAACCAACGAATATTGCAAACCCTAATTGTTACTTAATATAAGGTCCAACAACCTCCCATCGCAATTTGTTATATGGTTGTATTGATTTAGGCCATTAATTGCCATATTATCGACCAAAGAATAGCTCAGAGGGTTACAGTAGTTGGATGGCATCATGCAAGCTATACCATTATTATATCCGACTGACCAATTTATAAACCCAAGGTTAAAGTCTCCAAGCACTATTATGTCATCCACCTGACTGGAAATACTATTTAAGGTGTCATAAAAACTGACCAGTGTCTCAAGCTTGACTGGGGGGGGAAGATACACGACACAAATCGCTATATGTTTATAGATATTGTTCAGTTTTGATTGCACTTTAACCCATAGGGCCTCGCATGTGCCTTCGTAAATAATTATACAATCTAGTTGATTTGAGATCATTTGAGACAGCCAGCATTACTCCACCCCCGTCTTTTTTAGAGCTACTTGTGATTGATCTATCCTTTCTATATACTATGTACCTACCTTGAGTCGATAAATTCATTATCACAAACGCCAGGCCGCAACCACGTCTCAGTTAGGGCTATGACATCATAACTACTAAGTAGTATATTTTTATATAGGTCATTAGTTTTAGTTCTTATGCCTCGTACGTTTTGATAATACAAACTAATCCCAGTCATGCGAAGAAACAGATAATTACCTACTTGAGAAATATAAACTAGTGTGATAAGGAAATGACTTTAAACCAGGTTGTGTAGTTGATCAAATGAGCGTATCAAGATAGACTGACTGGTTTCGGACTTACGTACATATATACGCGCGTTGCGGACGCGAACAAACTTATACGATAACTCCCTTGCTCTCTTCCTAGTAGCGGCGTGGAGCGCTTTGTTGGCAGGAGACAAATTTAGTGTTCTCCAACGTAGACTGGAGCGCGAGGTCCACCAATGCCAAGGTGATGAGAGCACAGCTTATCGGTCACGTTCTTTTTGTTGAACTCGAACACTTTTCCTAGCAGAGTGTCACGTATGCGCTGGTTCCGGAGCTTAACTATTACTGATCTTGGCCTGGCACTCTGCCTGTCCAATTTTGCAATACGAGTCACCTGCTGTATGTCACTTTCCACGAGTGGGCACTCGATAACGCTTATTAGTTGCAAAACTGTAGCGGTTAAATTCTCTGAGTCGTGTTCAGGTATGCCGTTTATTTCCAAGTTACAGTCCCGAGCATGCTGTTCTACTAGGTTGAGCCTGACAGAGAGGTTATTGACTGTAGACTGTAACTGGGTGTTATCTTCTTTTAATTTCTTTATAATTATAGTTTTATCCTCCAAATCCTTTTTCACCTCGTCGTACTGTTGACTGATGAATGACACAGCTTCAGCAAAACCACACAATCTCTCCTCAATTCCGTTAAGCTTGTCCAAGACGAGTCTCTTAATTGACAGGTTAATTTCCTCTCGTATAATTCCGCGAAGGTTGTCGATTGAATTTGATGTCTCACTGTTGTCAACGATGATATGTGGCTTCTTAGCTCTGAGTGTAACGTTGCTGGAGTCCGTATTGGCGTCGATCGCGTCGTTCTTCTTCTGGTCGGGAGATTCGGTGGCTGCACGTACTGGCGTGTCACATTGACTGAGTCTAGATTGTTTGCTCACACACTCAGGGCATTTCCAAATAGATTTCTGTACCTTTGACATAAGGTCGAAACTTTTATTTGAAATATCAGCACAAACAATATCATATTTCAAAGTGCATAGCGAGCAGGTTATCATTTCTTTAGGCTTGATTGGGTTCTTGCAACCCGCACATGTAGATCCCTTTCTTAACGACATCAGAATAAGATAAACACAATAACTCTGATAACGTACGTACGGAATGCACCGCAAATCGGGGTCAAGGGCACTACCGATGGTTTCGTAAAATGTTTTTGCTTATTACTCGTGAACCCTATAAAGTCCAGTGATAACACTTATACCACTTTTTAGCGCAATTCAAACGCTACAAAACAACGTAACACACTATATGCGAAAGACACTATGAACAATAAATAAAGAATAAAATAACCGGAGCAAACCAAAACATGTGTTTTCCGCGCGGGGCGGTGGGTAGTATTAAAACTATGAATATAAAAAATCTTAAGATTTTATTTTAAATATGATATTTAGGGCCGGCAATTCAATATGGAAAATAATGTCAGACAATGTCCACCTCAAGCAGCATGGCAGATGTGAACCCTTTTCACTGCTGAACTGTGACTGTGTCTTGGATATTTTGTTTATATTGTTGAACGTTAATTGGCCTGTTAGCATAGATAGACACATCTCGGGTTAAATCCGGAGATCTAGGGGGCCTATCATTGTCGAAATTAATCGACCCGGAACCGTTCTTTTCAATGGCTCGATTGTGGCTCCTGCCGTATGATATGTGGCCCCGTCTTGTTGGAACCACATGTTTCTTAAGCCTAACTGATTCACTTGATGTAAGAAAAATGTTTATCATCTCAAGGTACCGATCTCTATTCACTGTAAAAGCCCAGAAATTATAAATAAGGCCCTATTACTCCTCCTGACCTTATTCCTCACCAAATTGTTACTCGATGTGGATGCAATGGTAGTTCGAGTCGTGGATCAACAACGGTTGTTTTTCGCCCCAATAGCAGAATTTTGTTTATTAACAAATCCATTAAGGTCGAAATGAGTTTCATCACTCATAATTCATAATATTTTTTTGATGAAAATCTGGGTCTCTTTCCAGCTTGGTTGTCTCATGAAACAACTGTCTTATTTGCCACCAAAACAGAATGGCCGCAAAAAAAAGTTGAATACGTCGAAGTTGCGCACTCTGTATTTGTATGATAAACGCGAGTATGTGTTTTTAGTCTTGGTTGTTTTCAATGTATTTCTGTGAACATGAGTACCTATTGCTCTAGGCTTGTACAGTCACCAGCAATAATACTTTATACATTGCGCTCAAAATATCTGACACGCCTTTATGCCTCTAGTATAGAGACGTGTCAGATATTTTTGAGCCCAATGTTGGATAATATATTATTGCTGGTGACTGTACTTACTATGGATACTGGACTAAGACAAGCAACAATGTGATTATGTCCCCTAATATTTGTTTATTTGTTTATAATATCAGCGAGTACCTGCAAAACAGAGAAGTAACAATACTTTAAATACCTACGCAACAGAACAGATGAATATTTATACCAAAACGTGTCTACGTCCAACGAATGTACAATCAAGCCTCTTGTTCGTTTGAATTATGTATTCTGTATGAGCGACCAGGCTGCAACGATTACGCAGGCATCAAATTTGTTTTGGCTCGTGGATATTTCTGTGTGCAATAATTTCTGCTGAAACATACAGGCTTTCGGGATCTTAAGCATTCGTTACGTAGGTTAGGTTAGGCAGTGATGCATAGTCATCAGCTCACGGTACCCCCGTTAACAGCCCATTGGGGTACACCGGAGAGGCTTTAGACGGTATGCTTCCACCTCAGCTCTCGCAGGAGACTGAGGTGGTCGAGAGTCCGACATAGCTCCCTCTTTTGGCTACCCTAGTCGGAGGGGATGACGCGTAATGACATTTCCTCACCGTCAAAAACAAGTTAGAATTGTGACCACAAAAAATATATAACTGTACGTGGAAATGCCTGTTGTTGAAAGGAAAATTCGGCGAAGTGAAACGGTCTATTAAATGAGATTCGTTCTTTCACGGGTAAATCGCTTCTTTCTTTTCAAAGAAATGTGGCTGTCCAAAGCAAAACCACCCTTTTGGCGGCGCCGGTAAAGCTGTTCTAATTCTTGTAAATACTTACAACTTACATTTACAAATAATAAGGTAACAATTATAAGGTCGGCGTAACCGCCTGCTGCCATGAGGGCCCTGTTGATTTGGACGGCCACAAATATTTTTAGAGCCTTTACAATCCTCAGTTCAACACCAACCAATTGGAACCAATGTTAAATGATTATGAAATGTAGCAATGACTGTTAATTAGTGCAAGCGAGAGATATTGTTGCAAAGATTGCGTCAAAATTTCTCACATATCTTTCGATTCCAATACGTTTACGCAATTCGCGAAGGAACGCAGCCAAGTTTTTTACAAATAACGTAGCGACGACGTGGCGTTGGTCATATTTTCAGCTGAACCGTGACGTCATTAAGACGAGGCATTTAAAAACGATGATCATGTTAATGAACCGTTAATGGCTCCATTACAAAAACAGTTTGCAACAAACATGTTTTAAAGTGAAATATCTACTTAAAATATCAGTAAGGAGTTACGGTAGTGTGTACGCTATGGTCTTCATCGTCAGTTTCACTTCACTTAAATCATTTGGAAACGATGCACACAAATCGTGTTTCAACTCACGAAGTCCAACCCGCTACACACAGTAAAGAGGCCTAATATCGCGTGATAAACTGTGGGTAAAACACCCGTCACTTTTTGACACGTTTGCCGTTTGAGAGTGAAGGATGCTTTATCCACATTTGTCACTCATAAACGCAACCGTACTAGGCCCGCAGATGTAGTGAATATTCCTTTCCCATCGTTTTTTGTCGGCTAAGTTCGTATTTATCTTGCTTTCTCAGTTGCCTTTTTGATGCCTACTGAAGCTAAAATATGTACGAGTACCTACACAATATTTACGTTACATCAAGTACAAGTTATAAATTATAAATATTTTGCTCTGGTTCTCTACTCTACTGGGTAAAACTATATTTTTGAAAGTTATCGTACTGTCAACGTTACGATAGCTCTTATTTACGTAACAGTGATGGCAGCGGAGTCAAAACCAATACGATAACACGTCGAGGGTAATAAATATGGTTTTACCCAGTTAAATCGGTTAACCCATTGACAAGTACACAGATCGATCTGTCTGTAGCAGAGAAACGAAGAGATGGGACTCTCGGTAAAACCGTATGCTTTTGACATGTTATGGTATTGTTTTTAACTCGGCCGCCATTACTGTTAAGTAAATAAGACAATTTGCAAGCCCTGGTCTTCATACTGTAAGTGACTTAAAAAAGAAGACAACTTCAGATTAATATAACCACCCTTGATTTAAAAGTATTCAATTTAAAA
This sequence comes from Acleris laterana, assembly GCA_963966035.1. Classification (NCBI taxonomy): domain Eukaryota; kingdom Metazoa; phylum Arthropoda; class Insecta; order Lepidoptera; family Tortricidae; genus Acleris; species Acleris laterana. The sequence goes on along the minus strand of OZ014438.1, from coordinate 75,154,436 downwards.
AGCAAAACAAAGCAACAACAATTATTCTCATTCTCATTAAAATAACAAAAAGGGATAAGGAAATGGAAACGTGGAAGTTGATGAACATAATCATGTTATCTATTAGAAAAACACATTTATTTCAAAGTTGTCTGTACGTTGCACTTCCTAAGTGATCACATGACGCTGATTATCTAAATGACTTAGACCTTAAGCCTTCATAGCTAAAGTCACCAGGCAAGGTTTTAGGTACAATATATCAAAGATCTCTTCGCAACCATTACTTTATATTTCATCACTATTTAATTCTTCTAGACAATACCTACTATTAAGGTTTACCTAGGCACTATCAACCTACTAGAGGTTGATAGTGCCCTGCCTAAGTTCACAAATCCTGCGTAAGACAATCAATTCGGCTTTAGACCGGGCCTCTCTACGGAAAGTGCAATATTGGGGTTAAAGCGAACTGTCGGATAGTATACTGACCGTCAAACACCTGTAGGTATATAGTTGTTTCCTTGACCTATCCAAGGCAATTGACCAGGTGCAACTTGAAAATATCAATATGCCTGTTGAAATAAACAGAATATTTCAATTCTGGTATCAGAACCAGAATCATATGGATTGGAGTGCGGGGTGAGGCAGGGCGGCCTGACCTCGCCCAGCCTCTTCAGTCTGCATGTAAACGCGTTAATGGAGAAGCTCAGCAGCACTCTGCCATATTGGCGGAGTCGGTGTAAACAATATAAGCTATGCGGACGACTTGGTGTTGCTGAGCGCCTCTGTCTGCGGAGTAGATAAGCTTATAGGCGTTTGTGAAGCTTACGCAGCCAGCCACGGTCTAGTGTACAACGTATAGAAAAGCGAGTGCATAATTTTTACTACGCATATGTAATTGAGTACACATATGTAAATTGATGACTCAAACACAGATGTGCAAAGTAAATTAATATTTTATAAAATAAGAGTCACTTTCGGGAGACAAATTAGGATATATAAAAAATAATCATTTATTTATTATTAACAAAGTTTTTACAAGAAGTTGTCGAATCCTCCTTTTAAGTTTTACACTTGTGTTAGGAGGTATTCGCTCTTTCATTCAAGGTGACTATAATGTTAATAATACAATATAACTTAATCTAAAGAAATTGGTGAGAACGTTTTAGTGTTTAACCTCTTTTTCTTTTTTCTTAAAATTTTAACTTAATTTATTACGTATTAATGTATGTGCATGAACGTGTATGTGAGCGAAAGTTGTGGGTAAAAAATCTGCTACTAAGGTCTGTTTTAAATAGGTATGTCTTATGTGGCTACGGTAGTAATTGCAAGAGTAGTTCTGATTCCTCGTAGTTTTTGCTTTTTAACCACGTTGTGATTTGTTTTTTACACTCCACATATGTTTTGTTATATATTTTTGTTGTTCTATTAGCTTTATTATATAAGTTAATTGATGCTACACTAAATTGCCTTCTGGCGAAAGAAGTTCTAGTAATATATGGCTGCTTAATTACCGAGAAAGGGTTGCTTTGCGTCGAAAAGAAATTGCAAACGTTACTGGGTCATATATCAAATGAAAGGGCTCGTTATGAGGATCTCAAATATTTTTTGTTATTATTGTAAAATACATAATTTTGATTTTATTCACGTAGAAGCAATTCACGAGCCTAAAATTAAAAAAAATAGGAAAGCCAATAAGCATTCGATCAAAAAAAAAACGTATGTACGTACGGTATGGAACCCTCTGCACGCGAGTTCAGCTCGCACTAGGCCGGTCTTTTTAGATCTGACCGATATATTGGAATGTTGACGATTTTATTACGCAACCTAACTTTATTAAGCTAACCATGGACGAGATTCTATGCGGTAAAAACCATATCGTCTTTGCCCTGTTATCGTATTGTCAATGTTTTGATAGCTCTTAATTACTTGACAGTAATGGCGGCTGACTTTAAAAGGATACCATAACAGGTCAAAGACGATATGGTTTTTACCGCCAAGAATAAAGGCCCATATAATTCTCCCCGTAGTAACTTTTTTGTTGGAATTCGATCATATCATCAAGTGTCAAATCCAGAGAAGTTGCAGGCAACGCATTTATTTCCTGAAACGTGGCAGAAATGCAGTTAACCCTTGATAATACGGCCCCGGGTAGGGTCACTCTAGATTACAAGTCGTTAGACGCGTATCTACCTGCACGGTCAAGGCGACAAGACAGGGCCTAACAACCATACACTATTATACTTTAACAAACTTGTAAATACAGCCCACAAAAGCGCTGCTATCAACCATTGGCTTAAAAGTTAGTATGAAAGAATTATAGTTCAATGTTTCGCCACGTGGAGCGATAACTTTGTAAAGTAACTGTTGATAATGAAAACCTTGTCATGTCGTTTTCATGGCAAAAAACGACAACTGGAATATTTCCTTAGTTGTAAGAAAATTCTGTAATTGATTGGCCTTCGATTGTAAAAAAAATAAATTTGACGTTAGTACGTGCGTAATAACAGCACAATACACTATCTATGTTTTAAAATGTGTTTGTACGAGGTGAATTCCGCTATTTACCCGACTGTCAAAGAGGGAGGGTAATGTTTTTGACCCAGTGTGCTCTATTCTACTCGGTAAAACAATATTGTTTTTAATATGTTATCGTATAAAATTAATTCGGACGCGATTGCTATCACGTAAATAATAGCTATTATTTCGTTAGCAAAATTTGACACATTTCCTTGAGATTTAAGTATTAGTTATGATTTTTAACAATTAGTTAGTTTAACTACTGATCAAATAACAGGGCCTTGGAAAATGAAGTGAATTAAGGGACAAAAGACGTATTAACTAAACCACCGGCTATTGGCGGTATTATTTAATGTTGACCCCGTTTATGTAAATCTTCACAAGCAAACATAGTATACATATAACTATCATCTCACTAAGCTATTACGGAGACCTCAACGTCGTCACGAATAAGTAATAATCAAGCATTATTACTCAACCTTACTCCACTTAATACAGGAAAAACAAGGAAAGGTCTAGAATGTGATTAAGAGACATTGATTTTTAAGAACTGCAAGGTAACCCTACTTATACTTTTTAAAATGGTAGTGGTATTTTGGTGTTATCTCGTTATGATTTACTTTAAGTTATATGTACAACGCTTTCGCTTCGGTCTATGTGAGTTTGTGAGTTTTCTGTACGTAAAACCCGTACATAAACCAGAATTTATTATACATGTAAACCTTCCTCTTGAATTACTCTATCTATTAACAAAAATCGCATAAATTCCATCTACTGGAGTGACATTGTCTCCCACCTGATATTTTATTTAGTCGCCTGTGTCTGAGGAACCAATCAAGTCTACTTAGTCGTGAAAGTTTTCATTTTAAGTACGTTTTAATAAGTGTTTTCCCTTTGGACTAGTGGTCATTTTGTTTGTAGCCGCGTTACATAGCACTAGCTGTGACGTAGAAAAGACCATGTGGCGTTTAAGCTCTTTGACAATTAGTAGAAATTTGTTTATTTATTTTCTCAAGAAATAATGACCTAAAAAAGAGAGCTTTTGAGACGTCTCTATAAGCATGTTTTCTTTTCAGAACACCTTTTGAAAACGATCCCGCTGATCGATCAATCTGAGCGATCAATTCAATAAAACAGATTTCCAGTCGTTAGCGTCTGCAGAATGCGTCTTGGCTACCCACAAACCAAGAGCAGCAGAGCAGGGTGACAAAATGTGGATATAATATCCGTCACTTTTTGACACGTATAAGTACGAGAGTGACGGATGTTTTATCCACATTTTATCACGCGATAAACGCAACTATACTAAGCCCGCAGGATGTGTAGATAACGGCAATAAGGTATAAACCTACGCATATTTTTACTACACACACATAAAAAATGTCTAAGGATCAAAACTTTCCCTACAATATTTTGATATTTCGCAATGTATCGCAACGCAGTACATTTTTGATGTTTGCATTAAAACAATTACTACAAATAATTCATTATTCGTTCATTACTTCTCGATTGTTCGCAGTAAATTGAATGTAACTAGTGAATGAATGTCTGTTTGTACACCAACATCTGGCACTCGTTGAGCATTTAATGTACCTATACATATATAACGCTTTCTTTACACTGGCAGCGATAATAGTTATCAATGATGTTTAAGTTCCAATATGAATCTCTACGGTTTGTTTGTATTTTAATAATATTGATATAAGTAACTATTAAAGAGACATATATACCTATCGGGGGATTATTATATCGATAGATTGTCTATACCGATATATTTTATGGCGACTGTACAGATAGAATTCCTTGAATATTGCTATATAAATCATCTATAAGGAAATTAAAAACCGTTGTTGATTGAAACTGCGCACAACCGGTGCGCACGCCCACCTGTCACCTTGGTCTGACATAACGCGTTACGTATAGATGAACACAAAAATAAGCCGCGTGGACTCAGCAATATTAATCCTTATATCGCTATGTTAAGAGCCATAGTGTGTGCTTTTTGATTGTGGTTATGTAAATAAAGTCAGGATTGAGTTGAGCCTTCGTAAATCGCGCATGGATCACAGCATAGGTTAATCATTATTCCGGAACCACGCTAGTATTTATTTTAGACATAAAGCATCGTATTCGCTCCAGCACACATGCCAAAAAGTGACGTAAATGTGCCATTTCTGAAGTCGACACGTCCCTAGTGACAAGTACTTTCATCGTCATTGCGAAGCCGAAATTTTTTTTCCTTCTGGGACTGAGATTCTACACTGTAAAGCCTCGTTTTGATAGCTCTCATTTACTTAACAGTATGGCGGCAGTATTATAAAAGCTCTAAGGCAATATGTTTTTACACCGTAGAACAGAGCCCGAGCCTCCTAAGATTCGTGCCAGATAGCGTGTGAAATATTTGGTAAGAGTCCTCACTAATCGACACTATCCATACGCTCACTCTCCCACTGTTTTCTTTTTGTTACGCTTTCACAGCTAGAGTAATGTTCTGATTTTAACCCAGTGGAACATAGGGGTTGTTTTAATTTCGTTAAGTTAGACTAGAAGTTTTCAAAGCAATAAACTTCTACGTGGATAGCGTCGCGGGCGTAAGGCAGTGTTCTATAATAATTCCGTTCTTCCTTACGCTTGTCTATCTACTCGTATACTCAGAGCCAGTACCTATTTGCCTGATAACCCAGTGATTGACGATCAGGGATCTTCCACTCTGTTTCAGGGGCTTTTATGCGATATCAAGTGGAGAGGTACCATAACTCCAATTATTACAAATATTACAATAGACTGAAATAGACCCTCAACTACCATAGATCGACGTGACATGAAAATCAAATTTTCTAATGCGAATTTCTCAGTAACTTCTAAGGAAAGTGAACATTCCCAATGCTCTCAAATGTTACTGAGAATATTCTCAGTTGTTTCTTGAGTAGATTTGCAAACTTCAGGTAATGCTTTGCAGAGCATGCACATTCATACCCTGAAAGAATGCAACGATTACAACATAATGACTGTTTGTTTTAATTTCGCAAGTGTCAACTATACTGGCCCGCAAAACTAATTGTAAGTATCACACTTTCAATTGCGGGCCAGTGTAGTTCGCTTTATTTGTAGAAATCAGAATAGGTGACCGTTACTGTACAAACGCTTTCGCATGTCGACATTAGAAATAGAATACAATTATATCTTCCACATAGAAGTAATTAATGACATGAATTAAAAGATTTAAGGATGTGCGATTCGACCTTTATTATTCTATTGTGAAAAAACGAACTTATAATGTTCTGCTATTTAAAATAACATAAATGTAGATGGATAATGAACATACAGTCGGAAACAAAAGCTTTTGTTTCCGACTGTATGTTCATCATCTTCCAGGTTTTTATTTTTAAATTAAATCCATGTTTAGTTTTGTTTTTCTAATCAATGTTTTATTTATGTTTCAAAATTAAAAATTAAAACCAATCCTGGCGACTCCTTTGCTCTGATTTGAACTGTAACATCTAAAGTCATTAGGAAGAATAGGTCCCTAAAAATAACATCCCACAGATAGATTTTAATATTAAAATTTCACGCTTAAGCATTTGCGCTTCAATAAATCACCTATATAAAAGATTTTGTACAATTTTGTAATTTTAAATATAGGTTTACAGATATATCACATAAGGGGGGAATACTGATCCGAATTGACGCCATAACTTACTAGTAAATTAGTGACTTTTTCCTCTACATAGACGAAATAGTTCTTGTCGTTACGAAAGTCATAACGAGTCAATTTTGACGTCATCACAGGCCTTTGCATTATTTATTCATTGCCAACTATTATAGATTTGGGGTGCGGTAAAACCGCTTTAGTCATCTAGTTACCTATCATCATTAGAGTTCATTACGTTGTAAATAAATAAGCTATTAGCAAATTATTTTAGGTGATGCGATCATTATTAAACACACGAAGAATAAATGAGGTCTTAGAGAACAAGGATACAAGACTACAAGTCGACTTAACTCGTAACAAAAAAGGGTATATACATGAACGGAGTTTACGGGTTGGGTTGAATCTTAAACCCCTTTTCACTTCAGAAGCTTAATACCCTTTAAGACCCTAGTAAGTTATGAACTTATGAAAAACCGGTCAATTGCGCGTCGGACGGTAACCAGTCATTTTATAGGATTTGTCTTCATCGATTGTATCATTTCATCGTATTTTATTCCATGGAACGTTATTTTCTGCTCAAACCGAGATGTTTCCAGGTATCTTAAACATTCATTACGTAGGTTAGGTTAGGTTAGACTTGTGCCTTTCGAGGAAATCAAAATTCTGCGTAATGATACGTTTAATAAGGTGTTTCGATAAAGTAATACCTATAGGTACTGGCGTCGAACTTGTGTACCGAGCGTTCCGTACCGCCCAACTAGTTTCTTGTATACGGGGATCGCCTTATTTTAACTTATTTGTTTTATTATTTGTTACAAGCCCGCGCCGTTAAACCACAATAGTGTGTAATAAAATCATCCGGCTGCCTAGATATTATGTTTCAAAAGAAACAGCTCTTTAAAGTAGGACGGACGGACAAAGAAGGCTGGGTAATTGGTAATATGGTCCGTTTGGCACCCTTTGGGTAGGGTTCCCTTATAAGTACTAGGGCAATCACAAAATTAACGATAGACATAAAAAAATGATTCCAATTACAGTTTGGAGCACGGTACAGAGGTTTTAGGGAGCGGCTCCACTGAGGCAAAGATGAGCGGAGCTGTGCCAATATTAACCAATAGAAGGCGCATGCGGTCACGTCGAGCGCGCCTTGCGCACGTTAGTTTAGATTCTATTGGTTAACTAGCGACCGCGACCCGCCCTCGCTTCGCTTCGGTTTATATGAGTTTTCTGTAACACCAGTGCATAAAATTAAAAAATATTATACATATAAACCTTCCTCTTGAATCACTCTATCTATTAAAAAAAACCGCATCAAAATCCGTTGCGTAGTTTTAAAGATCTAAGCATACATAGGGACAGACAACGGGAAGCGACTTTGTTTTATACTATGTAGTGATAGTGATATTGGCACAGCTCCGCTCCGCTCCGCTCATCTCCGCCTCAGTGGAGCCGCAGCCTTATAATATTAAGGGCTGCACGGTTTTGTACCTTGCCGCTTTGGCTCCTTTGGGTTAAAAGAAATTTGTTACTCACTATAGGTAGCGACCCGCCCTCACTTCGCTTCGGTTTTTGTGAGTTTTCTGTAACACCCGTTCATAAAACAGAATCTATTATACATAAAAACCTTCCTCTTGAATCACTCCATCTATGAAATAAACCGCATCAAAATCCGTTGCGTAGTTTTAAAGATCTAAGGATACATCGGGACAGACAGACAACGAGAACCGACTTTGTATTATACTATGTAGGGATAAACCTAACCTACCGCCAAGCAGCATCCGGGTCACATTATTATCATGTTCTACTGTGGGGATAAGACAACGAGTAAAATGAGTCATAACAGCATCCCATATCTTAGGGTCGTATTAATAAACTAATCTCAAGTCTAATGCTCGTCTCGAGATGTGTCGAAAATGACAGTGTTCTTTGGTTTGACGTTTACTTTGAGGTATCTTGTGACGTATCTCAGTCAAGATGAGTTTATTAATACGGGCCTTAGTCCTTAGGGTTGGCAACGCGTTTGTGGTCTTAGGATTGCAGTCTTAAGACGGGTATCGAATCCCAATTGCCATCGTGGGTTATGTGTTATGTGCTAAATGACAAAAGTAATATCTATGTAGACGATAAATGTCTGTTCGATACGCAATAGAAGAAAATACAGCCTCTTATTGTTCATTGAGTCAACACTAACTGGTTTGGTAGTTTACCAAGAAATTCCCTCACCATTTTTCAACTTTATTTGTAAGACATTAAGGTCCATTTGAGCTAACGACGTTTATTAGTCTACTATGCGTGCGTGGAAGCACACATAGAACTGATAAAAACAGTAAATCATGACTTAAACTGATATATTACTACATTTCCAAAATCATAAATAGAACAACCCAGCACCGGAGGTAGACCGAAACCGCCTCATTTTAAGGTCGGTAAAAAAAACGATAAAGAAACCGAAGGGCCTACCTGATATATCACCAAAACAGTTAAAATGTAATTACTTTTTGCCAGTAAAAACTGTGAAGTTTCCTTCCAATTATTTCACTTCAGCTACCATATAATACACAAATTTATAGCAGATTTGAAATTACGTTTTCAATTATTAAAAAAAAACAATAACAGTGAAAATGCAACGTTACAGTGATACAAGGGTGCAGTGCTCAAGTAAGCCAAAAGGTGGCATCTCTACTACTACAGATGCTGTTATTTGGTTTAGCTTTTATCACTTAAAGCAGACCAAATACGATTTGATATTATAATTAAGAAATTTGAGTTAATAATGTGAAATCAAATGGTAGTTTTCTTAAATTGAAAAACGTTGGACAATGCTAAAACATGGTAAAAATACGTCGTCGTTTTTACAAAGAAAAGTTCGGTTACTATTTTTTATATACTGTGTCGGTCAATACTCGGTAAGCCGGCCGTTTTCCGAAGTCGTCGCGAACCAAGAGGCTATTAGGTGTCAAGTCCTTTCGCAAGTCGCTAGCGTGGTCTCGGAATGTGATCACGCCACCTCGAAGGCCCGTTTGTAGTAAAATATTGATCTACAATGAGTTTATCCTTACAACTACATGTTACGAAGGTAAAAAACAAACTTGCGTCACCAAAATGTTAAACAAGTTTTTGTAAGAAGGCAACTTTTGGGTGCGGATTCGCATGCGTGCATTTAGGAATTCATGTTTAAAGCGTCAAGAAAATTAATTTGGCTGGATAGAAAAGTCTCGTCACGAAGATGAGACTAGTCCGGACCTTGGTCTTCTAGATTTTTCTTTATAGTTCAGAGTCACGGACTAGTCGTGCTGTGGGACGGACTAAGATACATTCGAGATGGGGCGTTGGTGAGGGATGCTGCGTATACTATTAGACGCAAAGAAATCTTTTATGAATCTAATTCGTCTCAATTGGTTTGTTTTGACAAATCTCTCCGTTGCTAATCAGTTACAGTTCTATAAAGGCCACGAAAAATAAAGTCCCCTACCCGGATATCAATTTATATTGTACTTTTCGTTCGGTTTCGTTTCCGTGTAGTTGCCGGGTTAGAATAGTGTAACTCCTTCTAAGGGAATAAATGTGAGTGATGGGTTTCCAACCTGTCACTAATACACTGGTAAGGATCATAGCCTGATTGTGCAAAATGTGGTTACAGAATTAACATAATATATATCAACAAGTTTTTAAGAGTTGTTGGTGATTCTGTAGCTCTGCCTACCCCACTCTGGGAGTTAAGGCGTAGTGAAGGAAAAACATCGTAAGGAAACCTGCACATTCGAACAGCTGAGATTTAAGAGTGTAATTGCACAAAAGATCGTAAAGGGTCGAAATGTATCCGAAAGGGCCCATCTGTAAGATAAGATAAGATAAGATAAGATAAGATAAACCAGCGGTTCTATTAATCAACGGGCGCCCTTAGAATACAGTCGGCGGGCGAATTTTAAAAATTAGGGATATGTCACGAAAAGTCCACTACATCAACAAGTTTCTTGGTAACGCATCAGGATTGTAGATTTAGCATGATGTTGGAGATAACGTCCTTCTTACTGGGGAATGACATTAGTAATATGATCTTTTGTTGTAACAAAACGGGGGCAATAACACACAACAATAACAGATGGCGTCGCGAGTGAAAGTTTAAGGAAGTTTCACCGTCATTGTGTTATTGTCAAGTAATCTGTATAAATGTTTAGTGACACCCTGTATTTCTTACTAACCTTAATCGCGCTGGTCAGAGAAATTGGCAACACGTGTACCTGTCACCTGGTGGTAGGTAGGATCTAAGACCCTAAGGCATAAATAAAGGTGAACACAAAATCAGCTTTTTAAAATATGGTGGTTGCCACTTTAGAATATTGTAGTTCCACCTACTTATCATGTTACCTTGTCAAACTTTATTGAGCGGTAGTTTTAAGCGTGAAAATGGTAACATTTTTATTATTCGATTTTATTGTTTGTATGTTCTCCGTACCGTTCCGTCCGTACTAGAATACCCATAGGTATGGGTAATATGACAAATCTTGTGTCGTTGGCTTCGTCTTGGTGTTCCGCGAGACATAGCTAGGTGACGTCATATTAAATCCATCATGGCGGATTTCACATGTATAAAAATGATAAGCGAAAATATTTTACCCTTACAAATGTATAGATATTGGTATCAAAATGAAAGGTTTTAATGCATGATATGATATCGTAAAGGTATAATTGATAAATAAGAAGTCTACCAGTACCGGTACTTTATAGTATGTACACAAATAGCATTGCGAGGTAATGAGAATTAGTTGATTTGTTACCTGGCTTTTAGTTTTAACATTATGTTTAAGTCGATTTAATCAATACTTCGTAAATACCTGTATAGCATCTATACAGACACAAATACCGATATAAGTATTGGTTTGACCGGTTCTTAAATGTCGAAAATCACGCGTGAGGCACCGGTATGTCATGTTGCTATAGTATTTACAGTTACCAACGACTCTATACGGCGTCGGTTTAGTATAGAGACATTTCGAGTCTGGCACGGAACGTGGTGAATAACTGTTGAATAATAAAACAACTTGGCAAGAGCTAAGTTAATCTCAGTCACATCATTATAATATCAGCCAGCTAAAACACACTCGTATTTTGTTGTCTTGACAACTGCGGGCCTAGTATGGCTGCGTCTATGTCGCATGTAAAAAAAAAGAAGCATCCGTCACTTTTTGACCCGTGTACTTATTTACCTGTCAGAAGGTGACGGATGCCTTACCCAAAATTTATCACGCGATATGAATAAATACTTTTGTGGCGTTCTTACAAGATTGTGATTGTTGTGAATATTGATTTAATACGAACCTAACTTGAGATGGGGCTTGTACGAGTACGTGCCACTTCGACCATTTTGTGGCAGCCCTTTGTTTAGAGCTCGCCGTAAAGTTCCGTTGCGTCCAGGAATTTCCAGATACTTTGGGCAGTAAGGAGTTTAGAACTACTAACATAGCTATCTTATCAAAGGGGTTTGGGTAAAAGTGTTGTCATTTGTAAAAGTCATATATTTTCTTATATGTACTGACCATTTATAAAGTGGTATATTATGAATATTATGATAGATCTATTCAAAATAATCATATTTTGTTACGTAATGGAACTTCTTGTCTTAAGTCCATTGAAGCCGACATACCTATTTAAATATTGAAACATGGGCGTACAATTGGGATTGACCAAAAATAATTACTCACGGTTTCCACTTTCTAATTCGAAAGAATAGGAAATTTTAAGAAACCAATTTCATTAATTTTGTATTTCACCCAATAGTTTTGTTTTAATATCTTTATTTATTTAGCAGACATTTTATGGATGACATGATTATTTTAAATTTGGGATGGCATTTTCTAATAAATTACAACAATTAAATGATATCAAATGAAAAAAAGTGTTTGTAATAGTGTATTATAACATACTATTTCAAGCTGTTTTCGCGTAGCCCGTAAGATACACCTAGAAGGGCTTCAATCCGAAAACGAAAGTCAAACAAAGGTTGAATATACTTTTGTCGAAATATCCAAAATAGATAAATATTTCAAAAACTTAATAATGCAGAACGGCTTTAAAACCCTATTCCTCGAAAGGGTTTTCGAATTGGAGTAATTGTAAAAATATGAACAATCCCAACTAGTCCGAAAAACTTGAAACTTGTCTTTGATATTATTTAACCCATTAAACTTTATATGTACGAGTATGTATGTGTCTTTAGAAGTCCTATAGCCCATTAAAAGAAAATTATCCATGGCCGTGGAATAAATAAATATCTACACTATTGTTCGTACAAACTTACCCTACCCAATGCCCTTTATATCAGTTTTCATCGCGTTAAGACCTGACTTAAACTTAATATATGTGAATGTTTATAAATATCTATCCCTCTCTGTCAACTCGATTTGTGACCCAGGATTGTAATTGTTTCTTCTAACAAACGACCAACTGCCCTTTTGTTATAAATAACATTAGATAATTATTATTGGTTATGTCGTTAACGCTATTAAAAAACAATTGCTTTTAAATCATAATTATTTAAAGATTCCTGGTGTCAGACTTAACGGAATACTGACCGCATAAATGAATTTAACTGACCGTAGGTAATTTGGAGCTCTTTATTGGGAATTTATTAAGTCAGCTGTTGCATTGCACAACTTTCGTAACATAGTAACTATGTTATATGGAGATAACTTTACCTGTTTTTAACCTTTATTAAACGATATCGCAATGTATTTTGATACAATATAATAAGTAGGTCTTATTAACTTTATAGTAACGTGGACCGTATTCAAAATAATGTTTGGTATAGACCTGTTGATTTTAGAATCGAATTAGATCATCGAAGCGTGAATTGCGTCTTGCTCAGAGCTTCCTCACGGACTTTAATATTCACAAATTCAATATCCGCACCACTGGTTCAACATATTTCCGAGATGGTTACCAGCGCAAATTAAACCTGTAGGTATATTAGGCAAGGTTGATATTCGCTATGGTTTTAAGATGTCATTGGCGTGTGTGACGTCTTTTACATTTCACATTGCGATTTGTGATTGGAATGACCATGTAGCAAATCTATCCACGTGAATTAATCGTTTTATATTCGCTTTAAGAAAAGTAAGTCAAGTGGTGTCTAAAGAAGCAGCTATAGCAGCATAAAAGATAAAAAAAAGATAAAAGATGTTTATTCAGTGCGGCCTACGGGCACTTTTACACGTCAAAAATCTACCAGTGGATACCATGCATACCATGGCCGCATACACTCAATCTTACGATACATTATAATTATAACTCTATGGGGTAGAGATCTTCTAATTTAGATACTTAATGTTTTTTTAATGCAGAAAAAGAATACCGGAGCAATTTTTTTACTAAGACATATACATTTCTTCAAAAACCTTAAAATTCTCAAATTTAACCAGCATTTACATTTTTTATTCGTGCTTATTAAAATTTGTGTCTCAGAATGGGCATCTGTTTCACCGAGCAAGGAAATGAATAACAACCCTGCACGATCACAGTATACTCGTACAAACAAATGATTCGTGCCGTTATCAAACCTATCACTTGTATTTAAAAACAGTTACGTGGTGTGTATAAATATTTATAATAAACTACCGGACACAGTAAAAGATTTAACTTTCTGTAAGTTTAAATTAAATTTTAAAAAGTGCCTAATTGAAAAGTGCTTTTATAGTTTACAGGAGTTTTTTAATTACGTATTAAGTAGACTTTTATCGGTAGATTTTAGTGAAACCTAATATTTTTTTTCAATGATCTCATTGTACCTAAAATGACTGACTTAAAGAGGTTATATTATATCTATGTAGATGTGCCTTCGTTTCTACTAATATGGCGACGCGTGGGTATCACTAACGCGGAAACTATTAGGACAAACCAAAATAATGCGCGTCTAAAAATGGAACCTGAGCCTCGATCATGGAACTCGGAACCCACTTACTTATCATAAAGTGGCCTCTGCGCTCGCTAGCCTTCTCCGTTTCATAAAAATAAAAAAATATAAATGTCGCCGAAACTATAGTCTCCCGGAACTTGGTAATGTCGTCTAATAGCGCCTAAAATAGCTTCTTTACCACCTAATGGTTATTGTGATTAGCACGAAACGTGCTCTTATATGGCTTTCGGCGGTTGTGTGGAAAATCGTAATGTACCTACGTGAAAGAAAGCATTGGTCTGCCTTTCTCTGTTTCGGTGTATAATTTAAAACACCTTGTAGCTTGATTAGATATGTTACTCTTATAAGGGCTCATATATACAACCCAAAGGTTGATTTAAGAAGGGCCGCCATAAGCAGTCATCAAAATCACTTAACGATCTCTGTTTAGCTCTAAGGTCACAGTACCTGGACGACCGAGTCTTATTTATATTTATTTAGGTATTTTTCGTTTGGTAAGTTTTCTAAAGATGAAACCTAGCTAAATCAATTGATCGCCTCCGAAAGTTTCATGAAAATCGTTAGAGCCGTTTCCGAGATTCACAGATTATATTATGTATTTTTATAAACAAGAATTGCTCGTTTGAAGGTAGATTTGGTATAATTTTCGTGTAAAACAAACATCCTGAATTTATTTGACGGCGCATTCATCTAGTTGGCAGGGACCTACGAAGCTAAGGTCCCGGGTTCGATTGGGTCGGGGTCCGCTGTGGGCAAATATTTGGGTGATGAGCGCGAGTACGTGTTTATGAGTCTTGGATGTTTTCTATATAAGTATTTAAGTTTTAATTACCTAACTCAAAACACTTTTTTTTTTAAATAACTTGTTTCTTTATCATAATTAATTATATAAAAAAATCGAGCACGTGTTGAGAAATCCTTTAAATTATTTTTTTTAAAAAGAACACACATTGTTTATGGTTTGAGTCATTATCTTTTATGATCTAATAAAACGTAATTACTGGTCACGCAACCAGGATTACCATAAAAACATAGACTGGCATACGACCACAACCTCACCTAACGGGAAGCGACGTTGTTCAAGACAGAAATTCGTTCCTAGAAAATGCCTGTTATAACGACTAAGGTAGATAAGAGGTTCTTTAAAAACAATCGTGAGTTATGTAAATTATTCATGAAGCAGGTCGAAGAGTAACCCTCGAGATGCATTCAGCGGGCATCGAGTAATACTTGACCTAGCTGATACGATGCTTGCAGAAGGGTGACAATTGAAACAAATTCTCTCCGGCGAACTAGGGTGACGGAACCAGTAATGGACAAGGACCAATTATGGACACTTTATTCTTATTTTACAGAAGACAAGGGTTATTCATTTGTTTTGCAACAACCAATTTACGATCGTATAAAGTTTGAATTAAGAGAGCCGTAGCGAGAAATTTACCGAGGAACAGACTGCGCCGTAACACTATAGAAGGCGGCTACCTGCAATGTAACAGTCTAAGCATTAAGCAACCTGAATAAATTAAAAATGCGTATATTATTATTATACAGATAGTTTTCTTTGGTATGGCATTAGAGGCGGAACTATGATACCCCTTGAGTCACATACTAAGTTTTTGATCTGAACCATAACTCTGCCCTCTTCAACCAATAAGCGGTACCTCAAATTCAACAATCAAAGCAGCTTCAATCCTCTCCTAGTAGTCATGAGGTCGCTATTGCTACTAGTCTTTTAGCTGAGATGCTGCCATTTGGTTTAGCAGGACAGAATTGGTCATGTTTATCGTATTTTAGGTATCCTAACCTAATTCAGGATCCGCCCTTGCTGAGGACGCACAGAGGCTGGTCTGAACCCCCCAAACCTACATACATACGTACACTCACGATTTATTTCCCAGAGTGGGCCGACCTACAGAATAACCAACAACTCTAAAAACATATTGTTAATTCTGTAACCACATTTTGCATAATCAGGCAAAGATGTTTACCAGTGTATATTAGTGACAGCTTGCAAGCCCATCGCCTAACAATACTATAAACCTTCATTGTAGTGGAATGTAAGCTTATGGTTTTATAATTTTTTGGTTTCACGGAAAGCTCTATGTTTTTTTGTGTCACACTTAACTTTGTACTTTTTGTACTTTTTCAATTCAGAATGAAGTCTTCTTTAATCTGTAAGGCAATTTTCTTAATATTTATATACACACTAATATTATAAAGAGGAAAGATTTGTATTTTTGTGTGTGTGTATTTTTGTAATGAATAAACTCAAAAAGTAATGTGCCGATTTCAACAATTATTTCACTATTGTTCACCATTGGACAGCTACATTCACCCTGAGTGACATAGGCTATGTTTTATTTTTCTGCGTGGACGGAGTCGCCCGCAACAGCTAGTAAGTAATAAAAAAGTAATAAGGAAACCTTTTATTGACCCTACAGACTTGACTAAAACCTGAACCTGAGGCCCTTCTTTGAAAATAGAAGTTCGAAGTTACGTTTATCTCCATCCCTTTCTTTCGATTTATTCCAGAATTACGAGTGACAGTGATGGAGCTAACGTAACTTCGAACATCAATTTTCAAAGTAGGGCCTATGATTTAAAAAAAAAAGGTAGATGTAGTAACAAGATAAGAGTAAAGAGAACGAGTAGAAAATGTACGTTTTTCATACAAACACTCGTTTCGTAAAGAAATCATCTCACGCGTTACATTAATATAAAAATTGTAGTTGTTTTAAGCAGTTACTCATACTTTAGCTTATTTATTAATTATTTATTATATCAAAACATGAAACAAATCAAAATCAAAAATGTAATTGTATACGTTAACCGTTATGTCTGACCTGTCTAAACGGCCGCATCATCAAATATTAACTTTAGAAAAATAACGTAGAGTTATTAAACCTTAACCCCCTTACTTATAAACGTGGAATAAGCTTGGAATAGTTTATGCCATGCTTTGTCCTTATCTGTAATTGTGACATTTGCATCTGACAGAAAGTGACAAAGCATGGCATAAACTATTCCAAGCTTATTCCACGTTTATAAGTAAGGGGATTAAAGTCGATTCATCAACACGTTACAAAAATAGATTGCACAAGTAATAAATCTATAGAAAATCTTTTGCGGAAACAACGCCTTGATGACAAAATTGCTGTATGAGGGAAAACTTTTTTTCCGGGTTAAGGGTAATATTAGAAGTAATGTCCGGTATACTTAGTCCCTTTCGCACGGTCTTGTAAAAGAAAGTAGTCATAGTCATTCACAAGTTCTTTGTTTTTTTTAAGCTGATTGATTGTGGTGTTGTACAGTCACCAGCGATAATATGTTATTCAACTTTGCGCTTACAAATATCTGACACGCTCTTATACCTCTAGCAATACAGACGTGTCATTAATTTTTGAACCCAATGTTGGATGATGTATTATTGCTGGTAACTGTACCTACTACTTATGCTAGTTTGGTTTCGTCTAATCTTGTTAAGAATTCAATTAAAAACTTGATAAATTTTAAATATTTTAAGAAACTAATTTATTTTTATTTTTACATGGCAAAAAAACTTGATTAAAAATATTTTAATGTGGTATTTTTATGGGTCACCAGTTAAACATATTTTAGGTTGTTGCCGTCGATGTCTTTTGGATTCTAAATTTTACAGTTCAAATAAATTTCAAAGGCCAAAAAAAAGCCTATTTCTTCTACGAATTGACCATTTACTTTTTATAGGAATTCATCCCAACTGACCCATCCCAAAACGGCTAGTTGGAAAATTCACGTAAAACACAGACGTTGGACGGAAAAAGGTCTGAAACGTTAAACGTGATTGAAAAAACCCAGCCTTTATTTATACATATAGTACCTACATTCTATGGATGTCCATAAATGAATTCCTTAGAATTTTTCAGTAGGTCCCTTTAGTATTCGTGCTAAGATAAATAGGAGCTTAGGTGCTACGGTGAAATGTCACAAATGTGGACCCACCTTAATGTGAAAGTGCTCTAAGTGAGCAACACTATTCGCTTAAGTTTTTTTATTGACTTTATTGTCAAAACATGAAAGTCAATCAGCATAATAAAACATGGTATGAAATATAATGTCATCTCATCGGTAACACCAAGGCAATGTCACCTATGAACAAAAGGTCACATCTACCATCACTGCTATTGTATTTACGATCCCAAAACTAACAGATCAAGGTCGATATTGATCGCAAATTTGATCCACTAATGTATGCGTGTGATTCAAACGCGAGTAATTGGGAGAAAGTTGCGCCCGCGGCGTTTTGGGTGAAATCGAGTGACGCGACATACACCGTTATAGATTTATTTCATACGATTTGTTTGAACATTGCTCAGATTCTTCGTTTAACAAGTCTAACAAAAAGCCAGCTTCAAAAAACCCGACTATTGCTAACCAACTTTAAATCGTTATAAATCCTAAATGGTTTTTCAAAATGATGAAACAAACATAATGATGATTTTTAAATACCTATTCAATGATACCCCACTTGTCATAAGTTCGTCGAATTTTTTAACCTTTTTACAATAAGGCGTCTTCATTTTTTATTTATGGCGCTTTCGTAGATTTCACCAATGTCAAGTGATTGCGAATATAATCGGTAAATAATATAAATCAAAAGGCCGGACATTTTTCAATCGACCATCTTCCTTCCCCGAAGGTCACTGGAAGCCTAATAAGTTTTGATTACTGTCATATCTTTATAGTGTTACGTGTAAAGACATACCTCTCGAAGCATAACCTACTAAAAGAATAACCACTTTGGAAGAAATATATGACTTAGTTGTTTGTAAAACTAACCATTCACATAAGGGAAACCTAAGCTAAAGCTCATATCGTACCAGTATTAAAATGTATGTTTATAACACTCTTTAGGTCTTTTCTAAATCCTATATTAGAATTAATTAAGTTGGTACGAGTTTTTTTTTTAACGTACTTAAGACAGATATTACATTTTAATATTATGTACCTCCCTTAAGCGAACTATTAACTTGCCTGTTTAACATGCATCATGCTTCAACATTATCCGTCTGCAGAAGGTCACCTCACAATATCATACATACCTCCCGTATACATACATATATGGTAGTCAAAGTTATAAACATGTACAGGTTTTTTTTTATAGTGTAGAGAAGACAAACGAGCACACAGGCCACCTGATGGTACCTAAGTGGAAACTGTGACCCATAGACATTGGCATTCACAAGACTGCAATGCAATCCAAAGACTGCAAATGCGTTGCCATCCCTGAGGACTAAGATGAAATGCCTATACCTCTATGCTAGTCATTTCACCGGCTGTCTTATCCCCAAACCGGAGCACAACAATGCGAACACTGCTGTTCAATCTGCTGCTGACGTTCAATCAAGTCAATAATATCTACACGCCCCTATGCCGCAAATAGGTCCAAATATAAACCCAAAAAGCATTACCCTTATTATTGGGCATTCGAGTACCATATAAATAATAAGTAGGTACTTAGGTCACTACGAAAGTTTTGAGATACAAAAAAAGTATAAAAGTTATTCAATATTTTTTTATTACAGTTTCTCAAAGTACTCTCCATTAGCTTCTATGCATCGATTCATCCGCCTAAACCATGATTTATAGCATTCCCGGTACTCTTCTTTAGGGAGGTCTTCTACGGCCTGCAAGTAGGCATTCCGTGCGTCCTCAGGACTGTTAAATCGCGTGTCACGAAGTCCGAGTTTGATTTTCGGAAAGAGGAAGAAATCGCAAGGAGCTAAATCGGGGCTATACGGAGGATGACACAATTCTTCAATCTCTGTACTCTTCAAAAAATCCTTGGTGACAATGGCCTTGTGCGGCGAGGCATTGTCATGATGCAAAAAGAGCCCTCTCAAACCAGTTTTAGGTCGTTTTTGTTTTAAATGATTAAATACAGTAGGTAAACACACTTCAATATACCACTTAGCATTCACAGTTTTTTGGTCGTCTAAGGAAATTGTGGCCACATGACCACTTGCAGAAAAAAATGTGGCCACCATTTTTTTCCCAACACTTCGCCCGCGTTTCACCTTCGTTGGAGGTTCATCATCGGGAAACACCCAAATTGTCGATTGCCGTTTAGTCGTTGGATCATATTGGTAAATCCAACTCTCGTCTCCAGTAATAATGTTAAAAATTGACCGTCCTTCTCCCTGATCAAATTTTCTGAGCATATCTTTGCACCATGTCACGCGAGCTTCTTTTTGTTCTGCAGTCAGCGAGTGAGGCACCCATCGTGAACATAATTTCCTGACTCCAAGCCGGTTGTGTAAAATTTCATTAATAGCTGGCGATGAAATCTTCACGACCTCTTCTATTTGTTTGTAAGTCACTTTTGGGTCTTCCTTAATAAATTTTTTCACAGCTAGGACGTTTTCTTCTGTAACTGAAGTCGCGGGTCGGCCATTTATTTCATCATCATTTAAGGAAAAAATCCCTCGTTTAAATTGAGCAAACCATCTGAAAACTGTTGCACGCGATGGTGCATAGTCCTCAAACGCCGAAACTAATCGCTCTCTGCACTCACATTCATTTAATCCAAATTTATAATCGTACAAAATCATCGCACGAAAATGTTCTCGCTTAAAATCCATAGTTGACGATAAAAGCCCGCGGAATTGAAACAAAAAACAACCGTCATTTTTTTATTTTTAAATATTTGATCAAATGGTTTTCTATGTTCGAATTACAAATAATTTATCTTTTAAAAAAGGTTCAATTTCGTTGCGTTTCCTAGTGAGTAGTGACCCACGTACTATAGTTCTGCTCAATCACAATTCTAACAATTTGACCAAAACTTGCGTGACCAAACGGCGCCGGAAGTAATTTTCATAAAGATACCATGTAAGTAAGGCGGTATCGCTCAGTGATTAAGTTCAATTTAAATTACAGCCTAAATTAATGTTCGTTGCTATGAAACAAAGACGAAACAAACAAAATGTAAACGAATGTTTCAATAGTTTTTGGGGTTCCGCTCAAAAAAGGAGCCAACGGGACCCTTATACTACACCTCCGTTGTCCGTCTGTCAGTCAGATCTTATAAAAAAATAGCTGCATCTTATAAAAAAATAGTGTAGGTATAGCCGCTATAACAAGGTGGTTGTAAGGAACCTGTTTATGGCTGGCACATGGCCTGTTTATTTTTAAATTATCAACACAATTTAGCTTCACTAAATAGGTTATACTTTTTGTACTGCGATGACAGCTGTCAGGATTGACTTTTTAACGGCCTGGCACTATAATAACCAACTAACTAATCGCTCTATTTTGATTCATCTTTTTTGTAAATATAATGAATTCAGTTTTAGTTTTAGAAAATTTAAATCCGGTTTTACTGGACCACTTTTGTAGATTATTTAAAGTATTTTGAATTAATTTCGCTGTAGGCTCAATTGTTCTACCACTACAGGTGATTGTTAAATCATCTGCAAATAAATAACCTTTTACGGGTTTATCAATAACATTGAGTATGTCATTTATAGCTATCAGAAACAAAATAACACTCAGAACTGACCCTTGAGGCAAACCATTTTCTACAGAGATTGTGTTTGATAGAAAATTATTTATTCGGACTCTGATAATTCTGTTTGATAGAAAGTTTTTAACGAAGGCCAGGGTATTACCTTTGATATCAAGATTTTGAAGAAGCTCGAGCACTCTGTATTTCCATACCATTTCATAAGCCTTTTCAATATCCAAGGTAACAGCTATTACTGAATTGTCACAAGCCAGGGCGTTTAGTAGTTCATTTTCAACATTCATCAGACAATCTATCGTCGATCTATTTTGGCGAAATCCATATTGAAAAGGTGATAAAAGGTTTTTTGATTCCATGTACCATCTGATTCTTTTGCTAATTATTTTCTCAAAAATTTTACATAAGTTGCACGTTAAAGATATAGGGCGATAGCTTCCTGAAGAACTCGGAATTTTTCCAGGTTTTAAAATTGGGATGACTAATGCTTCTCTCCAGCTATCTGGAAACACTTGTTTCTTCCAAATATAATTATAGAGGTTTAGTAAGTAATTCAGGCCACTTATCGGAAGATGTTTTATAATGGCATTTGGAATATTGTCTGGGCCTGGACTAGTATTTCCTAACTGCGGAAGGACTGATAACAATTCATGCATGGACAGATCCTTATTTATTTTATTAGAATTATCAGTAACATCAAATTTACTTTGAACCTCTTGTGAAGCTTTAAAATCATTAAATTGTTGATCATAATTAGTGGAACTAGAATTTGAAGCAAATGTCTTAGCCAGTAGATCTGCGTTTGCTACAGGATCAGCACTTAAAATTCCGTCTAAGTGTTGCAATACTATAGTGTCCCATCTAATATTTTTTTTATTAATTTTTTGGATTTTTTTCCACAGAATACCTATTGGTGTTTGACTATTAATGGATGATATAAACTTTTCCCAATAATTTCTACTACTGTCTTTAAGTATTCTTCTAGCTTTAGATCTCTTTTTCTTATAATCAATTTTTAGTTTTGAATCATGATCATTCCTAGCATATTTATTATATAATCTTTGGGCCTTTTTTGCTTCTTTAATAGCTATTTTACATTCTTCGTTCCACCATGGTACTAAGTTCTTTCTTTTACAATTGCCTGAAGATTTTGGTATACATTTTTCTGCTACTTCTAAAATAAGATTACAAAATTTGCTAACTATGTAATTGATAGTAATGTCTGAATCGTGATGCAAGTCAATTAATTTACTAATATTGTTATCAATTTCTACTCGAAATTGCGACCAATCAGCTGCATGGAATTTCCATCTTTTTATCATAGTAGTGGAGATAGGTGTTACTTCATTGACTAAGGATTTGACCAGAATTGGAAAGTGATCGCTGTCATATAGATCTTCAAAAGCATTCCATTCAAAATATGAAGCAATATTTTGTGAAGCCATTGTTAGATCGATATTACTTGTGCGACCTGTGCTACTATCAAAATGTGTGGGTTGATCTGTATTTAATAAGACTATGTTGTCATGAAGGTCCAACCAATCAGCCACTTTTCGTCCTCTAGTGTCGCATTTTTCTGATCCCCAATAATAATGATGACTATTAAAGTCGCCTAACAAGATGAAGGGGAGAGGTAGTTGATTGACTAGGTCATTTAAATCATTCGCATTTAAGGAACTACTATTCGGAAGATATATACTACATATTGTAACTTTTAAGGGAAACCTTATTTGGACTGCGCAGGCTTCTAAATGTGTATTTAAAAGAACTTGTTCTGGAAATGTGTAGGGTTTCACAAAAATAGCTACCCCGCCACTGGCTCTGTTACCTTGCAACCGGTTTTTAAAGAAGTGTTCAAAACCTCTTAATGAAGCACAATAATCAGAAGAGAAATTAGTCTCTTGTAAGCAAATACAGGTTGGAGTTAACTGGTTAATTAACAACTTAATATTTTCTAAACGTGTAAAGTACCCATTCACGTTCCACTGCAGTATGTCCATAATTATTTATTATATATATTTTATATATGTATTTTTTTTTTTAATATAAAATATATTATATAGATATTAACTTAACCTAAATAAACAGTTACCATTAAACAGGTGTTCCTGTATTTAATATCTCGTGAAGTTTTCTTGATAAGCGCGAACATCTGTTTTTCAGGCTTTTGTTCATTTTTGCATGTAGGCTGTTGCACATCATAATGACATCTCTAATATTATCAGAGTATGAATGTACTACTTCCTTTACATTTTGTTTGCCACGTGTGTTATCCAGTAAACTTTTAAATTGGTCTATGTTTAACGGAAACTTTACTTCTTCGCTCAATTTAATCATTTCTTTTTCTACATCTTTCCAGACCTGTTCTTCATCCCTGGGATCAGTCTTCTTCAATTTTTTCCTCAAATTCTTTTTTCCCTCTACTTCTGTCCAATTTTCATCTAGGGATACATTACTAAGAGTTTCATCAGTCTCGAGGTCATCATAATCCATTTGTCTTGGTGTCTTCGATATTTCTTGCGGGAGGGGAGGGGGAAGTAAGGCCACACTCTCTAATTTTGACGACTCTGTTGTACTAGGTGAATGAACCCGTTTAATGCCTTGTGGAGTTGACGGAATGAGTTCATCATTTCTCTCAAAAATATTTATTAATTCTTCTGCCACTTCTTTTGTGTTTATTTCACTGTTGTGAGCAGTGTTTTGTTTACAGTTTTTAGCTAGATGTCCAATACTGTTACAGGTAAAACATTTAAGTGAGTCAGTGGAGATATATATCCAATAATTTGTATCCTCAAAGGTTACTTGGAATGATTCAGGTAGATGCTTTTCATCCTCAGGGGTGACGTATAATTGTCTTCTAAAACTTAACACATGAGAGAAACCTGGTTCCGTTACACCGGTTTTCATGAAGGTGATAGGAGACATTATTTTCACATTTAGTTCTTCAAACTTGTTTTCTATAACGTTATGCGGGATGACGGGGCATACATTCGATAAAACGATTCTTTTATTTCTGGTTACTAATGGTCTTATCTCCAGCTGTTTATCTCGTATTTTCAAATGTTTTTTTGTGTCTATGAGATTATCAGCAGTTGTCTTGGAATCCATGTATATACATATGCGGGCATTCGATATACGAGAGATGAAGCGAATAGAGGTCGATGGTACGATAGATGATAACACCACCAAATAGTCTTTTATTGTAATACCGTCAACGGCGTCAACAATAATTGCTTGATCTTTCTTGGGGAAACTTGCAGTTGAGGTAACGTTTGCATAACTAACAGTATTTTGAGAGTTTGGCTGTTGTTGTTTCGATACTTGTGTTTGAGAAGACATTGGGATAGTTTCAGATGTTGGGGGTTTTTGGGACATTGTGGAGTTTTGAGACATTGGGGATTGCTTCATTTCTTATTTAAGGCACTCCTGTTAACAGGAGCCCTTGCACTTACACTGCACACCACGGTTTTGTTTACGTTCCACTAACAATAACACGGTAGGTAGTTATAAAACTCGCATTCACGGAGGTAATCCAGCGGCACGCGCGTCCACAATGGCAACCGGTGCAAGACTGGTCATAATATTATTGCAAGGGAAATCGAACATGTTGTATCATGACGTGCGTGCGTGAAATGAACTCTAATCGTAGGTTGGTAGACCACATTTTTGGCCGACTGTACCACCGAGCTGGTATTATAAGTATAATAGAGATGGGAGGTGGCCATGGGAACTCCACAATGGCCCATAGTAGACCTGTCAAGTTGGAGCTCATTTGACTGTAGTGTTTGAAAGTACAGGGGCCCTGATATGGCTGCGCTTATCGCGTGACAAAGTTTGGATAAGGCATCCGTCACCTTCTGACACGTAAATATGTACGAGAGTGACGGATGCTTTATACACATTTGACACGCGATATAGACGCAGCCATACTAGGCCCCCAGGGCCTCTTTTCTTGCCGATATAAACCACTCGCACTCACTCGTAATCGCAATCGTTTTCATTATGAAAATCGAAGACTTGTCTGCATACAAAATGAAAACAATGGTTCCACTTTGAAGTCGATTGCGATTGCGAGTGCGTTAGGCAATAGGACAGGTGTTATGGTATTGATTTCACTCGGCCTCATGACTGTCAAGTAAATAAGAGCTATCAATACGATAACAGGTCAAAGACGATAATGGTTTTTACCGCCTGGAATCTCGGCCCAAGTCCAACCATCGCACTCCTTGGTCGGCATTCCGGTAAAAACGCAGCGCGCAACAACCAGTAACTTTGTTTAATACTATGAGTGTAAGGTAGGGGAGCCCACGACAATAAACCTACTCGTAGTTCGATAAGACTACCGGATGATACATACATGTATAATTAGTCACGTCATTAATCGCGGAACACGAAATGGCAATCAATGCAATTCAAAAAAACCTGGGAAATGTTTTTTTTTTAGTTACAAGTCCCACTATACGACAATGTAGTGCTGCAAGCCTCCCTGAACGGCCTAATCAATGGCAACAGCATGATAAGCGACTCCTCGTACTTAAGTATCTAATATGATCGTTGTCCTCAAGAAATCGGACATACATATAACTGAAAAAAAATGCTGTGCCAGGTTTTTCGCATTGCAGCATTTCCATTTCGTGTTCCCCCATTAATGACGAAACTAAATATATATATATATCATCATCATCATCTGGTAGTCTTATCGAAATAGGATCAGTGTCGTAGGATTTTAGAATAGTAGGTACAGTCTGTGAGCACTTAGAGAAGATGCTTCGGTTTTGTACATCTCGCTCACTCGCTCTTGATAAGATCGTATGAGAGTGAGTGAAAAATAAGTACAAACCTGAAGCATCTTCTAAGAGCTATCGCACTGTACTAAGATGCCGAATTGCCGATACACGATTACATATGAATGCATGAATGTAGGGAAGTTGAGAGCACTATTAGTTATGTGGGACGCCATTGTTCGAGCGCGCCGTGTGTTACGTTGTACGGTTGGCAGGCAGGTGAACAAAAAAGAGAAAGAAAACGTTCATGCATGCAAATGCACAGATAAAGCAACATTATTTAACAAAAAAAATACTTTTTCTCAAACATGCTCGGAAATAACGGTTTTCCGATTGAAACACAAGGATGGAAAGTGCCTCATTTTACTCCTAGGAGTTAAAAAACCATATGAAAACACTTTCCGTCCATGTCCATATTGTTTATTAAAAGTGCTCTCTATTGCATACAAAATCGAAAGGAACGTGAAAAAAATCCCGCACACCCAACTTGTGGGTGCAGTGTGGGCCGGCGGCGGTGCATTGTGCTGTGCGCGAAACTATCTTCACTAATACTCGGTAGTTTTCAAACAAACATTATCTCCGAATTTGTCATAGGAATAGTACATTGTGCATCAAGGGCGGTAAGAAGAGGATTGCTAACGAGAGACTATTAGAAGCCCGACGCCGAAGGCGGAGGGCTTTTAATGACTCGAGTTTGCAATCTCCTTACTGCCCATGATACACACAATGATTTTCATCACATTAGCGAGGAAATAAAAAACAAATAGAAAAAGAAACCTTTTCTTTCGATTTCGCTGGCAGCAAATCATTGTTGAGTAGTTGAGCCGCATTTAACAAATCAGGTGGTGTTGATATCACTACAGATTCTTCCGATGAGGAAGTCATATTTAGTTTGTTTTTTTCGTACCTTTAAACAAAATACGCTTCGGAAACAACAATCAAACAAAATTAAACGAACTCGATTCGCTAAGCTAAAAGAGTTTGACAACTTTTTTTTAGTCTTTCACAGATAATGCTTAGAATTGCTTTTTTTTTAAACTTGACAAATACAGGCCATTCTGCCAGATTGTACAAATTTTCAAAACGAAATTTAATAAAATAATTGCAAATGTCTCTGAAATAATGGTAAAATAGAAATATAATACAGACAAATGTGCCGTATAAGTTTAATTAAACAGTAAAATTAGTTTGTAGCCAAATTTTGAATATAGGAAATAAACCTTGGCTGATTTTACACCTCCTTGGTCTGAAATGATGTACAAGTGAAGTCTACCCAAGTAGCACGTAAGTGTCGGCAACATCAATATACCAGCCGATTTAGAACTTAGAGTTCTCTAAGAGTCGCATAAGAGTTTCAAAAAATGCATTAATATTTATAAGAGTCATTTAACACCTATTATACAGCTCATGCTGTATAAAATCATTATAGAGGAATCCGTGTAAGCTTAGGGTGCCTTATCAGAATATAAAAACTCTACTATAAAACTTTAAGTATTGTGTGATACTCCAAGCTAATTATATCGTTAAAGCTGTATAATAGCTGTATTTTACATGTAATCACTTACTTATTACAGCTTTAGGTGTTATTATAGTATCACTTGGCACTTGTTGCTGCACAAGGGTATATGTCAACTCCGTTTTAAAACTATTTCTGGTGGCGTAATTTTACACTCTTATAAGTATAGTAGTTTTATGACTTCTGTCTATGAGGGTATTATAAAACTAAAAGAATAAATGAAAACTATAGTACAGCGTTAGTCTGTATTTATAAGTATTAGTTTTATGACTTCTGTCTATGAGGGTATTATAAAACTAAAAGAATAAATGAAAACTATAGTACAGCGTTACTCTGTATTTATAAGTATTAGTTTTATGACTTCGGTCTATGAGGGTATTATAAAACTAAAAGAATAAATGACAACTATAGTACAGCTTTAGTCTGTATTACTGACAGGTGCACGAACTATTTATTCGGATCATTATTGTGTTTTACGACGTAAAATGTGGAAAAAAAGAAAAAGATCGGGTGCAGTCAAGAGAAGGATTGAAAATGAACATTTAAATATAAAAAATTACGACACAAATATAAGTAATGATAGTGAACCATCATTTGTTGCCCTTTATGGACGGCCATACCAACCAAGTCGTACGCAGCATAGGAGCAAGTTAAAAAAGTGGCTTACTATCACTATCACTATCGATGTATCGTCCTATTATCGTCTGGCAAAAAAAGAGATTAATGCGCTGGATAAAAATTTACAAGAAAAAATAATAATAAACCAAGCTTGCCAATTTTAAAAACTTCTAAAATAAAATGAGGAAGAGATCAGACGTTTTTACCTAAGGGTTTTTCATTTGTTATATGGATCTCCAATGAGAATTATAAGTTATGTATGAAGAATCGAAATACAGCCAAACGAATAAAAATATTCTATTATAAAGCTGATTAAAGGCTAAAAGCTGTATAAGTGACTCCATTGATTACATAGTGCAGTTAGTAAGCTTATAATGCTCTCCGGATATCGTTGAGGCTGTTTAAGAATTGTCGCCATTTTCGAATGAATAAAAACACATTTGAAAGTATAAATAAAGAAATACTTGACAATATCTAAAGCCGTATGATGATTACCAGCATTAAATAATGTGACTGGTCTCAGATTTAGTATTTACAATATGAATATTTTGATATTATAACCTTAAAAAGAAACACTTTATACTTACCAATTTGTATATTTCCCTGGTTTTTCTTGATTATTTAGCTGGCGCGTGAATATTTTTCCGCAAACAACACACAGGTTTACCATAAATTTTAATCGGCACTTATTTACACCGTTATACCATCCGCTAAAGTGATTAAAGTCTGTTACTTATTTATTTTGAGTTCTGGTTAATACGTACGCCATTAATAAATAAAAGCAATGTTGCGATCCTCATCGTACATGTGTTAATTTTATTCTTTTGTAATTCTCTTCAAAACCTTATTTAAAACTATTATTCTTAAAAGATACTTATAAGAGACTATCTGTAGTGTTATAGTTCCCTTGTACACCGAATAACAGCTCTAATACAGCTATTATACAGCTTATCTATTGCTTCTACAGCTACTATACAGCCCTTATAACGCTAAAAGCTGTATTATTTGGGGCCTTTTTGCTCTTATAAGGGCTGTATAAGCGCTTATACAGCATTTATACAGCTAACATATACAGCTTTTAGTATACGAATGAACTTAAATACAGCTTATATACAGCTTGAAATGCTACTTGGGTATATTTTAAAACTAAACTCATAACTCCCTAGGGAGTTATGAAAATCTATAACTCCCGCGGGAGCTAAGTCGGCTATAACTGCCCTAAACGCCTGCGTGTTATAAAACCCTTTCCGAGCAAGTGTGATGAAAATGAGGATTTCCTGACTCGTATTTTAGCAGGCCTCGCTATTGCTCGGCCAGCTAACCACCTCGTCAGGAAAACCCTTACTTTCCGCGCCTAAGCAACCATGTACTATTTCAATTATCATGCTCTTAAAATGTTACTTTAGTCTCAGCACATCGGGACTAAAACTCCTTATTAGTCTCAAAGTGTTTTTTTAATTTTCTTTGGAGACTTTTAAACAACCAATCACGGTATTTGTGAATGGAGGATAACCTCCATTTACAGTGATTGTGTAAAGACCATTTTTAGAGCGTGGAAATAACCATTATTCCAAAATATAAAAAAAACGATTTAATGTTCTATGTATAAAGTTATAAAAGTAAATACGATCCCAAGATGTCAAAAATATTTACACGCCCCTATGCCACTCATAATAATAAGGTCTATGTTTACATAACATAAAAGGCGTTCCGAAAAAAATCATCCTTATAGGGTTTGTCTCAAAAACATTCATTTTAATTTTTTTTTGTTTGTTAATTTTTAAGAAAAATAATCGCATTTGTGCCATCGGTTAAAGATCTTAAACGCCACACGTTGTCTTTTCTACGTAAGAGCTATGCTAGACCTAAAAAACAAAACAAGGTTACAAACAAAATGACGTCATTCCGACCACTAGTCCAAATAATAATGTATTCATATTTTTTTCTCACTAAATAATAAAAGAAAACTATGCTTTTCAGACAATACCAAATAACTTAAACACAGTTTTTCAAAAAAAAACTTGTTTTCAATTTAGCCTTAGGGTACATCATTATAGGTATATTTTTTTATAGTTTTGTACCATCCGTTTTGGAAAGCTTAAGAGGTGAAGTAAGGTATCTAATGTTTTGCCGACTGTACTCCTATGTATAGTAGGAACTATTTAAAATCACGATTCCCACTTGAGAGCTTAACTGCCCGAACAATGGCATTGTTATCCTTTGTAAACCCAACCGTTAATTACCTGTGCAAAATAAATATCATAAATAACAAAAGATATCGTATGAATAACAATAGTATTCCTTCAAAAATAAGGTTCATATTGTCATAGCATAGACATGTCTGTCTATGTTTGTTACAGGTGATATTTTTATAAAAATGCTAAATGCTCGACCCGGTGGTCCTTATTATATGTCATTTCCAAAAGGATCTATGTGAAGTGTGTCCTATTCCAATTTGAACCTTATTCGTAAGACGGTAAAGTTGTAATTCATATTATTTTTTTTGTTATTGATGCATTTCATGTTATACAGGTAGTTAGCGGTTGCGTTTAACAAAAGATAACAATGCCATTCATCGCGGATAAGTTCGCAAGTAGGAATCGTGATTTTAAATAGTTCCTACTATAACAGTAACAGCACATATGTCACAACAAGTGTATGGCCAATTATCTAGAACGTGCTTTATCTCTACCCGATTGCCGGCGTAAAAAGAACGCTAAGCCACCGTATTAAAGAACTAGGTTTGTAAGTAATGAGGCCATATTCATAATATGTGTTGCAATTTTGAACGTCACGGCCCTGTTTCGATTATACGGCCTGAAATGATATTTGAGCGTGAATAACAATGGTATATTGAATAAGGCGTGGACAAACTTACCGGCAAGCGTATATAACTGGACCTGTTAGTCGTGTAATATTTTTTTTGGGTTCCGTACTTCAGCTGTCTGTATGTCTGTATGTCAGTCAGCGGGCTGTATCACGAACCGTCATAGATAGACACTTGAAATTTTTAGTAGGTATTGCCGCTATAACAACAAATAATAAAAATCAAAAGTAACGGGCCATACAGTAATAAAATTGTTTGTTTTCGACTGTCCATGGATGGTAATATTTTAGATCCGTATGTATGTATCAAACTATACATAGCAAACTAGAACGACCAAAACAAGCGACGATCGTCATCGAGTCACGCGGAAGTGTATCCACGTGCCCTATAAGGAAAGTTGATATTAGCACACGCCTTGCTGAGATGGATTTGTTCAATACATTAACATTTTATACACAGAAATAATAATTTCCAAACAAATAATATACAACTCTGTTTTTGATAGTGTCTAAAGTTACAAAAACTGGTCATGTGTGTGTACAAAAATTCAGCTTCGTAAAAAAGTGTCTGTGTATCAAATACAAACGGACAGACTACGGTAATTTGAATACGCAACGCTAAAAACCATACACTTAATTTTCTATTAAAAACTTCTACTATAGCTTCTACTAGCGAGCTTCTAAAATAAGAATCACTTCATTTAAAACGGTAAATAGTTTCCTGTAACGTTTTACCTATGATATGAATATGACCTGTGATTAACAAACTCTATGTAATAAAAGTATGTAACCTATCGTTTCGTACTATGTACGAGTATGCCGTATAATTATTTAACCGTAAACACACACTTTTAGTTAATACAGTGGCTCGCCATAAATACTAATTTGAGTTCTTTCATGCGGTATAAAGTCTTAATACTCGACAGTTAAACAACCTAGTCTAGAAAAGTGGTAGCAACTGATAAACCTCTTATTAGGTAAATAGGCAACATAAGGACCACAACCGAAGATTGGATATTCTTTGGCTGCTTTGAGGTACATATCCTTTTATATAAAAGAGGACATCATGTGACTCGACGAGCTATAATAAGTGTTGTTATACTCGTATAACTCGCCTCCCAGTTGAAACTTGCTAGTCACTTAATAATTTTGTGTGTAAGTATGTAGTTTTATTCATGGCCGAAGCAAAGCGAAGTCATTTTGCATTTCAGGGTTTTGTACCAAAATTATATAAAAGAAACGTTATAAAACAAGTTAAGATTCACTAACACTTCATAACATTTTGTTACAATTTGTTAGACGTTTCAAACGCTCCCCACACTGGTAAAAAATATAAGAAGTTTGTTACCGTGTTGCAATTTGTTATATAACATTTAAAAAGTTATACAACGTTATATAACATGATAACAATGTAGAACTTTTGTTATAATTTGTGATAAAATGTTATAATGCAAACGTTTTATATAACGTTATATAACATTTATAACAGCTAATGTGGAAGCACAATGAGACATAAATTTAGGTGAATGAATAATAGTAGATTGTTCAACAAGGGACTAAAGTAAAGTTATGACACGAGATATTTATCCACCCGAGCAAAGCGAGGGTGGATAAAGTTCGAGTGTCATTATGGCGCTTTAGTCTCGAGTTAAACACTCTACTTTTCACTTCGAATGCGAGAAAAAAAAACTCTTAGTTTATTTTATCTTTTATTAAAAATTAAAATTACAATTCGAACAATTCTTAATACACAAAGATATTGTTTTTCCCGGTAAATTAATTTGGGTTTTATATTAGTAATCATTAATCGTGTTTCAAGAAATTTAATCTTTTTATAAATAATTTTGCACAGTTGGCATTTTGAGGTTATTTCCACGGCCTAAAAATGGTCCATACACAATCTCTGAAAATGGCGATAATCCTCCATTCATAAACACCGTGATGTTTAAATGCTTGCATATTTAGCCAACAGATACAAACTTGAAAACTATTTGGACCATGCCTAATAAAATGGAATTATCCCTAATATGTTTAAATAGATTCATATTCGTAATCATTAATCGTGTTTCACGAAATTATATATATTTTTTTATAATTTTGCACATTTGTTATTTAGAGGTTATTTCCACGGCCTAAAAATGGTCCATACACCATCACTGAAAATGGCGATAATCCTCCATTCACAAACACCGTGATGTTTAAATGCTTGCATATTTAGCCAACAGATACAAACTTGAAAACTATTTGGACCATGCCTAATAAAACAGATTTATACCTTATATATTTAAATAGATTCATATTTGTAATCATTAATCGGGTTTCACGAAATTAAATCGCTTATTTTATAATTTTTGCACTAAAAATGGTCCATATACAATCACTGAAAAAGGCGATGATTGGCTGTTTAAGGGTTTCCAACGTAAATTAAAAAGAAAAAGTACTTTAGTCCCTAGGGAGTAAAGTGTAGTTTTAATCCCTTGAGATTAAATACATCACTTTAGTCCGCCTATACAAGCCTATTGTGAGTCATTTTAGAGCCTGAGAAGTGAAAAGTAAATTATTTCTAAACTTGCCAATCTAAAAAAATCATATACAGACAATGTATTGTTGTGATACTAAAGAGAGACAAAGTAACATTCGTAACTTGGTTTCCTGGCTCAGGAAATTAGATGGTTTCGTGGAGAGCGGCAATAAACGAGGACGAAGTCGCGAGAGGGTCGCTGTGTGTAATAAAGAAATAACGGTTTATTCTCCTTGTTTGTGTCTTTATTAACCTCCAACGCAATAACTATTAAAGAGATAATATCCTCCGATTTAATGGTGATCCTTTCTTTGAGAGCTATATTATTTCACTTGAAAGATCGATCATTTTCCACGAACCTCATTTCTTACCGATTGAACTAAAAACAATTTTGAAAAATCCGCGTTTACCAAGCCATCCATTTGGAAGCTACGATGCCGAAAACAGACAAACAGATACACACGCTAAACTATAAATATCCCATCTCTTTTGTCAGGGGTTATAAATGAGTGTGTTATTATAAGTTTTAGTGTGTATTTGTGTCTGAAAGACGCGGCTTCTAGCTAGGCGGTATATCTTTGAGTTATAATTGACTTACTCGCTAGCGAGTCGAATTCTCTGTCCCTCGCAGTCCTCGCGGTATTGTTATAGAGCGCGAGGGACAGGGCATTCGACTCGCTAACGAGTACGGTAATTGTATTAAACTCATGGTCACTCATTATCCAAAGTTTGCCCAACCGCTTGATGGTTACTACGAAGCAATAAATTCTTAAGTTCAGATGACTCGTCCCTCTTACTCGATATTCGAGACTAAGCCGAAAGAAAGGGAAGAGTGAGCTGTTAGGTGTGGTGGTTTTATCACTTAAAAAGAACCAGGAAAGCATGTTGGACCATGTCCCGACGCCGTTACTACAACACAAAAAACTATTACCAAAAACAACAAGTATGTAATAATTTTCTATTTTAAGTTATTTGGTGTTGTCTTGGATGATTTTTTAGTATAAGAATATTACAATTTAGTCGCCCTGTATCTCAAAATCCAATCGTCTACTTATTCGTGATAGTTTCCCTTTTAAATTCGTTATTTGAGCTTTCGTTTAATATAATTTCCAGTTTTTAGTATTTGTAATTTAGGAGTTCACGGTCCCCCAAATCTAAAAATAATACCTAATGACATACACATAAATAATGGTTTTCAATAACTATCCAACAATCATCACTATTATAAATATATTTAATATATTTTAACCCTTACAAGATATATTTTTACGTTGTATTACGTAATGATTTAATGATGGAGTCAACAAGGTAAATTCTTGTCATTCCGATCATGTGTGTATTTAGTTCGTAGGTTATATAGTGGTTATATAGTGGTTATAATAATCTAGTCATTATGTAATTTTATAGCGCGTGTAAAGGTTGCTAATGGGATGATAATAAGTTTTAACTCACAAGGGAAAACGGTAAAGTTTTCTCTCATTGTTATTAATGCAATAAATGTACTCGTAATAAGCAAGCTTTGAAAAACCGCCTTTGTAGATAGGTACCGTATTGACCTTCGCAGGATCTAGACTAAGGAGTAGGAATTTGTTTTTGACCTGTTTGTTCACAATCTTAAGAACCCGAAACTGACGTGCGTGCATGGCTAGATGTATGAATGTGGAAGAAGCGAAAGAGATTTGTCAGGATCGTAGCAAGTGGAAAGAAGTGGTCTCTGCCTACCCCTCTGGGAAACAGGCGTGAGTTAATGTATGTATGTATGTATGTATTATAACGATGGGGGCAAGGTGGCATCGTCGATAAGGGTGGCAGACGTAAAGATAGTATCTTCATGATTTCTTTTATTTAGCACTTCTGCATAGTTGAAAGTAAATACATTTGATGCGCTCGGCCCGCAGGGCTAGGAGCGGCTGCAGCCAATATATAAAACAAAACAGTCGCTGTTCCATCGAACAGTCTCTTTTTAAATTTAAACAAAATAGAATGAAACTGCATAAAAAAGGTAAAGTGCATTTAAAGATTATTTACACGTTACGACCTTATTTCACTGCAGTAAGTTTACAAACGAGGAGTTGTTAGATTCGTCTAAGGGTTGTGACTGTGTTAAAAGAATCGGGAAATATTAAGCTCAAAACAAGTTCTCTTTAAAACGTTTGCTTCTCAAGCACTCCCTCTAACAGCAAGGCTCTGCATAATGTTATATTCTACAGGTAAGACTATTATATTATGTATATGTATATAAAAAAAAATTGTTAAGATGTATACGTATTATTTTTATGTATTCCTATATGTATTTGCTCTTATATATATATATAGGTAAGTAAGTATGTAAATAGTACAGAAATGGCATTAACAATTTCTTCTCTTTACCGATAGATTATTGTGCCAACCTGCGTCGTAAGAAACAAATTGCACCTTGCGACAAATATTTCAAATGTCAAAATTTGGATTCATAAGTGATTCTTAAATTCGAATCCTACTTTTTAAGTTAACTTACGCATGTAATTAGTTTTAAGCATATTTTCTATAATTTGGTGTGTGGAACCTTATCTAAGTCCTCTTAACGCATTTTATCATAATCTTTCGACTGATTGCCAAATTAACAAGGAAATAATAAAAGAACATTGAAAGAAATTAAAGTGCACAGTGAAGAAGTTATTGTGGTAGTTGCGGGCTCAAATGGCGCTGCTGGGTGCTGCTGGTAGATTAGATCACGCAATCGTTGTGCTACCCCAAAATACTTAGGCTTTTGATTATTTAATGTGTGCGGACCGTAACATGCAGTTTGTGTGTACCTCATACAACACAAATAATATATCTTTGGATTCCATCCCCTGGCTGTGTGGATGGATTTTAATTCAAATTCAATCAGTTTCTCGAAGTCAATGGTCGGGTCACTTTACATATATATTTAAAGGTAAAGTGACCCGATTACAGTTTTTGCGAGTAATCTACTGGGGTTACTTGAGAGCAAGGAAACACACACACACAGAGACACGCACGCATTTTCACATTTATAATATTAGTAGGATAGTAGGATATTCTCTCTCTGCGCTTTTACCTATGCCTAACACAATCTACTTATCATCAGGTGGCCTGTGTGCTAATTTGCATTCTCCTTGCAAAAAAAAGCTATTTCTAAGCGTCCAAAGTCGCGGGCGTCCTCTAGGTACAGTTATATAGGGTGTACGTATTATACGTACCTACGTATAGTCGCTAGTTGAGTTTTGTTCATAACTTTAAGTTTTCATTTACCTACATTACTAACCGAGACAAAGTATAAATAGAAAAGTAGTTCGACTTCGGTTTAGGAGTTTGCGTTGATGCTCATCACTCGATACCTTCTTAACACGCACGCAACTAAACGCTACGACGACGGCGCGGCCCCTAGTAAAGCACTACATCCATCAAACGGCCCACAACGGATCGGATGCGGTGACTACCGATTGTGTCCGGCAGTATGTCGACGCATACGATCGGGCGGTAACAGCCGTTCGCGGTCGACAGGATGTCGACGCACACGATCGGCACCGTACGGTGGCTTCCGAACGTATCCGCACCCAGTCAAGTAAGCACTTAATTATCTATGCAGCGCGTGCACTTTCGAGAATGAGGGATGACTGAATAGGCTCGCCCGGTCACGACCGAAAGGTTCCGATCGCGCACCACGACAAGCAAACGGGACCAATCGCAAGCGAACGGAGCCGATCGCGTGTCGCAGCATACTTTCGGTTACGATCACATATCGCGCGGAAGTCGCAATATGTGAAGACGTCTGTGCGCAATGTAGACTTTAAAACAGAACTATACCTATGATTCAGTATCGTTTAAAGACCGTAAAATTGTTCCTGTTCCGATCCATTGCGGGCCGTTCGGTGGAAATAGTGCTTAAACCGGCTCGATCCGTGCTGTTGAGTTTGCTTGTGGTTGCTCCCGGCGCGTACGGTCGAAGCACGCACACGTGCAAGTCGCGCGATACACCTTTGTGTGAAGACGAACTACTGTTTGTTTACACTGTACCAGAGCCGTTTACTCCGCTAACGAATTAGAACGTGCGTGTTAAATAGCCAACAAATCGACGTATTAAGAGCACCTCACGTTTTACCGGACCTCTTTCCTCGAATTGATTACTTAACTTGAAACGTTAAAATATCTTTAATGTATTTTGGAAATATGAATTTGAATGCATCTATTATAGTTAGGATACGTCGCAATGTCCAACATCTTATCATCATCAACATCTCATCGTCTCACGTCTTCTTTATACCCGTTTTCGAAGAAACAGTCAGTACAGTCAAAGTTATAAGTGTACGAGTATACCGACGTTCCCAAGACGTCAAAAACATATACATAAGTATACTGTTATCAGGAGACAATCTAATAGTCCTAGACCTAGTCCCAAGCTATGGGTACTAACAATAGTATAAATACTTACTATAAAGAAATAAATAAATACATAGAAATATTTGCCTATACCGGAATCGAACCCAGGACCGCTAGCTTCAAAGCAGGGTCAGATAAAGATAAAAAAAGATAAAAGATGTTTATTCAGTAAGTAGGCCGCACGGGCACTTTTACACGTCAAAAATCTACCAGCGTCTACCAATCTATCATATGTTCGCAAGAGACCACTGCTGAGAAGAAACGCCGCAAGAAACTCAACAGTAAGTCGTTTTTTAAATATACAATTGTAAAACTTAACCTAGCATTATACAAAACAATGAATCTAACATACGATAAGAAATAAATGTATTCACGCGTAGTTGAGCAGGAAAATGTGTCAAAACTCTGAATTTTCCCCAGTACTAATTAGTAGTAAGTAATAGAAAAATAATTATGAAAATTATACTTAATTATGGTGGTGTAATACAACTACATAAAAAGTTTCGATACATTCTCCTACACAAACCGTGTCCCCTAGACAATATACAATGTATTATATTTATTATATTTCTTACGATTAAGTTATTATAAAGTTATTTGGGTGTTTAGTTTAGGCCAGGCACTTTTATCTGATAGATAGTCCTCGACCCTATAGTAGGTAAGCTTTAGACATCAGCGACTTTTTCAAGTAACTTTTAAGTACTGGAAATGGTAACTTTAATACTTCGTCAGGTAATTTATTATAGAAATGGATGCATTGACCTACAAATTATTTAAAAAGCTTACGAACACGAATTTTTTTAATCACAATCATATATGCCAACGAGTCGTAATAAACTAACGCTATGATTAAATTAAATCCCTCTAAGTTATTTTTAGCATAAATACATATATGTCTTACCGTGCACACATAGTTTAGAGGTATACAGTCCAGACTCCACAACTCTGTCATTTAACATTATGTAACTTGTTTTGTGAGCCTTGCTAAATTAATTAAAATGATGATAT
This sequence comes from Acleris laterana, assembly GCA_963966035.1. Classification (NCBI taxonomy): domain Eukaryota; kingdom Metazoa; phylum Arthropoda; class Insecta; order Lepidoptera; family Tortricidae; genus Acleris; species Acleris laterana. The sequence goes on along the minus strand of OZ014438.1, from coordinate 75,115,219 downwards.
GCCAAAATTGCCATGTCAAGGTGAAGCATTCTAACAAATTAGGCACGAAACGTCTAAAAAACAAACCATTTCCGATATTTCTTGCCTTTCTTGGAAATAAACTAATTTAAAAAAAAACGGAAACGTACAAACCTAGTTTCTTGTAACAATAACTCCAATATATTCCAAAATCGTTCAATACTGACTTGACTTAGGGGTTAGAAATGTTACCCACCCGGAGCAAAATGTTTATGGATTTTCTTTGACAGATTTCTGTGTCGCCTCACAAATCACAATCATCTTATGCTAGCTCCACATGCTTGGTGTTTTCCGCAAACACTGCAGGACGCAACTGTACGTTAGAGTGAGATGGAAATACATCGTTGCCACTCTATATAGTTGCGTCCCGCCGTGTTAGTACTAAACACCGAGTGTGTGGAACCGGCATTAAATTACGTCTGATTGTACGTACATACATACCTTCACACCTTCATTCCCAGAGTGGGTCGGCAGAGCTACTCAATTACCAACCACTCTAAAAAATTGTTGATAATTGTGTAAACACATTTTGCACAATTATGCTAAGAATACCAGTGTACGTCTGATTCTATTTATTCCAAAATGTCTGTTTGTTATAGGTTTTTTATTTATTTCCAAAGTCGTACTGTGTGAATGTTATATACTGTGTGAATTTTATGTTCGGTTGTTTAACAGTTACAATTATAAAACAGAAATCCGTAATAGAACAGTGATCTATAAAAAAAAAACACGACGAACTGAGAACCTCATTTCTTTTGATTTTCGTTTCAAGTCAGTTGAAAGGAATCTTTAAAACCCCTGGTATGCTATGTCATATTCAAATTCGTCGATTGGGGCGACTTCATGAACAGAAAACATTTTGTAAACTGTGTTGATGAACAACAAAATATCAGTATCCAATATTAAGGAGTACTTTACATTAGGCAAAATAAAGCGTAAGATGTAGAGATACACACGGCTGCACAACCTAGCAACGCGACCACCATACATTTAACACAGGGTGTAAACTATACATTACTTAGAAAAGAATAAACTAACACATTCTAACGTTCGCATGTATCGAGCAGGTTGTTTAATGGTGAACATAAAAAGCTAGAATTGCTAGTTCACTCTACCATAATTAAATAGGCCATGACATGCATAAAACCTTGTTCCCATTCGCTTGGAATAGTCTTCCGATTGATTAAAAGGATGGAAGTAAATTCCAATTCTCGACCTTAATCATGACAGGAACAATTACGAGAACAGGCCACGACATAAATGGTTAGTAGTTTGCAAAAAATCGTAACTCAGCAGTGAACATTGTTGTGTCCGTGGCGTTAAGACAATCGCCCTCCATGTTGGTCCTCAGAGTGTGCCACGCATTTGTTGTCTTAGCACTGCAGACTAGAGATTGTAGTTCCGAGAATGCAAAACAAGGATGTCATAAAAAACTAGCAAAAATCAAGCGTTTAAGTTGAAACTTGTGTTTTAGTTTTTAACTATGTCAATTATGCAAGCTTTCGAAACTTCTAAGCCTATCTAGATTTTGTATCTTGTTGACGTTATAGACTCTAAACTATAAGAGAATAAAAGCCATTATAATAACGATAACAATAAGATTACGATGGGATATAGACGAAGTGGAATGGAGGCAAAATGGAGGATAGAGGAATTTCTACTAAACAAAAATGGTGACGTAACTAGAAACTAAACGCCGTAACAAATACTAAATAAGTAATTTCAAATTATATGGCGCCTGGATAACTTTCATTTCGCTGTTTTTGCTGATGGTGCCTTTAACTCAGTTCAAAGTAGGCTTTAACTTGATGGGTTAAAGATCTAATTGGAATGTGGAACAAGGAGAAATGCGAACGTGAGACTGCGCAGGCGCGCTAGTGACGCGACTGAGCCGAGGGAAATACTGGTTTCGGCATTCGGCATTCGATTTAGCCGGTCGCTTTGGCCTTACTTACATCAGCTAACGTATGTTGTTGTTGTTGAGCCACTATAGAACCCTCTCGCAGAAAAGTAATAATTCAATTTGACGTTATTTATCCTGTACTTTTCATGATTATTATAGATCAAGTATACACACGCCTAGCTTAGCTGTTTTACATAGTCACTCCACGCCGGCTATCCCTCTGTATGTCCGCTCAGATCTTGAAATTACGTAAACGATTTTAATGCATTTTTCAGTGACAGTTAGTTATTTTTTTATGTATCATAATTTTAGGGTACCGTTTTAACCCTGTGGGTACAAAACCCTAAAAGGTAAAAAAAAAGATGGCTCACCTAATCGTAGGGTGAGAAGATGTAAAATGTCCCCAGCTCAATATGTTGCTGGTATTGAGACCAGCTTTGGTGTTCTAAATAAATAAACAAAATTTAACAAAACAACAGAACATTAAACTATTTAACTTAACAAAAAACTGATAACAACATAGACGGACAACAGTTGAATCATGCTGCTAATATATATTTTTTAAAACATTAACATAGAAGTATATAAAACAATCGGTAGCCCGGACCAACATAGAACCGTGTCAGAGTAGAAGAGTCAAACTAAATGTCACTGTGACACAGTTCTATTATAGATCAGCGTACAATCTTACCGTTTGTACATACCAGTATTTATGATCATCTCTAGCTTAGCACCCATATTACAGTCAAATGCAGAGAAAAGTAAGTAAGTTCTATGCATAGGTGGTTATTTTTCTGTACAAGAGCTTATTTTGGGAATAGGTCCAATTTAAGTAAGATTGTTGTGATGTTAGAACTTAGTTTGGGACCAGCTCGATTCATATGAGATTGCCCTTATATGTACTTACTTATTTCGGTTTCGGCTAAGCCCCGTCCTTCCCTACTCACCGTTACCGGGGCTATTTATAGACGCGAACCCGCGCGGCAAGTCGCGCCCGCGCAGCCAGCGCTATCCAATTTTAGCGCAGGCTTTTATGGTACACGATTACGATAACGCTAAAACGAGGCGATAAGTGTTCTATCGGAACTATATAAAGTTTTCTTTGTCAAATAGATGTGTTTTAATTCATAAATGCTTTGCATTTGGGACAGTCATCTGCAAATCTAAGCCAAAGAGAAGAGAAAAAAGTTTAGAAGAGACGGCACGTAAATTGTTTCTGTTCACTGTACGAGTGTTAGGTGGGATGCTATTTAAATGGGTGATAGAAGACAGAGTACGGGGTAAAAATTACATCATAAGAAAGCACGGCTTCGTAACAGGCAATAAGTTGCTTCACGCTAACGTAAGCAATTTTTCGAAAACTGTCAAAATGTATGGTATTGACGTAGGGTCGTAGGTGCAACCTTTCTAATGGCAACCCCTCTAAAGACCCTGTTGAATATAAAGTAAATGATAAGAATGTTTTTAAGGGTTCCGTACCCGAATAGTATCAAAGTCTACGTTGTCCGTCCGTCCATTGGTCCGTTCATTGGTCTTAACTTTAAAGAGTTGTATCTTTTAAATCGTAAGATATATTAAGGCGTATTTTTATTTTGGTTGTATCGTAACAGCGGTAGAACACACAAGCGTCAAATTTGGTTTGAAAATTATACAAACCCTAAAGAAAAACAACAAATACTAAAAACCGGTTAAGTGTGGGTTGGGCTCGCACTATGTTTTTATATGTATGGTACAGACGTAACACGTAAATTGAAATATACTTTAATACCTACTTTGCGGCGGTGCAAAACCCTCGGTGCGTCCGACTCCCACTTGACCGGTTATTTATTTACATATATAGCCAAAGACAAAATAAGGTAAGCACCTGAAACCGTGTATGAAGAGGTGCACCTGGCGTTCCATAGTCTTGGCCTACCCCACTGGAAGACAGCCGTTAAGGTATGTATATCTGCGGACCTAATATGGCTGCGTTTGTCGCGTGACAACATGAATTATAAAGCATCCGTCACTGTAGTCAGAAAGTGACGAATGTTTTATCCACATTTTGTCACGCGACAAACTGGACATATGACAAACTATAATTGCAGACCTCAGTATAGGTTGAGTGAGCAAAGCGCAGTTATATATAACAAACACAAATGCAACATATAGCAGAGTTCTTAAGAGTCCCCAGGATGCGTTTGCTAATTAGCCTTTAAAATAAATAGCGAGACTAATATTTTCGTGGAACTCTGTACATCTAAGAATTGTTTTAACCTTGGAGAGATCATGGGCGTCGGCGACGGTCGAGCTGTGAATATGTTAAGGATTATTACTTTTAATTATTGTTTACAAGTTGTTTTGTCACGAAAGTAGTACTGGAAATACGATATTTTATAACGTATGTCACATCAAAATGGAGCCACAAAAGAAACGGGGCAATGGGCGATAGGCAATAGCGATAGGCGGGGAATCTATTTGTAGCAACGTATTCACGGAATATTATGTGGTTATTTTTGTTTGGTAGTTATTTTTTGCCTGACCGCCGAGGAAGGATAATTTTATCTGTATGTATGCGTCTCTGTTCCCTTTTAGGATCTGGGGCATTAAGCAGTCTCATACGTTCGATCTTATTGACAGGCGCCCTACTGCCTAATTTAGAATGCACGCGCTAAAATGTGTTTTGTACGCTTTGACGGGACTACTCAAACTCGTCGGTTAATAAGCTGCGCCACGTTCACTCGATCGACCGACGGAGCGCTGTTTGAGAATGTCACCCCTGACGGAAAGACCGATATCGTCAATCGAGGTGTCTTTAGGAACGGTAATTATTAAAAATAATATTATTTTTAAAGATTTACAAATAAATTTATAGATGAGAATGTATGTATAAACGAGAATGTATGTATAAACAAGCAGTCGGGTTTATAACGTTTGCTTTTTGTTATGGGCACAACTGACTAATAGTCTTGGCGTACGTATTGGCTATACATATATCGTATAAGATTCATCGTATAAGAACAGAGATGTATCTAACTTTTTTATTCTAACACACCTGCGTCCCTCTTTGCCTGTCAGTCTAGGGTCGGTGTAGGGCAGCCTATCCTATAGTACGGACAGTAATATATTATTATATTGGCATCAGCCCCCTATTTCACCATCTTGACAATGACATGTGACAGGTGATAATTCGGTTTACATTGCAAAGTTAACATACTGATACATCACTGCGTTTCATATAAGCTGCGCAGTGTACACTGAATTGTCACCTGTCACCTGTCATTGTCATGATGGTGAAATAGAGGGCAGAACTAAAGGCGTATGCAAATTTTCATCTTCATCGAAGACCGGGAAGTGGGTCAAATTTAACCTATAAGATTTGACCCTTACATACATTGCAAGTTAAATAAAAGCTTTTAAAAACTATCAACGCTGGAAGCAACTTGGCTGCTTACCATACAAGTGGGTATGCAAACAGAACAATGACGCAAACCAATTAAAAGTTCAAACGATGAGCGTATTTCATGCTCGTAATCGTAATACTCGACGACAGTAACTGCCTGGCTACGACTTTGCACGGCGGCGGAGAGCGGCCGCAAACAAGAGGCTTGGGGATGGATGAAGGACGCAACGCGGCGATCGCCAGCGACATGGCGATTTCGCATGTGTTTTAACTGCCTTTCGCGTACTGCCACTTACAAAGTTGCTAGTATATAGAAAAGTAGTCCAACTCCAGCCTTAGAAGTTATCGTTACTTGGGCACCTACGGTTTTAGAAATTAGGTTTCGTTACGCGTCCGAATACGGCAATGACGCAGCCCGGACTGGGTAAGTCTTAGACCATGCATAGGCACCCAAAGGAGGTCTCTACCGCCCCCCAGTGGGCGCTGAAGATATCCGGGGGGCGGTAGGGCCCTCAGAAAAAAATAGGCAGCGCTGCTGGAGCGCTGGTCATTGCAGGCAGTGAGTAATCAATAAATTAACATTAATCAACCAGGGGGCCTAATATGGCTGCGTTTATCGTGTGACAAATTTTGGATAAGGCATCCGTCACCTTCTGACACGTAAATAAGTACACGTGTCAAAAAGTGACGGATGCTTTATCCACATTCGACACGCGATATACACAGCCATACTAGGCCCGCAGGAATAGCCACGCCACACCACGAGTGCTGGCGTATTAATCTCTTGGAAGTCACATATGTTGAAGTGGTCTTAAGCTCGCGCACCGAGGGTTCCGTACCATAGTAGATATTATTATATTCCAGTTTGAATTCGATTTCGAATCGAATCGACGCGAACCCAACTCGCACTTGACCATTTTTTTTTATTTTAAACTAATTTTGACCCTTGTATGTTTTACCATTTTTAGGATACGACAATAATGTGTGCGGGGTTTAATATTTCAATGTCTATATTATTTTTATTTGTTAGTAAATCACATAGTCAGAAGAAAACACTTGCTTTATGTTAAGTTTAAAAAGATAATCTTTAAAGTTAAGACAGACGGACAGCGTAAGCACGTATCCCTTCGGATACGGAACCCTAAAAACGTGACGCAGTAGACGTCTCGCCGCGTAAACGGTGGGTAGGCGTATTTTAAGCTTCCGTGTGGTCGTGACACGTCTGACGTCAATTGTTTACAGCATATTGATTTCATATAGGTAGTAGATAAACATTAAGAGTTCTTGAAATTTGTTCAGAAAAAAAAGCTCAAAAGGTAAATGTTGTTAGTTTTAAATAAATAACATTTCTATTCTCTATCACATATAGGTACACTAGGTTCTGCTCCCGACCTCGTCTGCGTAGATATCCATAACCGTTAATCCCGCGGGAGCTTTAATTTCCGGATAAAGCAGCCCATGTGTAAATCAGGCTATAAACTATCTCCTATTCAAATGTCATCCTAACACGTTGAGAATATTGTAGTTTATCCTGTCGCCACGTCATACTGTTGTTTGCCAAGCAAACCTAATGTAACCACCACGCATCCATCACGCTTGCCAGAAGCCTCGTGGAGAAGCCATTGCAATAGCAATTATTGCGCGCAATGGACTGGATTTTTATGAGATTGTCCAATTTCAGTGTCAATTGGCGTTTTCCGTTAACATATCAGTGAGGCTAGACAAGTTGCTAACGCTAAGGTCTGATTTACGAGTACATTGGGTCAGCAAAAGCATGCCAGTAGTAGTACATTGCGTCTCTACAACAGGTCTCGCATCGAACGTGAAAATCAACTCGTCAATGTACTTCTACTGGCATACTTTTGCAGACCCACTGTAAATCAACCATAACGTTAACGATTTTCAAAAACTGTCAAAATGTATAGGATTGACGTAGGCGCTCGACCCGACCGTCCGACAGTTTACGTCAATCATATACATTTCGGATAACGATAACGAATGTTTCAAACTACAGTAGGTACGTAGCGACACTCGCTTTACTAAGAAGAATCTAACGGCTCATTGTTCATCGAAATCTGGGGGCCTAGTCAAGATGCATAACGCTAAGTAAGCGATTTTCAATAATCGTCGATCGTCGATTTTATGCTACGTTTACTATCGTCTTGAGGATTCCCTCGGAAGGTTTATGAGCATAATACACAGTCCCAAAGCATAGCTAGGGTCGCTAGTACCCGCACCGCCCCCACATGTAAGGGGGAGCAGTGGAGTGAGATTGAAAACTAAACTTTGAAATATATTAATACATTTATTTAAACATTCACGTAGTTGATTATTTTAATTATTTATCAGGTTTCTATTTCAAAGAGAGGTTCTATCGTACTTCTGACCATGACAACGTTATTTTCAGTCGTTCCTATTTTGAAATATTGGGCCATAGAGGTGACGTGGAGGTCTCAGCCAGGTGCTTTCTATTTATAGGTAATGTGAATTACCTATAAATAGAAAGCAGGTGAAGGAGATACGCCATAAATTTTACTTAGCCTGCTTTCAGCAGGGCTTCCTGATAGGAAATGATGCAGTGTATAATCCTATTTAGAAGCCGTATATAATGTAACTTCAAGTCAAGACATTTGATTAGCCTTGACCGGCGTATGCCCTTTACGTGACAACTAAATGTACCAACTAACTCAATGCTAATTGTTAATGATACTTATTGCGTGGAATAATTCAACAAGTCTGACTCGCACAAGAAGGGCTCCGTACCGTCTTTCAACTAAGATAAAGTAAAACACGTTTTTTGTGTGAGGTATACAGTGTGTTACCGGCATGCGGGCATTTATTAAAACTGCCGATAATATGCTGCTTTAGCAATTGTTTGCAAGTATTATCAATTAAAAAATAATTAAAATAACTTCACAATTATTTTTCTTAGATACTGTCCATTTTTAATGTAGTGAATGTGCTGCGTGTTCATCGTTATCAGTATCGCTGTTGCTTGGTACAAGGCACGTCGTGGTACGGGGGCAAATCATAAATAATCAAAGTATCCGTCGACTGTCATTTGCACTTGTCAATTTGCTGTGCTTTACATTGCTGGCAATTAAAATTTTGTTAGAAAGTTAACAAAGCCTGAAAATGAGTTTATTAATTAAATTAATGTCATAGTTACGTTACAGATATACGTTATTTTAACCTACTTTAAAAAAAGCCCGGGTGCTGGTAACACACTGTATATATTTTTACCCGAGTGCCGAAGGAGGAGAGTAATGTGTTTATCAGCCTATATATGCTTTTATGTATGTTTGTTCCTTTGTGGCGCTCTAGAAACTAAACTCGCAAGCCGATTTGGATAATTCTTATGTCAATCGATTTGTCTTATCTTGTGAAAGTCACTAAAGATATAACAGTAATCAAGTCTACGAACTATGCCAAGTGGGGTATCATTGAATAGGTATTTATAAATGTTCTTGTTTTTTTCATCATTTTTCATATTGATCGATCATTTATGTTTTATAACGATTTAAAGTTAGTTATAACAACAGTTGGGATTTTAAAGCTTGCATTTTATTTTTCTGTTTTTTATTTGTTGTTATAGTGGCCATAATAAGTGTCTACCTATTACAGTTCAAAAGATATAGCGGTTATAATGATAGAGCAAAAACAACGAAAATCTCACAGGTTTTTGTATGGGCCCCTTTAATTTACGCTCTGTGAAAATTCAAATTACGAATCATGAAATTACGGCCCGTTGTCAGACAGACTGAGAAACAGCGGAGCCGGAAAGGTTAGCGAGGATGTTTGAAAATATTACTCTAAATCACACATGAACGGGTAAACAGATTTAGATGAATGATGATGAGTCCAAATCCTGGAGCACTACTAGAAATAACCACGACTACATAGATAAAAAACCCCTGATATAAACCATCGGTGGCGACTCTATCTATTATAGCTGATATCTCCTACCCAGCCCAACCGAATTTCATGAAACTTAGGCCCGTATTAATAAACTAACCTCAACTCTAATGCTCGTCTCGAGATGCGTCAAAAATGACAGTCTTCTATGGTTTGACGTTTACTTTGACGTATTATGAAACCGCGATTAGTTTGGGATTGGAATAGCTGTCAATTAATATGTACTTTGACGTAGGTATATGGTAAAACTTTCACCTCCAATCCCTTTCTAATCGCGGCTGGATAATATCTCGTGACGCGTCCAAATCGGTCCATCCGTTTGGGAGTTACGATGCAGTACATAGATACACAGATACACGCTTAAGCTTATACCTACACTCAGGAGCAAAAGTATCGGGTCAGAGTGCATTTTTCATACAAACGAGGCTATTTCGAAGCCTTGGTTCCTCGCCAGGGGATGCTTGTAGTGAAATCTGATGATGGCTGCCCCGAGCATCAATACAGGACTTCCAGAGTGCCTAGGACACCCAACTGATTGAAATTGCGGTTAACGCCGGAATTGTGCATTTTCAGAAAAACATCTAAAATGACAATAAAATTTAAGGAAATCCAAATGCGAACCCAAACTCTCTCGCTGTGGTGTCAACTGATTGTGCGATCAGTTAGGTGTCTTAAGAACTTTTGACCTCCTCTATTGAACCTCGGAGTACCCACCTTTAAACCTCACTCAAAATAACCCCTGGCTAGGAACCAAGGCTTCAAAATAGCCTCCTTTGTATGAAAAACGCACTCTGACCCGATATTTTTGCTCCTGAGTGTATATTACACCTTATTTTTGGGGTTAAATAGTTTCGATGATCGAAGTAAAGGCAAGCTTATAACAAATTTTAATATGCAGTGATGTTCACACATACGAGTAGATTAGGCGGTAATGCCACGGGAGTAGATAAACGGTAATACTCAGTGGATTACTCCACAGTCCACACCACCAAATACGTAACTTCGGAAACTGTTTCTATAATGGCTCAGTGAAAGTTTAAGAGTATTACTCTATTAAAAGAAAGAGCTACCACCGTAACCTAACTTTGAACTGATTTTGCGAGTAGAGGCTCTGTTTCAGGACCCTTACCATGAGACAATTATCGTACTCGATAGCGATGCTTAGTCCCTCGCACTTTATAAGAATACTGTGAGGGACAGAGCATTCGACTCGCTCGCTATGGTAATATTATTTTAACTCATGCTAAGGGTACAGAAAGGCCCGTCGCGTAGTCATAACCACGAACGCACAACTCTAGCAACATTTGCGATTGATATGCGTATCGATTCAGTCGCGTGATTGTCTCATTGTACCAATGCAGTCGCCCTTAAAAGAATAAAAAATAAGGGCGCTTGTCTGCAAACCCGCTGGTACACTGATTTATATGCGCCTTTGTGTCGCTGCAAACGCGCGAGTGCATCGAGACCCAGTGGCGCAGGCATAATTTAATTAAATATCCTGCGCCGCGTTGAGTACCGCTCCTGTGGGGCTAGACAAGTTGCCATCGTTCACGAACGCTAGCGTTAGGCGATCACTTTGGTGATCACCTGTCCCTTGGCGCTGTCAAAATTAAATAGGCTAGACAAGCGTGTCAGTTGTAACGAGTGATATATCACGTGACTTACGTCATTCCCATACATTTTTCAATGACAATACATATCGCCAGTGATCACCTAATGCTAGCGTTCGTGAACGATGGCAACTTGTCTAGCCCCACAGATTCCTTTCATAATGTAAATAGGTATGGTTATTCAAAAATAACTGTACACAGGCTGCTTATACTTATACCATCGTACTCTAGAGTAATTTTTAGAGACAATTAACTCGTTCCTTATTCAAACTTGGGTATGAAAAATCGTTATTAAGGTCCTCTTGCAAGTAGTTGTGCACAAAACTATTATGGAATTTACGCCAAAATTCAAATACAGAAAGTCGAACGGTCTATACAGACGTGTTACGACTACATGACGTCATATAATACTTAAGCTTTGCACCAATACGGCTTGATCTTTGTGAATCGAATCGGAGTGCGGTCGAGCTATCAATGCTATAAATAATACAACACTGAATTATTACAAACACGCCACACAACGGGGAACGAGAAAATATTGTAATGTGGTGAAACACTACTAAAAACCAAAATTTGCTAAAATTACTATTATAAGCCCATTCACAGGAGGGCCCATTTACACAAAGTGCGAAATTAAACGGTTCGTTGATCCGTTTATTATGCGCCTTTTGTAAAGCTTTAAAATATTAGCTTTATAATATATATAGCTGGACTTAATTAGCTTGTAGTTGTAGCTCGCAGTTTTTTAAATTTTATCCCTGATATTGGAGATTGCTAAACATTTTATACATATGCTACCCCGCCGATGGTAGAGCAGTACCTATTATCGTGGTGTCTACCGGCCGCACTCAGGGTCAGTTAATGACGATTACCCTTCATTTGTCGTTGAATCAGTCGTTAAACTACTTAATTGTTAAAAATCGTAAAAATCTTCGATCAAAAAATACTCAACTAGATAACTGGTCACACAACCAAACCCGCTGAGCGAGTAAGCCCTCGCTTGAAATTGGAAGCCTATTTTAATTAAGTTCGCTGTCACTACACCGACAGTGTCCGGTGCCACTATGGGGAGTCTGCTGTTTGGGCGACATATTGTTTGTCAAATATCACTTGCCAAACACATTTTAGCAACTGTATTTTTGCCAAACTCAACCTATGGCGTGCTTGTATTTATTTAGCATCTAGGGTTTTAATAATATAAAGTGAAGAGCTACTCCATTAGTAATCTGTTTGCGGTGACTTGTGCACTCCGTTAGCAGAAGCTGCATAAGTTAAAAAAGCGCGGGCCTTTGTCGAAAATACATAAGATGATAAATTGTTTCAAGCAAAATTATTTAAGCGTTGCGTTAATGAGAAAGCATTTAAATTAAAATGTTTTATTTTGATAATAATGTTATACAAGCGAGGGGTTGCCCTAGAACACTTTTCTAAGAGAATTTCGTATTGAACCCTGCGTCTATTGGTCGGTACGTCAAAATAAAAAATAGTGGTTAGATCTCAACTATTCTTTTTTTGAATTTTAACAATTAGTTGAGTTAACTACTGATCAAACAACAAGCCCTCAGTGGTTCCTCAATGACAACTTTAATAACATGTTTAAAAAAGGAACGTGTCAATTGTCTTTAAAATCAGTATGGCGGCGGTAAGAGCTTGATCTGATTTAGTTAGATTTGGCTCCGTGAGCACTGGGAGCAGACTGTGACTATCCAAATAAATACATTCCTACGTTTCTGTCAAAAAATGAGACTACCTCAAATCAAGAACAATGTATCGAGTCTAAACTTAGTCGGTCTACGTTAAGGAGGAAGCGGGAATCCCGTTGCCCTCTTATGATTACATCAGACTGGCTTCTGCCCGCGACTCCTTCCGCGTGGAACTCGTTTATATCGTAGCTTCATACAAATTTTCACCCTCTATTTCACCCCCTTAGGGGATGAATTTTGGGAAAATAAAACTATCCTATGTCCTTTCCCATAGGATTCAAACTATCTTTACACCAAATTTTACATATCGGTTTAGCGGTTTAAGCGTGAAGAGGTAACAGACATACAGACAGACACACTTTCGTATTTATAATATTAAGTATGGATTAGCTCGTAAATACCATTATATTTGATTTTCATCTAGTTAACATCATGAAATTTCGGCACGGTATCCTAACAAGAGATAAGCAACAAATACAGACACCGGGCGCTGATCCCAATCGCCGCACACATTGTCCTAAAGAGGTTCCATTACCGTTACTGACTCGATTGGATGAAAGGTTGTGCTCGAGGCACGCGGTCTTTGTGCAGGCTCCGTCCGGGTCGTTATCAGCGTACTCTTTGAGTAGTATTTGCATTGTTTGGTGTCCCGGCGCAGGGGGATCAACCGCAACCAACGACAAGACTGGAGTACAGGCATTCCATCCATCGTAGGGTCGTCAACGCATTTGCAGCTTGATATTGCAAATAGATGCAGATGATCTCATGAAGATTGACCTCGTCTTAAACTAACGATAAGAAAAAGGAAGATTCTAGTTGAATTATAATATTCATCTGTGTTTTTGGACGCGTCGTTGAGTTTCATTGATCAATACCGCAAATTAATGTACATCTGCGGTTGATGAAATATTAACGTAAAACATTTTCGAACTAAGTACATTTACCTACGTTATTTCTGAACTAGCGGCAGCATCGACAAATACATGAGTATTTTTTGTAAAATGGAACAGATTATCTTTGGGTATTTTACTGAGGTATTTTCATGAAATTGATATCACTTATCTTGTTACACGGAATGTTAATTTAAAATGGAGTAAGGCATATTTTGATACGTTCAAATTGGCCACTATAAAAATGTTTTTTTTTTAATAATTACATCTTTAGACTTGATTTTGCTACCTTCAGATCAGATCTGATATATTATTATTGGCATTTATCTTTTATTTGCCAGAGAACAGGAGAGTGATATGATTACATTCACTTATTTTTTTTATCTTGGGATAGGTTTAATTCAAAAACACGCAAAAGTACCCGAAACCGACGTACGTGCATGAAGAGATTGATGAATGTAAAGGAAGCGAAAATTGAGTTTAGATCGGTGCACCTAGCGTTCCATAATCTCTGCCTACCCCATTGGGAGACAGGCGTGAAGGTATGTATGTATGTATGAAGGTTTAATTGAGCCTAAATGCAAACCTAGCGATGATGATATAATTGAACACGGTTGACTGCTAATTGAGACTCCGTTTCGAACGGTGATAGGCTACATGCATAGGCCAATCTGTCTCGGTTCAGTGATCTTACGCAAGATGCATGCTTCGAACTGTCAAATCGAATATCGTTACCGGAATTGCATAAAATAGAATGGTTTTACAGCGTTTCAGTGGCAAAACAGCCACTGAAACGCTGTAAAACCATTCTAAGGGACGCAGCGGATATGCCCGTTATAAGGTGGACCGAAGACCTGATGAGGACCGCAGGAATGTACTGGATGAAGCACGGGACCGACTTTTGTGTCGAACCGACTTGTCTATCTAAACAAATCACGCATAAGCCGATACTAAGTAATTACATAATAATGTCATTGTGCATTTTCACTCTTTTCTCAGTAAAGTAGACCTCAATCGAATTGAATTCGAACACTTTCGTGCGCAACTGAGGGAGGCGAGGCATTTGATAGTTCAGTGTAGGTTGAGATAAAGGGAGAGAGCTGTAAATATAACTGCTATATAGGTCTGTCCCTTTCTCTTAACCTAAACTGAACTTCTTTAGTGTGTTATGGTAACCTTTCAGTATTAACAAACCAGTAGAATATCTTCGGACAAGGGTACATCGAGCAGTTTCTATGGCGAGTTAGGTACACGTAGGTACCACAAGCTAGCGGTGGGGCGTGACAACGCTGATACAGCAGGATACAATTAATTTTTCGCGTGGATTACGCAATAATGGACTTTTGTTCAACGGTGCAAGCGCTTCGACGCGCGTCATATCAACTGTCTGATGCTGTAACGCTCACGCTGGTTAACTCTGAATCAGTCGGGGCTGCTTCGCCACCCACATACGAGTATGTCTGCGTGGACAAAAGGTCGAAGTTGAATTACTTGTGTCACTGTCGGGACAGGTCAGGACAGGTAGGCCAGTTACTTTGTTCAGGTTAAATCTTGCTAGTCATATTTGAACCGGATTCCCGTTACTGGATTTTGAAACCTGAAATTTAGACCACAACAGCAGACTGCAGACAATGCAATATTATGAGGTAATCTGATGATGGATTTGGAAGATGGCGACAGGATCTCCGCTATACTTCATGTAGACCCTCCGTGTTGGGATTCATTCGTTTTGTCTTGACTAGCAGATGGTGACCATGCCATAAAAGTACCTACGACAATACTAGCTTGGTCCAAAATAAATCAATTGGCAGAAACTTATTACTCTCCTATATATACATATAATTAAATAATTATAGATCTACATATGGTTGTGTTCTTGACACTTGTGTATCGTGAGCTAACTCGCTTTTGCTGCGGAAAATCGTGTTCGTAACTACTAAATATTAACTAACTGACAAGTCTATCTAGGTCGTCTATTCCCGATACATCGTCAATTTTTAAGTCATTCAGAACTTCGTTGCAAATGGCAAGGCTTTTACAATTTTAATACAATGGAAAGGTCTTTGCTGACGCATGGTGTATCATTTAATATTTATAATACGACCTACATGCATAGCTTTTAAAGTCATCCGGGTTCGGGTAGTGGGTTAGAGTGGCACAAGAGTGTAAAAGAGCCAAGGAAAGACTGGGATCTTAGAGAAAGAGGGTACGAGTCTAGCTAGACTTAAACCGTTTTTCACTTGATCTTCAGAAGACATACCCTTTATCAATAGAACCCCAGTTTCAAGAGCTATTGTATTGTAGTATCCCTTGCTGTCCCAAATTTTTCCCATCATTGACTACGGTGACGAGTGTTATCCGGACCTGAGCGAGGGACAACTCGATAAGTTGGATCGCCTTCTCAATAATTGTATTCGTTTTGTTTTCTATCTTCGTAAATATGATCACATGTCTTCTTTCCTTTCTCAACTTAAATAGCTTTCTATTCGTCAACGTCGCAAAATTAGATTACTAATATTCTATACGATCCACAATCTCCTGAGTATCTAAAATGTATTTTTAAATTTCTGAGTTCCACCCACTTCCGTCACGATCCACTGACAATCTTACACTTTCCATCCCTCTTCACCACTCAGGCTTTATTTATATCCAACTCTTTCGCCCTTCAGGCAAGCTACGAAAAAGTTTGCCTTTAAAAAGAAAGTACGCGAATTTATTTGCAGGTAGATTTGACATCATCTTGTTTTTACAAGTTTTTATTTAACTTGCAATGTATGTATGCATATGTAAGAGTCAAATCTTGCAAGTTAAATTTGTCCTACTTCCCTGTTTCCGATGAAGCTGAAAATTTGCATACGCCTTTAGTTCTGATGACAATACAATAATATTAGTACCATCGAGCTGGTCTGATGATCAGGGTGGCCTTAGGAACTCCTAAATTACACATGATAAACTCGTCGTGTTAGGGCTTGTTAAAATCGTCTTGACGAGTAGATGACGACAGTGCAAAAAGTACAGTCGGCAACAAAAGCTTGTCACAAAAATGATTTTTAGTGCAGAAACTTATTCTGATTGCGTTATCTATAATGTTTTGTGCTTACTCGTATCTTCATATATGTATATATGTTTAGTGCAATTTATGTACCCAAATATTTGAAGTATGGGAATGAAGGCGTGTGTAGGTATGTTGTTGCTATATGAAAATGAACAATTCCGTTTTAATTTACAATTACAATTCCGGCTCAGTCCTCAACGTTAGCACTACGAGTACCTATACTTAGCCAAAAACGGAGTAACTACGATAAACCTTTAGTAGTAATATCAACCTTATTAATAATATAAGAGAATTGAATCTGTTCTGGTAATTCAATTTTAGATACTTCTTAGGAGGGCCTTATTTCAACAGCAGACTATATTTTTTTTAAATCTCTGTCAAGTGCGAGTTGGACTCGCCCACCGAGGGTTCCGTCCCGCTGCACAATTGGTATTACTTTATTCCGATTTGAGTTCGATTTGTATTCGTTATAATCATACCAAATGTGACGCATGTATGTTTACTGTTTTTACAATAGGTACACCCAAAATAAAACACATTGAAAAAAAAAAGTTTCTTGTATGGGGACTCCCTTTATTATTTCACTTTCTTGTTTTTTTGCGCTGTAATAACACCACTATTTATTACCGTTCAAAATATACAGCTTTATAAAGTTAGGACGCACGGACGGACGGACAGCGTAGGCACATTAAAGAGATCCCGTTGAACTCCCTTTAGGTATGGAACCCACAGAGACACTTTTTATCAGGAAAACATCTCTTAATACAAATGAGGGACGTACGAACAAATGCTAAAACGAATATTGCCTCTTAATAAACAAATAAACAATAAATTATAATTATGATTGCATTAGGTGACAAATAGGAAAAACCGCAGTTTATTGTTAATTACTGGCTCATGTTACTATAGTTTAAAGCCCACACCAAACCTAGTTCGATAAGACTACCAGATGAGATGATATACATATAATTACTCACTTCATTAATGGGGGAACACGAAATGGCAATGCTGCAATGCAAAGGACCTGGCAAAGCTTTTTTTTTAGTTATACGTTAAAGTATGTATAAATTCAGCAGTGGGTTTTCTTACACAGAAATGGATGATCTTTCAGATGAGTTTTGATTTTTTGAGGAGATCGTTCGTAATAGATACTTAAGTACGAAACGTCGCTTATCATGCTGTTGATTAGGACAATCAGAGGGGCTTGCAGCACTGCATTGTCGTATAGTCCTACCCCTCCCCTGTTCCGAAGAATAAACGAAACTGGGACTCTTATCACACTAGACATCGGAGTTATAACAAAAAAAAAGGCTTCGCCAGGTTCTTTGTATTGCAGCATTGTCATTTCGTGTTCCCCCATTAATGAAGTGAGTAATTATATATATATATGTATATCATCTGGTACTGGTAGTCTTATCGAACTAGGTATAGGTTAGCGTCGTGGGCTCCCCTACTATTAAATGCGCGCACGCATTAAGACTGACGTAACATTGCGTGAAGTCATTCTGGGGAAAATGACTCAATTACGCACTAATTCCTTTTTTACAGCATAAAGAAGGTAAACAAGCTCCCAGGGCACGTGACGGTAAGTGTACTCTATGGTCCATAGACATTTCCAATCCACAGACTGCAAAATCTGAAGACTGAAAAATCTAGACTGTAAATTAACGGTATACGGAACGAACTCGAGTCACCGCGGTTGAAAACAAAATGACGTCATTCCGAAACTAAAAAAGCTAAATATCATTCAGTTTTTAAAATATAATATATAGTTTACTCATGTACTCCTTCTAGCAAAGAGAAGAAAGAAACCTTGGAAACAAAAGAAAAATCTGTTCGTATAATTGATATAATATTTAAAAAGATAACGTTTAAATTTTTCTCGTTTAAATTTAGAACGTTAAGTCTTAATAAAATAAAGATTTAAAAAATGCGGTCACATGGAGACACCAGATAATCTAAATATGAAACGCAATTAAATTCAATGATAACAGTAGTATCGTCCTAACATTACTATTCAATTCATAAAAACCCCGGATACACACACCAAAATGTCTGATGACTAACCTATATTTTTACCCCATTACTTATAAACGTGAAATATGCTTGGAATAGTTTATGCCATGCTTTGTCTTATCTGTAATTTTGACATTTGCATCTGACAGAAAGTGACAAAGCATGGCATAAACTATTCGAAGCTTATTCCACGTTTACAAGTAAGGGGATAAAGATATACGTACATTATTTTAATATTTTGCAATGTAAGTATCCCAATTACTCTTGGTCCGTGGGCCTAGCGCTCTAAGCCTCTTCAAAGAAATTTCGAAGAGGCTCATTGGCAGTTTTCTCGGTCAACGCATTTATATGCATTTAAATATCCAACGAGGAAATGCTACTAGCATCCTTCGCTTCCCGACAATGCCGCAGGGGCCTTTTTTATATATCTTTTCGTTCTACTTTTATTATCATTTCTAAATTTTTTAGATATTGTTTTATCTTGTTCTGGTACAATACAAACGAAAAAAATAGGGGTTCGTGCTGCGGATAGGTTCGGAGCAAGTTTTAGAATAGTTAAAGCAATTAGAAAACGTGACGTATGATTAAAAATGTTCGCCTTCAAAAATTAACAAAATATGACGTCTCAAATCCAATTAGAGGCGTATGCGTAGTGTTTACGGCGCTCTTGAAATAACTCTCGGTTATAAGTATAACAATAAAAACACAAAAAGATCGCATGGCAGCCATAGTGCAAAAAAAATCGCTGTGCATGACAATACCTTTCTGAAGCCAGGGTCTTCACTCCGTCATTAAATCGTAACAAGATAATTTGCTCCGTCTACTACATATTCATAAGATCCTCTCAAACGAGAGTTTGAAGCGATCATATTAATCGCCCCCGACTTCAACGAGCAGTGAGGCTAGACAACTTGCTTAACGCTAACGTCAACAATTTTCGGAAACTGACAAAACATTACGTAGGCGCTGGACGCCACCTCATACAGCTTACGTCAATCCTATACATTTTGGATAACGACAACGAACGCCGAATGCATCTTGTCGAGGGCCTCTGGTAATTATTACTGACTAGCGACCCGCCTTCGCTTCCCTTTGGTTTATGTGAGTTTTCTGTAACACTCGTACATAAAACAGAATTTACTATACATTAAAACTTTCCTCTTGAATCACTCTATCTATTAAAAAAAACCCGCATCAAAATCCGTTGCATGGTTTTAAAGATCTAAGCATACATAAGGATAGACAGACAGACAGCGGGAACGGCGCGGCGACGCGGCGACTTTGTTTTATACTATGTGGTGATATAAAATGATACGAACTATACCTACACTGAAAAAAAACTTGGTGCTTCTAACAAGATTATGATTGTTGTTCGTAAGCGTCTTGTACTTTTAATTCTAAACGAGCCTAAAAAGACGTTACATATGTATATCAACTAAGATGAGTTGAACTTACTATAGAACTTGCTGTTGTTACTATCAGATTTAGTTAACATCACTACATAGTATAAAACAAAGTCGCTTTCCGCTGTCTGTCCCTATGTATGCTTAGATCTTTAAAACTACGCAACGGATTTTGATGCGGTTTTTATTAATAGATACATTGATTTAGTATTATACTAGATACACAATCAGCACGAAAAAATGGCAAGTCAAAACTACTGCCGAATCGACTTGGGCAGTAGTTTTGCTATTAGTCTTGTTCCGACCACAGACAGTGGCAGTTGTCAATCATGACGAAATGTGTGGTGAAAAACTGCAAAAATAATAACAAAAAAACTAATAAAAAGGGTGGAATGTCTTATTTTACGTAAGTTCTATTTATTTTTAAACGTTTCAAGCTAAAATTATAATGTTTTCATGATTTTTAGGAATTTATTTTGTGCACACAAATTATGACTTACCAAGGAACAAAATTATCATAGAGTAGCTATTACTTTTTTAATTTTTTTAATAAGTATTTTTTATTTTTAAATTTAAGTTTTCCACGAAATCCTCTACGACGTGCAAAATGGGTCGCAATATTAGCACGAGATAGGGGTGATCAACTATTCAAGGCGAATAAGTCGTCTGTTGTGTGCTTGATCCATTTTCGTACAATTATATAATAAATTAAACTTATTTCAAGGAAATTAGGTTAGGTTGGGATCGCATCACAATACCCATATATAAAGTTCAAAATACATAATGGGTCATATTACATAATGGTCAAAATAAGTAAACTTTTCAATATTTTTAAAAGCCCATTGTATAGAACCCATTAGGTTAGGTTAGGTTTGTTGTATAACAATCTTGAAAAGTTCAGGGTTTAAAAAAAAACCATTATATATTATGACCATTATGAATTATGACCCATTATGTATTTTGAACTTTATGTACATATTATGATAAGTGTAACCGGTTAGGCTAGGTTGGTTATGATAGGACAAGATCTTGTCTTGTCTGGAGTAAAGTGTAATGTTTTAATGGTTCATTTATGTATGTATGTATAATTCTTTATTCCAACATAACTTTGAACACCTGAGCCAATTTATATGTGTGTGGTACCGTTAGAATCATTTCACCATACCAGGTGACAAAGGATACCTAAACGTTAAAATTTGAATAAAAACAATCGACGGGACGGGTTTTTAAACCTTGCTTTGCATTAATTTATTCATTATTATTATTGTATATTATATATAGCTTAAGTTGTGTAATACAATGACAGCATTTATAAAACATGTCAAAAGTTTTTTTGCGTAATTTGTAATTTCGTTAAAACTAATACAATATAAATAGAGAAATTCGTCTCCATTCATTCGATGTCCACTTTTGTCATAAATGTATGATAATGGCGATTTCACTAAAGAGTTTTAAATATTTTAAAACATTAGTTTGCAAATTTGACACTTGACTGCTAGTATATTGAGTTTTTTTTTGCATGAATGCTTAAGGAAAAAAATAGCGATGTTAGCATGTATCTGAATGCAGCTATCAATGTCATTTGGGACAGTTTATAATTTAGTTTTGTGCGGGATTGTGTATCTTGTATATACTAAATCAATGAATAGATAGAGTGTTTCAAGAGGAAGGTTTATATGTATAATAAATCCTGTTTCATGAACGGGTGTTACAGAAAACTCACATAAACCGAAGCGATGCGAGGGCGGGTCGCTAGTGGTATGATATAATAAATAAATTATTTTTATAATTTATTTGTCTACTAAACGAAAATCTCTAGGGTATCTTCTCTGTCTAACAAATTGGCAAATTGCTTCTTTTCCGCTAAATCTAGAAGAGAATTTTAAGACAGCGCGGAAAACGCGTAGCTGTAAATATGTTCCAAACAAATATACCTAGCTAAGGGCGGTATTGTTTCGCACTTCCTAAATCAAGGCCGATTTCCAAGTCTTTAGAATATGTTGTAACTAGTAAGATAAACTAAAAATTTTAATAATCATAATAATCGGACTGGGTTTAAAGGGAGATGAACTCTCAGAGTCACAACTCACAATCATCTTAAAAGCGAAACAATTAGAATAGTTAGTAGTGTACGAGTATGCACCCTGCTGGCCCCTCCCCCCCCCCCCTGGCTACGGGTACGACTAAAGCCCAGAATGCTCCTTCAGCAGTTACCGATTCACACCATTTAAATTAAACGTGTAGTCGTGTAAAAGCTTGTAAGACGGTTTGAACAACGATGCGGTTAGGTTAGCTACAGGCAGGTGAGTCACGACTAGCAACCCTGCCTACAAATCTAGATTCGGGTTCGATTCAGTGAGTTCAAAGATTTGAGCAAGAGTAATTTTTCATGGAATCTTAGGTGTTTTCTACGCAATTTTTTTGTTTCTCTTTATAAGTACGTTTATCATTATCTAGTAAACAAAATACAAAGCTAGAGCTTACTTTGGAATTTAGTTTTGTTATGTAACATGGTTCTCTGATATTTATTTACTTACAAATGTTTACATCACCACGCGAGCTTATGAAAATTTACATTGTGGTGTGGATATATTTTATCTAGAGGTTATATTAATCTATCTGAAGCATAACAAAGAACAGCATCGAAATAGAAGATGGTTACTCAAGTTTATTGTATGTAAATTACGTTATTTCGACATGTAACGTGACATTCACCACATCTACCGACGGTTCGAATGCAGTGACTAGACACAAGTCTAAGAGCGCTTCCTAAATTGAGAACACGCGTGTAAAAATCAATCAAGCGATCAGAGATTAATAGGAACTGTCCATTTCGTGCCTATATTACGGTTTTTTCTTTATCAAAGTTACTGACTTCATTATACAAATACTTACATACAAAATAACCCCATGTAACCCATAAAACATACGAAACTGTAAACCGAACACGTAATTGTTATTCAAATAAATTCGCAACAGCAACTGTCGCGTCGGCCATTTCGCGCGTCAACCATTTTGTTTTGCAAAACGATTACCAAATTAACCGCGTCGGTGGCCAACAATAAAGCTCACAGCTCTGCCAACAAGTTTGTTAGTATAGTTCGCTGGTAGCGACGCAGCGAACTGATAAATGTAAAGTTGTAATGCGTTGGTGAAATCGTGTGCATTACCGATTCAACGATGCAGTCTGTAAATGTAATAATCGAGTCATAACCAAGGTTGACTACATTTCGCTACGTCAACGTTGTACTTGTTTCTCAAGTGACGTTAAACGAACTGTTTTTATAATCTCTATTGTTTACTTAAGTACTAAATATTTTTGGTAGAGTAGGTACAATTTTAGAGATATAAGTG
The DNA here is from genome assembly GCA_963966035.1 of Acleris laterana. Taxonomy (NCBI): domain Eukaryota; kingdom Metazoa; phylum Arthropoda; class Insecta; order Lepidoptera; family Tortricidae; genus Acleris; species Acleris laterana. Next base: position 75,091,970 of record OZ014438.1, on the reverse strand, counting down.
GAGGACTAGCATCACTAATACTATAAGGACAAGAGCCTTGCTCTTAAATAAAAAGAAAATAAGGTTATATTAAGTTCAACATCTTACGAACTAACAGAGCCGGGAACGCATTACATCCGTTTTTCCGACTTTCGCCCAATGCCTTAGACACGTACGTGCGGTATTACTATTACAGTAGATATGCGAACATACAAGACGAAATATATACCCGAAATAAACAAGGAAAAGCAGACACTGAAATAAAAAAATATAGGTTCAAATGCCTATGTCATTTTTCAGGTGTATCCCTAGTTACAAGTTCCTGTGATGATACGCCACTAATTTAATTTGGCTAGTAGGTAGTTTAACTGTAAAATTTAATTGACTCACCTTAACGTCAATAAGCCTGACGCTAAACGCGAAGGCATCTGGGGCGGTGAGACGCAGGGTGCAGGGCGCGCGGGGCGCGGGGGCCGGCCGCGCGAGCGCTAGCGCTATGGCCGCGCCGGCGCCGGCCCCGCTGCCGAGCTCCACCTCGATGGTGCTGCCGCATAGCAGGCTGGAGGGGAGCCCTGCGGCAAAAGGGGATATTAATATTTGTACCTACATACACACTAACTATTTCATTTTATGTTTTTTTGTCAAATCAACTCAGTGTATTGTCATCCCATTCCATTCCATCAATTGTTTGAATATGTACCTACCTATTCCAAATTTTAGGCTATTTCCATAACTAGAAGTAAAGTGGTTTAAAATTGACTTACCAGATTTGAACTTAACATAATGACATTAGTGACAAACGATCTGTTTAGGGTTCCGAATCCAAACGGTGCCAACGGGACCCTATTACTAAACCTCCGCGGTCAGTCTGTCCGACGGACGGACGACGACGACGGACGACGGACGACGGACGACGTCCGTCCGTATGTCAGGGGCAGTTACCTCGATGGCAAATAATTAAAATAAAATAAATAAAAAAGAGCCTCCTCCAATACAAAATTAGTACGGAACCCTTCGTGTGCGAGCTAAATCCGCACTTAACCGATTTTAGTTGTACTTAACTTTACTGAATTTTTGCTTTGTCACTAAGGGTCAAATCTTGCAACTATTTTCAAGCACTATCCGTTATAGATAGTAGGTAATGACTAATTAATGACTAGTAATTACTCATAATGAGCTGAAATTTGGAAGACATGTTAAACCGATGACACCAATGGTATCTAAGAGCTGATCTGATGATGTAGTCGAAAGCGACAGGATCCTGTTATACTTAACGTAAATCCACCGTATTTGAACTCGGTAGATTGGTAAATAATGACATCTGCTTGATGATGACTTTGCAAAAAAAAGTACAGTCGGCAACAAAAGCTTGTCCCATTTTTTTTTTATATATCCTTGCTTTACTTTTCTTTTATATGAGATTCTCAAATGTAGTTTATGCATCTGGTGTAGTTAAATCTGTTCAATGCAATATTTTGTCACAATGTGGCTTGTAATCTTATATTTACTGAATATTATGAAAAAAAATTGTTTCTACAAATACCAAAATCTTTGTACACAACAATATATTGCATTACAAACATTAACAAATAAGTACACCAAATGCATAGATTGTATTAAAGAATTACAATCAATTTCGCTTTAATAATCAAAAACACGAAAACACGCGACACGTTGCCTCTTACAAAAGCTGTGTTTTACGAACTACAGCGCGTCTTTGTAAATTACAAACTAATTACTCGAGACGTTTTTATGAATGATCATACATTGTTAAACATCGTGTATCTTCATTGTATCCTGCCAATCGGCTGAAGCGCGTCTCGCGGAACCCCCAACGTTCACTGCGGAATTTTAAACGCTAAAAACCAGTCTGCAGCCTGGGTTTATTTTTAGCCGTTTGCGTAAGGAGCCGGCGAGAAGTTACGTACGCGGCAATGGAGTCATGCAAGGGCCATTTTGATTTTGGACTTCTCAAACGACAAACTTTTGTAAAAATAATCTGTACTCGAAAATCTAATTTAAGACCAAAATCCTAACCTCAACGGGCGCACATTCGATGTGATTACTGCATTTTGGTTTAAGTGTAGGTTTTTTATCAATAAAACTTACCCTAGTATTACTGGTTACACAAGTTCTCATTCATGTTTTTATGAAATAATGTTAAAATAACGATGGGAACTGTCAGATTTTGGTTTTAATTCGATTTTCGAGTATAGGATAGCTTTTGATGCCGACCGTACTTTTTGGACAGGCTTCATCTGCTTACAGAGACCTTATTAACCAACCGATACCAGCAGTGATTCTGTTGCCCCTTTCGACTCTATCATCAAGTGGTTAAAAATTGAATTATAAGATCTGGGTGAATTCACTTCATCACCGTCGACAAAATGCTCGCACTCTAGGGGGCCATTTTCTATTAAAAAAAATACCTGAGGACTGATCAACGAAGGAAGTTAAATAAAAGTTTGTAACTTTGTACTTAAATAAAAAACATTGGATACGTGGGTAATGAAATAATTCAACAATTTACAGTCAAAAATGTTAAAATACCGTTAAAAATTTATACACGAGCAGCATGCAATGTGATTGGTAGCGAGGTATGTAAGGAAATTAACTTGAAAAATACTGAAATTCTACCTTGTGATAAAAAAGTAATACAACTTGATGGGAAGTGTGTACCAGTTATGGGTACTTGTTGGTTAGAAATTGTACATCCTAATAAAAAGACATATAATGTTAAATTCATTATTATTGAAGGCAAAATCCCAACACTACTTGGTTGCAGGACATGTTTAACATACAATTTTATATCTGCAAATACAAATCTTGTAAATGTACATAATGTTATGTGTGAAAATAACAAACCATCTACTTTATTAAAAGAATTAAAAAAAAAAATTTTGAGCTATTCAACGGTGGTCTTGGTTGCATTCCGGGTTCAGTCAACATACAGCTGAGTAGTGATGCAGTTCCATCAGTACAAGCAGCCAGGCGTGTTCCATTTTCACTGCTGCCTGAACTTCGCCAGGAGTTGGAAAAAATGGAAGAAATGGGTGTTATCGAAAAGGTAACCAAACCTACCAAATGGGTGAATAATTTGGTTCCTGTACGAAAACCAAATGGCAAACTACGAATATGCATAGATCCGAGAACTTTAAATAAATACATTTTACAGCCAAAAATATGAAGTATTGTTAAAAATTGATGTACAAAATGCGTTTAACTCTGTTAATAGGAGTACCATTTTAAGTGAAATTGAGAAAGAAATACCTGAAATATTCCCTTACTTGCGGCAATGCTATGCCTTTCCTTCTAAATTAATGTACGGTAATAACGAAATATTATCGTGCGTTGGTTGCCAACAAGGAGACCCGCTCGGACCTGTCATATTTAGCCTCGCCATCAACTCTATCATCTCACAACTTACGTCTGATCTAAATATTTGGTATTTAGGTGACGGCACCTTAGGGGGAGCAGCTTCTTCAGTATTAGAGGACTTGAAAACCATAACTACTCGCTTCTCAGAGATAGGTCTAACGCTCAACCCTAACAAGTGTGAGATTTTCACCTCAGACTGCATTTCTGATAATTTCCGGGCTAAAATTATCAGCAATTTCAATGAAATCATGCCCAATATCACCGTTTTGACCCGTGAATCCCTCACACTTCTAGGTGCCCCAATCTTTGAGGATGCTGTTTTTCCTACGTTAAATTCTAAAATTGTTAATTTTCACAACTCGTCTGATTTATTGTTTCAAATTAACCCTCACATAGCCATCTATATATTACGACTTTGTCTATTTACGCCTAAACTATTATACCTCCTACGCTGTAGCCCTGTTTTTAAATTTCACCAATTGTCATCGATCATAGATAATGTCCTGAGAGAAACAATATGCAAAATCCTAAATATTTGCCCTTCCTCATCCGGTTGGACCCAAGCAACTCTACCCATTAAATATGGCGGCCTTGGCATCCGCACCACCAGTGACCTAGCTCTCCCTGCTTTTCTGTCATCCGTCCACAGCACCTTCACCCTCATCGGCGGTATTCTCAACGTGACCAACGCCACCGATGTCATGGTGTCTTGCTTGGCAGATGCGGAGGCAGCATGGAGTGCTAAAAACCCCGGTGACAACTCTCCTACGGAGAAAGGAAGACAAGCCGCCTGGGACAATATCTTAGTAAAATCCTCAGCTAACAGGCTTTTATTAAATTGCCAGAACTCCACCGAGCGGGCCCGACTGCTGGCTGTATCTGAGCCTGAATCGGGACATTGGCTCCACGCACTCCCCTCCCGTGATCTCGGAACCCTCTTGGACCCTGGCTCGTTGCGGATCGCAGTATGTTTGCGTCTTGGCTTAAAGACTTGCGAACCTCATACCTGCTGCCGGTGCAGTAATTCGGTCGACGCCTTAGGCCGGCACGGATTTTACTGTCAGCAGAGTGCTGGCCGTCTTTTTAGACATGCGTCATTGAACGACCTAATTCGCCGGGCTCTTGGGACTGTTTCAATACCTGCGACCCTAGAGCCGTCAGGCATGTCCGCCTCGGACGGAAAGAAACCTGACGGATGCACATTAGTGCCTTGGCGGTTAGGAAAGCCCTTGGTGTGGGACGTAACCTGCACCGATACGTTGGCACCGTCCTGCGTCCAGGGCTCTGCACGTAAGCCAGCGACTGCCGCTGACCACGCTCAGACTGTAAAGTGCCGCAAATACGCTTTCTTAACAAACGATTACGTATTTGCGGCAGTTGCAATAGAAACCTTAGGGCCGTGGTCGTCCGACACTAAAAAATTAATCCACGAAGTTTCGGATAAATTGGTTGGCGTCTCTGGCGATCCGAGGGCCGGGTCTTTTTTTGCCCAACGGCTTAGCCTGGCCGTGCAGCGGGGTAATGCTGCAAGCATTTTAGGGACGCTGCCCCGAGCGGGAGATTTGCAGGGTTTTGATATGTTTTAGTTATCAGTTTTATTTATTTTTTAATTTCTTTGAATGTTTTTATTAAGTACTTATTATAGATTGTTAATATAAAAAATTTACAGCCTTAATACCAATTGCCTACGTTAGACGAAATTAAAAGCAAGATGCAAGAAGCTAAGGTTTTTTCATTATTAGACGCATCAAATGGGTTTTGGATGCTTAATTTAAATGAAGAAAGCTCAGATCTATGTACATTCATAACACCATTTGGTAGATTAGATATAGGTTTAAAAGGTTAGATATAGGTTTATAAGTTCGGCACCAGAAGAATTTAGCAGAATAATTAATTTAATGTTCGAAAATGTAGAAGGAGTGACACCATACATTAACGATTTATGTGTATATGCTCAATCAGTGGAGGAATTAAACATTAGGCTGAGAAAGGTATTAGGTATTGCATTAAAAAATGGCCTTAAGTTTAATGACTCTACATGCAATTTTTTTTTTGTCTGTACTTATTTTTATAGGGCACAAGTTCACAGCACAGGGTGTGTCTCTGGACCCTGATAAAGTGCAGGCAGTTATGAATATGGAACACCCAAAATGTAGAAAAGACCTCGAGAGGTTCTTGGCCATGTGCAATTATTTGTCTCGATTTATACCTAATTACTCAAAATTAATTGAACCTCTGCGTATACTGATGAAAAAAAATGCTGTATTTACATGGGATAGCAACCAAGAACAAGCAATTAATATGATGAAAAAAACTTTATGTAGTAGTCCATGCCTGGGTATCTTTAATACTAACCAAGAAATTGTGTTATCAGTTGATAGCTCGTCAACGGCAATGGGTGTTGTGGTTCTGCAAAATGATAAACCAGTTGCGTTTGGGTCACATTATTGTCAATTAGAGAAGGAGATGTTAGCTATAGTCTTTGGTTGTTTTAAAATGCATCAATACACTTATGGCCGAAAAGTGCAGGTTGAAACCGATCATAGACCTTTAGAGTCCTTATTTAAAAAACCTTTGTATAAAGTTCCAGCGAGACTGCAGAGAATGATGTTAGCGGTGCAAGGCTATAATTTAGATGTAAAATACAAACCAGGCAGATTACTGTACATTGCTGACACATTGTCTCGCAGTTTTGCTGGAAATTTAGAGCAAAAAATTAAACAACTTAGTGAAAATATTGTTTGTCATGTAAAATTGCATAGAGAATGCTTACCTATATCTAATGTTCAACTAAAGAGAATACAAACAGCAACCAAATTAGATAAAGTACTGGAAAAGGTAATGGAGTATGTGGTAAAAGGATGGCCAAAAAACATTAATGATGTTGATCAAAACTTGAGAAAATATTGGACTTTTAGAGATGAACTAGGTGTTTTGGATGGCATAATTTTAAAAAGTAACCTAATTGTGATACCAGAATCTTTAAAAACTGAAATGTTAACCATTATTCATCAAGGTCATGCAGGCTTAAGTACTTGCAAAATTAGAGCAAGGTCATGTATTTTCTGGCCAGATTTGAACAAAGATCTTGACATTTTTGTCCAACAATGTGAACCGTGTGCTAAATTCAAACCAAATTTACAAAAAGAACCTTTAATACATCATGTCATAGAAAAAAATCCTTGACACAAAGTTGGCATTGATATTTGTACACAGGATAGTAAAGACTACCTCATAATTATTGATTATTATTCAAAGTATATTGAAGTCTGTAAATTAGATAATTTGTCAAGTGATTGTGTAATAGTTCATTCATTGTAAATCTGTCTTTGCAAGACACGGTATACCAGCGGTGGTAGCAACTGACTGTGGCAAACAATTCACATCAGAAAAATTTCGAGATTTTGCTGATGTATATAAATTTGACCACATTACATCAAGCCCAAAACATTCACAGTCAAACGGACAAAGTAAAAGTGATGTAAAAATATTCAAAAACATTTTGAAAAAATGTAAAGAGGATGCTTCAGATCCATACATAGGTTTGCTTAATTACCGAAACACTCCGAAACCCTACATGCCATCTCCTGCTCAGCTCTTGTTTTCTAGAAACTTGAACTCGTTGCTGCCAATTCCACGAAATCAATTGAAGCCAGAAATTAAACAATATGATCGAAGTTACTATAACCACTTAGACTCTGTCAACAAATATTATAATAAAAACTCAAAACATCTCTCAAACTTAGAGATTAACCAGGAAGTCTATTTTAAGAAATCTTTAGATTCTAACTGGATTAAAGGAAAAATTGTAAATAAGTGTAATAAACCTCGGTCTTATTTAGTGGAGGATAAGGAAGGAAATAGATTTAGAAGAAATAGGAAATACATTAATGTAACTGTAAAGCAAAGTGACAACAATGAGAAAGTAAATGACCATAATGAAAACATGTTTAAACCTATGTTTTGTGATGTACCTGATTTGGAATTAGACGAGTCTGATTCAACGTCTAGGTTACAGAATCTGTCCAGCGACTGTAGTATAGGTGAGACTTCTGGTAGTAATAATGTTAAGGTAACACGCAGCGGACGTGTTGTTAGAAAACCAATCAGGTTAAACGATTATGTTGATGATCAAACAGAAATTGAATAAGTTATTTTTGTGTTTAATTCATTTGTTGTATTTGTAAAAGGGGGGATGTTTATGGGACGTCACTAGTTGCTTCACAGCACTAGTGACTGATTAATGTTGGTACTCTGTGGAGTCGGATGATGGCGTACCGCGTAAGAGCATCAAGGTTTTTGTAGAAAGTGTGAGAAATAAACGAAGTACTGGAAAGAAATAAAGCTGTTTTAATTAAGACAGGTTGAAAGAAAATGATAGAGCAAAGCGGCATAAACAAAGACTTTTTAACTATAGCGATTATTATCAAGGACACTAATAATTATAAACGAGTTCTAACTGTAATTATGAACTATTTGTCGAGTTTCCGATACATAAAATGGGGTTACAGAATTTATTAACAAATTTTTAGAGTTGTTGGTAATTCTGTAGCTCTGCCTACCCCACTCTGGGAATAAAGGCGTGAGTTTATAAATAAATAAATAAATAAAAAAATGGAACTGACAATTCAAAATATTTATTTATTAAATTGGCTACATGAGGACCCTTTTATGCGTCGTTCATATGTATTGAATCGAGTAGCGCTTTGGACCAGACCATCGTTGCAGAGAAATGCCGCAAGGAAATAACATAGCTTTACTTTCTCAGCCTCCTATCTAATCGAATAGTTAGATAGAAAAAACACTCATGTTCCAAGGATAATAAAGACTACTTTCCTATCAAAATATTCGATCAAAGGGACGGTAGCAGATATTGAAGTCGTTATGAAACGGCTTTCCTTTAACTGCCAACCCGCAACCAACAATTTTCGAAAACTGACAAAGTTTATGGAATTGACGTAGGCGCTGGACCGTCTGACAGCTTACGTCAATCCTATACATTTTTGATAACGATAACGAACGCCGAATGCATATTGTCTAGGCAGGATCATGACGATCGCATCATCGTCAAATATATGTATAACATCATTCATTCTCTATATGTGTTAATAAAACAGCCGAGGTGTAGGTATGTCGTGCACGTATTATTTTAGGGGGAAATCCTTCATTGTATTATTTTATCGTATTTCATTTCATCGAACGCAGCTTTGTGCTGAAAATTAATATAATACACAAGCGGCGTAAAAGCCTTTCGATGAAAGGAAAATTCTGCGTAATGATTACGTTCGTTAATAAAGGTGTTTCGGTACCCATTTTAGTGTACCACCGCGACAAATATACAGCGTCTTTGTACCAAAAAAATTTAAATACCGGCCGTTTGAGGAGGTGGTTAGCCTAAGCCTACAAAGCCTACAAAGCGTTTGGGTTCGATTCCCGGTATGAGCAAATATTTTTATGATGGGCGCGATTAATTTTGTTTCCGAACCGTTGATGATTGCTACATGTACCTATATAGGCATATATGTCTCTAAATGAATAAGTTCATATTATTTATCTTTACCTAGTGCCCATAGTATATACCCTAGAGCTTTGTTAAGTAAATAGGTACTAGGTCAATTTGTGTGTGTGTTTTTTTTGTACACATTGGGCCCAATTCGGATTGTGTTCTTTAAGGACGATGCAAATCCTGGTCCCGCCTCCGAAAAGCAATGTGTGTTACATCGTTAGGTATTTTTGAGCTGAATAATACTTACTTATGGCGTCAAGATCCAAGATCCAAATCTTAGTCCTATTTAGTCTAGTTACTTTCATTAAAGGCTCCGGGCGATAACGTTTCTTAGCCCTAAATCAAGTCCGATGTCCACGATATTTGAATATGTTGTAGCTATTATAAAAACTAGGTTTGTACGCTTCCGCTTTTATGTTGATTCTTACCAAGAAATATGTGCTTGGAGACCAAGATTTTCATAATATCTATAATGTATTCAAGAATCGTAAAAATCGGACTTGGTTAAGGGGAGTGAAACGTTATCGCATTTTGCATGGAAATTTTCAATTTCAACATCCTCTTAAAACGTATTTTTTATTTGTACTTCCGTTATGTCAGTCTAACCGACTACCCAAAACCAAATGACTCTAAGAGCAATTGCACTGTGCAGTCAACCAATTTGAATCACTTAATAGGTTTTTTAATTTATTAGTGGTTTTTGTAACTCTATATTATTTTTGCCATCTAAATAGTTTGGAAAGATTTAATATAAAAGGTTATAAGACACCTGATATACTCGGGCATTTTCAATTGTATTTGTCACTGCGTTTGAAATCGTAGATAACAAAAGCGTGTGCCGACACGTGCGTCTGCGCATGCTTGTATACTATGTTCTTGTAGCAATCGCGTATTTTTTATCCGATGATTCATAACAACAATGTAGTGTTCATTCAGGCACAGATTCAGGTAACTAATACTTTAAGAAAAATAAACTTAGGTTCGATTCGCGATGCAAGCAGGAAAAATCTACTTAGCACTGTAAATCGAATGCAAGCTCTAAGAATTGATTTTATCTAACACTAAGTGGAAAATACCAAATTCCAGGTGACCTGACTACAAAAATAACCTTATTGCACCACTTTCAAAACTTGAACGTTTATCTCCAAGCCCCTTTTTAACACCCATTAGTATTTATAAAAAACTACCCAAATCACTAAAAGAAGAAGGAAACCCATTGGTAAATATTTTTTTCTTTTCGCGTACTATAAACCGCTAGTATTGATATCGTTAACGGTATCAGAATACCACCTAAAGAGTAACCGAAGCGTGAAAACAATTCTATAATGAGCGTTGCCATGGTAATAACAGTTCTATAATAATTATTAAACCACTACTAGGACTTGACAGAAGCGCGTGGAGCTAACCCCATGTGCTTCTGTTAAGTCCATTGGAGAAAATTCTCTTTTACCGAACAATTGTCTTCGCGTGTGATATCCACGGACTTATTGCTCTAATAAATCCATGGGAGTGTCTATAAATAACTTGACATTGGCGAAATACACCTTAACAGGAATGAAAGCCATTAATTAAATTAAAAAAAAAAACCACTACTAATAAACGTTATTACTAGCTCAATGAATACCTGAAGAGGATTGTAAACAGACTCTTAAATCGCGTAGTTGTCAAAAAAAACATACATTATAATAACTCCGGGGGATAAAGCTTCTCACTCCCTAAATGAAAAATATTCAAAAATCGTGAAAATCTGACTAGTTTTAAGGGAATATAAACTTTATCGCACTTTGTATTGAATTTTTTAGCTTCACAATCCACCTAATGACGAATTTCAAATGTAGGTACCTACTGTGAGCCCTCCTCCCCGTGATACCAACTGACTATACTATTACAACAGATCGTTATGAACTCTTACATGAGTTACAATTACTGTACTCGCTAGCGAGTCGAATGCTCTGTCCCTCGCACTCTATAAGAATACTGCGAGGTCAGCGAGGGACAGAGCATGTACGGTAATTGTAACTCATGTAAGAGTTCATAACGATCTGTTGTAATAGTATAGCTATTAATTAACCAAGACCTATATTTTGTAACACAATGATATTGCAATAAATTACTGATGAATTTATGAAATTATTTATTTTAAGATGACATAGCTATATTAACATCTCCCGTAATTAAGGTTTCTATTTAGGAGCCCTAATATAGCTGCGTTTATCGCGTGGCAAAGTTTGTATAAGGCATTCGTCGCCTTCTGACACGTAAATACTCGTAAGTACGAGAGTGACGGATGCTTTATCCACATTTGTCACGCGATAAAGACGCAGCCATAATAGGCCGTACAAAAAAATAATGCAAATGAGTGCATTCTCAATTAGGTAGGTTAACCGTATACAGTCCTATAGGATTTATTATACACAACCTGTCTACAACGGTCAATGACCGGGTTAAACCTACGGTTACGGAAAACATGAAATATGCAATTCAGTCGTCAAAGTAAACAGAACCCTATATCTCTATAGTCAAGGTCGCAAATATGATACAATAGGCGTTATTATAGCACTTGGACTCTATGGACGGTATAGTTATGGTTGCTAGGCGACACCTATAGATTAACAGAGTGACGCTCATTTGTATTTAAGGCTGTGATTTGAGGTAAATAGTACATAATATTAATATTACTTGTTAAAATAAAGTACAGGGGGTTATTATTTCCGGCTTCTTATTTCCAGCTATCTCACATCAAAAACTGCCTGTCAAGTTTGTAGCTGTATTATGGACCTCATAAAAAGCTATATTTACCTAGTATAAAACACAGTCACTTCCCGTCCGTCGCCGTCTGTCCCTCTGTATGTACGCTTACATCTTTCTAACTAATTCATTCATTCGTATGGCTGTACATTCTGTTCACAGTCTTATGTCTAATTTTGATATCCAATTTCTGGCATCCGGCGTAAGCGCGCACAATATGCCAAATCCCCCCGCAAAGCGTCTCCTAGGGCACTCCTCTACGATGTGAGTGATCGTCTGCTCCGGGGCTCCGCAGTCGCAGCCTGCTGACTCTCTATACCCCTATATATATTTGTGCAGATTATAATTGACAAGATTTCATATTTTCACGACTTTAATTTTATTCGATTTATAGATACTGTTTGGAAGGAGAAAGACACTAATAGTTTTAAATTTTCTCTAGAATGAATAATTATTTTATTATTAATTTATTAAGATGTAGTTATTCTAAAAGGGCGTAACTTCATTTCTACGACACAATGGACATATTACGTTAGTCCAATCTGTATATAAAAAAGTATCATGTCAACCGATAAAGGGCCACTTGCACGAAAAGTTTAACCCTGGGTTAAGACACTAAGGCGGACTTGCGCGGACCAGAGTTAGCCCTTAACCCAGAGTTAAGCGTCTACTTTTGTACGGGGTTTGCCGCCTAACCTCGGGTTAAGACGCTAACTCTGGTCCACGCAAGTGGCCCTAACGGCCACTTGCACGCTGAATTTAACCCTGGGTTAAGGCGCTAAGGGCCACTTGCACGAAAAGTTTAACCCTGGGTTAAGACACTAACTCGAGTTAAAATGACAGTTTTCGTATGAATCTGACGTCTATTAACTCGAGTTAGTGCCTTAACCCAGGGTTAAATTCTGCGTGCAAGTGGCCCTTTAGTAAACGTCAGATTCATACGACAACTGTCATTTTAACTCGAGTTACGCCCACTTGCGCGGACCAGAGTTAGCCCTTAACCCAGAGTTAAGGGTCTACTTTTGTACGTGGTTTGCCGCCTAACCTCGGGTTAAGACGCTAACTCTGGTCCACGCAAGTGGGCCTAAGGGCCACTTGCACGCAGAATTTAACCCTGGGTTAAAGCACTAACTCGAGTTAAAATGACATTTGTTGTATGAATCTGACGTTTACTAACCCGAGTTAGGGTCTTAACCCAGGGTTAAATTTTTCGTGCAAGTGGCCCTAAGTGCCTTAACCCAGGGTTAAACTTTTCGTGCAAGTGGCCCTAAGTCTCTATCCATCTGTCGATAGTGTCAATGTCTAATTTGAAGTTGACAGCTTTTTTTCTCGTGAAAAAGGCAATGGTATTATATCTATTCAGGCATAGTATTGGTAAAACTCGATATTTTTATTAACTTACTTGTAATTTTGAAAATAAAGAAAAATAAAACTAAATAAATATTTTGCCGTGTTCAGGAGGTAAAACCCTTTCGATTCGTATAGTAATTTGCAGGTGTCACCGAAATGAAATGTTGTCAATTACATCGGCCGACACCAGTCCGTATTCGGTTAAGAGTGACCCATATCCCTCGGTGCTCGTTGAAACCTGGTAGAACCTTAGTCAGGTCGACGGCACAATTTTCGGCGGTTATTCCCTGGTCGTTCCATTGTTTGGTCCATTCGTCGAGGGCACGAAAAGGCTCCGTGCCTTGGATACGGTTGTCAGCCCAGATAGGTCTCCGCGAATGAAGGCGCATATAAGGAAGGTTTTCCAGCGTTTTTCTTATAGGGAGTGTTGGGTTTCTCGCCTTATTCCACTCCCGGGAAGCGGCTTGGGCTCTTCTAAGCTCTGGCGGTGCAATATGTGACAGCACCGGCAGCCACTGAGTAGGTGTCGGGAGCAGGCTGCCAGAGATAGTACGCATTACTCGATTAATCTGCACGTCTACCTTGTCCGTGTGAGCGCTTCTGTACCACACTGGGGCGCAGTATTCTGCCGACGAGTACACGAGGGCTAAGGCAGAGGTGCGCAAGACATTTCCCTGGGCTCCCCACGTAGTGCCTGCGAGTTTTGTAATGAGGTTCACTCTTGATTTAAGTTTCTGGCCTAAGTTCTCCAAGTGCTAACTAATAAATATGTAGATATGATAAATTCTGATATTGTTGTGTTATTCTGTCGTGTGGTTGCCGGCTTATAATACTGCCACTCTATGTCTTCACGTGGAAGTCGTAAGAGGCGACTAAGGCTTGTAGTACCTATTACTTATTGTTAGGCGATGGGCTTGCAACCTGTCACTAATATACACTGGTAAACACCTCAGCATGTTTGTGCAAAGTATGGTTACAAAATTACCAACAACTTTTTATAGTTGTTGGTAATTCTATAGCTCTGCCTACCCCACTGTGGGAATGAAGGCGTGAAGGTATGTATGTGTAATGCTGAGATATGTACGTGTGTTACAGACAACACATAAACCGAAGCGAAGAGAGAGCAGATCGCTAGTTGTGTTACAAATGTTTTTGACGTAATAGTATTATTTGAAATCGGGCACCTTTACTGTCAGAGATAAGAGCTATCGTAACTAAACAATATGATAACATGTTAAAAGCAATAAGGTTTAACCGTTGAACCGATTGCAAGTTCCCAAAAGGACATAATATAATAAAGTGGTTACAAAAGATAAGCAACAAGTGCATAATTGTAAAATACCATCCCTTTCCAACGAACCCAACACGACAAGGACAAACCCAGATGTTACTCACCTCCACAGCACATACAGCCCAGCAACTAACTATCATGTTGGTAAACAAATCTATTCATAGACTATTAACGACCGTCTTGGCATGAATGAGCAAGATATAAACGAACTAGACATTGGCAGACGCAGCTAGAGGTAAATTTCGTCGCTAGAGACGACGAATGTCACATTTCACATGAAACACGGGCCGGGCGTGCTACGGTTTGCGTGCGTTTGCTTGTTTTCTCGATGGGATAGACCGCATTAAAAAAAAGATGTTTTTAACAGCTTAATTTCGCTTAATAAGAAGTTGAGAAATTATCGAAAAGATGTTAAGAAAGAACATCAGTTAAATCGCTGTAGTTAGATATTTGTGACGGATGTGAAAAACTGTTTTATTTGTGAGGGCCAAAAGAAAAAGTAAGAATGATAAATAAATTCCGCATTTTTTTCTATTTACACACCGCTCATTTACTAAATAGGAGTAGTGCCGTCACTCGACCGCACCGCCTACGACCCGTGCACGTCTCGCGTTTGTTGTGTTAAGGACTTTATATAGTGAATAGCGCATTCCAAGCCAGGTTTGTAGGCATTGTGTTCACTTCGTTAACTATCCAATATTTTAGATATTTCAAAGAAAAACAACCGAACGTCAGAAAATGCTGTTTACACTCGGATATTTTTGGTGTTTGTATGTAATTAAAGTAATTATGTATGTGTGTGCGAAAAATTGGGTAGCCCGATTTCAATGAACAATGTGTCATTAAATTATTCTCAGTGCGTAGAGTATCCCTAGGAACTTAAATAAAATCAAACTAAATACTGTATTAAAAACCATGTTTATGTATAGAGTATATATATCATACTCGTAGTTGTCTAAGATTTAAACTTCTTTTTTCACAGTCAAGTTTGCTTTATTACTTTAACCGAAGATCGCAATTTCAAGTTTACGCCTAAACACGCAAGTGGAGGCGGGGCGTTGCGATGCATTGTTATTCTCTTAAAAAGGGCGTTATTATTATTATTATTATTGTTTATTTATTAACCAAAAATTACATATTTTTCTTAAAAAATAGTCTGCAAAACTGTCACAACAGTTTGACTGCAGCTGCTCGTTGCTCGTTGTTCGGTCGGTCGAACGAGTGAACGAGTGAACGCGGGGAACTGGCGAGTTTAAGTAGTTCCGTTAGAATGTACAAAACACATTTTAGCGGGTTCATACTCAATTAGGCAGTACGGCTAGGGTTTGCAATATTCGTTGGTTTTTAATATTCGAATAATATGAATAGTTCGATTTCCGATATTCGAATATTCGAATTTTTCGGATAATTTGAATATTTATTGAAACAAAACGAATTAATGGTTTAATGTTGTAAAATCAAATAAATAGGCCATAAATTTTAAAAAAAAATAGCATTCCGTGGTCAAATTAAATATTATTAGTTATTAATAGGTATAGCAAGTAGCAGGAAGCGAGCGACCCAACTACGTCACTCAACTCACTCACTGCTCGTTACTGTAATATATATTTTTTGAGCTAAATTTGTTTTTTTGGGAATGTTAACTTGTAGATACGATTAACTTTAATTAAGTAAAACAACATAAAATAATATAACAACCATAACACAATAACTGAAAAAGAAAACTAACATTAAATAAAACTAACTCTAAATATATAAATTACCTAACTAAAACATTAAACCTAAGATTGGCCCCTGCGGCATTGTACCAAAGATGCTGGCAGCATTTCCTCGCTGGATGGTTAAACTTATACGTTGAGCGAGGAAACTGCCAGCTCTTCGGTCTCCCGTGACGTCAATGAGCCTCTTCGAAACTTCTTTGAAGAGGCTTCGAGCGCTAGGACCCCACGGACCAAGGGTCTCGACACCGAATGGAATAAACATATATTCTGGGACGAGACCACTATATTTTACTACCTTCATGCTTTCGGCCGCTTCAGCTGCCGCACCAGCCCTATTAGAGGTCCGATGGAGATGTGATGGGGCTAGCGTGTCTACACAGGTTGCATCCCACACTAGCACCCGTCCCATATTCCACGGGACCAAGGTCATTCCGTCAGGTCTCTTGCCATCATTTCTAGAAATGCCTGTCGGCTCTAAAAGAGCCGGGACCTTTATTGAGGCAAGAGACCGACGAATGATGTCGTTGAGTGCGGCGTGTCTGGAAAAGCGGCCAGCACTTCTCTGGCAAGAAAGTCCGTGATGTCCTAGCCGATCTACGTCACTTCCGCAGGGGCAGCGATGTGGAGCGCAGACCGGGACCACAAGGCGAAGGCAAACTGAAAGTCGGAGTTTGTTAGGGTCTAGGAAAGTTCCAGTGCTTGGCGAGGGATGAGCTTGAAGCCAGTATCCAGCCTCCCTTGTACCGACTGCTAAAATTCTAGCACGATCCGCTGCGCAGCACTGGCTAAGAAGGGAATCAACAGTCAATTTGGGAATTAGTTTTAAAACTCATGTTGTCTCATGTTATATTTGCATTCCAGTTTAATATTTTCTTGCATTTCTCAGTAGGTATGAAAAAAAGCTGATTCCAGCGTTCTATTAAAAGTGGGAAACTATTTCAATCCTTTTTAGTACTATTCAAAATATCCGAATTATTCGAATAAGTAACACTGCCGTATTCGAATTTAATTTGTGTCGGATATTCGAATAATATGAATATTCGAATATTCGAATTGCAAACCCTAAGTACGGCTTCTTCACAAGGCAAGGCAACACCCCAGGCTTAGCGAACTTAGAACGCGCTGCACAGCTCTCTGCGTGTTTGCGACAGTGTAAGTGCCACCATGTTTAATGTAATGCCTTAATTCCTAAAGTCATCAGACCGACGGACAAGTTCAAATGTAGCGAAGTTAACATATTCCGCGTCATTAGTATGCACAACATGTTAGTATTCGCCTAGCGCATGTTTACACGTGGGCTTAGCTAGATCTACAAGCACATACCTATGCTCTGGCCATGTGCCTGACTTAGTAATACTCAAAACAATTCTACGCAAAACAAGTCTAACAGAAACCGGCCAAGTGCGAGTCGGACTTGCACACGAAGAATTCCGTACCGCCGGCACCGTACAATATTAAGATCGCGCAAAAACCACCCGTTTTTTTATATGGAGACCCCGCTCTAATTTTATACTTTTATGGTTGTTATTTGTTATTATAGCCCCTATACAGGGTTTAATCGTCAAGTGTAGCTAGGCGATTATTCCGTAAATATAACAGATATCAGAAACTTTAAACTTAAATCGAAAGAACGTTATAGTCGCCTCGCTACACTTAACGACTACACCTTGTACATAAAATACACTGTAAAAAAATACAACTTTGTTCCTATTACGGTTCAAGAAGAGCGGGCTCACTCGACGGGTAAAGCTACCTAATTTAGAAAGCACGCCCTTAAATGTTACTTGTACGCTCTGACGGGACAACTTAAACTCACCGCTTAATAAACTGTCTGTCGAGTTCAAGAGCGAGTTATTAAAGAGTCACCTAGCACGATAAATTTAGCAAGCCATAGTTATAGGTATCTCGAAGTAACTCGGTTGTTTTTCTAAGGTTTGTTTCCAACAACTACACCTAAGTGGAATGCAAATTGCGCACCCCTATATTGTTCTAGAATAAATTAGAATTTTTCCTAGATGACCACGCCGAGGTTTTAAATAAGGTTTGAGGTTTCCGCAAGTACCCAGAGTTAATAAAACTGCTATTGCGATTTAGAAGATTTTCGGGTTAAATAGAGATTCTTACATTTCGCCACCTTTTTAGTATCCTTACCATGAGTGACAAGTGACAATTACCGAAAAAATCCACCAATAGTAGAGCTGCACTGAGCGAGGCTAGGAAAATCAAGTACTTACTCCTATTGGTGGATATTTTCTTCGCGCACCGCTCTGCTGGCTCGCATTGCTCTATGCGGCTAGCACAAGTGGCCCGCGACTTGGTTGTCGCTCGGATCTCCCTTTCTATCTAGTCAGTAAAGATAGACGATAGAGACGCACTGTGCGACAATCTAGAAAATACAACTTGTGCTACCCGTGCTGGGGGATACTCACCCTTATTGTGCTTCGGCGGCCCAGCAGCCGATTTCACAGAACACTAATATTTACCACCTTGTGCGAACCTATTGTTTAATTATAGACCATATTGTCCACTATTCACTTACAGTTTTAATATCTGACGCAACATCACCTCGTGATCTATTGTGTGATCAAGTGTGCGTGATAACTATGTTTATTTTTTATATGCAGCAAATGGATATATCATGAGTCGACTGAGTTATAACCTAGATTAAGAACAGATTAACACATTTAACCGTTTAGCACATTTCACTCAACTGCCCAAGAATAGTAAAATTGTTTGAGACTTGGGCCTGTATTACACTGGGTAATATTGCCTTTGACGTGTTATCGTAATGTTTTTACACGGCCGTATACATAATATACGATAACATGTCAAAGTAATACTATAGTCATACGGAGTTGAATAGAGACCCTATGTGTAATGTGTATGTAGATATTAAGTTAGGTCTTTTCTTGTACCTGTAGAGGCTCAACGGATGAATTTGACGTACAAAATGTCTTTAAATTCGTTTCAGCTTAGACAAAATGTTGTTTTGGTACCAGTTTTTTGGCCTACTGTTTTCAGACATCAGCAGCTTATCACAAACGATCTCTTACTTGACCTTGTCAGGGTGGCGAAGTCTCGAATGACCATCAGCCGAGGTGGGCCGCCATGAATATAAAAGCAGAAGTACTTAATGTTTAATATTCAATTTATCTAAATCCGTTGATTTAATTTGCAACACTAGAATAGGTATTCGACGAAAGGTGCTATGCGCCATTTTGTATCGGCCGGTGTTAATACACAAATAGGTATTGTTGTCTTTTTCTCGCGGAGGTTTGGCAATGACACTGACATTCAAGCCTTGCAAAGCCGTGCAAGGTCGTTAGTGACAATTTTTTGTCATCCGTATTGACTTTGACTTTGTCTTTTTGGACATAGACGTGGATACTCAGCCTTTTAAATGGTTAACAATAGGTTTTGAATGTTTTGATGCATGTGGTAAAATTAATATATGAACACCCTGGATAGGTAGGTGGGTAGAATGACATAAAGCGCGTTGTAGAGATTTGAATAGGTACTAAAATTTAAATTAGTTAATATTTATGGCGCAGCGTTTATAAAGGACCATTATGTTAGTTTAAAATGTTTACCTGAATATTATTGTAATAAACGTGAATGCCGTAAATTATTACGATATAACTATTGTTGATAAGTACCTATTATCCATGATAAAACCTATTTGCGGCCACGAACGTTAATTTGTTGCCTATAATATGTAACTTATAGAAAACTCAACTTTATTTTCGATAATGTCAGATTGACTTTGGACCCAAAAGGTGGGTCCACATAATCTAATTTATGCAAATCAAAAAACATATTATGTAGATTAAACGCCAGTCGTAGGTAAGTCAGTCAAGCAAGAATCAAGTTTGACGTTTAGCATGTTTTTGAGATGACAAATTTCGTAGATACCTACCTACACAGCATCATCAATACGATAAAAACAACCAAATATTGACGATACAGTATACTACTAACGTTGTCTACTTTAGAAGACCATTTCCTTCAGTTTCCCGCCATGTGTGCTAATAAACGATCCAAGAACTAGCGGTGCCTGAGAACCGTCACACTCACACGGGAATATACATAATGGAACAAACCTAGCTACACAGCTGACGGCATCTTTGCTATTGAACTATAACCGTTAAGTTGGTATGTGAAATGCAGTTCCAGTTATAGCCGCTAAGCTTGATAAGTTTGTAGTACCATATGCGGTATATTAATGGCTTTTTACTAACGTGGTAAACTAGATTTCGCTACGAATATAGTTTAGATCATTCTGGAATCTTGTGCTTAAAAAACGTTACGTTTTTAACACAAAATAATGGTGGTAAATTTTTCAAAAGTTTAAATTCCGAGCGTTGAAAATGTGTTTGGTTTTTAGCATTTTGACGATGTGAATGTTGTCACGTAAGAAATAGCTCCCGTGTTGGTAAGGTGTTCAAATCGCACTACAGTCAGATGAAAACGGTGATTTAGTGACATGGTCTTCCTATCCCAAAATCTGATGTTATAGATCGGTACAAGGATACATTAAACTCTTACCCCCTTACTTATAAACGTGGAATAAGTTTGGAATAGTTTATGCCATGCTTTGTCAGTTTCTGTCAAGATGCAAATGTCACAATTACAGATAAGGACAAAGCATGGCATAAACTATTCCAAGCTTATTCCACGTTAAGGGGGTTAGTCATCTAATGCGAGTTTATGCGAATGTAAAATCTTATTTTAATTTGTGTGCAGATCTTAATTCATGGTAGGGTCTAAAGATCAAATTAAAAATAGGCCTTCCAAGTCAATTTACGAGCATCAAATAATACTCGGCCATGGATCTAAACTAGTGTTAATTGATATAAAATACATTGTTAGAAGTATACAGGTCAATTCCCATTGAAGAGGTTAGGAATAATATGATGCAATTGAAAAAGTCTCACTGTCCAATATGTTTACAGTGAGAATGTAAAGCGCATAAAGGTTGATTATGAATGCCTAGTTTACAGCTAACCTAACCTAGATTTGAATGAAAGGGCGGCTGTTTGGCGCTATTTGATGTCAGTCAGCTATTGAATTCCTCTTAGTTTCCCTTGGCGTATCTTCTTTACATAATATAAAACTAGCGACGCGGCCTCGCTTCCCTTTGGTTTATATGAATTTTCTGTAACAACCGTACATAAAACACAAAAACCTTCCTCTTGAATCACTCTATCTATTAAAACAAAACGCATCGAAATCAGTTGCTTAGTTTTAAAGTTCTAAGCATACATAGGGACAGACAACGGGAAACGACTTTGTTTTATACTCGTACTAAGTAGTGATGAAGTCGCTTCCGCTGTCTGTTCGCTTAGATCTTTTAAACTACTCAACGTATTTTAATGCAGTTTGCAGCAATAGATAGAGTGATTCAAGAGGTAGGTAGGTAGGTATAGTAGATTCTAGTTTATGTACGGATGTTACAGAAAACTCACATAAACCGAAGCGAACCGAAAGCGGCTAGTTAATGCAAACAATGAATCACGGGATTAACGGGTTTAATAACAATATCAAAAAATGCAGGCGAGTTTTTAATTATCATTTAACTAGTTATTTAATATTGGTTGTAGCTAAGTCTTGACAAAGGAGATTTACTGTTATCAACCCCCGAGGCAAAAAGAGGGGTGTTTTAAGTTTAACGTGTACATCTGTATCTGTAAGTCTGCCTGAGGCATCGTAACGTAACTCCCAAACTCGACTCTACTCAAATGTATGTATAATAAATAAAACATCGTCTTCAGACGTATCCTAGTAATATACAAGCAAATGTTTATTTATCAATACGGGTCTTAATAAAATCTGGTTTTTAGATAGGATAGGTATTATTATAGTGTTCGTTACGAAAATATTTACGAGTTTCACGCAGACAAAGTCATCATATTATTAAATACATTTTAATCTTGGTACAGGACTGAAATGGCCTAAGATGGCGTTATTAATACTTAATTATCCGTGTTACAGAAGCTTTCATTTTTAGGCAACGCAAACCTTGTAAACATATAAGACGTTTTATCAATAGATTTGCAATAGAACGATCAGACAACATTGTGATTTGTGAAATATAGGTAGGTGTAAGCGAATTATTTTCAAGTTTTCAAAATGACTCAATTCTGGTTTCGAGTAAATAACGTAAATGTAATTATTCATCGTCGTGAGATAAGGGTGACGTCACCGGCGCCCGTCACCGGTTTCGATTGCACTCGACTACGTGCAGGGCGTGTTATTCTCTTAAAACAGGGCAAGTGCATGTCGGACCATCAGTGTAGGGTTCCGAAGCCGTTATCATATCACAAACAAAATAATTTTCTATTTAAAGTTATTTAGTGCTGTCTTGGATGATTTCTAGTAGGTATAAACCCTATAGTCGCCTGTAACTCAGGAACCAATTAAGTCTACTTGATAGTTTTCCTTTTAAATTCCTTTATCCGCTTTCATTGATGATATTTTTAAGATTTTTAGTATATGTAGTTTGGACTGTACTTTAAAGCTTTATTTCATAAGCGGATCCCTTAATCAAAAAACTGTTTACGCAAACCCCCAATATTTTTGAAAGACCTATGCAACGACACCCGTCAATGAGGAAGACGAGAAAAAAAACATCCCCACGGTACGTTACAGTAAAAAAAAAAATATTTCAGGGTTTTATTTTACCACTTTGTTGGCGCGCCAACAAATAAAACATGGCGTGACATATATATGTACATACATGCCGCCATAATAACAGCTTTCTAGTACTAAGAATCTCTGAGCTAGGCTGCGGACGGACGGACGTTTGACTACGGAACCCTAAAAATGGCGTTCGGTCGGTCGAACGAGTAAACTAGTGGACGCGGCGAACCGAACCAGCGCGTTTAAGTAGTCATTACTCATTAGGTAGCCTTTTTTATTTTACTTTCGATGGTTCGGCAGGAACCCTGCTGCTAAAAACTAAAATGTGTTTTGTACACTCTGGCGGGACTACTTAAACTCGCCGGTTTTGTTCGCCGCTTCACTCGTTCGACCGACCAAACGCCGTTTTTCACAGACACCCAAGTACCATCATCAAGGTACCGGGCCCACTCGAGTAAAAAACACTTCGTCAGCCTGGTACAAAACCCCTTGGAAGAGCTTTAAGCAATGGGTATACATACAAACAAACTTCCGAACTAAAAATGCACTAGGTAGATAGAATTAATAATTAGTTAACTACATAGTTATGTAATTAACTAAGTCACGTATTGACGTGGAATTATTTCTTAAAAAACTCTGTTAAATAAATAGTGATGATAACACAATCATTTTTTTATTTAGGTATTTTGTACGAGTGTTTGTGTCTTTGTTGGTTATTCCTTCACGCTGCAACAGGCTCGCTTATACCCTGGATTAACACACAGGCTACTTTTCATACGTGAAAATTTTAAAAATCCCTTGAGTAACGCTAATCGAAATCGGTGCGGTCGAAGTCGCGGGCAGACGTTAGTTTTTAAATAAACTTGACATTAAAGGACATGTTAACCTTTATTTCGAAGTTTTTGGCAGTTCACTATACAATAGGTTGGTTATCGAGATAGACCACTCTATCTATCCTCTAGCTATTTGGGATAATTGCCATCGACTAGAATGTAGAAATTGGCAGTAAGCGTTTATGACTCTTAGTCGTCGCGTCGCTTGCCAATACCTACAACGATTTTTGTTTTCACGTTTCTATGTCGAAAAGATATTGCAACCAGATTTTGTTTTATTTTAAACTCCGTAAGTGTCGGTAAACACTATGATGTTAACCCCGTTTATTATCTTTTATATGCTTTTTTTATATTAATGTCGGTGAACTTTGCGTAACCTATTACTGACCTAACCACATGGGGTTCTCTATTGGATGGCATAAAATTATTTGTCATATTATTGTTACGCATAATTGCTTTTAGCCGAATTAGCAATGGGCATACTCATCTTTACGCATAATTTTTTACGCATAAAATTAAAAAGCATAAATACAAAAAGCATATTCGTCATTAAGACTAACGTCAAATAGCATAAATACGAAAAGTCATAATAATAAGTTAGCATAAAAGCGCATAACAGTATTTGTCCTAAAAAATAGTCATGGGCAAATGGCAAGTTTTGTGTTAATATATACTTATTTAGGAAGTAAGGCGAGGTCGACGGAGGTCCGCTTCGCGGACCTCCTATTTTTGCGTTGCTTGGGCGCTTCGCGCCTGGATATCATACTAACCTAACCTAACCTAATGTACCTAACGTGATCTAACGTAACCTCATACCTAGAACACAAAATCATGCCGAAGCATGGCATAACAGATTTGCACATTTTGTGGGAAAACATCATCCCCATTTTTATTATTTAGCAAGAAAGATTACCCAAGAAATAACACACCAAATTACAGCAATTGAACAAAGACAAGTTGGGATAGAACCACCAACAAAAAAGAAAAAATACATCAATAAACAGCAACGTATAGACAATTATTATCAGTAAGAAAAATGAATACACAACAAAAATAGCATTTCTACAAGCCATAGCCAGTAATCTAAAACTCAAATGAACAAGCACCACTAGAAATAAATATATATAATACATGTATGTAGGTAAATGATTTCAAGTAAACTTATAATAAATGCAAGGTAACAATGAAACTGTGTTTTATTCATTTAGGGAAGTAAAATTATGGTTAATGACATATATGACAAACAATTAATAGCCCAAACAATAATATGCCTAATGTGTATTAGTCTAATAGAAATTAGTCCAACTGAAATTATTCTAAAAGCTTAATATGCCAAAAAAGTAGTATGCCAAAGTATTGGTATGCGACAGTACTAATATGCCAATACAAATTATGCCAAATGAATTATGCGAAACAACAATAGTCTAAAAAAAATTATGCGATTGAAGGGGATCCCACCACATGGTTGCCAACATTTTTATTTTGTTAACCCTTAATACGGTATTTGACAAAAGTCAAATCAGTTTCTTTTTATGAAACGTCAAAAACGCTCAGTTACTATGGAATTTATAGGGATTACTATCTTGTGACGTCATAATCAAACAGCGACCTTATTGTTGGATTATATGAATTTACAAGTCTTAAAATAGCAAACAGAAATAAAAGATTGATATATTCCTAGTATTTTTATAATGTTTATCTGTTGTTAATGAAAAAAGAATTTAATTTCACTCTTGTCACATACTCTATTTATGTCGAAGGTCACAGTTACGTTAGGTATGTACAGGTACCTTAGGTCCTAAGTCAATCTGACACTCTACAACAATAAGGTTGAATCCATACTTCCATACTACTATTATAAATGCGAAAGTGTTTATCTCTTTACACTTAAACCGCAGAACCGATTTATATGAAATTTGGTATAGAGATAGTTTGAGTCTCGGAGAAGGACATAAAATAGTTTTTATCCCGAAAATCATCGTGAAATAGAGGGCTGAAAATTTGTATGGAGATACGATATAAACGAGTTCCACGCGGACGGAGGGGCGAAGCTAGTTTCCTATAAGTTACAAAAAACTTGGCATCTCTAATGACAATGACGGCATCAATCACATTTTTGTTGAAATGGATCACAAATTAACGTTCGCGACCGTACTACCTTAATAACTACGTTGTCATGTCAGCCGATTTTTACCCGCCGAGTTTATAAATTGTCCCGTCAAATTGAATAAAGTTAATTTATCACCACATTTCCCCGTGTGGTTGCCGGGTTAGAATAGTGCCACTCCATATCCTCCCGTGGATATCGTAAAAGACGACTAATGGAATAAAGGCATGTAGTACTGGTAGGCGATGGGCTTGCAACCTGTCACTAATACACTGGTGGTTGCCTGATTGTGCAAAATGTGGTTACAGAATTATCAACAAGTTTTTTGGAGTTGTTGGGTAAGTCTGTAGCTTTGCCTACCCCACTCTGGGAATGAAGGCGTGAGTTTATGTATGTATGTAACAGCGTGTCAGATATTTTTGCGCCCAATGTTAAACTAACAATGTTACAGAATAATCAAGCAATTTTTAGAGTTTTTGGGAATTCGGTGGCTTTTAACACACACACTATGGGAACGAAGACGTGAGTTAATGTATGTATGTAATTACCATTTTAGTTCACTTATTTTGACTTTGGTAGCAGGTTTCGCTGTCTAACTAGGGGCCGTAGCCAAGATGCAAATGCTACCTAACGTTTTTCTTTTCTATCACTCAAAATGCATGTGATGGTTGATGACCAGAGATCGGAATAGGCAGAGTGAATTTGCCTAAACTTATTGCATGTTCATTCAATAATGTATTCTCATTTCACTCACGCATGAATGAATATGCGTCAAGTTTAGGCAAATAAACTCTCCCTATTCCGATCTCTGGTGATGACAGTTGACCACGTGGTTTATTTATCGCAAATTCGCAACGCACAACAATGTCATCCCATACATTAAAACTTTATTAGCGCTTGCATCTTGGCTAGCGCCTCGAGTCAGTCTAACCAGACGGTGCCTAGCTGTGCCTTTGCGCACACTGTCACTCGTCATTCGAGACTAAATCGAGAGAAAGGGATGGAGCTAACGTAACTTCGTACTTTGATTTCGATTCGATTTTCTGTCGAACGATTGAACGTATAAGGCTCCCTAATTGAGAATGCACGCACTTAAATGTGTTTTGGACTACTTAAACTCGCCGGTTTATATAAGCTGCGCCGCGTTCACTCGTTCGACCGAGATCGCCGTTTTGAAGAGAATAACACCCCTGGTTAGTCGACTAAACCTGACACCAAAGTCCGTCAAGTTTGTCGACAAATAGAAAGGTGAGTTGTTTGTTTCACAGTATAATTCTATGTACGTTGTTTAGGTGACGAACCCCCTGCTAATACCGTTAATGTTAACCATTTTATGAAGTATTTTCTGAGTAACATACAATATATTAATATAAAAACATTTAAAAAAAATAGTATTCTGGCGGAACGAGTACGCATAGTATTTTGTAGTCACTTGGCACGTTAAACATCGGTGTCACAGTCATTGCGAAAGATCTCGTTCAATATTATAACACTAGGGACCCGCCCTCGCTTCGCTTCGGTTTATTTGAGTTTTCTGTAACACCCGTATATAAAACAGATACATATAATCCTTCCTCTTGAACAACTCTATCTATTAAAGAAAACCACATCAAAATCCGTTGCGTAGTTTTAAAGATCTAAGCATACATAGGGACAGACAGCGGGAAGCGACTTTGTTTTATACAATGTAGTGATGATAGTGATAATAATGCGGTTGTAATCCCGAAGACTTAAAGATCTGTTTTAGAATTAGATTCCCGCTTCTCTTAAAGTTAGTTACGCTCGTTAAAATCTCAAAGTAATATTGTTAAAAGTGACGTAACACATAAATTTACAACTTTATGTGCTTTATTGAGTCATATTCATATTGATAATAATATTACGAAAGCAGTTACTTCTCGACAGTGCACATTTTGACAGGTGCACACCTACGTAAACCGAAAAACACCAGTACAACACCCTCACCATGAGTTACAATTACCATACTCGCTAGCGAGTCGAATGCTCTGTCCCTCGCGCTTTATAGCAATATTGAGAATCATGAAACCAGCCGAAAAAAATACTCGTGTATTAATGCCTCTCATTATGCACCAGTCACATAAACTACTATTTTAAATGGCCTTGTCACTTTACTTTTTGTTACGTCTACCAGAATTTCGGTGTGATAATGGAAAGTCATCATCATAAGTCAAACTGACATAAAATGGCTGACCGTCGCCGTAAACGTGACGATCTTCTTCTTCAAGACCGCGTGTTCGTAAACAAAGAGTTTCCGCACAAGCATTCAATCATACATTTAATTGGTATAATTATCGTCATGCCACGTTAATTTGAAAGTACAAAAAAAGGCATAATTATCTACTTATAAGCTGTTGTGTTATGAAAATAGACACATAATAATCGTCTTGTACACGTATCGTGTTATCTTAGTCACCAAAGGTTACCTAAATCAAATGTTTGAAGAAAAAATTATCTAGCTCTAAACTTTTTGCTATTTTACCAACTGGGATTGTATTTAAATATTTCAGATCTTGATAAGAACAATTTTTTCTAAAGAAAGTAAACTAATAAAGGAATCCCAATGCAAAAAACGCTTCCTTTCAACGTATTTAAATTTTAATTATATCGTAAAAACATACAAGCGTCAAATTTGGTAGGATTATAGTACCAACCCTGAAGAAAACACCAAATACTAAACATGGTCAAGTGTGAGTTGATCTCGCGCTGATTCGATTCGAATATCGGATTCAAATCGGAATTCGGACGTACTGTGTGACGGTACGAAGCCTTCGCTGCGACTCGCACTTGACAGGTTTTTGTGAAGCTTGCTTTTTCGTAGAATGTTAATCGGTATTGCTTGCTTTTTCGTAGAATGCAAAACGGTATTGCTTGCTTTTTCGCAGAATGTTAATCGGTATTCAAAGGTAGCAGGAAAACTAACGAGACTGCACAATATTCACACCTAATTTCGGGGAACATGATGAAATCATCGTTAGAGGACATCTTTGTAAGACGCATTGAAATTTGTCCCTGGGAAATGTGACAGAGTAATTGTTTTTGCAGGAAGTAATATTTTATTTTGTATACGATTACGATTGTGACAAAGTGGAGAATTTCAGTGCATCGAAAAATATTTTGACCCCAGGTATTATTTTTAAGGCATAGAGGACACTGGCCACTTGATGGTAAGCGGGACTTGAGACTGCAATCCTAAGACTGTCAATGTGTTGCCAAACCCGAGGACTAAGATGGAATGCCTCTATGCTAGTAATTCAAATGGTTGCCACACCGGAACACAACAGTGCGAACACCGCTGCTTGGCGTTAAGGATGTAGCGATCCGGAAGGAGGTATAATTCTTCTCTTAAATTATCTACAGTACAGTCACCAGCAATAATATATTATCCAACTTTGGGGTGAAAATATCTAACACATCTCTATTATTAGGTGTCAGATATTTTTGAGCGTTATTCTCAATAATATATTATTGCTGGTGACTGAACTGTAGATAATTTAAGAGAAGAATTAGTGACAAGTACATTTGCTTATTAATTTAATTATCTATTAGATCAGATTAGAGATCACAATTCGGTTTAATTACCATGTTGAATAGAGTAGAGGCAAGAATTAGGAAAAAACATTTTTTGAATCGCTATCTAAATAACCAAGATACAAACTTAGATTTGTTCCTACCTACATACATACATACATTAAATCACGCCTGTTTCCCAGAGGGGTAGGCAGAGACCACTTCTTTCCACTTGCTACGATCTTGACAAATTTCTTTCGCTTCTTCCACATTCATACATCGAGTCATGCACGCACGTCGGTTTCGGGTACTTAAGATTCGGCCCTTTTCCAGTATTTCACCGATTTGACTCGAAAAAGTACGCCTAGGGCCTAGTATTTTGTTCCTACCTCTCTCTAGCAAAACCGATATATTAACACGGAGTTTATATGGCCGCCCTGTTACATGACGTCACAGTGCATATCGGATCTCTCTGTCTAATCGCTCTCTAATTAGCAGTTAAAATGCTTGTATCATCCGTATTTTTTTGCCGATTTTTATTTTAATATTTTAGGTTTTTAGGTATTTTAATATTTTGTCGATATTCCCTATATTACATTCAAGCCACAACCGTTTTTATTCTATAACCACAATGAGTTTATTAGGACGCAATGAATGACAAAGCGTTGGCTCCTATATAAATAACCCGATATTACTAGGAAAGCTCGCCTAGGCCACTAGAAGTCAATACGGAAAACGAAATTGGCGCACTAGGTCAGAGCTGAATGAAATTAGGTCACTGATCAATATATATGAGAGAAAATTAAGTCTATGATATGTTAATGGGTAGTCTATCTTTTGGCTTCGGTTAAGCGCATATTACACTTCGCGGTATTCAGGGACCCTTTCTCTAAATCAGGATGGAGTAAAGAGGAATGGACTTAACTCATTAGTTGATATATGTATATAAGATAAGATTGAACGTCTGTCGAATTTAATGTCATATTTATCATACGTACCTCGGTCAATCGCTCTACATGAATCCCCCATTATGTTCTTACTATACATTTTTATGGCCGACGTTCTTAGTAACGGATCATTCGTTATGTATTTAATGGCTGTTTATTACACGATACTAAAGCTGTATGCAGCTGAGTAGCCGTTTACAATACAACGTTTAGAAATCTGTATGTCGAATCAATGGGAGTTCTTTTCTATTCCTTTTTGAAAGTCAATCACAAGGGTCTCAATCAGACAATGTCAACGGTGCTGCTTGACTGACAGGATCATTTTGAAAACGTGTTCAGGGTCTCTATTCTAGCCGGTAATAACGGGGGTCACTCGGAATCCCTAACAACGTTTGTCCTAACACATCGTTTGTCCGAATTTTCATTTGCCTTAAACTGGTTTTCAGATGAGTCAGGCCACTTTTTAAGTTTTCCAATTGTATCTACGGTTCGGTTAGGTTAGGGTTGTATCATAGCATTCATAACAACACTAAAAAGTTTTAAAATTAAGGGCTGATATTTCAATCGAATACATTTTCAATATTGATCAAACAACAGGCCCTCGATCGAGATATCTTATCGCCATTCTGAAATAGTTTCTGTTTAGGAGTACCGGTGGCCATATTTGGTTTTCATCATCAGTTCCACTTCACCAAATAGTGCTTTCCAAGAGCAAATGCACGAGTTGCAATGAAAAATACCGAAATCGCTTTGGTGTGCCTACAATATTTAAGGAGTTCCCTTGATTTATCTAAGATTCCATCATCAGATCCTGACATCTTGACAATGGGACCAACTAGAAAGGGCATTCTTCCTAATTGGTCCAGTGTCAAAAAAAATTTCAAATCCGTCCAATGGTCTTTGATTATCGCAGAACAAACAAAAAAAACCACGTCAAACCGAGTACCTACAAAAAAAGAGTTCACCGATTTCTCCGTCAATTATGGAGTCTTTTTTATTTGGTAGATTATACTTCCGAGATGGTCCCATTGTCACGAAACCTGAATGTGATGAGGGGATCCGTGAGGAATTGAGGGAACTTCTCAAATATTATAGGCATACGATAAAGTGATTTCAGTATTTTTAATAACAAGTCTGCCATTTGCATTCAGAAAGTATCACTTAAATAAGTGTAACTGACGATGAGACCACAGATGCCTAATGGAACTCCTCAACGGTACGTATTTCAAGGGTGACGATAAGATATCTCAATTAAGATAGTTGAGCGCTACAACAATTCAACTAAGCAGAGTTGGACTGACCTATACCTACCATTTTGAAAGAAGTTATTTATTGAGTTTTTGAAGGCTGTTAATTTACTATTATTTATTTCTTAAGTTGATTCCTTACGGATTTCAGACATCACGCGAGTTGCCGTCACTGTCGCTAATTGATGTGTTTGTTAACTCGGGCGGCCGATGTATTCAATTTTCATTTGTTAGAACCAAACCTCGAAGTCGCGGTGGCAATAACGTCAATTAACTAGGGACTTCCTTCCGATATAAAATTTATCGATAACCGAATGCTTATTTGGAAGTGACACTTCATATTAGCTGTAAAGTTTACCTACAGAATAATTGAAAATTAACTAAAATGTGATGATTACTACCCGTCAATGTTACCTATATAGGAGTTTTTAGGAATTTTAAAATTCAAATAAACATCAACCTTTACAACTAAATTTTTATTTCATCAATTTCCATGCAAAGTAAACTAAAACCTAGAAGTAGGTACATTAACATCATTACATTATTTTCATTTAATCAATTATGAACCTTATATTAGTAATAAGTAACAAAGTATTTTATCTTGTGTTTAGTACTTCAAATATCATACAAATTGTTACGCATTGTTTCCAAATAGATGGGAGAACGAGATCAATCAGTTGCAAATTAATAACATACGTCATCTCATAGTCATATCATAATATAACTATTGTCATAAGAATGTCCAATTTATCGATGAAATAATATCGCGTGGAAGTCCCTAGCAAAATTTTATTCGTGCCACCGCGACTTCGAGGTTTGAGAACATTCGCGACCGTTTTTGAAACTGTAACATAGCTCTTTCACACGGACTTTGTCTTATTAAACTAGCTCCTACCCGCGACTTCGTCCGCTTCAATTATCGTCATTCCCTCGGGAGCTTTTAAATTTTCCGGGATGAAAAGTGGCCTTTGTGTTAATCTAGGTTATAATGTCTCAAATCCGTCCAGTCCTTGCAACGTGAAGGAGTAACAAAATAACACACACACAAACATTACATACATACATACATTATATCACGCCTGTTTCCCAGAGGGGTAGGCAGAGACGACTTATTTCCAGCGTGCTACGATCCTGAGACCTCTTTCGCTTCTTCCACATTCATACGTCATAAAAATCATAATATTAGTTGGATTTTTTTTTCCGGTGACAAGCAAGGGAGCTCTTCAAGATTTTCGAAAATCGACAAGATGTAGAATTGACGTAAGGTGATGATGATGACACTGATGAGTGATGACTGATCGCTTCGCGATGGCGTTGGAAGTAATTAGGTATGTGTAAAGATTGGTTACGTACACTAGCTACTGCCCGCGACTTCATCCGCGTAGAATTCGTTATTCGGCCATCCCATGTTTCGGGGGATGTCGGTTATAGTTATTCCCTTGGGAGCTTTTAAATTTTTGAGATGAAAAAAACCTATGGGTTAATCTAGAGTAAGTATAAGCTATTTCCATTCCGAATTTCATCCAAATCCGTTCAGCCTTTGCAGCGTAAAGGAGTAATATAACACAAACTTTCGCATCTATAACAGCAAGATTTTTGTCAACTATAGGTTATTTATAACATGGCAAAAAAAGATTAAAATCGCGTTAAACATATTTTGTTTTAATTTTTATGTCTTTCGTCTTATTTTTGTTTATTACACGGATTTCAAGATACTACGTTTCGTCATTAATCAGATTGCAAGTAAAGCGGGAACGCCAAGTAAGATTGCGTTAATTAGGTATTTACAACTACCGTTAATCACCGTTAACGAACTGTTTTATTTTAATTATGGCTCTCAGATTTGGGCCCCGTTGCGTACACAATTTGATAAAAAAACTGGCAACACCGTAACCGGATTTCATTAAGAGGAGTGTGAACAGGACGCGTAAATCGCTTCTAGATGTCAAGAATTTTAGATTTCCACAGATTGTGTAGATATTTCTATTGCAGCTGCTATAGAATATGCTAACCCGTGAGGGGTGACACTGGTGACACAAAAAAATGGAGGCAAATTAAAATATCACTCGCTGGTCACACGAAATGGATAACGACTGGATAGGGATAGGTACTCACAAAGCTTTTTAATAGGTCAAATGGTTGCCATGTGAAGAATTAGTAGAAAATGAAGAGTTATGTAGAAAAATCTTGTGTCACGACTCGCTGGTCAGACTCTAACAATAAATAATAATAATAAAAGCCCCCCCCCATTTGTTAGACTGGTGGGGAACCCTTTGAGTCTGACTTAGCCAGTTTTTTTGTTTAATTGTATTCAGCGCCCTGAATTTATTTATAAGAACATGGTTTTGTGAATACTTTCTGCCCTGCCCTAGGTAAGTAATTTGAATTACTTATCGAAAAACAATTAATTGTTGAGGACAATGGGCCAAAAATGCAAAAATCGGAAGTTGCTTAAAAACCAAGCTTTTTAAAAGGACCAGGTTAAGACAATTTGTAGGTAGGTATAATAATAATTATGTTTTAATTAGTACCTACCTGCGTGATGACTGATGATGATCATATTGATCAGGATGTCTATACATAAATATAATTAATACATATCTATTCACACGAACCTATTGCGTCCGGGTTTGGCTTTGCTCGAATTAAACAGTAAAAGTGGAAAGTAAAAGTGTGGTCCGCGAAACCTAAAGGTTCCATAGAAAAGTCCCGGGGTTACACGAAACAGCCGCAAAAACGACGTCGACGATTTCATTTTCCACATTAAAAGGTTAAGTGAAGAATGAAAGCGTTTTAATTTTAATTTCATAAAATAAAAGGCCGACAGTGTTCCGTTGCCTTAAAAGTTTGGAAACCCCTGGACTAGGTTGATATTTGCACACTAACGGTCTCATAAGGATCAATTTGTTTCAACTTTACTTGTAGGTAAGTAGTTACCTAGTTGAGATTATTTGTCCGTAGATGAACATTGGGCGCACAAATATCTGACACGCTGTTACATACATACATAAACTCACGCCTTAATTCCCGGAGTGGGGTAGGCAAAGCTACAGACTTACCAACAACTCCAAAAAACTTGTTGATAATTCTGGAACCACATTTTGCACAAACTGACAAAAATGTTCACCAGTGTATTAGTGACAATGGTCAAGCCCATCGCCTAACAGTACTACACAGCCTTCATTACCTTAGTCGTCTCTTACGACATCCACGGGAAGACATGGAATGGCACTATTCTAACCCGGCAACCACACTTACCCCTAGTAATAAAGACGTGACAGATATTTTTGCGACCAATATTGAATAATATATTATTCCTGGTGACTGTACATATTGGTTCACTTATTCAATGCAATCCTTTAAGGGGGGCATACTCGTAGCCGACCTCATTTGAAGTGTTTTCTTAAAAATATGGTTTCTTTACCACAATGCAATTTCAACATTTGCAAAATTTCTAACTTTTGTACGTTATCCAACAGCTAGTAACTATAGGTACTTATTAGAAAGTCATTTAAACTATAGACCTACATTTATTTTATGAAAATCAAGTTCAAATAGGTACCTATATTATTATATTATTTTTTACAAATGTTAACAGCTTGTACGAAAATAATTACCAACTTACTGATTTTTGGACAGAGCATAAAATGCATGACATCTTATGATATGATGCAATGCAAATACGAAACGGCTACTTATGCCCCCTTAAAGGAATTAAAATAACAAGTACCTATCAACCCTGTATTATATTTTTAAGTACGCACTTTGCAAGTTCCACAATAATCGCTAGTTGCTTTTACAACTCCATTATAAAGTAAGTCACGGCAAACTATAAAGTCAGTCACATTGAACGTAAGGATTATGCAACAAAATCAAATAAAAGATAGGTACCTACGCACGTGTATATCCAATTTTTTTGAATTTGTACCTATTTTAACCGCTCGTGTAACCAAGAAGCCCATAACAATACGTTATACTCACTCGTAGCATGAAAACTGATTTTGAACGGTTGAAACGTATGGAATCAAATTGAAAATGGTAATTTGTTATAAATTAGTAATGGAATCACTTTTAACGGTTTAAGGTGCATTGGTGCATAGTAGGTATCCGGTCACGAGTTATGAAATAATCATTTTTGACGTAGGTTGTAAAGTAAGATGCAAGTTAGAAAATAAGTTTAAAATTAATTTACTTAAGTAAAGAGTGAGGATAACGGAGTTTGAACGTGTTAGCAATTAATTACCTAGTAGATAGGGTAGCTAATTCATTGATTTAAGTACTTAGGCCGCTTACTAATAAAATAACTCTTATAATAAAAATATTATATCTTGAATCACTCTATCTATTAAAAAAAACCGCATCAAAATCCGTTGCGTAGTTTTAAAGATCTAAGCATACATAGGGACAGACAGCGGGAAGCGACTTTGTTTTATACTATGTAGTGATGATGCACACTCGTTAATGGACATTTATAAAGTTATTTTAAAACGGAGGGTATGTAACTAATACTCCCGATTTGAACTATTTGTTAATTAATGACATAAAATAAGCATAACCTGTGTGGCATAACATAAACCGGACTTTTGGCGATTTGGTAATTCTTAATCAAAACCACTTCTTGCATAAAAACAGTAAGGTACTTACCCTTCATACCTCGTACACTCTCCGTTATGGTTGACGAAGTAGATAATAACAAGTTTCTGAACAAAAGTAGGTACATCGATGAGCACAGTATTACCGCAAATTAACGATTTAAAAGTAGTGGGGCTCCAGTTTATAAGTTTAGTTTAAGTTTACCTAGTAATAAAATACCAAACCAACGTCATTAAGGCTTTTTAAAAACTTGTTTAATTGGACCATGATCATTGAGGTCGATGAGTCAATTAAAAAAACACGCCACACACTGGCACATTGTTTCAAGCCTCATTAAAAAAAACTTTAACTTACCAGCTGGCAAATATTGGAAAACGAACACCAAAACAAAATATCCCTTCAACATTTTCCCTTCACGATATATCGTAGTCGTACACACTTACGAATTTAATAAAAAACTTTCGCATCGTGCAGTCGTTACTAAAACTCGAAACAATACTCCACTATAATCCCACAAGACACTTTAAATATTGTTAATTGTGTTAAAATAACGGTTATTTGTTAATGTCACTGGGTAGCGTTTTGTTTTTCGTGCGAAAATGTTGTCAAGCGTTTGAACGAGAAGCGTCGTCGTCACGTACTATTGTGTCAGCGCGGTGAAGCGGACTGGACTGACCCGGCCGATAGCCAAGCCAACAAGCGGTTGACGGGCGGTTCCCGGCGTGCCACAGACTAGTCAAAGTTGCTGCGAGCGAGGCAGCACCTTTGTTATAAATCGCCCAATATTACGTGAACTCGTTTATAAACGCTTCTAGTTTTACACATAGCCCTATTTATTTTGGTGATGATTGTAGGCTGTATAATTATGGTTATGACTGTTATGAATGATTATTATTCAAATTTCCTTTGACGTTGTTCGGCTCGTATCTAAAAATAAAAATACTTATACATCAACCAAACATTTTACAAAATTAGATAAGTGAATCTTAGGCACAGAATAGCCGAAAGAAAACGAGGGAGCTAGGTATGTCATTGCAATTATT
The DNA here is from genome assembly GCA_963966035.1 of Acleris laterana. Taxonomy (NCBI): domain Eukaryota; kingdom Metazoa; phylum Arthropoda; class Insecta; order Lepidoptera; family Tortricidae; genus Acleris; species Acleris laterana. The sequence continues at coordinate 75,055,060 of OZ014438.1, read as the reverse complement.
GAAGAGCTGAGAGCATAGTATGGCAGGACTATCTTTTGTGTAATACATATTCTTAAAGACAGATAAAAATATAAACAATGTTTTATCTTAAGTACCCGAAACCATCCCGAAACCGACGTGCATGCATGACTCGTTTCCAAGTTTTCTAAATATGAATGAAACCTAACTAGATCGATTTATCGACCCTTAAACCCCCTGCATACTAAATGTCATGAAACACGTTGGAGCCGTTTCCGAGATTCAGATATAATATTATACAAATTAAAACAAATAAATAGCAGGGGAAAATGTCAAATTAAGCTCTAGGCTTGTACTATGGGTACTAGACAACGATATAAATACTTAAATAGAGAAATATATACTTAAATAAATAGAAAACATCAATGACTCTGGAACAAAATATTCACGTCCTTCGCACAAATATATTATGATGTGCCCTTACCAGGTTTTGGGCCTAGCTTCGTAGGCAGGGTCATTGTCATTACCAACTAGGCCAGCGCGTCGTCGTCGTCGTATATGTATATAGGTATGTATACATATACAAGAATGGTTCGATTTAAGGTATTGAGTGAGAATGATTGATCACAGAAGTGATGATTAGCATACGTACATGAGAAAGTAAAATATAAAATTTTAAATAAATTTCTTAATTAAATGGGTCTAGGTAAATAATTAATGGTAGGTATCCATCCACCTTTCGTAGAAGTCATATTAATCTCAAGTCATAGCGTGACCAAGGGCAACAGGGATTCAAAAACGACCGGTCATATGTCATAACATACCTAAATGTACAATCCAACGAAAATGTTAAGCACTTGCCATGTCATAATAAACTTCAAACTGAACATCAATTGACAATATGACATTAACAATGGCACTCACAATGACAAGGTTCTAAGTATGCTCAACATTTTTATTGGATGACTGTACATATTCATTATCGAATCGTAAGTTGCGGACATGACCTTGGAACTTTCTTAGCGTACGGAGTACGGACTTTAATATCATCCGGGAATCTGGCACGCTGGGTGTTTTTCTTAAGCCACGTCCGCAGACAGTGCGTCGACGAGCTTTTGCTATGACACTTACACTCGCAAACTGATAATAGTTTATTTAATTTGTCACTCGTATTTTTGCATTCCTCGTGTGTTCATAAGTTTTGAGACGAAATAAAAGTTAGTATATAAAAATTTAAAGAATAAAGCTATATTTGTAAATTTTACAGATAATGATAATTAGACATAAACCAACAACCACAAGCAATTACTATTCAAAATGCCCACCCCTATTTTTAATACAAGCTTTTAGACGTTCCGGCCAGTCATCGATCGCGGCACGAATCTTCTCCAGTGGGATATCCTTCGCTGCTTTGATGAGGGCTCGCTTTAAATAATCTAAGTTTGGGTGGGACTTTTAGCAGGCCCTGAGTTCCAATTCAGTCCACAAAGAATAGTCCAGTGGATTGAGATCAGGGCTGGAGGATGGCCATTCTTCCGCCGCGCCGCGATGAAGCCCGGCAAATTTTCCCTTACCAAAGCTTGAGTCGTTTTAGCCTTATGGGCGGGTGCTGAGTCTTGCTGGAAAATCCATTCTTTGTTGTGAAATAACACTACAGTATCTAAAATGTCACTTTGATAATTTTTTGCTTTAACCTTGACACCTTGTTGGCAAAAATGGAGCGGAGTAACACCTTCGTACGAAACCCCCCACCATACCAGGAGTTTTTTCTGGGTGCGACATGGATTTCGGCGAAGTCGCTCTCTGATTATTCTTATGTTCGCAGCCGTCCTTACAGACCGCAGGCGACCACTCCTATGGCGATCTTTCAAAGAATCAGTCTCCTTGTACCATTTAATGGTGTAATATACGAAGTTGCGGCTTACCCCAAAACATTTTATGTCACGGAAAATGTCCATTGGTTTTTTCCTCGCCATAATATATGTAGTGAAATGACAGTCGCACGCAATTGGGTAAGTAAAGTTTTTGGAAGAGATGTAAATTATATTTTTTTTCGATAGTCGTCATCCTGAAGATCATGCAACTGCGGCTCTTTTACTTTTTTTTTCTCTAATATTTTAGAAATCTTTTTTTTTAGTTATGAAGTTGACATTTGTAAACTTTAATGACCGACAAGCTTGTTGCCTTCGTATTTAATGAAATAGAAAAAAAAACTGTCACTTCTATATCTGTAAAAACAGTTCAATTCAAATAAGGGGGTCTATGACTGGCTGTCATTCTGAAAACATCTGTCCAATTTATTTATTTTTGTAAATTATTTTATCGTTGATTTTGGTTCGCAAATCCAGGGCAGTTTTGTGGGACAACTTGTAACATTGATGAAGAACTTGCATTGAATAAAAAAACAGTGAAAAGATGGTTCCAAATGAGTTAGCGGTCAAGATCACACCAAGCCATTGAAGTGGATGCTCGCCATCTTCAAGGGTCGTAACGACTATGACTGGAAGACTTCGACGACAGGACAGGATTCACCGTACAACGTTGCTTATATATACTTGACATTGGCAAAATTACGTTATTATGTAGACGCCATTAAATAAATAACAATTCAAATAAGTAAATTCAAGTAAATCTTTGTAATACTCCATTTCCACAGTCCGTGTGGGATTGCCTGAATTCATTGCGTGGATTGTACAATTCAAAAGTGCTCTCGTGGCAATCAAAAAGCAGGGCAAGAGTCGTCGAGAAAGGAAGAAATCGGTGTCCAAGAAGAAGTGCGAAAGGGTTCGAAAATAAATCGTAGACCAAATATCGTGCAAAGGTCTTAGAGCAAAGCGGCAAAACGAAAGTCCGGAGTTCGTTCTGAGATCGTTAAAAATATTTCTAAAAACACTGATCACATGAAACACAAGCAAACAGAAAAGAGCCGTTGTATTGAATCGTTTGTTTACTTTGATTTGATTTGACAATGATAGATATAGAAGTGTTTTTTTTTCTTTTTCATTAAGTACGAAGGCAACAAGCTAGTCGGTCATTAAAGTGTACAAATGTCACCTTCATAACTAAAAAAAATATTTCTAAAATAGAGGAAATAAAAATAAAAGAGCCGCAATTTCTTGATCTTTAGGATGACGACTATCGAAAATAAATATAATATACATATCTTCCATAAACTTTACTTAGCCTATTCTTTTGTTCCTTCCATCACGAGAAAAACAAAATAAATTAATTTTAAAAACATTCAAAGAGCACACTAACATTCCAAATCCGAAATTGAAAAATTAATAAAATAGGTGCCAGTAAGTATTATTTTCTTTTCATCACACTTGCTCGTAAATAGTGTCCTAACATGCTAGAAAAATCGACCGTAAATCCAAAATAATACCCATGGGCCTTTTTTTTACCATTACGCCCTAACGTGCGTAATAGCTTTTTTTTTAATATTAAACGTGGACTCAAACTATCACAATATGTCAGGACCCCAATTCTTGTGCCATTCGATATGAAGTTTCATTCGAGATGAAATGTCAGTTGAATACTATTTCCCATGGACTTGTACCTAAACTGGACTGAGTACTAACTTTTTCTAGTCAATCAAAATTGAACCGTATTACGAAGTAAGACAGTTACAATTTATGTGATGATATAGGTTGAGGACGAGCGAGAGCAACCAACCCGAGGACGGTGTCCCCCTCACTCAAGTTGCAAATGTAAAAAAATATATATATATATATATATATATATATTTGATGTACTTGGTCACCCTAGTTAAAACGAGATGCAATTCTCTAGTATGGTTTCTCTGTCGGTCACACTTTTTCATCGCAGTACTCAGTCCAGTTTAGGTACAAGTCCATGCTATTTCCTAAAAATCTCGCATAATAAACTATCGATCTCATATGTCACTAGAATCGGACTCCGAACACGTTTGACATTATCTGTGGTAAGTCACAGACAATGATGTAGTCTGCCGCTAATAAGTTAAAAATATGATCTTTTGTCTGATTTTATTTCATTTTCTCGCAATAGTGATGAAAAACATTGTATGTTACACAGGTGGTAAAGGAAATACAAAGCTCGAGTAATTAAAGCCCTCAGCCTTCGGCTTCGGGCTTCTAACAGACTCTCGTTTGTAATTCTTTCTTTACCACCCTTAATACACAATGTACTATTATTTTATTAAGTAAAAAGTTTGTCTCAAAACTTATGAACATACGAGGTAGAAAAAAACGAAGATGGTCGATCGCTATTAACCTATTGTAGGTACAGTCACTCAATAAAAATGTTGAGCATACTAGGAAACTTGTAATTGTGAATGTCATTGTCATTGTCATGTCTATCATTTGATGTTCCGTTTGAAACTTACTATGACAACGCACTAAAGTGCCTAACATTTTCGTTGGGGTACCTACTGTACCTACATGTATTCTGTCGATCTACCTACTACTCAACTTAATTCCATTATCAAAGATCTATATAGAACTCTTTATTTATAGGTAAAATACCTGCCTAACTACCAGACTTATTGTAGTTATTTTATTATAGGTGCGCTTCTTCGAATTATGAGATCTTTATGTCCGGGTGCAAAGTCCGATTGCTTTTACGCGGCAAATAGCGCAATAGGTAGGTAGATACGTTAATAAAAATGTTAAGTCCCAGATAAACGGGCGAGTAAATACACGTGCCCGTATTAATAAACTCATCTTGGCTGAGATGCGCGTCACAAGAAACGTCAAAGTAAACGTCAAACCATAGAACACTGTCATTTTTGACACATCTCGAGACGAGCATTATAGTTGAGATTAGTTTATTACCCTGACGATGACCTTTTTAGCCCGTGTTTACCGTTAGAAATTCGCGTACGTTGGGTGTCACACGGGCGAGTAAGGCCGCCGAGCCTCTAGACTCTAGACTAATTAATATAGATCTTTACTAAGGATTTTTTAAAAGTAAAAACAATACTCAGCGTGATTTAAACTACTGTCCACTTATTGAATTTCTGTCTATTAAACCCACCTGCTTGGCAGCTGTTGCCCTCGATGTCCTGGGGTGTGATTCTCTCAAGAAGCAAAGGTGAACGGACGGACGAGTGATGTCCAAGCGGCGAGTTTAAGTAGTCACGTCAGTGCGAACAAAACATATTTTAGCGCGTGTATTTTCAATTTAGCAGCAGGGTTTCTGCCGATGGATCGAACGTATAAGGCTGCTTAATTGAAAATGCACGCGCTAAAATTTGTTTTGTTCGCTCTGACGGGACTACCTAAACTCGCCGCTGCGATTTTGTTCGTTCGTCCGCCCGTCCGTTGTTTTTGAGAGAATAACACCCCTGTCGGCGTCGAAGCCGTTTATGGGGTTCAACCAAATCTTATCGAAATCGGTGCAGCGTTTTAGCTGTGAAAGCGAAGCAAACAGACAGACAGTGTTAGGTACTTTCATATTTACAATATTAGTATGGATAAAACGTGCTATCATAATGTTTGGCTTCCATACTGGTCCGGAACATAGTTTTATCTTTGTGATATATTAGTTTAGGAGACTTTTCGCGCTATAACGCTATAAACCTCTTACCCATCATAACAGTATTCAACATAACCATATTAACTTCATATCGATGTATAACGATATTTTCAATAACGTTATAAGTAACATCTTTAACTGCCCTTTTTTCGCTGTTCGTACTATACCACGGTGGACTTCATTATTATTTATCTACCATCGTCAGCAGCACGATTCTTTGATTTAGAGCTCACAAATTATAAACTGGCAACAGCGCGCAATTCATAACGTAATTATAAACCTTTGTTTTTCTACGACGTTGATAGCGTTGTGAGGTAGCACAACTTTATTTAAAAAAATACGATATGTTCAAACGATTATTTTAACACTAATTATAGCGTTACAATAATGATATTTTTCGTAACGTTATCTTATGAAGGTTTGGAAATAAATCCAGCTAATTTCCGAACGAAACCTCAGTGACAAATGACAACAGACACTGACAGACTGACACGACACAATACAATAACACAAAGACTACTATTGTACACTGGATATAGACTGGCAACTCGGCGTTGTTTTCTGTACGAGTAAAAAAAAAAAAAAGGTTGCTTGTTCTGCCATCTAGTTCATGTTATTTAAACTAATTCTATGCGTATGTGTGTGTAAGCATGTGCTTATACATAACCACATACGTAAGCTATTCTCCACCCCTTTATTCATACAAAATCACAACAGGTACTTAAAGACCAATGATAGTTAAGACACTTGGCACATATTAACTACTATGGCTTTAAACACCGTGATTCATAATGTTGTATGAAAAAGGGGTTAAGTTTGATTTAGAGTAAGTACTGCAAAAAAGAACATATTAGGCGTGATGGCAATGTTTTACATTGAGAACTGATAAACTCGCAAAAACGACGGGCTTTTAATTAGTAAGTGGGGCTACGCCGCGCCGCCGCGCCTAATCATTTCTTATTTGCATATAAATCAGTGATAAGTCAATAATTTTAGCCGGAAAAAGTCCACTCAATACAGGATCTCTCAAGATCAATTTATTTTCCAAATGTTTTTTAAAACCTTTTATAACTAATACTCTGTGAGGATCATATATTTAATGGGTCTTCCTAATACTGCGGCCAAATCAACTGGCATCTCTTTTTTAACATAAATAAAGAAAGATAACTAGTAATAACTAACTACTAAGTATTAACACAAATATTTTCAAATCTCACAGATGTGGCCGCAGTGTACCTATCTATTTTCAGAGCTCGAGGAATCCAACTAATTACATTGTCATGTAAACATATGAATATGTAAATAAATCATTTATTGCATTTAAGCTTATTATGTTTAGATACACTTGTTTAAAATTATGACGAGTTTTCTAAACAAATTAGCGTACCTAATTAGGATGATGACATTGTTGAACTTAATTTTTCAACTTTTTATTGCTTTCATAAGCTGTTATTCATAATATACAGGTGTTAGGTAACTTATAACTACTTATAAGGTATGAGATCTTTATAGGGCACAGCAACTTACAAACTAGTGAGGGGCTTTTAACTTTCCTATACACACAGGAACTTTACTATACACTTACCCTAGTACTTAATATCGATTGAAAACTGGAAATTATTATAAAACAAAGACGACCTATAGGAGCGACCTATGAATACCTACGTAAGACTTCGAAGATCCGAAAATTTAGATTTTTAGACTGAGCCTTTTTTATTGAGCAGTTTTTACGATCTTGTGTACGTAAGAACTTGATTTTGCCATAAATTTAGTGTAGATTTAATCAATTTTGACGTCATAATTGAGTATCAATTTGTATGCGGTGGGGTGTTTTCAACGCGTAGTAAGAATGTTGGACTTTACTTTTTTTTTCTGATTTCTGCAGTGGTCTTATTGCCGTTGGTCCCATGTGATGGAAAAAACGTCTAGCCTATTAGATCATAACTAAACTACACTCAACTCTAGTTTAGTGATATCAGTATAATTAACACTTTCATATTAAATATTTGCATGACTTATCTACGTCTAGATGTATGGTTCTAATATTTAGTGTTAAGACCATCATAATATGTAAGTATAGTAACTAAGTCTAACGCAAATAAATAAATTTCATTTCACTTCATTTAACAGAAATAAATTGATTGGTTTCAATAGCCTCAAAGACAGTTCTTAGAAATAATGATTTAGATGATGATCCAATGAGCCAATTGTTCTTTGAGTCGGGTATTTCGCTTCATCTTCATCTTCAGAGAGGCAGAGAGGCGTCAGTCACTGTTTTTCTTTTTTACATAATGGGAGTTCAGCTGGTCTTCACTGCAGGTTATTATGACAATCTTTTGTTTTTTTTCTAGCTTAAGTATTATTTGGTTTCTATAATCTCACAGATAATACGAGACAGAATCTTTGTGCAGATAAGTAGGTGTTCTTGTTAAAACTGGGACATATTTCTTTGCTCTGGACACAAAACCGCCTCCAAGAATCTCTTGTAACCTAAAAATAATAAAAAAATATTATAATAAAGTACCTCTTGTCTCAGTTCCAAGGGGCGAAAATCACCTACATAGCAAAAATCAAACGTCTCCAACGGCAAAGATACTTTTCTTACCATTTTGTTACGTAAACCTAAACATGATGATAGGGGTGCTTCAACCAAGTCAGCCGTTGGGGTTAATTTTACAACTTTTGAACAAGAACTTAGTGGATTGTTTGCGTATCATACGTTTTGTTTACGTCATAGGTACATACATACATACACATACACACAGACATACATATCGTATTTGGCTCTAAGTATGTGGCTGTCCAAGAAAATCCAAAAGCTAAAGGACTTATGTCCCTAGAGGAAACATATATACCTACCTAACTTTATGCCGCCTATATGTAACTTCCCTGCGCATGAGAAGTAAAATGTTTATTTTTGTTGCAACTACATTGAGTCGTCCGCCCCATGTTACATACGGCGACTGCAACGGTGTAACAGAACACGGCAGTCGGCTGAATTCAGCGATCGACAGCTGCAACCGCCTAGCTACGTGATCGAAGTAGGCGGACAGACCTAAAGTAATGTAAAGACGACGTTCATTCGCCGCAGTAGTTTGAAACAACTTCGGCGACCGCATTACGGGAACGACTCAGTGTAATCACCGTTTAACTTTACCTGTGTTTTAAGTCATCGTGAAGCAAAATTTACGGCTCTTGCATTGAATACCCGCAGCCAATTGTGCAGCATCCACTACAACAACGCTCTCGTTCCGCACCATCATCGGTGCCGTCAAGACAAAATTATGCCATTGCGAGAGCTAAAATAAAATTCAGTGTTTTTTAAATTGTTTTCGGGCGAATGTTATAAATTCGAAAATAAAAAAGGTTAAAGTTCAAGTCGTCAAAAACAACTCGGTGTCAAAAGTGGGATATTGATCATGTTACTTCTTCACCTCACCGTCCGGAGTCAAATGGGGCAAGTCGCGGGCAACAGCTGGTGCTACATTAAAACTCTTTAGCTTTGTAGTACTAATAGTACTTGTACTACTACTTATTCTGTGTCAATAGTCTCCTGAGTAAAACCGTCGACAGACGGACGACGGACAGACGGACATGGTGAAATAAAAAGGGTTGTTATTAAGTAGTTTTAAAACAAAGTAAAAATAACACAAAGCCGCCTTCAAAAAGCAATAACTACATACATACACACATACATAAACTCACGCCTTTATTCCCAGAGTGGGGTAGGCAGAGCTACAGAATTTGCAACGACTATAAAAACTTTTTGATAATTCTGTAACCACATTTTGCAAACTTAGGCGAAGATGTTTACCAGTGTATTAGTGACAGGTTGCAAGCCCATCGCCTAACAGTACTACATGCCTTTATTACCTTAGTCGGCTTTTACGACATCCACGGAAAGGTACGGAGTGGCACTATTCTAATCCGGTTACCACACGGGGAAATAAATAACATCTTTTAAATGTTAGGTAATAGGTCAGTCCAACTGAAGTCTGCTTTTGGTTAAAAATATTGTAGGACGCCGACTTCAGTTGGACTGACCTAAGCTACCATTTTAAAAGAAGTTATTTTTTGCTTTTGCAGTCGGTGTTTTGTTTTTTAAACTATAATTTTATTTTATACTTTTAAGTCATCATAATTATGCAGTCCCACTTCTCAATTAATAAGAAACTATAGAACATTTAAATCTCGCCGCAAGCAACGTCGCGGGAAAGTCAGAGTCATATATTTAAACCTAAGTATGCTTCATCATAGTCGCTCAACTATCTTAATCGAAATATCTTGTCAGCACGCTTGAAATATATACCGTTTAGGAGTTCCGGTGGCCATCTGTGGTCTTCATTATCAGTTCCACTTTACCAAATAGTGCTTTCCAAGAGCAAATACAAGAGTTACTATGAACAATACCAAAATCACTAAAGGTGTGCCTATACATTTTATAGAGTTCCGTTGATTCCTCATAGATTCCATCATCTTAATCTAAGATCTTAATTTTGATAAAAATGGGACCAAACAGAAAGCACTAGCTTTCAAATAAAAAAAGAATCATCAAAATCGGTTCACCCAGTCGAAAGTTCTGAGGTAACAAACATAAAAAAAGAAACACAGATGAATTTTGGGAACCTCCTTTTTTGAAGTCTTTTAAAAAAGGAACACGGTGTTGTTTGTTTGTATTTCACTTCAAATGCACTTACCTAAATATCTCAAGTTTTTGAAATAAATAATATAATATCACATATCATACATAACTTAAGAGCTTTCGTATAATAGCTTTCTAATGTTTGAAGCATTTTATTTTCGGTGACTCAAGTTTGTTCTATCTAAATAAATAATTACTAATGATAAGGTATACTTACTTTAGTTTTTAGTACTAAATACTACACCTGTTTAAAACTCCAGCGCGATAGTTCGAGACATCATCGTCTCGGTTCCCGCTCTTGTACACTGGGGTTATAATTACTTGCTTTAATAACGCATCAGGGAATCGGTATTCCCCCTGAAATTATTAAATATTTAATATTCTGTAATAAAATAAGGTATCTCAACTATGTTAAATCTTATTTAATTTAAATTGTATACGTCATTGTAGAACACGTGTATCGCTGTTCGCTATCGTCTATATCGCTAGAGGTGAAGCACGCAGTGCGAGTTAGAGCCCAATGGCAACGCTCTGTGGTTGCCCCAGCTAGGGGATTAGGAATTAAAGTAAAAGTCTCCTGTTTTCGAGACCAAACTATTGAGTTCCAATATGGTGGGTCTACGTTAAGAATAGCGGAGATTCTGTCGCCACCTTCCAACTCCATCATCAGATCACCTCTTAGCTACGATAATATTGCGTTCTCATAGAGTTTACATACCTATGTGGTCCAAATTTTAGCCCATTCCGTTAGCGGGAAGTGGGTCAAATTTAATTTGCAAGATTTGATCCGTACATACCTACATACATTGCAAGTTAAATAAATGCTTGTAAAAATCGGAAATGAAAAGTAAATGGGTATTATTTTGTAGGGATTTTATCAGTTCAGTGAAGCCTGAAAGGCTGAGAGACAGACACATTTTCCAATTTAATCAATAGAACATAATGGAATCTGTGCGTGACCTATTCATGTGAAATACCTTCTACGGTCCAATTATTGCAGCCAGGTACGAAGCACACCATAACACATCATGCAACGTGAAAAATTCTATGAAAAATTCGGAAATGAATTTTTCACTGACATAGAAACAAAAATTTGAACAATGTCAAAAAATGTCAAGACAGTTACTTATTGTGTTGCCATATTGATTCAATACAAATTGTCATAAATTATATATTTTTGCATTTTTATAAACCATAATATATATTTCAAAATAACAAAAGTTAATAAATATCCTTTTTTGTATTATGTTACATTTTTGTTTGGTTCCTAAAGTGCATTTTTTTTAATCCATCAGCAACACTGACATTGGTTTTTTTTCGTATCGCTTACGAAAAAAAAGCTCGTCATGTCTCGAAGATGGCGCTCAATCATAAGGCGGTCGTTGAAGCGCTTACACCGTTGACCAAGAGTCTATTATTGTTTAATCCACGCGCCATGTTAATTATGTCAGAGAAGAATGAAAAGCGAACCATATCAAATGTACTAAGTTGCCATAGCATGCAATAACATACAATATAGATGACGTGCCTTGCAATGCAATAGGCCGTGAAACAAAGTAGATTAAACTTTAGCCGTGTTAGATAACAAAATGTTTACACATTAAATCAGTCAACCACGTGTGTAGAAGCCGGGTATTTCGAATTAATGTTTATTAAGTATTATTTTATGGATCATAGTGGAATTGCAACTGTAAAATATGAACTTAAATTGGACTGTCTTGAAAGTTTTTCTAGGATGTTGTTCCAGTACTTGTTTAATGGAAATTTTGATGTCAAGGGCACCCGAAAGTGCTAATTTGATTACTTTCCTCCAGTTTTTCTTTATAGCTTTACAGGGTTTTGTGTTTACGTCGAAATTGGGCACGGTACGTAATTTTTTACTAAAACTTTACAAAGTTATTTTTGATAAAGAATATCAGCAATTTCGATAAACTAATGATACCCGATAGATTATAGTTAAGTCGTACACAATGAGCTGGTAAGTTTTTTTTGTTGGGTACATTCCAGTGATAAAAAAAATACTTTACTAATTATTATTTTTTTTTTTTCATTTATTATTTATAGAGGGTTTTTACAATACGCCACCCTCATTGTGGTTCTCTTTTTTTTTTTTTAAGTTTTTATACATATATTTTACCTATTCTCAATAATTAAATGTACTACTGCATATAATAACATAGCCTCTTTTGAGGTTGGAACAGACAAAATACTATTGACCCTACCGACCTCGTAGCATCTAAGCTTGAGTTGGCTACGCAGTGCCTCGCCTCTGTCACACTCCACTGTAATATGAAATACGTCCTCAACGATCCCACACTGACTGCAATTAGGTGAGTCTACTTTTCGCATCATGAAGGCAAAACTGTTCAATGGAATGTGACCAGAGCGAAGTCGAAGAGCAACAACAAGGTCCTTCCTGCTCATTTTACATAAACTGAACCACGGCGTCCGGGGAAGAGTTGGCTGGATGGTTTTATACCAAATTCCTTTGGAGAGAGATCTTTCATCAAAATATTCCGACCACATTTCATAGCACATAATATGTTTGACCTTAAACAGTACTTCGGTAAACCACGGTATGCAATGAAACGTTTCGTCACTCTCAGACGCTGTTAATGCCAGCCGATCCACTTCCTCGTTACCAGTGATACCGATATGAGAAGGAATCCACTGTATTACAACTTTTTTGTTGGCCGCAAATAGTTTGAGAATTAGTTTAATTATAGTGTATGCCAATGGAATGCCCCTAAATATGGTTGTACATCGTTTTAAATGTTGTAACGCGCTTTTTGAGTCGGTCAAGATAACAAAATGATCATGATAAATGCACTCCATGTACGACAATGCTTCAACCATAGCAATCATTTCTATAGTCATGATTGAAACATTGGAGTCAATATAAAATTTCATAAACTCCCCAGTCTGCCAATGAGTGTAGTCAATGAGTGGTTCTATGCTACATACAATGTTCTGGTGTTGGCGGCATTAAAGTTGACTGTAGACAATATAGCTTTTAAAATATTAATCATATTCTTAAAATAAGGGTTTTGAAATTTCTGAACCACCCTGCATATGAATGGTAGTACTTATGGCGGCAAAAGGGGAGACGATGTTGTCCCTAGGTTTTGTATAAAAAATGTGCATTGTCCCTGGTGTTACCAGGATTGTTCCAAGATTAAAAACTTTTGAGTGGTTTAATGTATGAAGTCTGTAAGTTAGCTGGTCTTATTAGATATATTCATTTATTAGTATTATCCATAACTCACCAGGAAAGTTTTAATACCGCAAAAGAAAAGGAGTAACTGAAAAGTTGATTCACCCACTTAACTGTAATTAACCAAACTTACTTATATCGGTCTGATTTCACTTCATTCCGTAGCGAATGTGTTAAAGATATTTTTCTTTTCTATTTCAGGTGAAACCGTCCATACCTCTACAGCAGTATGCCATTCTGGTGGTTTTATTCTTTGTTACGAGTGTTGCCAGCAATTATGTATACGCACTACATGTACCTTCTACACTGCACATGATTATTAGGTAGGACTAGTTACTTACTGTGTTAGTTTATGACTGTGTTTCTGTATGATTATGGTTTTTAATTGTTATGTCTTGTTTGTACAATAAAGTGTTTACATACATACATACATACATTATGTGGTTGACTGGTAGAAAATGCCATTAGGCTTTAAGTTCGCCATCATAACTTTTTTGTGCAATAAAGGTTAAATGAATAAAAAATAAAATCAGTACGATAGGTGAACACCTCAGAATTACTGAAGCCAGTGTCCGATTCATTAATTACTGCGAAAACATGCTCCGTGCAGTTCCTGACACATTGTTTTCTTTTATTTATATCGCTTTGATTTATTTAAGTTTCCATACATAATCCAGAAATTATTATACATATATAATAATCTACCTCTTGAATCACTGTATCTATTGATGATAACCGTATTAAAATCTGTTGGGTAGTAAAAAAGATCTAAGTGTACGAGTACATAGAGCAGTACAGACGGCGGGAAGCCACTTTGATTTATATTTACTACTCGCGGCCTCCAGCGGCTTCGCCCCACTGCAAATTTCCGACATTCCCGGTGGAATTTCCTTTTTTTTTCATTATAAACCTTATTCTGACGATGACGAACAAAACAAAAAATAAATCAGCCAAATCGGTTCCGCCGTTCTTGAGTTTTGCGCTTAGCAACACGTTTAGCGATTCATTTTTATTTATATATATATTATTGCGGTGTATATGGTGTATCGCGCGACTTGCACGTGTGCGTGCCTCGACCGTACGCGCCGGGAGCAACCACAAGCAAACTCAACAGCACGGATCGAGCCGGTTTAAGCACTATTTCCACCGAACGGCCCGCAACGGATCGGAACAGAAATAAATTTACGGTCTTTAAACGATACTGAATCATAGGTATATGTACTGTTTTAAAGTCTACATTGCGCACAGCTACGCACAACAGCTTGACGGGTGAATTACGATTAGAATACGAACGGATGCGGTGACTACCGATCGTGTCCGGCAGCATGTCGACGCATACGATCGGGCGTTAAGAATCACTTATGAATCCAAACTTTGACATTTGAAATATTTGTCGGAAGGTGCAATTTCGTCGGTGAAACTGCAAAACCGCGTAACATTTTTCTAAGAAGTTAAGGTTTATTTTGCTCCATAATAAATTTGTTGTTTACGCGGTTTTGCGGTTTCACCGACGATTTGTTTCTTACGATGCAGGTTGGCACAATAATCTACCGGAAAAGAAAAGAAACTGTAAATGGCATTTCTGTACCATTTACATACTTACCTATAAATATTTGTAAATGTAAAGATGTGTGTCTTCTGTAAATAAATCAATACCTTTAAAAATACCACCCTTTATAATTACAGATCTGCATCTTCCCCTGCCAGCATGCTGGTCTCCTGGTACGCCCTCAAAAGAGCTCCTAAACCCACATCTGCCATTGGCTCCGTGCTCATAAGCATCGGTGTTGCCATAGCGATGTACGGAAGTGCCACTATTGAGCAGAATAAAGGCACTTTTGTCTACTGGTGCGTAGGAGTGGCGATTTTGCTGGCGACACTGGTTACTGGTGCATTCACTGGGCTGCAGCAAGAGATACTGTATAGGAAATATGGAAAGCATCCGGATGAGGTAGATATAAAATTAAAATGATTTCTGGTTTCTCCTAAAGATCTTATAATTTGATAGTACTAATAGTCGGCCATGTTAGCACCTTTAGCTTTGACAGATTCGTGCAGCAGTTCAAACAAGACGTTAAAGGTGCGACCGCACCGCTGCTTAACGGTGCGTACATCACGGTGCGTCAAAAACGGCGCCATGTTGTTACTATGACCCCGTCTTTTGTTTACGCAACGATACTATTTTGCGCAGCGGTGGAGTCGCACCTTAAAGTGACAAACCACCAAAGTGTGGAGCTACTTATAAGGCTGACCGTACCTTACATCCAGAAATTTGGCTTTCTACATAATATAAGTGCAAGGTGGGAAAAACGAACACCACATGGATGGCAACTACCTTAAATATTGGAAATAGCAAATTCTACGTAAAGGAGACTTTCTTTTATTTTTGGACTGATTTAAGTAATACTGCATTAATGGATTTTTGGAAATTCGTCTGGCTTAACCGAGAATCGAATTGGTCGAATATGACAAAATAATAAAGACGGGTTTTTTTACGGTCTTCATTTAATTGAAAGGTGTGTGTTGCATATACACGGTGGAATTTAATCGGTGATCAGGAATCCAAAAATCTTAATTATCAATCTACACAGAAACCAATACGTGAGATCTCGTGCAATATAGCTCACAATCTATTTAATCACACTTAATTAACATCGGTAAAATGTACACTGACTGAATAAATGGACACCCTACTTTTATTGAAGGGAAGTTACTCGTACGTAAGTGTACATACGTCAAGTGCTTGCTGGCTTTGGCGGGAAACTAGACAGATCCGCCATTTGTTATCTACGTTACGATTTTAAGTTTCTATGGCTGATAGTTTGAAAAGAGGTATTAAACTTTTCAGACTAAACCATTAGTAGGGTGACAATAAATTTTAATTAAAATTTAATTTCAACTTAAAAAATAGTTATGATAAAAAAAGACTTGGTTCCACTGAAGTACTACATAAACGTGATCGCTATCGATTACTGAATTAGAAAAATGGGTTCCTGTTCACCGATTAAATTCCACCGTGTATAAATGATGACTATCGATGACCCTTTCCATCTGTATCATAAAACACGATTAATTGTTATGTCTTAATCTCATAATCGACCAGTTCGATTTCCAGTTAATGGTGAGGATTTTTTAAAAAAACCCAATAATGTAGTATTAATTGTTTTTAAAAATAAAATTAGTCACCTTTGCGTAGAATTTGATACTTCCAAGATTTAAGATAGTTGCCGTCCATGTGGCGTACGGTTTTTCCACCCTGTACATATACGAGTATGTCGAGTGTACCCCTTAGGGCCTGTTGTTTTTATTTTTTATTTTTTGCCCCGCGGCGACTTCAACAGCTACTACCGCCGGGCTATGGCGTTTCCACGAATTAGTGATTTCGCCAGTGTCAAGTGTATATAAGTATAAATCAATATAGCAATAAAATACAATCCAATCTTCTCTGGGAAGATTGGGGACAACGTTGTTCGGTAGTTTGTAGGACAGAGGTCAAGATAGTTTTAACCTATGTACCACTTCGAGTCCACTTGTAACGAGATGAAAGATGCCAGATACGCGAAATAAGTCCAAGTTTTCAATCACTGTGCAACATAATGGCATAAAAAGTACAAATCACTATCAGAAAAGAACTTTGAACACCTAAATACACAAAAAAATAAAACTAAAACAAATTACACATCCGCCATCTTTTAACGTTGCAAATGGCCTCGGCCTGTTGTTTGATCAGTAGTTAAACTAACTAATTGTTAAGTTTTGAAAAAGGAATTGAAAATTTGACACAGGTCCTTGAGATTACTTCAAATTTTCGATTCCTTTATCAAATTTTAACAATTAGTTAGTTTAACTACTGATCAAACAACAGGGCCTTAGTCAAAAAGCCCGCCCCGCGCTACTCCCGGCGGAAAGGTACCCATCACGTTCGCCGCGTTGCCGTTGCCGCGCTGAATCGCGATGGACAGCCGTTGCGCCAGGAATGACCCGGACCGGGAGTCATAACCCCTCTCCACCAGACGGCGCCCAATCTCCTTCACAATTTTTTTGCCCTTGAACCCCAACAACCGGTCGTTTCTACCGCGAGCGGGACAAATAAATAATTCCCCAGTGCTGAATATTTGTCCCGCTTCCTAAGAGCCGCCGTCTCAGCAGCCGCTCCAGCCGTGCACGTGGTGCGACCGAGGTGCGACGCCGCGAAAGTGCTGA
The DNA here is from genome assembly GCA_963966035.1 of Acleris laterana. Taxonomy (NCBI): domain Eukaryota; kingdom Metazoa; phylum Arthropoda; class Insecta; order Lepidoptera; family Tortricidae; genus Acleris; species Acleris laterana. The sequence continues at coordinate 75,037,526 of OZ014438.1, read as the reverse complement.
CGCACGTAGCGTCCCAATGTTAACATTAAAATATAACCACAGGTACCGGTTCTTAATATAGGCCATTTGCTTTTCGTTTCTGAACATTTCGTAGGGAAGTTATGATATGGATGTAGATAAATAATATTAGTACCTAGCCTTAAAAAACAATGTGGAAGATAATCTAAACTTGATGTGACCCATCACCAGAAAAAAAAACAGGCCGAAAACCTATTATGGCACAAGATGGTCCCTTATCCTGTCATGGCCTTTGTTGCGAATTTACTGACGTACATATAAGAGACTATCTCGTTCCTTTTTCCAACTTGTGAATGAAAAATCTTCACATAATTGTCCGACTTTGAGTGCTTGCGATAGTCATAGTGTATAACGTCAACTATGTTAAAGCAAAATGGACTAAAGCAAAGTAGGGCTTTGCTTACCTACGGCAAGGGTTGCTTATGTACGCCATCTCCCGGCGAATAGCTCAGAGCAGTAACTCCTGTCTACTCACCAGCAGATGGCGTGACCTATCCCTTAAACGCGCTCGTCTTTGGGAACTTAAGTAAAGTTTTCCCGATTATTCTCTGCAAAATAACAATTTTAAACCAATCGTAGTTTAATTTATTCAATGTTTATTATAGTGAAGGGTTATTCGTCTCTATAAACACTTATGGTGACTTCGTTGTGTGTCTGTCTGTATGTCATCGAAGTTTTTCTCAGCAACTAAAAATGCTATTTACTTGGGTGTAGTGGAACAACTTGCTTGCCCGCTTATTTTTATTTCATGCATGCTGCCTTACATTTTCAGGACAAGTATTTAACTTACATTAAAATATTCATACATCAAACAAATTATCCTAAAAGTAAGTATTGCTTCGAATTACCAATAACCCAGTAATATAAATTATATTATGGATCATGACAATTATAAACTGTCATTTTACAAGTGGGGTTTTTATCCATTGTCACTGACATTTAGGACCGTATTTATAAACCAATCTCAACTCTAATGCTCGTCTCGAGATGCGTCAAAAATGACAGTGTTGTATGGTTTGACGTTTACTTTGACGTATCTTGTGACGGGCATCTCAGCCAAGATGAGTTTATTAATACGGACCATAGTCAGTGAGTTATGGATTCTAAAAATTGCAACTAGATCTTAGTAGATCTAGAGTTAAAGGGTTTATATGAAATCTGGGTAACAAAACGATTGCGCGAGTTAATGTACAACTAGCGCCATCTGTCACCGGACGGAGACACTAAAACTCTGCTTCTGCCGTAATAATCGGAAATCTGAATTGCACACCCATCGCTGTCGATGCTGGGACTGTAGGTACTCTTCTTTATTTTCTACACGCGTTTGCCAAAATCACTATTACTTTGCTCTGCAAATAAATAAAAAGCCTCCAAGCAAACTACCTTCAGGTTTTGTTAATACTGAAAAAAAAACCGGGCACGAGCATGTTGGACCACGCTAGTGTATAGTTTCATTTAAACTGCAAAAGAGCGTATCTTCATGCATGACACTTACGTTTTTTTTGTTGAGAAGCACAGCTTTTCGGAAATAACTCAATAACAGTATATCCGATCGTGTTGAAAATCATTTCCGTTGAATAAACTTAGCGTTATCTTTGTAACATTTTTCTTTTAAAGGGGGTGGTCTGGTCACAATTTATGCATTTTTCGTAGCGAATATTTCTGAAAATGCCCTAAAAACCATAAGTTTAGAAATTATGTTTCCAGAGTGTCCTGTATTTAGCGGTCCACTAGGCTATGCTCTATCTGTTAAAAAACAAAACCCGCCTTCAAACGCGCAAAAAATACTTCTTTTAAAATGATAGGTACCTACATAAGTACCTATTTACTTTTGGTTGAAGTCGCCGACTTCAGTTGGACTAACCTATTATGTAGGTCCATATAATTTTAAAACAAGTATTTTTTGCGGTTTTAAAGGCGGTTTTTTGTTTTTTTATAACATTTATTTTTTATAAGCGGCCAAGTGCGAGTCGGACTCGCCCATGATTGAAATGATTTTTTATTTTTTATATTTGAGTAGATTCAATGAAAGGTTAATTGCGGTTTACGATTTATGACGTAAAAAAACTACTTACTAGATCTCGTTTAAACCAATTTTCGATGGAAGTTTGCATGGTAATGTATATCATATATTTTTTTTAGTTTTATCATTCTCTTATTTTAGAAGTCACAGGGAGCGGGACACTCATTTTACCACTTTGCAAGTGTCTCTCGCGCAAACTATTCAGTTTAGAAAATAATAATATTAGAAACCTCAATATTATTTTTGAAGACCTAACTACCTATCCATAGATCAAATCCACACGTATGGGTTTGGTGTTTTTTTTTTGAGTATTAGTTCTAAGTAAGGGAGCCCTCAAAATTTATTGTTATTTTTCTATTTTTGTGTGAAAATCTTAATGCGGTTCACAGAATACATCTACTTACCAAGTTTCAACAGTAGGTAGGTTCTTATAGTTTCGGAAAAAAGTGGCTGTGACTTACGCACAGACAGACAGACAGACATGACGAATCCATAAGGGTTCCGTTTTTTCCCATTTGGCTACGGAAGCAAGTATTTGATTTTAACCATACAATCAAAGCGCGCGCAAACCCAATCTCACGTTCTTTGCGCTGAAGCACATTAAGCCATCCCTTTTTATTCTGGTTTGAGCGTGGGATCACATGACTGTAGCCTCATTACAAACTATATTCTTTCCAGATGCTGTATTACACGAACTTGATACCGCTTCCCTTGTTCCTGACCATGTCGCCACAGTTAGTGCCAACAGCAACCAGCCTCTCCCATGACATCTGGCTACTAATAGCTGTTAACATAATATCACAATTCTTCTGTACCCACTCCGTTCACCAACTAGCAACTAAAGAATCATCAGTAACAGTTACATTTATATTAACTTTAAGAAAATTCGTCTCATTGCTGTTTTCTTCTATAGTGTTTAAGAGTAATATGACGCGTTTACACGTTGTTGGAACAGTATTTGTGGCCGTTGGTACTTACGTATTCTTTGACTTCTTCGAACGGAGGCAAAGGGCTGTTAGCTATAAACGATAAGGATTTCTAATCAGGCGCGGATCCAGGCCTCAAAAAAGGTTGTGATCACAGCCGCCCGAAAATCGGCCAAGTGCGATGCGAGTCGGAGTATGAACTCGCTCATGATCAGTAAGTGCATCTTTTTTCCAATACAAGTATGTTCATGCGCCAATAAGAAACAGATAATACCGTAAGTGTGACATAAAGTGTCAGCATATTATAGTCTATGACTATACTTTAGTAAATAATTTTACAACCTCAAAAAGCTTTTTTTTGGGTTAACAGCAGCCGTTCTCTGCTGAATAAAGCAATTAGAGACCACATTTTGCACATAATTTTCCTGATTTTACATCATGGGTGGTTTTTTTTATGACAAAATTGTTATTTTAGGGGAAAAGGGTTTGAGTACTTTGCTGCGTTCCGAACGCACGATTCATTACATTTTACTAACTAGGATATAATATCATCTCATCAGTCTATCGATCTCAATTTAACGTGAAAGTGAGACGTCACAAGTCTATGCCCACCGTGCCCACAACGGTGGATCCGCGCTTGTTTCTAATCAACTTTATACAATGTGCTTATATCGATGTGACTGTAATCCAATCATATGATGTCTAAAAGATTCCTCACTAGATCTATAATATGCTGACGCTGTGTCGAGTGGCGTCGAAATCGTTGTTCGACATATTTCTTCCAATGATTTAAATGTATACCTACGTATCGTTTGTATCGTATTTTCGGGTTCAAAAGTAAATATACTATCTATTCCAGAATACAATTAATCTCCATGTATAATTAGAAAAGATCAGTTGAGCCATTATGATAGTAATACACTCGCGGTCAAATAATTCGGGTCAGAGTGCATTTTTCATACAAACGAGGCTATTTCGAAGCCTTGGTTCCTCGCCAGGGGATGCTTGTAGTGAAATCTGATGATGGATACCCCGAGCATCGATACAGGACTTCCAGAGTGCCTAAGACACCCAACTGATTGAATCTGCGGCTAACGCCGGAATTGTGCATCTTCAGAAAAACATCTAAAATGACAATAAAATGTAAGGAAATCCAAATGCTGACCCAAACTCTCTCGCTGTGGTGTCAACTGATTGTGCTATCAGTTAGGTATCTTAAGAACTTTTGACCTCCTCTATTGAACCTTGGAGTATCCACCATTAAACCTCACTCAAAACAACCCCTGGCTAGGGACCAAGGCTTCGAAATAGCCTCGTTTGTATGAAAAACGCACTCTGACCCGAATTATTTGACCGCGAGTGTACATAGTAAACAAAGTATAGGTGAAAAACTTAAGTAAGTCACCTGTTGTATGTAGTTGTGTACAGTTTGCAATAAAACGCATAAGCATAATTAATTATATAAATATTTGATATTAGTTGTACATATTAATAACATACTGTACATTTTTTTAACTCAATCACTCGCCAGTTCGTCATCCTCATTTTCATCAGTGGACTGTACAGGAACATTTTATTTGAATGCATACTTTCAAATTCTTTTAATGTGTCGAGAAGCTGTTTTTTCGGTACACCAGATATTTTAATTACCAATTGTTTTGGTGTTGATAAACAATTTGAGTCTTTATCGCAAACCTCTTGGAAATGTTTGTACAAATTACATAAAACTCTTTTCGTTTGAATATGCAGTGGTCGTCCCCTACCAAATTCAGGAAATAGTGCCATATTAATTTGCCAAGCTGAATTCAAAATCGATATTTTACAATAGGCTATTTGACAGGTTTTTGAAAACCATCTCAGATTATTTGTTGGTGTTTATTGAGTACTCCAAAAGTGGTAATTTTAAATTCTTTTATGTATTTCGTCTAAAAAAAGGAAATAAAAATTCACTTTTAAAATATGCCGCCAAAACGCTTTCTTGGGCAAGATGGCGTAGCACAGGAATCAGTGACGTCACGTCAGTGGTCAATACATAAACAAACTGACATTGGCTAAATCATAGCAAAGCCAAAAAAACAAACAAACGTCAACTGTCATATAGAATATACAGACATCCTATAATCTGTGATATTTACCGACCCTTGACGTCATCATGGATTCGGCGCCGTTTTCGATAAAATGGCTACAGATAAAAAATTATCAAGTTTTATCGTGGTTTTTTGTATAAAAGATCCATTTTTTTAAGTAAGAATACCTTAAATCGATTTTAAAACTCATAATTTATATGAATATACATAATTATTACGTTTTTTTTCACCTTGTCAAATAGCCTATTTACTTCTGTGGTAAATTGTAAGTAAGTAGGTATTATTATTTATTCATGAACGACGCAAAAAATACGAAGACAATTTACTCGATATTGACAACTATTTATCTATATCTTATCATGACAATAAAATCAAGTAGACAGGAATAATCAAACTTGAAAGATAAGCAAATAATGATTTCATAAATGGAATGGCTATTCGCATTCTATATATATATTACTCACACATACAACAGGTGACTTACTTAAGTTTTTCACCTATAACGGCTATAACACACCGGATGCCGACGCGGGTCGGTTCGTGCTTCTTGCACGCATGTGCGCCCGCGTTATGGGCGTTTTTTGCGTAAATGGCAATCGCTATATGCGCCAAACATGGTTTATTTATAAGGTGAAGACCCTCAAAAGATTTCACGAATCTTCTAGTTATTTTTGTATTATGTATTTTTTATTGTTGATTTCCTTCCAATTTTTGTATAAATCAAAGGCTAGTTCGCCTGGCAATTGTTATGAAAGATTTCACTAATCTTCTAGTTAATTTTGTATTAGGTATATATTTTTTATTGTTGTTAGCCTTGCAATTTTTATATAAATTAAAGGCTACTTCGCCTTGCAGTTATTATGAAAGATTTTACGAATCTTCTAATTATTTTGGTATTATTCATTTTTAGGGTTCCGTAGTCAAACTAGGAACCCTTATAGTTTCGCCATGTCCGTCCGTCCGTCCATCCGTCCCCGGCCTAGCTCAGAGACTCATAGTACTAGAAAGCTGTAATTTGACATGAATATACATATTAGTCACGCCAACAAAGTGGTAAAATACAATTTTGAAAAATGTTTTTTTTTAATGCACCTCCCCTACACGTAACGTGGGGATGCCTTTTTTTTCTTGCCTACCCCATAGTGTGGGGTGTCGTTGGATAGGTCTTTCAAAAATATTGCAGGTTTATGAAAACAATTTTTCGATTAAGGGATCCGTTTTTGAAATATTAAGCTTTAAAGCGCTATTTTTTGTTAGAGTCAAGTGTTCCCCCCCCTACAGCCAAAACTACAAATACTAAAAATCTGAAAAAAATCTTCAACGAAAGCGCATATAACGAATTTTAAAGAAAAACTATCACGGCTAAGTAGACATGATTAGTTCCTGAGATACAGGCGACTAAAGTGTTTATACCTATCAAAATCGTCTATGATAACTTTGATAGAAAAAATTGTTAACGGGGCGTGCAGGACGCGCGGGGGGAGTCAAACTGTCCAAGCAACAAATCGAGCGACAGCCGCGCTCATAAGCGCGAGCGCCTAGATGCTGTTTGAACGTGCCCCGGAATGCTACCTACAAGTTTGCGATTTGCGATCTGAAAGTTTACAAATTTTCGATTAGATTATTGATTTGAGTTGAGTATCGTTTGGAAAAATTAAAATTCTATTTACTGGACCTTGTTTTTTTTCCAATTTCTATTAATTACTATATAAAAGATTTAACTTTTATTGTTATTTAAAGTCGGTTTGAAGCAGTTTAGATACCTAACTACCTACATAGGTATACTGATCTCACACTTAAAAGCTTGGCTCTTGTTTGAGATATTATATACGAATTTATAAGAAAAAGAATCATTACTAAGTAGACTTAATTAGTTCCTGAGATACAGGCGACTAACGGGTTTATACCTACTAAAAATCATCTAAGACAGCGCCAAATAACTTTAAATAGAAAATTGGTTCATACATGTTGATTTTTGAGATAGTTTTTTGTGTTTGTCGTTACGGCTTCGGAACCCTATACTGAGCATGGTCCGACATGCTCTTGCCCGGTTTTTTTAATATTGTATTGTTGAATTTATTGTTGTTAAAAAACTACAAAACTGTAAACAAAGGCTAGTTATGTAGGGTGTCCTAAAACTCAACGATAACCTGGTATCTACCGGGCGAGATGCCAAGTTATACCTACCAGATCTGGAAAAAAAAACTATATTATATTTTTTTACATGTAGTAAATGGCTTAGGTACTTACAGGTTATTGGGTGTTTTCATCCGGAAGATACATGTTCCATCATCGCTTCCGACAAAAAACGACCTAAGTATGCACTCGATTCTTCCGTGCTGGTTATCAAAATTATGAAAGCACCAGTGACCTATTCGTTAAATATGGTTAGGAAACCTGCATTAGGTAACTGGAGTAACGGTATTTCAAAGTTGTACAACAAAAAGCTGCGTAACAAAAAGGACGTCTTTATACGATATTCCATTCCATCCATTATGTAAGGATAATAAGATAAAGGATATGCAATCTTTAGGCTAAGGTCAGATGACAGCACCGTGAATGTTTAAATCTAACGAACATACAGAATATAGCCCACTCGTGACGTCAATCTATGACCCCACAAATGAATGCGGGTGTGTCCATCAACGCACTGCGCGGTGTGTTACCACGGGGCGCAAGGATTTCACGACTACGATCACTAATGGAAGGACGAAAAATTGAGTGGGTTGACATCAATACAAGAGTTTTATTGGAGTTTTACGATTCAATTCGGTAGGAAACCGCGCCAACTGATGTGATAGACTGACGCTTAAGTACCTATAACCATTACTTTTATGGTTTTCAGAATAGACTTTTGTGTTGTGTTGTAGTAACGGCGTTGGAAGTTGGAACCCTACACCGAGCATGGTCAGACGGTCTGACATGCTCTTGCCTGATATTTCTTCAGTATACAAATTCAATTCAAATTGCTGCATTCGGGGACACAGAAATATAGATAAGTACTTATGATAGATAATAAATAAATGTTCTCTAAAATGTATTACTTATGTTATGGCAGTGTCGCCACGCTCAACGATCTAATAATATATTAATATTAGGGAGTTTTAACTAATGTTATATAAAAATTCTTTTAACCCGTGTTACTACTGGGAGTAAGATGGGTAGTAGTAGTAACACGTGTAACGAAGGCTCAATCCTTAGGGGACCATAATTATTATTTATTTTTGTAAATTTATTGTAATTCAACAGTTTTTATATTTATATTTACACGCGTTCTTTATTCGTGATAATTGTTACAAATATTGATTATACATTTACATTGTATTATGAAATAAATTATTACCTACTTTTATCCTATTGTATTATTTATATTGTCTTTAGTATAGATTTAGACAATGTCTTGTTTTCACATTATTCGATCGGGTTAGGTTCGTAAGGACTAGATTGCATAATGACTACAAAAGCAAAACGTCATAGTTTCATAAGCTCTTGGTAGCTAAATGTTGTCTAATGGTGCAAACATCTTAATAGTAGAATGCCTGGATTTAAGATTGGACTTAGTTCTATAACGTTTTGTTTGTATAACGCCCAAATATTAAAATGTCCCAGTAGCAAAACGGCAACGTATTATATCGTCAAAAATTTATAACGTCTTAACGACTAGATGGTTGAATAACAAGGAAATTACAACCGATAGTTTGGGAAGGAACTCTTCATAAATTTTTGATAAAGAAACTGCAAAAGTGAGTGAATACTGGCCACTTAAAATCAAATTACAAATTAAATATGCCACCTTACATTAAGAATGAAAAAAAATCATAACCTTGTTTTATTTAAACTCTAGTTTCTGCCCGCGACTCCGTCGCGAGACCTAGACAATAACAACTCGTTCCTACATAAATATAATACATCTAATATTACCTAGTCGTTATGCAATCATGGCGTTTTGCTACCAAAGACCATAACATGCTATCCAGACACTTTGCCTTATGCGTCATTTTACAACCAAGACTTATATAATTGACAAGATTTCATATTTTCAAGACTTTAATTTTATTCGTTTTATAGATAGGTACTGTTTGGAAGGAGAAAGACACTATAGTACATTGTGTATTAAGGGTGGTAAAGAAAGAATTACAAACGAGAGTCTGTTAGAAGCCCGAAGCCGAAGGCTGAGGGCTTTAATAACTCGAGCTTTGTATTTCCTTTACCACCCGTATAACATACAATGTTTTTCATCACAATTGCGAGGAAATGAAATAAAATCAGACAAAAGATCATATTTTTAACTTATTAGCGGCAGACTACATCATTGTCTGTGACTTACCACAGATAATGTCAAACGTGTTCGGAGTCCGGTTCTAGTGACATATGAGATCAATAGTTTATTATGCGAGATTTTTAGGAAATAGTATTCAACTGACATTTCATCTCGAATGAAACTTCATATCGAATGGCACAAGAATTGGGGTCCTGACGTAATGTGATAGTTTGAGTCCACGTATAATATTAAAAAAAAAAGCTATTACGTACCTTAGAAGCGTAATGGTAAAAAAAGGCCCGCGGGTATTATTTAGGATTTACGGTCGATTTTTCTAGCATGTTAGGACACTATTTACGAGCAAGTGTGATGAAAATAGTTTTAAATTTTCTCTAGAATGAATAATTATTTTATTATTAATTTATTAAGATGTACTTATTCTAAAAAGACGTAACTTCATTTCTACGACACAATGGACATAAGTATTACGTTAGTCCAATCTGTATATAAAAAAGTATCATGTCAACCGATAAAGGGCCACTTGCACGAAAAGTTTAACCCTGGGTTAAGACACTAAAATGACAGTTATCGTATGAATCTGACGTCTACTAAGGGCCACTTGCACGCAGAATTTAACCCTGGGTTAAGGCACTAACTCGAGTTAGTAGACGTCAGATTCATACGAAAACTGTCATTTTAACTCGAGTTAAGTGTCTTAACCCAGGGTTAAACTTTTCGTGCAAGTGGCCCTAACTCGAGTTAGTGCCTTAACCCAGGGTTAAATTCTGCGTGCAAATGGCCCTAACGCCCACTTGCGTGGACCAGAGTTAACTTACCTTACTTTTTTAACTCGAGGTTAGGCGGCAAACCACGTACAAAAGTAGACGCTTAACCTTTTCAACGCTATGTCAAAAACAAAGTCGTCGCTCACACGCCAATGACAGCTAAACACCAAAGCTAATGTCAACTTTACCTCATAGCCACTCAGGTTTAATTTGCGCTGTCAACCATGACGGAAATATCCGTCGTTGGCGTTGAACCAATGGTGCGGATATATCCGTCAATGGCGTGGAAAAGGTTAACTCTGGGTTAAGGGCTAACTCTGGTCCGCGCAAGTCCGCCTAAGTCTCTATCCATCTGTCAATAGTGTCAATGTCTAATTTGAAGTATGACAGCTTTTTTTCTCGTGAAAAAGGCAATGGTATTATATCTATTCAGGCATGGTATTGGTAAAAATCGATATTTTTACTTACTTGTAATTTTGAAAATAAAGCTAAATAAATCTAAATAAATATTTTGCCGTGTTCAGGAGGTAAAACCCTTTCGATTCGTAGGTATAGTAATTTGCAGGTGTCACCAAAATGAAATGTTGTCAATTTGGTCGTTAACTCTAATACTTAGTCATTTTGCAACTTCGGTGTTATGCCGTAGTCGAGAACCCCTCCTTCCCCACTGCACTACTACTTTTCCTACTTTGCCCCCCCACGGGTAATTATGCTCCATGGTTATATTGAGGTAATCTGTATTGTAAATCTTCCTATTGCTTTCATTCACTTCGTGCCTGCATGTATATAGATTCTTTTTAGAAAATTTGTCGTCCACCTTGACTTATAATGTAAGAAACGAAATAGTCACTATGGAGCAGTTACCTATGGGGGAGCATAGTGGGCACATTTTACGGTAAGTAAAACATTTGTACAGTGCAATAAAAGATTTCGATTTAATCTTATTTAAAAATGTACATTTAAGGGTATTTAAGGGTAAGCTAGCGGGCATGTATTAACGCAAATTGTATGGAACGTAGAACCCCTTCGACATCGCTTGCCGGATAAAGGATAAAATAAATAAAACACTCATATTCCCTATTTTATATTTTAATGTGTCCTTACCAACTCAGATTAGTTAAATATGACATTAATACCTTAAAATAATTACAATAATTATTGCATACAGATGTTCAATGTAGATTCAAAAATTTATCATAGTCAAAATACGCGAAATGGCATTTAAGAAAAATGCCCCTATAAATTATTAATTATTATATAATAATCAAGTTTATTTTACTACATACAAGGCAAACACTCACACATACGCACTCATTGTGTCACAAGTTTGTCCTTTTAACAATAACCGCCAAGTCCAATCAATATCTGTGAACAGAGAAAGTATTGTGTGATCTATGGGGAAATAAAATATTACACATAAAATCATGTACAAGTGGAAGGCGACTAAAAAGCTCTAGGAGCTCGTACAGTCGATCTGTCAATGTATGTCTGATAATTTTATTAAGTGTTTCGTTAAAACTTCAACCTTATTACACTGACTTAGGGTTGTGTGATAGAGTTTACAAATGTTACTTTCCGCAATGTATAGTACGTGGATATGTATTGTATGTATACACATAAAAAAAGGTCCAAGGATCACAAATATCCCTAAATTATTGCAATTTTATGGGTAGTTTAGTATATTTATGTTAAAACAAATAGATGGATGTCGCCCCAAAAACAGTCGAGCTAAAACTAGCCATTCCTCTTCTTTCCCGTATTTATATTAGGCTCATGCATGACGGAAAAAGAAAGACTAATGAATATTGATTATAAAACACTACAAAATTAAAATAGTGGGCATGTGGTTTAATATTCACTTTATTTGACTGTACTTCTTCCTTGGTCACTCTTCGCTTGAGAGTACTCTAAGATTGTCTCCCAACATAATATGTAAAAAAAATTGTTGACATTTAAAAAAAGGAAGCTAATGGCAACACGTTCTATCGTGTGATACAGCGTTAGAATGTCATAAAACGCATCATGCATCAGTTCAGTTTGTGGCCACTGTACCCTTTTTGGCCACTAAGTTGAAATGAGTATCAAAAACACTGTAAATTTAAAAATATTATGCATAAATAGTTAAGACTAAAGATTATTTATTATAAACATAAAATATAAAAATATTTTTGTTATAAAATTTAGTGTGGCAAAAAAACGGTGTAAAACCTAGAGTTCCATAATGGCCTATGATTTATATTTTTACTAGCGACCCGCCCTCGCTTCGCTTCGGTTTATTTGAGTTTTCTATAACACACGTACATAAAACAAAATTTATTATACATAAAAACCTTCCTCTTGAATCACTCTATCTACTAAAAAAAACCGCATCAAAATCCGTTGCGTAGTTTTAAAGATCTAAGCATACATAGGGACAGACAGCGGGAAGCGACTTTGTTTTATACTATGTAGTGATTGCCATCATGTTCTATTACATAAAGTTCTTAATTATAGTATAAGTAGGGACAGTAAGGGAAACTGAAAGACGTACAACGGACGTCACATTGTGACAAGAGCGAAAAAGGTACATCGTTTAGTTTCCCGTACTGTACGGTCGGCCAAGAAAGTGGTCTACCAGTTCTGACAAGTTTCTGTGAGATCTAATTATCGCTTAGGTTGACACTAAACTTGTCACTGTCATAATATTATTTCAAGGGAAAATGGAACTTTATGTTTAATGTCGTCCAAATGAACTTCCACTGTAGGGTGGTAGACCGCATTTTTGGCTGACTGCACGTGAAACCCTGCTAGGGCACTTGGAATATAAAATTACACTTATCAACTAGTTAAACTAGCTTAGAATAATGCATTTGAGCATCCAAATAGTTCAGATAGAAAAAACAATGATATAAAAGGTTCTTTAGAGTCACAAAAACAACTATTATTATTAAATAAACTAGAAAGTGATTCAAATTGGTTGACTGTAGAGTATGAGGTGATGTCCACTCCTCACGTCTTTGTATTATTTATTTATTACTGTCATGCCAAGGATCAAGATTAAAGTATAGTAAGAAATCAATTAATGTAATTTTATTTGTTTAATTAAAATCTTTGGAGTCATGTCCACATAATTGCGAGTATATCTATGATTCCGTATTTGAAGGAAATGTACATTTCAATTAGAGATGCGCCGAATATTCGAATCATATTCTGTATTCGGCGTATTCGGCATCTTTTTCACTATTTGTATTCGGCCGAATTATTCGGTTTTGGTGCCGAATATATTCGGTTCGAGTATTTCTATTTTATTGGCTACACGACATGGTATAGGACTAAAACAAAACATCTTGTGGAAGATTTATGTTATATTATATTATAAGTCGAAGAAATCCTATGAAGAATGTGTTGAATAAGTAAAGCTAATAAAATAAAGCAATCGTGCGATATTTTAAAGCATAGTGACAGCGCAGTGTGCGGGGGTGGCAGGCGGTGAGGTACGGGCTCGCTCGTCATCTAACCAGCAGCGACACGTGGCGTACATGTTAGATCCTGTTTACGCGTCAAAACAATGAATTTGTAAACCGAATAATTCGGCCGAATATCCGGTTCGGTAAAGGTTAAACCTAATAGTATTCGGTATTCGGCTATTCGGTGAAACCACTATTCGGCGCATCTCTAATTTTAATATTTAGGCATTTCGGGAATGTGACGTTTTAGGTCAGTCATTATGACTTTCACTCATTCTAAAAATGTGACAATTTGTAATTTAGGTACTTTGGGACAATGGCATTATGATTTTTAGTCAAATTAGTGAATAATACATTATGTAATTTAGTTTTAATGAATTAATGTTGTCAGAATGACACCTCAGCCAAAATCAATTTATAAACATGGCCAACCCTTAAATCCATAGCGTTTTGAAAATCGAACGCGTCTTTAAAGTTCATTTCCTAATTTGAATTTTGACTAAGCTACAAATCTTACTGCATAAATTCTAAGATTGAAATTTGCTTAAAGTTTACGTTTGAAATTGAACTTTAAAATATACGATGTAAATCTACATCATTATGCATTTAAGGGTTAAAGCCGTATTTGTAGGGTGCAGGCCTAGATTATCAGGAACACCCTGAACGTCAATATAAAATAAGACTGTTGTATTTCCAATTTTCCTAGTCTGGCACAAAAAGTTTGTTTTAATGATGGCGGTTAACATACAACTAACTCCATACATTTAGTTTACCCGTATTATTAATGTCCTTATTATAACATGCGTGTGCGATATCGTACTGTATTAACAAACTCGTTTTGAGTAAGACGCTCGATTTACCGCGTCAGAGACGAGTAGATGACTCATTCGTTTCACTCAATCAGTTCATTATTTGGGCCCTGAATCAAAACAATTTAATGTTAAAGGTTAAAAGCATGCTTATTACACTTGCGGTCATATAATTCGGGTCGATGACGAAAATCCCTAAGACTTACAAATTAATAATGGACATGCATGAAACGAACTTTAAACAACAGAGAATTTTAATATCTAGATCATTAAAGGTATTAACGTATTAAATGTATAATTAAGGTATTAAATGATCTAGGTTTTTTTTAAGATCACGAATTATCTGTCAAATCAACACTATACGATGCGGTCAATAACGTCTTTCAACATCATTATTAAATAACTATCATGTAGCGTACAAACTACCATCACGGGTCGAGTAATCCAGAACGTATTTTCCAGCTCCTCCGAGATTTTGTTTGTGTAGTATGCGAGGTAACAAATTTATTTTTGACCATTATACCAAAGGTTTCAACATATGGCGTTGTTATATTAACTGGTTAATTATGTACAATTTACACTTTTATTCTTTATTATTTTTAGAGTAATTTTGTTTTTTTCCGACTGCCCCGTATTCTTTGTCCGCGAGTGTATGTAATGGGCCGACATACATCACATCATACAAATGAATGTTGCGAGTTTTCGCTCCAATGATAAGTAAGGGTTCATTTTTAATTCAAAAGAAGCATCTGACGACTGACTGGATTTAGTTTTTACTATAATTAGGGCAGATATCCGAGCAAGGTTAAGTATAATATAACACACAGATGTTTTACCCTGCACACAAAAACTTTAAAAATTTAAACCAGTTATTAAACATATTTTCTTAAATATAAAAAAAATACAAGTACATGATTTTAAAAAGCAGTTATCCAAGCACCAAAAAACGTGTAAAGCTTTATTAACAAATCATCTTCATCCGCCACCAAAAATCACAAAGCCAATTTTGCTATTATAATCTATTTTTTACTCACGTAGGTAACTCTAGCTTGTATGTACTGTCCGCCTGTCATTCATTCTACGTCCCTGTTAATTTTCATCAAAATTGGTTCAATAGCGTCACACAGTGGCGAGTTCGGTATAAGCGGACATACGCACTAACAGGGCCGGTATTCTAGGCGGAAAAACCATATCGTCTTTGATCTGTTATCGTAGTCAACGTTTTGAAAGCTTTTATTTCGTTGACAGTTATGGTTTTTACCGCCTAGAATAGAGGCCCTGGACAACTAGAAGAGCTCGTCTTATAAGGCAAAATTAATTTTAAAAAAATAATGCTGTCTTAAGTCGGGTACTCACTAGCAAACTGTTACCGTAGCAGTTACAGTAACGAGTTCTAGTGGAAAACAGGCTCGCGAGCCGCGTACACATCACGATTTTACGTGGAACAGTAACTGTAACCGTTACAGTTACCAGACTTACCAGTGAGTACCCGGTCTTAGAATCATATAATAGAATAACTTTACTTTGTAAAACCAGCTATAAGTAAAACAGTAATTCTTCAGAAGTTTTTTCAATCTACGAAGGCGCACCCTTCAATCTAAATTGAGGTAACATGGTATCGTCAAATTAGAAGCGGGGCGGAACATCGCGGATTGAAAACGTTATATATAATTTTGTGTATAACTAAGGATGCTTAATGCAAATGACCAGTGATCGGATCTAGGATGCAATTTCCCGGGGTTTAAGTCCGTTAACTTAACATGGATATGACTTACAATCCCGCGAGTCTCTTTGATACCTACATTTATAAAAAGGTAAAATTCATCAGATGTCAAATGAATCTACAAGTGACGAAAATTCTATTTACAAATTCGCTTCGCTTACATCAGTAGAAGTCGAAAGGTTTTTTTCCACTTACAAATGGATCTTAGATGTTAAAAGAAATCGATTAACGACTGAAAATATTGAAAAAGTAATAGTATGTTACTTTAATTATATATTATAAACACGACTAAAACATAGTACTTTTAATTTCATTTTATTTTTGGGTTAAGTTTTTGTCATGTCATGTTACTATTTCTTTTGTCTAGGTATTATTGTAAGGGATATAATTAGTATGCTATTGTGTTGTATGTTATTAAGATGTTTATTTTTAAATTTTGTTTCAAAAAGTAGAGTTTGTTTATATCTAAAACATTTTTTAAAAGTATGTGTTAAATAGATTATACAGGGTGACACCTAAGACGTAATACAAAATTTTATTTTCTGGATCTTATTTCATTTTATTTTTGGGTTAAGTTTTTGTCATGTTACTATTTCTTTTGTCTAGGTATTATTGTAAGGGATATAATTAGTATGCTATTGTGTTGTATGTTATTAAGATGTTTATTTTTAAATTTTGTTTCAAAAAGTAGAGTTATTTTATATCTAAAACATTTTTTAAAAGTATGTGTCAAATAGATTATACAGGGTGACACCTAAGACGTAATACAAAATTTTATTTTCTGGATCTTCTCATGAGTACGATCAACTTTTACTATGGGACTAATATCGAAATCGGTAGAAAAAAATTTAATCTCCCATACTAAAAGCAATCAGCTGGTTTCACAATTTGTATGGAGACGTCGATTTTATGTTTACGTTTTCGAAGTTGGTCCCGTATTAATAGTTGATCGTAATCATGAGTAGATTCGGAAAATAACATTTTGTATTACGTCTTACGTGTCACCTAGTAGATAGATAGCGAACATTTTCATTTTGTTTATTTAGTTTAACCCTCGACAAAAGTTATTAATTATTAATAATAACCCATTTCCCAAAATCCCGGGAAATCCCGAGTCACATCCATGTTAGGCATAACGTTTGAGGTCGTTCACCCCAAATTGCATCCTAGATCCGATCACTGCAAATGACATAAAGAACAAAGTAAAGAGACGTCTTAACACTACATTATCTAGAACCATTAGCTAGAATATCTACGTTTGGAAGTATGATATATAAAATTTATTAAAAAAGGATTAGATTCCAATTTTTTCAAGTTTACTTCAGCTCCTTTAGTCCTATTCCTTATATCATTTGCATCATCAAGTTCGATTATAAACATAATACATGTTCTAGAACGATAAAACGAACATCAATTGTATGTGACAATTATTTATTTGCAGTCTAAATATCGGTCACGAGCATTAGCCTTTAAAACGCACCGCGACCGCAGTAATTCAAGCTATTATGCCGTTTTTTATATTTCCTAAACTAAAGCTCTTAGCACAAACTTAAGGTAATTAATTAATATAGAAAGGTGTCAGATCACTAAATTCATTGTGTTTGAAACACTTAGAAGAAACAATATGCTTCTATTCTAAATCTGATATTCATTATGTGAATAGTTTATTTTCTTGGGATAATCAAAAACTCGTCCATAAATTGCGTACTTTCCAGCGTCTGTGCATAGACATGTGCGCCGAAACAATTTTACGCCGCTGCTGACATTATTTCTATGCCGCGTCGGCGTAAAATGTGCAACATGTACAATTAAGTTTGGTTCTCACCTGTTCTTGCTGCCTGAGCGGCTGCGTCGCTCACGCGAGCGGGAACGGCGCACCGACGGCGAGCGACGTCGCACAGACGGCGAGCGGCGCGGCGACTGCGAGCGGCCCCGCGAGTAAGACCGGCGGCGGGGGCTGCGGCTACGCGACCTAGCGTTGACACGGATTAATACACGGCTTTACGGGGCTAGGCAAAGGTAGCGAGCGGTGCGAAGAATAGCAAACCGTACTTTGTAACCGTGAAAAGACAACTTGCCAATCAATTTGAATGCTGCCACGAAAAAATGTGTCAACCTACAATGATGTAGCAAAAAGCGACAACCAAAAAGAATGGCTACTGAGGGTTGACATTTTATAGCTACTTATGATTGGGGGTTGACACATTTTAGCGTAACAGCACCCAATAGTAAGAGAAACATTATGGAACTGTTGGGAAATTTGTGACTATCGTTTGTTACAAGCACTGTATTAGACGGAATAAGTTCACATTAGAATAAAATGCTAATACTTTCTGCCTAACGTGGGTGGTTTCTTAATGCTAAGTCTTGCAGGTTTCTTCAGCGTACAATCAAGAGTAAAAAATTAATATCAGCACTAAGTTGCAAAAATATGAACACATTAAACTTGTCATAGTAACATAAAGACTGTATCGTTAAGTATAAATACAACTTTACGTAGTCGTCTTTCTTTCCTAAAGTATTTTTTAGATTTAAATGTACATGTGTTTAATTAGTGCTTTTATTAGGTACACATTTCACCCTGCGGGCTCGACTTGAGGCATATGGTTTAGTCAAAATTTACCGAATCCATCTGAGTGATGTTAACGAAAGTGGACAAATAGCAAAATAAATTTTACTGTTTGCGAGCTAGATAACGTAACCAAAAAAAATTATCATACTACGCAAACCATAATTACACATGATTCCCAAAGTAAAACATCTGAGCATTCTCTTTAATTTATTTTTAATAAAAAAAAGGCATGGATGGCGATGGGCGGTGGCCATTTTGAGAATATGGCATATTACTCATTACAACTCCGACTTTGACATCTATTATAACTATTAAGAAGCGTTTCTATCGACGTGTTTTACCGATGGTTGGACGCCACGATTGTCCATTGTGCTTGGGTCTGGCTGAGACCTTTGGTTAGTCTCCCTCCTCCCGCTCGCACCAGATATTGATGGGAAACCAAAACATTACGTAAAAAGTCGCTTTTGTGTGAAAGTAAAAATCTATCATATTTATTCTGCGGATGCTCATTCGGGTAAACATGAAGGGGACACTTAGTTCACATGTTTTGGCTGCATACCAACCTATTGCATTTTAAAATTATACTATAGGAGTTGCTGAAATACTTCAAATTGAGCTCAATAGGCTTGTCCGAAATATATTTTGGGGACGATTTTGAAAGCATCATAAAGTCTCCAAGACACAAAAGTTAACCATATTATATCAGATGAAATGGTTAAAAAACACCTGCAGGTCATATCCTCACAACATTGTAATTTAAAATAATACGGATGTCAAAAGTTAGACTAGGTTTTGTATGTCTTTATACTAAACGATACAGTCTTTAGGTCTGTGTGCATATTTTTGAGCCTGTGATGTATACTAGTGCCCTGGGCTGTACATGACGCGAGTTTAAAGAAGTCCACTTCGCACCGCTTACTTGCCTGCCGTAAGGTTCAAAACGTGAAAGAAAGAAACTCGGGAACAGTCCACCCAATGTGAACATATACTACGTTCAAAACCCTACGTTAAATAGTTAAACCTACATCGGCGACTAGTGCTATAGGTAAGGTAAGGTAGTGCTAAGTATAGGATTTTAAAAAGTACCGAGACTTGGTGAGCCGATGTATGTCGACCGATGTGCTGCGGGATTAACGAGGGGTTCAATCCGTCGTCGTTAAGAAGTGAGAGTATCGGGAGCCGATAGCTCAGTGCTTCGTATGGTGCCGGTGAAGCAAATGATCAGGTTAGGTAATCCTACAGTGTTGGCTCAACGAGATATCGGGATGGCGGGTGTAGGCTGTGGACAGGATGGTTGGGACGCAGTTGTTTGCTTCGGCGCGAAGGTCGGAGAGCCGATGTTTGCCGAACGGGTCGAGAGCTGCGCTCGCGCATTGTAACAATAACGAGCCGTAGTTGTGGAGAGATGTTGTGAGGTCGTTGGTGTGTTGGTGGTTGGTTGATAAAATGGACCTGCAATAGTTCCAACACCCACCACTTTTAATACTTGTCAGGTAACTTACACTATAATAGTAGTCTCAAAAAGCATTGATCTAAGATAAGAAGTGTGGCTGCTGACAATCCAATATATGCACTTTGTGAAATAATTGAAATGGTCAAATTGATATTTTCGACAAATTATTTTTTGAATCGTAAGTAGCCACTCAATAATATTTAATTTAAAAAAAACAAGTGTTAACACATAAGTTTCTATGCGTTTGCAAATTTAAAGAACAAATAAAATAAATAAGAGGGAGGTTTACAAAATTTGGTCTCAATACTTTTTTTCACTGTTTTTAAAAAGAAAAAATATTACTTTGGGTATGTACAGTCAAGGGCAGAAAAACAAGTTTTTTGAAATTTTATTGCATGTACATTTAAACAGTTTTATAGGAAAAACATGCTTATAAACAGAGGTTGTATAGTTAAGTTTTACGACCTGCGTGCAGTGAGTGCAGAGGAGGGATAATGCTGTATCTTTCATTGCATAAAACTTGACAGGTTTTGACACTTCATAATACGGCCCCAGATCTTCTAACCTTGACTGTATAGGACTGTGAGACAGCTAAATCCAAAAAGCAGTGTTGGTACACTTAAAATTAATTAATCAGCAGTTTACAACCATCCCATAGCCCTCATATCTGTAATAGGCACCACACATCTTGCCCAGTAACAGGACTAAAATAAAAAATTCAGGGTACCTTCTATCACGTCTAGTGCGACCGTTGGACATCTCCACGCGGATGCGTGTGCCACAGCATCTCCTGATGAAAAACCGATAATATTAGTTCTTTTAGTAAAGCAAAAGATGCTGTAAATAAAATTAGACAATAATAGTAATGCACCTAACAAATTCTGGCCATCTTTAGTTTTGAAGGGTACTATATCGAATGCCTATTTAGTAGTGTTTTCACTATACCAAAATATATTTCCACAAGTCCAGGGTATTAACAGAACTCTACTGTCTATTGCTATTGCTTAGTCTGTACTTTTAGGTATTTAAAAAAATGTAAACAAAACTACCACGTGATATATTTCGTCAGCCAATGGAAGCAGAACACTGATACGTCAAAGTGCAATAAAACAGTTTTGATTGGCTGTGTAACAATGTCACGTGGTTTGGATTGTTTACATTTTTTTAAATACCTAAAAGTATAGACTATAGGCATCTGTCAGTATGTTTATTATGCCAGAGTGTGGAAGCCATGAACATCCATTTATTTGCCAAATAAAAACCTAATACTTTGAACAATATCTAATTCCCCCCTCTTCACAACAAATGCAGAAATCTATGAATATATCAAAATGAACACAATGAAAGAAGAGATATTAAACATGACGAGACAGTTACCAGAGGCTACCAGCTCATCCTAATGTTGCTACAAAACTAACCTACAAGACTGGAGGACACTCTGCTGGACATGACTTGCAAAATACATCAGCTTATAGTAAAAAATACTGATTGCAGACATTCAGAAAATATTTTTTTTACTAAGACACAAGCACACAACAAACATAGTAAAAAAAGCAAAATTAGATCATATTATTTAGAAACGTATTGTGAAGTCAAACAGGGCTCAGCTCAGCATTTATTTTCAGCTGAACCCTGGTGATTTACAGTAATTGTATGACAAAATATCTTTATGAAATGAAAACACTTGACATAAGTAAATAGACCAAAGATATGGAAAGTTATTATTTAATGGTTAGCAAGGCAAGGATACTGGCACATTTATGGGTAACTATGAGCTTTTTTCCATGTATAATTAAATTTAATACCCTCGTAAGGCCCAACGTCTTACATGTAGGACATCTGTCAAAGTGACTTAACTTTAGTTGACTGACACAAGATTCTTTTTCGAACTAACGAAATTTCACCAGGGCCTTATTGGGATATTATTTTAAAGGTGTAGTAGTAGTAATATAATAAAAAAATGTTCCCCACATCAATACCAGTGTAGACCATAGAGAAAGACACATAGCATCGATGTGGAGGTATTCTGATGTAGCACACTTATGACTCAAGCGTTCCACATTAAGAACGGAACGGATCTAAGGAATGTGCAGAATAATAGACATTTAAAATAAAAAATATATTCTAGATATACTCATAAACTATTTGACATACTGCTGGGAAGTTCAATTTAAAAAAACAGACCATCAAATCAACCCCTCATATGCCTAGTGACAGATTATCACAGTATCAATTGCAATGCAATTATTTTATTTTCTTTAAATATAATATGATGAAAATCATAAGCTAAAGAGACTAGAACTTTTTATTACATGACAGGTTAATTTAATTAGAAGGATATTTGAATACTATAAAATGTGATTGAGTAAGTAGTAATTATAATTACCTAATGCATTGATACAATTACATACATACATATGTACCTACATGCCTGTCTCCCATTGGGGTGGGCAGAGACTATGGAACGCCAGGTGCACCCGTCTGAACATACAACTTTTGCTCTTCATTCGCTTTTTGATGCATGTACTCGGCCCTTCGTAATGAATAGTACTGAATAAAAACCGTTTATATATTTAAAATTTAGGTGCATTCTCCAGATTTCTCTACCCACCCTTTTCAGAGTTCACTACTGTTAACATTTAGGACAAGTTAAATTGTGAATTTTATTCTAACTTATTTTCAACATTTTAACCCTTTATAGGGCAAAACTAAAAATAAACCTGAGGACCGATTTTTGACTTTCGAGCGTTCTATTTCAAAACCGAGTGGTAGAAAATATTCGAATGCGGCAATCTTTCACGCTTTATTTTCGAATGGTCTGTAATTCCCTACTTTTGAGATTCTCACTCGAATCTGAGGGATTGACTTAATAATATTGTTATGTTGGAACGTGTTTCATTATACGCAGAAAGTCGATGTTTTACCGGTTTTTTGTAATTCATATTTCAAATGCGAATAAATGTGTGAAGCTAACAAAAGTTAAAATTATAATAAGTAAGCAATTTATTATTAAATTGCGAATGAGATTTTTTCACGCTTATTTTCACTAATTCTTAATTAGTTATTTTCGCTTATCGACTGGTTATAAATTTAGGAAAAATGGAACGCTTTCTCGTCTGTGGATGTCTATGGCGTTGCTAGGTTTCCAGGTTTGTTTTATGCTATAGTTTTAACAAGTTTGACAGATGTCAAATGATACTTTCTATTAATAGAATTCAAAACGAATGACACGGACCGCTCGTGTTCATATTTTCTATCGCTCGTAAGTCAAAAATACCATTTCATTGTTTTTTGTCACTTTCGATTGAAACTTTAGAGCGCTCGAAAATAAAAAATCGGTCCCCTGAATTCTAGCCTCATAAGATTCCTCCTATTCACACAAAATCCTTTCAATAAAAAATACAAAAAGTATTAGTTGTAAGTGGTCATTTTTAGTACCAGGTTTTAAAATTGCCCTTTAAAGGGTTAAAGCTACTTTTTAGCTAGTCAGTCAACAATTTTAAATTCAACTGCTTTAAATATGCAAAGTAATAATAAAATGTACTCTTTTATTTCGCAATGCAACTCCTCGTACGGCTCACGTCATATATCGTTATTTCGAAAAAAAAACTTGTGTCAGTCAACTAAAGTCAAAAGTCAATTTGACATAGTCCTACATGTAGGGTGTTGGGCCTTACGAGGATAAGTTAAAATTAGCTGTTGGCAGAGAGTCCGTCCTAGAATTCGTTTATCGATACTGTACTTCCTGGGGGTTAATAAGTTTATCTATCTATATACCTACCTACTAAAATTGATTTAAATCTGTTTAGCGATTTAGCCGTGGATAGGGTAACAGACAAAATTACTTTCAAATTTGTATTAGGTATAAGTTTAGTATTGGATTCTGTCGATAGGAAATGCTTTCGAATTTTCAGTTTTACCAAATCGCACATAATTACAAAAACCGCAGACTCAAAACAGTCTGTAAAGAAAAATCTCTCAAAAGTAAAAAATAATAAGAATTGGCCCTATAAGTTTAATTATAAGTAGGTATTAATATTTTGATTCAAGGGTCGCCAGGACTGCTGATTAAAACTAGGGTATTTTATATTACTTAGTTTTCTTTGCAGTCCCGACATGTCAACGCTTGAATCAAAATATTAATACCTACTTATAATGAAACTTATAAGGCCAATACTTATTATTTTTTACTTTTTAGACGTTTTTCTTTACAGGCTGTTTTGAGACGAGGTTTTTTAAATTTTTAATTGAATTTTTTATTTCACGCTTTTTAAACTGTTCTAAATTAACAATATGACTATAGCTAGCAACATCTCTTTAAAGACATGAAATGAATAATAGTGGGTTAAAAATTAATAAAATAAAAAAAAGTGTTAGTTTATAACGTGTACCTGTATGTCTATGATTGTATCTGTCTGTTTGTGGCATCGTAGCTCCCAAACGGATGAACCGATTAGGATGCGTTTTTTTTGTTTGAAAGCAGGTTTTATAGTGGTGGTTCTTAGCAAGATTTCATAAAAATTAGATAAGCCGTTTAAGAGATATCAGCTCTTAAAGTATGTGGCACCGTTAAATCGGGGGCTTTATACCCCTTAAAACCTCTATATCTCAAAAACGGCTAAACCGATTTTGACAAAACATGTCTAAGAACCACCGCCAAAAAACCTGCTTTCAAATAAAAAAAAACCGCATCCAAATAGACTCATCCGATTAAGAGCTACGGTGCCACAGCCAGACAGACACACACGCACACACACTTACACGTCAATCTTATAACACCCCTCTTTTTTGCGTCGGGGGTTATAAATGGCATTTGCGAAAAGTAGGTCTCGATCGATGTCAAGATGGCCGGCCGCCCTAACATAGCTTGTACAATGTAATCTTCTCATCTTGTCCATCTCACTCTAACACTATCTGAACCCATACAACATTATGAAAGAGAACTATTCATTATAAATTCACTTGGCGAGATCGATAATGGCAGCAATTGACAAAGACGCTGCATAATAAATGAGTACTTACGTTCCATCGAGACCCCGAACGGAGTCTTCCGCATCCCGCGGGTCTTCATATTCGACAAAGGCAAATCCAGGCGGATTGCGAGCTACCCACACGTTTCTTATGCTCCCGTACTTAGAAAATACCTTTTCGATCTCATATTTAGACGCGTTTGTGCCCAGGTTTCCAACGTAAACCTTGCACGAAAGATCCCACTCCCGATAACGCGACATCTGTAAAATAAAAGGTTCGATTAATATCGGCACTAGGGCGCCATTTTGATACAGAGAAACTGCGCAAGATAAACACTTGGGGAGTTGCATTACCTTTTTTGATGATAAAGCAGGTAGTACTGGTAGTACCTTCAACAAAGTTTACAAATGCAATGTATGTTAATTTATTTATTAACAATAATGAACAAAAGATAGCCGATCCAACAACCGTCCCGCCTTAGTTAGGCCAGAGTGAGTGAGTGAATGAATGAGCAGACTGCAGAGCACCTTACAATACAATCTGTATTCTGTGTAGGTAGTAGAAAACACAGATTATAGGATATGTCTATTAAGTGTAGTATTCACCTTATTTTCTGTGTGAATGAGTAGAAAAACTGAAGTGAACGAATGAAATGAGCAAAGCATCAAAAAGCATGACCGAATTGAATGAGCCAAGATTAAGCGCAGCACAGAATAGGAGAACTAAAAAATCAGGCTGAGTGAGTGTGACCAGTGACCACCGAGTGACCAAGCCAGTGAATTTCAATCAATTTATGCTTTGCTCATTTCATTCGTTCACTTCAGTTTTTCTACTCATTCACACAGAAAATAAGGTGAATTTCAATCAATAGGCTAAGTAAAGTTTTTGGAAGATATGTATATTATATTTATTTTCGATAGTCGTCATCCTAAAGATCAAGAAATTGCGGCTCTTTTATTTTTATTTCCTCTAATATTTTAGAAATATTTTTTTTAGTTATGAAGTTGACATTTGTACACTTTAATGACCGACTAGCTTGTTGCCTTCGTACTTAATGAAAAAGAAAAAAAAACACTTCTATATCTGTCATTCCCCTAATGATTCGCCGACAATTATTTGGCAGATTATTGATTGGCAGACAACGTTTCGCCGAGTAACGGTACGCCGATGGATTTGTTCGTAGATGTATTGTTTCGCAGACTAACGTTTCGTAACTCAACCTTTAGCAGCTGTTTTAGTTGGCTTATGAGTCAGTAAGCTGAATCACTATTGGCAGAAATTCGTTAAGCCTATTAATCACTACACATTTTGAATGTTTGCTCGAAAAACTGTTCGCTTTTAAACGGTTCAACTATTATTCATCATCATATTAACTAAGTAACGGCTCGGTGAATTAATAGTTTACCTATTTTTAAATTGACTTTGTTGTGTTTGTTATTTACTGGGCAGATAAAAAAAAATAACCTCGAAGATCAAGGCTGGAGCTTGGCTCCCGCCTTGACCTTCTAACCTAACCTATCCGAGTCGGATCTGCCCTTACTTTAAGTTACTTAACTAAAAAAATGCCGAAACAAAAATCGACTGAACCTTAAATCTACTAAACAATAATGATACCATGTCACAACTCTGCTTATCATGTTTCCCATACATGGCATAGGTCGCGGTCAGTTTACCAACACCGCAAATAACAACAAATAAATAATTACGTGAAGTAAGATAACATAACCTTTTTTAAGATTTTATTTTACCGCTTTGTCTGCGTGATTAATATCAGTAGATACATGTATATTCATGCCAAATAAGAGCTTTATACCTAGTACTGAGTCTGAGCTAAGCTGAGGACATGGCGAAACTATTAATGGGCCATATATACATTTTTTGAAGGCTGTGCTAGGAATTGTTTTTTTTAAGAGATAACTACAATTGTAATACTAATAAACAGATCGTTTTTTTAATGAGTGTCGTTTATTTTTTTATCTTTCAGTTTTATGTATGATATGCGCACGTAAACAAACAATGATTGCGACATGTTTGACGAACGCAGGGCGTGCGCGGCGGCGGGGGGCGAGGTATCGCTCCCTCGGTCGCCTACGGCTCCCGCGCGCCGGCCGCCTTTAAGGCCCGGCGCGGGCTGGTTATGAATTTCGCGCCTTTTTAAATAGATTATATACTGTTCTACTACAAGCTAAACACAGATATTTCTAAAATTAAATTTCTCTAGTATGGCTACATACCTTCTTTTACTGTAGTAGACTTATCTTTACAGACTTTAATTCAATATTAGATGTTTTATTACTCTAAACTTTTGGTTTGTTTATTAACTTGAGAATTGAATGATATTGTTGTGCATTTTTCAAACTCTAATTCAATATTGGCATAATAATACACTAATTTTCTCGTTTGACAAAGTCCCAAGCTAAAAAAAAAATCTAACAACTTAATAGCATAAAGCGACAAACATATCATAAACGATAAAGCAAAAACTTTACACTCTAATTCAATATTCATTAATGAGCAATAATAAAATATAAATACCTAATTAATACCTAAAGCTCGTTCTAACTTTTCGTTTTATTTTACAAATATGCTTAAAAATATGTCCCATGCCATTAAGCAACCTTTTTCCAACATTAGAATTTTAAAAACTTGTAGGCCAAAAATCCGGTCCTACTATTGGGCTAACTGGTCTCACTTGGTCATTGAATTCAATGACGGGCATAATGAAAGCCAAATGCTAATCCCAACCCAACATAAAATAACGGATTTATCATGGATTCATGCTCTTTCACGGTCTATCCAAGTAATACGAGTATATTTGTACTCAGCCAGGAAATCTCCGAGAGTCATCAAATAGCTGTATATGTTACTAGCCTTATTCGTATTAAAAAAGTATCTAACCCGTTCAACAATTTTTCGCAACTGTCAGTGTCACTTAACAGTAACACCGTCCGTAAAACCACATCTTTCTTTTTCTTTAGTTTATCTGTGATATTTTTTTGCCTGTATACATAGTTGAATTGAAATTTAGTTTGCGACTATTTTCAAGTGTTAGATGTGATGATTTTAATTAAAGTTATAAAAAATGGACGTGGTAGGCCTTCTAAATAATATAAACGACAAGGCTGATATGTTTGCGGTGAAAACCTGGACTTCAGAATGGTCAAATAATTTCCAAGAAAACCAGGTATGTATCGATTTTCTCCAAATTCTTGTAGAATACCATGCTATAATATGGGTATGTTAGCGTTTTTGAGCACTTTTTTAATGTTTTCGTATTTTTGGAACGCGGAAGTATCGTTTCCTGGCCCTTGTTAGATAACAGTGACGACAATAGATTTGATATCCTTGAATTCAATGCGAGCGCGTTTTTACTCGATAGATTTTAACAGGTTGAATGTAAGAATGCGATATCCGTCCCCGATAGTTATTACCCTTCCTTGCTCAGTTATTTCTTTGAATTATAAAGCTTCTAATGTAAGTTGTATTTGTTTATGTTTGTGCAGTTAGAAATGCGTTGTTGCCATGTTATGATTATGACAACTTACTATTATCATTATATTGATATAACTGCTCCTTGTACTAAGGATTTATAAATGCACATTTCTGGATTTCATTTCTTGAATAATTATTGCTTATCCTTCAAAATTTCAATTTGATGTATAAATAATGCTCCCTTTTACCCTGTTTTCCATAAGGTGTTGCTGTAGAATAGAAAAGTGGCTTTTCTTTAATAATTTGTACATGATTAGACCTAACTTTGACTCTTTCTATGAACACTGACCACAAAGGCGAAGAATGCAGGTAAAAGCATGTAAATAAACATTTTTTATGTGTCAAAAACATGTGTAGAGAAATAAATACTTTGATACAAAGAAAATATCCAAGATTCAGCAGCAAGTACCTACTTATGTTCTTTACACAAATATTGTTCATACGGGAAATGGAAAATAGAAACTGCTTCATATTCCTAGCCAATAAAATATTATTTTATTGATCAATCCTATGGGTCATTGTTTTTAGGCCATTTATGATTTGTCCAGGTAAAGTAAATGAGATCATCTTAAGACAATACGACAGTGTATGAGAGGAAATTAGGAAGCCTGAAGGTGATTTTCAGAGGTATCCCACTGTAACATAAATATAATATCACCCAAATTGACATAGCCCTAAACTAAGCTCTAGCCATAGCCCTAGTACTTACACCTAAACATCAGAGACTCAGAAATAAATACTCAAGCAACTAGCCTGAATAACTGATAATCTAATTGAGTAATCAAGCCTAATCAGTCTTCCTGATTAGATTATAGTTATATGCCTTTTATCAATAAAAAGTTTGTGGGTCACACAGTACGTTACAATACATAATTATTATATAGCTAGTAACTAGATTTCTTGACAATAACACTCAATGGTGATAATTATTATAACTTGGTTTAGTGAAAATGTTATTATATAACGATATCATTTTATTGCTTTAATTTACCGAACAAAAAATATAAATTATAATTAATCTTATAATTATAAGTAATCACCCCTATTATGTACCTGTCAAGATGTTTAATACGGTTTGTCAAAAGTGGTTTTTTGTAAATGTCATTATGATTCGGCGGGAAAACTGTAGGTTATTAAATACTAGCGTCTGAATGATAGTTTAAAGAGGTTCTAGAATGTCTAAATAGGTCTCATTTAATTATCTTATTAACAGGGTGTTTTAATGTAGCAAATTAGTTTTCTAGTTTTCTCCAAAAAAACATAAGAAAACCTATGATGTTTCATACTTAAATGTACTCCGAGAACCGAGTACTATCTGCTGTAAAAATATCTGTGACTAATTTGTTAGCACCTTATATGTTGTTTGCTCTTGTTTATATGATGGTGCTTACTGAAAATAATTCATTATGAAACAGTGCTATTCACTGAGTACATATTCGTTTTAACATTGGATGACTATGAAGATAGCATTTTATAATATGAATAGCTTTAAATGGAACATTAGCTAATACATTTTTTGGATAGTGTTTTTGTCTACCATTAACAATTACATACTACATTATTATATTTATTTATTTATTATTTTATTTTGATTACATTAGCAGTTTATAGTATGTACCTAGTCCTGCCATAAGTTCTGTCACTGAGATTTATTAAAATTTAAAAATAAGATACAAAAATGTTTTCATAAATCTATGCATAAATCAAAACATTATTTAATATAGATTTACGAAAAATTGAATGTATGCTTAATTATTGCAATAGGTTGATGGACAAGCTTTTAGTATTTCTGTTTTGGGTTGGTTGAGCATGGTAAAAAACACGCGACGACGATGGTGCTCTTATCGATTATAGCTTTTGTAAAAGTTGACGCAGTTTGTCCAAATTTATATGACGTATTAATCAGACTTACCCCATTAACGATATAGGTAAATATATTGCAAATAAACTGAAGATTTCCTTACACAATCGCCAATATTCATGTATCCCTAAATCGACTTAACGATTTTGCATGAATTTTGAGAAATTCGAAATCTCTCCATATTATCTTTCTTCAGAACTTGAGATTGAGAACCGTTTCAAGTCTAATGCTAGTCTTCAATATAACCTGAGAAAAAAGGTTTCAAAATATGAAAGAACCGAATTTCCTTTTTTAATAAAAGATTTACTTTTAACCACTATCAAAAACTTAAATTTGCTGAAAAATCTAGCGTGTTTCTGACAATAACTACCTTAAATTAAAAAAAATCGTTTAAATATTGAGGCAACCATTTGAAATGGAAGATATTTCTTAAAAATATACATAAAAAAGGCTTTTAATTAATATATATTTTATTGTAATAAGGTATCCATAAATTACTATTATTTCACTAAACCTAAGGGACAGAACTTATGGCAGGACTATGTTATATTATTAGGGCGAGCTGCGACAATCATTAATACATGGCGAGTCGCGCGAGTCGCGCCAAATATAATATATTAACAGCGACAAATGTAACGCTTAAACGCGACAATGTGTCAAATTAAAACTATGTCACAGATGTCATATAAAAAATGTAATGAAAGTACCTAAGGCTAGAACCCAATTATACAAATATGCAAAGTTGCACAAAATAAGAAAAGAATTCTATCGGGCGCGAGGGTCCTCAGTCCTAAGCCAGGCAAAAGAGTAAATGGATAGCTACAAAAGATCAATGGTAGAGCACTGGAAACTTTTAATCTCAAGGTGGACGTGGTTATAGTCAAGAGTTAAATAATTAACACAAAATTGTTTACAGGCTATTTAATTACCAACAAATTATGTTCAGGTGGTTTCACAGAAGTTGATAACCCATATAGGTTATAGGTTATAGGTTGTAGCGGGCTAATTTCCGCAACTCGACGACTTAAAAATGCGCCTTTTTTGCGTGCTGGGTCACTGGCACTACTCTTGCCAGCCCAGTTCAACCAGAAAGCCTAGCAGACCCTTGATGTTGCCGACGGCCTCTGGTAGCGACCTCGGTGTTCCGAGGTGACGTGCCCGGTATGTTGCCACCTCTGGACATTCCATGATGACGTGGGCTGCGGTTTCCTCCGCCGTCATACAAGCTCTGCACAGGGGGCTGTCTGTAACACCTAATGTGAACAAGTGTTTGTTAAACAAGGCATGGCCAGTTATGGCTCCAGTTAACCCATATACTTAGGTGGTATCCTAGCTAGAGCTTAGCTCTATAGGTTACATAGAATCTAGATCTTAAGGTTTTAAGTTAGAATATAGCTTGGTCGTTCACCTGGACATGTTTATATAGAAAAGAAAAGAAAACTTACAATTTAACAAAGAAATAATTATACTATGTCCACCAACTGCACCAGAGTCTCGAGGTTGAACGGGGTCGTTGCAAGCCAACCATGTCCGGGTCGCAGAACTCTTGCTTCTCAGATCCGGTACCATTGAAGAGGCAGCAGCATTGAGGGGAAGATAAGAGGCTTGGACCTGAAGGGTCCTGACAAAGTATTAAATGGGATAACGTCGGAAGAGGGGTAAATAGTAAAACACGAGTCACAGGAAATTGTAAGAAAAAGAAAATCCTCATGGGTGTGAAATCATACTTCCCTAAGAACAAGCGAAAAGACTCGAAAAAGCTCACACAGAGGTTTTAAAGATAAGTTGCGTTGCACATAGGCATTAAGTCATAATTCCCTAAGAGTAAGAGGCCACAGCCCAAATAGTAAGTTTAAAAAGTGCTTACATGGGCGTTAAAAAACAAAAGAGAAGCTAAGTTCGGCATAAAATGCACACAAAGGGGTTCATATATAATGGGTTAAAGGGAAAATGGATCCATATAGAATGGTCCACTAAGTTTAAATGTGTAGCCTAAATAGTCTAAAAAGAAAATGTCAAGTTAACATAGTAAGTTGAAATGGAAAATTAAAATGACGAGATAAACAGTAGGTTTAAATGTTGAGAGGTTTTAAATTCTGCATTAAAGAGATATAAAAATGGGTTTATTAAATGTACTTAAAAGGATATAACAATTGGTATAAAAAGGGTATATTAAATGGGTGCGATAGCACTGAAAAAGAAAAAGAAAAGAAACGAACCAAAGCACGTGCTAAGACGCAACAAGTAGCCTGCCTACGCAGCATGGCGGTGAGATGACGTTTCACAAGAAAATATGAAAATACGTACCATTTAATTGAAAAGGATGGATTCCATCGTCGGTTATCTGCTGGCGCTTCGTTTTGATTGCTCACAGTAGCATCCCGACTGAAATAAAACAGTTCGTGAAATTACGAGGCCCAAGGCTTAAGAAGTTAGGAAGAATTAACCATTGAAATAAAAATGTATTTACGGATGGTTCTCCCAAGATTTCGTTAAATAACGACTCGATACTACATCGCCGCCAAAAAACAGCAACTCTCGAATAAAAATCCAATAAGATTGACGGGATTAGCTTGGCTTCTGAATAGAACATTGTCAGAACACCCGTTCGTCACGGAGGCGTTCCAGAGAAGAAAAAAAACGCAACACCGGTCTGACAGCTCAGCTCAAGGGCTTGCTAGCCCAAGTTGAAAAACTATTCAAGGATGTCAAAAACACGACGTCATAGACCCAACAAACCACTCGTAAACGCATACGTCAGTGCAAATGTCGAAGCATACAATTGGTCTATTGTTCCCAGTAGTCCGAGAGCTCTAAGACACCATAGATGAGTTCAAAAACAATAAATAAACAAAACACAATATATGTATGTGAGTAGAAAAAGTTCTTTACAGGTTTCGTTTCTATTAGTTAACCCAAGCAAGGAGTTTGTTTTTTGTATGTATGTGATGTGTATTGCATCAATGCATTGAAGGCTCAGTTTCATGGGGCAATAGCCCGCATTCTGGTAGCAATCCATTGACGGGTTGTGTTAACATTGTTGAGACGGAAGCCATTGCAGCGAAGCAATGTACAACATAAAGCATGCGGGATATCAACAAATGAAACTGAGTGAGATATCATTGAATGGTTATTTACCCAAGGAGTTTTTATTTATTTATTTATTAAAATTCTCCTAATTAACACTAACAGTCATGCTACACGTATTAATTACAAATGAGAAAATGACATACAGAAAAACTTACAAGGTAGCTAAATCATCATATGCATTTGTACCAGGCTCATACAATTGTTAAAAGAAATGATCGAAATCTAAATAATCTGAAATTACCATTAACCAAATTAAAAATTATTGCGTCTAGTCCCCACTGGATGGTGATAAAAATATATAACCACATCCCAAACTCCATCAAAAACATAGATAAGTCGACATTATTTATAAGACAATTAAAATTATTTTTAAGTAATAAATGTTTCTATAATCTAAGTGAATTTTTCAATAGTAAATATGGAAATGAATAACTCTATACTTGCCTCTTATCATATTTATTATTTCATTTTAAAGTCTAATACCTGCAATTATTAATTCTATGTGCAATATTTAAGTTAAGTATAGTTGTAATGTAACGTGTTAACAATAAGCCCCATTATCCTATGTTGCTACGCCCTTGCAGGGCGTCACATGAATACCTTTTTGTAATTCCATCTCTAATACTTGTAATGTGACATGCAATAAACGATTTGAATTTGAATTTGAATTTGAATCATTATCTACACTTGGACTGAGCTTAAGGTGACAATTGTCTCCAAGTGCCGACTAACTGATGCGTAAAAAAGCGACTCAGATGTGTAAAATATATCAAGTTGGCTGTTGGGAGTGCCATGGGTTATATTATATTAGAACCTCTTGTCCTGATGCAGCAAGGGTAGTCTTGTTTTTAAATCTTGTTTTTTGTTAGACTTGTTTCTTGTCATGTTTATACCTAAGGTAGTCAATAACTAATAATCAAATTATCTACTTTTTTTAAATGTGTATATATGTTGAAAGAACTGAAAACAGAAAGGGTTTTTATATTCTGACTTTTATTAAAAACACTCGTTTTTCTTGAACGGGTCAATGTATGATCAGCTGTATACATAAACTGACGCCTTCATTCCCAGAGTGGTGTAGGCAGAGCTAAAGAATTACCAACTATAAAAACTTTTTGATAATTCTTGAACCACATTTTGCACTATCAGTTGTATCTTTTAAGCACCTTTACCATTCTATAGCAAAATCGACCTTCTCGCCTTAGTAATTAGGTTGTGTGTGTTTCTTTAGTACATGTGATATTTGACTTGGCAACGCAATCATTGGATCTTTTTGTAAACAAGCGTGTCGTTTTCATGTGTCATACCGGACAATAAGACATTCATTATGATTGTGATTGAAACGGACGGTTAGTTTGTTGTGGTTAAGCTAGCTTCACAGAAATGTATGATCGTATAGCGTATGGATTTCAATTTTCTGGAGCTGTAGGCTGTAGGCGGTAGGGGCTGAACGAATTCAAAAAGGTTTAAAAACTCAAACTTACTCAATGATTCCCTTACCTTTTTCAAACGCCTGAAGTGATTTTGAAGACAGTTTTTTATCGGTTTAAAAGTTAACTTATCAAGTCTCCAAATTTCATCCAAATCCGTCCAGCAGCCGTTGAAATCATTGTGTTTTGGAGCGCGGCATAATGCAAATATGACATATTAGAATAAGTAAGTTACCTAAGTAAGTAAATAAGTAATCTTTATTTGCATGTTAGTGCTGTTTTAAAAGCTTTTACTTAACTTGCAATGTATGTACTTCCCGGTTTCCGATGAAGCTGAAAATTTGCATACGCCTTTAGTTCTGATGACAATACAATAATTTAGTACCACCGAGCTGGTCTGATGATGGAGACTCAGGGTGGCCATAGGAACTCCTAAATTACACATGGTATACCCGTCGTGTTAGGGCTTGTTAGAATCATCTTGACAAGTACATGACGACAGTGCAAAAAAAAATACAGCAGGCAACAAAAGCTTGTCCCAAAAATGAAATTTTTGACAGAAACTTGTTAGAAATATCTATTTAAACACCCCCTCTTATATTGCCGAATATAGATCTTAATCACTGTCTCAGACCGAAAACGGTTGGGGAAACTAATTGGGTTTGTGGAAGAGTACATGTATTTGATTGATCTTTAGCTATAGAGCGAAGGAATAGCGTTTTTCTTCGTTAAAATGACAATTGCAATAATAATATTCCCGAATTTGTACAAACATTCTGTCATTCTGTCGAAGACAATATGGTTTTACTCGGTAGAAAATGTATGTATGTAAACTCTTTATTGCACAAAAAAAAAAAAAAACAACATTGTTTTTAAAGTAATGTACAAAGGTGAACTTATACTTAAATGGGATCTCTTCAAGCTAACCCTAAAGTAAATGACTTCCGTTTGGTTAAAAGAATAACCCCTCAGGTCTTTCGACTCGACCCGATATTAAGTACTTCATCGTTTTTAGGGCTCCCTGCTCATAGGTCGAAACGGAGCCCTATTGCTAACACTGCTCGTCCGTCATTGTTGCCCGTCCGTTAGTATTAGTATGTCACGGGTCTCTATCTCGTAAGGGCTGAATTTTCAGTCTCGAGATAACATTATCTGACATGTAAATTGTAGCTCTGTCCTTTTGCTTCAGCTCTGTTCTTATCTTTCTTATGACAAAGAAAAGGATAGAGATACAATTTACATGACAGATAATGATATCTGGAGATTGAAAATTCAGCCCTGAAAGGAATGAGCTAACTGGGTCATACACAGATTTAGGTTACCGTCTTTCCTGTGGCCATACCCGAAGTTAACGTGTTTAAGGCTTAATTTTCTGGCTGAACCGTCATCCGCATAAACAGCGTCACGTCTACTTTAGTCCTATAGAATAAAAACATAACTTATATGCACACAAGCCCTTAACTATACACCACAGGAGAGACAACTATTGTTTTTGTGATTGTGTATGACCCAACTACCTGAAATTTGGATAATTTATACAAAACCGAACGATGAATAAGAAATTCATATTTTTTTTAATTGGAAAAAGATAAAGGTCATTCAAAGTTGTCAGTGTAAGACCTGTTTTGTCCGGGTCAATGTCTAAAGCGTCTTGCTTAGAAATTAGCATTTGATATTATGATTTATTTTATCCCGTATTCAAACAACAAATACTTTGAGACCTGTAACCAAACCAACAAGATAGCAATATGCAGTATGTTTTGAGCTCTCATTTTAAACATTCTGTACTACTCGGGCGGTCTAACTAAATGTTATTTCGAGGGTGCCTACGGGATCTTATTACTAATGCGCTGCTGTGCGTCGGGGACCCATACAAGACCCATACAAAACAGTAGTACGGAACTGTTTGAGTGTGAGTCATACTCGCACTCGAACAGTTCCGTACCTCCCTGTCGAAAAAAGAGGGGTGTTATAAGTTTGACCGTTATGTGTGTCTGTCTGTATATAGCACCGTAGCTCTTAAACGGGTGACCCGATTTGGACGCGGGTTTTTTTATTTGAAAGCAGGTTTTCTAGCGGTGATTCTTAGCTACGTGTCATGAAAATCGGTTCTGCCGTTTAGTAGATATCAGCTCTGAAAGAAGAGGTCCCAATTACATCGGGGGTGTTTTTTTTCGAACATAGTCATAACTACATGGGTAAGTATAAAAGTCTCGGCGTGTGAGTCGGACTGGAACTTGGTCGTTTTTTGTCACTCTACATTTATAGAGTATTAGGGCCGTATTATTAAACCCATCTTGGCTGAGATGTCGGCCACAAGATACGTCAAAGTAAACGTCAAACCATAGAACACTGTCATTTTTACGCATCTCGAGAGACGAGCATTAGAGTTGAGATTAGTTTATAAATACGACCCTTAGTTTACTAAGTCAAATTAAAAATCAAATATTTCATCAGTAAATTGGCCGCACGAGGGCTCTTTTACACGTCGGTATTCGGTATCTAATATGGAATGAGTGTATCTGTGAATCTACTAGCACAGGACGATAATTATTTCACAACGACTGACGTAAACGGAACTATGGGGTAATCGCATGACTTTATGGCATTTCACCATTTCACAGACAACCTGCTAGGTCTATATGCCTATTGGTTTAGTTTTTCGCAACGGCGACCGCGCGGGCTCGTTGCGTCAGATGAAACATCCGCAAGGACGCCTAGAGTTTAGTGTAGCGAGTGTTCTAAGTCCAAACGGACGGTTGCTTTTTCGCGATGGTCGATATTATGTTTGTGGTGCGTTCCTTTTTTAAAGTTCAAGTAGACTTCTATTTCCTAGGCAATATTAGTGATGTGTTCGATTTTTCTTTTGTAATAGAGATTTAAAAAATTGACTATTTTTATAGTTTTAAATGTTTTTGTTCAGCAAGTTAGAGTTACCTAGTTATAATGTGACTTGGGTTTGTTATGATATGATTTGAATGTACCTTTGCGGTTTAAATTAAAAATACAACTCATATATTGCAATAAGTAATTGAAACTAAAAAAAACTTGGTATTATTGGCAAATGGTTTTTTTTTCAAAGTTGTTTACGTGTTTTTATTTTGTACGCCTTAACATTATTTATTACCTTCTTTTACGTTCATTGACTAACGCAATCGTTGCACGTTAATTTAACGTCTTTGTCGATTGAATACCTACGTTATTACTGGGATGAGGTTTTTAATTTAATTGTCTTTATATTAAAGTATAATATATGACAATAATTTACGTAATATGCATAGTCGTGTTAAAATTGCGCTGCGTTAGTTTACTTCGAATATTATATTGCGATTGTATTTTTCATTTGTTTTCTGTTATTGTTACAAAATTTACCGCCGTACAAATAACTCGTTCCTTTTTTAAACTATTGTACGATGTCACTAAGGAACGACTTATTTCCAGTTCCGGATAGATAAAGCTATCGATATTAGATTTTGTATTGTTAATTGTGAAATTTAACCTGAAGTAAGCCTTATCTGTCCGCGGTTTGAATATCGATACCTTAGTTTACAATTGTATTAATTACATTTAAAAAAAATATTGTAATTAGTATGTTTGTGCACAAATAATAAGTTCGTATCGTAACTTTAATTGCGAATTTAAATTATTTAGTACGATTTTGGGCTAAGGTATCGATATAGGAACCCGACATTAATCGTCATTAATTGATTCTGAGTGCGACCGTTGGCAGTTAAAGGTCATACACATATTTAGGTTACTGTCTTTCCTGTGGACATACCCGAAGGCCTAATTTTCTGGCTGTATCCACATCCGCATAAACGGCGGATTTAGTCCTATCAAATAAAAACATAGGCAACTTATATTCACACAAGCCTTTGATTATTGACCACAGGAAAGACAACTTTTGTTTCTTCGAATGTGTATGACCCTAAAAGGGTATAGAATAGACCCCTCTATTATTTTGGCATAGTTGCCCATTTAAATAACAAGAACTGTATAAAATTGACTTTCAGTAAGTATTTGAGCCTTTTTTACCCTACATCCTTATTGTATTCGCATCGATGTGTTCCGGTGCGAGGGTAAGACAACCGGTGAAATGACTAGCATAGTTAGAGCCATTTCATCTAAGTTCTCAGACTGGCAACACATATGAAGTCTAGAGATTGCCATCGTAAGATTGCAATCGTGAGATTGAAAATGTCCACGTGCTTTAGATTAGATTCCCTTGCCGTCAATTGGCCTGTGTGCTCGTTTGAGTACTCCATGCCATAACGAGTCTAACAAAAAGCTAGCTTTATAAACCCAACTGCTGTTTCGATAATGTCGTCAATGTAATATTTGTTATCATATCATGTACAGTCAAGAACTTAAATTTGGGACCCACCTTAGGTCCAAAGTCAATCTGTCATTCTACAACAATAAGTTTGAGTTTTCTATAAGTTAAGCCAATTTTACATTAAAAAATAAAGTACCTAGTGACACCCGCGACGCTAAGACGAATCTAACTCCTCGCTGCTTGAAATCGGGGCATCCGTTCAGCCTTTACAAAGGAACAAAGAACCATACGTACATATAGTCACGGTCAACAATGTTACCCTTTTTCTTCAGCCGGGTAAAAAGGGGGATGTGATGTGTTGCTTAGGTGCCTAAACCGTTTTAACCGGTTTTAATTGGTTCAGAACTAAATTTTAAGAAATCGGTTAAACCAATCCTGATCTAACAGTTATGATGAAACATTGACGGCGGCAGTCGCTTCGAAAGTGTACAAGTAATTGGCAGAACATATTTCCAATAAAGCTATTATTTTTCAGACTGTTATAGCTATGCGTTTTACGATAACTTGATTAACTGAAGCGCGATTGTGGACGGTAAATGTATTAAAACTCCTCGATTTTGTTTATAATTGTCATCACTACATAGTATAAAACAAAGTCGCTTCCCGCTGTCTGTCCCTATGTATGCTTAGATCTTTAAAACTACGCAACGGATTTTGATGCGGTTTTTTTTTACTAGATAGAGTGATTCAAGAGGAAGGTTTTTATGTATAATAAATTTTGTTTTATGTACGTGTGTTATAGAAAACTCAAATAAACCGAAGCGAAGCGAGGGCGGGTCGCTAGTATTAAATAAAACCCGACTGGCGAATGCAATGCATCTCATTTGTTCCTCGCAGATAGCCAAGTTAGCTAATCAGCAGCCAAAAATTAAGAAATTGTCTTCCCGGATAACCGGTTTCTTAATGGGAAGTACTTTTTCCTGTACGATAACCAGCTCAGGGGTGTTATTCTTTCAAAAACAACGGACGGTCGGACGAACGAGCGAAATCGAAAACAAAACAAAACACATTTTAGCGCGTGCATTTTCAATTAAGCAGCCTTATACGTCCGATCCATCGGCAGAATCCATGCTGTTAAATTGAAAGTGCACGCGCTAAAATATGTTTTATTCGCACTGACGGGACTACTTAAACTGGCCGCTTGGACATTCACTCGTTCGTCTGTCCGACCGTCGTTGTTGCGAGAATCACTACCCTGGCCGCTTACGAAGAATAACCCTTACTTGCCAGATAACTGTTTTTTTATAGGGAATTTTTCGCTGCTGGTTAGCTAACTTTGTTACCTGCGAGGTACAAATGATGCACCACTACAATTTTCATGGTAGTCTATATACATATGGCACTCCCAGTTTTAATTATTTAAAACATTAATTAAAAAAGCGGGTGTTATGTTACGTGTGTATGTGTGTATATATCTGTGTATGTGTGTCTATGTATATGTGTGTTTGTGGCACCGTAGACTAACCGATGGACCAAATTGGACGCGGTATAAAAAAAAAGCTAGTTCAATCGGGATGGGTCTTGACTGAGTTTAGCTCTGAAAGAAGGGGTTACCATTACATCCGAGGTTTTTATCTGGTAAATACACTCGGCGTCAAAAATATCGCACTTTCGGGAAAAATATGTTCAACCGACATTATACCCTATTTAATCAAGGGTAAAGGTATGACTGTTAGGTATTATTTGAAAGGTAATAAAATATACTTTTTAAAAAAGCTAAAAAAAATGTAATTATTGTAACCAGATTTAAAAAAAATAAGTTTAATGCGAGGACAAGAATTTTTTTTATTAAATTGTAAATTAACATCAATGAAATGGTTAACAAACAAACAAAAAAGACACTTAAAAGTAACCTTAAACCTAGTTTTACCCCCCCTTGCCCTAACTACTGCTTCCATGCGGTCTTTCATTGACCGAACCAACTTCACTACGTCCGACTGAGGAATGAGGTTCCATTCTTCAATCACGGCGTTCTGGAGGTCTTGGAGAGTGGTAGGGATGGCATCACGTGACCGAACACG
This sequence comes from Acleris laterana, assembly GCA_963966035.1. Lineage (NCBI taxonomy): Eukaryota > Metazoa > Arthropoda > Insecta > Lepidoptera > Tortricidae > Acleris > Acleris laterana. The sequence continues at coordinate 74,996,222 of OZ014438.1, read as the reverse complement.
TCGCTTCAGCTCGTCCCAAAGGTGTTCGATTGGGTTCAAGTCGGGACTTCTCGCTGGCCACTGCATAACAGGGATCCCAACCTCTCCCAGGTAATCACGAACGAGCAATGCAGTGTGGTTGCGGGCGTTGTCGTGCATTAAAGTGAATCCAGTGCCGACAAAACCCGCATATGGGACCACATGCTCTTCCAGGATCTCCGTGACGTCCCGGTGAGCAGTCAGAGACCCCTGCCCGCGAGTGCTCCCCGTCCGGGAGACGCACAGAAGGTCGGTCTGGCCATCTGTGGACATACCGCCCCAGAACATGCACGAACCACCTCCGTAGGCCACCGTTTCTTCAATGCAGGCTTGAGCAAATCGTTCTCCCGACCTTCTGTAGACTCTTCTACGCCTGTCGTTGCAATAGAGGCAGACCCTCGTCTCATCGGAGAAGAGAACCTGCCTCCACTGGTCGAATGTCCAATCGACGTGAGCACGAGCAAACTGCAGGCAGTCTCTGCGATGCTGTGCGGTCAGTTGGGGACCTGTAGCAGCCCTGCGGGCCACAATCTTCTTCTCCCGCAACCTTCTCCTAATGGTGGAGGTGCTAACAGAGGTCGTCCGAGCTTCTCGGAGACGCTGTTGCACCTCAACAGCATTGGAGAAGCGATTGCGTAGAGACGACGACACAATAAAGCGGTCGTCTCTTTCAGATGTGCAGCGTCAGCGGCCAGCTCCATGCCTCCTAATGAAGCCTCCAGTCTCCTGGAACCGCAGGTATACTCGGCGGACAGCAAACCGGCTTAAATTCAGTTGCCGAGCGATATCACATTGCTTGGAGCAGTGCGACCACCTGGGTTGATTCAGCAGCAGTGGTTTCCATTTTTGAGGGTAGTTTTTTTGCTTCAGCTCCTTAGATGTGTTCTCTTTAACGTCTGGATAGCGAATGATTGACATTTGACCTTTACCAGACTTTTTATACATCTGGAACACGGCACAACTCGCGACCATTCAAACGCGTAATTTGGCACTTTTTTTTCGAAACTCTCAGTTTGCGAAAACACTTTTTTTTTCTTTAAATTAAATATTGTTAATTTAAAACACATTAAACGTGCTTTCGATTGATACTAATATTTACGAGGTGGGATAATTTTACTAAGGGCTAGATTTGATTGAATCTGATTTTCAACGAGGTGCGATATTTTTGACGCCGAGTGTAGTTATTCATCAATCAATCCATATAGTTAATAACAAAGGTCTAGGATTGTACTATGGGTTAGTTAATAACATAATAATAACAACAATAACATAATAATTAGTTAAAAAAAACAAAAAAAAAAACAAAAAAAAAAAAAAAATACATGAATTAACTTCTTAAAATAACACTAAGAAACATGACCGTTTACATTTTATCGTAAAACTTATCTCCGGAAACTAATGCTCTATAGCAATATTGTAATAATTAACAAAAGAACCGATTATTGTAAGAGTGTCACCAGCGGGCCTAGTATGGCTGCTTTTATCGCGTGACAAAGTTTAGATAAGGCATCCCTCACCTTCAGAGACGTAAATAAGTACGAGAGTGACGGATGCTTTATCCACATTTGACACGGGATATAGACGCAGCCATACTAGGCCCGCAGGTGACCGCTCACTATGTCGGCATGCTAGAAATAACAGCAAAAATTAAAAAACAGGTACCTGGTAGTATGTCGGACCATGTTCAGTGTAGGGCTCCGAAGCCGTAACTATTAACTCAAAAAGCGCGCCAGCAAAAGAGCGTAAAACAAACAAACACCTTCGCCTAAGTGTGCAAAATGTGGTTACAGAATTATCAAAAAGTTTTTATAGTTGTTGGAAATTCTGTAGCTCTGCCTACCCCACTCTGGGAATAAAGGCGTGAGTTTATGTATGTGTATGTATGCAAAAAAGCGTATCTTCATAGCACTTACGTCCTTTTGGTTTGAAAGCGCATTTTTTAGCAATAACTGAAAAAACGGTATATCCGATAATGTTGAAAATGTAATTTCGTTACCATTGCCATACGATCAGACGCAACGGAGGGACATGACAAAACTATAAGAGTTCCATTTTTGGCAAAAAAACAATATAATAGCACATCGATTGTGTTACATTCGGGCTTCGGTCGCGTCGTCAGTCGATGTTGTTACGTAGATGTTCGTTTCTTTTATCACGGTAAAAGTCAAAGGGATGCGAATCTGCGACCGCTAAATTCGTAGGCAGGGTCAGTACCAACTACGCCAACGAGTGTCGTATTGACAACGTTCTATAGTTGCTAACATTGATTTAGTATATACAAGATACACAATCCCGCACAAAACTTTATTATAAACTGTCCCAAATGACATTGATAGCTGCATTCAGATACATGCTAACATCGCTATTTTTTACCTTAAACATTCATGCAAAATAAAACTCAATATACTAGCAGTCAAGTGTCAAATTTGCAAACTAATGTTTTAAAATATTTAAAACTCTTTAGTGAAATCGCCATTATCATACTATTTATGACAAAAGTGGACATCGAATGAATGGAGACGAATTTATCTATTTATATTGTATTAGTTTTATTAGTCTAAAACGGAACCAATACTCAACGATGTTGATGGTGTTAGGCTCTTTATTGGAAATGGTGGGATACTTGTTTCTCTTGATCCGGAGGCAATAGAAGCAGTCTATGAAAGAAAAAATATTATTCTTGATAAAAAAATATAGCTCTGGGAGCTTCGACGTTAATAGGAATATTTATTTTTATACACTCGCGGTCAAATAATTCGGGTCAGAGTGCGTTTTTCATACAAACGTACTTGTGAAATTTGGGTGTCATTTATAGTTTCACTATTTGATGTTTAAACCTCATGCACCTGCGACATCTATTAAGCAAAGATGAGAAAAAAAGTTAAACGACGGATCAACTTAGCAATTCATCTCTAAAATATCTTTCTTATTGTCGTTAGATTTCGCCCTTTTCTTTACATAACAAACAGAAAGAGCTCACTTTAACAGACAGATACTTTTATCCGATGATTGTAAAATCAAGCTTTAATGGTCTTTGTATTTTTTGAGATTAATATGACACCTATTGTGTGACATTTAAGTAGGTACTTACATTCAAGACAGGTATTGCAGATTTAGTCAGTCTACTAAAGCCTTTATTAAATTTGTGGTACCTATATACGTCTGTGGTACGAAAATGGGTCAAGCCTTGAATAGTTGATCACCTCTATATCGTGCTAATATTGCGACCCATTTTGCACGTCGTAGAGGATTTCGTGGAAAGCTTAAATTTAAAAATAAAAAATATTAAAATTTAAAAAAGTAATAGCTACTCCATAATAATTTTGTTCCTTGGTAAGTCATAATTTGTGTGCACAAAATAAATTCCTAAAAATCATGAAAACATTATAATTTAGCTAGAAACGTTTATAAATAAATAGAACTTACGTAAAATAAGACATTCCATCCTTTTTATTTGTTTTTTTGTTATTATTTTTGCAGTTTTTCACCACACATTTTGTCATGATTGACAACTGCCACTGTCTGTGGTCGGAACAAGACTAATAGCAAAACTACTGCCCAAGTCGATTCGGCAGTAGTTTTGACTTGCCATTTTTTCGTGCTGATTGTGTATCTAGTATATACTAAATCAATGGTTGCTAACAATTAAAAGTTCCTGGACAGAGCACGACATGAGGTACCTTAAATGTCACTCACTTAGATTATCACTACTTATTTGTACTTGTCTTTGAGGCGGGACATGTTTAACCTAATTTTATTTTATGAAAGGAGTTGCTCGTAACTGCCCTTCAAGAACAACGCATTTGAACTCCGATTTTCCGATTATTCACATAAAATGAACCTTGATGTCATATTCTTGTTGTTTCTTGAGACCGCAAATGAATAATATAACCTCCTTAATATTCTGAACACTGAATGTCCCATTTAATATATTTCCTTTATGCTTTGTTGTGTGGCTAGATGAGTCATTTTAGTGGATTCCTTGAATGTTATTCGTTTTTAAGTAGGGTTGTGGTGTTAGAGAAGGAAGAATATTTGGTTTAAATCTATCCTTGAGAAATTGACCGATTTTCGTAAACTCTGCGAGGTTTACCTTATAATAGGTCCTTACCTATGAAATTGGCGCTTTATATGGATAATTTTATGAAAACGTTTGTTTTCATACATTTAATTTTGCGGATTATTTAGTAACGTCAAATGCAAACCAAACAAAATTCTGTCAGGAATATTGGACCTTTCTAAGCTTTATTATACATATCTTAATTGCTTAAAAATATTTAGCTTCATAAAACTCTGCGTAATTGAAACACGAAAAGAGTAATGTTCGCATTGTTGTGTTCCGGTTTGGGGATAAGACAGCCGGTGAAATGACTAGCATAGAGGCATTCCATCTTAGGCCTCAGGGTTGGCAACGCATTTGCAGTCTTAGGATTGCTCTGCAGTCTTGTGATGCGAATGTCTATGGGTCACAGTTTCCACTTACCATCAGGTGGCCTGTGTGCTCGTTTGTCATTTCTATGCCATAAAAAAAAAAAAAAAAAAAAAAAAAAGAGTTGAGTTCACACTTTAATTTTAAACATTAAGTAAGAAATTGAACCATATTATTTGTATCTAAAACCTTTGTAACGTAGTGTATTAATGAAAATTTAAAATAATTTGGAAGTTAAAATTGAAATAAAACATAAAAAAAACGCCAATTTCATAGGTAAGGACCCAATATTTGTTTTAACATCTTCTGTGTTTTTGGTATCGGCTTAGTGCAAACGGGTGGGCTGATATTTGATACATTTTATTTATTTAGAGGATGCCCGCGACTACGTACGAATAGAATTAGTTCCCCACTACTCCTCCTATTTCTTCCCGTTGGGTGTCGACTTCCGGAAAAATCTTTCTTAGTGCTACCTTACGTCACTAAAGGAACCCCAGTACCAAATTTCAAGTTTCTAGGTATAGTAGTTTCGGCTGTGCGTTGATATATAAGTCATTTCCAATAATCCTTTCTTAGTGCACCCTTAGGCTAGGCCCCATAAAGAACCTACGTGCCAAATTTGGAATCTCTTGAGCCAGCGGTTTGTGCTGTGCGTTGATATATGTCAGTGAGTCAGGTTTGGCTTTCATAAGATTGTTGAGTATGCCGTATTTGTGATGCTGAAGAGTTGATCTTATTTTTAGATGAGAGCCAGTTATCGCGTAAAGAGTTTGGTCAAATAATACACTAAATAAAAATGCATTACTAACGCCACGTCATTCTGTTATTTCCGCGACTGTCCGATTACGATTATTAATAATATACGGGATTAGTTAAGTTAAATCCTTACATGAATAAATAAAATAATACAACACCTAGGCAAAAGCGAGGCCGAAGCAATTCTAAAATTGGCTCTAGGCTCTGAATTGACCTTAATTTCTGCTGCATTGCAATTTCATATCAATTGATCAATTTAGAGACAGGAAACTATCATCCTATTGCGGTGCATTGGAATGTGCATTGAAGATGAATGGTTTAACGAGGTAACGATCTAGGGGCGACGATTTAAAGTCTAGATTGATTTTGATTGTTATTTGGATCGAGGGCAGTTGAATAATACCAGGGCCTCTATTCTACCAGGTATAACCATATTGCCTTTGACGTGTTCTCGTATTGTCAACGCTACGATATTATTTACTAGACAGTAACGGCGGCCGTGTTAAAAACACTACCATAACACATCAAAGGCAACATGCTTATACCTGGTAGAATAGAGGAGTTGATCGTTTATTAAATCGACGAAAAAAATACAGTGTTAATGAGTATAATTTGTACGCTACATGTTATACAATTATTTCTAGTTTTATTTTTACTACGAGCCCATTACTTTTAAATATAATATTCAATGACCCTTTTATTTACCGCAAATTGTCTCTACTCTACCCGTTTAAAGCAAATTAATCGAACAAATGTAGCATCCAATAGAATATTTTATTAGGTATCGATCTCGCTGGTCGATAATTGGTTCTAAATCTAAGGCGAGGTTCTGTGCGAGGCAGCTAAGCGGTGTTGCGAGGAAAAATCCACCAATAGGATAGTGAGGCTCGTGAAACGAAATAATTATATTGGTGGATTTTTCCTCGCAACACCGCTTCGCTGCCTCGCACAGTTCTGGTGGAAACGCAGTCAACAGCATAAATAAGTGATCAATTATGTACCTTTAACGTCGTGTTTGAAATGTTATACAAAATTGTGAAACGATTGAAAGTGACCAGGTACAGAAATGATCACTTATTTATGCTGTTGACTGTACAACTTTTATAATCGTTTTGTCAGCTTTCCGTAGGTACCCGAAAGGTAGCCCAACTGGACCCTATTAATATGCCAATACGCTGTCCGTCCGTCCGTCCGTCCCTTTAAAGAACTGTATGTTTTGATCCGTAATAGATAGCGGTTTTTTTTATAGAATAAGTGTTATTACGGCGGATTTACTAACAAATACTTAGTAAATAAACCGAAATAATAAAAGGGGTCTCCATAATAGAAAACTTTTTCAACGTCCATTCTTTTTTTTTCTTGTATTGTAAAAATGGTAAAACATAAAAGCGTCAAATTTAGTATGATTATACTGAAGAAAAACAACTAATTCTAAAATTTGGTCAAGTGTGAGTTGGGCTTAATTTGAAATCGAATTCAAATCGGAATATTAGGTCCTTACCTATGAAATTGGCGTTTTATATGAAGAATTTTATGAAAACGGTGGTTTTCATACATCTAATTTTGCGGATTATTTAGTAACATCAAATGCAAACCAAACAAAATTCTGTCAGGAATATTGGACACTTCTAAGCTACATATCTTACTATTATACACATATCTTCTTATATACATATCTTAATTACTTAAAAATAGTAAGCTTCATAAAACTCTGCGTAATTGAAACACTGGAACGCGCAGCACTTGAAAAGAGTTGAGTTCACACTTTAATTTTAAACATTAAGTGAGAAATTTATAAAGAATAGGGTATTAACGAAATTTAAAAAGAATATGGAAGTTAAAATTGAAATGAATAAATTCCGTACGAAATAAAACACGTAAAAAAAAACGCCTATTTCATAGGTAAGGACCCACTATAATAATTCCTACCGGCATCGCAGCAGTACGGAACCCTCGGAGCGCGTTTTTGATTGATCATTTAGCTAATTCGCAATGTTTGAGTCGGGACCGCCCGATCTTGACCTAGTAGTATGTTTATTTATATCTTACCTACGCATTATTTCGACGCGTTTTCTGTACGCCTATCATGATTGATTGTTTTATTTTTGTGGATAAGACTACGTTACAATAGTGGTGTAGTTAATCACTTGAGGGTTGCGGTGTTTATGTGTGCTGGGAAGCCATTATGGCAGTGATTTTAGAACATCAGAATAAAATTGATGCACTATCAGCCTAATGGAACGCTGAACCACCACTGTGTCTTGCAAATAAATTGTTTTATAATGTCACTGTGACGCCGTTCTACCCGTACACTGTATGTACACGACACGATTTCGGTAGCTGAATCTTTGATTGAGCATGGAGTCCTTAAATTGGTCTCTATAAGTAGATGACTATGCAAAAAAAGTACAGTCGGCAAAAGGTTGTCTCAAAAATGTGTAACTGTTAGGAACAAAATTGTGTTTCTTCCGTATTCAAAAAATAATATCTGAAAGTGTTTTTATCAAATATTGATTGCTGTTAAAGTCAATGTCAAAGTTCTTTATTCTTCAATTTAGGCATAATGTAATGCACCTATGGATGTCAAAAAGCATTACTACCGCGTTAGGGTAAATAATTACATAGTACTCGGAGTGAGTCTATCGTTGCTTAGGGCGTCTGTGGTCTAGTGGCTTAGGGGTTCGACTCGTGATCTTAGGGTACACAGATCGAACCCCCGTGGTAAGCATGTAGGTACCAATGAGTTTTTCTAACTTAAGTACAACCATTACCCGATGCTCTTACGGTGAAAGAAATACATCGCGAGGAAACCTGCACATACGAACAGCTGAGTAAGAGGGTAATTGCACAAAGGATCCTAAACGGGTCGAAGTGTATCATAAAGGGCCCATCTGTAAGATAAGATAAGATAAGATAAGTCTAGGGTTGAAATACATTTGTGATTAAACATATCTTTTTTTGTTTCAGCTTATGTGGTCTTTCTGCGGATGTCTGCTAGTCTCAATTTTGGTGGTATTCTTCTATTTCTACAAGCGATGGAGGACGAAAGGTAAAAAAGGTTACTTAATAACAATATAATTTTAAATGAAATTTAATTAAACTGCACATTTTGTTAGAATCATTTATCCTTTATATTGAGACCAGATTTTTATTGAAAGTTTCCTAAATTTCCTGTAATGATTTACTTAACGCCAATTACACACACACCCACACACACGCACACGCACATGGACATTATAATTATTAACACCACTGATGGATTTTTTGGCTCTGTACCGAATTGTATTTGTGGTAAAATGTTCAGTGATGCAAATCGACCAAGAAGCGAAATGTCTATTATGTAAATTTACCATTCTGTGAAGATGCCGAAATAGTAAGATACAAAATTGGTACATAAGGAGTCCATAAAGCGACACGGTTCGATAACAACAAGTCTCAGTATGTAAATTTAAGTCAAATATTTGAAAAGTTCAATACGCAAATTACCTAATGTCGACCACAAAGTTACTTGGGAACTGTTCTCGATAAGATTTGACAATGTGCTATTCCTGGGGCCCGTTTATCAAAAGCTTGTAACTTGTATTACAATCTGAAAGCTCTTTCCAACAATATGTATTAAAAAGAGACTTCCACTTATATTACAAGTTACAAGGTAAACAGGCCCCTGATAGCTTTTTTGACATTACGTAATTTGGACATTATGTTACACAGACTTATTACTATTTTGATTCTCTGCGTTATAGGCGCTATATTAATTGGGCAAAATGATAATTTGACGACAGACATTTCGCTTGGTCAATTTATGTCACTAGACATTTTGCTACATAGACGATTAGGTACTGAGCCGACTTTTGCACCTAATCAGTTAGGCTCGCCTGTCCCGTTGACAAACAAATACTTGCCCTTCGAACCGGTACCTCAAGCCCTACCAACTAGGCTAGCCATCGTTAAAGTTCCATAAGCTACAACTCGACCATGCATTACAGAAATGCTGAACGGTGCACCAGCAACAGTGGGAGAGCCCGCGAAGCGATTCAGGAAGCGAGACAAGATGCTGTTCTACGGCAGAAGGATGCTGCGCAAAGTCAAGTCTATCTCCAACTCGGGGCAGGGGCGCAAGCGGCGGGCCGTCATGAGGTTCGCGAGGAAATTGCTGCAGCTCAAGAAGGAATCGGCTCCTGAACAACTCAAGGTTAGTGTCCGAGGGTATCCTCTTAAGTCCCACAATATTACAAACAGGAAGTTTTTTTGAGTGGGAATTTGGATCTACAAGCAAGTACAGTCGGCCAAAAATATGGTCTACCACCCTACGGTTGAAGTTCATTTGCACGACATAATACAACAAGTTCGATTTTCCCTTGCAATATTATAACATGAACTTACAATTAGATCTCACATAAACTTGTTTCAAAACTGGTAGACCGCTGTCTTGGCCGACCGTACATAAAGTTCAATATGTTTGTTACCTAATGCCATTTTAATTTTTTAAACAAAGAAATTGGACATTCATCAAATTACAAAATTGTTTAAACTAAATTGCCTTTATTATGTACATCCTATTGCACACCGGGCCTTACCAGGGTATTGTTCCGGTGTGGGGATTAAACAACCGGTGAAATAAGTAGCATAGCGGCATTCCATCTTGGTCCTCAGGGTTGGCAACGCGTTCGCAGTCTTTGGAATGCAGTCTTCAGAATTAAAGAATGAAGAGCTCGTTTCCATTCTCGTAGTGTTTTCTTGCATGATTTGAATCACTATGAAATAAAGAAGTTTTAAAGCTACATGCCATTTTATTTTCCTTACAACTTTTTGAGTAATCATAATCACGCAGAGTTATTTTCTCCATACTAAGAGAACCCCGCGTTTGTTTTTCACCAAGTATGGATAAACCAATTTTGTGACTAAACTCAAAAAGTTGTAAGGAAAAAAAAATGGCATGTAGCTTTAAAACTTCCTTATTTCATATATAAACACTGTTTTTTTTATAAATTAATACTTGAATTAAGTGGTTTTTTGTATCACGGACATAAGGAAAAATGACAAAAATTCCTATTAAAATGATCAATATCTCGGAAACCGTGAAACTTAGCATAATAGTAAATGTGGTCAAAAATGATCAGAATGACCATTACTATCATCCCGTAAAACGCCTGCACCCGAGTGCCAAACAGCCTGTATATTGGTGCCCGTGACTTCGGACATGCCAGCGTTTTGTTTCCCGTTCTATGGCACAGTTCGATTTAATTCATGCTAATCTGAACTGATTGGACAGCCGCCCGATGAACTTATAGCTATCCTAACCTAATCTTACATATATTTCAGGTACTGGAACCCCCAGCAGAATACCTGGAAGAAGACCTAACCAGCGATGACCGAGTGCCTCCTGACGCTCTATACATGCTTCACAGCATCAGAGTATTTGGGCACTTCGAGAAGCCAGTGTTCCTCATGCTTTGTAAGCATACGGAGATACTGAATTTGCCCGCTGGCGCCTTTTTGTTCAAAGTTGGTGAGTAGTGTTATCTTGGACTTTGAAAACAAATTAACGAGTCCAACTCTGATGGCTCTGTCTGGGTTAAGAACAGCGGAGACTATGTTGACATCCGACGAAGTCATCAGATCTTCGGACGTGGGCAAGTTGCATTCTACGAAAGCTAACGACTTTCGAAAACTGTCACAAGTCACAATGTATGAAATTGACAAGCGCTCGAACCGTACGTAACGGCAGCTTTTATGTCAGTTCTATTAAATTGCTTTGATTTCGGAAATCTTTAACGTTCGCAGTGTACATCTTTTCTAGACCCTGGGCATTTTAAAAGCTAAATATTTGCATGATTATGTATAACCTCAATATATTTCAATAACGTAAACTGGTTCGAAATTAACTATCAAGATTTTAACGAATCATGTAATAAAGAACGTTGTTGCAGGTGATACAGACGAGAACGTGTACGTAGTGCAGAATGGCCGTGTTAACGTGTACATAACCAATCAGGACGGCAGCAGTCTGTCGCTCAAGGTCGTCAGGGCGGGGGAGAGTGTGACGTCCTTGCTCAGTTTCACTGATGTGCTCACGGTACGCATCTAACTCTAAATCTCTTGTTATCTCTAAATTTGGAAGCTGGGTATTACATAACCGATCAGGACGGCTGCAGTCTGTCGCTCAAGGTCGTCAGGTAGCGGACAGTGCGACTTTCCTACTCAGTTTCACCTATAAGATTATGGTACGTCTGTAACACTAAAACAGGTTGGTAATTTATACTTGGACAAATGTATTTTATTAATTTAGGACCTATTTTATAATACGTTCAACTTTGATCCTGTTACTCATCTTCAAATCCCTACTAATATGATAAACTGCCAACCTGATCCACGTTGACTGCTTGCCATCAGGTGGATTGTCTGGTCGTGTGCCCTAGGGCTATAAAAAAACAACAGTATAAAAAAAAACGCTGAGTAGGTATATTCAGTAAACCGCTGAGCGATTTGAAAAAAAATCGTAGACATATCGTGCGGGGTACAGTTAAATAAGTTAAGTTAAATAAATACACCTACGCACATTTAGCGATTCGATATATCTTGTCATTATTTGTGCGCAATGAAGAGTTGTGCCCAAAAATCTTTGTGGCAATTTGTAGGACAATAAAAACTAAAAGTGGTAAGGGAATTTCTTGGTCGACCATATAAACAACTTTAAGACAATATCAAGGATATATTTTTTTTGAGTATAGACACATGTCATATGAATAATTTCCCTTCGTCTTACAGGGTCACTCCCAACCGTACAAGACTGTAAACGCGAAGGCGCTGGAAGACTCCCAGGTCATCAAGCTGCCGATGAGAGCGTTCCAGGAGGTGTTCCATGAATACCCTGACATCTTCGTTAGGGTCATACAGGTAAGGCTTTTAAGACCTTGGAATCATTGGGGGGAACGCAAATGACAGAAAGGTCAAGCCGGGCGACACGGAGCGGCGCGGTGCGACGCGTTCTCGTGCTAAAAAGCGTGCACAAAGCGAGTCGGAGGCTCAACTTTGCTTTTGCTTTGCTTTTCAAATGTCTATCTTATGTGCGTGTCTGCGTTAGTTTGTTACTCCTTCACGCTGCAATGGGTGCATGAAATTTGAGATGGAGATACATAGTCTAATTTTTATCCTGGATGAATGTTCCCGAGGCATAATCGAAATATATGCCTCCTACTAATCCTATAATATTGTAAATGCGAAAGTTTGTGTATTAGTTTACTCCTTCACGCTGCTACGGCTGGACGGATTTGGACGAAGTTTGAAATGGAGATAGCCTTTTACACATAGGCATAGCTTTTTTTAGATAAACACAGGCAACTTTTCATCACGGAAAATTAAAAAGTTCTCGTGGGAATAACCATTATCAAAATATACGCGGGCAAAGGCGTGGGTAGAAACAGACACTATTCGCACGCGTGTAGAAGGGGACCACGACACTAAAGTTAAGATAGTTCAATAAAGGCCCGCCCGTATTAATAAACTCAGCTTGGCTGAGATGCCCGTCACAAGATACGCCAAAGTAAAACACTGTCAGTTTTGACGCATCTCGAGACAATCATTAGAGTTGAGATTAGTTTATTAATACGGGCCTAAGACTACCGGATGGCAACAGCATGATAAGCGACGCTTCGTACTTAAGCGTCTAGTATGATCGTTCTCGTCAAAAAACCTAAGCTCATCTGAAAGATCACCAATTTCTGTGTAAGAAAAATCACTGTTGCATTTATAAATCGGACTTATAATAAAAAAATGCTGTGCCAGGGTTTTCGCATGGCAGCATTTCCATTTTGTGTTCCCCTATTAATTACACTACTAAATATATATACATACACCGTGTTTTTTTTGATTTACGATAACTTCGGCATATTACTAGGTATATCCATAGAAAGTAATTGGTAGATTAGATTTTTAAATATTGCAAAAAAAAAAAAATTTCTCTGTTTAGAACAAAGTAATTGAATGTTATATCTTTGATCATTCTAAAAGGGCCTTTAGAGTTAACTAATAGCGAGTGTCAAATATGTCAATGTTGGCGTGACCATGGAATTAGTAAGTAATAACGTACATCTGGAAGGTGCATTCCACCGATAACGTGAGCCGAAAGAAATGTACCTGTATGTGGATCTGGGGATTTGTGTATTCTGTGTGGTCTCCTATAATTCGAAATTGACACTTGAATGACAACTTAATACTAGATTTTGTTTGAAATCTTTCAATGCTTGTATTTTGTTGTACTTGCTCTTATTAAGAAGTTCAAGACGGCAGCTACTTTTTCTCAGTCTATCCACGGATTCATTGACAGAGACCACACAGATGCCCAAATATCGATTTTGGAGACAATCATTTGAATAACTAAAAAGTTCAAGGTGGCGGCTACTTTTCCTCAATTTGTCAACGGATTAGTTGTCAGATCTACAGATCCACAGATATCGATTTTGAAAACAATCTGTTCAATAAGTAAATATTGTATCGTTTACTGCCCCACCGGCTTGTAAAATTAATTTGTCCGTAAATTGCAAATCAAATATGGTCACCTTTAGAAAGGGACGCAGTAAGCTTTAGTACATTTCTTTCGGCTCGCGTTATCGGTGTAGTGCACCTTCCAGATGTACGTTAATACTTACTAATTCCATGGACGCGTATACAAACCTAACAATAGGAAACTCTTTACTCATAAGATTTAAAAGAAAATTGTTGTTATCAATTAAGAGCCTTTTATACTAGTTCAACGTGATTAACTGATTAAATTTAAAAATTAAATATCTTTAAAACCGTAAGAGTTATCATTTGTCTGTCTTTGGGAAATTAACTTTATTTGACCTAAAGAACGTTCCCTTAAAGTTATCGTAAATAAAAAAAAACACGGTGTATATATCATCTGGTGGTCTTATCGAACTAAGTTTAGTATCGTGTACTCTTAGAATATTCGTCCAGCAGTGCACTTATACGGGCTGAGAATGATGATGGAGACGCTACACACTGGTTTCTCGTTCATACTAAGGTGCGTCAAAAATACTAAATGCTCAGTGTACCTAAGATTTAAAAGTAAAAGTAAGTATTTTAGTTTAAATAACACATTTTATTAAAAAAAAGATAATTAGATGATTTACATCATTTACATTGATAGTAAATAACATAAAAAATATCTTAAAAACTAAGTAGCTCCAAAGTAGCTTTTGATAGAAGACATAGCCGCCTTACCAACATGATCAGCCACTGATACTGAGGAAAACTGTGACTGGTTACTCAACGCAGACGCCATGGATTCGTCAATTTGTGAGAGCTCCATTCGCCTTCTTTGCTGAGCGCGTTTGGAGCACTCTCCATAGTTTTTCCTTGGCCGTCCTCGTTTCTTGATTGGCGTATCAGGTGCTGCCTCTGCTGCTTCTCGGCCGAAGCCTTCGCCTTCCAAAGTTACATTTTCCGTAGTGTTGAGCCAGTCAAGCTGTTTCGCTAAAAATGTTTTCTTCATGTAATGACTTTGCCGCCACAACTCGGAAATCCTTGTGCAGATATATTTTATTCGTATAAACAACTTATCAATATTAATGTTTTCGCTGTCTTCCAATGACTGAGAGTCACGTATTTCCTTAAATACATGTTGGATTCGGTCAGTTAGGTTCAACTTCTTGCCACCATATTTATCCCAAATATTGAAGACAAACATGCGTGCAAACACACATTGATGGCTCCCCCCTTTAATAAACATAAGAATATAATTAATTAACACAAAAATATAATAATCTTGTGCAAAATTCAACAACAACATAAAGTATAAAGTTCGTAGCATTACGCTACGAAAGGTACACCTTGGCGTAGCACCGTGATTACTTAAAATAATGGAAGGCTCTGGATTAGATTAGACTTGATTTAGTAAAAGAAGTCTTATATCTAACTAATCAAGATAGATTTAAGGTTAGACAACTGTCGACAAAGTACTAAAAGTCGACTAGCATTCCAAATAAACTAAATATATTTATGAAAATATCTTAATAATGTAGCAGCCAATTTAACACATTAAAACTCAATATTTAAAATAAATTAATACGTTAAATAATCATACATACCTTGTTTCTGAATATCCATTACAAAAACAAATCACAACAAAGAAATTTTCCGGTAATATAGGGCAAAACAACGAGCGGTAATTGCGTGAGTCACTGATAGCACCAGTCGCGAGAAGAAATAGCCCACCTTTCGATAACTATATCGGAATGAGGGTAGTTAGCAAAATGGATCTTTTTATATTTTCTGATTGTTTGGACATAGTAGACGTCAGAATAATTAGTAATGTCAATAAATTTGACATATTTATTTTTAATTTTTGTCATATGATAGAAACCAGTGTGCGCTAGTGAGTACCCGGCTTAACGATGTTAATTTTGTTCCAGATTATCATGGTCCGGCTACAGAGGGTCACTTTCACAGCGTTGCATCAGTACCTCGGGTTGAGTGCAGAGCTGGTTAATCCGGTCAGTTGCAACCTTTATTGCCGCATTTGCTTTTTAACACCATTTGTTTAGGTACGGTCGACCTTATAAGCAGCTGCACACTTTAATGCTTTGTCACTATAAAGTCATGTTTGAACTGCTGCACTGACCTGTCAGAGGCTTTAAAGCGACAAGGTACAAAACTGTGCAGCGACTTATGAACTTAACTAAATGCATACAATCCAAACCACGTGGCTCTGTTACACAGGCAATGAAAATTGTTTTGTCGAGCTTGGACGTATCAATGTCCTATGTATTGGCTGACGATTTATACCTATCTTCTTTTTTTTTGCAAAATGCACTTTTTAGGATTTTCTGTGTCTGACGAAGCAGTTAGCTTAGTTGTTAGTGGTCCCGGGTTCGATTCCCAGTCAGGGCAAAACAATGTATGATGAGCGTGATTATTTTGTTTATGAGACTTATGTTTTCAATGTATATAAGTATAATCATATGTAAAAATATCGGATGGAATGCAACATCAAAAAAATATGCCCAATGCACCTTATTCCAGTGTAATAACAACTTTGTAACAGTGTTATACATATTTTTTCACTTGACTGTACAAGCCATGAGCTGAGTTTATAAGGTCAATTTGGGTGACATTGTCTCCCGATTTTTATTTATTTATTCATGAATTTCAAACTTTTTGGCTCTGCGGTAAGCCCGTCCCTTTAATGGTAGTACTTATAGATGACTCTCTCCCTTTGCAGGGTCGCGAGAAACGGCGTCCAACGACAGTAGGTTCATCTCCTCTCAGGAAAACGACCGTAGATTCCGGCACTTCTATGCACTCGCCGCAGTATCCCGAGCATAATGTAAGTATACACTTTCGGGTAGGCCCTTTAGTTGTTCTTAAACTTGAGAACAGTGCCCTTGAAACGACGACGGCTCGACGCTAGCAGAGCGCGATCTGTGAGACCGCTGTTTATCTTATCTTATCCTATGGGATCTTTTGTGTAATTACCAAAGATCGGAATAGGTAGAGCTAATTTGCCTAAACTGGATGCACCTTCATTCAATAATGTATTCCCATTTCGCTCACGCATGAATGAATATGCGTCAAGTTTAGGCAAATTAGCTCTACCTATTCCGATCTCTGGTTAGGTTAAATTTGCACACAAATGCAGCTCTGCACATCCACATACAAAAACAAAACTGTAATGATGAAACTAATACATAAAAGATGGAACAACACACTGACAACACTTACGCTTGACAACCGAGTGACAACTAGTTTTATTAAATGCGCATGCCCGCTTGGGCTTGTACTTTGACAGAGGGGAAATGGTGTAAATGCCTACTCTCTTCCGTGTTGCTCGAAGCGCCATACTGACACAGATTTTAGCGACAATTGACTCGTTCTTTTTTCAAAGCTGTGTGTGAAAAATCGTCGACTTTATCGTCATTAACTGACTGACAGTTAGTTTTATTAACACATTGTAGACACCATTAACGATACACTAGCATCAGTTGTACATTTTCAGCTGTGAAACTGCATCTAATTAAAAAATCTACTTTATCTACCTTAAAGAATATCCGCGACGTCCATTCCCTTTGACCTCTAACACTGCATACCTGAACTAATGTTGCATGCAGCAAGAGAACGGGCACCACGCGTCGTCACCCATCAACATCAACCGGAAGTCGCGGCCGGACATGGTGCCCGACATCGCTACCAACACACAGCAGGTAACTGTACTGACAACCTCCTAGGGTAAAAATTCCACATACGGCTATTGGAATATAGAGCCATTGCAAAGTTAACGTGGAATTTCTTTTGCTTTTTTTGAGGGTGTGAAACTAGTGATATTTACAATAGGTTTATATTCCATTGGCGAATTTCGTTGTAAACTGGGACTTAGGAGCTTAGGTGAAATGCAGTCACGGCGATAGGTATTTAAAATAAAAAGCAAGCTTTAAAAATGAGACAGCATTATATTGCCGTCGATATACACTCGCGGTCAAATAATTCGGGTCAGAGTGCGTTTTTCATACAAACGAGGCTATTTCGAAGCCTTGGTCCCTAGCCAGGGGTTGTTTTGAGTGAGGTTTAATGGTGGATACTCCAAGGTTCAATAGAGGAGGTCAAAAGTTCTTAAGATACCTAACTGATAGCACAATCAGTTGACACCACAGCGAGAGAGTTTGGGTCAGCATTTGGATTTCCTTACATTTTATTGTCATTTTAGATGTTTTTCTGAAGATGCACAATTCCGGCGTTAGCCGCAGATTCAATCAGTTGGGTGTCCTAGGCACTCTGGAAGTCCTGTATCGATGCTCGGGGTATCCATCATCAGATTTCACTACAAGCATCCCCTGGCGAGGAACCAAGGCTTCGAAATAGCCTCGTTTGTATGAAAAACGCACTCTGACCCGAATTATTTGACCGCGAGTGTATGTCAAAAATCGTGCCGTAGCCCGCTTTAATGTGTATGGTTGTCAAAATATTTGCGATCTTACGTGTCTTGAGATTGAAAATTTTCACAGGCCTTCACCGGGGCATTAAAAAAACAGCTACAAAGTTTATTTAATGACAATTAGATTAAATTGTGATTAAAATAATTTATTTTCGCAGCAGCAACCTGATGTGCAGCCGAATTCTTCATTCCAAAGGTCAAAAGAAGGCTCCTCGTTTAAGAAACACAACACTGAGAATTTAGACGAACAGGTAATATAGTACATTGTGTATTAAGGGCGGTAAAGAAAGAATTACAAACGAGAGTCTGTTAGAAGCCCGAAGCCGAAGGCTGAGGGCTTTAATGCCTCGAGCTTTGTATTTCCTTTACCACCCGTGTAACATACAATGTTTTTCATCACAATTGCGAGGAAATGAAATAAAATCAGACAAAAGATCATATTTTTAACTTATTAGCGGCAGACTACATCATTGTCTGTGACTTACCACAGATAATGTCAAACGTGTTCGGAGTCCGATTCTAGTGACAGTCGAGATCAATAGTTTATATGCGAGATTTTTAGGAAATTGTATGCAACTGACATTTCATCTCGAATGAAACTTCATACCGAATGGCACAAGAATTGGGGTCCTGACGTATTGTGATAGTTTGAGTCCACGTATAATATTTAAAAAAAAAGCTTTTTCTCAAACATGCTATGTAATGTCGGCGTTATGTTAGTTATTTTAGGCTTCAAAGTGCCACGTTCCCTGCGGAACAACTCGAGAGAACTGTAAAGGAATTTCATACAAAAATGAAGGCCTAGGCCGGGAAGTAATTTTTTTTTAATTTTAATATGGCCATGACAGCTGGTTTTATGAACAGGCTGAATATCTAAATTATATTTTTAAAAATTTTGAGAAAATGTTATAACGTCAAGTACTAGGAGTGCATAAACGTTTGGGAGACATCCGCGCTGTGTCGTGTGCGCCCGCCGCCCGCCCGCCGGCTGCCCGCACCGCCTGAGATCTAAGTTGCGCTATGCCTGATATACCTCCTAATTACCGCTGCGCTCCTGGTACTTTATTTTAACACCCAATTACTTTTCCGTGGACATTTATCAATTTACTTTTTTGAGTGATGTATTTTTTATTTAATTGCATATGTTTGAGAAAAGCACTTATACATACCTCGGCGGGAAATATGGGGTTGCCCGCCTCAGACCTATCCGGCCTCGCTTGGCGCTCGGCCGTCTATATGTCTTCGGCCGGCAACCCCGTTTTGTCCCGGCCTCTGTAGTAATGTACTATTACGCACGATAGGGCGTAATGGTAAAAAAAGGCCCACGGGTATTATTTTGGATTTACGGTCGATTTTTCTAGCATGTTAAGACACTATTTACGAGCAAGTGTGATGAAAAATATTTACCTACATGTACATGTGTATTAGTATTTTTGATCCATGGAAGCGACCACCGCCGATGAAATTGACATAGAAAGGTTGCGTCAAAATTCAAAATTAAGTAGAGGGGCGGAACTTCTTGGATTGGAAACTATGAATACATAGCAACCTTTGTTGGAAGTAAAATAGAGGAAGATAGGTGACTACCCTTAAAGGGACGGAACTCATAAATAAAGTCCAGTTTACCTTATTGACTTAGTCGCAATCCTAGGCGAATTAAAGGTACGACAATGCCTCATGTGCTTTTACTGGTTGTACAAATCATTCAAAAAAATCAATCACTCAGCTTTACTTTTGACTCGTAATAACATAATGGGTCTCGATTTGTTTCATTTCGTTCGTGCAAGCGTTCGCCATTTTGCAGAAATACTGCCCTCCTAACCCAATAAGCAGTATCTTAAATTCAATTACCAAAGCAGATTCAGTTCTAAGTCCGTAATAATAATGTTGATATTACTAAAGGAGGTTTATCTTAGTTACTGGCGTTACTGCGTTTTTGCTTGGACGGGAGAATATAGGATATGAAACAAGGTAGACAATCACGGACATTCGCTACTAAATAAGTAAACCAAATGATCTCGCCAAGTCTTACCGAACTTTGCCGAATAACTGTCTACTAAGGTAACAGCAGCAATACTATTGGCGTAATTACACTGTGTAGTCCGCCGCATGCGGCCAACGCATTTGGTTCAAATCTGAACTTAAAATGAAGGCAGATTGATCCAAGTGCGATGATCGCATGCGGCGGCCTACTACCAAATCGGCCACACACAAATAGATATAAACACAGCAAGAATACAAACGTGTATCTTTAACGTATCTCTTCCAGTTAACCTTTTACTATTATATTTTACTTATGTTCGTACTTTTCTCCTGCCACTTTATTACCTAGTGATCAACATGTTTGGCTAGACTGCAAGTGTTGATGTACAAAATAAATAATATGTAATAAAATTCCTGGTGCGTTGTGTTATAGGCATTGGTACAGATAGCGACAGAAGCGTTCGTGAAGGAATTGGGTCTCGAAAGCGACCAACTTCTGCAAGGGGCCGTGCAAGTTAGGGATCTCCCGGCCGGCACCTATATCATGAAAGAGGAAAGCCACAAGGTACGTTACGCTTTACGTTACGGTGAACAAGTATATAGCGTATTCATTGCGGGAAGTCGCGCTCAAATACTTTTATACACATTGACATCTACTAACACAAGTGCGCTGGACAGGTTGTGGCATTCAAAATAACAGTCCTTTTTGTGCCAAAACAAACGGTAACCCATCATTTTATTGAATGTCACTTCATCGATTGTATCATTTCATCAAGTTTAATTTCATCGAACGCTATTGTCTGCTGAAACCTTGGTGTTTTCAGGATATCTTATCCTTAATTACGTATGTTAGGTTAGATAAGACTCGTGATTAACGAAAACAAATAACTCATGCGGCAAGAAATGCCTTTCGAAGATATGAAAATTCTTCGTAATGATACGTTCGTGGAAAGGTGTTTCGATAAAATAATAGGTATAGTCACGAGTTTAAATTTGGTACCCACCTTAGGTCCAAAGTCGATCTAACATTCTCCAAAAATAAGGTTGAGTTTCCTAAAAGTTACAGATGACTTGATGTGTATGACATTGACGACTTCAAGTATATTTTTGATGAAATGGGTCCCAAATTAACTCGTGACCGTGCCCAAGTCAAAGAGCCCCACCGAGAGTACGGTCAGCCTTATAAGTAGCTGCACACTTTAGTGCTTTGTCACTTTAACATCATCATGTTTGAACTGCTGGACTAATCTGTCAAAGGCGTTAAAACGACAAGGTGCAAAAGTGTGCAGCGACTTATAACGCCGGTTGTATCATCTTTGTCATTCTACAATAAGTTACGAGTTAAGTACACTTGCACGCCTCTACTCATGCGGACCACTAATGCGCGACAGAAGTATCTACCCATGTCAGACCCACCATACCCCGAGCCATACCCCTAGCCATACCCCTGGGGGTAGGGTGGGACTGAACCATACCACCGTAGTGCTGTGTACTTTATGAGTTGATAAACATCGAACTCCAATATGTCCTTGAAATTTGGTTTACGAATTTAAAACAAGGACATGCTTTCAGGTTTTGTTTTTCCACATCGACCAACTAAACGGATCAACTGACCAAATGTTAAATTTCAAAATCGAATTTAACGGAGTCGACGGATCTCCTGTCGCGGAGCTCCTATTCCTGAGTATTTTGGCCCTTCGGGCCGGCTGAAAATCTAACATAAACCTACCTCATATTTATGATAGAAAGTTTGATCAGTTTAGTTGGTCGAAGTGGAAGTACCCGTTAATAGCATCCCATATGACAAAGTATAAATACTAATATCAAATCCCATCACTACTGCGGTGATATGGTTTAGTCCCACCATACCCCCAGGGGTATGGTGTATGGTGGGTCTGCACCCGTATCTACCTAGGTCGACATATCATGGACCCACAAGAGATGCAACTCCTCTAGCTGCAACAATAGATCAGCAATGGTTCAAGCGGCGCACAACCCTCCTATAGTAATAATATACGTGTACTGCTGCTGCTAGCGAGCCAAAATAGCGCGATTATCAAATCGCTTCCATATCTTATTGTCAATAAATACAACAATAGATACAAAATAAAATTCTGACGGAGTTTATTTGCTTGATGCTTACTAAACATGGTATTTTGTTGCTAGAGCGAGAAAACATAGCTCGTAGTTGTGGCCTATAGGGAAACGGTAAAACCTCTAAGCGCCGTCAATTACAGTATATCTACGAAGACTGTGTTCAAATCACTTATTACATCTGTTGATTCTCATTTTAAAAACTGAACATGGTTGTTGAATAACCTAGCAACTATAATATTATAAGTTACCAATCAAGATTGACATTGAGAGAAATTGCGTGGGAACTCCTTACACGTTTGTAAGTCCTCACACCTGTTTCCTTTTCCGTTTGTGCCTGAATAAATTATGTTGAACATAAAATAAAGAATGACTGCTTGTATGCCCCTAGGTTTCCTTTTGTTCGGATTCCGTAAACAAAGGTAAAAACGTTTAAATATACAAGCTCCACATTCGATGTAATTATCGTGCAAACCCCGAAGAAAAGAAATAATTAATTAGCACGCGCCAAGTGTGAGACGGGCGGTACGGAACCACCGGTATACAATCTGACTAGGGTTGCCACCCGTACTTTATTATAAAGTATTGTACTCTATTTAAGCTTCCCGTACGTTATATTATACACAACCAATAAAGTACGCCAAAGTACTTTATTTATGACATTCAGTTATTGAAGGATATTTTTATTATCAATAAAAGATTATTTTCTGAGTCTAGGTGAAGATTGATTGATTGATATGATAATGCAAAATTTACTAAATTCTAATGAAGATTTAATAGACGTGTAGGTATTTAAACTTTAGCAGCCACATTTTAAATATTTTTAGTAAAACTGTTAAAAGCCTAGAGGGTAATTCAATAACAATTATAGATGTTTTTAATATAATGACAAATATAAAAGCAGACTTATTACAAAGAAAAGAAGATAAATTTTATGGATTTTCAACTATGAAAAAAGTAGAAGAGCTGGAGCAATCTTCACTAGGATTTAAAAGTAAAGTTTATAAAAACTTTGATTTTTTTATTGAAAAAGCTGTGAATTATTTAAACAAATGGTTTAATTTTGAAACAGATAACTGGTTGGCCATTATAAGCCATTTTAATTTAAATTCCCCTGTAGAATTTCTCCACATTGTAAAAATAACAGAAGTTTTAAACTTACAACCTAAATTGGACATGGATACTCTGTATTCTGAAATTTATATTCTTAACAAAGTACGAGAAAAGCTTTTAGAGTCAGATTTAAATTTTAAAAATGTAAGCACTGCTGACAAATGGCAAGTCATTTTTTCCAAGGAAACAAATAATTTAAAAAAATTATTTAAAGTTGTTTCAATATTGCTGTCTGTTCCGGCTGCTGCAGCATTTACAGAACGGGTCTTTTCTGTGATGAAGGCCAAGTGGCGGGACGGCAGAAATAAAGCAGCACACAACCTCATCAAAAATGAGCTATTTATATATCTTAACCTGAGTATGCCATGTTTGGACGCTGTTGATGTTTTAAAAATGGAAAAAACACTTTTAGAGAAAGCAAGGTCCGATAAAAAATATGTATTTAAAAATAATTAAAAATATACTTTATATTTATGCTGTGTGCTTTATTTTTCTTCCTCTTCAGGTAAGTTATACTTTATTCTGTTAAAAAAAAGGTGGCAACCCTAAATCTGACTCTCACCACACCGTGTTTTTGTAATATATATGTCTAATCTTGTACCTATTTTTTTATCGAAATACTTTTCAATGAAAATATTTCCGCGGAATTCTCATTTCATCGAAAGTAATTTTCTCGCCATATGAGTTATTTTTTATTGGTTGTCACAAGTCTAGCCTAATCTAAGTAATTAATGTTTAAGATGACAACATCATAGTTTCAGCAGAAAATGACGTTCGATGCAATGATACAATCGATGAAGTGAAATTCGAGAAAATGATCTGATACCCTATTCTTATGTGCTGCTCTCTGTACAAAGTGGACAACTATTAATGTAAATAAAAACTAAAGAAAAAATCAAGTCCGAAATTAATTGTTTACTCGAATTATTTCATTTTTACATAGAACGTCAAGGGACAGCCAGACAAGAACTAAGGGGCACTGATTTTTAAAGTGGCAGTGATAGTTCAATAAAATACCAACTTTTCGGAAGTCTGTGTTAATAAATTTAGTTGGGAGACCTTTAATCTGGCGGTGGTTTCCAACTGGGCATGTTATCTTTGTTCATGTTAGTTTTGATATGTAGCCATTATCTTTACAATATACTAATACTAAATCTGTCCAAAAGTTCTATTATAGTATTCGAGGCGAACCAGAAATCCACCAGGTATATAAATTTGTTTTAAAAGAATGGTTTGGAATCTAGTTAGAATTCATTTACAATGTCTTCAATATTTTTATCGTGTCTCCGATTCAGGAGCTCATTTGTCTTAACACATTATAAGTCATATTTTTTATTAGTTCTAATATGTCGCGGGACCGAATTATGATTTGTTTTAAAAAGGGTTTCATCCGGGTCATACAACGTTTTAGGTTTTCAAAACCTTTTGGTTGAAAAGTTGAATGATTCAAGCTAAACTTGCTTTAGGATTAACGATAATTCGGACCAAAAACTCTCTAAACTACATTTTTGTGTGTGTAATTATAAATGTAAACATGCGAAACCACGTGGCTCTACCAAATAGTTGATGAAAACGGTTTTGACAAAACTTTGACGTATGTGTTCAGCTTCTATTGTCTGACGAACGTCACGTTGTTTTGTTTGTTACTTCATATAGCGCCATAATTTTGACAATTTTTTTTCCAAAACTTTTTGCATATTTGCAAATATGTCTTGTAATTTTTTTATCTGCAATAACGAGTTGAGTTGATTTTGCTTTAGCTAGTAGATAGTTGGTTTGCAGTGAAGTACACCACACCAGAAGGTAAGGTTAAGGGCGAGGGCGTCTACGGGGTAAGTCCGTGTAACCAACAATATCAACTAAAAAATACAGTGTGTTACCGGCATGCGGGCATTTATTAAAACTGCCGATAATATGTTGCTTTAGCAATTGTTTGCAAGTAAAATTATTAAAATAACTTCACAATAAATTTTCTTAGATACCGTCCATTTTTTATGTAGTGCATGTGCTGCGTGTTGATCGTTATCAGTATCGCTGTTGCTTGGTACAAGGCATGTCGTGGTACGGGGGCAGATCATAATAATCAAAGTAGCCGTCGACTGTCATGACACTTTGACTGTGTTTGACTGTGTCTGTCTAACATTTGTCAAATTGCTGCGCTTTACATTGCTGGCAATTAACATTTTGTTAGAATTTAACAAAGCCTGAAAAGTTGTTTATTAATTAAATTAATGTCATATAGTTACGTTACATATATACGTTATTTTAACCTACTTTAAAAAAAGCCAGGGTGCTGGTAACACACTTTGTATAAATTTGGGCGGAATGACCGGGAGACTGATCGACCGCCCGCCTGATCCGGCCGGGCGTCCCCAATCATCATCATCATCATCATCAACACACTTTGTATGGTTTGTCGCACTTGCCCGCTTAACCCCCTGATGGGGCAAGTCCATCTTACCAACAATGTCTCCAAAAAAATATATGGTATTTCGCGCTTACCCCATTGACGCTCTTGCCCCACCTGTCCTTATCATAACCATTTTTTCGGTATGAAACGCGTTTGCAGGCTTGAGATTTTAAACGTCATTGGGTCTCCGATCCTACCATCAGGTGGCCTGTGTGATCGTTTTCCATCCACATGCCATAAACAAACCTGTTAACTTTGCTTTATATCAGGACGTGGCTCTGGTGTATTTGCTGTCCGGGGCGCTGCTGGTGTCACAGCGAGTGGCGGAGGGGGACGGGGAAGTCCATATGTTCACGGCGTATCCCGGTAAGAACATAGCTCTCAATATTACTAGAATTGATCTGTGTATCATTAACTCATACAATATGATGAGTACAGTATAGGACAATTCTTGAAGGATTTGAAATTTTAAACACTCGTAATAAAATGGAGAAATTCTTGTTATGTTGAAAACGTTTGACTAAGTATTCTTAATTTTACTGTATCGTATTAAGTAAACTATGAGTAAGGTATTACATTCTGGTTCCAAACTACCTTCTCGTGATTTCATGGCGACAAGAATGAGAAGTCTATAGTCTATACTTTTAGGCATTTAAAAAAATGTAAACAAAACAACCACGTGATATAGTTCGTCAGCCAATAAAAGCAGACAGTGTTCTGCTTCTATTGGCTGACGTCAAAGTCGTCGTACGTCAAAGTTCGATAAAACAGTTTTGATTGGCTGTTTAACAATGTCATGTAGTTTGGAATGTACACATTTTTTTAAATACCTAAAAGTATAGACTATAGGAAACGTTAGAAAGTACGAAAAATCCGGTCTCTTTATTATTTGAACCAAATACCTGGAAAGCTGCTCCTAGTGCCTAGATCAGGCACATGAAATCAAATCAAATCAAATTCATTTATTTCATTACATTAGACACGTGTGTAGTTTACATTCATACGTACATACATGGAGCTCTTTATTAACACAAGCTGTATATAAACATAATCATTTCAATAGAATTTATTCTTATTGTTCCAAAATCGACCTTCGACCCGTTTTCCCCCACTGGCTTAAATTTGGGTCACCCCGAAAAATCTTAGTTTGTCTGTCTTCCCCGAAACATGAATTAAAATTAAGGTGCAATTTATTAACTAAATTTGTGTACCTTTGTCCTTCAAAAAAGCACTTCCAAACGCTATGGTAGAGGCATGTTTCAGCTTTAACGATTTACCCTTGAATCACCGACACTCCATTCCATAGAATTAATTACTTCGCCGAATATTCATGAAATGAAAATACAGCCAATTACACGTGTAGCAGTTTTTTTTGTGGTCACAGGTCTAACTTTACCTACTTAAGCGGTTTCAGTAGTAATTACGAGTAAATTTCGATAATATTAATTTCGATGAAATGATACATTCGCTTCACAGTGAGTGTTGGTGATTCAAGGGGATCCCGGTTTTGATATTATACCCTTTTCCCAGGCGAAGTAGAAGGCGGCCTTGCGGTACTTACCGGCGAGCCTTCCTTCTTCTCGATCCGCGCGAAGCATTTCTCCCGCATAGGGCTGCTCTCCAAGACGACTGTGTACAGCATCATGCGCGAGCGGCCGTCGGTCGTGCTGCACATAGCGAACTCGGTCGTGCGGCGGCTGTCGCCGTTCGTGCGGCAGGTCGACTTCGCGTTAGACTGGGTAAGTGCCGACGGTGGCCGAGGGCTCCGAAGATATACTAGCCTGTTGAAACTGTCAACGCCCACGGCATCATCTTCCAAAATTGAAAAAAAAATTTTGCTGCGCCTCTTATACGGTCGGGAATTTGATATTAAGTATGGATTTTTTTAACGCATTCTTCGCCAGTCATACAAGTTTGTTCCTAGGCCACGCCCCCTGGCAGTGAATGCGAAGCTCATGTCAATACAGAGTGAAAGGGCGGAGGAATAACGTTACGTCTATTGGAAATAATTTCAGTCTTATAATTAGTACCGTATGCTTCATTTTAGGTTGTGTCCCTCCCTACTCATCCCTTAATCCCTACTTTTAGATTATCCAACAAGTGCCGAGTGATAATTGTGATGCATTATAGACCCAAAGAGCGCCGTTGGAACCGTCCCTTATATAACGTTTTACTTCCAGGTTTTCCTTGAATCTGGCAGGGCAGTATACCGCCAGGACGAAGAGTCGGGCTCAACGTTCATAGTGCTCAGCGGGCGGCTGAGGTCGGTCATCACACACACGAACGGCAAGAAGGAACTGGTCGGGGAGTACGGGAAGGGCGATCTCGTAGGCATAGTAAGTACTGTGTGTGGGGCGAAGGTAAACATATTGTTAAAACCAAGAGGAATCATACAAATCTATACTTTTGATAAAACTTAGCGAACAATCATACTGATAAAATAAACTAGTTTTACGAAAAAACCGCGTCCGAATCGGTACATTTGTTTGGGAGCTACCATGCTACAGACATACACACGTCAAAATTATATTATAACTAATAAAAAAAACTTTTTCATTGGGGGTAAGTAAAAAAAATAACATGTCTGTTAATTTTCAGGTGGAAATGGTAACTCAGACCCGTCGCAGCACCACAGTGATGGCGGTGCGCGACTCCGAGCTGGCCAAGCTGCCCGAGGGCCTGTTCAACGCGATCAAGCTGCGGTTCCCGGTCGTGGTGACCAGGCTGATCAACCTGCTGGGCCACAGGATTCTGGGTGAGGATGTAGAGCATGTACAGGGGCTCCCAGGCTGATGAAGAGTCTGTTCGACGAGACCAAGCTTCGGATTTAACACGAATTTGGTTTTTAGAGTCTTTTAAGATTCAAGTTTAAAACATAGCTCGGAACTGAATGAAACTGTTTAGAAATGGAACAAATTGTTTTAATCCTTCTTTAACTGTACAGTCGCGGAAGTCGCGGAACGAAAAGGTTGACCAGTTTTTAAATAAATTCATTTACCCGTTGCAAGCACATGTTACCTTTTCAAACTGTGTAACAGACGAGAGAAATAATATTGAACCAATAGTGGCTGTTGTTTATACGAGACCATAGCAACACTTTAGTAACGACCAATAAAGACTTGAGTTCAGTTTGAACCAATAGTGGCTGTTGTTTATACGTGACCATGGTAACTATGTATCTGTGGGGCATGTAGTGAAATGACATTCGTTATGACGGAATGTGTCATACTCGGTCGATAAGCAGATACTGGTAACTTATACTGAGCAAGCAAAAACAGATCTTAACGTGGTCAACCTTTTCATTTCGCGATTGTACTTTGTAATGCGAACTTTTACGACCAAAAACGATTACATCACTACATCAGGGCCTCTATTCAACCATATTGTCTTACGAATACGAAAAGTAAGACGAATACAAACTTATCTCAGTTCCGACAAAATACGATGTCGTACAATTATGCACTACATCTGCCTCTTCTAATTTCTGTGGCCCTAGAGACAGCGCACATGCCATCATCGTCGCATGCCAACACCATATAAAGTCGCCGTCAATGAAACTTGTGAAAGATGTAAACAAATTAGTACTGTTTGACACATAACCTCAAATATTCACCAACCGTGTTTTTATTAAACATAACGTACAATTAATAGTTATTTCACCTTAAACTTATTATAAAAATAATGATCTAGTGTATAAATCATTGCAAAAACCTTACTTGATCTTTAAAAGTACGTGATTATCGAGTAATCATGGTGAATCGGTTTGTTTACATCTTTTGCAAGTTCAATTGACGGCAACTGTATATCGAGGAAACGCTTGTGGAAATAGTGGTGTTAATTCATTTCAATCTGGTTTCAACACTTCCAAAGGCGATGATGCTATATGCTATGGCAGTCAAAAGTTCTCTGCTCTGCGCTTCGCTGTATATGCGCCGTCCCCTAATGAAGAAGGATATTTGATCGTAAAAACAGTATAAGTCTAATATACTCTGTAAGCATGGAAGAGAGCCCACGGACCTTATTAATGTCACACTGTCAGTCCGTCCGTCCATCTTAACTTTAAAGAGCTGTATCTTTTGAACCGTATTATAGATAGCGGGTTTATTATGGTGGATTGACATACAAAAAAAAAGTTATAATAAAACGGTAAAACAAAAGCGTCAAATTTACTATGATTACAGTACGAACGCTGAAAAAAAACGATTCGATTCGAAATTGAATTTAAATCGGAATAAGTACAATACCAACTGTATACCGAAGTCCGACTCTCTGACTCGCACTTGACCGGTTTTTTTTCGTACTAACTCTACTTGTACCCGTCTTGCAGGTTCCTGGCAAAAGCCAACAGCTGGTTTAGGCGGGGCGGCGCTAGAGCCCCGCGTGTCTGCGCACAACTTCTCAACAGTCGCTGTGGTCCCGGTCAGTGACGACGTGCCGCTCACCGCGTTCACCTACGAACTATACCACTCACTATGCGCCATAGGTACGAATATATCTATTTACTAGCTTTTACCCGCGATGAAAAGTAGCCTATCCAGAGTATAAGCTATCTCCATTTCAAATTTCATCCAAATCTGTCGAGCCATTGCAGCGTGAGGGAGTACAAACGAACAGAAACACAAACTTTTGCATTTATAATGTTAGTAGTATTCTCTTGCACATAGAGCGGCTGCACATTAGGGCCACTAGTCGCCGCCACAAAGTCACACGACGCAGCCACTAACTGCGGCCACTGGCGCAGCTTGTGGCTCGAGAAAATAGTCAATAGCTAATCGATTCCTCTCCGGCAGAGGGACAAGCGCCTAAACCTCTTACTCGGAGGTTTTTTGACTAATCTGGCAAATAACAGCTTGCGTGTGAGCTTCTGATCAGTGTTGGTTACATGTCACAGGCCCGACAGTCCGTCTGACCTCCGACGTGATAAGGAAGCTGCTCGGATTGACCATCATGGACCCGAACAACGAGTACAGATTGAGCTCGTGGCTGGCTCAACAGGAGGACAAGCACAAGGTAATCCTTAATAGCAAGCTGGAGAGTTTGGTTGGCTGGTTAGGTTAGGCACAGTCACGAGCGTTAATTTGGGACCCATTTCAAGAAAAATATGCTCGTAAAAGTCATTAGAGATGTCAAGTCATTTGTAACTTTTAGGAAACTCAACCTTATTGTTGTAGAATGTCAGATTTACTTTGGACTTAAGGTGGATACCAAATTTAATCTCGTGACTGTATGAAGCGTATTTTCCATTCTCGTTTTTCCCCATTCATGAATTTTACCACTCTTGTTTATTCTTCGCCTAATTTTTCGATTCGCGTGTTTCCCTATTATTAATTCTAACCTCACGCGTTATCAACGTTGTTCCTTTTTCCGAGTCGCTTTAGCGATAAAACCGCCTGTTGTTTACCTCTACTTTGAATCTTCTTTAAAATTTTGTGTTCTGTATTATATTGTATCGATATACAGGTCCTGAACTCCATACTAGATTTTCCCGTGTTTGTTTTTCACTTAGTAGGGTGAAACAATCTTTATGATATTACTTATAAACTCGATTATAAAAAAAAACAGTAAAATGCGTAATAAAGTAAAATATCATAAAAAAAATCTGATTTAAAACACGACATTAAGGATTTTTCGTGGCACGGATAAGGGAAAATCACCAAAATTCAGATTAAAATTATGAATATAACCTAATTGAACATGACCTAATTTGCTCCAAATGAGCTCTACTATGCCTCCTTAAAAGGTTTGTATCGAATATCCAGTCACCCTGTATGCATATCGAATGTCGAGAAATGAGAACTCACTAGCGTAATTGAAAAGCGCCACGAGATTTCAGACCCCGCTTGCCGTCAGGTGGCTTTTGTCGTTTAAAATAAACCAAAAAGGCTGGTTGTTCATATCGGCAAATTAGCCCTATCGAAATGCACTGTTTCTTTCCAGGTGGCCCTATACCAGTGTGATCCCAGTTTGACTCAGTGGACGCAGCGGTGCATACGGCAGGCAGACTGCATTCTGATCGTCGCGCTTGGCGATAAACAGCCCAGCATTGGGAAGGTTGGTTCACCCCCACCCTAAATGGCAGGGACGTTTGAAACTTATGGTGTGTTTTTTAACCCCCGACCAAAATAGAGGGTGTTGTAAGGAAGTGTGTATATGAGTGTCTGCGGCATCGTAACTCTCAAACAAATGGACCGATTTAGAAGTTTTTAAAAGAAAGCTAGTTCAATCTGGATGTGTTCTGTTCCTTAAGCCGTTTATGAGATAACAGCTCTCAGAGAAGGGATTTTTTTTTGTCGTATAAATAGTTGTCAAGGATAATGTTTGGACAGAATTGAAGACCTTTTTATTTCTCTTTAACTACGACATGAAATATTGTCCCCGGGAAAATTCAAAGTATTTTTGAAAATTAAAAATTAAATGATTTGCAGCACTAACTAAAGTTGTGCGTGGCACATGCCAAACGTTAAAGTTAGAAATTAAACCGTTAAATGTTTTTAAAATATTTTAATTAAAGATAATATTTACAACAAAAGGAGACGAAGGAATTAGGTCGACTAGAGGTAAGACACAAGAAAAAGAGGCGAAGGCCACGTTAACGGTAACGCTACAGATCATAATAATAATAGGAAAAAACTATTAAAATATAACTATTATATATGGATTAAACGCCCGATATTATGTCAATCCGTACTTCCATATCTTAAACGGCACAACAGATCTCATCAAACCCAGAAGAACTACTCTGATGAAACTAGCTTTGTATAAAAACCCGCGTCCGTGTCTGTCGCCATCCGAGAGCTAATGATGCTACATGACGACGCGCTGGCCTAGTGGGTAGTGACCCTGCCTACGAAGCTAGCGGTCCTGGGTTCAAATCCCGGTAAGGGCAGATATTAGTGTGATGAGCGCGAATATTTGTTCCTGAGTCATGGGTGGTTTCTATATATTTAAGTATATATTTCTCTATATAAGTATTTATATCGTTGTCTAGTACCCATAATACAAGCCTTGAGCTTAGTTTGGGACTAGGTTAATTGGTGTGACATTGTCCCCTTAAAAAAAAAAAACAACATACAGGTTAAAATTATGTTTGAAATGGGAGCAGGGCTAGGGCTGGGAACCGGTTTAAAAAATACCGGTTTATACCGGTTTATATCGGTTTTACAGCGAAATTTTCTAGGGAACGCGAATGTTTTGAGAACTTTATTTTAACCTTAATTAACTGGTTTAATCCACGAGCGGCGAGTCGATAAACCAATGCGTTTGTTGCAACTTGTTTTTTGAACTTGTCATGTGAAGACGCGCGCGGTATGCGTCTGGATTAACCGGTAATTTTATTCGAAACCGGTTAATTCGAAAAGAACTATAAAGGTTCCTCAAAAACCGGTAAAAAAAACCGTCTAATGCGAACGGAACCGAAATGAAAAGATTTTCTGTCAAGAACATAATAACGCTTGGAAAATTTTACCGGTATCCGAGCCCTGAGCATGACCATAAACATTTTACTATCTTTGACCTCAAGCAAAATATTAAAAACATATCTCCCAACAGATCGAGAAAGAAATCGAGCGTCTCGCCATCCGCACCCAAAAGGAGCTCGTCCTGCTACACCGCGAGGGCGGCGCGAATCCCTGCGGGACCGTCCACTGGTTGAACATGCGGACTTGGGTCAGCCAGCACCACCACGTTCGGTGCCCGCACCGCATGTTCACCCGGAAGAGCCAGTACAGAGTGGTGAGTAGACCTTGTTATCTTGGGACACTGACGTGTTTTTTTTGTTGTAGGGATTGAAAAAATATTTTATCGACGTTTGTAGTATACTAGCGACCCGCCGTCGCTTCGCTTCGGTTTAGATTTTTCATACAAAAGGATTTTCCCGCTAATTCCCGTTCCCGTGGGAATTTCGGGAATTCCTTTCTTAGTGCACCTCTACGGTACCTAAGCTACGTCCCTTCCAAATTTCAAGTGCCTACGTTTAGCCGTTTAGGCTGTGCGTTGATATGTCAGTCAGTCAGTCAGTCAGTTTCTCCTTTTATATATTTAGATTATGCAACCATGAGATTGATTCTTAGCCTTTCTAATCTCTGCTCAATTTCAATATAGCGTAGGTATTATAACTTCTTGATTAATAATAAATAAGTAGGATAACCTCATTAGTATTACGAGATGCGATAACCCTGAGTAATTATTGTGGAAAAACTATGATAAACAGGGTTAAGTAACGAACACCCGCGTTTTTTATTTATCCCATTATTTTTTAGTAGTGATTGTCTTTGACTCATTATCAGTGACATGACATATATGTAAAATACAATCGAAATTTAGATAAGTCGATAAAATTAAAATTAAATCCCTAAAAAAAGCGACGTCAGGATCCAAAAATAACGAAGTCTAGTGGTAAGTCCTCGGCACACCTGTTGCGAGAACCTTTGTATAACAACAATAGGTATTCAGCAACATTTTTTCACCATAGAGAAGGCAAGGCATACGAGCACATCACGTGGTTGGTAAGTTAGGTCATCTAGGACGATCGAGCTGTGGAAGTCTGTTGGAGGACAAAATCACTAATTAAATGGTTCAATTCAAAAACAAGCTCTCCAAAGAGATTCTATAAGTCAGAGAGAGACTTGCGCAGTGACTATGATCCTATCTGCCCACTGCAAATTGAACGGATGTCTGTTGGTAATGGGTATGAAACAATACCCGACATCCAGGTTCTGTTAGAACTCCTCACTGCCCAAATCATCTGGAAATTTCTGAACACAACGTGCCTTTGCGGTGAGAATAGATCAGCAATGGTTGAAGCGGCACACAAGGCCCATCTCAACTCCCCCATTGGCAACCTTAAGGCTGCAATCTCAATACTGCTAGGCTTGAATGTAGCGGAAACTGCCCTATTGTAGCATCTCTACTGTTTATTAGGACCATGCCTTTTTAAATTGATAGAAGGCAATTTTATCACTAATTGCCAATGACTACCCTAATTTAGGGGTAGGACTCTTGGCGGCATACCTTGGTTCTAATTATTTTAAACCCCATCGCCAGCGGACCATGGGAGTGTCACGAGCGAATTTGCCAAGAGACTTGTTTTTATAACAATCCGTTTATGCCACTCTTAAAATTATCCCAAGAAATAATTTTTCAGAGCGAGTTGTACAGCAAAGTGTTGATGTCAGAGGCGAGCGTGCACTCTGATTTCTCCCGGCTAGCGCGCTGGCTCACCGGCACCTCCGTGGGGCTGGTGCTGGGCGGGGGCGGCGCGCGCGGCGCAGCCCATGTCGGCATGATCCGGGCCATACAGGCGAGTGTACGGGGAAACCCAGTTCGCGGTTACCCTTTCGATTCTGCCTCTCCGCAGACTCTGTTACGCAGATTCGTGTGATTTGGTTTAAAACCGCACTAAAAAATATATTCTGTAAAGATTAAAATGCCTTGAAGCCGTTCACTAAACAAGTGTCTTCATAGGGAAAGCCTAACTTGGGTTTTAAGGAATTGGCAAGTGTTTTGTCGAATTAATTGTATCGTATTGGTGGATAGCTTTTCATTGGGGTAAGTCGATCGTATGCCTACCGCATCGTTAGGGTTTGTAAAAACCAGTCTAAATACCCTATCGAAAACCCTAACGGTGAGAGGTGCCGGTCTTAGATCACAAGAGCCTCGACAGTTAAAGTTATTGACTGTATGTTTTAACAAATATCAATCGTCGGCTAGATTACTTAATTTGAAGTCCATTTAAAACCAGTTGACCATTTAAAAAAAGTTTCGGGTTCGGTTTAAGTCAGTCAGATTTGCATAGCAGCCAGTAAAAGACAGGTACAAACTCGAAAGTAACTTTAATAGCTATTCCATTGGACTGAAATTTCAAATCTCATCTCGATCTCTTTTTTTATGAAAAGAAGGTCTTCAACTAGCAAGTGAGTCACCTGGTGGTAAGTGATCACCGCGACCCATAAACACCCTCAAGACCAGACGCATTGCAGGTGCGCTGCGGCCTTTAAGAAACGAGTAGGCTCGTTTTTTGAAGGACCCCAAGTCGTATTGTACCATACTAGGTTGTTGACCTACCCATATTATTCATTTACAGGAGGCCGGGATCCCGATAGACATGGTCGGTGGCGTCAGCATCGGGGCGTTCATGGGGGCCCTGTGGTGCATGGAGAGGAACATAACCACCGTCACGCAGAAGGCTAGGGAGTGGTCGCAGGTTCGGTTCTTGGTTACTAGCCTTTCACCTATTTCCCGAACACTTACCCAAAAACATGGTTGAGGGAGGTGACGACTTAGCTTCTAGTTACTTATGGCTTTTGACGTAGAGACCTTTGATCTTACGACTTACCACTTCATAAAATTATAAAATAATAATTCTAAATAATTATCGATATCGATGAAGATTTTTTTCCACTTGTAGCACTAGGAAGTTGGCGACAGTCTTGAGTATTACCTTGTTCCGATCTCACGCTATATGTTAATCATTCGTTATCTTATAGCGTATCAAACAATAAAATATGATTAAATATCAAAAAGTTTAAAATCATAATTCAGTCGTGATTATTTACATATACATACACTCACGGCTTCATTCCCAGAGTAGGGTAGGCTTACCTTCTTCTTATTTAAGAGCTATGCTCTTGTCGGTGTAAACAACTCTAAAAACTTGTTGTTAAATCTGTAACCACATTTTGCTAAGAAATAATGAGTAATTAAATATTTTTGTGTGTTCTATTGCGACTTCTTTATTAGGATAGAGGTGCTCTCGATTTCATACGCGTATAGTTTTCCAGCATATAAAATAAATGAACACCCTAAAACCTAACCTTTCCAGAAAATGACCCAATGGGGTAAACAACTCATGGACCTCACCTACCCCGCCACCTCGATGTTCTCCGGCCGCCAGTTCAACACCACCATCAGGACCACCTTCGGGGAAGTCCATATCGAAGACCTATGGCTGCCATACTTCACTGTCACCACTGACATCAGCTCAAGTTGTATGAGGGTACATAGACACGGTAAGTTATTCATATGGAGTCGAGTACAGCCCGGAGCAAAAGTAGAACGTGAAGAACTTAAAATTATCTATACATGGTTCTATTTTCAAGGGAATAAGAGCGTTTGTTGTTCATTTTGAGCTCTTCGACTATCCTTACTTTTGCTGACTGTACAAACATTACGTGGAACTAGAATATTTAATTAGACAAACTAGTAAACCAATTGAAATTTCACATATGTACCTACCGCCAAGCAGCATTCACGTTGTTGTGTTCCGGTGTACCCGATGAAATTACAGGGTTGGGCAGATTAAGTGTCCTATTTTGAAAGGGCTATAAAAGTTGGAAACCAATAATAAAATTAAAACTGATTAAATTTTTTGGTTAATTACAATTTATAGATACTAAATTAATTGTGAAGTTCGAATCGCTCTCCTTTTGCCTGTATAACTTTACGCATTCTTCCGAAAAATGATGTGCACGCGGCACGCACTACTTCTTCAGGTATTTCATTCCATATCTTAAGCAACCGATGCTTGAACGCGTCTAAATTCAGGCCACGGGTACTGCCGATCTTGCTTAACATATAGCCCCATATGGAGAAATCCAAAGGATTTAAATCCGGTAAAGCTGAGGACCATTCATTCCAAGGTATGAAATCGGTTAAATTTGTTTGGCACCAGTCCTGAGTGCGTCGAGCTTTGTGGGACGGAGCACTATCTTGCTGGAAGCAATAATAATCGTCCCCATACAAGTGTCGTGCATTCTCCAGCAAATGATTTTGCAAAACGTTTTCAATGTAGTAATCTTGATTAATTTTGACACCTCTGTCGATGAAAAGTAGCGGTAACTTCCCTCTTGGAGATATCGCACCATGACTGCCGATGCACTTTGGAAACATACTACAGCTAATTTTTCAACAGGAAGATGCCGCAATGAAACGTCATACACGCGATCATTCTGCCGATTGTGACTATCTTGTAATATGAATTTTTTTTCATCGGAAAAAGTTATGTCATCTCCTGCGTGCCAAGCCAGTAGCTCCCTGCATTTTTTCACTCTAGCTTTTTTTAGAGCGGCAGTCAGTCCATGAATTTTTAGTTTTCTGTACGCTTTGAACCCAAGATCGTCACGGAGGATGCGGCTCATGGATCGCCTAGATATTTTCATATCTTTTGCCAGTTTGCTAGCACTCTGAGCCGGATTTCGTCGAATTCGCTCACGAACGCATTTTATCATCTTTTCGACACGAATCGATGGTTTTTGGCTAGGTTTGGGCCTGATTCTCGATGTTCCTGTTTCTTTGTATCGTTTTATGGTCCGCGATATGAATTTAATATTGATACTTAAGTGTTTCAGCTTCTTTAATATCTCACACGGCCTGAAATTTTGTTGATATAATTTCACAACGAGTTCGCGTTTTGCTTCCATTGTTGTCAAATACATAAAACAAAAGATACGAAGCTGTCGCCTTACATGCATATACACTAAATACAAACTCATCTTGAACATATAGTATCAACTAAAAAGTCGGCATATTATAAATGAAAAGTCACGAGATAAAACTAGGACACTTAATCTGCCCAACCCTGTACTGGCATAGAGGCATTAGAGTTTTTAACGCATTAGCAATCTTGGAATTACAGTCTTAAGATTGCTGATTTCTATGGGTCTCAAACGTTCTTTTGCCATAAAAATATATACTTTTTACGTGTTTGTTAGTATGAATTTTATTAAAAAATGATCGTAGCATCATATAATTAATTACACGTTTCTTCGGTAAATCGTCCCTTTACTTTCTCAATCTCGTATCTGATCAAATAGATAGGAAAAGCACTCGTACTAAAGAATAAAGACTACTTCTATTCGACCAGATTGAGAAAGTAAAGGGACGAAATGACACAGTATTGCACCCCAAGGGCCGTTATTAATCTAATTTGATAAAGTTTGTAGGCTGAGTGGATACTGAAGCATCAACTCTACGTCATGACTGGTATATTTCTTTCAAACTAGTTTGTCTAATTATGGATTTTAATAGTAGAGATATTTCCTTCGTGGTAGCTTTTTACTTGCCATTGTATAAGGGACAGCTAAAAAGGCGTCGGCGAGTGCAGAAAACCCGCGCGTCGGGTTTACGCCAAAATGAAAAAATATAAGACTGACGTGTTGTTATTTTATATTAGTAAAATATACATAAGAGAGCTTAGTATTTAACAATTATTGGACCGTAACTAATTTATATTAAGTCACAGTTAACACCACACATTCATGGACAGGAAATTGTTTTTGTTTTTATTTTGTTTACATGCTTTGCACATTAAACTAACCCGAGTATTTTTTTTTAATGATTATGTTTTCATAAATTTGTTTTCAGTATTGATTGTTCATACAAAATTGTTGATGTTGCATGAATCGAAAATTGTTTTTCTTACAGCTGCCGACCAGTTATAAAAAAGGTATCAGTTTTAGTCGGATGCTACACGATCAATTTGGCATCAGTTTTGCATCAATCGGTAAATCAGTACACATACAATTTGACAGTGACTTCGCCACTCCTAAACTAACTAACTATAACTGCTCTCAAAATTTGTATCATAATAATATGAGATATGCTTGATGCTCGGTGAAGAAGAAGTCAATTTGACAATACAGCCTCCGACCTTGTAGCTTTAAATGCAACGATCGATTCTACTCGCTATACTGAACTACTTTTGTTCTGCAACATTAAAAAATAACCAAAGTTTAGATAACTAATTGATGTTAAAGTCTAATTGTAAAATCAGTGTATTCAACCATGGCCATATAATCACTATCACATCTTACACTGACCGTGCGGGGGGTACAGATAATAATCATACGACATTGTATTTTGTCGGATAAGTTCGCTAACAGTATTCCCAGCTTAATACCGCTATCGCTATCACGCTTGCACTCGCAACTTACAGTATATTTGTCACTTGTGTGCCATAGAAAAACGAACGTGACATACATAGATTGCCGATCGGTATTAAGAAAATGGTTGCACTAAGGTCATACACATTCCAAAAACAAAAGTTGACTCTCATGTGGTCAATAGTTAAAGGCTTGCTTGGCTGTGTATGTAAGTTATGTTTTTATTTGATAGGAGTAAAGTAGACCTGAAGCCGTTTATGCGGATGTGGGTTCAGCCAGAAAATTAGGCTTTGAAACGTTAACTTTGGGTATGCCCACAGGAAAGACGGTAACCTAAATATGTGTATGACCCATAAATAAGAACTTCTCCGACCAAAAACGATGCTGTAGTCATGTAGCTGTAGATATGTCCTCGTGAGACCCGGTGTACACAAAAGGCAATTTAGTTTAAAGTATATTTTAGTATGTATAAAGTTCATTTATATTTGTTTCAAAATTGCAAATGGCATTTAAGAGCAAAGGTAATTGAAACTTAATTTCCTGGCTTCTTCTAATTACCAACCACAGAAACCTCAACTTTTGTACCATGGTAGGCCTCATAAGGGTATGTGTACAGTCGCGTTCATAAATATGTGTACACAGTACCTTGTAACTTTAATGCCTGTGACAATTCATATATGGTGGTTTAAACATGACATTAAACAGACAAGGTACTTAAGTGTACACACAATTATGAACTCTACTGTACCTCCCTTACTTATAAACGTGGAATAAGCTTGGAATAGTTTATGCCATGCTTTGTCCTTATCTGTAATTGTGACATTTGCATCTGACAGAAAGTGACAAAGCATGGCATAAACTATTCCAAGCCTATACGTTTATAAGTAAGGGGGTATATGTTTTAATGTTAAGCGTAAAGGTTACGCTAACTTCCCTTCTGTTCTTTTTTTAAATGTAATAAATGTATTTAATCAATAGTACACTAGCGACAGCGACTAAGCGACAATTGTTAAATATTGATCCAAGATGGCGTACATAATGAATGATGTATAATAATTATCAGTTCATCAGTCGTTTCTAATTTCAAACGCATCTACAGTTCCATAACTCTTGAGGTGTTTCGG
This sequence comes from Acleris laterana, assembly GCA_963966035.1. Lineage (NCBI taxonomy): Eukaryota > Metazoa > Arthropoda > Insecta > Lepidoptera > Tortricidae > Acleris > Acleris laterana. The sequence continues at coordinate 74,955,487 of OZ014438.1, read as the reverse complement.
ATTTGTACTTGTCTCTCACTCGCTATCATACGCTCTTATAAAGAGCGAGTGAAAGAGAAGTACAAACCCTAAGCACCTAAGTGCTCACAAACTGTACTGACTGATTGAGTGCCCGATTGATCGTCTAACCTCCGAATGCCCGTACACAGCCATGTCGTCCCTTTCTTGCTAATATTACCCAAAAGAGACGAATATAAACACACCCTACCAGTTCGACATGATAAACGTTGTGAATAAAACATCATAGTTTAAGATCAAAGTTTAAAAAAAAATCCTTGGTCTCTCTTCTCATCTTCTTCTCATGGATCTTTATATGTGGTGAAAACCACAAATATGTAATAGTATAACTTAAAATGGTTCGACATTGAAACCGAATTTGGGCCAAACGCCGCCGCCCAGATCTATTAGATAGACATATAATTTCAAAATTGGTTCGAGAGAAAAAGAAAACACAGTTTTTTAAGGTTTTTTTGTGAGCAATTATTAAATTGTTCAATTTGTTACAAGCTTTCGTTCCCAATACGCCACTGACGACTTTAGATGTCAAAGGCAAAGCAATATACGGTCACGAGCGTTAATTTGGAATCCATTTCAAGAAAAATATGCTTGAAGTCGTCAATGTCACTAGAGATGTCAAGTCATTTGTAACTTTCAGGAAACTCAACCTTATTGTTGTAGAATGTCAATTGACTTTGGACCTAATGTGGGTACCGAATTAAATCTCGTGAGTGTACATGCTCGGAACAATTATCTGTTGTGCACACATTATGTGCTTAGTTTGATTTTAAAGGTGGACTAGGCACCGATACCGTAACAGGTCAAAGATGATATGGTTTTTACCACCGAGAATCTCTGCCCTATAAGGGAAACTAAAAGAACTCGTATCTGAAAGAACTCGTATCTGATATTTCGAGATGTGTGAATTTGATCTTAATTGTCTTCACTTTTAAGTTTAAAATCTTAAGTCACGAAATATGAGATACGAGGTTTTTTCAAAGTAATGACGATATGGGTAAACTCTGTTTTAATGTCGTTAAAAATTTAGGCAGTAAGTTGAGGTGAGTCATAGGTTGAAAGAGCCAGTGATGTCACCAATATGTATACACCACAAAGTCTTAAAAATATATACACAGACCTTATTACTATGGAAATAAGGTCTGTGTACATATTTGCAATGTCACAAGGACTAATGATGGACACTTGATTATTATTTTACAGATATTACTGGGTATTAATTCGTTTTGCAACAATTCATTTATGACCGCATGCCCTTTGCAGTCAAGAGGATTGTGAGGCTGAAATTTCCATACAAAATGGGATAACGTTTGTCTCCCCTTAAACTTAGTCAGATATTTTCAATATTTGAATATGTTGTTAGTATTATTTAACACTAGGGCTGGAAAATAATCGTACAAGCCTAGTTCTTCATAATAACTACAACATATTCAAAAATCGTGGGAATCGGACTTGATCCTGGGGGTGCGAAACGTTATCGCCTGATGCTAAATTTGCATGGATTTTTTGGACAGCTAGGTACGCGATTAAGGCTGCGTTTCCACCAGAACTGTGCGAGGCAGCGAAGCGGTGTTGCGAGGAAAAATCCACCAATAGAATCGTGAGGCTCGTGAAACAAAATAATCCTATTGGTAGATTTTTCCTCGCAACACCCGCTTCGCTGCCTCGCACAGTTCTGGTGGAAACGCAGCCTAAAGCGGTTCTTCACAATCGCTTTAAGTATCCATTGTTGTCAACGCGTCCAACGTGCCATCACCATAGTTTTAAAGCCAACGCTAACGAATAATACTACAGTTTTATATTATAAACTACAGTTCATAATCCAAACATAACATTTCCATGTTACATGTTATATGTCCGCTACAGTATTTATTACCCTTTTTTTAACCACACTCACCTGCATTTATATGTGCTCGTATGTTTGATGGTCGGTACTGTCAACAAATTTAATTGTTGAGCACGTATAGAACCCTGTTGCAGAAAGACAATCGTTAATTTTGACGTAATTTATTTCTCGAGACTTGACGCTGTCATTATGACAGGGATCTATAGGTGGTCAACAACTAAAGTTGTTGACTATACGTGTCGTGTTTTATATATTATATCGTACCTTGATAATCAAACCGTCAACAACAATATTGCCATCAAAATGAAGTTGGATTTCAAATAAAGCATTTTTTTGTTTAGTGACGTTATGATTATCAAGGTGCGATATATGTTTATACTTATAAATGTCCTTTAGCTTGACTGGCTTAAGATCGGATCGCCTGTTGCCTACGGGAACCGGGGGGAGAGCCCTTGACCAAATTATGATCAGTCAGCATCAAGTAGGGAATGTAATTTTATGTTCCTAAAGAAAACCAAGTAAATGTACAATCGTATGTTTTGGAATCAATAAAGTATTCTCATTAAAGTACTTAAGAGAGAACTAAGGTGTAGTAACGATAAAAAATTAAATAGGGAACGTTATGTCGCGTTATTAGTTAAATACCGTATAACGGGGTGAGTAGGGATTAAGAAGTGAGTAGGGGCACAACCTAAAATGAAGCATATGTTACTTATTATAAGACTTTTTTTTCAAATAGACGTAACGTGATTGTCCGTTTAATACTTTTTCTTATTTGTAACAAGTTATGATTTATTTTATAGGTTGTGTCCCTACTCACCCCTTAATTCCAACTCACCCTGTTTTACGGTACTTTATAATAAATATATCAAAAAAAAAGTTTTTATTAAAAGTAACCGATTTAACAGAAAAAATAAGAACATTAGAGTATGTTACATAAAGTCCACTTAAATTCTTTTTCTCCAATGCATTTATAAAATATTCACATTTTAGTTAATTACCGGATTGAATACAATCGACTTTTTACCTGCAAACTTTGCTTATCGGTTAACCGGTTTGCATTTCCTAATGTCACCTCCGTTTGCTGTCGGTGGCATGCGATTATGCACGTAGCGTGCGTGACGTGCGATTTACTGATTGGTCGAGGTCGTACCCCTCCCGCCTACCGCAAGCCATGGGAGGGCCGCCGTTGAAGCGGTCGAGATAAACACAGAAAGTTAGCTTCATGGTTAGTTTATGCCCGGTTCCTATATTCAAGAAACGAATCGTTTCCCTTACGTCTCGTTAAAATTTGACATTTGCTACGTACAAAATGTGGCAAATTTTAACGAAAAGTAAGGAAAACGATTCGTTTCTTGAATATAGGAACCGAGCATTAGTAGCTTTACAGGAGCACTTAGTATCCGTACTATTGTTAATAAAACGTGATCATTCTTACTTGTTTTATATGTAAACAAAATACAAACTAAAAGGTTTTTTTACATTAAAGGAGCGAGAATTTTGGTCTCTTTATTACTTAATTAAAAAAGAACCGAGTGGGGATTCTGATCGGGAATTGAAACGCATTGTGAGCATTATCAATTTATTAAATACAACGTGTAAGGATTATTCAAATAATAATAGTAACGATACCAGTTTGCATAAAAAAAATACCCGTTTGAAGCTAACTTTGCTAAAGTACGAATACTATACCCAATAACAATGTTTTTTTAATACATGATAATTTATACGAATCCGACATTTGCTTTCTGGGACTGCCATTGCTTACGTAATTGAAAAAAAGTGGCGCTTGTGATTGGTTTACCGAATAACGCTTAAATTTTTGGGAGTCCTTTTTTTGGGAAATCTATTTATTTCAAAATGCGTTTTAATGTCGGGTTGGCTCAATTTACTGTTGTTATATCGCATCATGTAATTGTTGGTAAAAGCTTAAAACTATACATCTTCATGTATATGCATGAGTGTGGTTTTCATTATTTATTTCCTTCGTTTTCGTATATTATATTTTAACCCGTAAAAACACGGTTTAAAATACAATGTGCTCTTCAACGTAGCTCATCTAGCATGTAATGCATGTACAATAATATTAATACTGTAGCAACTTCACTTTAGCACTCATTAATTTTAACTTTATTCCTATCTAGATTATGATCATGGTCATTTGGGTTGGTAATAATTCTAAGTGCATCGGGAGCTTTCCTTTCCATGGATGACGTTTAAAAATTAAAAATAAAATCTTAAAAATAGAATTAAAGCATTCTAAATTTAAATTTGAATATTTTAAAGTGGATTCCCGCCACAGGGTCGCTGTGGCGGTACATTCGCGCCTCGATGTCTCTCAGCGGCTATATGCCGCCTCTGTGTGACCCCGTAGACGGCCACCTCCTATTGGACGGCGGTTATGTCAACAACCTCCCAGGTAAACCAATCACAAAGCGCCGGCACATACGTGAGTGGCGCGTTCAAAGTTTAGGCTGAGTGTAAATATTAGTTCGAAATACGAACGTTGTTTTTTTTTAATAACGGAGTCAATAAAGCGAATATCGCTTTCAGCTTATAGTCTAACTGTTAATCGCTGTCCATTAGCGTTTTATAAAAAAAAACATCCTTTTCTATTCGTTTTTAAATCATGTAAATCTTTTTACCATTCTTTCGATGTAGCGCCTTAATATTGATATTTCGTGCTGTTAATATTTTATTTGAAAAAACTTAAAGAATATTTAATGCATCTTAGTACTGAGGGTTGGCAAAGCATTTTCACCCTTCAGATTGCTAGTGTCTGTGGGCATTGAGGTGCATTAACCATCAGGTGGCTTGAGAACTCATTTGCCCTTCTCATTCCATAAAAAATGCAAACGATAGTTCTAGGAAAGACAAATAGAATATATCCGCAGCCATATGTGCAACTTACTGAAAGTAACAACGAACGTTTTTTTTTTATATTAATCGTAAAATCATGAAAGAATAAGACTAATATCTATGCATAAGCGCACTGCAACTCAACCAAAATTAAATTGGAAACTTTTGAATGTTTGCATTTTTGTCAAATACTAAACCACGCATGATTTCACTGACTCAATCAAAATCTGAGCATTAAAACCATCTGAAACGCAAAGCGAAATATTTACACTCAGTCCCGAAGGTAAGTGGTGGCATCCCAGACCTCTAGAAGCTTCTAGACGTCGCTAGACCCTTCTAGAATGTTCTAGAACCCCCCTAGAAGCTCCTAGATTGTTCTAGATATGCTGTGGCGGTACTGTCGTGCGTCTATGAGTATTGCTGGCATATTCCCGCCAATATGCGATCCTAAAGACGGACATTTGTTGCTGGATGGCTGCTATGTTAACAACGTACCAGGTAACGTACTAGTTTGAGTATAAGGGCGATCATTCATTGCATTATGTTTTGATGTTGACAGTAGTACAGATTCATTACTTTACACAGATAACATTGTCCGCGAAATAAAACCCTCAATTACGCTGAAATATTACGTTATATACTGCTATTTAAAAGCTACGCTTAAAAAACCTGCAGCGAATGTTTCAGTAGTTAAAACTAGATGATATTTTAACTAAATCAACCTCAATTGTAGAACAGAATATAATAGAAGGCCCGAAATTTTGGGGGTGGCTTTTGACAAGTTGTAGGGAGATAAGACCGGCAGTCGGCCACCCATACTAGGCCCGCAGCTCTTTATTTCACAAAGCTGGCGATGACAGCTGTCTAGTGAAAATTCATTGTACATACATTGCGCATCTATAGCCAAGTTAACTTAACAATGTATACCGAACTGTCACCTTTTAACTACCAAAGGGGACCTAGTGAAAAAGGGTAGAAGTCTCCTGAAGATCAAGTGGAAAATGATTCAAGGTTATTTATTATACTCCGTTTATGTATACCCTTGTATTTACGAGTTAAGTCGACTTGTACCACTAGATCCCCAGCTTGCCATGTTCGTGTTAAAGGTTTGATGGCATAAGCGTTCGTTCTTATGTGAATCGACCTTCACTAAAAGCGTATGAGTCCATCTTTATGTGTTGTGTCGCAGCCGACGTGATGCGGTCCCTCGGAGCGAAGCATATCCTCGCCATTGACGTGGGGTCCCAGGATGACACCGACCTGACCAATTACGGCGACGACCTGTCCGGGTGGTGGCTGCTGTGGAAGAGGCAAGTGGTTTGACCAGAGTTATTGTATCCCTAACCCTTTCATTCTTAGCCGATTAAGCAAAATGTGGTTGCGGAATTGTCAACAAGTTTTTAGGGTGGTTGGTTATTCTGTAGCTCTGCCTACCCCACTCTGGGGACGAAGGCGTGAGTTTATGCATCCCTTTCATTGTCGTCGTCCTCAACCCCAGTATGCCGCGATGCCGACGCCGGCTCAAGCATGACGCCGATCGGCGACAGCGGCACCCAGTTATAGCCCAATTTGTCGCCGATTTGCGTCTGCGGCATACAGCTAAAGCTGAATGGAAGCTAATCGGCGTCCGCGGCATCCAGACTAACGTTACATTGGACGCCGATCGGCGTCACCAGCATCCGAGATCGAATTTTAGTAATCTTCTATCTATATATCTATCTATCTATATAAATAAAAATGAATCACTAAATGTGTTGCTAAGCGCAAAACTCCAGAACGGCTGATCCGATTTGGCTGATTTATTGTTTGCTGTCTTCGTTATTGTGAGGATAAGGTTTATATGTAAGAAAAAATATGGAAAATCCAACGGGAAGGTCGGAAATTTGCAGCGGGGCGAAGCCGCTGGCGGGCAGCTAGTAACAATAATGTTTATTTTTGTAGGACCGCGAATAGAACAGTAGTTTTGAAAGCTAAATAAAGATATAATTTCATAACCCGATATTCATTTACGAAACATATTCCATGGAATCGTTAGTGGAAATATGACGCCGATCGGTCTCTACTTCATTTTTTTAGGGTAAAGAAAGAATTAAGAATACACATTTTTAACAAAATTAAAGGGTAACAATGCTGTTGTTACTATTTCTTCACACGCAACAAATAAATTCAGCATGGTTTTACTGCTGTCTACATTAACAATATTCAGAAACTTCATGGTTGTGCGATGTGTCAGGATTGCTTTCTTATTTGCATAGTACTATAATGACACTTTAATATTGCCTAAACGTACTTTTTCCGCGATGGCCAGTAAGATCACCTGGTTGGATCCCCTACCTATTAATTTTGTACGTGGGGGATCCTACCAGGTGATCTTACTGGCCATCGCGACTTTTTCTTACAAATACTTTTTGTTTATAAGTGACACTAAATTGGCTATACTTTAGGATTTTATTGCCAGCTCTAACAATCTCATCTGTATTAGTCTACTTACTACTGTTATAAAGTGGTAAAATTGTGTGTTTGTATGTTGCGGGTAATGTCTAAAAGTACTGAGAAGCAATTTTAATCTTTTCTTTTAATAAGAAGTTACATTGTCATCTTTATTTTGTTTAAACCGGAGCGAAGCGAGGGCCGGTCGTTATTATGCCCTATGCGAATAACTGATTACAGTCTAAGCGAAAAGTGATGTTGTTGTCTTGTAACAATTTAGCTGTGTATTTTGTTTATCTTCCTGATTTTATTAATAACCCTGTATATAGATCAAAATGCAACGCCACGTACAAATAGCAAATAATATACTGATTATAACACTGGAATAACATGTTATGTTAGCTTCTAATTGCAACAACAATTATTGTCTATGGTTTAAGTCTGCACTGAGCAACCGTCCAGTGGCGCCCTCATTACCATTGTTGTGCTTTCTGATAAACTAAAGCATTTTCTTGATAACGAAGAATTGTTTTTTCTTACAAATGAATACAAAATGAATAGGGTATACGACGTAACTTAATAACCAGAGATCGGAATAGGCAAAGTTTATTTGGCTAAACTTGGTGCAAGTTCATTCAATAATGTATTCCCCTCTCACTCACGCATGAATCAATATGCGTCAAGCTTAGGCAAATAATCTCTGCTTATTCCGATCTCTGTTAATAACAATTGACCAATGATTGAGTAACATGCAGTAAGGTTAAGAACGTCATTATATGCTATGCATTTTGTACTTATTTGTACAACAAAGAATAACTTTCCGATTTCAATTCAACACGTACTTAAATGTATTATAAACACGATAGTAGTAATGAGGGCGCCACTGGACGGTCGGCGTTAGCTTGGTACAGTTTTAAAAGATAAAATACTTGTGGCACGGGTTGTCTTTATACTACAGTACAACGTTCCTAAAGCTCTAACCTTGCTTTTTTTGTGCTATGTCTGTTGTGGTGCAGTGTGTTTATGTCAAATAAATGTTGTGAAATGTTCTGAAAAATCTGGATCCACTGGCCCTTTGTGCCTTTTACCTCATTTATCACGGGAAGTTCTCCGAGGAATTATTCGGATTGATTGCGTTTTTGGAGGGCCTTCTTGTCACGCACCTTATCTATGTGGAATCAGCTCTCGGCGTCTGTATTTTCGAACCAATACGACTTGGGGGCCTTCAAGAAACGAGCCTACTCGTTTCTTAAAGGCCGGCGGCAGCGCACCTGCATTTCCTCTGGTCTTGCGGGTGTTTATGGGTCGCGGTGATCACTTACCACCAGGTGTTCGGACATCTAGCGACACCTGTGAGCAACCTACAGAAGCAACCGCACATCGTCACACGCTACGTCACACATTTGTTCCATGCATACCCCTATCCCAGAACTTTTGTACTCGAACATTCGCACTAATATAAGCTGCACGCACTTTAAGCTTTTGAATTTTATTTCACGATCCTTTTGCAATTTTCTACAATAATTAAGCAAATTAAGCGCCTGCTATCCAACATATTGATCCTTCTTCGCCGATCTACAAGAAACAGTACCTTTGGAATTAATAAAGAACCGTGTTGGTTGATGGGCGCGTTTGCTGTACTCTGAAGACACCCAAGGACACGCAGATTTGGGAGAGTTTGGATCTCGGACCAGAACTGGACGTCGGCTCGAGAGTATACGCACAAATCTCGGTACGGACGGCCAGCCTTCCTACTCCAAAAACCTAGTCTTCTTTTGCTTACCACCGTGCTTATTATAATTTCAGTGATCTTCCGCAATCAGTTCTCGAGTGTGTTCCATTTCCAGTCGCTACAGGATTCATACGTGAGTACTCCACCTTTTATTGACTACCAAAATGAGCTTAGAAAAACCACGCGATAAATCTCCCTACCGTATATGTGATGAAAATAATGAGCCGTTAATCCGCGATCTTGTTAAAAAGCGCGGAATCGTTAAGTCTAGGCTTACAAAGTTTATAACCTACCTAAATAATGTCAATGAGAATCCTAATTTAAGCGCTCAATGTCGCATAGACTTAAAATTACGCGTTCAGGGCGCCGCAAGTTTGTACACCGAATTTAACGATCTTCAAAGTAAAATTGAATGTAACGTGGTCGATTCTAACCTCGAAGATCAACTGTCGAATCGAGAGCAGTTTGAAGATGGGTACTACGGTGCACTTGCTTTGGCCGAGACTATGCTTAACAGTAATGCTACAGCGGAGAGTTCCACGAGTTCACTAAATAAATTAAAATCAATTAAATTACCAACTATACCTATGCCTACCTTTGACGGGTCATACGAAAACTGGCTCGAGTTCAGGGACACATTTCTATCGCTAGTTCATAATTCCACAGACCTTTGTGACGTTCAGAAGTTTCACTACCTAAAGTCGTCACTACAAGGCAGTGCTATACTAGTGATAGACTCGCTCGAGCTCACGGCGAGCAACTATGCAGTAGCTTGGGAGCTTCTTCTTAATCGTTACAACAATAGCCGCTTGCTAGTTCACAATCACGTCAAGGCATTATTTACAATGGAACCACTTAGCAAGGAATCGCATATCTTTATTAGAAAGTTGATTGACACTACACACAAAAATCTACGCGCTTTAAAGATATTAGGAGAACCTACGTCGTCTTGGGATACCTTAATTATTTTTATAATCGTCTCGAAGCTTGATAAAACTACTGAACGCGAGTGGGAACAGTATAAAGGCAGTTTTACTTGTCACGATTCCCAAATCAGGCTTAGATTGGATGATTTAATGCAGTTCTTAAAGAGCCGAGCGGACATGTTGGAGACATTACAGACGTCACACACTACGCGCGATAAACATGAAGTTAACAAAAAACAAAACACTTCCAACTTCAATCACAAAGTGCACTGTAACGTTTCCACCAATAAACCGCAAAAATCTCACTCTGTACCTAAGTTTACGTGTTCTATGTGCAAAATGAATCATCCACTTTATTCCTGTGTTAAGTTTCTTGAAACTGATTACGATTCGAAATTAAAATTAGTTAAAGATAACAATCTGTGCGAGAATTGCTTGCGCGCGGGGCATAAGGTTGAGACATGCGTGTTCGGGCCGTGCCGGAGGTGCAATAAGAAGCATAATTCGCTAATTCATCCTCCGAGCGATGACTACTCCAGCCTTACCCCCGCCGGTCCTCCCGTCCCCGCAACGTCCTCCACGGCTATGTCATTTAATGCCCATACACAGATTGCTATGCAATCCGCACAGCGTTCATGTAAACCGGTCTTATTATCGACCGCCCTTGTTGATGTGACTGACATAAATAATATTTGTCACACCGCTCGCGTATTACTCGACAATGGCAGTCAAAGATGTTTCATCACCAAATCATTAACAGAATTATTAAATACGCCATTGATACAGTCCACTCACGAAATTCGCGGAGTAGGTAATTCAGTTACACAGTGCACGCAGACCTGTGATGTAACTATTAAATCGCGCATTAATACCTACACCACCAATTTAAATTGTTTTGTACTACCGCAAATAACTTCTACTATGCCAGTTGTACAAGAAAATCGCGCTAATTTCTGTATTCCAGATAATGTACAACTGGCCGATCCGCATTTTCTAAATTTCCAAACTATTGACATCTTAATAGGCGCCGATAAGTTTTGGGATCTACTTACGCAGGGTAAGATAAGGTTACGTAACGGACCTTACTTATTAAATACTAAATTAGGCTGGATAATTTCGGGTCCTGTTCATTTAAACGCACGCAATGACGGCCACATCCAGTGTAATTTTACGCATTCGATTGACACTTTGTTACGACAGTTTTGGGAGATTGAGGAGCTGCCCGCGGCTCGGGACGTGTTTACCGACGAAGAGAAGGCTTGCGAGGAGCACTTCGTTCGCACTACTACGCGCAATAGCGAAGGAAGGTTCTGTGTTAGTTTGCCATTTAAATACTCACCTGAACTGTTGGGAGATACTTATTCTCAGGCGGAACGTCGTTTTCTGTCGCTTGAAAAACGATTAGAGCGATCAGAAAGCTATAAAAGAAGGTATAGCGACTTCATCCACGAATATGAGGATTTGGGACACATGAGCAAAGTTACATTCTACGGTTCACCACACTATTTCTTGCCACATCACGGTGTCTTTCGCGAACACAGCACCACCACTAAATTGCGTGTCGTTTATGACGCCAGTGCCGCTTCTACCTCGGGCAAGTCTTAAAACGATCTCCAAATGGTAGGTCCAGCGATACAAGGCGACCTCATCTCCATCTTGCTTCGTTTTAGGCAGCACCAGTTCGTAGCCTGCGCCGACGTCGAGAAAATGTATCGACAGTGTTTAGTGACGGACCAGCAACGTGACCTTCAATTAATTCTCTGGCGCGATAGTCCCGCGCTGCCTCTCAGCGTGTACCGGCTAAACACTGTCACATACGGAACCGCGTCCGCGCCGTTTTTAAGCGTACGTTGCCTAAAACAATTAGCCGCTGAGTGTACTAATCCCGATGTCCAACGAATCATTACGGAAGATTTTTATGTCGATGATATGATCACCGGGTCAGATGATAGGCAACATCTGTTACGCGTTTGCAAGGAGACCGCGCAAACTCTGCAGTTGGGTTGTTTTCCGCTAAGAAAGTGGATATTCAACTTTAATGAGTCATCAATCGGTTCGAACCCGGGCGACTCGCTTGACGCACAAAAACAGATAACGCTCGATAACAACTGCAACTCTAAAACATTAGGAATAGGTTGGAACAATGTTGACGATATGTTTTACTTTAATTCACAATTTCACTTCGTAAACAATGACAAGGTTACTAAACGCACTATTTTGTCTCATGTGTCGCAAATATTCGACCCTTTAGGTTTACTGAGTCCGACGATAATGCTGGCTAAGGTTTTATTACAACGTCTGTGGTTGGTAAAGTTGAACTGGGATGATGAAGTACCCTGTGACGTCACGCGCTCTTGGAACCAGTTTGCCAAGTCATTATCAGCTGTTTTAAATACCGTTCGTGTACCGCGTTACGTAATGGGCAGTAGTAGTAACTATACACGCATAGAACTACATATATTTGTCGATGCTTCTCAGGAGGCTTATGGGACTTGCATATATATTCGCACGGTAAATGATGACCACGAAATATCAGTGCGCCTGTTATGTTCTAAAGGGAAAGTTGCACCTTTAAAACCCTTAAGCATTCCACGATTGGAATTAATGGGAGCACTTTTAGGGGCTAGGTTGTACGACAAGGTTATCAAAAGTTTGCACTGTCAGTTTAACGACATTTTATTTTGGACGGACTCGACGATCGTATTGGGATGGTTACGCATGCCTCCCAATATGCTTAAAACTTTCGTGCAAAATCGTGTTGCTGAGATACACGAATTAACCAAAGACCTTCCATGGCGACATGTTAGCGGGAAACAAAACCCAGCTGATCTAGTATCGCGCGGTGTTGACCTGGAGCATTTGGTTGATTCGGGTATCTGGTGGACCGGGCCAAGTTTCCTACACGATAGTCAATTTGACTGCGCATCTTTATTGTCAATTCCTAACTCTAATGACGTGCACGTTTTACCAGAGATAAAACCAAATGTTAATTTTGCGCTAACTACGGTGGCTAACGAATCTTTCTTCCAATTCAGAAGGTTCTCTCAGTTCTCTCGCATGATACATGCCGCTGCGTATATATTACGATTTATTTTCAATTCACGCAATGAAAAGAAAAACCGTAAGAAAGACAGTATCAGCGTTGAAGAGCTCGGAGAATCATTAACGTTGTTGACCAGACTATCGCAACTGGAATCCTTTCCAGATGTGTACAAGTTATTGGCTAGTAAACAAACATTGAATTCTAAACACAATTTAAGTAAACTTAGTTTGTTTATGGGCAAAGATAAAGTTATTCGTGTTGGTGGTCGTATTAAAAATTCTCCACACTTTTCTTTCGAGAAAAAACACCCAATGCTGATCGCTAGTAAACATTATTTTACAATATTATTATTTCGCAGCGAGCACAACAAACTTTTACATGCTCCGCCTCAAACACTATTATTTAACTTACACGATAGGTGGTGGCCTATCGGGGGTAGAAATCTTGCACGTAAAGTGGTGCACGATTGTGTTGTTTGCAAACGATTAAGAGGAAAAACCCTTACGCCTCTAATGGGTAACCTCCCCGCAGAGAGGATAACTCCTACCTACCCTTTTCTCAAATGTGGTGTTGATTACGCTGGGCCAATTTTTATTTTGAACCGCAAAGGCAGAGGCGCGCAAACGGTTAAGGCCTATATTTGTTTATTCGTCTGCTTTGTGACTCGAGCTATTCACCTGGAGCTTGTGAGTGACCTCACCACTAACGCATATCTCCTAGCTCTTAAACGATTTATATCGCGCCGCGGCAAGCCTTCGGATATCTTCTCCGACAATGGTAGAAACTTTGTGGGTCTAATGAACGATTTCCGCAACTTTCTATCGAGATGCAGTTCGGACATTATTGATTACGCAACGAGTCAACAAATTAAATTTAGGTTTATTGTACCTTACGCTGCTCATTTTGGTGGTCTATGGGAGGCTGGGGTGAAATCATGCAAGCACCACCTACGTCGCGTAGTAGGAAATGCTCACCTCACTTTCGAGGAATTTAGTACGGTGTTAACGCAAATTGAGGCTATCCTAAATTCACGTCCCTTGTCCCCCATGTCTTCGGATCCGCAGGATTATACTCCGCTGAGCCCTGCACACTTCTTGGTTGGATGATCCTTAACGTCACCCGCAAGTGAAGACCTCCGAGATGTCAACTCGCATCGACTCGACCGGTACCAAATGGTGGAGAAGATAAGGCAACATTTTTGGGAGCGTTGGGCCAAGGAGTACGTCTCCGAACTACAGGAGCGATCTAAATGGAGGACCAGTACGGAAGACCTGCAACCTGACTCGCTCGTTGTCATAAAGGACGACAACCTCCCCCCTTTAAAGTGGCACCTAGGGCGAGTCCTCAAAGGTATTCCCGGTAAGGACGGCGTATCAAGAGTCGCAGAAATTAAAACCGCATCTGGCATCGTGAGGCGTGCATACACCAAAATCTGCCCGTTGATTTCCCAGACCAACAATGCGATTCAATAGTCTTGAAAGTCAGTGCTTTCAAGGCCGGGGGCATGTTCGGACATCTAGCGACACCTGTGAGCAACCTACAGAAGCAACCGCACATCGTCACACGCTACGTCACACATTTGTTCCATGCATACCCCTATCCCAGAACTTTTGTACTCGAACATTCGCACTAATATAAGCTGCACGCACTTTAAGCTTTTGAATTTTATTTCACGATCCTTTCGCAATTTTCTACAATAATTAAGCAAATTAAGCGCCTGCTATCCAACACCAGGTGACTCGCTTGCTCGTCTGCCTCCTTTTTCTACCGACTTGAAAAAAAGGAGAAGGTTCTCAAGTCAACAATGATTTTTTTATGATCTCATAACTTTTTGCAGAGTTGTCCGATTCCAAAAAATATTTTTTAGTTTGATAGAGTATACTTCCAAGGTGGTCCCATTGTCAACAAATTTGAATCTGATGAAGGGATCCGTGAGGAATTTAGGGACCTACTCAAATATTATAGGCATACCTACACCGATTTATGTATTTTTAGTAACAAGTCTAGCATTTGCATTCAGACAGTATGGCTACCGGAACTCCTCAACGGTACCTATTTCAAGGGTGGCGATAACATATCTCGATTAAGATAAATATGACTATGACTTTCCTTCGGCGCGGCTTGCGGCGAGCTTGAAATGCCTTAAAGTTTCATATCAACTAAGAAGTGGAACTACATAACCGTTTATTATGATCACAAAAAAGTAGTATGTAGGTATTTGTCAGCCCAACTGAAGTTTCGACTTACAATAATATTATATTGTATGGCAGGTTCTAAAGTGTACTGTTACGTGGTTTCAGGTGGAACCCCTTCACGACTCCGGTGAAAGTGCCTAACCTGCCAGACATCCAAAGCAGACTTGCTTACGTGTCGTGCAATCGACAGTTAGAGGTAAATACATGGTTTTAATTGTATTTAGTCGGTAATCATTTTAATATGTTTGGCTCATAGATGATAGTTCTGTTTCGCTTCACTTCATTTGGGATACACATTATTTTCAACCCCTGACGCTAAAAGAGAGGTGTTAATAAGTTAATAAGTTTGCGCGTGTGTCTGTCTGTGGCATCTCGTAGCTCCCAAATTGATGGACCGATTACTTTGCCTTAATATTTTCTTTCATTTGTTTAGTAAATAAAGTTCTTTCTTCTATATTATCACCAGGAAGTGAAAAAGTCGGACTATTGCGAATACATCCGCCCCCCCATCGATGCGTACAAGACCCTGCAGTTCGGGTCGTTCGACGAGATCCGCGAGGTGGGGTATCGGCACGGCGCCGCGTACTTCGAGGGTCAGCGGCGCGGTGGGGGCGGCGGCGTGTCCGGCGCCGCCTCCGAGGGGCGCAGCCCGTCTGCGCAGCCCTCGCTCACCGAGTAAGTAACACCACTGGGTATCGTCTGTGCCAATTGAAATTGACAAAGATGCAAACACAACCAAACGATCGAACACAACCAAACAATTAAACTATGTGATATATACCGTATAAGTTGTGTTTTCATTTGTAGTACAAAAACACACCGACCCATTTCAAGAAAATACTTTAGTTTTTTAGATAACGCAATAATAGTATTGAGGGCGCCACTACATCCGGTGTACGCTCGGCGCAGTCTTAATGATCTAACACGGTTGCAAATTTTAGTGCTTTTTCACTTTAACTTCATGTTTGGACTGCTGCACTAGTCTTGTTAGATTTTTTGTTTTATATAATTCTAGGTTAAGTTTTATAATTGTACTAGCTTCTGCTCGCGACTTCCCCCGCGTGTATTTAGATTATCGTTAATCCCTTGGGAACTTTTATATATTTCGGGATGAAAAGTAGCCTATGTTTAAATCCAAGGTATGAGCAATCTCCATTCCAAATTTTATCTAAATCCGTCCAGCCGTTGCAGCGTGAAGAAGTAACAAACACACACACACACACACACACACACATACACGCACAAACTTTCGCATTTATAATATTAGTAGGA
Organism: Acleris laterana; assembly: GCA_963966035.1. Lineage (NCBI taxonomy): Eukaryota > Metazoa > Arthropoda > Insecta > Lepidoptera > Tortricidae > Acleris > Acleris laterana. The sequence continues at coordinate 74,939,169 of OZ014438.1, read as the reverse complement.
TATTTAAAAATCGACTAACTCTTGAGTTTCGTGCGGCGTGTCTTCTCAGCAGTGGTCTCTTGCGAAGCGCTGGTAGATTTTTTACATGTAAAAGTGTGGCCTACCTACTGAATAAACATCTTTCATCCTTTTTTTTATCTGTCAGTGTTAAAGCGGCTAGGTACAAAAGTGTGCAGCTACTTATAAAGCCGACTGTATAAAACCATGGCACGGTCTTAAACTCTTTAGGTCCACAATACAACGAAATGTGTCAATGGAATATGAGCCTATTGTGAATATCATAGAGTTAATTTTCTAATTCGATTGTCAGTCATAAAATCAAAGGAAAATCCATGTTTATTCCAATGGCTGTATTAAGTAAATTTTTTTCGAGCTTTAAGTGTGCGATGTTGTTCCAGCTACACGTTCACCGACCTGGCTACCATGGTGTGTTCCGTCCACACCGGCCGCGGCACCGACAACGACTCCTCCTCATCATCAGACTATGAGGAGGACCCGAGGCACTTCGAGGGGTACGCTTCGGAACCCAGCGCTGGGATCATGGACGTAAGCCCTTTTGTTTTTGATATAGCACCATTTATCTACTGATATACAGTCGCTTTAACTCATGGAAACGCGGCCTATACTCGTAGTTGTAACGACGGCTACGCACTCAATGACAACGTGCACGTGCTACCAAGGACCAGACACTTCGTTCATTTGCTTAGCTTGCCTAGTCTTTATTCTTAAGAAAACATAATTGCTTTTCCTATCTAACTAGTCGATTAGGTCCGAAGTTGATAAAGTAAAGGGCGATTTACTTTTGCTTGACTTGGCGACGGCTGGCGATGACTGACGGCTACCGCTAGCCTTTCTATTGTTTGGTTATGCAATAATAAGTCGTAGGAATTCGGCGCAGAGGTGGTAATAGCTTGAAATATTTCCAAACCTCGTTAAAAGTGGACAGCGTTTTAACCAGTGGAGCGCCCTATTCGTATTATGTGCGCATTTGTTATATACAACTCTATTTGTCAGTATGTAGAGCGCTCAACGGGTTCGGGTCTTTGATACCGGTAAGTCTGAACAACCGATCAAAAGCGTATTTTAACGGAAACCGATTCCGGTCCCTGGCATCTAAGGACACAGGAATGGCCCGTCCGCTTTCGAGAGAAAAAAAACGGGAGATTATGTATCTTGGTTTTAGTACATTTTTTACCTGTAGCTTTGGTAATATATTCTGTAACTCTTTTATCATTTCAACCCTAACAGAAGATAGGGTTAATGGCCGAGCCTAAAATTCCTAAAGAAACGATCTTTATACACTAAGGGTTGACATCATTATTAAATCCAACCAGCACATGCTGAGTTGGAACCGTTTCGCAACAACCGATATCTTGGTTTTTTCTCTTCGTTATTTGTCTTTGTTATTGTGAATAAATGTTTTTTCCTTCTTTCTTAATATTGCCATGTTTTTACATTCTTGATTTTTGGCAACCCCGTGTGGTTGCCGGGTTAGAATAGTGCCACTTCAGGTCTTCCCGTAGATGTCGTAAGAGGCGACTAAGAGAATATAGGCTTGTAGTAGTTAGGCGATGGGCTTGCACTCTGTCACTAATACGCTGATAAACGTCTTAGCCTATTTATGCAAAATATGGTTACAGAAATATCATGAAGTTTTTAAAGTTGAAGGTAATTCTGTAGCTCTGCCTACCCCACTCTGGGGTTAACTACTCAACGGATTTTAATGCAGTTTCCAGCAATAGATGGAGTGATTCAAGTGAATGGTTTATATGTAGAGGTAATATAGATTCTGGTTTAAGGGTACTACAGAAAACTTACATAAGCCGAAGCGAAGCGAGGGCGGTCGCTAGTAATAAATAAATATCAGGGACAATCTCGCACAAATTGATCTAGTCCCAAATTAAGCTCTAGGCTTATACGATAGGTAGTAGACAACGACCAATTTACTTATGGAAATACATAGAAAACATCCAAGACTCAGGAAAAAAATACTCGCGCTCACATTACCGATAAATATAATAGCTATAGCTGCCATTACCGAGATTAGAACCAACCTTTACCTTTAACCTGTCGTATGATGTGGTCTTATGCAGATGTCGTCGAGCGTAGAGGACGGGCGGGCAACTTGGATCAGCGATACGGAACTGGTCGGCAACCGGACCGATTACCACTATTATGCTGGGGTTTACCTTCTTTTTCATTTTTTTTATGTTTGGTGTTTAGTTTATGCTCGATTATGCTGGCTTCTTGTGCTGTGATTGTTTTTATGGGGAAATCAAAATGGGTAACTATAGCCTCGTAAGGCCCACCGTACTACAATCAAACAGTTTATTGTCAGTGGGACATCGAATCTAGTATCAAGGCAATAAAGTTTAATTACGTTTGTTTGAAAATTTATGATGATAAGAAAATTTACTTTATTCCCGTTGCAATACAGTTCAAATAGAATTGCCTTGATAGTGTACATCCTGTTGCACACTGGGCCTTACGAGGATAGGCTGGTCCTCGTGGAACTATCCGGCTGCGTCGGAAGGGTTATGTTTTTCGAGTAGCGGCAGCTCTGCAGCAGTAGCGACTTGATGGATTTAAACATAGAGGTTGTCTTTAGACTCGTCTTGGTTGTGACATATAATTTTAATACGTGTTAGATAAATACCCGGAAAAAAAGTAATTATAAAAATAGTGTCAACCCTTGTAAACTGACATCATTGTCCTAAAACCGTTATCAAGCGGGCAGATTGGTGCCTATCTAACATTAGTGATGTGCAGTACAAGGGTGTTTTCACTAAAACGTGTACCCCAATTAAGCAACTTTAACTTTATCAGTTTTGTGACGAAAATTAGCCATATATTGCGCCCGTATAGCAAATTTGCGTCACAAAACAGTTTGTTTTCCTTTACTTTTTTGCACTTATGCGTTGTTTTGTCGTTGTGTAATAGGGACGAAATATTCCCGGCTATTTTACAGTTAGCTTTGCTTGGGTTCGCTTGTCGGATTCTAGGTGTCGTTTACGTTATAAAGACTGCGTCACACAGCGCGATGGCGTGGCAACCTGGTTGTGTGACGAAGGCTTTATGTAACATATATGTTTAATGGTCACAGTTAACCTTAGATAAAGATTTAACTAATTTTATAAATTAATTAATTATACAATAAATAAATAAAATAACCCTTGATAGCTAATTAATTGCTAGCTGATAGAAGAGCAAACTTAATGGTTTTTGAGCTTATACCTTAACCCAAGAAGCCCATTTTTTTTATAAAGTCCTTTACAAAGTCTAACATTTGATACACGCAATATGAGATTTTTTACCTATTAATTAATAATTAATAATTGTCCCTCATGATTCAATTTCGTGATTCTACTTATAAATAGATTACTATTAGAGGGGTTTCACAATATACTCCTACCTATCGGCAATTTCTGATGTCTCCATAGTCTCCGCGTTAAATGGCACTGACATACAAACAGGGGTTAAATTCGGGTTGGGCGCATAAGGTCCCTTTTACCAATGTCCCTTTTTTAGAATGTCCCTCTCGCAAAACGTCCCCTTCGCTAAATTCTTAATTTAATTAAATAAACTACCACTACTTCGTTCAAATACATAATCTAATAAATATAATCGACCGTTTGTAGAGGGGACGTTTAGCAAACGGGACCTTATTCGCCCAAGCCTTAACCTTAAATTCTACGACGTAAAACAATATTGTATATTATCAACGGTTATTTACTTGACAGTAATGGCGGTCAAGATAGCAACAATACTCGTATCATAACACGTCAAAGGCGATATTGTTTCATTTCACGTCGTAGAATACGAACCCTGGGGCCTATATTATAAGCGGAACTCTCTTTCCAACATTATGTATTAAAAAGAGACTTCCACTTGTATTAAAAGTTTCAAGCTTTTATGAAACGGGCCCCTGCAGGCAGACAGACTATATAAACGCGCCTACTTTCTCAAAAGGCGGCATTTAGGCGCCTATTAAATTAGCGTGTTTGCTATTATAGGGCTCCTAAATGGTGAACTCTAAAGTCTGTTTCTATTCAGACTGCCTATTACAATAACAAGTACGCCTGGCAGTAATTGACTTTAGATAGAGGATGAAATAGTGACGAGAATACTTTTACCTCTAATTCGTTTATTAAAAAGGTTGAATATATATTCCTCGTCATCATCGTATTATTATGCTGGGTGTGACAGAGACCAAAAACCTCTCTTATGAATCAAATCTATCAACCATTACTTCATTTTCATGTGAAATATATTTCGAAAAAGTAAAATGTAAATGACAGGCTTCAGTCAGTGAAAGTGTTTTTCATCAAAAAATACAGGATTAAGCAATAACCTCGAAATAAACATGAAGACAATGATTAAGTGTATAAATAGATAATAATGACCGTGGTCAACCTTCAAAATTACGCGAATATGGAGTAATAATGGCAAATTGATTTGTTTACATGACCGAATGAATAGGAACAGACTTTAGTTTCAGATGCAAATATGTTATGTAATTGGTTATGCGCACTAAAGTGTTGATACACATACCTCTGATTTTCATGAAACCTAGAATAAACTAGGTTACTATTAAAGGGCTATTCCCAGTTGTCCACACCCCTTTGTCCACACTGTGGTGAGGTGTAATATAAATACGCATATACCTACTTAAGTACATTAATAAAAATTAACACGGTTGAGTCAAATTAAAGAGTGCTAACTGGTGGGAATAATTATTCCCAGTTGTCCACACTTTAGACAACTGGGATTTTTTTGCCCAGTTGTGTACAGTGTGGACAACTGGGGTGTGGACAACCGGGAATAAGCCCTATTAAAAACGGCATCCGAATCGGTTCCGATTGGAAGCTACAATGACACAGACAAATACACTAGTTAAAATACACTCAGTGGCAAAAATAAGCGCCCAGTCTTTTATTCATACAGGTATTAGCTAATATACCTTTATAAATCAAATAATAACATCAAGAATAATTAACTAAATACACTAGTACCAATATCACCAAACGGTGTTAAATTTTATCCATGTTAATCGACTGTTAGTTCATACATTTTGACAGCTGTTAACGCTCCAATCGTCTGTTAAGTGGATGAACATCTTTTGTTGAAACTGGTACTTAAGCTTGTTTTTTTTTCTAGCTACGGGTAAATAATCTAGGCAAAAAATGGCATACTAATAATAATCATAATAGATGCAGTGCTTTTTAAAATGACACTCAACAGTCACTTGAAAGACGTATCGAACAAAACGCAATAATTTACTACGGCCGGGTTGTTTGTGGATTCTTTGTTATTCCTTAAAGGAAGAGTCACGACGATTATGAAAATATTTGTACGCCATATTGAACCTTAGCTTTAGCTGAGAAATAAAACAAGCTGAATTAAATTGGTTGAGTATTCTTGACGTTATTGTCTAATTTAAGAAGTAACATTTGTTAACACTTGAATGAACGAAAGACAGGTGGGTAGTTCTTATTACGTCAGTTTAGAAATTACCTATGATTCCAGGAGGGTCTCCGCACCCGAAGAGTTGGCGGCTCCCTCTCGCTGTCTGAAGATGAAGTGGACTCCGAAGCCGAAGTGTACGATCCCCTCAACAAAAGAGGAGGGAGGTGAGTACGATAATGACGATTAGAGATGGAATAAACGGGACCTTAATAAATGTCAGGGGGACAATGTCACACAAATTCTAGCTCTAGGTTTGTACTAGGTGGGTACCTATTGTTTTATTGAAACCACTTTCAACGAACGTATCATTAGTATCGATTACCAGGGATCGGAAATTCGGATCGATATTTACCTAATCTTTGGCGGCGGCGTTGCTGTTTAGTTGTATGGAGGCGGACTCAATATTAATTTATTAATAAAAAAAAACTGAATAAATAAATAACGCCATCATAAATCCATAATTAAGTAATTGATATTCACCATTTGAAGTCATTTTCTATATACCGATTTACAAAAAAATGATATTTAATTTACCGGTAACTCATCTAACCTAACCAAAATGTTTTATCCTAAATGTAAAATTATGAAACGTTTTGTAGAATCCCGGAATCCCGGAACTTATGTTATTAAAATAATATTTTCAAGAAGCCGACGCCACGTTAGCTTAACTTTTTCCGGGATTCTGCCAACATTAGGTAAATATGGATCCCAATTTCCGATCCCTGATCATCGTAAGGCATTCCTCGCCGCATGAGTAAACTTTTTTTGGTACTCACAAGTATAACCTTGCCTAGCCTACATAATTAATGTTTAAGATATTCCGAAAACACCATGGTTTCAACAGAAAATAACACTGGATGAAATTAAATTTGATAAAATGATACAATCAATGAAGTGACATTCGATAAAATGATGGGTTACTAGACAGCGACAAACTTACTTATGTACTTAGAGAAATACATAGTTTTAAATACAAAAAACATACCAGACATAGGTATCAATACTTGCGCTCATCACACAAATATCCTACATAACCTCCTGAGGCACCTTGTACTAAAAAACAGTACATTACATACACATATGGCCATTCCAATTATGATCTAGTGCAAACTGTGCAAAGGAAGTAATAGTAGATTATACAGGGTGTCTCATTCAAATCGGTCAGTATGGGAAAGTCTGAAACTATAAGACATACGAAGATTTGTTCTTAGGAACCATGTCACCGATTTTGATGAAAAGAAAAACTGCATTCATACATTTGAAAAAAAAACTGTACCCAGCTAGGGAATCGAACCTGGTTGTTTTGAAAAAATAAACTTACACTATTTCTATTCAGATATCGATTGTGTAGGTCTTAAGCAGTAAATGTTTCTAAGAAACATGATGTCTAAAATCCAGAAAATGCATTGTTTTCACATAATTTTAATTTATTTTAATAGATGTTCGAAGTGACCACCGTTACACTATTCAACAAGTTCAGGCATGTAAAATTGTTTTTACCTAAACGTGTTGAATATTGTATTGAATAAAAACGTGGTCACTTCGAACACCTACTATGATAAATTAAAGTATGTGAAAACAATGCATTTTATTCATTTTAAACATCATGTTTCTTAGAAACATTTACTGCTTAAGACCTACACAAACGATATCTGAATAGAAATAGTGTAAGTTTATTTTTTCAAAACAACCAGGTTCGATTCCCTACCTGGGTACAGTTTTTTTTCAAATGTTTGAATGCAGTTTTTCTTTTTATCAAAATCGGTGACATGTTTCCTAAGAACAAATCTTCGTATGTCTTATAGTTTCAGACTTTCCCATACTGACCGATTTGAATGAGACACCCTGTATACCGAGGGGATAAAGCACTGTTTTATTTCATGAGCGCGATATTGAATCCTGAGCAAATGAGGAACTCCAGATTTAACTCCCGAGCGTAGCGAGGGTGTTACGAGTTAATTTCTGAGCGAAGCGAGGCAAAAACAGCATCGCAAAAGAGGATACTCTACTTTTCTCAACTTTTCTTTGTTTTGCGTATACTTATGGCTTGTAGTGGCCAGTTCGATTTTCAAATAAGTTATTCTTGCTGTAGGTTTCTTTGGAAAAAAAATGCATACGAATTCAAGTCTCATTATTAACCAGCGGGTTGTAATGAGATTCAGTACCATATTTATAACCCGCCGGGTATGGTATTTAATCTCATTAAAACCCGCTTGTAAGCTGATGGCTACTTTAGGTGAGGTTTGCATGATATATAATTGGTAAATTTCGAGCATGTGGTGTGAAAAAATTATTTGGTTTTTACGACTAATTATCAAATTAGAAAATTGACTTTATTTAATTCGGAATAGATTCATAGTCCATTGATTAATTTTATAGCATGGAGTGCCTTTCTGGGTTATGGAAGCAAACTGCATACAGTCGACGTCATAAATATATCAAGGCGTGAAATAATATCTACACGCCCCTATGCCCCTGAAAAACTTTTGTATTTGACGCGATGGTCGTAAAGATATTATTGCAGCTCCATAACGGCCTTGACTGTACAGCTCCAAAATGGCCATCGGGTTGGTATAGTTTTGGACATATTATTATTTGGCCATCTGTAATCTTATCTCCGGCCAATGGTTACTCGAATTGGCTTATATATAGTCAATAACGACACAAATCTTTACCAAAGAGCCGAATAACTCAAGTCCACTTTGTTTTACACGCGGTTGTACTGCTAATCACTAGGCTCTGACATACTACAATGGCGTAAAACAAAATCGCCTTATGGGTCACCTTGAAACTCAGAAACAGAAATGGCAACTATAGTGTCCGGCCGCTATGAAGTCAATCCTGACACATTCTCTAGGGTTGTCTGTTACACGTTCGATCATTGTATCGATAAATTTGAGTCAAGCGTGAGTCGAGTTGAATGCAATTCTCTACAGCTATAATAAAAAATATTAATCAGATGTATATGAAGGAAAAAAAAACATTAGAGATAATGTTTATAGTCATTACTTTAATGTGTACATAATACTGATACTTCACTTTCCGAACCACCATCACTATCACTACTGGAATCGTTTGTATTAATTATTAACTCAAAGTCATTATCTAAAATACTGTCAATTTTAATGTCTCTGTTGTAATCGTCCCTTATTTTGGCTTTAATCTTATTTACTACCATTTCCCAGTTATTTTTGGTTACGTGATTGCATGCCTCTTCTAATAATTTCATCATTTTCGCTGTGGAAAATGGAGGTTCAGTATTGTGACTTGCCGCATATCCTTTAATTTGTGCCCATATCAATTCTATAGCGTTATACTCACAGTGGTAAGGCGGTATACGAATGACTCGGTGGCCATGTTGCAGTGCTAGTTCATCAATGACGTATCGTTTTTGTTTCGGTCTGTGAATATCCATTAATCTAATTAAATCTCCTTTCAACATAGTCATACTTGCATCTACACCATTTTTTTGAAGCCATGCAACGGGATTGGCTTTTTTTTCTGAATTTGAAGGAGGCTTGTCAAGTAACATGGAGTGGTAAGGTGCATTATCCATTACAATAACTGATGGCTCAGAAAGGCTAGTCAGCATATTAGTGAACCATTGCGTAAATTTTTCACCATCCATGTCTTCATGGTAGTCACCGGTGGTTTTAGACGCAAAGGCCAATAAGCTGTTGTCGATGAAACCTCTGGCATTGCCAGCATGACATATTATTAGTCTGGCTCCTTTTCCGGTTGGGACTTTGGATGTCGATGCCGCCGTATCGTCCGTCCACGAGCGACTAACTGTGTGATTGGCATTTAGCCACGTTTCGTCCAAAAAAACGACATTATCCCAATCTTCTATGGTTTTTATCTCGCGTATAAAATCAACCCTTTTCATGGCAATATCGGATCTTTCCATTAGCACCTTTCGTTTGTCGCATTGTTTGTATCGGAATCCAATAATTTTTAATATCTTTGACAGCGATTTTTCTGATCCGGAAAATAAGCCAGCTTCTTTTAATGTCTGCACTAAATTCGATAAAGTTGGGTACTCTTTACGTGAGTAATATTTGTAAATATGACTACGGATAGCGTCAACGTCAAAATTATCTATTGCCCGGTATTGCAACGTCAAAATTATCTATTCCTATATTCGAGAAACGAATCGTTTTCCTTACGTCTCGTTAAAATTTGACACATTTTGTACGTAGCCAATGTCAAATTTTAACGAGACGTAAGTCGGTAAGTTTCGCTCTTTTTTTCTTTTTGGGAGAATGTAGAACGTTATCTTCCATGCCAGTCTCACCCAATTTTTCTTTTGTGATTTTTATGATCGTTTTTTTGCTGATATCGAGACCATCTGCAACTCGATCCAACACCGATGTCACGACAATATCGGTCCGCCGTTTTGAGCTTCTCGTTCAAAATAGTTACGAACACGTATGACAATCTCACGAGACTGACTGTTGAGAACGAATTTCTTCGATCGTTTCGGCATTTTAGCAAGTCCAAATAGTAAGCGTTTTCGAATTCCAAGATAACAAGCAAAGGGTCAGGGGGTGAAGCAGTATCTATAGGCAAAACCAGTCACAAAATTATCAACCGTTGGAAGCAATCTCAAGGCAATACAAATCGTTTTATTATTTTGACGTTCTATAAATTAATTGACAGGAAGTATGAAAAACGAAAAAATAAATTTGCATTCAAATACAAAAAGTTTTAATTCTCTAGGTAGATAGACATCAACCTTGAAAAAAGTTATGTTTATAGAAGTTACTAATAAAGAAACATAGGTACGCATTTATTCAAATCCTACCTCTTTATAATATTGGTGTTATTAATGAAAAATAGAATAACACCTAGAATAAATTTTATTATAAAAAATATATTTTTTATTAATGCATAATATCATAGACAATATTTTTGCTATACGAACTTTTTAACGCGAATCGATATTAGTGCAGTCATTGAAGCGAAAAATACGGTCTTACCTCCGAATTTTTTTACTGTGAACCGATTTGCATGAAATTTTGGAATTAGGCTCATCTTACCCTCAACTTTAAAAGTGAAAATGATCTAAACTCCGCCTATTATTTTTAAGGGGTGTAAACAACCCCTTAATGGAAAAATTTACATTGAGCCATTTTATCGCTAGAAAACATGTCTAATAGTAAGTGGTGAAATTGTAAAGTGTTTTCTAACACAATTACCTCATATTAAAATCATTTACAACCCCTTGAAAATCTTACAACCCTTGCAAACAACCCCTAAATTGAAAAAATCACAAAAAAATACTTTGGTATGACATAAAAAGATGTAAGTATAGAGTAAGTAATATTTTATATTCTCTTTAATAATTATCAAATTTTTAACCCCCTTTCAACCCTTGAAAAGTACCCCTTGATAAAAAATTGTTAATTTTTTTTTTGATAAAATGAAAAGGATTTAAATATTATTCCACACTCTCGAAAATGATTATCATATTCTTAAGCTTTTCTACCCTTAAAACTACCCCTAAATTAAAACAGTAAATATATATGATTACTGCTACCATTTTACGTATATAAGTTAGTAACATAAGTGTTTGGACCATAACTCCTTCAATTTTCATGCTATCACAATTTATAAAAAACCATTGTAAAGGTAATTAAGAGAGCTACAACATCCTTCATTGCAATACATAGTAAAAAACCTTTTTCTAAAACAGTGAAGGGTTAAAGGGCTTAAGAGAGGCTGTGATTGCGCTGCCACGCGCTCTTTAAACAATCATATCTCCGTCATTGTTTGTTTAAAAGAAAAAACAAAAAAACCAAATTGTTTGTCAGAAAAATACCTAAATTTTTTATCCCGACACTTTTATACGTATCTGTCGTCATTTTTGAGATATTATGAAAAAAAGGTGGGTGTTTTAAGAATTTGATATTTTTTGATTTTTTTTAATCGTGACTTTTTTGAAAAATATGTGTCCTGAAGCAGCCAAACTGATACAATCTATCAAACTCTTCATAATAAAGTTAATTCTAGGCGGAATACGATTAATTTAAATTTTGGTAGAATGGCACTTATGAACCCCATTGATTTTAAAGGATAAACATTAGATGCTCCTCTTATTTGCAATACAGCTCACTTATTTTACGTGCAAAAGACTTTAAATAGTGCTCATTTTAAAGCTTATTTCAAGCACTACAAAACCCTTTTTTATTAGAATGCATAAAATGCATCTGCTCGCCGCTAGATGCCATTGACCACATCGATTAAATTTCAGACAATATAAAAACGGCTTTGATCTTTAATATATAGCTTAATATTGCACTTAGAATACTTTATAAAAAAACAAATTGTTCATTTTTTTACCTGCTACAATTTTGTTCTTTATAAAATTTTCGATAAAACGTATATTTTTGGAGATATTTGCAAAAAACCGATGAAAAACGTGAAAAAATTGCGAATTTTCAATTGCCAATAACTTGAAAAGTATTGGATTTTTCGAAAAACTTTATAGATGATTTTTTGCTTAAAATTAGGCCTTCTATCGATATCCGGTTATTTTGAAGAAAAAAACAAACACCCCCGAGAAGTGGTGGCAACCACCCCCAGGGTGGTTGCGGAGTTCAAATCATTTTCACTTTTGAAGTTAAGGGTAAGATGAACCTAATTCCAAAATTGTATGCAATTCGGTTCACAGTAAAAAAAATCGGAGCAATAATGCTTCAATAATACATATTGTGTGGAATTGTTGCCACACTATTCTGTCACACGCAACAAGCAAGTCTAACATTTTTCTCCTGAGGTTCACAATTCGTTGCTTAAATACTAAAGGGCCTCAAATCAAAATGTATTTGTGTTGCATTTAAATTCGGAATGCTATATACTTTAAGTTTTAAATCAAACTACGTCTGTTTTTGTTTTGAGGCGCTTTAGCATTTAAGCAGCGTCATTGAAAATAATCAGGAACTTCATAGTTGTGCAATGTGTCAGGATTGACTTCATAACGGCCGGGCACTATAGTGCACTTAAAGAATTGAATAATATTGATACTTTTGCTTGAAAATACAACACTCAACCAAACATAAACACGCAGAGACATTGATACACTCGTTAAACATATGAGTGACGACATCCCTCTTTTATTATTGGGGGTTAAAAATATATTTTTTTGCGCAGGTGAGACGTGGTTTTGTACGACCTGTGCGAAGCCGTATACGAACGAGCACAACAACACGTCGGAACCCCTACGGGCCTAACGACCCGACAACAGACGTTTGATACCCCACGGTACCGTGTCTCAGGACTCGACAACAGACTCTTCATACCCCACGATGCCGGGTGTTCCGCGCAACTACCAAGTCTTCCGACCTGATAATGTTGAGTCATGCTTTACTCTACCAGGCCTTCCGATCTTATGGCAACGGGTTAGATCAAACCATTAAATTTTTAACTAAATTTTTAATATGCCTTGTAGTTTGCTCGAAAGCTTAGCAGGCGAATTTTGAATCTAGCGCTAGTTATCATACAGTCAGTTTTGCTTTAGGTCGAAAGGTCGAGTAACATGTCATGATAATAGTTAATAGTTATAAGTAGGTAAAGTTTACATGTGACGCAAATTTACAAGTGGTTTATATATCAAACCATTTTGGATCATTGTATGCTTTAGTGGATTTACTGGCGATTTAATAAAATAATACAATAAAAAACTCTATATGTTATGTTATGACCTTTTGCGAACTTTAGGTAAATTAGCTATGTCTATTCCGATCATTGCTAATAAAACAAGTTAAAATCTTACTATTTAAATAATTATTATTCTCTATTTTATTGTTCCGACTTCATCATCAGATCATCTCCAAGTTTTAATGGTATTGCATTGTCATCAAATTTACACAGTTACGCAAATTTTTAGCATCATCGGAAACCGGGAAGTGGGTCATAATTACTTTGCAAGATTTGGCCCGTGCATACATACATACCTTCCAAGTTAAATAATAGCTTGTAAAATACTTTGCCAACGGTAACAAGTCGACATACAAGGATTTTTATTTTGTATGCAGACACGCCTTCAGACAAAATGAAAACGATTGCGATTGCGAGTGCGTCAGGGAATAACCCTGCGGGCTCCCTTTGCAACTTACAATAAAGTTTTAAACGCCAGTAAATTCACTATATTTATATATTTACACATTATAAAACCACAGAGAGGACATAGTATGAAAATAAAAGTATAAATGAGAGCCTTATAATGAGCATTTTAGATTTTTTGAATATTTATCTACACGCGCAGGGGGTACAGCCACATTCCTTACTTTCCCACGCCAATAATATTTATACACACTACAAGTTTAAAATTATACACCTTTATATAGGCTTAAGATTAAAGTATGTGGCTGTACCCATTAAATAATTTTATATATTATAGTCAATTATATATATAGTATTTTAAAATCCCACGGTGTTCTCCTCCATTAAGGTCGCCGTCAATAGAACTTGTGAACGATGTAAACAAATTAGTACTGTTTGACACATCATCTCAAATATTCACCAAGCGTGTTTTTATTAAAAATAACGTATAATTAATACTTATTTCATCTTAAAATTAATATGAAAATAATGTTCTAGTGTTTAAATGTTTGCAGAGTCCTCACTTGATCTTTAAAGGTACGGGATTATCGAGTAATCATATCATGGTGGATAAGTTCGTTTGCTTTTGTTTACATCTTTTGCAAGTTCTATTGACAGCGACGTTACTCTATTTCACTTAGACTGACGCAACCGCGCAATGACAATTTGAGTGGATTGAAACCACTACAGCAACTCCAAGCAATTAACAGTAGTTATATGAGGACGCAATAGGGATGTTGACAGGGCGAGGGACTGGAAGCATAACGCTAGACAATCTTGTCGCGGCAGCTTATGTCAATCCTATTTTGACCGTTTTCGATAGTAATTTACGTTAGCGTAATGCATCTTTTCCGTATCAATACTGGGTTTTAAAATAAACCATCTAAATCGTAATAATCGTAATGTAATCGTAATCGTAATGTCGAATTAAATAATCGATACTCACACGTCAATGATACTAGTTTAAGCGTAGTATTTACTTTTAACCGTACAGTATTCCTTCACACACCTTAATAGCTTTCGGCTGGCTATCGCTATCTCGCTTGCATATTAAGAAAATGGTAGCACGGATAAATCTGTCGTTGACGGCGAATCCGTAGTGGGAGTACAATCGTGGCGCTGAGTGGGTTAATCAAATCCAATTGGTGGTATATGAACGTAGAGGTTGTGACGTCATAGTCGTGTCCGTTTTGACACCCGTAAAAAGTACCTGATTTGACAAGTCAGTCAACATCCCCGTTGTAATAGTAATACAATATTGATACATCATGCAATATACCTGTTACAAAAATACCCAAATTAAACTCCAAGAAGGGTATGCTTTGTAACTCTTATATACCATATGCCTTCAAAATGGGTGGATTATACGTGTAAGAGCTATATTTATCTCAAACATAAGCTTCTATTAAGAGACAATTTTAGTTTTTTTTAATTTTTAGGTAAGTTGTACAGTCCATATCAATAGACATATCTTATTTAGTAAAGACTTTTATAACCTCAAAATGCTCTCTTATTGTCTAAAAATAACAATGTACAATTAGAAAAATGGTGTGCAATATGAGGTCTCTACTTGCAAAACGGTTGTTTTAGACAAACATTTTGAGGTTATAAAATTGTTTACCAAATAAGACAAGTCAATTGGTATGGAGTATAGACGCAACGCCGTGTTTGCTGCTAGAATTATATATTTTGTGTATCTGTGATACAACATAGATAAAACTACATGTATTGAATTTTTACAGCTTATTTGAATTATAATAAATGATTTTATTACTTATGTTATATAAAATGTTATGTGTTCTCATATATCGTCGACGTAAACATTTCGGTAGTGACAGTGTCGGGACTCCGAACTATAAGTATATTTTATATTTAAACATTGCTACACGAATATACCGTTTGTAGTGTTATTTTTTAATGCAGACATGGTTATGGCCATGTTTAACTGCAATTACGTACAAAATCTGGCCAAATTATACAAACACTGTATACAGCTAATTATATGCCGCCTTGTATGCTTAGTTTAATGTGTCGGATGTATGTACAATATCGAATTAAATACTATGTATCTGTAAGGTAACGGCACCAGTGTTCGACACTTTTAGCTGGCAGGCACCAATATCCGACAAAAACTCAAAGATCATAGGGTAATAAATTTGATTATTGCAAAACAAAAGAATAACTCTTATCTTCTTAGAATAAGAAACATTGGTCCTTTATCGAGTCGCTGTTGCCGTTACCTTAACAAGTTTTAGTTAGCGTTAGAGTTATGAGATAGCTTTTGTCAGATTCCACAGAAGTACACTAAACGGGCTCTATTTTACTCTGTAAAACCTAGTTGCTTTTGACATGATATCATATTGTTTTTGACTCGGACCCCGGAATATATAAGTAAAGGGCCATCGTAACGTTGACAAGACGATCAAATATGGTTTTACGTGGTAAAATATAGCCTCAGTTGTAGTTTTCTTCTATCATAGTCGCATTTGTTAATTAAAGGCGATTAATAACGTGACTGCGTTATAAAAAGGGGTCTTTAAAAATGTATATAGTCGTAGAGTTTAATTTATTCAGATTTTTCTTTATAATAATAATTATGTAATACGGCTGTCTTCGGAAAGTCACCAGTGATCAGCCATTTAAATTGAATAATATTTAATTAATAATTCACTTGTGTGTACTGCTCAATTTATTATTAACTTTAGTTTAATTTAATTATAAATATTATACTTAATGAATTTTAGTAAATATTCTCATTCATTTTATTTTTAGAAAATTGATAATAAGACCTTGACTCTTGTCCTTGTTATCAAACAAAATAATACGTTTACACTAAAGTAGACCTTTCGATAGTGTAAGGCTAAATTTCGCTTGTATTTCCGAAGATTGCCGAACCTAGACGATGTGCATTGTTATTATCGTGCTGTAATTACCTAACAATTGTGATACATCATTTTGCCCAAAGTTAGTTGTATGCATAGGTACGTAATAAATATTTTAGTTCGATATACTGAATTTTACTTCGGATAGCCTACTTGAGCAGAGATTTTACATAATAATATCACAATAAAGGGAGCAAAACTGTCTTATATTTATTATAAATCAAAATGGTCAGGGATATTAATAACAATAATAACTACCTGGGCCTGTTGCTACTTAGCGTTTTTACTTTCTCATTCGAAAGAATAGGAAATTTTAAGAAACCAATTTAATTAATTTTGTATTTGACACGATAGTTTTGTTTTAATATCTTTATTTACTTAGCAGACATTTTATGGATGAAATGATTATTTTAAATATGGAATGGCATTTTCTAATAAATTACAACAATTAAATGATATCCAATGAAAAAAAGTGATTGTAATAGTGTATTAAAACATACTATTTCAAGCTGTTTTCACCTAACCCGCAAGATACACCTAGGAGGGCTTCAAGCCGAAAACGAAAGTCAAACAAAGGTTAAATGTACTTTTTTCGAAATATCCAAAATAGATAAACATTTCAAAAACTTAATAATGCAGAACGGCTTAAACCCCTATTCCTCGAAATGGTTTTCGAATTGGAGTAATTATAAAAATATGAACAATCCCATTTCAATCATATTTTTGACGTTACGCCAGCTCTTTCTAACTTCACCGTAAGAGCCAGCTCACTCTACAATTAGATTACTATCCACCATACAACCTTGACGGATTAATCTTTCATGAGGCAAAAAAAAATGTATCAAAATGGCGCATTCAATTGAGATTTAACTCCTCAAAATCTCATAACTATAACAAGAGGAATATTAACATGGATATCGAAGTATTTCATGAAACTGGCACCATCATCCCGTATGGCATTCGTGCTGCATGGATCAAACGTCAATGTCCAAGGATTTCAGCCAGTTCACTGCGGCAGGTGTACATTTATGCAGCTCCTTGCCACGGGGAAAACAGTGAAGTGGGCAATCATCTAGCACGGCCGTCCGTCAGGTGGTCCGCAGACGCATAGTGGTGACTTCCTCAATCCCCATTTGTGTGTAGGTAGTGGTTTGTTTTCCTGTGGTTAGAGCGAAACCTATATAAGCGAGTTAGGGTTTTCGGTCGGCGCGGAAGCCAGGCATTTCGAGGGGTCTCCTACGACAGCGGCGTTAGCACCAGCAAAAACGCCCCCCCTCCCCCCCCCACGTCACACCTCGTTCAGATGGTAGTGTTTGAGCCCCTCATCAGACCGCATTTGAAACCTAACGGAAGGGAGCCAGGTCGTCCACAGAAGGCTTTATGAGCATTGACTTACGTTCAGCCGGAAGCATTTTTTGAACTCGTTGACAGTTGCTTTTTGTCTGCGCAGCTAAGAACCAAGTAAGAGGGGTAGATTTAATTACCGCCGAGTTCAGTCGCATCGCTCTTGGCTGTATGGGCACTGCTTCTGTACTGCCCTCCTAAATAAAAAGGACTTAAGCGCAATCTGATGGTCAAAGCAAACAGAATCCAGTCTTAAAAATTAAGGTCACTAATACATTCACGATTTTATGAGACATACGCCCTTTCTTCTAATGAAGGCAGTATAGTACTCCGCGGTTAAGTACACCAGAGCTAGAGCTGAGGTACGTATTACAGTTGCGGAAGCGCCCCAGCTTGTACCTGCTAGCAGGGACCCGACCACCCATTCCCCGATAAAAGCCGTTAAAAGAATTACCTCTCGAAGTATACACCACTAAAAGAATAACCCTTTTGGAAGGAATGTATGACTTTGTAATTTGATAAACTAACCATTCACATAAGGGAAACCTAAACAGCTGAAGCTCTCTCTTCTCTCGTATTGCATAACCAAATATAAGGGTAACCCTTAAAAATAGCGCTTTAAAACCAATTGAGCAGCTTTTTATAAGGGTAACCCTTATAAAAATCCATTCGAAATCCCTTGAATGGGATAGCGAACCGGCTCCTGCTTTTAATTTGTAATATTTACAGTAATTATATTATAAATAATATTTAAAGTAGCCTTTCAAAGGCCTTTCCATTGAAATAGGTAGCCCATGGTAACCCATTCCAATTGACCGCCCATACGATTGACTTTCCCTTATCGAATGATGAACTCAACGATAAGGCTAGCCCTTTAAAATTGGTAATTCGTAAGTAATTCTCCTTGATGTCCCTATGAAAGGGTTTCCCTAACGTTTTAGCGCTTAATATAAAACTTTCCGTTTTGTGGAAGATGTGTGCGACAAGGAAAAAATATAAATCCTTATTCCAAGTGGGGAGCTGCTTTGCTCAGTAAAGTTAGGTATTGGTTTAGTTGGCGACTTGGCGTTCCGCAGTGCAGAAAAGCAGGCTTGACACTAGAATGGGTAAGTGCCGAAATACGTACCTACTTAGTTAAATATTGTCATGATACTCATGATACTACTTTTTTGATTTGGATCCTGTATTTTTTGTCAATTGTTTCGTAATATGTAATCAGAGTATTTTTGTTTTGCTAATTCGCGTTTTGACAATTAATTTTCTTATTAATTAAGTAGGTAAGTAAGTATTTATGTTTTTACAAAAAGTATTTATACTTACATTATCAAATGTTAATTGATCTATTTACGGTTTGTTTCAGATTTCAAACAAAGTTTAGTTAAGAATGAAGTTGAAAGTCAGTCCCTCCTACCAGCAAAGAGAAAATTCTATGGCAGTAAGTACCTAAACATAAATTCTATGATGTGATACCAATGAGCTATGCGTAGTAGCCGGAAACACCTAATACTTCAAATATATTATTTTCCGGTTAATAATAATTTGTCCAAGTTTTCATTTTACGAAAGCTATGTTATTTTATTTGATCTATTTTAGAATAAATGCGTAATTTAATTACTACAAGTAGGTTACGTTACTTAGATTTATAAGTGATATCAAAAATAAAGACTTCTTGCAAAACATTTCATTCGGAATTATGAAAAATCGTGTTTTTGATCAATTCGGAACCATGTAGTTGATGTAATGTAGGTTAAATAGGTACTCGAAGTAGCCACTAGTAGGTATAGGTTTCCGTCACAATACATTCTAGATAGATACCGCATGTTGCCATGTTCATATTATAAATACTAACTAAGTACTATTATAATATTATACATTTATAATTAATTATTCAAATTGTGAACTCTGTCTGTCTGTTACATTTTTATGCCAAAACCAAAACACCGATTTCGATGAAATTTGGAATGTAACTTTCTAGCATAAACCTAGGAGAAACGAAAGTTGTGAGGGTACTCGTACCTAATGCATGTTTGTATGTTTGCTACTTACTGCTCCTTTGCGACTCTAGCTGATTTTTTTGTAATTTTCAGATAAAGCAGAAAATTCAGTTGACATGATTGATACGCAATACAGTCAAGATTGGGAAGATAATGAATTATATTCCCAAAATAACTCGTACGGTTAAATGCAAGGAAACAAATACGGATGCAGCTTCACCAACAAAAAATAGTAACAATGCTGAAGAAAGCGTCATAGTATACTCTGTTTCTGTAGGAACCCAAAGCGAGTTTATGGAGGCCGCAAACAACTTAAGAGAAGCGAACACAGAATTTGGCCGATTTGTTGCTCGTGAATTGTCAAATGTTCCAATTATAAAACGGCGACAAATTATGTGGCAAATAATCCGAATTTTTGAACATGGCTCAGTTTGATTTATTTTCCTTATGAAACAATTAACTAGGCATAGGCTTGTATAATTTTTCAATAGTTAATAAATGAAACACATATAAAAATATTGGTATTCGTTTTATTTACTTAAAAACTAAAATTTTTTGAAGCTTGAAGGTTTTTTGAAATATTTTCATACAGCTTCAGCATAGATATAAAAAAACATAGCTATTATAGAAAAAAAACTTTTTTTTACAAACTTCAGGCATAGTTGGCTTATTTCAGGGAATCAACCCTGTCAAATAAAGTTGAAAAATAAAAGGATTTTCTTCCAAAAAATAAACGATATCGCACCCACACATAAATGTATAAAAAACCCCCGACTCAAAACAGGCGTCGCAACGTCAGTGACCACTAAGTAGATGGGGTTTTTTTTTTTTTTTGTTTTTATTTCACGTTTTTTAATCTTTTTCAAATAAACAATCTCACTTTAGCTAGCAACGTCTCTTTAACGACATGAAATTAATTAGGGGTTTATTAAGTTAGTTATTACTCATAAATAAAAAGAGGGGTGTTAGTTTATAACGTGTATCTCTATGTCTGTATCTGAGTGTCTGTTTGTGGCATCGTAGCTGGGTATGGCCGTCAAAACTTGTACCTTAACGCACTGGAACATGTAACACACATAACACACTAACACACTGGAAAGTAGCCGAAATTTCTAAAGATGAGTTCACATGTCGGTTTTTATTTTTAACCGATTTTCAAAAAAAGGGGTTCTCAATTCGTGGGGATCTTTGTTTTTTTTATGTACCTATGTTTCCCGATTACTCAGAGATCACTGGACCGATTTGTTTTTTTTTTCATTTTTGAATGGGTATACTTTCTAGTTGGTTCCATTGTCAACACGTCAGGATCTGATGATGGTATTTTTCACTGTAACTGGTGCATTTGCTTTTAAAAAGTACTATTTGGTGAAGTGGAACTGATGAAGACCACAGATGACCACCGGAACTCCTTAACGGTACCTATTCGAAGGGTGGCGATAAGATATCTCTATTAAAATATTTGAGCGACTATGAGGGAGCACATTTTGGTTTTAATATGACTATGATATTATCGCGGCGTTGCCTGCGGCGAGCCTGAAATGTTCTATAGTTTCTCACTAATTGAGAAGTGGGAATATATAACAGCATAATAAATAGGATCACAAAAAAATATAAACTAAAATAAAAGTTAAAAAAAACAAAAACCCGCTTCCAAAAATGCATGGGTTTTTGTTTTTTTAACCATTTATTTTTATTGATAAGATTGTACCTACTTTGTTTAACGTACACACAGATCTAGGAACTGGACACTGGTACTTATCCGAATAAAACATCGTAAAATTAATCTTGTTTGATTTATTTCCAAACACATACAAATAAATGAAATGAATAAAAAAAAAACAAGTAATCTTCTTAGAAATTAGACCTTAGTTATGAGTTTATGGCACGTCTAAGCTTGATACTCGTATGATACAAACTGACTAAAGTCTATCAAAATATATGTAAGTTAAGTACTTAGTCATCAAACAGGTAACACAAGGGTAATAAAACTTAAATTATTGTTCTTAATATTGCACTAGAGCAATAAAACTAATCAAACTATATGTTTACCAATATATTTTTATCAAAGCAAGGTTTTTCTTCTTTTTTTGATTTCTCCACTCTTGACGAAGATTTTTTTTTCTTCTTCTTTACATTCCGATATCTTTTTTCTATTCTTTCTCATTCTTTCTGCGTTTTTTCTTTGAGCCTCTGCGTATTTTTCTGGGTGTAAAGTTTTCAGCCTTTCCCGGTAATTTTTTTGCCGCTCAGCTGATCTGGATGGCGCCATCTTTAAATGAATATATAATATTACTTTAAAAATTCATATCGTCGGCAGAAAGAAAAAACCCCTTTAGTGAATTAGTTATTTCGAATATATTTTTTATCAAAACGTGCAATACATCTCTAGTTTTGTTACAAGAAAATAATAGGCATTTTTATCAAAAAAAAACTATTATAAAAAAGCGAATCAACTTAACAATCATAATTATAATGTATATTATAGGTATGCTACGCGCCTAATATTTTTTCATATTATCACTAGACACCCGAGTTTACACCAGCCCTATTTTTAAGGGATAAAAATTACCCTTTGTCAGAAGCACAAACAGAAACAGATATTTATATTCAAGTAATAAGTATGTACATCAGTACGAGCACTGATGTACATACACAATAGGCAGCTTATCCTGCGGCTATTCCCGCGGTTTCCATCGGATGGTCAAATAATTTCAGCGTGAAGAAGCAACAGACATGCAACCAACAACACATTCATATTTATATTTGTTGACACCTATCCCTCCTGATAATCTCTATGTTAGCTTTTTATATTTAAAGCATGCAAATATTGGGTCCTTACCTATGAAATTGGCGTTTTATATGGAGAATTTTATGAAAACGGTGGTTTTCATACATTTAATTTTGCGGATTATTTAGTAACGTCAAATGCAAACCAAGCAAAATTCTGTCAGGAATATTGGACACTTCACTTCTTATACATATCTTAGTTACTTAAAAATAGTTCGCTTCATAAAACTCTGCGTAATTGAAACACTTGAACTTGCAGCACTTAAAAAGAGTTCACACTTTAATTTTAAACATTAAGTAAGTAAGAAATTGAACCATATTATTTGTATCTAAAACCTTTGTTGCATAATGTATTAATGAAATTTAAAAATATTTTGGAAGTTAAAATTGAAATAAATAAATTCCGTACGAAATAAAACACGTAAAAAAGAACGCCAATTTCATAGGTAAGGACCCAATATAAACCAACCCTTATCTGGATTCCCGTGTGTTATCATAGCAAAAAGCGTATCACACGTAACGAACGGCATAACACAAATAACACACAACGTAACTCACATAACGCACATACATGAACACACTAGAAAAACACACTGGAACAAAAAACAAATTGGTTTATCGCCGCCATTTTGGACGCTACACTTGTGATAATTGTTTGTTTCATAGAATATTGTTTATATTTTCGAATAGAACAACGATAAAACATAATATTTACACTTACCTTGACAAAATGTCCTTCCGACGTAATTATTGTTCCAATTCTCGTTATTTTCACTATGAAAAGTAATAAATCCCACCGATAATGCACCTATACACCCGATGTGCGACATTTGACTAAATACCTACGGTGTTGCTCTAGCAAATAAATACGATACGGTGCTACCATACCATGAAGGAAAAAAATCTAACGATGAAAACTTAAGTGTGTTACGTTTGGAAAATTGTGTGGACTTTGTATTGAAACACATTTTTGTATATCTGAATATTAAATTGTGTAAATGTTTGTTTCATTGGTTTATAGGTTTTTAATCATAGAATACGGTGTGATTAATTTCATATCAAAAATCGTTTTCGTATAAAAAAAAAAGAAGAAAATATGTAAAGGGGATGGTACCTAGGCACGATTTTCTGACTACCTACATGACTTTTAATCAAATTTTTGCCGCAATTACAAACATTTACAAGAGTTTAATTATTCCAACCCATTAAAATACTAAGCGAGATTGAAGTATTCGATAGTTTCATAACATATCTATGCAAATTTTTTTTTTTGAAATTTTTTCGTAGAGCTTCATTTAAAAAGTACAAGTTTTGACGGCCATACCCAGCTCCCAAACGGATGAACCGATTTGGATGCGGTTTTTGAAATGCGGTATTTGAAAGCAGGTTTTCTAGCGGTGGTTTTTAGCAAAATTTCATGAAAATTGTTTCGGCCGTTTAAGAGATCAGCTCTTAAAGTATGTGGCGCCGTTAAATCGGGGGCTTTTAACCTCTAAAACCTCTATATCTCAAAAACGGCTAAACTGATTTTAATAAAACATGTCTCAGAACCACCGCCAAAAGACCTGCTTTCAAATAAAATTAAACTGCATCGAAATCGGGTCATCCGTTTAAAAGCTACGGTGCCACAGACAGACACACACACAGACACGCACGCACGCTCACACGCACGCACTCTCTCACACACACACAAACACACACGCGCGCGCGCGCGCGCACACACGCACACATACACACAGACACACGGCGGCGGGGGTTAAAAAAGGGGCTAACTTCGGTACCGACTGTTAAAAAATTACTAACCCATCAAAAATATACAATTGTAAGAAAGGGATGGACACTTATTTCAAAGAACGTATCACTTCGCAGAATTTTCGAAGCAATTATCTACTGATCTCGTGTTGATTTTAGGGTAAAAAACTATGTTTATAACAAACACCTAATAAATTCACAAAGTTTTAGGCGAGATGTAATAATATAAAAAGCGAAAACTTTAAATCGCCCGTTCATTTTTTTACGATTAATATTTTTTATTTTGTTGAATAGTATCTAAAGATTACTACAACATAGCACTGCTTAAAAATTACCACAAAAAAAAACATATTATGTAGTGCAACATTTTTACGGACGTGCGCGCACCACTGTGATGTAATGACGTCACTCCAGCAAGATGGCGGCGCCCGCGCTCTACGAACTACGGTCTAGTCGGTCTATTTGATGGCAAAGCGAATTCCACGCGAATGCGATGAGGAGCGACGCGGCGCGAAAGAAACAAACAGTCTACACGGTATTTTAAGTGTCCTACGTCCTACGTGATCAATAAAGGCGCCTGCTCTTATTAATATGACAATAATATATTATAATAAGTAAATTTTTTAGAAGTTCCAAATGGCTACGCTTGTGAAAAACCATTTGACGCTATGGATATTTTACAGGGATCGCATCACAAAACGCTTAAGACTGCCAATTCCAAGATATCGATTTTGAAAGCAATTAGTCGAAATAACTCAAAAGTTCTATATGGCGCCTACTTTTCCTCAATCTGTCAACGGATTCGTTATCAGAGGCCACACAGATCCTCAGATATCGAATTTGGAAACAATCAGTCGAATACCTAAAAAGATCAAAATGGCGGCTACTTTTTTTCAAACTGTCAACCAGACCTTTATAACGTTATGAATAATATCGTTATCATAACGTTATATTTCGTTAGTGCTCAAAATTCCGTTTAAATATATCGATATTTTTTCTTAACGTTATGCTACACCGTAATGAAATCCTAATAACGTTATACTTAAATAACGTTATAATAACGTTATGAAACTTATGAACTACGCGCTGTTGCCGCTCCTCAGGTAGGCATTTTGCGTAACTGGCCGACTGGCGCGTGCACCGGCGCTGGATTCATGCATTGCGCGACGTTGCCAGATATAAGATATAATATAACCATTTTCTTGTCGTCTTATCTGCTTACCGTCCAGGGGTGTTATTCTCTCAAAAAATAGTCTGTAAGTAGGTATGAATATTTGGATACAAGCGTCGTCGCCACGTTGGGTATTTTATAAGGGCTAAGTAGTTGGGGTTTTTTATATTATTTAGTTTACTTAGCGGTCTCCCGACGCACGTGTCGACGCTTGAATCAAAATATTAATAAGTACCTACTTATAATTAAACTTAAAATAGGGCCAATACTCCTTGTTTTTTTACTTTTTAGAGGTTTTCCTTTACAGACTATTTTGAGTGGGGGGTTTTTTAATGTTTTTATTTATTTTTTTATTTCACGCTTTTTAAACTTTTTCAAATTAACAATATGACTTTAGCTAGCAACGTCTCTTTAAAAACATAAAATGAATAATAGGGGGCTAATAAGTAATAAATAAAAAGAGGGGTGTTAGTTGATAACGGGCATCATAGCTCCCAAACGGATGAACCGATTTGGATGCGGTTCTTTTTATTTGAAAGCAAGTTTTCTAGCGGGGGTTTAAAGCAAAATCTCAAAAAGGGCTGAACCAATTTTGATAAAACATGGCTAAGAACCACCGACAAGAAACCTGCATTAATATAAAAAAAAACCGCATCCAAATCGGTTTATCCGTTTAAGAACTACAGTGCCACACACACACACACACACACGCACGCACGCACGCACGCACGCACGCACGCCGCGTTTTTTGCGTCGGGGGTTAAAAACAACGGATGGTCGGACGAACGAGTGAATGTCCAAGCGGCGAGTTTAAGTAGTCCCGTCTCAGTGCGAACAAAACATATTTTAGCGCGTGCATTTTCAATTTAGCAGCATGGTTTCTGCCCATGGATCGAACGTATAAGGCAGCTTAATTGAAAATGCACGCGCTAATGAGTATTTTGTTCACTCTGACGGGACGGGACAACTTAAACTCGCCGCTGCGATTTGGCTCGTTCGTCCGACCGTTTTTCACCACCGAATCACTACCGGGGTGTGATTCCCTCAGAAACAACACGGACGGGCGGACGAACGAGCGAAATCGCAGCGGCGAGTTTAGGTAGTCCCGTCAGAGCGAACAAAACACATTTTAGCGCGTGCATTTTCAATTAAGCTGCCTTAGTTATTCGTTCGATCCATCGGCAGAAACCATGCTGCTAAATTGAAAATGCACGCGCTAAAATATGTTTTGCTCGCACTGACGGGACTACTTAAACTCGCCGCTTGGACATTCACTCGTCCGTCCGTCCGACCGTCGTTGTTCAGAGAATCACTATCACTACCCAGTACAGTTAAAACATCGGTACGAAGCAGGCAACGGCAACGGCAAGGCAAAACAATGTCACGCGACTCACGCGCCATAAGCCGCAGCCGCACCAAGGTCAGGAGTGAGTGAAATTGAGTGTAAGAAAGAGATGGTCTATAACGTTATTGTAGCGCTAACCGAAGTATCGTTATACGTATAGCGTTTTGTTTGATAACGTTATAATGAATACCGCTACATTTATGACGTCAAATAACGTTATAGTATAACGTTATTCGAGTAAAATCACGTTATGAAACATAACGTTACACGAAAATAACGGTTATTAAAGGTCTGCTGTCAACGGGTTCGTTGTCGGAGACTAGACAAATCCCCAGATATCGATTTTGGAAACAATCAGTCAAATAACTAAAAAGTTCAAGTTTTCCTCAATTTATAGCTTCTTTACTGCTCTATATAATATATTTATATACTATGCGTGATTGTTCCAATTTTTAATCGAGATTTAATTGTGAAATTTGCTCGTTTAAAATGTCGATTAATTTTGTGACGACTGATTGTTTAATGGATTACTTAGTAGATGTAAAAATTTATCGATTAATGTCCATCTCTGGCACTACCAACTAGGCCAACGCCTAGCGCAGCAGGTGGATAAGGGTAACCCTTATAAATAGCGCTTTAATAAGCCAATTGAACGTTTTTTAAGCGATACGGCTTTCCTAAGTAAAATCCTTATAGAAAGGGACCCGACCACCAATTAAGCTTTTAAAAGACTTACCTCTCGAAGTATAACCCACTAAAAGAATAACCCATTTGGAAGAAATACATGACTTAGTTATTTATTAAACTAACCATTCTCATAAGGGAAGCCTAAAGAGCTAAACCTCAGATCGTCAGCAGTAAATTGATATCCCTCTCTTATTGCATAACCAAATATAAGGGTAACCCTTATAAATAGCGCTTTAAAAGCGGATTTGGATAGTTAATTGGTAAGGGTAACCCTTATCAATAGCGCGTAAGCAAATAGAACGGCTTTCAAGCGATACGGCTTTTCTGAATATATCCTTATAAAAACCCATTCGAAACCCCTTGAATGGGATAGCGGGCCGGTCCCTGCCTGCTAGCTTTCGGATGATATTGATCCTTGTTCTCACTTTCTGCTTGACGTTATCTAGGTGTGGTTTTAACGTCAGTGAACGATCTAGAGTTACGCCGAGGTATTTCGTCACCATAGTACGAAAACCATACCCAGGGAGTACAGAAATGAAACAGGGCGGGAATTAAGTTTAACCCTTTGAACGCCAAGAACCACTAAAGTGGTCGTGTACTGTCGTGCCTGCGACGCCATCGACCCAAATAGTGGTCACAGATACAGTAAATAAATAGGTATACTTTACAATGTCAAGCATGTCTTCGGCCGCTTGACAAAAATTCTTATTTCCTTGTCAATAAATATGGGATGCATTGTGATTGCAGTAGACAAGCGCTTTACATCCTGTCTCTTAATGGTAAACGAAAACTGGCGGAAACCGACGTATGAAGGAGCAAGGAGCTGCTACCTTAGACTTTTTACCGTTTATGAACTGGGTACATTTTGGGGTCTTTGGGGAAACCAAATGTTTTGCCTGTACAGTTGCTGAGGTCATAATGACGAATAACAACCGTTCATCACCATCATTTAAATCTACGCTACAAAGCAATGAATAAGGTAATATTATAATTAAATTTAATAGAGGCTGACGAGTGACGTATTTCTTATAATCCAAAGGGCACATTTCTCGGGTTAAGTAAGTCAAGTATGAACTTTCGTTATACATGAAAACCTTACTGGGAACAGCCGACAAGAAACACGGCGAGGTTTTTTTTATAAGTAATCTGATTATTAAGTAAAATAAGTTTGCATGACGCATATTTAGACTTTGAATAAAATATGAAAGCCCTCTTGCACGTAAATATTAACGTTAAGTTAACAGGTAAATTCGTTAAGACTGCGCCAAGCGTATGCCGGATGTACACACAACATCACACCTAACTAACCATTAAAGACAGAGCAGAGAGAAAAAGAAAGAGATGTATATATGTGTACTAGCGACCCGCCCTCGCTTCGCTTCGGTTTATTTGAGTTTTCTATAACACACGTACATAAAACAAAATGTATTATACATAAAAACCTTCCTCTTGAATCACTCTATCTACTAAAAAAAACCGCATCAAAATCCGTTGCGTACTTTTAAAGATCTAAGCATACATAGGGACAGACAGCGGGAAGCGACTTTGTTTTATACTATGTAGTGATTTATGTCAACAACATACGATTCTAGTGCGACTCTCTTTCATGCAATATTTCAGATTTCTGAAGTGTATAGCTAGATGTGTTGCTGTGTGTAGGTACAGTGGCAGTAAAAACACAATTTATGAAATACGTACCTAACAAAATTTAATAACAATTACCCTTTGAGTAGTCAGCTTCCACTTTTTTCCGTTAAGTTGATAACTCGAAGGTGACTTGTTATTAAACTATGTGATATACTCTATAAGTTGTGTTTTCGTTTGTAGTACCTACAAAAACTTACCGTCCAATTTCAAGAAAATACTTTAGTTTATTAGAAAACGCAATAAAAGTAATGAGGGCGCCACTGTACATCCGGCGTACGCTCGGCGTAGTCTTAAACTTGGTAGGCCTCGTGTTTATTCTATCTGTATCTGTAGATGTCTGGGGGACACTTTCCCCTTTTAGGCTGTGTTAAGTATTTATATACATAAAGTTTAAGTTGGTTGGTTTATTTTTTCTACCTTATAGTAATTCAGGAGATTCTGTTATACCAAATTGTATACATAAAAAGTGATATTTTGCTTGTAATGATTAGAACAATAAATGATTGATTATATTTATTTATTTATTTATTTATTGTTTATTAAGAAACAAACGGTTGTTTACATTTAATGTTACACAAAATATGAGTAAACTAAAACCTATAGTTTCCTTAATTAGTTATGGATAAGACAGCTATAGCCTACTATTTAACAAACATAAACTAAAAAGTTGAGGAAGAAAGAACATGTTGATTCTTACAATATGAAACATCATGTAGTGAATACTAATATAATTACTATACAAAAACTTGCACTAAATATATGACCATTATGATCCAGTCGAAGTCACAAACATTCCTTCAGTCCCTTGTCACTTTAAACCGTAAGCAATATTCTTATATGGCAGTAGAAACATACCCTTAGTTGGACAAGGTACTAAAGCGCAAAGACGTCAATATCCTCGACCGAAGGTACAAACGGTCATCATAAGCCGAGCGCCTATAATGTTTGAGGTAAGATGAACTAAAATGTGAATGCTTTTTTAATATTACTTAATTTACAGTTAAACATGTCAACATCGATCAATTTAACATTATCATTGAGTAGCCTGCACGCACGCCTTAGGTAATTGTTACGTGCATAACATGTTCTGGCTTTGGGTATTGCAAATAGTTCCTTTTTGCGACACTGGCGCTGACGAGCGCGAGGGACCTTGAAATTGATATTATGAAGAAGTGAGGGAGCATCGAGCTGGCAGTGAATTATTTTATAAAGGATGACAGCGTCTACACAATCGCGTCGAGCACTTAATGTTATCGTATTGTGATATTTTAAAGAGGTATTTATAATCTATGTAAGCACGACCAGTTCTGAAATCCAGCGATTTAACGAATTTTTTCTGTACCCGTTCCACTCTGTCGACATGGACGGCGTAGTAAGGGTGCCATACGGCACATGCGAATTCAAGGTGACTGCGGACAAAGCTGTTAAATAATATTTTGTAAGTCAATGGGTTCCGGAATGGCTTCCCTACACGCAAAATAAAACCTAATTGTTTGTAGCATTTAATTAATACTTTGTCAATATGCGGAGTGAAAGTCATTCCGGAATCCATGATGACACCGAGATCTCGAATTTGTGATACTCTGTTCAGGATGACATTAGACAATTTGTAATTATAATCGGTATTGTTCTTTTTTTTAGAGAAGGTTATAACATGACATTTATCATAGTTAAGAAATAGATTATTTTCTACGCAGTACCTTTCAACATTTAATAAGTCTTCCTGTAATAACTCACAATCTTTAGGAGATTTAATAATTCTGAATATTTTGGTGTCATCTGCATACAATAAAATATTAGAGTGCCGTATATACTCCGTTATATCATTGATATACAACGTAAACAGCAAGGGACCAAGGTGGGATCCCTGGGGGACACCAGAACTGATCGATCTGCTTTGGGATGTAAATCCAGATAGAACTACGGCCTGACACCTATTTTCGACATATGACTTTATCCACCGAAAGAGACAGCCGTGTATACCGAGACGCCAAAGCTTGCCAGATTGCAGATTTTGCTTGACAGATTTTGTCAAAAGCCTTGGCAAAATCAGTATACACTGCATCCACGCTAAATCCTTCATCCATTGCGTCTATAATTTCGTTCGTAAAGGCAAGTAGATTGCTGTCGACAGAGCGCCCCTTATAGAACCCATGCTGATGAGGTGTAATGTGGTGGCGAGACGCATTAAATAATTGGTGAGTAACGATCTGCTCAAGAATTTTACCGAATTGGCATAGCTTGGATATAGGGCGATAATTCTCAATATCACTACTAACTGGACCCTTTGGTATGGGGGTTATCCAAGCCTGTTTCCAAATTGTTGGAACGCACCCTTCGTGTAGTGATTTAGAAAAAAGCATTGCGATTGGTACGACTAAAGACGAGGAACAGTTTTTAATAAAAAGAGGGTGTATTCCATCCGGCCCAGCACTTTTATGAATGTTTACGGAGTTAAGATACTTTAAAACAACGTTGCGGTTAATTTCTATGAAATTTAAGTCAATAGGGGGATCATAAGGTGATATCAAGCTAGCAATGTCTAAAGAGTCGACGTTTGGTTTTTCAAATACTGAGTGAAAATGCTCATTAAATAAATTACAAATTTGTGGAATATCTGAAGTAATATTATCTTTATAATGCATAGATTGTGGAAGTTTATTTTTAGTAAATATAGATTTAATATAACTCCAAAAGAAGTTAGGATTTGTTTTTATTTTATATTCTGAAAATGATATATGTAGGTCTTATAACAGTCAATTTCCATTTTTTCAGCTCGCTTACGTAGAATTTTGAAACTGTTATAGTCGAGAGGATTACCGTATAGTTTCCACAATTTATGGTACTTGCGCTTCTCATTTAAAACCTTACGGAGGGCCCGGCTATGCCCAGTGTTGCCAACTGCACCGTAATTACGGTAAAAACACCGTAATCAGCCTCAATTTACCACCTACCGTAGCAAACTAATTACGGTAGCAAAAAACACCGTAATACCCATTGAAAGTTTTGAATGAATCTTATTTTTTAAATCTAGTAGATAATTTTGATAAGTGTATCTCAATTAAAATAATTTCGAGATATTGAATTGTTATTTTCTTTATCACTTTTGGTTATTTTGCAATTTATTTAACGGCAACACTGCCTGACGCTTCGCGCACACTTTTACTAAGTTCGGGAATTCCCCCAATAGCTTGATACGTATTATGCACACGAATATGGTAGGTATGTCGATTGCATTGCTCTTTATTTGAACTTAAACCTTTTTAATTTACCTGGTTTATTAGTATCTGAATTGAAATTGTTTTAAATCATTCATAGAGCGCACGCGTAGTTTATTGTGTTGTGGTCAGGGATTGAAAACCGGTTTATTTTCCGTACCGGTTAGAGCCGCACTTTGAGAGCCTAACCCATAATAAAGGTTACGCTCGCAAGAACATCGCTCTAACCGGTATCTCTATGTCGGAGCGTAAACAGGGAACGAAATCAATTTACCGGTTAGAGAGCGGTTCCTCCGTGTGGGGGGTGAATGACCGCTCGTTTAAGGAGACAGGATTGGTTTGCTATGGTATTAGATTGATAGCGCAGCCACCAGCAGCGCCTCGACGCGCGACAGCGGTCATTCATCCCGTATCGAAACACAGAGTAACCGGTTAGGGAGCGCTTCGAAATAACGTTCCCAAATCATTTCGTTCGAACGTAACCTAAATTATTAACCGGTTTAACCTAAATAAATACCGGTTTATTTGTAACCGGTTACAATCCCTGGTTGTGGTGATCGGTGATCTGAGTTTTTTTAAATATGGATAGTGATACTGATAGCGACTGCGCTTCTGAAAGAGAAGAAAGCCTAACACAAGTACCGGCTAAAAGAAAGCGTTATTATAAGCAAAAGTTTCGGGACGAATGGTTGCTGAATAAAGAATATTGTGACTGGCTAAGAAAAGATAACAGGGACTTATCAAAGGCAAACTGCAATGTGTGCAATGTATCTTTTACTGCCGAAATAAGTGTTATAAAACGCCACCAAAATGGGAATAAACACATCAATAATATAAAAAGATGTAGTGCCTCGACATCCAAAAAACAACAGTCTATAGTAAGTGCATTTAAATCCATGCCAACTACAGAAAAGCAATTGGTAAAGACTGCTGAAATAAAATTAGCTGCTTTCGTTGCTGAGCATAAAATATCTCATAACGTCATGGACCATTTAGCGGATTTATTACCTAAGTTGTTCCCAGATTCTCAGATAGCCAAAGATATTAGATTAAAAAGAACTAAAGTTCAAGCTGTAATAAATAACTGTATTGGTAAAACTGAAAAAGAAAACCTGATCAGTGATTTGAAGTCACAAAAGTTTTCAATTTTGATGGACGAAAGCACAGATATTGCTGTTGTAAAGACAATAGCTGTAGTGGTGAGGTATTATGATCCAACGAATAAAAAAGTGAGCTCTCGGTTTTGGGACTTGATTCAATTATTTGATGAACAAACAACCGATCACGTTGCAAACGCCGAAAAACTGTATAAAACTGTCATTGATTCATTTAAAAAGTTTGTCATTCCAATGGAAAATATAATAGGTTTCGGCTCTGATGGATGCAACGCAATGATGGGAAGAAATAACTCAGTATCAAGTAGATTTCGTCAACATTGTCCAGGTATAATAGTGATCAAATGCATTTGCCATTCCCTCCATCTTTGCGCTAGTGACGCATGTAAAGAGCTTCCTGCTAATTGTGAAAAACTGGCTCGAAATATTTACAACTTCTTTAAATCCAGTAGTAAAAGGCAGAGTGAGTTTAAAGAGTTCCAGCATTTTGCCGAGGTGGATGTGCATAAAATTCTTAGACCAGCACAAACTAGATGGTTGTCCCTAAACGCAGTAGTCCAAAGGATTCTTGAACAATGGGATGCGTTACGTCTTTATTTCGATAGCAAATGGCTGGAAGATTCGGAGTGCCACGATATTCATTCATGCCTGAATGATCCTATTATGAAGGCCTATTATTATTTTTTGGCTTGGATGTTGCCAAAATTTACGAAATTAAACAGCTATTTTCAAAGCGAATCTGTTTTGATTACAAAACTAGATGAGAAAATGACAGCTTTTTATAAAGAGCTGTTACTATTGGTTCTAAACCGTAACTATGTAAATTCTGCTCCTATTGAAACTTTAGATCCAACTGCAGAAATAAATCACAAAGACCTGAAAGATGTATATCTGGGTTTAGGTGTCCAGAAAGAACTAGATTCTATTGAAGATGATGAAAGAAAGTTAACTCTGAGAAAGATGTGCAAAAATTGTATTGTTCGAGCTTGTGTTGGCATTCGTAAACGATACTCTATTAATGACAAAATTATGTCAGAAATAGCAAAATTTGATCTAGACAGAGTGATTTCAAATGACAGAGAAGAATCAATTTCAACGTTATTTCCATTACTGCCTAGAATTTCCCCAACTTCAATCCAAGATCAACAAGAACTAGATGATGACTGGCGGAAGTTGCCCCTTTACCAGAAAGATTTGGATTTAAGTCAACCTCCTGACGTGTTTTGGCACCAGGTAAGTTTCCAAGTAAGCTTGATTCATATTAGTTTCTATTGTTATAGCAACGGGACCCTAATCATATTTTTTTTTCTCAGGTAGGACAAATGCGGGTTAGTGAAGAGGATGCCCAATCAACCCATTTCAAACAATTGCCAAAGTTTATGTTGGCCATTTTATCTCTACCACACTCGAATGCCGAGTGCGAAAGAGTCTTCAGCAGAGTCAACGACATCAAAACGAGAAAACGGAGTAAACTCCTTACGAAAACCATCAGGGGAAACCTTTTAACGCAGCAGGCCATACAGCGACACGGAAAAAATTGTATTGATTTTAATCCCACTAAAGATATGATTGAGAAACATAATATTGATATGTACAAAAATATTGAAACAATAATACTATCTGATTCTGAATAAAAATATGAGTTTTATTTCAATTCTAATCATGAACTTAAAAATAAATGGGCAAGGTAATTCTACCGTATTTCAAATATAAATTACAACATAATTTTGGAAAATCTACCGTATTTTTCGAAGAGTTCTACCATCCGACAAATTTTAGAGTTGGCAACACTGGCTATGCCAGACCGGTGTCGATGACGACGAACGTAAGATACGACGCGGCACATGTTTTTGAATTAAGCTAAGTAAGATTTCATAAAATCTAGTAGTACTCTCCTCCATAGTCATATTATTAAAGAAACAAATCCAATTAATTTTTGATAGTTCAATGTTTATACTTTTAAAATCTGCGGCGTGAAAATTATACGACAAATTTGGAGGTAGCTTCGGGTTTTGAGAATAGACTATTTGTAATTCAAGTGTCAACGATTTATGATGAGAGTCTTCATGCGTTAATGGATGGTCGCAAACGGCCACGCTACAATCAGAACTACTAAATATCAAATCCAAAGTCAGTTTATTAGTAGTTTACTTTAGATCCTTCCAGGCGATATTGTTCTGCATCAAAATGCGTCCTATAATCCCGCGTATGCGCGAAGTGAAAAATAACAGTTAAAATCCCCAGACTGTTATTATGCAAAGAATAAATTAACGAATACGCTGGTAAACATCTTAGCCTATTTGTTCAAAATGTGGTTATAGAATTAACAACAAGTTTTTAGAGTTGTTGGTAATTCTGTAGCTCTTCCTACCCCACTCTGGGAGTGAAGGCGTGAAGATGGTGATAAATTAAAAAAGTACTTAAATATAACAAAAACTGGAGATTAGATCAATTAAGCTAGCTAGGGTTTACTATATTATAAGATTTTTTTTTACCTGACGCTGCGGCTGCGAAAAATGTACATGAAATTTCGTCACTCTCATCCCACGATTTTTACTTTTAAAACCATGTTTGTTGATTACTCGGAACTTTCGTTGTTACTTGCATCTTTTCGCCGCCATTAACTTGATACAAAAGTCGACCAGGAGGCGACGGTACACGACACGTTTAGGTGTTTTTGGTGTTCAAAGGGTTAAAATGTCACAGACAATCATTGGTCAGTATGACTTCGCAGTAGGACCAAAGAATTAATATGATAACGTCGATACTGTTTAGCGTCCTAGAATAGAGGCCCTATTCTCCCGTGTCAAACGATATTGCTTTTGACGTCTTATGATATTGTTTTTAACGCGGCCGCAATTACTGTCAAGTAAATAAGCGCTATTAACAATGCAACACTGGGTCAATCGCCACAATTATTTTCTTTTTTTGCTTATATGGATATGCCCTGGAATTCGGGTTGTAGAAGGAAGTAATGTTTCTAATCTTTGTCTATGAAACACGAAGAACAAAATATACTGTCAGCTCCGAGTGCCATGTAATAGCAATAGCCAGCGGAAAGGCAGTAAGAAGGTGGGAGTGCCAGTACGAGTGGGTACCTATATGAAATAAATTTAGATGAAAGTATAATAAAACACCATGGAATCAAAATAAGTGTATATAATCTAAAAATTCAAAATAAATCTATAGTATAAAAATATAATAAAACAGATATAAATTTATACAATATGCATACAGGTAAATAATAGAAAATCCAAAGGTGACAGTAACTTCTATTCGGAAAGCCAGGTAGTTGGGGTAGTACCTAAAGAGTTTAGTAGCCTTACCTTTTGAACGCCTCGCGTCGAATACAACGTGACACCCGTCAATAATCCAGAATGTAATATACAAAAACGTTCGATGAAAAATTTGTGACAAAATTATCTAACGAATGGGTGAATTGCAAAAATATTGTATATACTTAATTGAGACGTACGATATAATTATATGACTAATCTTCGTTGGACTGTTAAGGATTTTCTAATTGAGCCCTTAACTACGTACAATGTTTTTGCAATTCACTTGAATGGTGAAAACCGCATGAAAATCTATCAAGTAGTTTTTGAGATTGTCGCGAACATACAAACAGATAGGTACATTGGGGGACTTTGTTTTATAATATGTGGTTATTTACACATCTATTCGTTAGTTATTTATGCAACTGGTGCATAATAAGATCACACGAGTGTTTTAATGCCTAATTATACGTACAGTCGCATACATAACTTTATCTACATGCATATCATAAATTTTCTACAATATGTGAATAACCTGTATCTGTAGTTGCCTTGTATTTAATGTTCACATTAAAGTATAGGTCATCGATACTTTAAAGCGAATATTTAGATGCAACTATATATTTTAATGACATGTATACTTTAATGTTAACATTAAAGTAGAACCACAGATACAGGTTTCTTAATATAGGATATTTGCTATCCTTTCTGAACATATTATAGGAAAGTTATGATATAGATGAAGAAAAAAAGTATAAGTATAAACACTCTTAACATTTATTTTTTAACGCACATGCACAAAATTAAATCACATAAATGAGAATGGCCCGCCGGTTAATAGTGTATATAAGTGGCCACTCTCTCTCTTTTATCCTCTCATCATGTCTATAAACTTTATTTATATGCTTTCCACTGTATAGCAGCTATAAGCTGATCTTTCTTCTCCTGGAGCCGCCTCAGGTAGCTGTGCACATTGATCACCTCCGCGTTGTCTCCCCAGTCGTTCCTGATGGTTTCAACCGTCTCTATGCACATGGTTCTATAGTTATGACCGGATTCCAAACTCATAGAAGTAGTTGTCATCGTGCCGTCCCACTCCTCATGCGTTTTTATTTTGATCCGAGTTATATTCAGCAACCAATATATTTTCAGGTAGTGCCTAATATCTGGACAATCGCATAAGTTAATCAGGACTTGCAGCACTCGGTACTGCAATAGAGGTACATGCGCACTGTACAACAGTCGAATGAGACTCTTAGATAGTTCTTTGATGACTTGCTTTGCTCGCCATTTAGATCTAGTCGTCAATGTAGTATATGACATCAAACCGGTAGCGCTTATGAATATTTGGGTACTCGGATGTACCAGGAACGGACGTAGAACGAAAGTTATATCGTTGTCGTCTGCCAGTACCCTTCCGAGATCATGCTTGCAGAGCTGTGCCATGCAGTCCATAGCTCCGCACACGATCCGCTCATCTTCATCTTTAAAGAGCTTCAGCATTATTTGGAATGCGTTATGTTTTATAGGTTCCATCTGGTCCCACTCTGTGAGGTTTTCCATGGTTTTGAGGTGGAGTAGCACTATGCCGGAGTGCTCGTTCTTGATCATTTTCAGGAGGTTCTCAACGATGTCTTGTGTTTGGAGGATCTGGTCGCAGGCGCATCGGTCGTTTGACAAGATCCTGAGAGTGTACGCGGCCGCGTATCGGATCTCCTGAAAGTAGAGGGTGATTAGCTGCATCCTTTACCGCTAATTCAATATGAGAGCCATTTCGTATTGGGAAGTCAAGTTGAATATGTTTATGACTTTTTCAGCGTCGGCGTGTCTACAAGGGTTTAAGGCACAGTTTTGTTTTGGAATTGTAAATTCACCGAGGTTTGCATATTTTGACAAAACAGGTGCTAAAAAAACTCGTAAAATAACATTTTGAATATATTTTACACTATTGTTGGTAAACCAAATAAATAAAACACGTTACCTGGTGTGTTCATTATATTTTACACGAGAAGGGAGGCAACAAAATTTCGCCATCCTAATAATGTCTGGTGACAGGTGACATTTCAGTGTCCAGCCACTACACGAGATGTATCCACTCTTGGACCTTTTTACACGACTGCCCAAAACAAGCGTGTAATGTTTCCAGGGTTCATGTATGTATTTACGATTCTTTATTCCACTATAACTTCTAAACACCTGAGCCGATTTAAATGTATCGTAAGAATCCTTACACCATCTCGGGTGACATAGGATACCTAAAATTGAAATAAAAACAATGGTAAAATGACAATTATTGATGTCAACAAAAAAAGTCTTCTAATTATTACAATATGGGTATCATTTAAAAGGTCTTAATGTGACCATTCCAAATATATACGAATATAGCAGCATTAATAAACGGGCTTAATTAAAATATCAAAAAATGCAGTCGGGTTTTTAAAGCTCGTTTTTCATTTAGTTGTTCTCCCAACGTCGTCGAAAGGGCCTGTCAAACTTATTTTGAAACGACAAATTACCTATGCTCCAATTTCAACTAACGACAATGCAATCTATACTAATGTTATAAAGCTGAAGTTTGTTTGTTTGTTTGCTTGAACGCGCTAATCTCAGGAACTACTGGTCCGATTTGAAAAATTCTACTGGCTATATATCATACTCACATAAACCGAAGTGAAGCGCGGTCGCTAGTAAGGAATAAGGCGAAAAAGTGGATACATCTCTTTGAAGTCGACTTCACATGGCGCAGCTTACATAAATCACAGTCAAGTGATGCTAACACTTGTAAA
Source organism: Acleris laterana (assembly GCA_963966035.1). Taxonomy (NCBI): domain Eukaryota; kingdom Metazoa; phylum Arthropoda; class Insecta; order Lepidoptera; family Tortricidae; genus Acleris; species Acleris laterana. Next base: position 74,899,597 of record OZ014438.1, on the reverse strand, counting down.
CTTTGCAATGTATAATCGGGGTAAAAAAAGGTTGGTCACTTTTCAACACTAGTTCAACGCGATTAAGGTCCAAAAGTGACGAAACTTTTCTTACCGTGACTATACCTACCGATCGTCGGTGATACTCCAAATCCGAGTAACCGAAAAAAATATTATAGAGCAAAATAAACCTTAAAGTGCTAGAAAAAAGGTGCATTTTGCACCTCATTAAAAATGTTACTTACGCGGTTTTGCAGTTTCAACGACGCGACGTCACCTGTAACTGTCAGGTTTGTGAAATAGGGAGCAGAAGCCAGTAAACAATTTGATCAACCCGAAATGGCAATACTTATCAATCGGATCATGTTAAAATATTCCCAAATACAAATGACTGGTAGACATGAAGGGCTACACAGAAAGACAATTTGACTTTTGTCACATTTTTTGATTAATTTATAGCAATTACGTCGGTGATGCTGCATACCGCGTAACTAACAAATTCAATAAGTTGCAAAATTCTTACTGATTTATTTGCTAAGGTTAATTTTTAACCTTATTTAATAGGTTACTTACGCGGTATTGCAGTATCATCGACGATTACCCACTCAGTTACAAGTATAAATAATGTTTTTTTTTTCACTTTTTCAATAAACCGGCTTGCACGACTTACCCGCGACACGTTGTCGCTCGGATATCTAGGCTCTTTCTAGACTAGTCCATTGTACGATAGAGACGTACCTACTGAGCGACAAGCGAGTAAATACAAGATGTGCTAGCCGTTCTGTGCAATTGTCGTCACTAAGGTGAGTAGACATTTCTTTCCGTTTTAGATTTATTGGTCGAATGCGTATTATCATAACTCCGTACGAAACTTTCTGATGTAGGTATATTTTTTGGTTATTGTGTATAACTATCTCTTTCACTCTCTTATAGTAATTGAATTACACATTTAATCAAATACGAGTTCTAGCCCCAGAAAAACATGCAAGGCTTTCGAAAAATTTGTAGATAGGTTGTCACGGTAAGAAAAGGTTAGTCACTTTTTGCTTCTATAACGCAGTTAAGGTAAAAAATTTACGAACCTTTTCTTACCGTGACTATACCTAAAACAGTAATGAATAATGATATCTAGAGACCAGAAATATCGTCACAAAATGTCCAGTCTCTGATGAATGCTGATACCCAGAAAGCTTAAAATAATAATAAAGAAGAGCAAAATATGTGTGAGTATGTATAAAGCGTCTGAAATTAGAAGGAATAAAACACAATGCATAATTAAACTTAGGTAAGTATATTTAATACTAAAAGTACTTACCTTCATTACATTAAAAAATACCTAACAAATAATGTGCTTACAAAAAGCAGGTAAATATTGATAAAATACAAATACTAGATTGTAAAGACATTCCGCATGTTTCCGTCATTATGTAAACGAAATTGTGTTTTATCGTATAGTATAATAGCAGGCAGAGTTCATTAATGCTAAATCATTCTATTAACATACAGTTAACATATTATCCCCTCAACATATTATCCCCTCAACATGTCTGGAAACTTTAAAGATAACATTTCCAGTTAATAGCAGCTATAAGCTGTTTTTTCTTCTCCTGGAGCCGCCTCAGGTAGCTGTGCACGTTGACGACCTCCGCGTTGTCTCCCCAGTCGTTCTTGATGGTCTCCATCGGCTCTATGCACATGGTTCTATAGTTATGACCGGTTTCCAAACCCATAGAAGTAGTTTCCATAGTCCCGAACCACTGCTCGTGCGTCATTATGGTGATCTGCTGGATACTCGCCAACCAGTGCCTCTTCACATGATACCTGACGTCTGGGCAGTCGCACAAGTTTATCAGGATCTGTATAGCTCGTAATTGCAATAAGGGTAACCCATGTACGTGGCTCAGAGCGACTAGATCCTTCGTCAGTTGTCTGCAAACCTGCTTCGCTCGCCATTTAGACCTAGTTGTCAGAGTTGTGCGCAACATTAAACCGGATGCGCTTATTTTTAAATCTACGTGAGGAGAGGTCAGGTATGGACGTAAAACAAACGTGATATCGTATTCGTCAGCCAGTAGCTTGCCGACATCGTGGTAGCAGAGCTGAGTCATGCAATCCATAGCTGCGGACACGATGCGCTTATCTTTATCTGTGAAGAGCTTCAGCATTATCTGGAATGCGTTTTGTTTTAAGGGTTCCACAGGATCCCACTCTAAGAGGTTTTCCAAAGTTCTGAGGTGGAGTAGGACTATGCCGGCATAGTCATTCTTCACCATTTTCAGTAGATTTGCGATAATGTCCCGTGTCTGGACTATCTTCTCGCAGGTTGATTGTTTACGCGACAGGGTCCTCAGGGTGTAACCGGCCGCGTATCTGATTTCCTGAAAGTAGACGAGAAGCAATTATAATGAGATTGGACAAGTTCAATATGTTTTAATTAATTTCAAGAGACAACTATTTAGGTATGCGAACGTTTTAGGCACTCCTTTTGTTTTGTTAATAAACTAGCCAGCCGCGCCCGCCGCCGCCCTATTAAATTTTTATTTTCGCTTCTCCCATATTTCCGGGTGAGGCGTTATATTTTACACGAATCATAAAGCTAACAATACAAGGACAAAGGGCAATGAAAAGAGCTATGCTTTGAGTTTATCTGCGGGCTTGGGTCAAAAATGAGGAAGTCTGCAGAGCAACTAAAGGGACCGTCATAATCATAACAGTACGAGTTGAAACCTAAAGTGGCAGTGGACGGGAGGTAGATATTTAAGACATTAATTAATTGTAGAACGGATGGTCGATGACGTGCAAAGGTGCACAAGTCCGAAGTCTTGTTGCCAACTGTTTCGTTCGTTAGATTTAAAGCTTTATCGTAATCCAGTATTTTTTTAATTGTCTAAAGATACATACTTACCTATTGAACCTATATAGTTTATGTTAGGTTTTGTTTTATAACAATCCTGGAATGTTCAACGGTTTCAGTTAATGCATTTCTAATTTTATGAAAATTTGGACAAATGACACGGTTGGGGCCGAAAATTCAACCCTGTGGGTACCCGTAGTGATCATGTACCCGAAGGCGCAATGTTGGCAAGCCTCCCTCACGGCGGACCAACACAACCTGATAAGGCCGGAATGAACAGCTGGATGCGAGTATGACCGGACCGACCACGGTGCAGGTCCTTGTGAAAGGAGTATGTCCTACAGTGGACTTGATTATGATGATGATGTCCTTACAATGACAGCTGAAAAGCAGTAAAGCTAAAATCTAGCCATAAGGTTGAAATATGGCTAGCACGAATTTTCATTTCCTAACTGTTTCAGTTGCCCAATTTTCACTAGTTAGGAATTTATCTTTTTAAACCAGTGATCCCCAAAGTGGTCTATATCGGCTCCCAGGGGTCGATGACGACCTGCAAGGGGTAAACGTGAGCGAAAAAAATTAATAAGGGTTCATGAGAAGAAAATTTGGGTCCACCATAGTGAATCCGATTACAGCAGGTCTTGACTTAAATTTAACTTAACAGATAGCACACAGATAGAATCTATATGTGAAAATTATGTTTACATTTGCTGTGTGTAGTTTTTTTACTTTCTAGCCCGTGTTAATTTTTAGCCGGCTAGACCTCCAAAGTTATCCGTACAAAAAAACCGAAGATTTTTTGCTTAGTTTTTTACGTGATAACGCAAATATTAGGTAAGCACGGGTCCACCCTAAACCGAAAAAATGCCAAGCGGTCGATGAAGTTACTTGTTATTCGTATAAATCCGCCGAGTACCTATAGCTGTTAAAAGCAGGTAATCAGTTTGACCACATCCTTTGTAGTTAATACTTTTATCTAAGTGTATATAATTTTTCATTTATTGTCACATTATCAAATTATCTAATAACGTCGGGATTAACCAAATGATTTAAAGATAAGATTCCCAGTTAATAGCGTCAATAAGCTGCCCGTTCTTCTCGTGGAGCCGCCTCAAATAACTGCGTACGTTGACGATGTCCATGTTAGCCCCCCAGTCGTTCCTGATGATGGGAACCGTCTCTGCACACATGGTCCTATAGTTATCACCGATCTCCAACCCCATAGTAGTCGAGTCCATCTTCCCGTCCCAGTCCTCGTGCGTCTTCACCATGATCCGCTCGATCTTCTGCAACCAGTGCACTCTTAAATAATGCCTGATGTCTGGGGAATCGCACAAGTTTATAAGGACTTGTATAACTCGGTATTGTAGCAAAGGTTTCGTCGGAGTCATACTCAGCCTGACTAGATCTCTAGTCATCTCTGTGCAAACATCCTTCACTAGCCATTTGGATCTGTTGGTGAGAGTCGTGTACGCCATCAAACCGGCTGCGCTTATGCTTATGTCAATATCTGAAGAAGTCAGGAAAGGGCGTAAAACGATAGTTAGATCGTGGTCATCAGCCAGTTGTATTCCGACATCGTGTTTGCAAATCTGAACCATGCAGTCCATAGCTCCGCATACGATCCGGGGATCTTCGTCATTGAAAAGGTTTAACATTATTTGGAATGCGTTGTTTTTTAAAGGAACCACAGGGTCAACCTCTATTAGGTTTTGTAAGCTTTTGAGTAGGACTGTGCGAGTATGTTCGCTCGTTTCGATCTGCACTACGTCCAGGAGGTTCTTGAAGATGTCTTCGATCTGGACGATGTCCTCGCAGGAGGCTCGGTCACGTGCTAAGGTTTTCAGAGTGTGGGCGGCTGCGTATCGGATCTCCTGCAAATATAGGATTAGCATGAGTAGCGATAACCTATAGGGACACTAAAAGTTCAATCAACGCTTAAGGTTAAATTTACGAGAAAGATAAGCGCAGGCATCAACCTTTTAAGGGCTTCGTTAGCCAACTGTACAGTCCTTCTGTTTGTCTGCCCGTAGGTTACAGTCGTCGGTATTCAGAGACTACGAGTATTTAGTATTTTAGTTTAAATAATTTGGTAAAATTGGTATGCAAAATTACACCATTTGTCTTGATTGTTTTATTACTATGACTTTCTCTATTCGCTTCTACAAACAGATTAAAACAAAATGTACTTACTGAAAAACAAATAAAAAAAAATGCAGGCGGATAAACGTTTCTTCCACTGTAAATCGAGAATCATCGCTGTCTCCCTACCCTGGTTTAGGCATTATAATAATATTTATACACGAGGATGGCACGATTAAACAAGTGAAAGGGTAAACGAGCGAGCGAGTCAGACGACGGTCATCTACCACTATCACCTAGCTCCCAGGGTATTACCGAGATCACAGATAATCTACGACAGAACCACTAAAAAAAACGACGCTTTTAAAACAAAAGAAAAATAAATAGAGATAGATTGAATACATGCTACACCAATAACAGCTCAACCAACCAGTAACCACCAATAATAACCAGGGCGAGTTATGTCCGTCTTTCACGGACTAAAACGCTTAAGGAGTAGGCTACGGGACCGCTATAGCGCCAAAACGTAGCCCCCCAATAGCGGCAGCCCTGTGGGCTCGCCTTCAGGCGGACTTTACTCGCCCCCTCGCCTACTCCACTGAAGGCACCTTGGAACACAGCAGAGGCCTTCCAGCTCAGGACCTCTTACTGCAGGTGATAGACTCTCCGATCTATCACCCGCAGGCCCCCGTTACGGTGGCACGCGGTTGATTCAAAATACATTATATTTATTCAGTAAATTTCCCACATGAGGGCTCTTTTACACGTCGGTAATATGGAGTGAATCTACTAGCGCTTCAGACAATATCATCATTGCGGAGAAGAAGCGCCGCAAGAAACTCCATGAAGTAAGCTAACCGCTGACCCAGTTCCATTGGCAGCGCTTCGGCATCACCCTCACGCTTCCGTTTCGCGGCTTCCTTCAGCGTCATTACTGTGTCGCTAAAGGTCGCCACCGCATCCCACGCCTCCTCGCCGCCAACCATGGCTTGCGCCAAGATCCCCGCCTAGTTGCAATACATCCCTAACCTATCCGCAGGAATTTTTAACTTAAAAGTTGTCTGACTCAGTTGAAAACCAGTTTGGGCCAAATGATAATTCAGGCCAACGGTGCGTTAGGATAAACGTTATCAGGAATTCGAAGGAACACCCAAAGTATATGAAAGCGGCACACGAGCGATTCGCTTCAGTCAAGCTAGATCAAAACAGCATCAACTCAAAATCCTTGCTAGTTTTGTTTTGTTGTATTAAGGTTTATTTTTAACCCCCGACGCAAAAAGAGAGGTGTTATAAGATAAGTTTGACGTGTAAATGTGTCCGTTCGTCCGTTTGAGAGCTACGATGCCACAAACAGACACTCAGATACATATTTAGACAGATAAGAACAGACATACGTTACAAACTTTTAAAACCAGTCTTTTTTTTATTAATTATAAACCCCTTATTATCCATGTCTTTAAAGAGACGTTGCTAGCTTTAGTCGTATTATTAATTTGGAGAAGTTTTAAAATCGTGAAATAAAGAAAAAATAGCTGGGGTATTTTATAGTACCTACCTATTTCATTTACTTAGCGGTCCCCCGACGTGTCGACGCTTGAATCAAAATATGAATACCTACTTATAATTAAATTAATAGGCCCAATACTTATTGTGTTTTAATTTTTCTGAGGTTTTTTACAGACTGTTTTGAGTCTTGAGGGGAGACCGGGTGTTAATATCCATTCCAATTAAAATAACAATGGAGTTATTAATTTTGTCTGTAATAATATGCGAAGATAATAATGACGGCGGTCGAAACGACGAGTAATCACCCAATCAATAATTGAGTATGAGTATGAAGCGAGTTTTAATTTTAATGTCGAACCTATAGCTCGCTTAAGTCTTACCAGGCTATGAAAACTCCGGATCCTGCTGGCCTATTGCCTAACGCACTTGCAATCGCAATCGACTTCAAAGTGGAACAATTGTTTGCATTTTGGATGCAGACTCACCTTCGATTTTCAAAATGAAAACAATTGTGATTGCGAGTGCGTTAGGCAATAGTCACTGGTCATACGACTCTGAAAACCTGCCAAGTTCCAGACAGCGATATGGACAGAGCTGCCTAAAACTTATGCCCTAATGGCTGGTGTCTGAAATAGGGATGTGTGTGCTGATAAAATACCTTCTTGTCTCTCATGATCATATGCATGAGTCTGAAGATGATCTCCGGGTGGGAACAAATCCGCTGTCGGCCCTGGTAGTAGCCTGCAAGATGCGTGAGGGTCATGCAGACCTTCTCCCTAATAACCGGGTTGCGGTTCGTCAGGAGATCCTGGAGACGGTACACTACGTGCAGGTCGATGAGGAACATGGCGTTTTCCGAAATTTGCACCTGTGAATTTAATTAGTACATGAGTATTGGTCAAAAAACAAATGCATTGAATATTTATTCGGAAGCATGCGTGTCGGAGACAGCTTTCTTTACCTTTGGTGCAGGTCAGGGTGTGCAGCGCACACGGGTATCATTTTTATATGGAAGAAAGACTATACACGCGCCGTTTTAAAAGGTCTGATATGACAGTCTCAGCCTCAGATCACACAAATGCTAAATGACTTGATAGACAGCCGAGCCTTGGTGCTTGACGATATGCACAAAACCGTACATCACGACCGGCCGGCCGCAGAGTAGACACAATTCTACCGAGACCGTGAAATTACCTCCTACATTTTCGCAAAATGCCGTATTATTTCCTCATTACATACCAAAACAGGAGTGAAACCTAATAACTAGAAACATGATGGAGTATATACAACTAAAAATTACCTACTCGTTTGTATCATCCCTGGTAGTATTTTATCAATATGTTAAAAAAACACACCTGGCGGAGTGTTTGAATTAACACTTCCCAGTAATACAACGTGATTTCAACAGACAAGATTACCGTGCCTCGCATTAACCTTTTTTAATGACATAGAGAAGGCCACACACAAACCACCTGATGGTAAGTGGGATCAGTAAACCTAGACATTTTCACTCTCAAGACTTCAATCTTAAGATTGCAATCCTAAGATCGCTTGCGTTGCAAACTCTGAGGATTAAGATGTAATGCCCCTTTGTGAGTAATTTCACCGGTTGTCTTTACGCACACCGATACCCAAATGCGAAACCTGCTCTGCTTAGATATGGGTTAAGTTAAAGGAGAAGATGGTGGTAGCGATATAGCGATAACGCTCACTCCCAAAATACCACAATTTCAATATACCAGACTACTCTCTTTACCAGATTCCCAAATCACCAGCTTCGAAATATTAGGTAAGCATAATCAACGATACCGAAATTTAAATGTTATTTTTTGAGATTCAAGTATATTGAGAATCTGGTATTTTAAAATTCTGGTATTTCGGGAATGAGCGAGCGATAACAACCCTCTTTTTGCTTCGGGGGTTAAAGTATTCAGCAACATTGACAACTACCGTCATCTATGAACTAGGACAGGAACTGGTAGAAGCAATCGTATTTATGTTTGTAAACAATTTATTGTACAGTCAACAGCATAAATAAGTGATCATTTATGTACCTTGTCACTTTAACGTCGTGTTTGAAATGTTATACAAAATTGTAAAACGATTGAAAGCGACAAGGTATATAAATGATCACATATTGATGCTGTTGACTGTACAAATAAAAGAGACAACATTTACAGAATAGACAATAATAATATATCGGGCATTTACAAGGCGAACTTATCACTTCAATTCATCTTCAATTAAAGGATTAATCGGAATACATTCTAGGAACACTCCCTGTGAAAATTACGTTAAAAGACACAGAGGGAAACAACATCCCTCCGCAGACAACAACATCGAAGATATCCTAGCTAACCTATATGGAGTTTCGTAGGTAAGTAAGTCACTACAGACAAACCTGATCCATGATGGTGTGTAGCGATTGCAGCTGCACCAGGTGGTCCTTGGAGTGCAAGTCTCTGTTCAGAATCCTCAGGCCGATGCGGCCAAAGCCCAGCGGCGCCCTGGTGATGTCCACAAGGGGTGCGTACAGCGAGGGCTGCATAGAGACCAGACGCTGGGCCGGTGGGTCCTCTGAACAGGAAGGGGAATTCAAGAACACGAACGCGTAAGCAGAATTCAATCAAACATGCCCTTAGAAAAAAGGGCGTATGTCTCATAGAACCGCGCATGTATTAGTGACCTTATTTCATAAGATGGAGGGTCAAAATTTACTTTGAATTTAAATTGCGCATGCATCCTTTTTATTTAGTGATAGCTGATAAGAAGTCAACCCTAACGTATGTCATCGCAGTACAATCTATAACCTATTCTTGAATTTGAGGCTATAATTAGTACTAAGTAGTATGACAGTGTCAGGATTGACTTCTCATCGGTCGGGCACTATAGATAGGGTCAATATACTTGGCAATTATACTTGTTTCTTTGATGTTTCAGATTACTTACAAACTCCGTCGTACCAAACCTCACGGTATTCCCTCACAGACAAAATATACCATAACATAATATAATGGTGACCTCTAATTTCACAGCTGATGTCTCTCCGACCAACCAATTTTCATGAAACATAGCTAAGAACCATCTCGATTTATTTAGCTTTCGAATGAAGAATCAAACCATCCGTTCGGGAGCTAGGTACGATGTCAAAGTCAGACACATGCATCCACGGATACACCGACAAACAGACATCACATCACACACGTTAAACTAATAACATCAATGTCCTTTTAAAAAAAAAACATGATTTGCGCAAAACTGTAAATATCAAACGGCTTTCGACGGCCGACATGCCTCAACCACAAAACAGCACAGGACACTTATTTTGAGAAATATCTAAGTACCTAATCTATTTAAAAAGTAAATCGTTTTTCGGGAAGGGAGCTTGTTTCAGTCCAGCGATGAACTTGCGACTATAATCTTGCTAGCGTGCTTGCAATTGAGGGGTACACGGAAAGAACTTGTCTAGTCACCTCAGTAACTTTTTTAGATATCTTTTAACAAAGTTAGGAACGGCGTTATTTCCTAAAATACCTAGTCGGTCCTTAAGTTCTGTCACAAAGGTTTATTATAATTTTAAAAATAAATAATAGAGTTTCATAAACTTGTAGTACATCAATCAAAACCTTATTTTATTTATCTATCTATCTATCTATCTATCTATCTATCTATCTATCTATCTATCTATATATATATATATATATATATATATATATATATATAAATAAAAATGAATCGCCGTTCGTTAGTCTCGCTAAAACTCGAGAACGGCTGAATCGATTTGGCTAATTTTAGTCTTGAAATATTCGTGGAAGTACAGGGAAGGTTTAAACGGTGAGAAAATATAGAAAATATGCGAGGAAAATACTTAAATCGACAATTTTGTTTTCCCATACAAACTGTTGGTACCTGTCAAACATTTGCCCATCAGTTCGGTATTTTGAAATAATTACAATTAAACATGTAGATATAGATTAAATAAGGGTTTCGAGTCGACAACATATATCCATAATAGTCGGATTATCCTGTATTTACATTATAAAAAATGTAAAATAATGACAATATAATGACACTTTGTTGTTGTGTTGGGTGCGTTCAGAAATATACTTTTAAAGATTTAAGTTCGCATTAGGCCGCCTTTACACCTGTAAGTTACTTACGTAATATTTACATAATTTACTTACGGTTGCATTTACACTTGATGTAAACTTACAGTAAATAATGCTTATGTAAATTTTGTGAATTTAAACTTGCATAAGTTATTACACGCCCATTTACATTGCTTACTAAATCAGTAAATAAAATGCCTTCTCAAAGTCGCCACGTTCAAGCAGCTGCTGCATATGTATATAATTTTATCCAAACTAAACCAAAGAAAAGACAATGCTGGGTAAAATCTTGGCTAGAAAAAAGAATAGCACGAGGTGCGTTTGAAAATCTTTTAAAGGAGAGGAGGAGGAGGAGGAGAATGGAAGACCGAGACCAATTTTTTAATTTTATAAGAATGAATTCGACAAGTATTGAATATCTTTTGGAAAAAGTTGCAACAATCATTAAAAAAAAGATACATATTTTCGACCAGCAATTTCACCACCTGAGAAACTTATGGTCACTCTTCGATTTACGATAGGGCATTAAAATACCGCCAATTTGACACATAAATTTCATTAGTACCGCTGCCGCTCTTCTTTTTATTTAATTTTGTCACAATTATGCAATTTTCTAGCAGTTTCCTCTGGAGTGGTACTAAATATTTCACTAAGTTCAAAATGCAACAAATTTGTTTTTACGCGGTTTTTATACTCCTTATTTTTGTAGTCCCATAGTATGGGACGTGCCTCAAAAGCAGTAATTAAAGTTTCTACCTCGTCTGGAGACCAGTCTTTATTTTGTTTTTGTTTAGGGGAGGACTTTTTTTTTTGTAAGTTCTCAACTTATCAATTTAGTTCGATAAGTTGTAATTCGCTTCCGTAAACAAACTCGAACGCGTTTAGACTTGCAATTTTCCAATTTACGTAAGTTGTAAGAACTTACAGTAAGTCACTTACAACGAGTGTTTACACTTGAAAATTTATCGTAAGTTGCTTACGTAAGTCACTTACGTAAGTAAAACTTACAGGTGTAAAGGCGGCCTTAGGTCTAGCATAAATTCAAGTTTCGATTTGGCAACATTGAGTCCATATTTGTCATTCAAGAGCTTTTTTATTTAAACTTGATTTGACATTCTGTCTGTGTTTTGTCATTATTGTTACGATTATTAGTGCACGAAACCATTATTATCTAATAAAGACTGTCCACGATAAAATCGGGCCATGCATGATCTAGTGTATATTTCTAATGAATGCTAATTTTCAAGCAGCACTTTTTTGTAATAGTCAGTGGTTATGAAACTACATAATAAAAATACAATCATAATAAAATGTTAGAGCGTCTGTGTCTGAGACCCTTATACATATAATCCACAGTACCTTTATTTTTTTGAACACGATCTTCTGACAGTCTACCAAATTCTCCGTTTTAAAACATTTTATTATTTTTAATTAAACAACCCAAATTATACCTTATTAAATTATCTTACCACAATAGTTAAAAAAATTCTTTCCTAATTATATTCAGATTAAGATAGTTCTGAGGTTTTTTAACTCTGGCGAATTAGACTTTTTGACAAATAAATGCCTCCCATACAAAAACAACTTTCAGTGCTTGGAGTAAAAAGTCTTCCTGACTACTACAAATAGAATTGAGTTTCAAAAAGATTTTTTCATCACACTTGCTCGTAAATAGTGTCCTAACATGCTAGAAAAATCGACCGTAAATCCAAAATAATACCCGCGGGCCTTTTTTTTACCATTACGTTACTTGTGCGTAATAGCTTTTTTTTAAAATATTATACGTGGACTCGAACTATCACAATACGTCAGGACCCCAATTCTTGTGCCATTCGATATGAAGTTTCATTCGAGATGAAATGTCAGTTGAATACTATTTCCTAACAATCTCGCATAATAAACTATTGATCTCATATGTCACTAGAATCGGACTCCGAACACGTTTGACATTATCTGTGGTAAGTCACAGACAATGACGTAGTCTGCCGCTAATAAGTTAAAAATATGATCTTTTGTCTGATTTTATTTCATTTCCTCGCAATTGTGATGAAAAACATTGTATGTTACACGGGTGTTAAAGGAAATACAAAGCTCGAGTCATTAAAGCCCGAAGCCGAAGGCTTCTAACAGACTCTCGTTTGTAATTCTTTCTTTACCACCCTTAATACACAATGTACTATTTTTCGTAAGACGACATTCTATTGTGCGTAAAACTGCTTGTAACAATTTAAATACAGTTGTGGCGTAGAAGCAGGAAGCGAGTGAAGATTGTCAAAAAACGCTGTACAGGAGATGAAAGGTATGTTAGAATATATTTGGCGAAAACTCACACATACCCATACATTATGATACGATTTTATTTCATTATATAGTAATATAATTATACAAGTTATTAAAAAAAACTGCTTGAAAATATGCATTCATCGCAAAGATACACGAGAGCATGCATGACCCGATTTTATCGTGGACAGTCTTTACTGTTTACAATGCCGAGGAGAAAACGACCTAACATAGGTCGTCGAAGTCAATCAAATGTGCGACGACTTTCTTCAATCTCATCCAAATCCTTTACTTCTTCGCGAGTTAAATTAAGTTCTTCAAATTTTCCCTCAGATGATGTCACAGACGATGCTGATGGCATTGTTTGGACGAACTTCGGTTTTAATAATAGTTGTTGTTTCACTCGATTTTTTTGTTCCTTAGCCCTATTAATTCGTATTATTCGGCTCTAATTGTGACCGCACTTGATACAAAACTTGAAGGTATCAGCGATTATAGTGAAACATTCGTCGCATCTTAACAATTTTTTTGTGCAACTAGGACAGGTACTTCTGGTATTCTGCCGTTCCATCCACTTATTACAAAAGGGACAATGCATTGTTAAAAGTTAATTAGAACTTCTGGAAAATAGTTTTGAAATATCAACAATATTTTCTTTGAAACTTTGGTGTCAGCGACACTGACAGTGTTGCTAGGTTACTAAACTACTAAATATTACGTTTAGTAATGTGGCGAAATCGATACAGACCGATAAAAAAGGCTGGTACCTTATTTGTTAACAAGTGTCTATAATCTAATATAATGTGACATACAATGCAACATGGACATGTCTGCGTGATTTGCCCACTTTTTCACCCCCTATGGAACCGATACTTAAGATTATCTGATGATGCCTTTATAAAGTTACCGGATCTAAAATACACATCGTTTAAATAAATATGGTTTATATTAAGAAATAAGTGATACGAAGGTCACCGGGTCATCTAGTATAGATTAAAAAAAGCAAAATTTGTGTTCTTTACTGTTGCAATAATTTGGTTTACGAGCTTTAAGCATTCCCATTCGGGGCAGGAAAGCATGGGACAAAACACGCACGACCACGATATTGATAACGGCTACAACTTTTGTAAGAGTTCTCGTATTGAGTCGAAATTTGCGTGACATATTGACCAGACTTTTATCTTTAAATACTGATACAAATGTATTCCAAGCAACTAAAGATCCGCTTATACTCCGGTCAATCTTTATGTCTCATTAAATTGACCTTACGATTTCACATCAATTTGCAGAAATTTTATTTTATTTTATTTTTATTTATTAAGGAAAACAAACAGCTTACATTATACGAGTACATTAATATTATAACAGAAGTGAGTTATTCATAAGCCAACAAAGTTTTCACTAATGTATGTTACACTTTTAGGAATTAACTACACAAAGCTAGCAACTTGTATTAAATCATGCACTAAAACAATAAACCAATAATGCTTAAAACTGTAACTCTAGACATATTGGAATGAAATAGCTTTCATAACTTACGATAAAAGGTAATTAAATTACTAAGTCATTTTAACTGCCCTTACATAGCTGCCAAAACTGTCATAGAATATGTCAGTATGATTATATTTGCAATTGTGAGTGGAACACGTCCTTGATAGGAAGCGATTTTTTGAATAATTGTTCCTGCAAAATTGTATAGCGAACATATTTTTGGACCGAGTACTTAAACATGAGCACTTTAATGAAATATTACTGAGGAGATATGGAGAATCGACGATGTTGTTCAAAATTTTATAAAGTAAAATTTGATCATGATGTTCCCTACGCATTTTCAAGGGGACAAAGTCTTTGAGCTCGAGATTTTTAAACTTATATGCTAAACGTTTCGTAAATTTCCTTTGAATGCTTTCGATAGAGTCAATGTAACATTGGTATTGTGGATTCCAAGTCGCAGATGCATATTCCAGATGAGGACGAACAAGTGCGTTATATAACAAGATAAAAGTATTAACACTTTTAAAATCGCTACCTTGCCTAAAAATAAACCCCAACATCCTGTAAGCTCTCGCAACTATCCTCTCAATATGTGATGAGAGTAATAGTTGTTGATCAAGTTGAACTCCCAGATCCCTAATTTCAGGTACTTTTTTTAAAGCGACGTTAAATATTTTATAGTTAAAAATAATAGGTTGGCGTTTTCGGGAATATGAGATTAAACAACATTTATCAGTGTTTAAGATTAATTTGTTAGCAACACAGTATTGACCCAAGCGATTCAGATCATTTTGTAGGCTCACACAATCATGTTCGGTTTTAATAATTTTAAAGATTTTAGTGTCATCAGCGTAAAGTAATATATGAGAATCCTGTATGCAATTAGCCACGTCATTAATAAAAATGTTAAACAGCAGGGGTCCAAGGTGGGACCCCTGAGGGACCCCAGAAGTAATGGGAATAAAACTCGAAATGTAACCTTTTACAGCAACGGCTTGAGTTCTGTTCCGAAGATATGATTCAAGCCACCTCAGGAGGTCGCCGTGTATACCGATTGCTGCGAGTTTTTTAGTTAATAAATTATGTGATATTTTGTCGAAAGCTTTTGAGTAGTCGGTATACACTGCATCCACCTGATAGCCATTACTCATAGCTTCTAGAATGATGTCCAAAAATTCACACAAGTTGGTTTCTGTTGAGCGTCCTCTGATAAACCCGTGCTGATGGTTGATTAAAAATGATTTGACGGCCGGGAAAAGGCAGTCATACACGATCTTTTCAAATAGTTTGGGAATAACAGACAATTTGGATATACCGCGATAATTTTTAACACAATGCTTATCACCACTTTTATGGATGGGAACAATAAGGGACCTTTTCCAAGTTTTTGGTAAAATACCTTTTTTTAAAGAAGCCTTAAATAAAATTGACAAGGGTAAAGCCAATTGCTTAGCACACTGCTTTAAAAATATGGGTTGCAGTCCATCTGGACCACTACCCTTAGAGACGTCAAGTTGCGTCAAATGTCTCAAAACTATATTTGGGTCAATATCTACCATACTAATAAGTGTTTCATTAGACTCTGTGACGGATAAGGAACAGTCAGATGTTGTGTCCACTTCAAATACAGATTGAAAGAATGTATTAAAAACATTTGCCATGCCCTGGCCATCCGATACTACTTGGTTATCCAAGTATATGGAGTCAGGGATGGCATTGTTACTCTGCTTAGACTTCACGAATGACCAAAATTGTTTAGAGCTATAATAATAATGGTTTCGTGCACTAATAATCGTAACAATAATGACAAAACACAGACAGAATGTCAAATCAAGTTTAAATAAAAAAGCTCTTGAATGACAAATATGGACTCAATGTTGCCAAATCGAAACTTGAATTTATGCTAGACCTAAGGCCGCCTTTACACCTGTAAGTTTTACTTACGTAAGTGACTTACGTAAGCAACTTACGATAAATTTTCAAGTGTAAACACTCGTTGTAAGTGACTTACTGTAAGTTCTTACAACTTACGTAAATTGGAAAATTGCAAGTCTAAACGCGTTCGAGTTTGTTTACGGAAGCGAATTACAACTTATCGAACTAAATTGATAAGTTGAGAACTTACAAAAAAAAAAGTCCTCCCCTAAACAAAAACAAAATAAAGACTGGTCTCCAGACGAGGTAGAAACTTTAATTACTGCTTTTGAGGCACGTCCCATACTATGGGACTACAAAAATAAGGAGTATAAAAACCGCGTAAAAACAAATTTGTTGCATTTTGAACTTAGTGAAATATTTAGTACCACTCCAGAGGAAACTGCTAGAAAATTGCATAATTGTGACAAAATTAAATAAAAAGAAGAGCGGCAGCGGTACTAATGAAATTTATGTGTCAAATTGGCGGTATTTTAATGCCCTATCGTAAATCGAAGAGTGACCATAAGTTTCTCAGGTGGTGAAATTGCTGGTCGAAAATATGTATCTTTTTTTTAATGATTGTTGCAACTTTTTCCAAAAGATATTCAATACTTGTCGAATTAATTCTTATAAAATTAAAAAATTGGTCTCGGTCTTCCATTCTCCTCCTCCTCCTCCTCTCCTTTAAAAGATTTTCAAACGCACCTCGTGCTATTCTTTTTTCTAGCCAAGATTTTACCCAGCATTGTCTTTTCTTTGGTTTAGTTTGGATAAAATTATATACATATGCAGCAGCTGCTTGAACGTGGCGACTTTGAGAAGGCATTTTATTTACTGATTTAGTAAGCAATGTAAATGGGCGTGTAATAACTTATGCAAGTTTAAATTCACAAAATTTACATAAGCATTATTTACTGTAAGTTTACATCAAGTGTAAATGCAACCGTAAGTAAATTATGTAAATATTACGTAAGTAACTTACAGGTGTAAAGGCGGCCTAATGCGAACTTAAATTTTAAAAGTATATTTCTGAACGCACCCAACACAACAACAAAGTGTCATTATATTGTCATTATTTTACATTTTTTATAATGTAAATACAGGATAATCCGACTATTATGGATATATGTTGTCGACTCGAAACCCTTATTTAATCTATATCTACATGTTTAATTGTAATTATTTCAAAATACCGAACTGATGGGCAAATGTTTGACAGGTACCAACAGTTTGTATGGGAAAACAAAATTGTCGATTTAAGTATTTTCCTCGCATATTTTCTATATTTTCTCACCGTTTAAACCTTCCCTGTACTTCCACGAATATTTCAAGACTAAAATTAGCCAAATCGATTCAGCCGTTCTCGAGTTTTAGCGAGACTAACGAACGGCGATTTATTTTTATTTTTATTTAAGTAGGTATTTGTGATTCCCAGTTGTATTCTTACCTAACCGGGGACAATTCAATTGGTGAACCGTACCAAAATTGTAAATAAAACCGGGCAAGAGCATGTCGGACCATGCTCAGTATAGGGTTCCGAAGCCGTAACGACAAACACAAAAAACTATCTCAAAAATCAACATGTATGAACCAATTTTATATTTAAAGTTATTTGGCGCTGTCTTAGATGATTTTTAGTAGGTATAAACCCGTTAGTCGCCTGTATCTCAGGAACTAATTAAGTCTACTTAGTAATGATTATTTTTCTTATAAATTCGTATATAATAAATCTCAAACAAGAGCCAAGCTTTTAAGTGTGAGATCAGTATACCTATGTAGGTAGTTAGGTATCTAAACTGCTTCAAACCGACTTTAAATTACAATAAAAGTTAAATCTTTCATATAGTAATTAATAGAAATTGAAAAAAAAACAAGGTCCAGTAAATAGATTTTTAAGTTTTCCAAACGATAGGTACTCAACTCAAATCAATAATCTAATCGAAAATTTGTAAACTTTCAGATCGCAAATCGCAAACTTGTAGGTAGCATTCCGGGGCACGTCCAAACAGCAACTAGGCGCTCGCGCTTATGAGCGCGGCAGTCGCTCGATTTGTTGCTTGGACAGTTTGACTCCCCCCGCGCGTCCTGCACGCCCCGTTAACAAATTTTTCTATCAAAGTTATCATAGGCGATTTTGATAGGTATAAACACTTTAGTCGCCTTTATCTCAGGAACTAATCATGTCTACTTAGCCGTGATAGTTTTCCTTTAAAATTCGTTATATGCGCTTTCGTTGAAGATATTTTTCAGATTTTTAGTATTTGTAGTTTTGGCTGTAGGGGGGGGGGGGGGGGACACTTGACTCTAACAAAAAATAGCGCTTTAAAGCTTAATATTTCATAAACGGATCCCTTAATCGAAAAATTGTTTACATAAACCCGCAATATTTTTGAAAGACCTATCCAACGACACCCCACACTATGGGGTAGGCAAGAAAAAAAAAGGCATCCCCACGTTACGTGTAGGGGACGTGCATTAAAAAAAAATATTTTTCAACATTTTATTTTACCACTTTGTTGGCGTGATTAATATGTATATTCATGCCAAATTACAGCTTTCTGCGAACTTAAATCTTTAAAAGTATATTTCTGAACGCACCCAACACAACAACAAAGTGTCATTATATTGTCATTATTTTACATTTTTTATAATGTAATTACGGGATAATCCGACTATTATGGATATATTATGTTGTGAATATTAATTTAATTTAATGCTAATTTTCAAGCAGCACTTTTTTGTAATAGTCAGTGGTTATGAAACTACATAATAAAAATACAATCATAATAAAATGTTAGAGCGTCTGTGTCTGAGACCCTTATACATATAATCCACAGTACCTTTATTTTTTTGAACACGATCTTCTGACAGTCTAACAAATTCTCCGTTTTAAAACATTTTATTATTTTTAATTAAACAACCCAAATTATACCTTATTAAATTATCTTACCACAATAGTTAAAAATTTTCTTTCCTAATTATATTCAGATTAAGATAGTTCTGAGGTTTTTTAACTCTGGCGAATTAGACTTTTTGACAAATAAATGCCTCCCATACAAAAACAACTTTCAGTGCTTGGAGTAAAAAGTCTTCCTGACTACTACAAATAGAATTGAGTTTCAAAAAGATTTTTTCATCACACTTGCTCGTAAATAGTGTCCTAACATGCTAGAAAAATCGACCGTAAATCCAAAATAATACCCGCGGGCCTTTTTTTTACCATTACGTTACTTGTGCGTAATAGCTTTTTTTTTAAATATTATACGTGGACTCGAACTATCACAATACGTCAGGACCCCAATTCTTGTGCCATTCGATATGAAGTTTCATTCGAGATGAAATGTCAGTTGAATACTATTTCCTAACAATCTCGCATAATAAACTATTGATCTCATATGTCACTAGAATCGGACTCCGAACACGTTTGACATTATCTGTGGTAAGTCACAGACAATGACGTAGTCTGCCGCTAATAAGTTAAAAATATGATCTTTTGTCTGATTTTATTTCATTTCCTCGCAATTGTGATGAAAAACATTGTATGTTACACGGGTGTTAAAGGAAATACAAAGCTCGAGTCATTAAAGCCCGAAGCCGAAGGCTTCTAACAGACTCTCGTTTGTAATTCTTTCTTTACCACCCTTAATACACAATGTAATATTTTTCGTAAGACGACATTCTATTGTGCGTAAAACTGCTTGTAACAATTTAAATACAGTTGTGGCGTAGAAGCAGGAAGCGAGTGAAGATTGTCAAAAAACGCTGTACAGGAGATGAAAGGTATGTTAGAATATATTTGGCGAAAACTCACACATACCCATACATTATGATACGATTTTATTTCATTATATAGTAATATAATTATACAAGTTATTAAAAAAAACTGCTTGAAAATATGCATTCATCGCAAAGATACACGAGAGCATGCATGACCCGATTTTATCGTGGACAGTCTTTACTGTTTACAATGCCGAGGAGAAAACGACCTAACATAGGTCGTCGAAGTCAATCAAATGTGCGACGACTTTCTTCAATCTCATCCAAATCCTTTACTTCTTCGCGAATTAAATTAACTTCTTCAAATTTTCCCTCAGATGATGTCACAGACGATGCTGATGGCATTGTTTGGACGAACTTCGGTTTTAATAATACGAGGGTCATGCCAAAAGAAATTAGATACTCCATGCTCATTTGTTTGATACTGGCCAGTTATACACCATAGTGAAGGCTGATTATATAGCTATTAATTTAAAAATGGAATACTCCGGAAATCTGCGTAATTATTTTTTTTTTATTTTTTTCTGATTGAATCTGACGGGAATTTGCGGTTACAATGGAACTTAGTCGACGAGATTTTCGTGTTATGATTTACTATGACTTTAAAAAAGGTTTAAAGCCCCAAGAATGTTTTGAACTTTTAACCACGACTTTTGGTGAGTCTGCTTGTTCTCGTGCAACTGTTTTTAACTGGTTTGCTGAATTCAAAAGAGGGCGGGAGAGCTTTGAAGATGAGGCGAAGTCGGGGCGACCGCCAACCGCAGTTATTCAAGAAAATGTGCAAGCCGTGGAAAAAAATATCCGTGAGAACCGACGAATTACATACGTAGAGCTTGAACGAGATCTAGGCATTGGATCAGCAGCACTGCAAACCATAATTCATGGACAACTGTCCCTCCATAAGCGTTGTTCGAGATGGGTGCCGCATAAACTCAACGATTTGCAGAAAGAACGCCGCGTGGATTGGTGTAAATTTATGATAAATAAATTCGACGCTGGCGAGAAGAAAACTGTGTATGATATACTGACAGGTGACGAAACATGGCTGTATAACTACGATCCTGAAACAAAGCGGCAGTCAACGGTATGGTGCTTCGAAGATGAACCGACTCCAACAAAATGTCGCCGAGCACGAAGCACACAGAATCAAATGGTTGCCTCATTTTTCTGCAAGACAGGGCATATTGCGACTGTGGTGCTAGAGGATCAAAGAACTGTCAACTCAGAATGGTATGTGACAGTTTGTGCTCCACAAGTGTTGTCAGCTTGGTGTGACAAGCGGCCAAAGTCAGGAACCCAGCACCTGCTCTGGCACCACGACAACGCCGCCCCGCACACTTCTGCCCGAACACTCGACTATTTTAGTTCGAAAAATATCACTATACTCCCTCACCCACCATATTCTCCTGACCTTGCACCCTGTGACTTTTACCTGTTTCCGAAAATTAAAGAAAAATTAAAAGGAAGGCGATTTGAAACCAAAGAAGATGCCCTGGCTGCCTATAATTATGAAGTTTCTGAGGTACCCAAAGAAGAATGGTCATTGACATTTTCCAAGTGGTTTAGCCGAATGAAAAAGTGTATACGTGCTCACGGTGAATACTTCGAGAAAATAGATAGCAATAATAAAGAATAAACTTTGTAGTTTTTGAATATCTAATTTCTTTTGGCATGACCCTCGTAGTTGTTGTTTCACTCGATTTTTTTGTTCCTTAGCCCTATTAATTCGTATTATTCGGCTCTAATTGTGACCGCACTTGATACAAAACTTGAAGGTATCAGCGATTATAGTGAAACATTCGTCGCATCTTAACAATTTTTTTGTGCAACTAGGACAGGTACTTCTGGTATTCTGCCGTTCCATCCACTTATTACAAAAGGGACAATGCATTGTTAAAAGTTAATTAGAACTTCTGGAAAATAGTTTTGAAATATCAACAATATTTTCTTTGAAACTTTGGTGTCAGCGACACTGACAGTGTTGCTAGGTTACTAAACTACTAAATATTACGTTTAGTAATGTGGCGAAATCGATACAGACCGATAAAAAAGGCTGGTACCTTATTTGTTAACAAGTGTCTATAATCTAATATAATGTGACATACAATGCAACATGGACATGTCTGCGTGATTTGCCCACTTTTTCACCCCCTATGGAACCGATACTTAAGATTATCTGATGATGCCTTTATAAAGTTACCGGATCTAAAATACACATCGTTTAAATAAATATGGTTTATATTAAGAGGTAAGTGATACGAAGGTCACCGGGTCATCTAGTATAGATTAAAAAAAGCAAAATTTGTGTTCTTTACTGTTGCAATAATTTGGTTTACGAGCTTTAAGCATTCCCATTCGGGGCAGGAAAGCATGGGACAAAACACGCACGACCACGATATTGATAACGGCTACAACTTTTGTAAGAGTTCTCGTATTGAGTCGAAATTTGCGTGACATATTGACCAGACTTTTATCTTTAAATACTGATACAAATGTATTCCAAGCAACTAAAGATCCGCTTATACTCCGGTCAATCTTTATGTCTCATTAAATTGACCTTACGATTTCACATCAATTTGCAGAAATTTTATTTTATTTTATTTTTATTTATTAAGGAAAACAAACAGCTTACATTATACATTAATATTATAACAGAAGTGAGTTATTCATAAGCCAACAAAGTTTTCACTAATGTATGTTACACTTTTAGGAATTAACTACACAAAGCTAGCAACTTGTATTAAATCATGCACTAAAACAATAAACCAATAATGCTTAAAACTGTAACTCTAGACATATTGGAATGAAATAGCTTTCATAACTTACGATAAAAGGTAATTAAATTACTAAGTCATTTTAACTGCCCTTACATAGCTGCCAAAACTGTCATAGAATATGTCAGTATGATTATATTTGCAATTGTGAGTGGAACACGTCCTTGATAGGAAGCGATTTTTTGAATAATTGTTCCTGCAAAATTGTATAGCGAACATATTTTTGGACCGAGTACTTAAACATGAGCACTTTAATGAAATATTACTGAGGAGATATGGAGAATCGACGATGTTGTTCAAAATTTTATAAAGTAAAATTTGATCATGATGTTCCCTACGCATTTTCAAGGGGACAAAGTCTTTGAGCTCGAGATTTTTAAACTTATATGCTAAACGTTTCGTAAATTTCCTTTGAATGCTTTCGATAGAGTCAATGTAACATTGGTATTGTGGATTCCAAGTCGCAGATGCATATTCCAGATGAGGACGAACAAGTGCGTTATAGGTACTTTTTTTAAAGCGACGTTAAATATTTTATAGTTAAAAATAATAGGTTGGCGTTTTCGGGAATATGAGATTAAACAACATTTATCAGTGTTTAAGATTAATTTGTTAGCAACACAGTATTGACCCAAGCGATTCAGATCATTTTGTAGGCTCACACAATCATGTTCGGTTTTAATAATTTTAAAGATTTTAGTGTCATCAGCGTAAAGTAATATATGAGAATCCTGTATGCAATTAGCCACGTCATTAATAAAAATGTTAAACAGCAGGGGTCCAAGGTGGGACCCCTGAGGGACCCCAGAAGTAATGGGAATAAAACTCGAAATGTAACCTTTTACAGCAACGGCTTGAGTTCTGTTCCGAAGATATGATTCAAGCCACCTCAGGAGGTCGCCGTGTATACCGATTGCTGCGAGTTTTTTAGTTAATAAATTATGTGATATTTTGTCGAAAGCTTTTGAGTAGTCGGTATACACTGCATCCACCTGATAGCCATTACTCATAGCTTCTAGAATGATGTCCAAAAATTCACACAAGTTGGTTTCTGTTGAGCGTCCTCTGATAAACCCGTGCTGATGGTTGATTAAAAATGTTTTGACGGCCGGGAAAAGGCAGTCATACACGATCTTTTCAAATAGTTTGGGAATAACAGACAATTTGGATATACCGCGATAATTTTTAACACAATGCTTATCACCACTTTTATGGATGGGAACAATAAGGGACCTTTTCCAAGTTTTTGGTAAAATACCTTTTTTTAAAGAAGCCTTAAATAAAATTGACAAGGGTAAAGCCAATTGCTTAGCACACTGCTTTAAAAATATGGGTTGCAGTCCATCTGGACCACTACCCTTAGAGACGTCAAGTTGCGTCAAATGTCTCAAAACTATATTTGGGTCAATATCTACCATACTAATAAGTGTTTCATTAGACTCTGTGACGGATAAGGAACAGTCAGATGTTGTGTCCACTTCAAATACAGATTGAAAGAATGTATTAAAAACATTTGCCATGCCCTGGCCATCCGATACTACTTGGTTATCCAAGTATATGGAGTCAGGGATGGCATTGTTACTCTGCTTAGACTTCACGAATGACCAAAATTGTTTAGAGCTATATTTTATATTACTTTCAGCACGCGATATAAATAAATCATAACAGATTACTTCTAAACCCTTAACCTCCCGTCTCAACAAAGAAAAATGGCTGTAATCACTTTGTTTTCTATATATTTTCCACTTCTTATGTACTTTAAGTTTTTTTTTTATTAATTTAATTAATGGTCGAGTAAACCAAACCGGATACTTGCGACTTTCTGTAACGATTCTTGAAGGGACGTGCTTGTCCACAATCCCATCTACCACTTGATAAAAACACTGAACAGCCCTTTCAATGCCGTCTAAATTCAAATGAGAGTCCCAATCTACTTCAGATAATTCTGCATTGATAATATCGTAATTAGCTGCAAAAAATCGTCTTGAGACACGTGACGCAGGCCGAAGCAAGGAATCACCGCACCTAAAATCTGTTTTTAATATTAATGAAGGATGATGAGGGTCTTCCGGGAGGGAAAGTGGTTCAGCGCGAGTGACAGAGCCGGCATTATTGGCAAAAATCAAGTCAAGACATCTATTATTCGCATTCTGAATGCCATTGTACTGATTCCACCCCGTGAAGCACATAAAAGTAAAGACCTGGGAAGTCAACACATCTGCAGAAGGATTTTGTATAACGAAACTAGCATCTGCAAGTCTTGGGATCCAAACAGCCTCCCGTACATTGAAATCCCCAGTCAAAATAAATCCATCATCTGGGCGATCCATATATAAATCAGATATATATTCAAAAAACGTTAATTGTGAAAGAACCTGATTAAAATTTTGAGGGAAGTAACAGCAAAATATGTGCAAACATTTCTTGATGGAACCAAAGGTAAGAGAGATATTGACGTTGGTAATGTCTGCATCAGGAAAGAGTGGCAGGATGCTCGAGTTATGCATGTCCACGCTGAACGGTCGGCGCACCGCTATGAGCGTGCCGCCGCCCAGGCTCATCCCAACACGCTGGTAATCTCGGTCAGTCCGATAAATATTGTACCTGCTATCGAACAACTCGGCATCAAAGATACCTGGAAGCAACCAAGTCTCACTCAAGCATATTACATCATAATCGGAATTTAAAAGGTTTCTGAAAAATGATTTAGTTTTAGTTCGCAAACCGCGAACGTTTTGGTAATAAACATTAATCTCCATGTTGGTCCCTATGTAAGAAATATATACTTATAGATAATAATTTATACCCAATAATGTAAAATCTTATTTGAATTACCAAATACAATGCAAAGACAGTATTCGTAATACATCCATGTCTAATTAGTTGCTGGCACCATGACATAACCAAAGTTATGAGATACCAGGCATAAAAGTAAGTAGCCACTAATATAAATTCCAATATTATATAACCCCATAGATTACGGAAAGGTATATGTTGTTTAGTAGTAGTAGCGGGACAAATATAAAAACAAAGATTGCATAACAGATCAGCTGACGTTATGAATATCCAATCGTAATAATATGCTAGCAGTATAAATGACGTTACAAACTCGAAACTTAACCATAGTAATATTATTGTGCTAAAACTATCCACATCCAGTGTTGCAAAAAAAGGTGTCTCAGCTTTAAAGTATAAAGGACTAACAATTATAAAATACAACAAGTTAGTTGTATAAAAAATATCAATAACCCTTATTAAGTAATTTTTTTTAAACTATCCTCCGACGTGATGTGTATAACCGGTGATTTGTCCGACCGACGCACCATTATTGTACAATTCCGCACCCAGCAATAGGCATAATTCTTTTCTTTAGCTTTGTTTTTAGCCTTTAAAAGTAGGGACTTGTTATAAGCAGATAAGTGGTCATTAATGTAAATGCGTTCAGTAGCTCTGCTTCCTGAAAAACCCAAATCACCAGCCTTGAGATTCTTAAGTTTACGAATAGTTGCCAAAAATTCGTCCTTTTTGTATCGTGATTGAAATTTGACAATAATTGGTTTTGGTTTCCTGTCAGCGGCGTCGTTCTTGACAGCTACGCGTGTAATAAAGTCAATATCCGTCTCCGTATTGATAGGGAACCCGCTCTTATTAGCAAGGCTCCGTATTACCTGAAGTAGGTTTTCTCCTTCGGTTTGGGGAAGTCCATTTATTTGAATATTAGACCGGCGGACCCACTGCTCGTTACGCATGTTCTCGGCTTTAATAAGCTGGAGATTACTTTTTAACTCGGCCACCTCAGACAGTAGGGTTTCCCGTTCAGACTCCAACCGAGTAACTTGGTCCGCAACTGTGTTTAAAGAGGACTCGATCCCGTTTATTTTTACTTCCCATGTACTCACTGTCAAAGATAACTTGTTAAGTTGATCAGTTACATCGGACTTAAACGACTCAATTGTGTCATGCAAAATATTAAACCTCGAGTCGATATGAGCCATTATTGACCTCGCTTCGATATTCATTATTGAGTGAGATGGGTTATTTTCATCCGTGGAATTATCCTTGGCAATCACTGGGCTGGAGTGGTGACTGCTGCCTTTTTTGTTTTGCTTACAAGAGGGACATTTCCATTTCAATTTATTCATTGGTAGGATTTTTTTGAAATCTGTTTCGGACAAACCCACGCAATGATTATGGTATAGGCCCTGGCAGGCCGAACATTTCATTAATTCATCCGATTTAGCAAGTCCAGAACATTTTGCACATTCCATCACGAATTATTTATTGCAAATAATGTAGGTGGCACAACAACCAACACGGTTTTAACTCACGGAGCACCGCGCTAACTGAGCGCTTGGTCGCGACCAAAAGGGCATAAGCGCCGTGCAAATCGTGTCGCTTATGGGTTTAGTGCAAACACTCGTTAACTAAGCAGTTAAAATCTTTGCCGTACGTAAGTTAAACACTAAAATCTAGTATTATCACTGCCCACCGACAGCCGAATAGGCCACTAACACTGTCACTAATACTGCAGGATGTTAGCAAACATTGAGTATAATTTCCAATTGCGACTACAATGAAATAACTTGATTTTTTAATTTAAATATCACAGAGTTGCATTACGTTGCAGTCACGTCGTAACATTCGAAATACGAGAACAGACCAACTTTCGTGCTATATAAGCTGGTTTTTAATTATCGTTAAGAAAATAAAGCTGGTCTCTGAACATACCCAGAGATGAGAGGCTTCACAATATTAAATAAAAAAGTTTACTGGTTAACAAAGACTAACCTTTAAAGCGTTTTCAAAAACTGCAATTTTCAGAAAACTCGTGCGTGTTTTAATCGGTGCCGGCCATGACTGTTAAAAGATCGTATCGGAAGTTGCGGCGACTATGTGGAATGATGATTAGTTTTTAAAATACTACTTTAATTAAGCTTTTAAATTTTATTTGTTTTAAAATTAAAAAATAAACAGAAGTTAGTTTTATTTGACTAAACCTTTGTGACAGAACTTAAGGACCGACTATGTAGAATAACATTTTAACCTGCAACTGAGTGACTTGGTAAGTTCAAAACGAACTCTACATTTTAAGAACAAACTAAAAAAAAACTTTCTGCGCACCCTTCAATTCGCCAATGCGTCAGTGCTCCAACCTATCATTAAAATAGGGACACTTGTAAATTTAAAGCTTCGCCTTTGCTTGATTCCGTCGGTGATGTGTGCACTGGCAGTGGTAGTCGCTTACCATCATGTGACAAAAACCAATTACTTACGTACTCGCTAGTAAGTCGAAGCTCTGTCCCTCGCAGACCTCGCAAGTATTCTTATAGAGTGCAAGGGACAGAGCATTCGACTCGCTAGCGAGTACGGTAATTAAAATAAAAACTTACCGCAATGTGGATCGATGCACCGTTCCGAGAGAGGAGCAGGGGTCTTAACGCATACTAATAAAACATAAAACATAAGTTGTGTTGTACAGTCACGAGATTAAATTTAATACCCACCTTAGGTCTAAAGTCAATCTGACGTTTTACAACAATAATGTTGAGTTTCCTAAAAGTTACGAATGACTTGACATCTCTAATGACATTGACGACTTTAAGACTGCGCCGAGCAAACGTCGAGCGTCCAGCGGCGCCTTCATTACTAGTATTGTGTTTTCTAATTAACTAAAGAATTTCCTTGGAATTAGACGAAATGTTTTTGTAGTGTGCAAATAAAAACACAATTTATGGGATACGTAACAAACTTTAATAACAATTACCCTTTAAGTAGTCAGCTTAACGGGAAAAGGTGGCCACTTTTTTCCGTTAAGTTAATAACTCGAATGTGAATTGTTATTAAACTATAATTGATATACCCTATAAGTTGTGTTTTTATTTGTAGTACAAAAATATTTCGTCCAATTTCATGAAAATACTTTAGTTTATTAGAAAACGCAATAATACTAATGAGGGCGCCACTGTACATCCGGCGTACTTAGGCGCAGTCTTAAGCATATTTTTCTTTTTTGCAGAAGACAAAGGTTGTACGCTTGACATTTGGCTACACGGGATCTATGGTTTCCTACATCTATGCAACTGGGGCATCGAGTTAGTGGGGGCGAGGGGAGAGGCAATGGGTCAAATTACGAGTACTAGCATAGGGCCATTTCATTCCAGCTTAGTCCTCCGAGTTGACAACGCATTTGCATTTCAGGACTGCAGGCTTGGGATTGTACTTAACACGTTCCCTGTTCGGGTGCCCCCAATTGGGGGTCATGAAGCTTTGTTCAGGAGTCCGTGCTTCCACTAATGGGGTCACATCCCCATACTGAATGCTTAGTTGGACTTGTGACATTGTCAGATCGTGTTGTACGGGGACAGTGAACGTGTTAAAACTGAGAATGCTATTGTCTACGGGTCCTAGATTCCACTTACCATCATATGGACTCTGTGCTCGTTTGTCTTATAAAGGCCATTAAAAAGTGGGCCATAAGCTTCGTGGGGTGATACAATGTAAGTAGCCCCAGTAGCACCTGACGCTGTTGGTATTATGATACAAGTATCATGCCAAGTTGCAGGCAGTGAACGGGTCGGAGATATGTAGCTGCTAAAGTGATACGGTACAGTAAAGTACTAGGGTAAGGACCAAAAAGTTGTCCACGCTAACTCAATCAATTAAATTTTCTATGAAACTTTTCCGTTGTGACACGAAAATTATCCATACAATTGTAGGTATACTTTTCGTCGCACAACGGAACTTTTTTCGTCTTCGTCGTTTGTATGGTTAACTGCGCTTAACTGTGGTCCAACTTTTTGGTCCTCACCCACTACAGTGCCTTTCACTGCTGATTTACAATTCTCATAACTTAGACACTGTTCTTGTAATATATATGAATTATTTTATGTAATGTAATATACGCACCGCATTCATGTGGCGAGGTCACATCTATTCTCACCACGGCATCCGTCTTTTGGGGTTTTGTGTAGCAGTCTTGGACAATCAATAATAATTATTAAACACAAGAATTAAAAACGACCACGTTTTTATGGATTTGACAATTTGGTACTCTAGGTTGGTGATGCCGAGAGATTGTCGAGAATGTTCTTGGGTGTAACGAAAATACAATAACGATATTTTAGTGTTTATTTGCTCTTGCTGGGAATCGAACCCTGGTTCGCTAGCTTTGCAGTCAGCCCACTTGCCAAACTAACCAGGTTGCCGAGGAGGAGCCTGCCGTAGGACGAAATTGGTTATTAGGAAAGAGTAGTCATAAATCAGAAAGTGTGAATGTTGCGTCACATCAGGATAACACCTTAAGCCGATTGATAAGTTTGTTATAAAAATAGTTTATAAATTTTAACATTTCGCGAGGGAATAGCAAATAAATAACTACACGGAATGAGTCGCGGACTAATGCTCATAATAATAATAAAGAGCTATTTCCGGTTGTTCGCATTTGGCCAACGGCTGCTTGCACAGACATAACCTCGTGACTAGGATCATGCATCAGCAACTTGCTCTTCAAAATGGTCTTGCTGAAGCCGAAGTGCCGTAAACACCGGGGCCAGTTCTCTAAAATATGCTACGCTCTATTGGGATCGATCTGTCATCACGGAGAGGACTATTGTCGCCAATAAGCCTGATATCGTGCTGACCGATCGACCTCAACACCGAGCAGTGCTCATCGACGAGAGAACCTCGTGAAGGCTGAGAAGGACAAGCTCAGGAAGTACCTTGAGATGACCGCCATGCAGCAAGTTGAATCTACTATCATTGTCCCGATAGTTGTTTCGGCCAACGGTCTCATAGCGAAGAGTCCTCAACTAAGACCTCGAGAGACTCGCTAGATGGCGGAATCAGCCAGATACAGAAAGCGACAAGGCACACATTGTGACGAGGTACCTCTCTCTGCAGCCCTAACCACCGGTAGCTTCAGCCTTACCCCGCTGCCGCGCACCAGTAGGTTATTTATTATATTAAGTTTGCTATTTTACTTTTACATTTAAATATTTATTGTAAAAAACTTAATTTACAAAAAGATATATAACTCAACAAAGGACAATATCAGAGTGGTTGTCAAGGCAAGGAAAGCGGGCAGTGGCGTATCACCTGCCTGATGGCAGCCAGGATCATCCATCGGTAACTTTCTCTACGATGCGCTCTTGTTAAGATCAAAGTGCCGTACCTACTATAAGAATGCTCCGGCATCGATGCACGTGCTCGATAATGGAATCGACCTGTCAACGTCACCACCCAACGGGAAGGCTAAGCACCTCGTGAAGGCTTATTAAATGCTCAGCAAGTACGAAGTGACTGCCACGTGGGATATTGATCAACAATCATTGTCCTGAGGCATCCTCGAATTATCAAGGGTCACGTCAGATGCAGAAAGCAGTACACCGCGACACGGCACGTATAGTCAGGAGGTTCCTCTCTCTGCAGCCCTAACCATCAGTAGTTAAGGTCTTGTCCCGATTTTTTTGAAATAAATATCGGGAGTTGAGGAGGACCTTATTGAGAAGGCATGCCCTAAAATGTTAGTAAACTCTGCCTGCTTAATAATTCTTCCGTCAAGATGAAGGATGTCCTAAGAGAATAACATGGCTAATTTGATGTATAAATAGAATAAAAGAGGATCTCACCGCATTCTACGTCGGAATGTTTTAAATGCATAGCCCTATCCACGGAATTGTTGATTACTCGGGGATTGATGGCGCATACTAATTGTAAATATGAGTTCTTGTGAGGGCAAAACATGATGTAAAACAATGATTAAAATGTAAAAACGAAAATTGTAAGTATATCCCGGTTTTGTGGCATATGTCATTTGTGTTGCCACTATGATTTCCCCATAGACGTATAAAAACCTAGACGGAGTATGAAAACGTGTAATACAATCATACTCTTTGCACTTGTTACAAAGAGCCTATAATGATCGTCCAATGGAAATTTTGCCATAAATGTTCGCTTTTAATCACGTAATTCACGGAGTAGAGAAAGTGATCAAGTTTTAAAAGGAGGATGTTCAGGGTAACGGACGGTTGCGAGCGAAATCGCAGCGGCGAGTTTAAGTAGTCCCGTCAGAGCACTCAGAGCGAACAAAACACATTTTAGAGCGTGCATTTTCAATTCAGCAGCCTTAAACGTTCGATCCATCGGCAGAAACCATGCTGCCAAATTGAAAATGCAGGCGCTAAAATATGTACCCAGGTTTCATATCAATACAAAACATTATATTATATTTTTCACACCACCTGCTCGACAATGCCAAATTACATATCATGCAAACCTTACGCAAACCAAATCATTAAAGCCCTTGGCTTTAGCCGGGGTGTAATTCAAATTCAAATTCAAAATTATTTATTTCAGAAAATTCATTTTCCATAATTATTGCACAAACATTAAAAATTAAAATCAAAATTAAAGTTAAAAATAGAAACATAAATAAAATTAAATTAAAATTACACAAAGACTTTCACAACTAAAAACTAAAACACAATTACCAGTAAGTACGATTGCTTCCTACATGGAGCTGCATACAGTGAACCATGTAGGGGCAATCAAACCTACCTGCTATCATGTCCAGGATGCTGTTGCCGCTACCGCGCTCTCTGCTCAACAGGGACGCGCACCGCTTGCGCAGAGTGGTGTAGAAGCAATCGATGCGCGCCTCCGCGAACATGCCTGACGCACTGCAGCGACGCGGCAGCCGCACCAGCACCCTGAACGCGTCATTATACTGTACGCGTAGGGCGCTAAACGGTCTTCGAGTATAGTTGATCCAAAGGGAGCATTTATACAGGGAGGTGCAGAAGGCTCTGAAAAGAGTAGCTTTCACCTCCCTGGAACACCGCGCAAACCTGCGGGCCAACATGTTTGCTCTCACCGCCAGCGCCCGTCGCTCCCTCTCGAGGTCGGCGTCGTCTCTCAGGTCATCGGTGATCAGGTGTCCCAAATACTTGAAACGGGTCACGCGGTTTAACTGTACTCCGTTCAGCACGACTTGCAGTATAGCTGTCAGATACCTGGTCCCCGACTTGAAAACCATGAGCTCGCTCTTCTTGGTGTTGTACATTAAACCATGGCTGTTGGCGTACTCCTCACACGTAGCAAGGAGTTTCCTAATACCACAGATCGACGCACTCAGCAGAACCATATCGTCCGCGTAGCTCAGGTTATTTACGCACACGTCATCTACGTGACAGCCGACGTGCTGGCTGCTGAGCGCGACGATCAGTACGTTTATGTAAACGTTAAACAGCCGAGGCGAGGTCAGCCCCCCCTGCCGCACCCCACACTGCAATTTATATGGCGTAGAAAATTAATTTGCCCATCGAACACTATTTACTTGGTTGCCATACCAGTATCTAAAAATTGATATTACTTCATTAGGCACGCTATACTCTGCAAGTTTTTTCCACAGTAGCTCGTAGTTGACTAAGTCAAATGCTTTAGATAAGTCAAGAAAACAGGCATAGACTGGGGTTCTACGTGACGTGTAGCTAGTACTTGACGGTATGCTTAAGGCTCAGTATAGCAGTTTCAGTAGACAGACCTGGCCGAAACCCAAACTGATTGTCGTGTAAAGTGATATACCTATCCAACTGTGCACCAAGCAAACCGTCCAGTACTTTTGCTATAATTGTAGCTAACGATATAGGCCTATAATTAGACTTATCGGATATATCTCCAGTTTTATTTTTGATTATAGGCACTACAATTGTTTTCATTAAACTCTCAGGCAGATAAGAGTGGCTTACACAGAGAGAGTAAAACATCGCCAGTACCCGTGAGAGATGAGGTCCCGCAAATCGAAGATGCTCAACACTGAGACCATCATGGCCAGGAGATTTACCTCGCGACATTTGTTTAATGGTCAGGGCTACGTCTCTTGCCGTAAAGATGATACTCGGGTCCCCATGTGTTGTCTCGGTATTGAGCATTGTCGGCGGCTGCCCGAGGGTCGGTTTAACAAAGAAATGATCACGAAAGAGCTCGGCTATGCCCTCTGGGTCAGTGACCCCGTCGACGCTCACAGGCAGGCTAGGACGAGGGTTTAGTTTGTTCGTACCCTTCCAAAAGCTTCGGAAGTCACGGCTCTGGTGTTGAGATGCCAGCAAGTCCATTTTTATTTGATCTTGGTGGTTTTGACACCACCTTAACCGCGATTTAAATATTCTTCTGCTTTCACACATTTTATCGTATACTGGCCCAGCTGAAGGTTTTCCGTGCAAGACCCATGTTTGAAAATTAATCCTTGCCAGCCCGTGAGCATCGCTCACGAGGGTTTGCAATATCCGCCCAGTTTTTAATATTCGGATAATTGAATACTTCAATATTCATTATCCGAATATTCGGATATTTGAATAATTTCGGATAATTTTTGTATTTTATAAAATAAAACAAAATTAGCGTATTTAAAGGTGTGTAATGCATAAAATCAACAAGTAACAAAAAAACTGACATACATAATAATAAATCACATAAAATATCGAGATATAACTACTTAATCAACTTTAAGTATAACAATTGTAAATCAATCTTTGTTTTTTAACATTCTTGTATAATCTGAGATCGTTATATTCATTATTAATGTCATAAATCACATCACACACATCACATTAAATCATATATCAATATTTACAGCGTATATAAGATTAATTTGTCCTATACTTTTTTCTTTTCGATGTCAAATAACATAAAAAAGTATGCATCTTAGTGTCTTCATTTAACTTAATTAAAAAAAGTAAACAAATAAAATCAACTTTTAAAAAACGAGTGTAAAACTAGATTTATTTCTAGTTTATTAAAAAATGAATATTATATTAATAGTATAGTAACACACATAATATGTAAGTAGGGTAAATCGCTAGTAACTGGCCACCTAATACTAATTATTATTATTATGTAATTTATGTAAGTTGGTTTGGTATTCAGGTACTTATTTACTAAAATATAATATAATACCTAATATGGAACATTTGTCTAAACACCTTATTTGGGCTGCCCAACCCTACTTACATATTATGTGTGTTACTATACTATTAATATAATATTCATTTTTTATTAAACTAGAAATAAATCTAGTTTTACACTCGTTTTTTAAAAGTTGATTTTATTTGTTTACTTTTTTTAATTAAGTTAAATAAAGACACTAAGATGCATACTTTTTTATGTTATTTGACATCGAAAAGAAAAAAGTATACGAGTAGGACAAATTAATCTTATATACGCTGTAAATATTGATATATGATTTAATGTGATGTGTGATTGCCCAAATTGGGCAATACAGATGGACATAAAACGTCATTAGTGGGTTTTCTTGTATTTTTTTTTAATTTTTCCTGCTTATAAATGATTTTTTTTAGTTTTTTCAAAATATCCGTTTGTTCGGATAATTCGCGGTTTAGTATTCGGATAATTTTGAATATTATTTTCGGCGGATATTCGGATAATTGAATATTCGGATTATTCGGATTGCAAACCCTAATCGCAGGTATTTGAGACCCGAGCCGTAGGCGAGGGTTGTAAATATGCGATAAAGGGCTTTCTTTTTTACTGCCCGTGATGAGTACACAATTTTACGTCTTCACCTGCCCCCTATTTCACCATCCCGACAATGACAGGTGACAGTTGACAATTCGGTATACATTGCAAAGTTAACAAGCTTTCACATCAGTGGGATTCATTTTAGCTGCACCATGTACACTGAAATGTCACCTGTCACCTGTCATTGTCGGAATGGTGAAATAGGGGGCTGGCCACAATGCGAGTTTTACCGTGCGCGCAGCGTGCGATAAAACTCACATTATGGCCAGGTGTTACGTAAAATAAATGTTGTCTTTCCACAACTGGACTAATGTCTCAAATATCAATTTTCACTTTTAATTTTAATTTACTATAATAAAACGCTGTTTTTAGTAGACTCGCTTTTTTATTGTCTCGCAAAAGGTGAGAAAAGTAGAGTACACTCCTCGGGGATAAAGCTGTTTTCGTCTTGGGCGCGCTTGAACCCCTCACTGCGCTCAGGACTCTTCTTAATTCCCTCGCTTCGCTCGGGAATTAACTCGTAACACGCTCGCTGCGCTCGGGAGTTAAATCTGGAGTCCTTCGTTACGTTCAGGATTCAATATCGCGCCCGTGACATAAAACTGTGCTTTATCCCCTCGGTGTATAATACTATTATCAACATTCTATTTTTATGATTGAAACTAACTAAATAATTAGCGAGAGAACTATTATGAGGTATTAAAAAGTTTTTCATATTTACAGGACGAGGAAATTTCAAAGGGAATTAAGTCGTAAAGTAAAGTGAGCATGGTAATATTAGTCCAGTCAATAGGAGTTTCTGCTGCATAAAAGGCGAACAATGTAATTTTTTTGATTTCCATACCATTACAAATTCATCTCATTGGGGTAGGCAATGCTACAAAATTACCAACAACTCTAACAACTTGTTGTTAATTCTATATCGGATTGAGATTTGCATCCTCTAGATACAGACAAAACAGTTTCTTGACGCGTGCTGGTAAAGGCTTGAATAATTGGGTGAATAAGCTGGATATCGATATATTCAATTGTAAAATCCCGTCCGTGAGGCGAAGTTTGATAGCGAAATGTGTTGTTTGAGCATGTTTTGTACCATAGGTATGAGAACCTTTTGGCGATCTGCCTTTGGTTTAATTTTAATTTTACGTTTTATTTGCGCTAGTGTTTTTGGTAAGTGCGTGTACCTTTGAAGTTTGTACTAAACTTTAAGTTTGCTACTCTGTCACTACATGTGAAATACTGTAATTGGTTTTGTGCTTCCTATTCTTGTTTCATCACTACATAGTATAAAACAAAGTCGCTTCCCGCTGTCTGTCCCTATGTATGGTTAGATCTTTAAAACTACGCAACGGATTTTGATGCGGTTTTTTTTAGTAGATTTTTATTATTAGTATTTTTTTAGGAAGGTTTTTATGTATTATAAATTTTGTTTTATGTACGTGTGTTATAGAAAACTCAAATAAACCGAAGCGAAGCGAGGGCGGGTCGCTAGTATGTTATATTTGTAACTGTTGGATTTCCCACCAATAAATATATGTTATATTTGTAACTGTTGGATTTCCCACCAATAAATATATGTTATATTTGTAACTGTTGGATTTCCCACCAATAAATAAATAAATAAATAAATATCCACATTTTGCACAAACAGCCTAAGATATTTGTTTTATCTATAATATGTATTAATAATACTAATTAGATGTTCATTTTCCTTGTTTCATTTAATGTCATTTTTTGTAATATGTAATAAAGTTCAATATGTATAGCCTCTTCTGTAACACCTAAATAAAGTTGTAATTTTAACTTTCACTCCAATTATTAAGGCGTTCCAAGTCCAAAAAATCCAAGTTCTCGGTGAACTGAGCTATAATTTGCTCAACTTGTTCAAAACTAGCCGCGTAAGGTAGCGTAACTTAAGATGCAGTATTTTAACCATAACCTTAGTAACAAAAACATAGTTACATCTATACTAAATTATAAAGCTGAAGAGTTTGTTTGTTTGTTTGTTTGCTTAAACGCGCTAATCTCAGGAACTACTGGTCCCATTTGAAAAAATCTCTAAGTGTTAGAGAGCCCATTTAGCGAGTTGGAAGCTTGACAAGGATAAGGAAAATATTGGAACGTACCGCGTAACACTTGTTGCTAGTGGAACAGCGCCTCTATTCTAGGCGTTAAAATCCAAATCGTATTTGACCTAATAATAATTAATAAGGTATTGTTTTTAACTCGGGCACCATTACTGTCAAGTAAATAAGAGCTATCAAAACATTGACAATACGAACACTTGTCAAAAACGATTTGCTATTTACCGTGTCGAATAGTCGACGCTCTGTAGGGATTCGGTAATCGTCAGGACGGCAAGTATTTACTGATTACCTGCACTCTCATTAACCGGACATTGGCGAAATCACTACGAAACCGCCGTAAAAAATAAATAAAAAAGAAGTGGTACTGTATACCTACTTAGTTTGTTTCTATTCAGACTTGCCAATTATAATAAGTACGCCTGGCAGTAATTGTCTTTAGATAAAGGATGAAATAGTGAGGAGAATACTTTTACCTCTAATCAGTTTTTTTAAAAGCTTGAATTTATATTGATCGTCATCATCGTATTATTATGCTGGGTGCGACAGAGACCAAATACCTCTCTTATCAATCAAATCTATCAACTATCACTTAATTTTCATGTCAAATATATTTCGAAAAAGTAAAAGGTAGGTATATGACAGGCTTCAGTCAGTGTCATGGTAGTTTAACTGAAAGTGTTTTTTATCAAAAAATACAGGGTTAAATAGAGATTATTACCTCGAAATAATCATGAAGGCAATGATTAAGTGTATAAATAGATAATAATGACCGTGGTCAACCTTCAAAATTACGCGAATATGGAGTAATAATGGTAAATTGATTTGTTTACATGAGTGACCGAATGAATAGAAACAAGCTTTACGTTTTCATTTTGTGTAGGTACTGATTAAGTGATTACAGCACAAAAAACAAATATAACGGCAGATCGGAACAAAGGTTATCTCGCCTCATATGAGGTCTATCGAGATGAAATAAACGGTATTTTAATCCCAGAGAATTTCCTGTGGCTAGTAAATAAAAAAAAACGAAAACATACTAAACGCAAAAAAATGCTTTATTAGCAACATGTACTAAACGACACAATATCTTTGACCGCTCATCAAAAATTTCGTGTTTGCATTAGACACTTAATTCTTTTTTTAAATTAAAGACTGTAGATTCACAAGAAATTATACCTTATAATAACATCTAAATATAGGTCAGTACCATCACACTAATAATCAGAAATTGTGCTATATAACAGGGTGCCCCTATACTTTTTCTAATAGAGATCCTCATTTTAACCGTTTATCCCGCCAATAATTTATCAAGAATAAAAATATTGCAAAGGTTTTTACCTGCGTTGGGTCTGTATAAAAAT
Source organism: Acleris laterana (assembly GCA_963966035.1). Lineage (NCBI taxonomy): Eukaryota > Metazoa > Arthropoda > Insecta > Lepidoptera > Tortricidae > Acleris > Acleris laterana. Next base: position 74,860,843 of record OZ014438.1, on the reverse strand, counting down.
TTTAACCATCCAATATTACAAAAAGAAATCGAATATTACAATATTAAAAACGAAAAATTATCGTGATGTCGAAGCGTGACATTAGTGGTCTTTCGAAAAAAAATCGTATGTAGGTTCTCAGTTAAAGCTAGACGCAAGCAGGCTATCAGGTGGTCATTTGTGAGACGAGTACGATATTTTTATTTTATTACTTTCATATGAGAAAATGCCGACTCGCACAGATATGTCGATGTAAAGAACGCAGTTAAATATTTGCAGTGCTATTTGATACAGCTACAGTTTTAAGGTCGATCACTGTAAATCCCCCTCGGCGATCGACCGATCGACCGTATGGGCTGGGCACCCTTGCTATATAGCAATGCTCAAATAATGCTGATATAATGCAAATAATTACAGTTACTTATTCACTTAATAGCTGTTTAATTTGTGCCTAAATCAGAGTTATATCAGCTGAAACAGCGCAGTCAGCTGCTAACGCAGGCAGGGTTTTCAGCAGGCTTGTACAGCTAGGAAGGATTGTATTGTGGACAGTGATTCGGTATTATACCTACTGCGCAAGTGCGCATGTTACTTAGATCATGATTTATTATTCTAAGCAGAAATATTACGCTGTATGAATAAAGATGTCAGCATATTTTTTAGTCTAAAGCAAAACCACCTATGACTTACACTTGATGCCCTAACGAATGTTGCGTCATCAGAGCGCACCATACACTTTGAAATAAGATACTTCAATTAATAATATAGGTATAAGCAGCTAACAATTAAGTTCTTAGTAAGCAAAATGTAATCTCTTGTTTCTAACAAACAACGTTTAGTATACATAAAAACATCAACCTTTTAAGCTGTATAAAGTCGAGCCTTCGACGCTCTATCTAACTAGTAAAATTCATGGAAGGTTTTTTTGATAATCGTATCTTACTGAAATTTGTATATTCCGCATATTGTTTCAGAATTTTAATAATATTACCACAATTTAAGTATATTACGGTTATTTCGAAAACCGTAAGACTTTTACTGGGCTAGGTTATTCTTCTCTCCTCTCTCCTCTACCGTCTTGGATAAGGTTGTCGGAAGCCTTTCCTTCTGCACTTGGTATCGACTATCAGCTGCGCCTGCCGCTTCAAGTAGCAACGGGAAGGTATGTCCTCCTCTTCGTCAGACGCTGGAAAATGTTAAATTTTCTAAATAAGATTTTTTCAGAATGAACAAGTTTTTACACTAAGAGTAAGTAGGTAGGTACACTTCTTTTTTCTATATTTAACGGTCAAATTTGCACACGGATTCTTTTATGTGTTATTAGCGTATTGCCAAAATACGAAAATTTTAATATACCAGAATTCTCTCTTTACTTTCTACTCTTTAGAATCTTCGAAATATTGGTTAAAATCAACAGTCAAATGGACCAATACCTCAATTTAAATGTTACTTTCCGTACCCCCTGTATATTGAGAATCTGTTGTTTTTTAATTTTGGTATTTCTTGCTTGAAGCACAAGCTTTTATTTAACTTGCAAAAATGTATGTACCTATGTAAGAGTCAAATCTTGCAAGTTAAATTTGATCCACTTCCTAGTTACCAATGAAGCTGAAAATTTACATACGCCTTTAGTTCTGATGGCAATACAATAATATAGTACCATCGAGCAAATATGATGATGGAGATTCAGGGTGGCCATAGGAACTCCTAAATTACACTGGATAAACCCATCGTGTTAAGGCGCGTCAGAACCATCGTGACGAGTAGATGACGACTGTGCGGAAAAAAGTACAGCCGGCAACAAAAGCTTGTCCCGCAAATGATTTTATTGACAGAAACTTATGTAGAGAATAAGTCATGAGGGTTCATTCATTACGTGGGGCTCTGACAGGTTCCTTGGAGAGCAGCTCCTTGTAAGTTGGCACGACGTTGTCGACTTCTTTGGGCGTGCTGTGGCTCTGCATGCTGAGGCCGGCGACAGAGGCCGCCCCGCTTGTAGGCTGGACATATATAATGATTTTAGGGCTCCGTCCGAAGGGACCCCAACGAACGCGACCGTCCTAAACTTTAGAGAGCTGTTTCTTTATAAACGTAATAGATAGCAGGTTCATTCCTTTTTCAGATTATGTGTTATTAATGCGGATTTACTAACATTTTTTTTCAATAAATTGATATACTTACCTAATAAAAGGCTCCCCATACAGGAAACGTTGTTTTTCAACGTACTTTTATTTTTGTTGTATCGTAAAAACAGTAAAATATAGAAGCGTCAAATTTGGTATAATTATAGCACAAACCGTGAAGAAAAACAACAAATTCTAAAACGTGGTCAAGTTAGGCCAATGGCCTGGCACTGATTCGATTCTAAATCGAATTCAAACCGGAATATCATAATACCTACCGTGCGAGGCGTTACGGAGCCCTCGGTACGTGAGTCGGAGAGTACATTTCGGCTTATTCAAGGTTAGGTTAGGTTAAGTCTCAAATTACAGTTTCAAGTGTGTAGTAGTAGTATGCTAGTGCTGTATGTTTTGAACTTTCGCGACGTAAAGTCACCAGTGGTCAGCCAGGACCTGTAGTTGGTCTCCGACTATATTAGTGGGAAGAGTACGAAAGATATATTTCCCACTCTTCGCACACATATAAGGTCGAAGTGGTCTCTAGCTGACCACTGGTGACTACCCTACAGACACCCAGAGGAGAGGAAAGGTCAGGACTACCCTGAACCGACGCATGTGTATGAAGAGACTTATGAGTGTGGAGGAAGCGAGGGAAGTTGTCTGGATCGTAGCGAGTGGAAGGAAGTGGTCTCAGCCTGCCAGCCTGCTGTATGTATGTATGTATACAGACTCATATGAGGATACAAGTTAAATTTAAGAGAATTAAGCCACTCAGTGGCTACGTCATTCGTCGTATTTGTGGGAATGGTAGTTGAGAAACAACGAATTATCAATTCAAAACTGTATTAAACGTAACATGCAAATTAGTACATGGATAGCGCTGTCACTGCTTCTAACGACTGACATTTCTTTTTCTTAATAAAAGTAAGCAGTGCTGCAAGGTAAATCTTTAAAATTAACCTATTATTCCCACATATATATACATTAACAACTGATTTAATACTTACGTTAGACGGCATAGCCATGGTGGTTACGTCGCGACGCGAGCGCACGTCATCGGCGCGCGCGCCAGCGTGCTCGTAGCGTGCCCGCAGCACTCCGAGCACTTCCTGCACGTCACGCGCTTCCGCCGTCCATTCTGGAACAGCTGGGGTGGGGATCACCTGAACAACGCCGTGAGTTCAATCCCTGATCACTTGTAAGTCAAAAGTTATAAATATTGTCAGTCTACTATGGCCTATATATAAATAGATTAGTTTGTACTAACATACATACAGGACCTCTGTTAATTTTAACGTATACATATATTGTTATGTATGTTAGTCTGTAAGGTATGTGTAAATCATGGGCCTTGTTGCCTTACTGCAATAAAGTTATTCTATTCTATTCTAGGCGGTAAAAGTTGCTGTCAAACTTCATTTTTGAAACGAGCTTTTATTGCCGAATTTTTTTTTGTACAGTCGAAGTCTTAAATATGTTTACTCTTTAGTACTTTGTCACTTTAATCGGTGTAACAATTTTATATGACAGTTTAAACATGACGTTAAATAGACAAGGTACTAAAATGTAAACATATTTATGACTTCTGTACAGTCTTTATCTGCTTGTTAAGACCAAATTAATGAGTCCTAACACGCGGTGGGTCTACTATAAGTATATCGGAGACCCTGTCGCTACCTTCCGACTCCATCATCAGATTATCTCTTTGGCACCTGAGAATATTGCATTGTCATCGGGTTTACAGTTTTACACATGTGGTCCACATTTCAGCCTTGTAAATTTTGACGGACAGCTTACAATAATACACTTACGAACAGCGCAAGTTAATAAAAAGCTTGTTAAAACAATATAGTTTTTAGCAAACTTAGCACTAGGCTACTATGGGTACTAGGCAACGATATAAATATACTTATATAGAGTAGCGATGTTACGAGTCGAATTTATATACGGAAATAATTCCAACTCGGATAACTCGAGTTGACTTGGCCGCTAACTCGAATTACAACTCGAGTTGACTCGACTCGCATCATCCGGATGGGATCCACTTCGCGGCAGCAGCCAAAAAACGGATCGGCGAGTCGAGTTTTGGTTTCGAGTTGGCGAATCGCTGACTCGCGTGCACTCGCACTCGCATAACTCGCATCGCTCGCATTCGTTATCCGCTCACTTGTCCAGCCTTATCAATTCTAGCTAGAGAGTTATAGTCCAGTCAATATAGACATTTCAGTTTGCATTAATTCCCAACAAGCTGGATTTTTGTGCAGGCCTTGAATACGTCATTACAAATGATATGTCAAAAGTCCCCATCGATTCCGCTTGTGCGTTGTTTTTTATTCGAGGTCAAAGGTCACAAATTTGCGTTTTTTGCGTATATCTCTGAAAAAATGAGTGCTACCGAAAAATAGTCCAAACAAAGTTTGTAGATCGTAAAATTGTCTACAAAAAAGATCTTAACTTTTTTCTTCTACAAAGCATCGCTTTCGAGATATCGTGACTTTAGACCGCAGGAAAGTCGTATTTTCGACTATATGCACACATTTCCGCACCACCTCTGAGGTAGTGTACACGGCGCTTTTTTTTTAACGAATAGGAATACTCAGTAGGAATACTCCACAATATATTTTAATCGAGAGAATGTAACGGGACACTATTTTATTGACGAATTTTTTTTTATTTAAATTTAACGAAAATTTTAACAGCAAGAAAATTACATCATCAATATCATCATTCATCATCAAATTCTTCATAGTCACTCGTTTCTTCCTCTTCACTGTCTTCTTCCTCTTCTTGCTCGATTTGTATCTATAGACTGCTCCAAGAAGAGAGATATATCAGTTATATCCTCATCAATTTCGAAACGATCTTCATCTGTTGCATTTGATTCAATGTTGGTGCAAGATTGGCCTCGGCAATTGGTACATACCAATGAACAATACAAGCCAACTTTTCTGCACCCGCAATTGTTTGTGCAGCCTTTTTTGCAATTACAAAAAATTGTATTGAGTAATTTTTCTGGAGCAGGTGGCAGTAAAGTCTGGATTGGCTCCAAACTATTATTCATCAATTTCCAGCCCCAATCTTCAGGATTTAGATCATTGCCTAGCCACACTTGCACTTGGTAGAACACACGAAACAAGTGTTGATAAGCAGAAGCAGATGTTGGAGGGAGACAAGATAACTGCACTCTCTTATTGTTTCTTGTATTTTTCACAAAACTCAAATATCTTACTTGTCTATCGATTCCATTTTTTTTGGAGCTCCATACATAGCAAGGAGAACACGAATTCCATTGGTGAAGATAACATCTGCTGACGAGTTAATATTTGTAAATACTTTTGCATTATCAATCAAGTCTTCACGTTTTTCAAACAATTTGAATACTGTATTTTTGCCTCTTGAAAATTGCTGATGATGTCGTATCACAACCAGTTATCGCATGAAGGAATAATATATGAGGCTGACATTTTGGATATGCAGTTAAACTTTGTGAAGAATATATTTTTGTTTGAACTTGAGCTCTCCCAGGTTTATGATGCATACTGGCCACGTATGAGTGCATATTCGTATTTTCTATGTTTAAAATAGCCATAATTCGAGAACAGTGCACCGTAGAAGAAAAAGTATTGAAATCTTTTTTGTAGACAATTTTACGATCTACAAACTTTGTTTGAACTATTTTTCGGTAGCTCTCATTGCTTCAGATATATACGCAAAAAACATAAATTTGTGACCTTTGACTTCGAATAAAAAACAACGCACAAGCGGGATCGATGGGGACTTTTGACATATCATTTGTAATGACGTATTCAAGGCCTGCACAAAAATCCAGCTTGTTGGGAATTAATGCAAACTGGAATCATAATTTAATCTATTTTGACTGGACTATAGGTATGCGAGTTGATTCGAGTTGCGAATGAACTCGATTCGAATCAACTCGTTTAGACTCTGATTCGAGTTATTCGAATCTGATAACTCGACTCGCCCATCGCTAATATAGAGAATCATATACTTAAATACATAGAAAACATCCATGACTCAGGAACAAATATTCGCGCTCATCACACTAATATGTGCCCTAGCCGGGATTTGAGCCCAGGACCGCTAGCTTCGTAGGCAGGGCACTAGGTAAATAAGAGCTATCAAAACGTTAATAATGATATAGCCTCAAAGACTATAATGGTTTTTACCGCCTAGAATAGAGGCCCGCAGTCATGCCAGAGCACCTATTAATACTTAGTGTTCTTTTAAACAACCCAGAATCAGAGAAAACTGTGGAAAATATATTGATTGTTTACTTTAAAAATAATTTCAAAATAGAAAAATAAATGGTTTATCGTTTTTATTTTATCAATATCTCTGATCTTGACGGTAAAATCGATATAATTTTTGTCGAAAACATATTTGGCTACATCACTTAATATTTCTACCGCGAGTTAGCACCGTTCTTGTGATGAGGTATTTGTTTAAATACAGTATTAGTACGATGAATACTCTGATTTTACAGGTCTTACATCAAGCAGTTTACATAGCTCGTACAGTAGTCTCTTGATCTCCAGAAGCAGTTCATCCAGGTCTTGCAGGTCTGCCTCCAGCCGCTCGTGCGTGCTCTCTTCCGCTAGGATCTGTTCCTTGAGGGCTGTGATCTGGTCCTGAGTCCTGGACACGGGAACGAATAAAACTCAATAACTTTTCTAGATACACGGCAGTGTCCGGCCAAGTTCGAAGAAAAGCGGAAGTATATTTACACGAACCCATTCATGCCTTGTTCCCAAACTCGTCACTTTTTTCCCAGTACAGCTATATTGTGATACGAAAAGTCACGTGATCTACCAGTGACGCGATTGGTTTAAAAACGAAACGAATAGAAACGCTACTTAGCGTAATGCATCTTGGCAAGGGCCTCTAGTTGGAATTCTACCTCTTGGAATGAAGCCCCTTGCATCATCATTTATAATACGTACCTACTGCAAAAGAGTGGAATGCGTTTCGGGTGGCTGTAAGTATTTCCGAGTGCATACAATCCGAACCCATTTAAAAATATGGTGAATACTTAGGCATCTTCTGTCTGAGTGAAGTTGCTTGGTCAAATCTCGCACTCTCGGGGCGAGAGTTAGTTATGATTTTCTATTTAAAAAAAAAAGAACCGAAAGACCTACTCATCCTTGTCCTTAACGGAGGCGAACTTGAAGGCCTCCAGTTCCACCAAAAGGTTCGTCTGGGTGTTCTCGAGCTGGAGTTTTTCCTCCTCGATGCTGGCCTGCAGGTAGTTCAGCCGCTTGGAGGTCTCCCGCTGTGCACGGAAGCGGTCGAACACCTCCTCAGCGTCTGTCACTCCTGAGTTTAAAAAAATATTTAAGGAGCAAGCTCTCGTGTCGAACTGTATTTTACCTGACTGCGATGAAGCCGAAAGGGTTATGACCTGTATATGTATGTATGTAGGTATCATATGTATGTCCCCTCGTAACGGGTCAACTGATTTTGATAAATATATCACAAGATTTGTCTTGATCACGCGAGTGTCACTGGGAACAAACCATTTAAAAAAAATCATATTCAATCGGATCTTATGTGTTTTAATGTTTTTAATATATCGACGTCAGTATCAAACAATGCAGTCGGGATTCTAACCAGCTTGCTTTTTAGGGTTCCGTAGTAAAACTAAGAACCATTAGTTTCAACATAGCTGTATTTAGGCATGAATCGACAGTGGTAATATAAAATCTTGAAAAAGTTAATTGTTCCTCCCCTACACCTAACGTAGGGGTGTAGCGATCTCCTCTTGGGAAGCGCTGGTAGATTTTTGACCTGTAAATGGCCGTGCGGCCTACTTGCTGAATAAATGTCTTTAATCTTTTTATCTATAATCCCGTGTGGTTGCCGGGTTAGAATAGTGCCACTCCGTGTCTTCCCGTGGATGTCGTAAAAGCCGACTAAGGGAATAAAGGCGTGTAGTACTGTTAGGCGGTGGGCTTGCACCCTGTCACTAATACACTGGTAAACATCTTAGCCTAAGTGTGAAAAATGTGGTTACAGAATTATCAACAAGTTTTTAGAGTTGTTGGAAATTCTGTAGCTCTGCCTATGGGAATGAAGGCGTGAGTTTATGTATAATGTGCAGACATAGGATTCTTTGGGGCTTTTCTTGACTTCCTGTCGATAAACTGAATTATCGATAGTAGTTCTATATACAAGTGATCACTCAAAGGTTTGTTTATAAAAATATGTTTTTATTAAAAGTGTAAAAATCAAATTAAAACAATAACTAACTCTCTCATTCTTTTTTCAAAAAGATTTAAAAAATGTACTTGTTAAAATGTTGTTCTTCATGAATGTCCCATCTAATTGTTTAAGTAAACGACCAAAATCTGTTCTATATTTTCGGGCGTTAGATAAGCGTCTCCGTTTTTGCTGCTAAATCCATTTCAGGTGGCTAAATGACTTTTCAATTTCTGTGGAGGTTATAGGGACATAACAAAATTTCATACAGTGATCAACTGTAATTCGTCTATTTTTCGGTTCTAAAATGACTTCTTCACCGGTTTGTAGCATACTAACTTTTATCTTAATCGAATCATCACGAGCCACACAACATTTTTTTGGTATTTTGGTTTCAGGGTTTGTAGTTTAGGACTATAATCAACCCACATTTAAAGAAATGAATAGTAGGTACATTTCTTTAATGTGGGTTGATTATAGTCCTAAACTACAAACCCTGAAACCAAAATACCAAAAAAATGTTGTGTGGCTCGCGATGATTCGATTAAGATAAAAATATAACACATTAATTCAGTCAGACATAGGTTTCTTTGGGGCATTTTTTTTTTGACAGGTAGGCATTTCCTATATCGATAAACTGAATCATCGATAGTAGTTCTATATACTAGTGATCACTCAAAGGTTTGCTTGTAAAAATATGTTGTGTAAAAATCAAATTAAATAATAACTAACTCTATTGTGCTGTTAAAGTTGTTGGTAATTCTGTAGCTCTGCCTACCCCACTCTGGGATGAAGGCGTGACGGTATGTATGTATGTATGTATTGTTCTTTTATCAAAACGATTTAAAAAATTACTTATTAAACTCTTGTTTTTTATGAATGCCACATCTACTATTGTTAAAGTAAACGACCAGAATGTGTTCCACAAAAACTTCGGGTATGATACTACGAAAAAAATTAGTATGCTACAAACCGGTGAAGAAGTCATTTTAGAACCGAAAAATAGACGAATTACAGTTGATCACTGTATGAAATTTTGTTATGTCCCTATAACCTCCACAAAAATTGAAAAGTCATTTAGCCACCTGAAATGGATTTAGCAGCAAAAACGGAGACGCTTATCTAACGCCCGAAAATATAGAACAGATTTTGGTCGTTTACTATGCAGTTAGCTACCTACTTTGTTATCACGGCAGTATAGCTTTATCCTTTCACTGGCTGGAACTTGGCAGGTTCCTCGCCGTTACCTGTGAGCTTCATCAGCCTCTGGAAGACGTCCTCCATCTGCGCGGTGGCCGACGCCTCCTCCGTCACCACACCTCCCTCCGTCGACCGCGTCGACTCCTGACGCACCAGCGCTCGCACTGAAACATGTCTGATTTGGTACAGTTTTATCCAAAACATATTTCTATGTATTTTGTAAATAGTAGACACGTGTTTGATTTGGTTATACCTTTTCTTGTTAGGTACCAGCTTAGTGAAATTTTGACGTTTTAAGACTGCGCCGAGCGTACGCCGGATGTACAGTGGCGCCCTCATTACTATTATTGTGTTTTCTAATAAACTAAAGTATTTTCTTGAAATTGGTCGATAGGTTTTTGTACTACAAATAAAAACACAAGTTATAGGGTATTTCACGTAATTTAATAACAATTCACCTTCGAGTTATCAACTTAACGGAAAAAAATGGCCACCTTTTCCCGTTAAGCTGATCACTCAAAGGGTAATTGTTATTAAAGTTTGTTACGTATCCCATAAATTGTGTTTTTACTTGCGCTACAAAAACGTATGCGAGATTGCGAGGAAATTCTTTAGTTAATTAGAAAACACAATAATAGTAATGAGGGCGCCACTGGACGCTCGACGTTTGCTAGGTGCAGTCTTAACCTACGAGTAGCTACACAACTACAGTAGAAAAAAAACCGGTCTAATGCGAGTCCGACTCTGACTTTCGCACTGAAGGTTCCGCCGCACAGGAGGTATTATTTATATTCCGATTAAAATTTGATTTCAATCAGCGCGAACCAAACTCACACATGTAATTTTTTAGCATTTCTTGTTTATCTTTAGGGTTGTAAGTACTATAATCGGACTGACGCTTGTATGTTTTACCGTTTTTACGTTACAACAAAAACAAAAATACGTTGAAAACATACGCTTCTTGTATGGAGTTGAGGACCTGCTTTATTATTTCACTTTCTCCGTTTTTTTTTTATTGCCAGTGAATCTGTCGTAATATTACATATTTAAAAAAAAACAACCCGCTATCTATTACGGTTCAAAAGATAAAGGGTAGTGATTCTCTCAACAACGACGATCGGACGGACGGACGAGTGAATGTTCAAGCGGCGAGTTTAAGTAGTCCCGTCAGTGCGAACAAAACATATTTTAGCGCCTGCATTTTCAATTCAGCAGCATGGTTTCTGCCGATGGATCGAATGTATAAGGCTGCTTAATTGAAAATGCACGCGCTAAAATGTGTTTGCTTTGCTCTGATGACGGGAGAGAATAACACCCCAGCTCTAGTTTATCGGACTGACATCGTAGGAATATTAACAGGGTTCCGTTGAGCTTCCATCGGGTACGGAACTCTAAATGTGTTAGGTTCGCTTTGCCTAATGTTAGACCGGTAGAATCTAGTATATTTCTAAATGGCGAGTGTTTGGAAATGGTAGATAAGGCGCTTTTCTTAGGGATAACTATAGACAAAAACTTGCAATGGAGTCCCCACATAGCAGTACAAGCAGGTAAATTAAGTTCTGCAGCTTATGCTGTTAGGAAAATCAGGCAACTTACGAATGTTGAGACAGCTCGCTTAGTTTATTATAGTTATTTTCATAGTGTTATGTCATACGGTATTCTGGTTTGGGGAAAAGCTGCTGACATACAGACTATATTCGTGTTACAAAAAAGAGCCATCCGTTCTATATATAACCTAAACTCCCGTGATTCTTTAAGATTACTATTTAAAGAAATTAGTATTTTGACAGTAGCGTCACAATTTATTTATGAGAATATTATTTATGTCATTAAAAATCAGGACTCTTTTATTAAGAATTGTGATATACATAATTTTAATACAAGAAATAAAAATAAAATAGCTATTAAAAAATTTCGTGTTCGTAAGGTTTTTAAATCATTTGTAGGTCAATGCATCCATTTCTATAATAAATTACCTGACGAAGTTTTTAAGTTACCATTTCCAGTACTTAAAACTTACTTGAAAAAGTCGCTGATGTCTAAAGCTTACTATAGGGTCGAGGACTATATATCAGATAAAAGTGCTTGGCCTAAACTAAACACCCAAATAACTTAATAATAACTTAATCGTAAGAAATATGTACTTAAACATTGTATATTGTCTAGGGGACACGGTTTCTGTAGGAGAATGTATCGAAACTTTTTATGTAGTTGTATTACACCATCATAATTAAGTATAATTTTCATAATTATTTTCTATTACTTACTACTAATTAGTTCTGGAGAAAATTCAGAGTTTTGACACATTTTCCTGCTCAACTACGCGTGAATACATTTATTTCTTATCGTATGTTATATTTATAAAAGAGGGTAGTGGTAACAGAAACACTTGCAGCACGTTTAAATGGTTTATAATTCAAATAACAAATTAGTGTCACTTCTTCGATGTCTTATTAACACCTTAGCGGTCCAGTCTAGAATGCCTTCCCATCACATTTTACTTCTATTTATAAACTCCATCCGTATCATGGTTTGAAATACTCACAGACTTACTTCGTTGAATCACTTTACAACATTGTTCGTATACTACTTTGTAGCAACAACATTATTCGACAAAATATCAAATAGGATATCCGACCAAACCTTACACTCGTCCATCCTGACGCGTGTGATGTCCTCACACACGCAACCTTACACTCGTTTGTCATATTTGATACTCATTTAACAATTACTACTTCGTAATATCAATACTAAACGATATCAATAGGCTAATTAGATCGCCGCAGTATCCGCAGCTAGTCTCGTTGCAGCGTCCGCAACCTCATCATCCCGCAGTATCCGCAGCTCGTCTCGTCACAGCGTCCGTAACCTCATCATGCCGCAGTATCCGCAGCTCATCTCATTGCAGTATCCGCAACCTCAACATGCCGCAGTTTCCGCAGCTCCAACATGCTGCAGTATCCGCAGCATCGCCTAAAACAAAAGTTCAGGCAGTATTTGTGGTCCCCCGAATTTCGGAAAGAAACATTTTATAACTTCTTAATATTTTATTACAAAATAGCAATCGACAGGTAACAATTTACCAGTAACTTATTATTTTATTAAAGATATTAATAACATACACTTATGTAATCTTATTTCAACCAATACTAGACTCTTATCCATATTGACAATACAACATTATAACTTAATCAATTAAGTACCTACTTATATTTTTACTTTTTATGCAGATCTAATGCAGCCAAGTGTATCCATGGCTGCATTCTATCAGCAGAAATTGTAGTCTTATACTTTCTTTTATTTTTTCGTTTAAAACCTTCTACATCTGAAACTTGGTAACGGTCGTTCCCTAGAACCTTTACGACTCTAAAAGGCCCTATATATTTATCTAGTAACTTTTTGCTTTTGCCATCATTTTCATTACTAACCTTTGTTATCTTTACTAAATCTCCTTCACTATAAGAGGTTGCCGGCTTCCGGCTCCTATCATAATATTTCTTTTGTGATGACTGACTGTCCGCAATATTTTCAATCGCCTTATCGCGAATTTCGTCTATATCAACATTAGATCGCGTGAGTTGTAGTATAGACTCGAACTGACTGTTAATCTCGCTGTTCATAGTAACCCCAAACAAAACCTCCGCCGGGGTTTTACCTATGGACTTCTGCAAGGTATTGTTTATACCCCACTGTACTATTCCGACTGCGGTATCCCAAACTTTTTCGTCTAATCCGTGATTTTGGGTACTTAAAGATTTGAGTATCGTCCTATTATACCGTTCAACCTGCCCATTAGCCCTAGGACAGGCCACTGCATTATGAACTACTTTAATTTGTTTGTCCTGACAAAAATCTTTGAAAGCGTGTGAAGTGAAACTACTGCCTCTGTCACAGATTATTCGGGCCGGGGCTCGAAACGTGTAAAATATGTCATCTAGGGTCTTAATTACATTCCGAGTTTTCGTGTCTCTGACGGGCTTTACAAATACATATTTTGTAAATGCGTCAACAACGACTAAAAGGTATGCATTTCCACTTTTGCTTCTAACAAATGGGCCAAGGTGGTCGATATGCAAGGTGTGAAAAGGCGTAGATACCTTTTCAATTGGGTGTAAATATCCCTCATTAGCATTAACATTATCATTATGATATGCACATTTAAGGCAAGCCTTCACATATTTTTTAATGAATTTTCTCATATTCGGGAACCAATATGTCTTTTTGATACGTTCAAATGTTTTTTCGAAAGCGAAGTGTCCTATGTCATCGTGGTTTAGCTTACATATCTGCCACCTTGCCCCATTAGGTACTACCCAACGCAACTCTTTCTTGTCGTCATCAATATACCTATATAGCTGATGGTTTTTAATTACGTAACTGCTTTTAATTGACCTAACTTCTTCCTGACTATCTGTGGTGTTCAAAATCCTTGTAATACGACCTAATTCCTCATCGCCTAATTGTAGTGTCAGTAACCAGTTATCTACTTCAATATTCATAACGTTCGGAAAGAACTCATTATGCGGCGCACAATCGTCTACTAGCGGTGTGTCACTGATGTTACGGCTAAGAGCGTCTACGTGGTTCATTTTCGTACCCGGTTTGTACTCAATATCATATTGGAATTCTTGTAGTTGTAACCACCATCTAGCAATCCTAGGTATGAGGTCACGTTTAATCAGAGTTGTTCTTAAAGCGCGGCAGTCCGTAACAATCTTAAAAGGTGTTCCGAGAACATACACACGAAATTTTTTAAGGGATTCTACAACGGCTAATGTTTCTAACTCGTAAGCATGGAAATTTTTCTCTTCAGGGGCAGTCTGTCGACTGTAATAGGCAACTACACGCAAAGGTTCGGAATCATCACGTTTTTGCAATAAAATACCAGCAAGGCCATGTTTACTTGCATCTGTATGCACCTCAGTAAATTTAGCGTTTGGATCATAGATGGTCAAAATCGGTCTACAACTCAATCTATCCTTTAAAACTTTAAAAGCTTCAGTTTGTTTATCGGTCCAAATGAATGGGGCGTCTTTCTTAAGTAGAGACGTAATGGGATGCGCTATGCTAGCAAAATTGTTAATAAACTTCCTAAAGTAGCTAACAAGGCCGTAAAACTGCCGCACTTGATGCTGATTCTTTGGCTGTGGAAAGTCTATTACCGATTTAATTTTCTTTTGCCCAGGGCGTACTCCGTCTGATGAGATCTCATAACTGAGGTAATCTATATTTTCAGACAAAAATAAACACTTATCTAAATTGAGGGTTAGCCCTGCCCTCTTAAATATCTCTAGTATGCTACTCAACTTGTCTAATCCCTCATCAATAGTACGTGAGGCGATAAGTACGTCATCCATGTACGTAATGGCGTCACTAAACCTAACAGGGCCCAGCACACGGTTAATCATTCGCTGAAATACAGCGGGAGCATTTGCCAGCCCGAACGGCATGCGCGTAAACTCATATTGTCCGTCCGGGGTGACAAACGCGGTCAAATGGCGAGAGTCTAAGGATATTGGAATCTGATAGTATCCGCTAGCAAGGTCTAACGCAGTAAAATATTTCTTGTCGGCGAGTCTACTAATCTGGTCTTCGATAATAGGCATAGGGTAACGTTCCTTAACGGTCTTATTATTCAAAGCCCTGTAATCCACACATAGTCTATATTTACCGTTCTTTTTTTTTACCAATAGGACTGGGCTTGCGTAATCGGAGATTGAATCTTGAACAATGCCCGCATCGACTAATTCACCCACCATATCTCTTACTACCTGCCTTTCGGTATGTGATAGTCGGTATGGTCCATAAACTACCGGTCGTGTATCGCTCAGTTCAATATTCATCTCTGTCTCCTTGACACAGCCCAGTTCGAGTAGATTCATTGCAAAACAATCTCGGTAATCGTTAAGGAGCGTTACCAAACGTGTTTTATAATTATCACCTATCTGTGCTTCGATCTTAATATCGTCAACATTTAAAGGAGCAACCGACTCCCCTTGAGTAACTCTTAAACAACTGCGCACCTCGACATACTGTCTCGCTCGAGCAACGATGGTATCTCGTTCCAGATAAGCCGGCGTGCTACCCCCCTGTAGTAAAAGTAAACAACCTCTCCCCCTACTATCAAAGGAGTAAACACCGTCTTGTATGACGATTTCGCTGCCGACAGTGCCTGAAGCGGTAGACGGTACGTATAAATTACCCTCATACTTTGGTTCAGTACAGACCTCAAGTGTACATTGACCTACTATTTTCTTACCCTCACTAGATCTTAGACGTATTATATTGCAATCAATGTCCTCGTAATTAAGGTTAGGTAACTCATTGTTGACAGTATGGAAAGTCAACTGTTCACTATTTTTAACAATAAGGACATGTCGCTGGTCGGTAAAGTCTTGTCCAACTAGTACAGACACATTCATGTAGTAATCGTCGACAACCAATGCTTTTACGTTGCCAATCACATCATCGATTGTAATTTGTACTTCTAATTCGCCTAGAGTAGGAACCATCGAATTCCCAAAAGACTTAATTGCTTTAACGGTTGAGAGTTTGACCGGTTGTCCTAGTATAGTAGGAACTATTTAAAATCACGATTCCTACTTGCGAACTTATCCGCGATGAATGGCATTGTTATCTTTTGTTAAACGCAACCGCTAACTACCTGTATAACATGAAATGCATCAATAACAAAAAAAAAAAATATGAATTACAACTTTACCGTCTTACGAATAAGGTTCAAATTGGAATAGGACACAGTTCACATAGATCCTTTTGGAAATGACATATAATAAGGACCACCGGGTCGAGCATTTAGCATTTTTATAAAAATATCACCTGTAACAAACATAGACAGACATGTCTATGCTATGACAATATGAACCTTATTTTTGAAGGAATACTATTGTTATTCATACGATATCTTTTGTTATTTATGATATTTATTTTGCACAGGTAATTAACGGTTGGGTTTACAAAGGATAACAATGCCATTGTTCGGGCAGTTAAGCTCTCAAGTGAGAATCGTGATTTTAAATAGTTCCTACTATAATGCAGTCTCACTTAACTTTATGATAGTAACTTCGCTACCGAGATCAATAAAAGCATTAAAGTTGTTGTTATTCACTTTAATCCTTTTATAGTACTTTGCATCGCTACCCCCACTACAGATAACGTTAGTTGATTTGGGTTTTTCTTGAGCGTCCCTAGAAAAACAATTCTCCGCCTTGTGTCCGATCCTATTACACTTGGCACATTTAATTAATGGCTTGGGGCAATTAGTAGAAATGTGACCCCTATCGCGGCAGTTAAAACATAATTGAGTTGTTCTCATCACAGGTTCGTTATTTTGTTTAACTTTCGAGTCTGGTAGTTTATGTGGGTAGCTAAAAAAATCCTTACTGCTCGCTAAAAACTCTAATAACTGTTCCGGTTCTTTACAACGGAGAGCTTGAGCTGTGGTTCTTAAAGTTCTATCAGTTAACCCGTATGTGATGCAATCGACCGCGTTTTTTCCAGATATCTGACATTGGTTAAGAAGGGACATTTTTTCGTAAAAATACACAGAAAGAAAATATTTCTTGTACCAAAGAAACTTATTTCGTTCAAGATATATCCTGTTTCCTATATAAGGAAGATCGTAATTGCTTGAAATAAGATTCAAAATATTTCGAAGTTTATTACTTCCTATAACTAATCATTATCTTTGTGCAAATAATAAAAGATTCTTTTTTTAAAAGCTTAAGATTTATTCCAAGAGCGTGATCGTTTTGTTTCATGAAAATCGTTTTTCAGAAACAAATACACAAGATCTTGGGATGAGAAAGATTGTCTCTTAATTGCAATTGATAAAAATTCTTAGAATAAGAGTACCTGCTGTTGTAAAAGAAAACTTATAGATGCTTAAAGTAAATTGTTAACTTTCTTGGCGTGAAACAATTACTCTCAATCTTAACTATACTGGAACTTCCACCAAGTTGGTTTATTTCTTGATATCATATCCACCTGATTGCATTAAAAAATATATTTCTTGGTGTGAGTTTGAGTAACGTCTTAAAATGAGACAACACTTTCCAATTGAATTTTTGAACTATTTTAATGCGAAAAATAAGCCTCTTGGTTAGATATTGAAAATTTATTGCTTAAAGATTCAATCAAACTTTTTGTATCTTCAAATAAGATGTACTTAATCCTTGTATAGAGTCAACTTAGGTACTTAATGTGAAAGGTTAAAATTCCTTGTATCGAGTCAATAGTTACTTGATGTGAAAGGTTAAAATTCCTTGTATTGAGTCAATAGTTACTTGATGTGAAACGTTAAATTGTTTCCTGTAATTCTGGAAATGTTTATAAAAACAATTGTTTTCAGGATCACTAGATGTCGACAACTGCTAATATTTTACGTAATGTTTTTGCTAGTGACGGAAATAATATTAAGATAAAATTGTGATAGATAGTTAGTATCAAAACATATACGAACGATACTACTACTACCAACAATATAACCTAAGGAATAACAGCATAAACTCAATAGCAGTCGGTGACATCTGGTGATCATGAACAGTTGCCCTTATAAACTTATTATTAAAAAAAATACTAGGTGTTTTTTCAAGAAATCCAGACGTATACACAAACAGTATAAAATAAAATGAAATGAAAATACTGAGAAAGTAATATATTATTTAAAAAAATATACATTTATTCAATACAATTATATCCTTGGTTCATAAGAGTAGTAGAGTAGTTGGACACGGTAGCGACGCAAGAATAACAGAACACAGCGACGCAAGAAGAACATGCGTATTGTGTATGCAACAGGAGCCTGTCATCTTGATTACTGGACCTTCGCGTCAGCCTCCGCCAATCAAATTGACAGATTTCTCTTGCATACAATATTGCATCGCTTTAATCGGCTATTCCCAGTTGCCAGCACCCTAGAAATCAGGTCATGTCATTACATACACAAATTTTAAAATAACTTATAAAAGAACACCATGAAATGTATTTGGAATTATTTCACCCATGCGTAATACAAAAAAGTGGTCCACCTATATTTTTCTGCCGTTAATTTTGAGGCACGCACTGCGGACAACTGGAATTTTATATACCCAGTTGTTCGCACTCTTTAATTTAACTCAACTGTGTTAGTTTTTATAAATGTACATAAGTAGATACGTTTGTAATTATATATTATATCAAAGGCCTTGGACACAGTCTGGAAAATATACTTCACGTCATCGATGACTAAGTATATAGCCGAGAAGTTTTGCAAGCTACCAAGAAGCAGGATGTACGGCTGCACAGGCTGTTTACGTGTTGTACACTTCTCTATTTGTTTCTGTATTGTACTGTCGATGTCACCGGGGTTCTGAAAACAAAAACTGATTAATCACATGAACAAAATTATAATGAATATCCTACCATATAGATAATCACAGACTAATGTTAAGAAACATTTATATTCCGAGTTGTAGGTTTATTATCAATATAATTAGGGGACTGTCACAGATTCAATGAGACTCAAAAAGGGGTTATTTTCATGTGCTATTCCGGTAGAGCAAACTGGCCTATTCGTACAGCGCGAGCACCAGCGTGGCTCTAAATTAGTAAGTAAGTGTATTTAGTTAAAACTACGCTGGACAACTATAATATTTATGTGTAATATATAGATCATAAAGGTAAAGTTTTTAAATACCTAGTTACATTTTTTAAGCCCACCACAGTTTATGATACCCTGTATGGAACTATGCCGGTTACTGTAAATGGGTTCCAAAAACGGTTTTAAAATCTCTGGTCATTCTTGAATAAGTATGATATTTAAGATACAGTTAAATATAGGTCACTTACATTTATCTGTACGATCCACCCTTCTATGGCTTCAACAGAGGAGTATTTTATCTTTCTGTTTAGTCTCCCTTTGGGTGGAACCAGATAACCCAGCATAGTTATCTGTCTGTACTGATATCTTTTTATCTAAAAACAAAAATATTATATAATTTATATCATTATGTACCCATAATATAAGCCTAGAGCTTAATTTGGGACTAGGTCAATTCATCAATTCACAATCTCTACTGTGTCTGTGTATATGTATATGTGCGTGTGTGTGTGTGTGTGTTTAACACTTCATTAAACTGTCTAAAGGACCTCTACGTTTTGGCTTCGGCTCCGTCCACGCCTCCCAAAGGACCAGGACCCAGTTGTCCGGTGAAGGGGAAAGACACAAACTAATCAACCAAAAACCACTATTCTCAGCTACAACCAACAAAAATAAGCTTAACACTGGTAGTCCCAAACTGTAGCCAGCAGCTGATTGCAGAAACAAATGGTGGGCTCAACTGGTGTAGTATCGCACTCTCAGCATACCAGTGTGAAACAGAAGCTTATTTCTGCGTTTCGCATGGTGAGTGACGAGATCTGGAAGTCCAGGGAGAGGACAAGGCTGGCCACAGCACAGCATTTCTCGTAATTGGTGGTGTTCACTTTCCATCAGGTGAAGCGCTAGCTTGTTTGCCTACTTTAGACATACATTACAAAATATACATATTTTTTAGGGAAAACTTACCGTCATTTGTTATGCCATTTAGTTTTTCTAGTAAAAGCTGTCCAGTTTTATTTTTGATCTCATTTTGTTTGAACTGCAAAAGTTTTTCATAGAAACTTCCAATTTTTTATAAAATTTAATGATTTTCCTGGAAACTTCTGCTCAAAATCCAAATAAATCTGCAACAAAAAAGTTAATGTTACCTCATCAATTGGCTACACAAATATTTGACAGGAGATATTAGGATATTTATAGGTAGTAAATTATATTACCTACCAGCACATGTCCTTCAGGAACTTTTAAAATCAGCCATTTGTTTAAAAATCCATGCACCGTGGCTACGTTGTCCTGCCTTCTGAAAGGGAGGGTAAGTTTCCATTTTTCTATAACTTCCTCCCATGGTGCATCATTATTTTGCAGCCAAAGAACATTGTCGTCAACTCAGTGTAAGCAATAGTGGCATCTAAAAATAATATTGATGTTTATTTGCTGACTATTACTGCCACTTTTAGATAAGTATAAGGTGTCTGTGAAATTATAGAAAAGGATATTTAAAAAAAACACTATCATCATCTATAATACAAAGAACGCGTTTAAGACCTACATGGTTTTCAAGAGTGCGAGACACGTGGCGTCGCGACCCAAGGTCAAGGGCCCCATATCTCAAACGATATCAATCTAATATTAGGTACTAGTGCTTTAATGAGAATCATTAAGATTGAGATTTATGAGACTAATATCGTTTGCGAAACAGGCAGGGACCTGTGCAGGGATACGACCAAGGGCCTCCGCTAAAACACGTGCACCATGGAGTGGGAATCCCCTCTGGACGTTCGTTTACATTCAAAAGCTCTACACGTGCGCGGCGTTTGCGCTGCTCGTACCTACAATTTTACAATACAAACACGCCAAGCGTGCACCCGTGCGTTGTAACGGAGGCCCCTTAAAAATGAAGTAAAACACTGAGAAATGTAACTTACCAATGAAGTTTTTCACTACCTCCTCTGTTGTAGGTACATCACGACCGCAATAGGCTTACAGTTTCGTCCATATTTGACAAAGAAAGTTCACTTTTATTCCACTAACAAACCAACTTCACATTATTTTACAAGTATAACCATTTACCATCACGGATTATAGGGTATATCTTTACCATACACCATACCCGCGGCAGAGGCAGTCGGAAGCCGGGACGGGACGGAAAGGAGAGTTGGGTTGGGAAAGGAATTCTTAGGCGGGAACGGGCTAAGGAGCCGGTTAATGTTGCCAGTATTTCTTGTTTGATTTACCCGATAAATCTTTTGTAAACGAGCCTTAACCGACTCTGCCAGAAAGTCATGAGATAAAAATGATTTTATATTATCCAAAGAGCTAGATGAAAATATAAAATAGCATATAAATATAAAACATCAATATAGTACTATTATACCTAGTGTGTTTACTGAACTTTTTATTAAGTATGCTATTTTATATCGTAATTTAACTCTTAGGATCAATTAAAAAAAACATTTTCATTTCATAACTTTTAGGCCAGACTACTTATATTTCTTTTTCGTTGGCACGCTCTGTAAACGGCTTGATGGAAATTAAATATTATTTTTTCTCCATTGATACTGATATACTGATACATATTCGTGCTTTGCAGTATGGACATGAATAAAAGGCGATTTCTAAAATTTTATTAAAAATAAACAAATTCCCTCGCAAATTTCCTAACTCAATGTTATTGGAGTAGCAAAACGTGAAATCACCGTTCAGTCTTCGCCTATTGTCAAAAAGTCGTTTGTATGGCTGCTGCGGTTAGGACATCTTGTATTTTCTGCCTGACACTCAGTGTGTCTTTATTGTTATACACTACTTAGTTATAAAGAGAGATCCGAGCGACAGACAAGTGGCGGATCACTTGTGCTAGGTGGTTACATGCATTGTTACGCGATGTTTTTGTAAAATTATTAGTGTTTTCTGTGACTTATTAGTTTACAGTGTTGACTCCTTGTGAAGAAAGACTTACTATAATGACTAAAAGCGGTTTTGTCAAAACACAATCGGATAATCTGCCTGAAATAGATGTGTTTATGATGACACGTATTTCGCATCTAATTCAGATATTACACGCAGTTCAGTCTGAATCCAGCTTAATGTGTCAAAGAAGTATGTACGGTCACGAGCGTTATATAAGACCCATTTCAAGAAAAATATGCTTGAAGTCGTCAATGTCATTACGTCATTAGAGATGTCAATTCATTTGTAACTTTTAGGAAACTCAAACTTATTGTTGTAGAATGTCAGATTGACTTTGGACCTAAGGTGGGCACCAAATTAAATCTCGTGACTGTACCTAAGTAAATGATTATTATAGGTGTCGAAAACTCTCAGTACCTGGTCTACTTACTGGTTAAGCTGGATTCATAATAGGTATTGCGCGCTTTAACTAGTTAGTTACTACGAATCGTGAGGCAGTGAGGCACATCTCACCGCTGCTTCTAATTGGTCGAGACGATCATGGGCGCGAATTGTAGTAACTACATTATCGCGCGCAATGCCCTACGTGAATCCAGCTTACTAGTTTTATTTTAAATAATAATATCCATGTTACTTAGTATGAGGTACAAGCAGATAACCTACTCCATTTTACATAAATCAGTTTAAAAAATCTATTTAATAACCTTAATAATGAATTAATACAGTAACTTTAATTCATGAATACAGTATTTTTTTATACTTATATTTCTAATTAAATTAATGAATGACCCATTTTTGGGAATTCTTTTCTACAATGGCAACACCGCGATATAGACCAGAAATACATAACGTCTACAATTTCAGTTCAAGAACCGTTGTCTTAAATAAAGAAATATAGTCAAAAAAGGTAATAAAGTCAAGGATTTAAATAATCTTGGTTTAAAACTGTGGCCTATTTCAAATTAATCTTCTTAAGTAGATCTTCACTTGAGAAAAACCATTTTCATATAAGATTTTCTTTACAAATACTACATTAAAGCAAGATTGAACTAAATCTTGCTTGAAAGTGGTGTTCTATTTCAAACTGAATTTTTTAGATTTTCGCTGCAGCTTTAGAACATTAAAACAAAAATTCGTTGTTTTCGTTCGATATGTATCGTTCTTAAATGAAAAATGAGGTGTGTTTTATTTGAAATTTGTGAACATGTTTGTTTTAAAGAAGAATTCTTGGACCAAGTACAATATTACAAGAACTCTATCATTAATACTAAAACTTTATAGAATTTTGGTATAAATCCTTTGTTATTTGACTTAAATCTGTCTTAATTGTCACAAGAACATATGAAAATTAAACTAATTAATTTTGATTCTCTTATCAAAAATTATGACCCTTTTGAGGAAAGACATATTTATTCGCTGAAGCCATATAAGTTTTTCTCTAAAAAACAGTGTTTAAGATAGTTTGGCGTCTCAAAATAAGATATCTTTTTTTTCTGTGTAGTTCTCCACTGATTCGCCGAACTTATATTTACGTTTTAAAATGTCATCTACCAATTTACCGTAATTTTGTTCGCATGGAAAAGCTGACATCAGTTTATCTTGCCACTCCCTCCACGTAAACAACATAGAGGGTAGACTGTCGTACCAGGTCTTCGCATTACCCGTTAATTTTTGCAACGAAAAATGAATTGTCTGAAGGTCATCCCATCCATAAATAGAAGCGCATTGATTTACTTTATTTATCCATATATCAACACGATGACCTGGTAACGACGGGTCAAAAGTAGGCACAACATTGTTATAAAAAGTAGGTTTTTTAAATGAACCGAGACTAGTAAAAATATCATGCAATTCCTTAGTATTTAGAAAAGTTTCACTTGACCTTGTCAATCCAACCTGTGGCGACTGCGGTGGGGTCGCCGCTCGCTGAGGCTCCGGGCTGCGCCGCCGCCGACGACGCTCCGGGCTGCGCGCTCGCTGCGGCTCCGCGCTGCGCGAGCGGTGCCGGCTCGGACTTCCCTCGCAGCTCGGCGACGTTCGACGATGTCTGCTTCTTGCTTCCCGTCTACGTTTCGACTGCGAACGGCCTTTTGCTTCCCGTCGGCGCTTCTTCGACTGCGAACGGCTTCGTGTAATGTGCTTACGCTTCCGCGTGTCAGTCCTAGCCCTAGCCCGGCTGCGCTTCTCTCTGCGCTGCCTGGGCGCGGCGCGGTTAGTCGACTGGCTGCGGGAGCGTGACTCGTAGTCGTCTTCTTGTACCGCGGTTTCTTCGTTATTTCTGTGGTTACAGCGGTGGCTATCCTTGTTCTTATGTTTACGCCGTGATTTCTTCGTCGTGGATGGTGAGGGCGTACGAATACGTGGCATTTTGTTCAGATCATCCCACTTCTGAAGTATAAAAGAGGGTAGTGGTAACAGAAACACTTGCAGCACGTTTAAATGGTTTATAATTCAAATAACAAATTAGTGTCACTTCTTCGATGTCTTATTAACACCTTAGCGGTCCAGTCTAGAATGCCTTCCCATCACATTTTACTTCTATTTATAAACTCCATCCGTATCATGGTTTGAAATACTCACAGACTTACTTCGTTGAATCACTGTACAACATTGTTCGTATACTACTTTGTAGCAACAACATTATTCGACAAAATATCAAATAGGATATCCGACCAAACCTTACATATTCATTGTTTTATATAATGCTAGGTTAAGTTTTATAATTGTATATTTAAAAAACGACTAACTGTTGAGTTTCTTGCGGCGCTTCTTCTCAGCAATTGCAGTGGTCTCTTGCGAAGCGCTGGTAGATTTTTGACGTGTAAAAGTGCCCGTGCGGCCTACTTACTGAATAAACATCTTTTATCTTTTTTTTTTATCTTTTTAAAAAGATAAGTATCAGGGAGGTATAATCCAACACAAATTAACCTAAAACCTAATTAAGCTCTAGACTTGGGGAACGATAATTAATAATAGTATTAATAATACTTATATTATAGACCACTATACATATTTAAATTTTATTTTATTATATGTCACAATCTAAAACCAAGTTTTCCCCTTTCTTATAATATCATAAACGTGAAGGTGATTTCTATTATTTACATAGCAAAATGTTTTGGTGAGTTTGCAAACAGGAATAATAACAATGCATTTTTTAAATACGAGATCAGTTTTCCTTCACATTTTTTCTGTTATTTGACGAGTTTAATAGTCCATCCAACGAAGACCAAAAACTGCCTGTCAGGGGAAATAAATCGTGAATAAGCGAATTGGCATAGTTGTAAGGAATAGTGCTTTAAGCCACATAGGTAAAAGCACTAATGGATGGGGGTGAAGCTAACTTGGTGTAAAGTCTCTTTTTTTAGTTTTTCGTAAATAACTCGTAAACGGTGGCCCATAGCAATAAATGTTCTAGAACCCAAGTAATCTACATAAAATTTTCTACAAAAAAGTATATATACATTTTTTCATTCGGATCGATCACTGGGATCACCCCCCCCCACCCGTTAGCTTCACCCCCACCCATCAGTACTTTTAGTAGGTGGTTTAAAACACCATTCCCTACAGCTATGACAAAATTCGCTTATACACGATTTATTTCCCCTGATTTACCTTCGTTGGGTGGGCTATACAGCACTTTTAGAGTCTGCTGTAAAAGCCGCGGTTGTATTGCGCCGAGCGCTAATAGATGGCGCTAGGAAACACAATCGACGTGCTAACGGCGGTTGTATCTGCAAATTCATTGTATGAATTAAAAAAAAAAAGTGTTATAGGTGACAAACTTAAGTAAATGACCTGAATGGCTATTGCCTAACGCGAGTGCGTTAAGCAATAGCAATTGTTTTCATTTTGTAAATCGAAGGCTTATCTGCATACAAAATGAAAACGATTGTTTCAATTTGAAGTCGATTTCGATTGCCCCTCTGTTGCATGTGGTTATCACATAATATAGACATTTGACATTTGACGTAAATTCCATATTAATTTTGTACACAACTACATGCAAGAGATCTTTTACTTAAGTTTTTCACCTATACTTACTGACTTAGGCACAAACACTCGGGCTCATCATAATAGATCAACGCTCATACCCGGAATGAAATCCGAGACCGCTAGCTTCGTGAGCATCAAGCTAAGGTACTAGCTAAGTCTAGCTAGGTGCTAGGTGCGCGTAACTGCGTTTGACATTGTCTTTAGTTTTTTATGCAATACTTCAAGCCCTCAAGGGTATGACAACAGTGCCAGAGTAGCCAATGCCCCGCGCATTGGGAGGCCTCTGACCTCTATTTCCTCCAGTTCTGTTTTATTCAGAACCCTAAACTTAAGATACAACCTAAGACAAACCTAGGGTCTCTATACAAGGTGTTACAAAAATACCCGTAAAGCCGAAAGGGGGTTAAATGGTGCCTTATAACAAGTCCGTTTACAATATTTGAGAACCGTACGAGCACCGTATGACCTACCGGCAAAATAAATAAAACTATTATTGTTTTTATTGATGTGCAAACCCTATTTCAGTAAAATTAAAGAGTAAACTACGCAGAATGTTTATGTAAGTACATTTTTACCTAATTCTTGAAACCATCAAGAGACATACTAACAAAATGTACAGAATTCGATTAGATAGATATTACAAGTCGAGTTTTGGAAGATTTTAAAAGACCTAACCTAACGAAGAAACCTAAACTAACACTTACTTTTTCGTAATGAACGTCAAATTTACAGGAACAGCTCAAACTGAGCTCCGCTTTGTTCAATGCACAACCTCGCTCGGGATAAGGCTTTGAAACCATTAAAGTTGACAAAATTATTAAATTGGTAGGTAGGCCACTCTGTTAAAATAATCTATGCTAACTCCGGTTCCCTGACATGACAGCTTACTAGGGTTGACAATATTTTTGGCTTTGATGATTTATTATATTTTTTACGGGGTATTTTGTAACACGTTGTATATAGGCTGTATTTGACCTTGGGGCTTTAATGCAATGATCGAATCTACTCCTCAAATGCTGCTTCTTTTGTTCTACAACTTAAAAAGAATTGGTAATTTCTCATATTTTATACTGTCATACAAACTAAACAGTATTTTCAATGTACGACGCAGTTGTCGTTAAACTCGTTACAACAAACCAAAATACAGGTACCCGCCCCGCCCCTGTACCAAGAAACACGGGTGATAGTATCGTAACGTTTTCAATTCAGTGATTAGACTAGTCTAGTTTAATCCCGTGTAACTCACTGAAAATTAAGTTATTTTCAAAGTCGTAGAACAAAAGAAGAATTTTGAGGTCAAAGGCACCTGTCGAATTTGCTACGGGCCCTGCGCTGACTTAATCCGGCACTGACTAAGATGGTTTGGTCATTTAGAAAGGATGGATGAAAGAAGAGTTAGAAAAGTGGAGATGTTTGTAGGGGACGCCATAGACGCACAAACTGTGATCAGATTCAAGATGTACCGAATAAGGGCCAAATCAAAAGCACCCGAAACCGCCGTAAGTGCATGAAGAGTTTGATGAATGTCGAACTTGGAGGAAGCCAAAGTTGTATGTTTAGACCGGTGCACCGGGCGTTCCGTAGTCTCTGCCTACCCCATTGGGAGACAGGCGTGAAGGTATACCTACAGGGTGGAAACAAAATATGGGCCCTGGAGGGGAACTACCTTAAATCTTCAAGTTTGATCATTTTATTTAAAGGAAACATTCTTTTATTTAAAAAGAAATAAAACTGCATTCAAAAGGTCTTCTAAAATTGGCTTATCTCACCCGGGAATCGAACGAGCTAAAAATGTAAAAGTAAACACTCGCTATGACTATAAGGACAGAGTGGTATACTTGGCTGTAGGCTGTCTTGTCCGTCCTTACGTAAGAGTTTATATCTATACAAGTTGGGAAAAAACCGAACGCCACCTTAAATATTGGAAATAGCAAATTCAACGAAAAAGAGAATTACTTTAATTTCAAAAAAAAAAAAAACCTGCCTTTATGGATTTTTGAAAATTCGTCTGCCTTAAAAACTGGGAATCGAACTGGTCGACTACAATGGAGTTCGCCTCCTTCTTAGCTTGCTTGGATCCTATTTCACCTTGTGGCGGAAATATCCGCTTTTCCAACTTTTCGAGCTCCCGCTTCCGCTCCGCGAACCGCTGCGCGAAGTACGCCCGCTCGGAGGCGCGCGTGTGCTCGGCGTCGTGCGCGCGCGCCGCCTCCGCCGCCGTCGCGGCCGTGGCGCGTATACGCATCTCTGCTGCCTCCTCGCGGACAAACTGGAAGACGGAGGTATAATAAAATAAGTAGTAAACAGTCACTATGTGAAAGAAGAATTAGAAGACCGGTCGAGTGCGAGTCGGAGTCGTTTTTTTAGGATCCCGTACAATAAATGAACAAAATGGAACCCTTATAGGATCACTCGTGGTCTGTCGGTCCGTCTGTCTGTCACGGCCAATTTGCTCCGAAACTACTGGGCCGATTAACACAGAAGTGCAAAGTAAATAAACATTATTTTTAAATAAGGGTCATTTTCGGGGGAACTTACTGTGTCACATGAAAGGGCTCGTTATGGGGATCTCAAATATATTTTTGTTATTATTGTAAAATAAATAGTTTTGATTTTATTCATGAAACAAGACGAAAATTTACCAATACCTCCCCAGATCACCGAGCCTAAAATTTTGAATAAAATACTAAATGAACTATTCATTGCTTGTAAATTACAGCAAAACTTATAACAATTCTATTAAAAAAAACGTGTGTACAGTACGGAACCCCTCTCCACGCACGTTCAACTCCCAGTTGGCCGGTTTTTAATAGACACCTAACTCTAAAAAAATATTTTTTAGGTTACTTTGCTACCATTTAAATAACTGTAGCGTAGAAACTTTTCGGTTTATCGTAACCTAATTGCTTTCATTTTGTTGAAAATTAGTCTTCTAAGTGTACATAGTGTTTTGCCGTAACATACGAGTAAGTTGGCAAAAACTGAAAACGAAAATTAAATGGTTTTTCAAGAATTTAACAACTATCCGGACGGTTTCCGAGAATTCCGAGATGGAAAACTTGGATTTGCCATAACCACTTCATCAGCTTGAAAATGTAAAACTTAGGCACCAAATCCATGGACCATAATGAGAAAATTTAAACAAACAAGTATAGTAAAGATACTCGTGGAACAGCGTCCGATATAAGTATAGACGTAATTACAATTCCTACAAGTATATTTATAGAACAAGGCTCTATCTATTCTTTATAAGTTATAACTTATAACCCAATTTTCGTCTATTCTGTCTCTAAACCAAGAGGTGGCAAAGGTACACCTAAATACAAAAGATCATGTTCGAATAAAACATAAGTCTTTTGATTATTGTCTCGATATTGAAGAGTACATTCCAAAAATATATCATATATGTACTTTGACCTTATTCCAAGAAGTTTATGTTAAACTAGCTGTTCCCGTGTCAAGTGCCTACGTTTAGCCGTTTAGGCTGTGCGTTGATATGTCAGTCAGTCAGTCAGTTTCTCCTTTTATATATTTAGATAGGTAATCATTTTGGCTGTTATAAACACACTAAATTGTACGAGTTTCCATTGTAAGATCATAGATGGCGGTAGTAGTCGCGTAAGTCGGTCCCCTAAAGTTCTCATCCGGCTTGATTTTAGAGGTACTTCCTCGTGGTCCTACTAATTTGTCCTACTAGTCAAAAAGTGAACCTATATTTGATCACTAAATACTAATTATGGTTGTAAAAGTAGGTAAGGTTAGGTTCGTTAGGTATCTTCAGATGCCCGAAGGGCAACACCACTTGGAAGCAGGAGCTCCGCCCTTGGGCGGGGCTCCGTCGAAAGTCAGTAGGACAAAAATAGTAGAAACGGCCGATTTTAGCTACCATCCTGAGTTTGCTATCATTCTCGTTTCAATCGGGAACAAGAAATTCATTTCTGATACCAATGAAATATTAACACGTATGAAGGTTGAACTGGTTCTTGTCATTCAACAGTATATACCGTTAAAAATGCGAAGTTATATCACAAGAAAAAAATATAATCGTAAAGAATATTTAACCAGCTATAAAGAAATATATAAATTGTATACAATTAACAAACATGACAACAAGGAAAAATATATACGCGATACGTGTCTGGTAAAATAACTTTTCACCCCGTCTATCTCATTCAAACTCCGGGTACATATTCTTAATGTAGGTTATTTTATTACTCTGAAATGACTATTAAATGGACTGGGTTTTCATTTGTTTTTTTATATTCTATTAAACATTGACATCATTGTTTAAACTTAAGTGACGTGGCGTTTAATACGTTTTCTCGTTGCGCCGGTGTAAAACATTACATAACTAGAGACAGTACCTAATAAATTCAGCCAAGTTGGCCAAATATGTGATATACTCGTACCTCTGTCAATTTGACTTAAGTTGGAGTAAATAAAATTAAAATAATTATTCAGTTGCCGGTCTATCTCGTTAACCCACAGCATGAATAAATATGTAGGATATGGGAACTGACCTCTAGTTTGGCTATTTCTTCTTTCTGCTTCGAGAGCAGATCTTCGATCCTTGATAGTGAGCTCTCAAATTTCACGGAGTCGTCAATAAGGGCCTGTCTGATAAATATATTAAAATCATTCAAGAAGTAGGATATTATGACATAACAATGCTGTTCAGTTTACGCTGAAAGAAAAGGACAGAGCTAGACAACTGCTATAGGTACCTGTCTTGTACGCTCGCCGTAAAATGAATGATAGCTATGTTACATTAATCCCCCCCACACACACACAGGACTTATTCTGCCCTGCTAAGACAAAATGACAGTAGATATATCTGACAAAGCTCCTGTAGCAAGAGGAACCTTATTACTAACAAAAAAGGATTGAATCCGAATTGGTAATTGAATTTGAGATACCGTCTTTTGGCTTAAGAGGGCATTATTAGGGTCCATCGTCCTAAAAAAAAGACACATGTCAAAGTGACTTTTGACTTTAGTCGACTGACACAAGATTCTTTTTCGAACTAACTAAATTTGACGTGGACCTTATGAGGTATATTATATAGTGAACAATCCTATGTTAAAGGCATGTTTTCATTTAACTCGTCGGTTTATTTTCTTCAGTTTTGTAAATTTACTATTTAACACAGCATATAAAAGTGATCATTTCTGTACCTTGTCGCATTCAATCGTTTCACAATTTTGTATGACATTTCAAACACGATGTTAAAGTGACAAGGTACATAAATGATCACTTTTTTATGCTGTTGAGTGTACTAGATTGGTATTTCGTTTTATGTTTAGTTATTTTGTTTTATTCAAATAGATTTTAGCGTAAATATAGTTTTAGTTTTTTTGCAATGTAGGTAGTTGTAATTAATTAATAATATCACTAAGTATAAAACAAAGTCGCTTCCCGCTGTCTGTCCCTATGTATGCTTAGACCTTTAAAAGTACGTAACGGATTTTGATGCGGTTTTTTTAATAGATAAAGTGATTCAAGAGGAAGGTTTTTATGTACCTATTATAGATACATGTTTTATGTACGGGTTTTACAGAAACCGAAGCGAAGCGAGGGCGGGTCCCTAGTTCATTAATAATATAAGATTTTATTTGCTTACCTGATCGAATAGTATTTTTTCTTGACCAATTCCGCTTCAGTCCACTGTATGAGTACTTTGTGGATTTCATTCTCCAAATGCGAAGCTTGCTGAAAAAAAAACAAATAATTCGTATCGATAGATTATTAAACGTGTCCCATCGGTCTTTATTTTGAGATTGAGTAAAACCTTTTCTGATCCTGATCTTACTACTGAGATGCTATAGAATTATTTTTTTTTTTTTTTTCAACTTAAAAAAAACAAAATGGTTTTTGTTTAAAAATGTTTTTATTTAATTTGGAATTGTTTTATTTCTAGCATAGCTACTTGACAAAGCTTAAAAAAACCTGTAATAGATTTTGCAGTACCTACATATGTAAATAATATGGGATAACAGGTGTGAAGACATGTATGTATGTATATCCACTGGGCCTCTATTCTACCTAAAAACCATATAAAACCATTGTTTTTAATATGTCATTTTTTTAAACGGCCGCTTACAAATTTTACATGTTACTTAGTTGTGAATAAAATAAGTGCTAATGACAATACGATGACATGTCAAAAGCAAAAAGGTTTTACCGAGTAGAATAGAGAGCTTTTTGTTCCAACTACTATAATATTGGATGGCAAATTTCCACGTAACAGCGACCTCTATACGCAAACTGTGTATACCTCTACGGAGGTCGCTTGGGCGCTCACTTGGCCGCCAGTTGCAGGTACTCGTACAGACTAAAAAGCCTCTCAATAGAGGGCGCCTAGCGGGTCTAAGCGGACCCAAGCCCAGAGACATTTCCCATTCCCATATCCTATAATCTGTGCATTTCCCATCGCACGGCCGATCTTCACTATCACTACATAGTATAAAACAAAGTCGCTTCCCGCTGTCTGTCTTTCTGTCCCTATGTATGCTTAGATATTTAAAACTACGCAACGGATTTTGATGTGGAATTTTTAATAGATAGAGTGGATCAAGAGGAAGGTTTTTATGTACAATAAACTCTGTTTTATATACGGGTGTTACAGAAAACTCACATAAACCGAAGCGAAGCGGGTCGCTAGTGTTGTATAATATAACTTAAATCATTCATGCTAATTTGCATTAGACGAATTAACAGAAGTTTTATTGCAAAAACGTATAGTCGGCTCCTATTACTGGGACTGGCAATGATAATCACAATAACCTACCTATACCTCAATGTAATTTTCTTTAGATAGACAGGGTTTCTTAAAATGGGGTCTGCTGACCCCTAGAGGTCCTTAGCTTGTGTATCAGAGGTCCGCAGTATTTCAATTAGATAACCCTGAATATATAAAATAAATAAATAAATAAATATAAGGGGACAATCTCACACCAAGTGACCTAGTCCCAAACTAAGCTCTAGGCTTGTACTATGGGTACTAGACAACGATATAAATACTTATATAGAGAAATATATACTTAAATACATAGAAAACATCCATGACTCAGGAACAAATATTCGAGCTCATCACACAAATATCTGCCCGTACCGGGATTCGAACCCAGAACCACTAGCTTCGTAGGCAGGGTCACTACCCACTAGGATATTTTATTTATTAGGAGATTGTGGGGTCGGTAAAATATTCTTAGACACTGGATTTTTTTAAATCCTGATTGTGGTCCGTGACTGCAAATAGTTTAAGAAACCCATAGACAGAAGATGTAATAGAATGGTAATAATGATTACGTTAATTAATTATTTAAAATTGTCCCTCTGGCCACGTGGTCCTACTGCCTTTGTCCTACCGATCGGACCACATGAACTTTTTTTTCCGGTTGGTTCGATTAATCGGATTACAAGGAATTGTAATTCCGCTTCGTCCTACCGATCGGACCACATGAACTTTTTTTTCCGGTTGGTTCGATTAATCGGATTACAAGGAATTGTAATTCCGCTTCGTCCTACCGATCGGACCACATGAACAATTTTTAATTGTGCTCAATTTGTATATCTATCTATATACACCGTGCACGGGACGTACCCGAAGGATTTTAACCATCGATTCTAGAGCCTATTTGGAGTATATAATGTGGTATAACATGTAGTCCAATATCGCATAATTTTCGAGATTTTTATTATTTAAAAAACAATTCCATAGTTAATTTAATTTGAACTCTGTCACCTTAAAGCATTATTTAAGCGTCTAGAATCGATGGTTAAAATCCTTCGGGTACTTCCCGGGCACGGTGTATATTTGTATACCAAAAAAATTACCACACCATTTTTTTGTTAAAATCGTAAAATATAGGCCAATTTAAGTTACTGATTTCATCCGTTTGCCAATTAGATACGTTTCATATTTTTTCCATAGTACGCATTTTGTGATGACGTCACTTGTACTGCAAAACGGCAAGGACAAATAAAAGTCAAAAAACCTTTGAACCTAAGCACGTCTTTTATTGGTATGAGACGTTACATACGACGATATGTTACAACTCCACAAAATAATTCAAACTCAAATTAAAAATAATTACATTCTAATTATGTACAGATACTAGAGATGTGTGCTCCAACGTTACATTTTAAAAAGCGAGCCTTTCCACGCTTATCTTTCCGAAAAGAATCCGACTTCTATATCAAAATTAATGAGCATAGTGTTAGTATTCGAGATAAATTCATCACGTCGAATCACTTCTTTTCGTCGTATTTCGAGGAGGCCTCCTTTCATTTTAATCAGATAAAAGTCCGAATCTATTTTCAAAACATTGAGAATACTCACCAAATTTGGCTTCCTTCTCCCAACCAACTGATTTATTTTGGAGTGCCACCCTTCTAAACAATTTGTAGTTCTTATGATCTGCCCAAAGATTGACCACTTTGCTATGAAATCGTCGCTCTTAAGCCAGTAACGCTCCATGTATAGCTCAAATTTAGCCAGGCCTATATACGTCATCATCTGGCATGTCATTTAATATATAGGCCCAACCATCCTTTATTAAATACGATGGTAAGAATGGTAGTACTGTAGCCAAAGCCACAATCCCTTTTTGACTTTGTGCTTTTGTCACTTTTAATTTCTGTGCTTGTCTCCAAAGTGCTCTCGCGTAGTGATAAAAGCAGCCTTTTATCACTGCCTGTGGAAATGTTTTTCTTATCGCACGCATTGCTGCTAACTCATAGTCCGTCATGAATTGTTGAGGATTAAAGCCTGGTATCTGAGATTTAACCATGTTCAGCATTATTTCATAGGATGTTGCTTTTTGGTCTGACATTAAGATGTAAATGACTGGAACAACGTTAACAAACTGTGTTGAAGAACCAATATATGCATGTATCGTATACAATTGCTGAAATGATCGTGGGCAACTGTGAAAAGTTCCATCACCAAAAAAAGACGTAAGGGTTGGTATGAGTTTTCTAGCTTCTTGTGAGCAAAATGCGATGATACGTACATCATCGCAAGCATAATCCGCCAACATAAAAGGTTCAAAAGCCGGCGGTATCTCTACCTCCATGGGGTTTTTATAGCTTAGTTTTTTAACCTGAAGACCTTCCTTCCTTTTATTGAATAATTCACTTTTAACTGCATTGTACGTTGGTATTTCTTTTATGATTTCGAGACCAGCATCTTTCAGTGGTGTTACGTGTTCGTCATAATATGGCTTTTATGGGTGTTAAAGTTTTACTTGCTGCCTCTTTCATTAAATAAAATTGTTTGTCATTTTTATGTAAATCAGGAATACAAGAATGCGTCTTGCAATTTGAAATGCGAGAATCCTGTAATTAAATGTACTATTATTTACCAGTAACTAGGGTTTTGGGAAAAATACTTTGATAGACGTACAGGTATATGACAGTGCTGATTTAATTTTTATTAAATGTACGGAACCAAAAATTTACTTACGTGTATAGTAATAGACCCTCGGCATTTTAAAGTTTTTTTTTTACTGCACACCCAAAGAATAGATCCGCTGCTGTATTTTTTATTGCGGTAAAATTGGTATCCGTTGTAGAGCAACACCAAGCCACCTTTGCGTTTTAAGTATAATAATTCTGGTTCATTATTATCTGCATCCATGCTTTGTCCGACCAGACAATCAATTGTAATGTTGATAATATATCTTTCAATTTCTCGCAAGAAAAGCAGGAACAATGTCGGTGACAGATATCTATTGACATTGACTTTATATTATTTCCTAAGAAAGTTACCTAATACGCAGTATGCAGGTCGCATTAGTCGCATTACTCATGTCTAGAACGCGTGATCCGATTGGCGGGACTACGTGGTCTAAGAAAACGTCAGTTTCTATAGTCCGATTAGTTAATCGAACCAACAGGACATCAAAAGTTCACGTGATCCGATTGGTGGGACTACGTGGTCTAAGAAAACGATAGTTTCTATAGTCCGATTAGTTAATCGAACCAACCGGAAAAAAAAGTTCATGTGGTCCGATCGGTAGGACAAAGGCAGTAGGACCACGTGGCCAGAGGGAAAATTGTGAATGTATTCAACATCATCATATTCACCGGAGACGCAAACAGAGGATTGAATTGGAAATTGTCTGAACTGACAACAGGAAAAAAAACTCGCTTTTAGAGGCTTCCCTCAAAAGCATACCATTAAATAAAAATCTTTGTTCACTATTTACTGGGAAAATAAATGAACTTTCTGCTAATGTCTAAAGACGTTAAACGCCACATGGTCTTTTCTACGTCACAGCCAGTGCTAGACTTAAAAACCAAAACGCGGTTATAATATAGAAAAAAAAGGACAAAATGTATCACACGATAAACGCAGCCATATTAGGCCCACTGTTAGCACTACATTAGTACATTGTAGCCCAGGTACAGAAAGTAAGCAATAGATGGACGAGTTAGTTCGCGGGCCGAGCCGCAGGTGAGGACCGCGAAGATACGAGTCCATCTATTGCACTTTCTACCGAGGCAATACTATGTGCTTTTCACGCCTAATGTAAGGAAATAAAACAGGTTAGGACATAATACACAGTTTAATTAAAAGTAATATTGATATTAGCATTAGGACAGTTGCTGAATGACAAGGAAATGTTTTTTCCCGGAACATTTATATTAGTATTTTGTGTCATTTCGGCCGGTATCGAGTTTGATGGGATATTATCGAATGATACATGATGAGGTGAATTTGACAGAAAAGTGTCTTTAGATGTTGACGGTCCTGCTTCCGTATCTGTTGATGTAGACGGATGAGGACGTAAATTTATCGCCTCATTAAGTTGGTCGTTGACTTTCACTTTGTTTTCTACGGAGTCTGCTATATATCCTTCTGCCACCTTATCTGATGCCCAACCGCCATGTCTTTTCAGTGTGGTAATATTTGCACCGGAGTCTGCTAGCAGAGTCGCCGAGGTTCTTCGGAAGCAGTGACCGGTGTAAGATTCAGCGTCCGGTAGCTTCAAATAGGTCGCAATCGTTTTTGGAATATTACTAAGTTTATGCCGGCCTATAGGCTGCTTGGTACATTTACCATTAGTATAATTTAGGAAAAATCTATTGCATGGTGCGTTTTCCGGACGGAGGTTTTGATATTTTTTGACAAGTTCCAAACTTGCATCACGAATTATAAACGAACGGTCAATTTTAGTTTTAGTGTTTGTCAGTTTAACCAAAATCATATCGTGGCGATCTTCAATGTCATCTATTTTTATATTAATTAATTCGGCTGTCCTGCATGCTCCATTCACCCCAAATATTAAAATTACCTGTAACAATGACAATAATTTGGTTGATACGATACATGATTATAACGTTTTTAAAGCAACGCAAAGAAATAAATAAGCATTGGTTACATTGTGAAATAACTTACCTTTGTCGCTAGAAACATTTCATTAGGTGCATCTCTCAAGAAAGTTTCAACATTTTCGGCTGTCAAGACTTTTGATTTTTTCGACTGAAACCCATCAGATAGCCTTTTCAATAGAATAAGTAGCTTGGTGTAGTTTTTAATGTTGATGTTGTGCTCCGTATTAAGCGTCGTCTTTAGCATAGAATAAATGCCCCATAAAGTGGAGGATTTATATTTTTTTGAAAGTTCATCAAAGTAGGTCAGCATTACGCTTTCAGAGAAAGAGTTCGTTTTTTTATTTATTTGCCATGCTTTGAAATTTTCATACACTTTCTGATATTTGCGACGGGATTTTATTGGCAGTAAATTCCGAATTACCGACTTTGCCGTATCCTGAATTTCAGGCGGTGTAAGATCCATATCTGTACTTGTATCACTCATTTTTGTTGAATATCGTACAAATTTCCAATCAAAAGTTCAAAAGTTTAGCGTTTGTTTCCAATTAAAAGAACAGAAGTAATTTTCATTCCCGCCTTTTTAACTTTTTTAATTTTTACCTTATTTAAAGATGCAAAGGCGTTTTTCACGTACGCCTTAAAAACTTACATAAAAACACGTTTACAATCGCAAAAATACACTTTCACTGAGCGGATTTGACGTTTTAATTTTTTAATTAAACGTTCTAATGTCATATTTGTCAAACATTTTTTTATTTATTTCCGAACGAGTTACTAATGTCATAAATAACCGACCAATAGCAGAGTAGAAAGTAAACTGGTCTAAAAACAGTGTCCACACCTTAGGGTATTTTACCCTAAATTTAGGGCACTTTTACGGGTTCAGGGTAATTTTTAGGGTAGAAAATTATTTAGGGTATTTTTCAGGGTAAAATATTTTCTAGAGAATATTTGAAAATCTTTACAAGTTTTGGTGATTGATTTGAATTTTAACGCATGGACCGGAACGTACCCAACTTGCCGATGTACCTTTCTCCTCCGCTAGCAACAGACTTGTTTGGAACGGTGAATTAATAAAGAT
Source organism: Acleris laterana (assembly GCA_963966035.1). NCBI lineage: Eukaryota > Metazoa > Arthropoda > Insecta > Lepidoptera > Tortricidae > Acleris > Acleris laterana. Next base: position 74,822,406 of record OZ014438.1, on the reverse strand, counting down.
TTATACGTAAATTAAATAGTTGTTATTTAAAAAAACATTTAGGGTAAAAAATAAATAAAAGTGCCTAATTTAGGGTAATTTCGCCGAGCGTTAGGGTAAAATGGAAAAACTGAGGTGGCAACACTGTCTAAAAACACTCCATTTTACTTTGCAACTCAACATTGTTGGACTGTTTTTGTGTTGTACTACTAAGAGCAACTTTCTATTCTGATTTCGATCCTTCTTTGGCCATATTTCCGAGCAGTGGCGTGAAAAATAATGAAAGCTTCAAATTCACCATGCCAGGTGAAGACACATGGTGCCCTAGCCAAGATGCATTTCGCTAACTAGCGTTTCTATTCGTTTCGTTTCTAAACTAATCGCGTCTATATATCTACCTGTAAAAAAAAATAGAAACCCTAGTCAGCGCAATGCATCTTGGCTAGGGTCTCTGCTAGACTACTCCCCTTGCGTATAAACGTGGAATAAGCTTGGAATAGTTTATGCCATGCTTTGTCACTTTCTGTTAAGTGCAAATGTCACAATTACACATAGGGACAAAGCATGGCATAAACTATACCAACGTTATTCCACGTTTATAAGTAAGGGGGTAAGACGTTATCAAATTGAACAAGATTCGTGGCTCCCGGCTATATTCGTACGGCCGGCTTTTTGAACCTGTCACAACGTGACAGTTTACAGTGTCCTTACCATGAGTTACAATTACCTACTCGCTAGCGAGTCGAATGCTCTGTTCCTCTTCCTTTCACTCTATAAGGATACTACGGAGTCTGCGAGGGACAGAGCATTCGATTCGCTAGCGAGTACGTTAATTGTAACTCATGGTAAAGTGTATAGGCGACAGTTCACGGCGACCAACGCAACATCGATTCATCGATTTGGAAATTAAATACTCGGCGCGATTCTCGTGGCCATCTTAATTTGTTTTATTAACACAATAAGCATTTCGAAATATCGAAATCCGTTTAGGATCAACGTTGCGACAGACATATGTTTGTACAGTCGCGAACCGAGATTGTTGAGCCACTTACCCGTGTTTCTAATTTGGCTGTGTATTGCAAATCGAATAGCTGTCAGCCAGTCGGTGACATCGGTTATTGAATACACGGCTATATTACGAACAATGGCAAGTGGCTCAACAACCCCGGTTCGTGACTGTACATAGATACACACGTCAAACTAATAACACCCCTCTTTTTGCGTCGGAGGTTGAAAATTCGTTCAAACATGTTGTAATTTGAGATATTTTTGTAGTTGTAACGGTTTCGGAGCCCTACCCTACACTGAACATTGTTCTCTTACCAAGTATTTTTTGATTTTATGTTGGGAAGCACCTTCTGTAGGTACCTACATGTACCTACCATTAGGCTGCCTTTTCACTGAGACGGAGACGAGCGGAGCTGTGCCAATATTAACCAATAGAAACTAAACTAAAGTGCACAAGGCGCGCTTGACATGACCGCAAGCACCTTCTATTGGTTGGTTAACGACTAAAATTAAGAAACTTTAACTTAAATAGTCAGTTTTGTGGCTAAAATTTATGTGGCCATACATTAACTTACGGCCGCAATGTATGGCTAATTTTCGTCACAAAACTGACTAAAGGCTGATTTTTCAATCTCCACATTACACTATCTGTCAGGTAAATTGTAGTTCCGTCCTTTTCTTTGTCATAAGAAAGATAAGGACAGAGCTACAATTTACCTGACAGATAGTGTTATCTGGAGATATTAAAATCAGCCCTCAGTTAATGTTTCATTTTAATTTTAGTCCTTAAATGGGATACCTACAAGTTTTAGTGAAAACGCGCAGCTCCATTCCTTTCTTGTCACCTCAGTAGAAAGGCAGCCTAATACTATTAAGTTCTGTGTCTGTGTTCTTACCTTCTTCGTGGGACTGCCCTTAGTTTTGACCACCCTCTTGGTGGTGGCTATCAGCAACGTCTCATACTCTTTCTCCAACTCCTTCAGCTTCATCTTCTTTCTTCTTTTCTCATATTTTAGAAGGTCCAGCATCTTACGCTGCTCGATTACTTTTAAATCTAAGTTGTGTATAATCTGAAAAGGTTGTATGTAATTATGGTCTACGAGCTGGCCGCTGAAAAATGATTAGAAAAACCGGTCAAGTGCGAGTCGAACTCGCGCACCGTGGGTTCCGTATCGCCGCACAGTAGATATTGTTATATTCCGATTTGAATTCGATTTTGAATCGTATCAGCGCCAGGCCTACTCACACTTGACATTTTGTTTAGTATTTGTTATTTTTCTTCAGGGTTCTTACTATAATCGTACCAAATCTGACGCTTGTATGTTTTACTTTTATTACGAAACATCAAAATAAAAACTTTTACGATACGATAATTAAAAATTCAATTTCACTGCTTTATTCTATTTCCGAAACTTTCAGTTTGACCCTAAAATGCGTGGCGGGGGCGATTTTAGTAGGTACGGGTACGCGCCGCTTCCGCTTTGTGTGTATTTACTGCACCAGGCCGAAAATCCCTACAAAGCGAGGAAGAGATTAACTACCGACCATTTTCTCGCTCAGAAATGAACAAAAGATATAGATCACGTGTCAATATAAGAGACACATATATTTATATTTGATCGCTGGCTGTTCACACTGCCTCATGCCAGCGAGAACCTCCCTCCAACAATAGTTATACTAATAAGTAATAAGGATGACACTAGATGCAATTTCATCGACACAAAAATATGTTGGGATCATTATTTTATTGTTTAAGATTAAAAAAAAAAATTAATGCTGCGAACCCTATCGGAACAAAGTGAAATATCACGCCTTATGGGTATGAGGTCTACTGAGATGAAATAAACGGTTTTTAACCCCAGAGCTTTTCTTGTGTCGTACAATTAAATAAAAATATACAAACAGGTTTATTTGTTGTAAATTCCTGATAATCCTTCAAATTACTTTCTTAAAAATATGCCCAAATTACCTGATGTTATTATTAGCTATAACTTTTTGTGAACTTATTGTTTTTAATTTAAAAAAAATACGTATCTAATGCAAACATGACATTTTTGATGAGCGGTTATGATGAAGCTCTCGGATTCAAAAACTGTTTATTTCATCTTAGTAGACCTCAAATGAGGCAAGATATTATACTATGCTCCGATAGGATTCACACACAGCAATCAACGATTAAAGCTCCAGATTTTTGCATCTAGTTTCATCTCTATTCGTTTGTACACTTTATCCAGCGACACACTGTAGATCACTCTACTTCCTTCTCGCTCGTCGTCGGCGGTGTGACCAGCGCCTGACGCACCTGGTCAGAGGTCTTGTTCCCAATAGGACAGACGTCGGTCAAGTACTTGCTGACTTGCCCCTCCTCCTCCCCCACCACCGCCCGCGCCTGCGCAAGCTCCTGGAGTCGGAGCTTGATCTCCCTCTTGAGAGTGTCTATGAGATCATTGTTTTGCTGCTTCTCGGATTCGCTCTCTTCGAAATGGGATTTTCTCTGGCCCTCTGCAAATATTATTAAATTACTTAAAAAAAACTTTTCGAGCTGAAAACTCTTGAATGAGCCCACCAATTGTTTAAGTATTAAACAACCCACCTCAATGATTAAATGAAAACCGTCGTCGTCGATATAATGTTAAATAAATGAGAACAAGCTTTAAAAACCCGACTGTGTTTTTTATATTGTCGTTTATATACCTATGTAAATAATTGACAATTTTCCATTGTTGTTATTTCAATTTTAACTGTTTAGGTATCCTACGTACCTACCACACTTCTAAATCGGCTCAGGCGTTTAGAAGTTATGGTGGAATAAAGAATCGTACCTACATGAACCCTGAAAAAAATACACTTCTTTTTTTGGGCAGTCGTGTAAAAAATTACCCTTCATTACTCTGCCGTAGCCATGTAACTCAAACAACTAAGACGAATCTAACGATAACGAGACTTCAAATGTTAAAATCGATCAAGCCATTTAGGAGGCAAAGAAATTGACAGACATAGGTACATACATACACACAATCGAAACACAATATAATCCTCCTTCTTATGCAGAAGTGTAAAAATGTAAATATAGTAAGTACTTAAGTGTCATTTTATTTAGAGTTTTAAACACCGATTACCTACTTTATTGATATAAAATAATTTTTAGAAAAGTACGCATCATAAATCCCGCCCTTTAGAATGGATAGATAAATATTAACGGACAGACGTTCGTAAAACCCGCAAAACAGAACCCTGGTCCACCATAAACCTGTCACAGAGTCAGTGACATATTGTTCGACAATTCTTACGATTTCATTAATAACGTTAGTAATTCGTGCCCTACTTCTATGGTGGGTCAGGAGTCCATTTTGCCGATTAGATGATAAATAACGATATAGAAAGGAAAGGAAATATCAAAGGTTTTTTTTTTAAATCTAATCGAAATAGACTTAGGTTTTCATTTATAACGTCACTTTAACATAGTTCCAAGTTGGTCTAGGAATCACATTCTCAACACACATCCATCCAGACTACAATATTTCTCTTATCATTTTGCTAACTAGGTACCTATACATATTATATTCTGCTTGAGAAACGAACCTGAAAGCTGTATTTTCTTCTTGATCTCAAATATTTTAGTATTGATCGTAGTTAGACGATCATCAGTCTCGATCTCAAACGGATGCTTCTGATAACAAGTCGCCATGGCGGTATAATCTGAAATAACATATAATATTGTTTTCAAACAATAAGACGTGTGGACTTAACATTATGCAGTCTGTGCCAGTTTACAATTTAAAAAAATTAAAGCGCCATCTGTGTCATGGCGGAGACATCGTAAAGCTCCAAAGCTGCGCTGTGATAGGCTGTTGAATCGCTTGATTTCACCATTGAATCAACATTCCTCCGCGTACGTATGCCTGTGTGTGTGACTCAGTTCTCACGCTTACAAATCGTCAGGACAACAATATTATAACTTAAATCGTCAATAAACATTAACGTTTACTAGAAACAAATCATCGTTATAGTTTCCTAAAGTTTAGATAGTAAAGTTTGCTTAGTTGGAAGCTGCCGCACGCACACAGACGCAGCGGCGGCCATTTTGACAAACCGTACGCTGTGTATCTACGAACAAAGCCGCCAGACGCGAGCGGGACTCTGCTGCGCACGATTCACGCGACGTTTTACCGCTAAAATGTCCTACACAACAAATTCAAAGTCCCATAACTGTTGAAAAACAAAATGAAGTGTTTGTTTTTAATACCGTGAGTGAAATTGGTGGTCGTGAACGTATTAAAACCGATGTGTCAGTGTTGTGTGTAGCAAAATGTGGTCGAGAAACTTTATACCGGATTATGGAATTCAAATTCTGGTAGCCTGCGCGCTCCTGGGTGCCCTGAGCATACAGGAAGCTGAAGGTAAGTCTGTTAACTAAGCCTAGATTAAGTTAAAAAATAAAAACTTGAGCTTTTAAAGCACGAAAGCGCGCAGGCGGCCGCCTCAAATTGCCGTCAAAGCTCCTAAGGTTTTCCATGTAGTCTGGTAGAGCGAAACCGGTCCCCTTATAATTATGTTCTCACAGAACTAACTCGTGAAACGAGTATGTCTAAAAACTAGAGTGAAGTCGCAATGCGTTTTTTAACGTTTTTAATCGCGGATAAAACGTTTGATGAACTCTGCGACGGCTAGAATGTAAAAGACTTAAGTTACTTTAGATTGAGTATTATTAAACTTACCATTTTAATGCGTGTATTTAAATTATTTTTGTCTGTAATGCAATGCGATTTTTTTCTATTTCATCAATACACAAATCTTAATAAATCTGTTATAGTGTGCTTTACAAAATAATTTAAAGTAGGTACCTAGGTACCAAATAGATATAGCTTGAACATGGCTTGAACACACTTATTAGTAGATTTATTAATTGTTGCAAAAGCTGTAGGTAAACCTTTTTTTACAAAGCGAGTTTTTTTACCCATTTAATGTGAACTGTGATAGTACTGATAGATGTACCGGATTTACGGTACATTTCCCAACGCGCCTTTATTTTATTTTGTGCTAATTTCGCAAATTGTCGTATATTAAAAAAAATTATAGAAAAGGGCCGTTGTTTGTTTGGTTGTCAACGTGTAGCGTGGTTTTGAAACCAGGTTAGACGCGGGGTTATTGGTATTGTTATGGTTATTCTAGTTCTGTGATTGTTGATTTTGGTAACCAATCATTCATTATTTTTGCTAGCCAAGCGAGAAGGGACACGTTGGATTTATGAACACAGTTATATTGATCGCCCTATCCCCTGGATAGTTACGAAAAACACGCCTAATATCGATTTGTATTGTATCTACATAGGTATACTGTTAAATACGAAGCAGAAGATACCTACAATTCAAAGCGCTAAAGAATAATTTCATTTCACTAAAAAAAAAATGATTTAGGTGTAAAGCCTTTTTGATTTTTCACTGTTTTTGCCTTAAAAATGGCTTCAAAAGAGTAGGTACTCACCAATAGGCAGAGAAAGCTTCTCACATGGGTAGGTACTTGATTAAGTTACTACCTACAATCGACGTAAACCCAAATTCCTACTCGAGTTAAGATAAACGATACAGTTTAATTCCTTACATAGCAGCCACGACGTCTACAGACAACCCAACCCAAGCAACTAGAATACAAATTATATCAAATACTATCTTCTTCGTATTCGTCACGGCACGTTCTGGCAGACGACTTAAATATTGATCAAACAACATATTTTATGTGGTTTCTAAGGGAAAGTTGCAACTTACAATTCATATTGGGTGTTATTTCGAAATTACGTGTTTCGGTCCCTCTTCTGTTGCAGTGGCATCTGGAATTATAATTTTATGATCATCTCAACGACAGAATGGTAAGTATGGAGGTAAGTACTACTACCGCATGCTTATTTGTTACAGTAGTGGTGAAATTCAAAAGAAACGTACCTATACGTAGGTACAATGTTGATTTTAATGATGACAGCCACTGAAACTGCTTCAGATAAGTTAGTGGTGATGAAAGCTTGCGATTTTGTTTTATTGTGTGTCAGGATTTTATCCGTGCGACTAACGAACCACTGAGTTGACACGAGTATTTGTTATGTTTTGGTGGGATAAAAGTAACAATGTAGGTACCTACCTAATTAGATAATGTTATTTAAACAATGAATAATAATGAAGTACCTAGTTCAAATCTTCCCAAAGTGTATCAAATGTGTGACGGCAGGATGTAGGGTTGCCAGATTTTTTTCTGAGATATATAGTATTTGGCGGTTTGAAGGCTTTAAAAATAAAGTATACACTGAAAAAATAAAGTATTTTTAATGTTTTTTTTTTCACTTTTTTATGAGTACCTACGTTTGGGAATGTTTACGTAAACCCGAATTTTAACGTCAACTTGTGATCTTTGAATTTCAGTTTAAAATATAGTATTTTAGCATACTTTATGTGTTTCGTATATAATAAAGTATTCAGAGGGAAAATAAAGTATAATACTATATATTATAGTATGTCTGGCAACCCTAATGCTGCCAATGACCCAGTGGATTAAAAACAGTTTCTAGAACAGCCTCAAAAGTAAAAGGACGCGCGTTTTGAATGTAGGTAGGTATTTACCTAACTATTTTTCTCTAAAATACTTATTGCTATGCATGTTTTCAGTACCTTGAACTAAAATTAAAATAATTGTAAGAGAGTCTAAAATACGTGTAGTAATTTGTGATTTTGTCAAAAGTTTGTTTTAACCTGATCTAGAAACTGTTTTTATGTAGGTATGTACAGTTTGAGAACGAATAAAAACCTTTTAACTCGTTTAGTCTATTTTATTATCTAAATATTTTAAGCAATTTCAAACTGGTAGGTACCTACCTACATGTTCAAATTAACCGCTGCTGCGAATCTTTCTCGATATTCCAATTACTGTTATACAGATCCAAATGCCTAATAGACTCCTAGGTATAAACTTGTGGCAATATTCTGTTAAACAATAACCACATATTCATATATATGCTACAGTACGATGACATCTCGTTATGAGCTCGCGGTGCAATTTAATCGATTAAATTGATCTTACTCGAATCGCAGATGCCACGATGTTTAACAAACATGGCCGCTCCACTTTTATAAACGGAATTAATGCCCAATTGTCTGTCCAATTGACTGCAATGTCGCTTATAAATCTTAACTAAAACATGAGTAATATCTAACCCACACAGTATTTGATCCTCTACTTCTAACAATTTAGGTGTCAAATTTGCATGAAGTTGCTATAAGTGGTCAGTGCAATATTGGATAGTGTCTCAAAGAACAAAATGTCTTATAAGGTTTTATTTACGTGCTAAACTGGCATGAAATGGTAACAAGTGGCCAATGTTGTGCTTTTAGTGTATTGAGGCGCCCAGTTCCCAGAATCGCTTGTGTATTTGTAACGTCCCGTGTGCGGGGCGTTGCATATTTGAACAGTGCTTAGAAATTATCAAATTATAAATTTACAACTGATTAGGTACCTATATCACCTGTCTACGTAGGCTGGTGGACACATAGGTATCTACATTGCACCTACCTAACTGTCTGAGCGAGCTAACCGATTCGATCCAACCTATAGCTCAGATTATTCGTACATACCAATTAATATCCATCATACCTACCTAATATTACTTAGCTCTAACTGTGTTATGACTTATTTCTTACATCAAAGCAGGTAGTAGACTGCAATTTGTATCGTGTTTCAAGGTTCGTTTCACATTACAACCCACCTAATTTGAGTTAAATCCCAGTTTTGTTAATAAGTTTATATTATTATAAAAAATAACGACTATCGTTAACACTGCACGAAATAATATCAATGTTTTTAAGTTGCGATTGCAATTCGAAGCCGATTAGGTAGGTAGGCAGGCCATCAGTAATCAGTAAGGTCTACTGTCCACGTAGCCGCACGTCAGACGCACGCTTTCGTCATTTACCGCTTGCGTGACGATTGCATGCATCTTGCGTAGAAAAGAACGAAACTGTGTCCACGAAGCGGCAACGTCGCATTTGCGTATCGTCAGATGATCGTCATGTAGCTCGTGCAGCGGCATGTCAGTACTCAAGCGTATTAGACCAGGGTCGATAATTTTTAAAACCAAAAAAAATAATAGTAGGATGAAACCCATTAGAAAAGGAGGGGAATATTATAAAAATAAAAGGAAAAATAATTTACGGGCGATCTGAGGTCGAGAAGGGGATGGGGGTGAGTTTTTAAGGGTAAAAAATGGTTTTTCTCGATTTCCGGCAAAACTAAAAGTCCTATCGAAAAAAGTCAAATGGCAAAGTTGTAGGTAATAAAAAGATCTAAAACTTTTGTATTTACACTTTTTTCACATAACCTCAAAATTTATGTGAAAAATCCTAAAAACCAAGTTTTTGGTTTTTTATTTTTATCTTTTACAAAAATTTTTTTTTTTAACCATTTGGTGAAAACTGACCTTTTTATGTCCCAAATACGCTGTAATTTATTTGATTAAAAATATTTATTTTTTCACCTTATTTTGAATTAATATCGAAAAAACACCCTAATTTTCAATCGAAAATTCACCCGTCAAAATATCAGCTTTTTTCAAAAAGTTGGTATGGTTTCTGTTCGTTGAAATCTCTACTTTCCGATGGTGAAAAAAAAAAAATATGTTACTACAGTAAATCTTCTCAGAAAATGCAATCATCCATACTGATAATCTGAAAAGACAAAATCGAATTAATAATGCCTTCACTATTTTATCGTGAATAAACTCCCATTAAAAAAAATAAATTAAAGAAATAAATGTATAATAGTATATTATGCAACTAGTGAATAAATGACGGATTTAATGCGAGGGCCATAGATGACTCTCGAGCAAGTGAAGGATACTAACGACTGAATCACGACCGCAGGGAGTGATTCAGGATGATTGAATCACGAGCGTAGCGAGTGATTCAAGTGTTAGAATCCTGAGCGACGCGAGTGATACATGGCCCTCGATATAAATCCGTTTTATTCAAGAGTTGCATACTAAACTTTATACCATGACTACGAGAATAAGAAAGATTTAAGCGAAAATAGATATTTAATGACGAAAAATGGAAGGTAAAATTAATTAAAATGCACATTAAAATTGGAACAAATGTTTTATTTATTACGAAACACTAAATTTTATGTTCGTACAACTTTCAGTATTCAAAATGGCGCCAATTTATTTTTCCTTGTATTTTTCACAGAGAGAAAGGCAAAAGACATCGATCCATACAGCCTATGGCGCCAATTTACCTACTAATGACAGCAAATAACACAAAACTTTTTTAATGCTAAACTCTTTGTGGTTAATGACGACCAATCAAATCTCGAGGAGGAGTTTGTATCGCGTATTTTATGTTCTAAATTCAAACACCAAAATAGTGAGTAAAAGTGCTTTTTATTCACTGTTTTGAGTGAATAAAATAAGCCTTTAATAGGGGGAATGGTATAAAAAATATATTATTATTATAAATCTATTAAAAATGTATAAAATATATATGGAAATCGGCCAAAAGTTTGTTATTAAAAATATATCGAGTACTGGTTAGGCTAACGGTTGTAACAGCTGCTACGAAATATATAGTATATAATAGTAGGTATGTATGTAGTAAGACCCAGACCCGCCTAGCCCCTTCCCCACTTCTCCACGAAATACCTTTTGATGGGCTACAATTTTTCGTAGGTCACTCAGGTATATCTACTCAGGTATATATAATTTATCTTAAAATAGTTATAAATAGGCATCTACGCATATAATTTAAAGAAGATTCGACAACTTTCTCCAAATATTGTAGATGTCTTATTAAATATTAATTTTATTAACTTATTTGTTTGTTAATTATTATAGTAGTATATTTTTATTTGCAATTTTTTTGTTATCAATGTCACATGTAATCTAACGTTTTTCGAGTAATTAAAGTGTAAATTTTAATAAATAGCTCAAAATTATTTATAATAATTAAAAAAAAAATTCGAATTCAAGTTTTTTTTGATTTTTTGCATTTTCTGAGAAGATTTACTGTAGTAACATATTTTTTTTTTTTCACCATCGGAAAGTAGAGTTTTCAACGAACAGAAACCATACCAACTTTTTGAAAAAAGCTGATATTTTGACGGGTGAATTTTCGATTGAAAATTAGGGTGTTTTTTCGATATTAATTCAAAATAAGGTGAAAAAATAAATATTTTTAATCAAATAAATTACAGCGTATTTGGGACATAAAAACGTAAGTTTTCACCAAATTTCGTTAAAAAAAAAAAATTTTGTAAAAGATAAAAATAAAAAACTTAAAACTTTGTTTTTTGGATTTTTCACATAAATTTTGAGGTTATGTGAAAAAAGTGTAAATACAAAAGTTTTAGATCTTTTTATTACCTACAACTTTGCCATTTGACTTTTTTCGATAGGACTTTTAGTTTTGCCGGAAATCGAGAAAAACCGTTTTTTACCCTTAAAAACTCACCCCCATCCCCTTCCCGACCTCAGATCGCCCGTAAATTATTTTTCCTTTCATTTTTATAATATTTCCCTCCTTTTCCAATGGGTTTCATCCTACTATTATTTTTTTTCACTTTTTATTATTTTTAAAGGCTTCTACCCTGGTCTATATTGCGAGACGCAAACACGAGCTTATTTTGCAAAATGGCGGCCTCAGCAGCCAATTTTGTTCACATAATTGAACATTATCCTTGCCTGTATAATAAGAAGTTACAAGAATAATCGAGAAAAGATATAACGGATAGAGCTTGGAGCAGCAACAAACAATCAACAATTTATATTTTTTTCGATGTATGGATGAAGCCAATACAATCTACGCCGTCGTCGTCTTCTAATAAAGTTGTATGCTTTAATCACATCTTCATCATCACTTGACATTTTCCCAATTAAAACACGTGCTTTTGCGATGCTAATCTTGAAAGAACTACCGTTTTGTAGCTTTTATGACGATTGAATGACGATTACGTGGACACACCCGGACCGCAAAATACGCCTGTCGTCTTTTGTAGGTTGCATGCAAGCGTCAAATGACGCCGCCGTGGACAGTAGGCCTAACACTTCAACCGTCCTGGCAATCGGAGAGTCCCAAGCGCGACTGGTAGTTTGGCAACCCCTTTAGGCCACTACTCACTAGGGTCCTTCATTCAATACGTTCTCTGAACATGTACCTATGTCCCTTTTTAACCATAAGATAATGATTCCAGTACATAATATTTTTTTGGTACCTACAATCGACAATGATTCCCTAGACCACCGTGAAACTGTCAGTGACCTACATTTAATTAATTAACTCGTGAGGCGCGTCCCACACGGAGCTATAATATATATTAATATGCCATAATATATGTTATAATAGTGCCGTAGTAGTTGACAGAGCAAGCAGCAGAGTATGTAGCAAGGTAGGTTAGGTACCTTAAGGTAACTTAAGATATCTTGCTATAAGATATGTTTATCTCTTTCCCTCACCAGTATAATAAATAGGATGGATATTTATTTTCATATCTTAGAAATGCAGGTTCTTTGATATGGTAGGTACTTATAACATTTATATTCCGGCATATTAATATACATACGTTATGGCATCGTTTGTGACGGGTTAAAAAGGTCCATTACAATTCGATAAACTAGGTAAAGTTGTTCCGAGGTGGTCTAAGAACCAATCTTTTCTACTAAAGTTAAGAATTTATTTGTCCGGAAAGACTACAATAATCAAATAATCGCCGATTATATTATCTGAATACCTCAATTAATGTCTGTGTTCGTTATAGTTTCAAATATGCCAACTGAACTTAGAGCATTGCCTTTTATGACTAAATGGTTACACACAGCGAGTTAGCCTTTTTAGGTAGACCCTGAACCAGTTATCGTTTTGTTTATCTAGTTTGTTGGATTAATTTAAGAACAGCTATTTAGGAACATTATGAAATAACTAACTGTGTCGGAGTTCGAAAAAACGCGTGTACCGTTTTTTTTTTTCAAATTGAGTTAAATTTTTGAACATTATTGGTATTCGTTGGCAACACCTGTTTAAAACCAGTATATTTAAAAAATATATATGTAAAAAAAGCATATTGTCTTAAATTTATTTTTGATCGCCGGTCGCACATGCAGGCGTTATGTAAAACTTCATTGTTTGAGGTTTCTTATGATATGACTCAATTTTAAGTATTAAGATAAGCAACAATGGCGATGAACCAATGAATATTACACTTTAATCTGATAGCGTTAGGAGCGTCGATTAGTGCATTTTAGGATGACAAAATACAAACTTATCTCAGTCGGTGGCCAAATTGCGAACTAACGTTATGGTTATAATTCACGATATGGTATAAGCGTTGGAAGGTAGCGTAATGACCCGCAAAGTTAACTTGGTTCTGTTCGCGTATAGTCTGAGAAACGCCGGGTTCTCATGCGAAAGTTTGCTATTGTTTATAAAATATTACGAAAATGGTTAATTGAATAAAATTGTGTGACTTTTACGCTCATGGTTGTGCGAAAGTATCTTAAAATATCACGTTTTTAAGCGGAAACAAATCTTGAAATAACAAATTAACAAGGCCTCCCAAGTTTTTTCTGTAGGAACCTAATTCTAGTTTTCTGCCGCATTCCTAGGTACTTATAAAACTTAACATCAAATAGGTACCATCTAAAAAAAGTTATGTACAACTCTAGTGCAGTCATTGAAGCGAAAAATACGGTCTTACCTCCGATTTTTTTTACTGTGAACCGATTTGCATGAAATTTTGGAATTAGGCTCATCTTACCCTTAACTTCAAAAGTGAAAATGATCTGAACTCCGCCTATTAGTTTTAAGGGGTGTAAACAACCCCTTAATGGAAAAATTGACATTGAGCCATTTTATCGCTAGAAAACATGTCTAATAGTAAGTGGTGAAATTGTAAAGTGTTTTCTAACACAATTACCTCATATTAAAATAATTTTCAACCCCTTGAAAATCTTACAACCCTTGCAAACAGCCCCTAAATTGAAAAAATCACAAAAAAATACTTTGGTATGACATAAAAAGATGTAAGTATAGAGTAAGTAATATTTTATATTCTCTATAATAATTATCAAATTTTTAACCCCCTTTCAACACTTGAAAAGTACCCCTTGACAATTTTTTTTTTTTTTTATACAAAATGAAAAGGGTTTAAATATTATTCCACACTCTCGAAAATGATTATCATATTCTTAAACTTTTCTACCCTTAAATCTATCCCTAAATTAAAACAGTAAATATGTATGATTACATATTTAAAAATAATTTAATTTAGAGTAAAAAATTGCCATTTATTTAATAAAATATTAAAATAATTATAAGCTTAAAAGCCGACCAGGCTAGTCAATAACTAATGAAACAATTTACTTAATTTACAATATAAATTCAATTTTATAAAATTACCTTATATAAGATGCAGACTGGATTAAGTGCTGCTATCGTGCTCTTTGAATAGTACGAACGTCAATACTAGTAGAATATAATTGTCATTAGATTTTTGGATAATATAATTTTATGGCACAATTTTAATAAGATATTATTAAACAAACAGGTTTTTTATCTACTAACATTTTTTTATTACACTCCGAAATTTTCAGTTACTAAGTAGAAAAAAATATGATAAGTTTTTGGACCATAACTCCTTCAATTTTCATGCTATCACAATTTATAAAAACCATTGTAAAGGTAATTAAGAGAGCTACAACATCCTTCATTGCAATATATAGTAAAAAACCTTTATCTAAAACGGTGAAGGGTTAAAGGGCTTAAGAGAGGCTGTGATTGCGCTGCCACGCGCTCTTTAAACAATCGTATCTCTGTCATTTTTTGTTTGACAGATAAAGCAAAAAAACCAAATTGTTTGTCAGAAAAATACCTAAATTTTTCATCCCTACACTTTTATACGTATCTGTCGTCATTTTTGAGATATTATGAAAAAAAGGTGGGTGTTTTAAGAATTTGAAATTTTTTGTTTTTTTTTAATCGTGTCTTTTTTGAAAAATATGTGTCCTGAAGCAGCCAAACTGATACAATCTATCAAACTCTTCATAATAAAGTTAATTCTAGGCGGAATACGATTAATTTTAATTTTGGTGGAAATGGCACTTATGAAACCCATTGATTTAAAAGAAAAAACATTAGATGCTCCTCTTATTTGCAATACAGCTCACTTATTTTATGTGCAAAAGACTTTTAATAGTGCTCATTTTAAAGCTTATTTCAAGCACTACAAAACCCTTTTTTATTAGAATGCATAATATGCATCTGCTCGCCGCTAGATGGCATTGACCACATCGATTAAATTTCAGACAATATAAAAACTGCTTTGATCTTTAATATCTAGCTTAATATTGCACTTAGAATACTTTATAAAAAACCAAATTGTTAATTTTTTTACCTGCTACAATTTTGTTCCTTATAAAATTTTCGATAAAACGTATATTTTTGGAGATATTTGCAAAAACGATGAAAAACGTGAAAAAATTGCGAATTTTCAATTGCCAATAACTTGAAAAGTATTGGATTTTTCGAAAAACTTTATAGATGATTTTTTGCTTAAAATTAGGCCTTCTATCAATATCCGAGGTTATTTTGAAAAAAAAGAAATTCTCCCCCGAGAAGGGGTGGCAACCACCCCCAGGGTGGTTGCGGAGTTCAAATCATTTTCACTTTTGAAGTTAAGGGTAAGATGAACCTAATTCCAAAATTGTATGCAATTCGGTTCACAGTAAAAAAATTCGGAGCAATAATGCTTCAATGACTGCACTACTCGTTATGTTTCCCTGCTATAAATAAGAGATCTCGACCCTAATTCAATCTGCAAATAGCAAGTAGGTACTTACTTCGTTTATGTGCTAGACAGCCGGGATATAAAGTTACCCGTTACCGTTCAGCCTAGATTAGTTAGGCTTTAAGTTGGGACTTATTACCAGCACAACCCGTAAGGCACAGTATACAAATCAATCTAAGAGGTGTAAGTGTCAAGTGTTAGGGTTAGCACGGATATTGCCAAAAGATATTTAAGCTTCTATAATTATATAATTGTAATTTTTGACGTACACATTTTAGACGGCCTACGTGGAACAGAAATCATGTACCTACATCCTGCATTGAACATGCGTTTTTTTAAATAGCAAGGACAGACAAACCAAACCACCACTAACTTTTTTTAACCTAGCGCATGAACAATAGGATGTCAGGGAGGTTATTATGAATTATGACGTAGCTATGCAGTTCAATTTAAGGCGAGCGTAAAGGACAGAGCTATAGCAGTTATATATCTCTGTCCTATTCTCTCAGCGTAATTTGAACTGCATAGCTATGTCATAATAACCCCCCAGGTTGCATTACACAATCATTTTGCCAGTGCCAAATAAAATAATATAGTACAAGTCAATAAGTGCATGGTTTGGCAACCCTAGCCTAAGCTTAGGCTTGTACCGGGTCCTAACAAGGGCTTTGTCCGTGTACCGAGATGCAGGCTAAAGACCTAGCTTCCTTATTTATTGTCTGATATAGAAGCCTACTATAGCTAAACCTTTATTACCAGTTGGTACCTAGGTATTACGCCTTAATGCTTTATTAGCAGTTTGTAGTGTTGGTACATGGCTGCGTCGAAGTCGCTAGCGAATCTTTAGAAACACAGTAATAGCTTACGGAGACAGAAAATAAGCAAAACCTTTTAATAATTACTGGATTGTTAAAAATAATAAATAAAACATTTATCTCTGCGACGGCTTTGCTGGTAAATTAACTTAAGGAACGGATCACGTCAAGTCTTACCAATGTTTTAATTGGAAATGAGGCAACACGCAACTTATTAAATTATCATTAATGGTAGGTGTCATTAGAAACAACAAACAAAAATACTATTTAATAAGTAGCTATAATCAATTGCTATTAATGTTAAACCTTTTTACCATTTAGGGTTTCGTTAAATAAATACCTACCTATTCAGTGTTTGAACTAGGTAAACTTAAACACTTTGATACCGTTAATACCTATAAGGAAAATGCAGCAGACGAAAAAAATCCCATTTTGATTAATTTGTAACGACGTGATTAAAATAGTTTCCTTTTATCACTACATAGTATAAAACAAAGTCGCTTCCCGCTGTCTGCATCGGTCTGTCCCTATGTATGCTCTTTAAAACTGCGCAACGGATTTTGATGCGGTTTTTTTAAATAGATAGAGTGATTCAAGAGGAAGGTTTTTATGTATAATAAACTCTGCTTTATGTACGGGTGTTACAGACAACTCACATAAACCGAAACGAAGCGAGGGCGGGTCGCTAGTATTCATATAAAATACGTTTCTAGAGTTTCTTCTTCAATGGATCTGCCGTAATCTTGGGCACAACCAGGGTCAATTCATATTCACGAAACAAGCTGAAAATTTCAAAAACGTTAAAAGTTAAAGCCACGTTTTGGTTCAGAATGACAACTAAACCCGATGGACCGGCCATTCAAAAATACCCAAACCGGTTACCACCTCCCACACCCGTGTAAACTAATAACCACCGTGTTCCATGGAAATTAAGCTCATTTTGTGAATGTAGATTTTTACCTATCCCGTATAGAGTTTTCTACCTTATTTAATAAACGATAAGGTTGAGCTTTGTTTGACTAGAAGGATGTATGCATCGAATGTTTACGAAGCGTATGCATATGCACAAGTGGTTATCTGTTCGTCCGTCCGTTTGCTTTGATAATAAGACGTCTCACGAACGCCCTGGGGATAGCTATTGAATATGGCTATGCGTCTAACCCTCATGCTTATTAATCTTATTATGTTAAAATAAAGGACGAATAAAGGCATTCAACAAGCATTCTTTTAAGCTGATTAGATTACTCTTGATTGGCACCATTAATATTTTTGGATTAAATTTGACCGATTTACAAGAAAAACACAAGATCCATAGGTATTTGGTGCTAGCAATCATTATATTTATTATTAATAATGTTTTATTGTAACAAGTTTTTAGAGTTGGTAATCCTGTCTTGCCTACCCCACTCTGGAGATGAAGGCGTGAGTACATAATAAGTATGTAAGTATAATAAAGGACTGGTCATCAAAATAAAACACGGAATAATTAAAAAAATAAGCACGCATAGAACGCAGCTTTAATATAGGGGCATTTTAATCGGTTATAATTATGTTATGTTATGATCCACCGTAGGTACGGTTTTTTTCTAAATTTAGGTATGTTCACAAATTTCACCGTCAATTGTGCACCGATTTTGAAAAGATATCTCGATTTAAATACTTCATCAACTATAACGAAGAACATTTAATTTTCCCGCGGCGCGTAGTTTTAACACGTAACATCCCCTTTTTTATATAAATAAACCTTAATAATTATTGAAGCAATTTAGGAATAATTAATTTCTGTAAGAGTTTGGTTTTCACTTAAATATAGCGTCACATTCCGGGTTGGCAGCTAACCGGTAATGATATACCTATGTAATAATTTTCATGATATTGCAAACATTTCATTTTCGGCTTTTTTAGATAGGTGTTAGATTTAACTTGTATGTAAAGTAAGACTCTTTGTTGGACAAAAAAAACGTTTTGTTTCAGACAGCGTGGAGACCATCCATAGGTAGTTTCGTGGAGTCCAAGCGCTACTTTAAGCCTCTTTTATAGCTAGGCAATAGGCATATTATTCATAGAAGCCATGTTTAGATTTAAGTTTCCATATTATAGGTATTACCTATCATAGTTTTTTTGACAAATGGTAATTTGGTAATTGTCGTTATTATAAGTATTAAGACACTTAAGACACTTGTTTAATTGAAGAGCGAAAATTTGCATAATTTACAGACGTTTCATTAAAAAGTACCTTTAAAAAATATGGAGTACCTAGGTACTTATGACGATTTAAAATCCTTACCTAATTCATCAAGTTCAATTTTTTTTTAAAATAATTTCATAAAACTTCTAAGATAATATTAGAAAGCAAACGTAGGTTTACTACTGAAACTCGATAGTTACCTATTTAATTCCTTCTAAAAACAAACAAGCAATGAGTTATTTCAGGACCTTTTAAAAATGGACCAAGTCGACGTATCATATGTCCCTTTCCCATCCCACACTTAAAATTACCACGTTAGCGCTACGCTTACTGAACTAAAGAAACGTATCAATTGCACTTTATTGGTTAATTCTTAACTACCCTTACATTGGCCACGTAATTTTTTCTACAGAAATGTTAACTTTGTAAAAAATACCAAGTACAAAATTTGAAAATGCTTCTAGGTAAGTGAACTTTTTATAAAACTTCAACCTTAAATAAGTTTGAAGTAAACCTCATTTTTATTCCGTCTTGGACATGAAATACCTTCTGAGTGTCAATCTTCCAGGTTAAAAATCAATTAATAGGTTACAAAAACATTAATTAAATATTTTTTTATAAAATAAATAAAAAGCAAGTTTTTATAACCCGACTGATTTGATATTGTCGTCTATATCTAGCTACTAAATATGTTAAAAACATGAAAGCGGAAAATGTGGTTACAGAATTATTAAAAAGTTTTTATAGTTGTTGGAAATTCTGTAGCTCTGCCTACCCCACTCTGGGAATAAAGGCGTGAGTTTATGTATGTATGAAAGCGGAGAAAATCCGCCATATTGATTTTTGAATTTTCGTGACACTTGCGTCATCAAGGCGAATCTAATGACGTATTATTTCTTAAAATCGTTTGAGACAGAGTAATTGCGAGCGGACAAAGGAATGGACATAGATAAACATACAAACACATAACACTTTAAGGCTTCGCCGCAGTCCGGTAAAAAGTAGCCAGAGGGTAAATACCTACATACTAAAGTCTGTATGTAGTGTTGTGCGATCGAGATCTCAATAACCAATACCCAATAACACATGTACCTGTTCTTTGGATACAATATAAACTTGATATTTCCTTGAAAATGTTAACCGTGAAAACGAGATTGGTTACAATTAACGTAAACGCTAGCGAGTCGAATGCTCTGTCCCTCGTGGACCTCGCAAGTATTCTTGTAGATTGCAAGGGACAGAGCGTTCGACTCGCTAACTAGTACGGTAATTGTAACTCATTGTAAGGGTACTGGACTCACAGTATTCTTATAGAGTGCGAGGGACCATAGACATTAATATACCTACTAGCGTAATAGACAATCACGCTCCTATTTCCCGCGTCACCAAAGACATCCGTTATGTCAGCCATATTATTCAATTTAAAATGATTCTTCGAAGAATGACATAAAACACTGAATTACATTGTCGCCAGTGTGACGCTATATGACTCTTCTTTCAAAATGGTTTCAACGGATTTTCTTTCGCTATCTCTTTCGTACTCATATTCGTGCCTTAAGCGATTGCGCTCTCACTTGCAGTCTCTGTGTCTATTACGCTATTATATAAATATCTATGCAAGGGACAGTACCCTTACCATGAGTTTCTATTACCGTACTCGCTAGCCAGTCGAATGCTCTGTCCCTTGCACTCTATAAGAATACTTGCGAGATCCGCAAGGGACAGAGCATTCGACTCGCTAGCGAGTACAGTAACTGAATCTCGTGGTAAGGGTACAGGTAACTAAAACGATACTTTTCTTTTTCTTACACACTTTTTGCGCATATTATTTCAATCTTCGAGTTCTTAACTTATTCCTTAGTCTGAGGCAAACGCTAGAGTAATCGTCGGTGATACTGCAAAACCGCGTAACTAACAAATTTATGACAGAGCAAAATAAACCTTACTCCATTATTAAAAAGGTGCATTTTGCTCCTTCTTAAAATGTTACTTAAGCGGTTTAGAAGTTTCACCGACGTCATGTTATAAGAAATCCAGGCAGCTAAGTAGCCATTCAACGTGTGACCCACGATAAGATGTTTACAGTATCTTATCGTGGGTTCCCAGTTCCGAGAACACTTACTGAGACGGACACTTGACACTGTCATTTGCAACCACCGAGATTCCATAACAATTCTGCCCTCCTTACGCAAAGTGCAATAACTCGTGTTTTGGGTCAAATTGAGTTATATACATATTCGTAATCAGCAAAACGAGTTCTATATTTTCTTCTTAGACAGTTTTCACGTATCGACAGCGTAAACGGCTTTTTCGTTAAGCATAACTGCAATAACTAAGAGAGCGACTTATGGTTTACTAATTAAAAACGCCATAACTCTAGGTATGAATAGGTCACTTATGCTATTAAGTAAAATTACTAACAATGACAGTAATAAGCATAGATATTGCGGTTCTAATAAGTACGGTTAATTTTTAGTTCATCTTAATTTACTTCTAATAACTGTAATAGGTATAGTTATTGCATTTATACTTAGTATATACATCATAATTGGTATTCTAATTTACTTGTCATAACTGCAATAAATATTGTTATTGCCTTAATGTTTAGAACTCTTGCTATTCAAAATTGAAAGTTTACAAAATTAAAAAGAAATAAGTAAACATATTACATTTATTTCTAGGAACATCAGGTAAATCAATATACCTTATTTCAAATAAATTGCAATATGTTTCCGAGTTATTGCACTTATGAGTAGTAAAGGGCCTACCTGCGGGGGGTGGAAGCGAGGTGGGCGCGGTGTGTACGGAGTGAAGTTGGCTCTCAAGGAACATTTAGTCGCGCGCGGCGTTACCATCGAGCATTTACATTCTACAATACCACAATTGAATTTCCATTTTCAGAACTTGTTTTATGCTTTTAAGAATATTATTATACGAATAAGTTATACCAATAAACTGGATTTCACGTTGGGTAGTAAGGAAGTTTCTCCAATCTAACCTCTGACAGGGGTTTATCTATGGGAGACAAATTTCCGTAAAAATGGCAAATACACAATTTTTGAAAATCCATGTAACTACCTCAAAGTAAAGTCAAATCAAAAATATTAAATAATGATCAAAAGACAATTCAATAAAGTATCAAACTTAAAAAAAAAAAACTATGTTTATGACAAACACCTCATAAATTCTCTCAAAAGACACTGTTCAAAAAGTTTTAGGTGAGATTTAATGTAAAAGGCGAGACCTTGAAATTCCTCTTTAATTTTTACCATTCTTATTGTTTATTTTATTTAATAGTATCTACAGATTACTATTAAAAATGCACTGCTTAGAAATTAGCACAAAATAAAAATAAATTCCATATTATGTGCTGCTACTTTTTTTCCGGACCACTCCTTAAGATATTGATCTTTAGAAAATAATTTTGTTTTATGGCTGTGCCTCAAATAAGTAGATAAAACTGACCTCATCGTGTGCCTAACTAGCTATAATAATAGTAGATTTGCTCCTAAGATCTTTAGAAGATATTTTTGTTTAATGGCTGTGCTCAAGTTAGTAGGTAAACAATATTTAGATAAACTTTATTCGTCAAAGAATTGGTACCTTACGTGATTTAGAAGAAAATTTTGTTGTTATGACCGTATTGTGAGTTATCTAATAAGTATTTTTTTCGTCATGCTGATAATAATTGTGATTTTGAAGATACTTTTGCTATAAGTTTTCAAGACTTATAATTTAGTTTGTTAAGATTTATAGGATTTTTTAAATGCAGACTTTTGTGATGCGATATTAAGACTGCGCCGAGCAAACGCCGAGCGTCCAGTGGCGCCCTCATTACTTTTACTGGGTTTTCTAATTAACTAAAGAATTTCCTTGGAACCAAACAAAATGTGTTTGTAGCGCAAGTATAAACACAATTTATGGGATACGTAACAAACTTTAATAACAATTACCCTTTGAGTAGTCAGCTTAACGGGAAAAGGCGGCCACTTTTTTTCAAGTTAATAACTCGAAGGTGAATAAAATTGTTATCACTATCATCACTACATAGTATAAAACAAAGTCGCTTCCCGCTGTCTGTCCCTATGTATGCTTAGATCTTTAAAACTACGCAACGGATTTTGATGCGGTTTTTTTTAGTAGATAGAGTGATTCAAGAGGAAGGTTTTTATGTATAATAAATTTTGTTTTATGTACGTGTTTTATAGAAAACTCAAATAAACCGAAGCGAAGCGAGGGCGGGTCGCTAGTTAAACTATATGATATACCCTATAAGTTGTGTTTTCATTTGTAGTACAAATACATTTTGTCAAATTTCAAGAAAATACTTTAGTTTATTAGAAACCACAGTAAAAGTAATGAGGGCGCCACTGTACATCCGGCGTACGCTCGGCGCAGTCTTAAGATGTAAGAAAGAAATAAATATGTTTCTATCACCAGTTTGTTTTTATTTGCATTATATTTTCTACATATACTTCGCAAACAATAACAACTTTACTAATTAAAACTGCAATAAGTAAGGTAGTTATTGCACTTATGGTTCAAACATGCGGTTCAGCTTACATACTATACTTGCTACACATAATTGCAATAACTTGTTTTACTTACGATAAATGCAATATGTAGACTACTTATTGCATTTATGGTTAGAACATGCGGTTCAGTTTACATACTATACTTGCTACACATAATTGCAATAACTCGTTTTACTTACGATAAATGCAATATGTAGACTACTTATTGCATTTATGGTTAGAACATGCGGTTCAGTTTACATACTATACTTGCTACACATAATTGCAATAACTTGTTTTACTTACGATAAATGCAATAAGTAGACTACTTATTGCGGTTATGTCTAGTAAATATCTCACTTAGTATTAAATAATCCTAAGCATAAGTAGATTAGCTTGTTTTTTATAGCATTAATAAATAAATAAACTAAAATTAGGTACGTTGTAATAAACTACACAAGGTTACCTATATTCTAGTAAAAGTTTCAAGTCGATAGCATGCGTAATAACGGAGATACAACCAAAACAAATTTAAAATCTTTTACCACGTTTTTCTCGAAAGTAGCTGGAACCTAGTTATTGCACTTTGCATAAGGAGGGCAGAATTATAGGCGCTTAAATTAAAATAATTACTTAAGATAAGATTAGATTGTGATCTCGTCTCATATTACAAGCCTTTAGTACCGTAAAATGGGGTGAGTAGGGACACAACCTAAATTGAAACAGGTTATTAAATTATAAGACTGAAATTATTTCCACTAGACGTAACGTTATTGACCATTTAATAATTGTTCTTATTTATTACGAGTTATGACTTATTTTAGATTAGCTTCTGCCCGCGACTCCGTTCGCGTGGAGCTCGTTTATATCGTAGCTCCATACAAATTTTCACCCTCTATTTCACCTCCTTAGGGGATGAATATCGGGAAATATACTATCCTGTGTCCTTTCCCAGGATTCAAACTATATTTGCACCAAATTTCACCTGAATCGGTTCAACGGTTTAAGCGTGAAGAGGTAATAGACAGACACACTTTCGCATTTATAATATTAGTATGAATTGTTTCCCTACTTATCCCTTAATCCCTACTCACCCCTTTTGACGGTAGTTATCTATTATTGTTACTAGTGTTTGTTCACGTTAAACATTTATGGTATCTAAGAGCTGATCTGATGATGAAGTCGGAAGGTGGCGGTAGGATCTCCGCTATATTTAACGTAGACCCACCGTGTTGGGACTCATTACCTCATTAGTTAGGTCCTGATAAGCACATAACGAGATAGCAAAAAAAATACAGTTGACAACAAAAGCTTGTCGCAAAAATTTATTTTTTGACAGAAACTTATTTGTTAGCTTTCCGTACCCAAAGGGTAAAAACGGGACCTTATTACTAAGACCACTGGTGTTCCGTCTGCCTGTCTCCGTGATAGTTAGTTGAAATTTTCACAGAATATGTATTTTAGTGGCCGCTATAACAACAAATACTAAAAACAGTATAAAATAAACATTTAAAAGGGGCTCCCATACAACAAACGTTTTTTTTGCTCCATATTAGTAACGGCAACTGGTAGATGCTTGAAATATGCACAGAACATTTAGTTGTACTTATATGTATAGGTAAAGCCTGACAAGTTCCTATTTAGCCCTGATGTAGTGTCGCTACAAACAGCTTACATAATATGGCAATTATACGTGTACGTCATGAATAGTCGGGACAGTGAGTATTGGCATCGTGCAAGAACGAGTGAGATATACAATTAAGTACTTGTAGATTGTGAAACTATGTTTTCATGTAATCGGAAGAGCATGTCTAGTTGATAATTAAATATGAATAATTACCTATCCGTCAAAATCCGATTCTAAATATTCGACATCCATATATTCATCAGATTCTGGCTCCAATGTATTTTCACTTTCGTCCGTTGAAGAGTCACTTTCAGGACCACCAACCTCGATTATAAATCTTTCGGTCTGTGATTCGATTATAGGACCTTTTGTCCTATATCCGTCTTCTATTTTTTTTACGTGTTCGCAGCATTTACTTCAATTTTCTATAGTCACTTCCTAAGTAATAACGAAGTGTAAAAGTAAGCTAAGTAAGTAAGACGCCTTGAATGAGAAAAAAAATAAAATTTAATAATTAATATACATATTTAGTACCAAGCTAACCAATTCATGACAATCGCACTATGAATATCATACCCGTCATGTCAACAACTAATTTCAAAACATTGTTTATTGGAATGCTGCTGAATCCTTCGTCCTTTTTTTGCCGCAACCATTTGAATGTATTTATAATAATGTTTTTTGCATCGGGGTGAAATTTCTTGGGCATTTTAATTTTAAAATCGATTTGTTTACATCGGTGACATTCAATGACTTCCAACGTCCGTTGTAAAAAAAAAACGTTGCCATTTAAATAAATTAGTTCCACTGAAAATCCGCAACATGGCGAGGGCTAAAAAGGAACTTGTCAGGCTATACATAATAAAAAATAAATTAAGGGGCTCCCATTCAACAAACGCGATTTTATTGCCGTTTTTTGGTAATGTTGTAGATAATTGTACGGAACCCTTCGTGCGCGGGTCCAACTCGCTTATATTTCTGAATAGCGACCCTACATCGCTTCGCTTCGGTTTTTATCTCTTTTCTGTTTTAAACTTACATAAAGTACAACTTAGTGTACATTTAAATCTATCGGAAGGAATTTACTAAGGTGGCTTCTAAACGAGCAACATTTTTGTGTGGCCGGAAACTATACGCATCTTGCTCTAATAAACGAAGTAAGAGTAAGATAGCATTAGTTACCGGCCACAAATTGCAGAAAAACATTGCCCGTTTTAAAGTCACATACATGATAGTGAAAACTGCATCAGAATATGCTGCGTAGGTTGAGAAGAAGCAAACCACCAAACACGACACGTTATGGCATCTTTATTTTATACTATACTAGCGACCCGCCCTCGCTTCGCTTCGGTTTAGATTTTTCATACAAAAGGATTTTCCCGCTAATTCCCGTTCCCGTGGGAATTTCGGGAATTCCTTTCTTAGTGCACCTCTACGGTACCTAAGCTACGTCCCTTCCAAATTTCAAGTGCCTACGTTTAGCCGTTTAGGCTGTGCGTTGATATGTCAGTGAGTCAGTCAGTCAGTTTCTCCTTTTATATATTTAGATTTTTTTTAGACATTTTGCTACAATAAGTTCTAATGACATTTATTTCTTATCTGTGTCGATTTGGTAAGCTGTCATCTCATTGCAATATAGATTAATTCAATTGAATTAGTATCAGGTTAGGACTTATTGGGGCGTAAAGTCTGCGAGAACAGCTTAATCCTAATCGACTTTTTAAGCACGTGGTAGTAAAAGCAAAGTAGGGTTATTGTAAAACCACTTCTTAATTAAAGGACTTTAATGTTAACTTTGTAAATACCTTTATTGTGCTATATTAAAACCAAAGGAGCTCGTCTGACCCCACTAGCGACCTGACCTCGCTTCGCTTCGGTATATGCGAGTTTTCCGTAACACCCGTACATACGAGTAAACCAAAATTTATCCATACTTCCATACCTAATATTATAAATGCGAAAGTGTGTCTGTCTGTCTGTCTGTCTGTTACCGCTTCCCGCTTAAACCGCTGAACCGATTTAGGTGAAATTTGGTGCAAAGCTAGTTTGAACCCTGGGAAAGGACATAGGATAGTTTTTTCCCCGAAATTCATCCCCTAAGGGGGTCAAATAGATAAAATTTGTATCGAGCTAACATATAAACGAGTTCCACGCGGACAGAGTCGCGGGCAGAAGTTAGTTATACATAAAAATCACCGTATCTATTGATGAAACCCTCATCAAAATCCGTTGCGTAGTTTGAAAGATCTTAGTACATAGAGAGACAGTCGATGGGAAGCGGGTTTCATATTATGTAAAGATTCACAACAATTTGAAATTACATCTTTTTGATGCTGTAAAGATTGAATTAATACATACACAGAACACTCTGTAACTATTAGCTCCTAACCTATGAAATTGGCGTTTTAATCATACATTTAATTTTGCAGATTATTTAGTAACGTCAAATGCAAACCAAACAAAATTCTGTCAGGAATATTGGACACTTCTAAGCTATATTATACATATCTTAATTACTTAAAACTAGTTACCTTCATAAAACTCTGCGTAATTGAAACACTTGAACTCTCAGCACATGAAAAGAGTTGAGTTCACACTTTAATTTTAAACATTAAGTAAGAAATTTAATCATATTATTTGTATCTAAAACCTTTGTAACGTAGTGTATTAATTAAATTTAAAAATAATTTGGAAGTTAAAATTGAAATGAATAAATTCCGTACGAAATAAAACTCTTAAACGAAACGCCAATTTCATAGGTAAGGACCTAATATAAACTTGCAACCTTTTTCCGATCCCTAGTGGATCTAGAGATCCGGGTACAGTTACTTCCTTTTAACAATGTTGTAAAAACCTTCTAACACTTCGGGAACAAAACCGAGCCAAGTACTCATCTTAAAAATGTCTAGTTTTCATAATATACCCGTCAAGTAGACACTCGACCAGCAAGCACCTATATAACCCAGGTAACAAGTGCAGTTTTGTTTAAGTCCAAGTAGGAAACGTTTTTTAATAACATCCGGAGATTCCTTGACAACATCATTATCGCGTTCACAAAAGGTTGCTTTTTGAATAGCTATTATGGCTATGAGTAGAACTCGATTGTCAGGTAGATTGAAAACAATAAGGGGTCGGGTCGCTGATGGTAAAAAGTGGTCGTGCTGTAGGTATAGTGACTGAAATGGAACATGTTAAGAGCTAGGTCCCCAATTTAGTTGTTTTTAAGGGTTGGCCAATAATAAATAATAATTATAAGCGTTCAAATCTCTTACAAATTGACGCAGTCCCAAACTAGACTAGTAGTAGATGCCTACTATGGTTTAACAACAATAAACATACGTATACTCTGTTTAATCTAAGGTGATGCCTGTGGCAGCTCATATTAACACCTATTACATTTCTTTAACTTTACATAAATAGGTACATTGGTAAAAATGCAAAAACTAGCGACGCCGTTTAGGCATGTAAATAATTAATTGCCTATTTTTAACTAGGTACCTCACTTGTGAGTAGAGCAAGTGATTGAAATTACGAAATTCGCAGCATCAATAAGCATCATTGCCTGTGACAGCTTAAACTGTGTAGGTATATATAGAGCAAATACCTCTGATAGGTTCGACACCTCTTCGTATGAAGGGTCCGCAGAAGCCTATTTGGGAATACCCTCGTCGTCAATCGCGAAGATACAAACATTCTTACAGTTCGTATCTAAAACTTCTAACCGAGTAATATCATTACATAAGAAGCTTTCAGCGCCATTGACTCCCCTACCGTACTCAAATCACGTATTCTAGCTAGCTTGTGGCACGCTATACGCGTTTAGAAAAAGGTAGAATTATTAATTGCCTCCCACGGCGCAAGCGTGGTGCAAGTATGAGGAAACTCGGCAGACGCCGGTAGTATGCCACGTGTTATTCCCTTTTTTTTATTATGGTTCCGTAGTCAAACTAGGAAACCTTATAACTTTTTCTCTCTAAGTTACAATACTGATTCATTGAACACAATATCGATATTTAATATACGGCGGATGAAGTGTAAAAAAATATTTCTGGGCTCCTCTCGTCTATGTAAGGCAAAGGTAATTTTTAATACACTTATTTTGTTACATCGTTTAAGCTAGGTAGATTGCTCTAAAAAAACTTCATGTGTTGCGTACGCTATCATTAATTTTTAGATTTAAGGGCCCTGCTCAGGAAACATTGAACTCTAACTCCTAATACGCCTGAAGCCAAAAAACTACAAATAGTAAAAATCTGGAAAGTAGGCGTCTATAAATGAAAGCTAAAAATCTATACTAAAAATCATCTAAGATAGCACTAATACTTTAAATTGACCGATTACTTAATAATCTTATTGTGAACCTTCTAAATTAGCGATTACAATAATCTTTATTTTAAAGAACCACTTACTCTTTTAGCAATAACTTCCCGTTTGGAGTCTCCGTCTCATTCTATTGCACAAAATTAGATTAACCGCCTGTGTCACAATCGACAAGTAAAGGATATTTGACGGATAAGTTTAGCCCTTTCTTTGTCGTACACTTGAAAATAGACAAGGAGAGAGACAACTTTATGTGACAGATAAATTTACTTGTCGATTGTGAAACAGGCCCTAAGACAGCTATTGTTGCCGCCTATAAATTGCACGTGTAAGTGCATCTTAAAGGCTCAGTTTCATTGGTTGACAGACCGCAGGCTCTTTGCAATCCATTGACGAGTTGTTTTGATATTATTGAATAAGGAGCTATTGCAGCGACGCAATGTATCACGAAAAGCATGAGGGCTATCGACCAATGAATCTCGGACTTAACGGCGACGGAACCCATTCAACATGTTCCGACATGCACAACGACTGCTCAAACTGCACGTTTTTCTAAGAAACATTACTAGCTTTGTTGTTGAGTACATTTTGTATCGGTGATTCTGATTACTTACTCGCTGTTTAGAGGATCGATTCTGTATGGATCTGTCAAGCTGGGAACGTCTCAAATAACTAGATTTTAATCCATAAAAATGCCGCAAAAGAAGCAAAAGCATTTTACACTGCTAATTAGACAGCGATTGCAATTCTCATTTAAAATAATTAAATGATGAATGAATCCAAAAGATGTTTTTCAATGATACCCCACTTGTCATAGTTCGACGACTTTATTTTTTTCTTTTTTTATAATATGGCGTGTGGTTGCCGCCATTTTGAATTCTGTATGCTGTCATATTGTTAGATGAATTTGTGTCGATTTGTGTGAAATCGATTGATAGAGCGCCAAAAAGGAACAAACATACTTACATACATGTATATAGGCTGATAAACACATAACCCTCCTCCTTCGGCAGCCGGGTAAAGAGGCACGCTATTCAAAATTAAGAAAAAACGTTATTATTATCACAGCGACGTTAACCATCAACTTATTCTTCTTATTTGTAACGTAATCTGCCTAAATCCGCTGACGTTGATGCAAAACAATAACAAATTCCAAAACAAGCTTTAACTTAATGTAACATAATTCAAAATCCCTTGCCTTTTATTTTATAAAATAAAAACGGTTGTATACCTGATGCTGTTACTAAAAACACAAAAACATCATAAGTGCCAGCGGAGAGGTCATTGAAATTTTAACTTTATTGCATTGTGATTAGTTAGGTTTCGGTAGTGTATTTTTTTTAAGTATCGCACCCTTGGATTTAGTCGCCGGGTGTGCTCGCGCAGGTGTTCGAGACCTTTGAATGTTAAGATTATTCCGTTTGTACACTTTTTAGTTTTTCTCGATGTTTCAATTTTAACCTTGATTTAACGGAGCTCTGAAGCTATGGCAATTTGCACAGCATTTTATATTTGTTTTTAAATTGACATAGTCTAACCGCCTTATTAATTAACGTACACACAGCAACACATCTAGCTATACACTTCAGAAATCTGAAATATTGCATGAATGAGAGTCGCACTAGAATGCGTATGTTGTTGACATAATACACATATATCCATCTCTTTCTTTTTCTCTCTGCTCTGTCTTTAATGGTTAGTTAGGTGTGATGTTGTGTGTACAATAAACCCTATTTAAGTTTAAGTACTCGTACTACTTATCCCTTGTTAAATTACAATAAAACCAAGTTAAGCGAAACATACATGTCGAAAAATGAGAAGTTACTTCAAAAGTTTAAAGTTGATTCATCATTCTGCGTCTTTCAACAAAAAGTTTTAAGAATCTCTTCCATTTCCGTTTTTCTAGTACTGTGACTCATATTAGGTACGGTATATAAAGATTGCTTATAGCGGTAACGGTAGTGTATAAAAAACTTGTTTAAAATTTATAGTCTGTTATGTTTGGTTCCGTGAGCATAATATAAAGTTAGTAGGTATCATAAACAAGCAAAAAAGAGACAAAATATAGGTTTTGCTTCGTTGGCGTAGGTCTGGTTTATCATACTTAAAAACCTTACCTAGATAAAAAGTATCCTGTCCTTTCCGCGATTTCCTGCCGCTTTACATTTCACCAATATAATAATATCGAATTTAAGCCTTTCTTTACAAATCTGGCAACATTTCACTTCCAACACTTCCAAAACCAACCTTTTTAGTTCCGTAGAATCGTTCCCGTTATTCCTAAATTGAATCCCGTATAGAGAATCGAGCAATGTTCATATATGGACGGTGTGCGCTGACCTTAAGTTCAGTGGCTCCTATTGCCATACAAAATGCCTCTAGAGTCAGGTTATGGGCCCTAAATGTGTTAGGAGATGACTATTGTCTATGGTAAAGCTAATTAGATGGGCATTGTTATAAAATTATAGAACGTAGCTAGTTTGGCGTTGTCTTGGTCCGTTCAATCCAATCCTAAAATTAAATTAGTGTCTAAATTTAGAAGTATTAAAATGCTTCGTTTAGAAATGTTGTCTCCATTCTTGTTTGACGAGAATTCAGTTTGACATTTAAAATGTATTTTTTGACATTATCCTTATGCAGTTTAAGAATTGTAGTCGGTAAAATGCAATTCAGATTGACGGGTTAACACTGTTTTGTTCGTTTTTTCTTGTTTTGAATTCTAGTCTATTTGCCTGGCATTTTAAATAAGCACATGTGATACAATCATTGCCTTATGGTAATTTTAATTTGGTATTGGGATATTTTTTACGCTTCAACCAGGAGTTACTTTTTTATTTTTAAACAAGGGTTTGCTACAAGAAACAAACCAAACACGCTTGTCAAAACCAAATCCCACATTTTTTATTTTATTGCGTACTTATTGCGTACGTCAAGTGTAAGTTTTTATACCAAGTATAAATCACCGGTATATCCGATACTCGTACAAAGATTAATTAAGCGAGTATCACAATGCCAGCTTTCCAAACGTATGGAGTCCATTAGCGTGTTGAACGGCTAAGGCCGGCCACTGATACAGGTTTTATAGTTACAAATGATAGTAATAGATATTTAGAAAAATGCGCCACGGGTGAGATTTCAAGCGTTTAATATAAATTGGTGTTTAAACGTTGTTAATAGACTGAAGTGTAGATTGTCGAACAAAAATATTGTTGCTAAAGAATTATTACGATTATTAAACGCTTATATGTGACTTGGATTCACGCATTCCTACATTATTAGTTATTAGGTTTAATTTTGGGCTAAAACATATTTTATTTTTATTTAATATTTTAATACACTAAGGGCCACTTGCACGAAAAGTTTAACCCTGGGTTAAGGCACTAACTCGAGTTAAAATGACAGTTGTCGTATGAATCTGACGTTTACTAACTCGAGTTAGCGCCTTAACCCAGGGTTAAATTCAGCGTGCAAGTGGCCGTAACCGCAAATAAGGTACGGCTACAAAACTCCTAACTTTAAAAATGGTAAAAGTAAAACTTTAAATCATGTCAAACTTGCATAAAGCTTACTATGTGTGTACTGGATAGATGGAAAAAAATCAAAACAGCAACAAGTTTACACTTAAATATAGATCAATATTGTAATCCTTAGTGCAGAAATCGCCATTTCCACGAGTGCATTGGTATTATTACTACAATATCCCCTTTTAATTCTCGCAAGGGCCGCATCTGCTAGCCGCCCACGGGCCTGTGCAAACAATTACCCGCGTCGTGAACCGACCACAGATAAGGTAGCACCATAAATAAACTCTAATTACGTTCCTTGTTCATTGTTTCAATCCAGGCCCAATTAGAAGTGAGAGTTCGATGAGAAACGTGGAAGTATGTCGCGTGCCTTAAGATTCGAAATTTGAAATTTTGCCGCGCTTTTCTTTAGTTCGGCACTTGAAAGTCGTGTGATTGAGCCACGTGTTTGAAATTCGATTTTTGAACCTCTTTTTGTTACTAACCAGTAACTTACCAGTAATTGGAAAAGAACCACCGATAAGTACATTTAAAAGTGAAACAATACATATATCCTGATTGCGCGTCAACGCGTCATAAATTTCATTGATTTGTAAGCTTTTATATTTCTTTCATAACGGTTTCTATAGACGTGGCAAAAATGCATTCCGCGGCAACTCTTCTCTAAAATGCTTGAAAAAATATTATCGTAGCATAAGGCTTTGATTGTTTGTGCTGAAGGCCTGAAAGACGTTTTATATTATGAATATTGCGATAAAAGATAAAAGATTGAATTCAACGCATATCAAGGTTGTATTTGCATTGGCAGATAATACAACACTACCATATTCATGTCAAGTAACAAAATTTAGTCATTCACCTTGATCGTTGGGATGGGACTTAATGTATTTAGTACTTACCTACTACCTCGTGCCTACCTCCTTACTTTGGACGGACAGAAGAAACGAAATCCAGTATTAAATAATTAGTATTAAATCTTAATACTTAGGTACCTATAGAATAAGGTATACCTATTTAACATGTTTACGTCAAAATACTTTTATTTGAACCTGAACTAACGTCTAAAAACAATATTTACAACGCATTGCATTCTAGTTTCAATATTACAAGCTTTGAGCATTCCTCTAACACGCTGTATCGCATTCAAAGCCTCACTTGCATATTTACGTACAAAATGATCACCAAATCGTGTTCTTGGCTCTTGAACGTGCTCAGCTAACCTCCAAGCCAATAAAGTGCATCTACAAATTAATCTCCAAAGAAGATACAACTGTAAACCTTAGAGTTAAGGTTGTTAGTTCTATGCATTTATTTGGTAAATACGACATTTGTCTTTAGCGGGGCACTATGGTCGAGTGCCCATTATCTAACAACCCCTCGTGACGTAGACGACAGCTGCGTCTAACGTTCATCACCCTTCTCTTTCTAACGCACGGGTTTCTAAGATTCGTGTCTCTCTCGCGCGCTGTCATCCGGTGATGTTGCATGGTGCATATCGATTGAATTGAATGCGTCCACGCATTTTATGGATTTTTGTCTATTACTTAACAAATGCCAATGGCTTATATGTAAGCGAATTTTGTTAGAAATTAGGCTGTTTTTTGTTTTTAAAGCTTTAAAGCTGTGTTTTGTTTCGGTTATTTATTAATTTCATTAACCACAGTTTGGTTGTTCCGCGCGGTTTGTAAAGCTGCTTTATGTACATATATTTTGTCATAAATATAATTATAATCACGGCGGCGTCGTTGATCGGGTCGCCACTTTCCCGAACACATGGTTGAGAGAGGCGATGGCTGAGATACGCGTCATACTCGTGAACGGGTGCTGTTTGTGGGGTCCGGTCTGTTCACGTTTGCAAGGACTTGTTGTTAAATAAATTATTCTAGTTATGGCTTTTTGACGTAGAGACCTCGCCGTGTTGTTCTCATAGTTTTTTTTAAAGGTTTATTGACCTTACATTTGTAATGATTTTATTTTTGGTAGTTTTAAGAATTTATTATTTATTACTTTATTACCTAATGTAACTTACTTTACTTCATGTAACTTAGTTTTAAGTACTATTATGTTCTTATGATTGAAAAAATGACCTTCTGTTGGAGTTTCTTGCGGCGCTTCTTCTCCGCAATGATGGTCTTGTCCGAAGCGCTGGTAGACTCACCCTATATTACCGACGTGTAAAAGATAAATTTAAATTTAAAAGGCTGCTTAAAAAACATTTACTTCATTTATTATAAATTAAATTATAAAATAAATTTGAATAAATCTAGTATTAAGGAACCAAATTGTTACGTGTTAAGTTGTTAAGTTTAAAAGGACTCAGCTGCAGTCAAACTGTTGTGACAGTTTTGCAGACTATTTTTTAAGAAAAATATGTAATTTTTGGTTAATAAATAAACAATAAAAAAGAGCCCTCATGTGGCCTATTTACTGAATAAATATGTTGAATTTTGACTACATAGTATAAAACAAAGTCGCTTCCCGCTGTCTGTCTGTCTGTCGCTATATATGCTTAGATATTTAAAAATAAGCAACAGATTTTGATGCGGTTTTTTTTAATAGATAAAGTGATTCAAGAGAAAGGTTTTTATGTATAATAAACTCTGTTTTATCTACGGGTGTTACAGAAAACTCACATAAACCGAAGCGAAGCGAGGGTGGTCGCTTGTAAATAATAGATGAAAAAAGCCAATCATTTTTAAATCTTTAAAATGTAATTTAATTGAGAGTCTGACTTAAACTGAACGAACTCGGCATAATTTAATGCTAATTGTATTTAACAATTAAATACCGGTGGTATATAATCGGTGCCCGTGTTTTAAAATAGTAGTTTATGAAATTGTTGCATAATGAGGGGTATTTAAACAGGAGTGTGTGTTTAAGAACCGAGCCTCTAGGCGTGGTTTTTAATAGTATCACACGGGTGTTTTAATACCTAGTTATGTGCAGTTTCATACACTACTTTATCTACTCTCATACATTAGGTACGGTACGGTACAACAAAACGTATTCAATGAATGGCGCCAAAACCTAGCACATCACCGCGCATGCGTTAAAGCGGGCGCTGTTACAGACAAGTAAAAATTGGAATGAAAACTTTTTGTAATTCTGTAAAAATGACGAGAACCGCATGTGCGGCATTATAAAAAAATAATTGATATGGAACCTCGTTGATGACATTAACTTGTATCGCAATGGTTAAAAAATTACTTGACATTATTTTGTTAGAGAAATAATGTAATAAAGTGTTTTTTATTTCGGTGTTCTGTTTATAAAGTATGCCAATATAAATTCGTTATGAAGTTTATAATTCGAACTTTACGATATGAGAGTAGATAAAAGCAGGATATTGTAGAGGTTTATCATTTCAAAATGGAACAACAGATTTAAAATGTTTCTTAACAAAACCGCAACAAACTGCATACACGAACAGACCACCTCTCTTTACAAATTATCACTGGCAGGTTATTTATTACAGGGTAGTGATTCTCTCAACAACGACGATCGGACGGACGGACGAGTGAATGTCCAAGCGGCGAGTTTAAGTAGTCCCGTCAGTGCGAACAAAACATATTTAAGCGCGAGAATTTTCAATTTAGCAGCATGGTTTCTGCCGATGGATCGAACGTATAAGGCTCTGACGGGACTACTTAAACTCGCCCCTGCGATTTCGCTCGTTCTTCCGCCCGTCCGTTGTTTTTCGAGAGAACAATATCCCAGTACAATTGTATCGTAATTTTCTTCAGGGCTGCGGTTTTTTTGTTCAGTGGTAATTACATGGTAATACTAACACAACAACCAAATGGAGTGCATATGTGAGATGAAACGACAGCTGTGATTGTCACTTATTTGCTTACGTACTTATGCCTATGCAATGCAAGGGATTTAACCGAATAAAACCACGTGTTCATTAAGATACTGGTTCTTAAAACTTTTTCAACGGATCAGTTGGCCCTTTGTAATTTGATGCCACATAAAATGAAAATGGAGCAATTTTTTTTTAGCGATGTTGTTATTAGGTTTAAATCAAAATGGATCACGGATTGATTCATATTTGTTATTAATACTATACTATAAATATAACAATCTAATACAGTCTTACAAACAAAAAATTTAAAACTTTCGTGAACGTGAACTTTCTGCCCTCTTCAATAAAAAAAGGCATGCACAATTTGTTAGTCAAAGTAAATTTAACCCCTATCCTAAGAAATAACGTCATTAATACATATGTGGTTCATTATTAGAAATTTAGAGGGCAGTATTAAAGGCATGATTAAAGCGCTCGCCAAACAACTGGCGTGGTGCCGCGCGGCGCGGCGCGATGACAGCGATGGGCGAGGCGTTGTGATCTGTGTGATGTGACGGTCTGGGGTGTTAGGCACTCGTCCCACCGCCGACGATGAGCGGGAAGCGAGTACAGCCAGCGATCAACTAGTAATATTTTTGTCTCATTTATTGACACGGGATCTATCATTTTTGTTCCGACAAACTAGTGGAAAGAGTTCTCGCCGGCAGTGTGAACAGCCAGCGATGAACGATTAGTATACGTGTCTCTTTTACTAACACAGGATCCTTATCTTTTGTTCGTTTCTTGGGCGAGAAAATCGCCGATAGCTAATCGCTTACTCGCTCTTGGTGGGACAAGTGCCTTATGCTCTCAAAAACTACGGACGGTCGGACGGACGAGCGAAGTCGCAGCGGCGAGTTTAAGTAGTCCCGTCAGTGCGAACAAAACACATTTTAGCGCGTGCATTTTCTATTAAGCAGCCTTATACGTTCGATGCATCGGCAGAAACCATGCTGCTAAATTGAAAATGCACTCGCTAAAATATGTTTTGTTCGCACTGACGGGTTTAGTTAAACTCGCCGCTTGGACATTCACTCGTTCGTCCGTCCAACCGTAGTTGTTGAGAGAATCACTACCCTGCATACAACTCCTTGCTATAGCATTTTTCATAATGTTATTGGGCATGTACAGATTAACATTTTACATTTCACGCGCACGTTGTAGAAATCAAATAATGTCAATTATATTTGTGAAACAAGGGTATAAATTGGTGTGACATTTCATAGTTATCCATCCTTACTTTGCCATAGTATGGCGTACAAATATTTCATAGTTAAGTTAGCCTACTTCAGTCGATGAATTCGAGACGCAAATTTTAATAAATGTAATTACACTTAAAAGTCTAATTGTAAAATTATTATTAATAATAAATCATGTTAATATTATTAAATAACAAACATTATCTTAGATTGATAGTCAATATTATTTGTAGTGCATTAACTCATTGACAGTATGAAAACATTTAGTCAATGGCCATTTTGTTAACATGGATCGGAATGTTCTACCTTGTGCTAATTTCAGCTCAAGTGGCAGTTTATTATATATTATGACGCACATACCTACATTATAAACATCACTACATAGTATAAAACAAAGTCGCTTTCCGCTGTCTGTCCCTATGTATGCTTAGATCTTTAAAACTACGCAACGGATTTTGATGCGGTTTTTTTTAGTAGATAGAGTGATTCAGAGGAAGGTTTTTATGTATAATAATAGAAAACTCAAATAAACTGAAGCGAAGCGAGGGCGGGTCGCTAGTTTCTTTATAAATATCAGTGTTACAACGAGGTTCATACAGAAGATTCCTATGTTGTTCCCTGAGCTTGCCACTGCGCACGGTGGAGCGCTCTTAATAGTACTGTTTTAACCGATTGAGCAAGTACCTTGAAAATTGCCTTTAACCTGTTACGACAGCTCTTATTTACTTGACAGTAATCGCGGTTAAATACAATACCATAACGTCCATAACACATCAAAGACAATGGCTTTACCCCTGTAGAATAGAGGTCCTGTACGTATCTACAGTGAAAAACATGTAGAAAATGCTTACGTTTATTAAATTTCCAGAAAACTAACACCATAGAACAAACCATAGTGCCTACGCTTTTTTTTAACTTAGGCAAAGGACAGGGGGCAAAGACATCAGCTGCATAACGGAAACGCGATCCATAGATGCAATAATGACTTTTTAATGGCTACGGCTACTAGTATGCTGGCCAGTTATACAGGCGCTTCTGTAACTTTAGCCAGCGAATATTCAACTTATTCAGGCTGTAGATAAAGTTGTAAATACAATTGACGACCGACGTTTTTTTTCTAAAAGAAATGATAAGAGTCCGGAGACAACGTTGCCAAAGAACGCCATTTAGGGTCAGTTTTAATAAGGAATGACGTGAATAGGCACCGATTGGTTTCTTGTTTTCAGTGCCTGGTTTATAGGAATACTTGGGAGAGGAGCCGATATTAAGTTCTTAGAACTAAGTTAATATGAATCAACTAGAGGTACCCGTAAGCTTTCTTCTTCAATTATAGCAGTTTTCTTTAATAAGTCAATTAAATTTAAACACTTCTTTGATTGCGTGGCTGTAAAGGGCACCGCTGGTTACCATTATATTATACTTATACTAGCGACCCGCCCTCGCTTCGCTTCGGTTTATGTGAGTTTTCGGTAACACCCGTACATAAAACAAAGTTTATTATACATGAAAACCTTCCTCTTGAATCACTCTATCTTTTAAAAAAAACCGCATCAAAATCCGTTGCGTAGTTTTAAAGATCTAAGCATACATAGGGACAGACAGCGGGAAGCGACTTTGTTTTATAATATGTAGTGATATATATTGGCCAGTTAGTACATCGTATTGGAATCAGAACATGAACTTTAATTTTCTTATAAGGTTTCATACATTTCTTAACTGATTTTGGAACCTAGACTTGAGACTGCATTA
The DNA here is from genome assembly GCA_963966035.1 of Acleris laterana. Lineage (NCBI taxonomy): Eukaryota > Metazoa > Arthropoda > Insecta > Lepidoptera > Tortricidae > Acleris > Acleris laterana. The sequence goes on along the minus strand of OZ014438.1, from coordinate 74,782,828 downwards.
CGCTAACAAGCGTTTCTATTCGTTTTGTTTTTAAACCAATCGCGTCACAGGTAGATGACGTGATACGAAGGGTCACGTGATCTACTGCTGACGCGATTGGTTTAAAAACGAAACGAATACAAACACTGTTAAAACGGCGAGGGCCTCTGTTAGTCTGTAGAACCGTTATGTGTGAAAGATGGCGGGTTTTGATTTTTCAGATTAATCGTGTTATTCTTTCTGTTTTTCTCGGTATTTGCGTCATAAAAGGTTTAAGCACTTTTTAAATTCGATTATTTAATATGAAACTAACGATCCGCCCTCGCTTCGCTTTACGTAGTCCGTACATAAATAAGAACTTCTACATAAATACTTTCCGTAAAAAATAATAAACCGGTGGTAAAAACCGCATTGAAATCCGGTGCGTGAAGTTGCTGTAAGCGGTTATACAAACAAAGAGAAAGACAGACAAGGTAAGCGAGCTACTTTGTTTTATACAAAAGATTTACCATATACGTCGCTTATGGGATTTTTGTATCTTCTTGTAACTTAAAACAAACAAATCAAACGCCGAGACAAAACACGTGTTAAAATAGAAGCTCGGTAAGTTTCCCAAAAGCTTTCGACGACGCTTTTTCGATGTATTAAAGTTCATATTTGCATGATGGCGGTCGTAAAGTGAACCACGTGTGCTCCCAGATGTGTAACACTTGAACGTTTCGCTCTCAGTGTAACCCTGTGAGAACCGTAGGTACAAAGTTATATTTGCGCTTGAAAAAAAAACTGAAATATTAATTTTGTTTGAAATATGGTATAAACTAAAATGATTACTATCTATTAGTAATCATTACAGGTAACATTAGCTTCTGCCTGTGACTTTATCGAAATCTCGATGATCGTTATTACCACGGGAACTTTTAAATTTTCCGGTATGCCATGGCCATGACTAAAAATGGTATTGTTATCTGTAAGGCCTAATATCCGTTTATTTTTAAGAAAAAAAATCAGTCTGGATTCCGAAATTTCTAATATTTTAAAACGAATTAAAATCTATTCGGTAGCTATGAAGGTCCTCTAACTCTGACCTTCATTTGGTACACCCCCGTTATCACCCTGTAACTTTTTTCTTATCATGTTCAGCATCATCCTCTAATTGTTCCTGTTTGATCCAATGGTTGATTTGTAGAGAATGGCTGAAGGCATTAAGTCGGCCAAGAGTACTGTGAAGTTATCACCTCAAATGATTGGTAGTTTCGAAACACATAACGTAAATTGAGTTCTATAACATTTTAAGTTTTTCTATAAACTTCTCTACATTACTTTCGTCGGAATCTAAACTTTTTTGAGCAGGATGCGCACGATTGGACGTCCTGTGGTTATACACCATAGAGACCATTTAATTATTCATCATTAAAAGAAAAACGTCTTATGTTACGTATACTGTGACCGCAGTAGGAGGTAAAAATAACCTCAATATATTTTGGTGCATAGGATGATTATTGGAGTCGACTGTCTCAAAAGTAAAAAAAAATACATTTTATTTGGTCTCGGGTTTTATAAAGCTGCCGTCTGCCGCTGATCGGAATAACTGATGAATAAGATTTAAAAAAACATGTTAGTGTTGCACACATTAGAGACTTTAAAGTACCAATAAATATACAATACATAGCATTTCGTATCAACATACTGTACAAATTCATTAAAAAAACATTATCAATCGACACTCTACTTACCTAAGTCAACCAATCGTCGCGTTGCATATTCAACCTACAATGTCAACTTTAAAATTATTATTCTGTCGTCTGGTGTCCCTGATTATGGAATTCGTGTCAAATAAGATTCTAAAATTAAACAGTAGCCTATTTGTATATTAATATTCATTAGACTGTGGGAACAGTCATACATGCGAGAAAATGCTTGGGTAATTATTTTAAATGGTTTTGGTTTTTAATGCTAAGTGATATAACTCACATTATGTTGAGGTGTTTAGCAAATTTAAAGAGAAGAGTACAAAATGTTGAATGTAGTGTTGATATTATTTATTGGTCAACCACATGTTTTAAGTATTTTATTCAAGGTCAACAACTAATTCTAGAATCTTGGTTTATGGTCTAAGAATAAACAATTATTTTATAGTTTTTATAAAATCCAAATCGAATAATATACATTCCTTTCCGTTTTTCTCCTCACCAATCGATTTTTACTTTAATATAAGAAAACGTATCTTTGTAGTGGCATTTTTTTTTTAAATGTAAAAACCTTCAGACGCTTGCGTAATGTGTAATTGCGTTAATTCCTTACTATATTATACCTCATACATACAACTCATTTTAACATTTCCCTTAGGTTAGGAACCTACAAATAGTTTATTATTGTTAACTATAAAAATAAACATAACTGTATTGTCATATACGAGTATGCATTGTCCAAATAACTAATACACAATTGATGTCCATCCTCACAAAGTCCTATAAGATCTGGAGTTCAAAAGAGCTTTCGGCACCGAACGTGTTAAAATAAAAACATCGTAAAATTATACTAAAAGTGCTATTCAAGCCTCCTTTAAGCTTATTTAGACTTTATGCGATCGTATTTAGACTTCTTTGTTACCTTTATAAAAGTGAACATGTGGTGTAAAATTTTGTCAGGCGATTTCCAACCCTCGTATAAAGTAAAAAGGTTTAAAGTTTCGAAAGGTGTTACCAGTAAAAAAGTTTACGAGCTTTATCTGAAAGCAATGAATTATATTAAATTTTATTGATATGAGAATTTTAATTGATTATTTAACAGTTTGTAGGTATTAAATATAATACATTTAGATAACATGACAGTATTAATAAAAAAGATAGGTACTTACCTTTATATTGGATATAGGTACATATACCTATTATTTATAACTTTTAGGAACAAAAAACTATTGTTTAATGAGGCAAGTTAAAAACGAATATGTAAAGCAATCAAATTCCTAACGATTCCAAACTCTGAGATTAATATCAAGTACAGCGAATCTTGAAGTTGCCAATGTATGGAAATGACATAGCGCTCGGCGCGATCGTCCGGCAACTTACGTCAATCCTGTACATTCTCGATAACGTTCGTAGAATGCCTCGTTTCTAGGACCACAGATCTCTAGACATTAACCGATTTTAAAATTTCTGTCGTTCAACGGGAATTACGGGCCTCGTATGGCTGCGTCTACATCGCGTGTCAAATGTGGATAAAGCGTCCGTCACTCGTACTTATTTACGTGTCGTGTAGCCATGTTAGGGCCCCTGGTCAACATAGAGCATCATTTGAACTCAATGACAAACTAACAGCCAACTAAAGCGGGAATTAATGAAAAGCTAAACCTATAATTTATTTGTAGTTAGCTTCGGTACATACATCATTGTTACAGTTTCCGTATTCATGTCGTTAGCTTGACAGTTGTCATTCTAATGACCACTGCGGCCCTGTGGTTATACGTCCTAGTGATAATGACTCCATGGCACAATCAATGGTACCAACAGCATCACTGCTAATTGACCACTAGTTAGCCTTATTATCTATCAGATATCGGACTTTTGAGAGCATAATTGAATGACAAGTAGGGAGTTCCTTTATCGATAAACTCACTTATCCATGCTTTTCCCCTATACTAGTGATTGCTTCCAATATTGATTGTGGGTAGATACATTTTTGTAAAAAAATATATTTTAATACGAGGATAAAGTCGGTTAAAGCATATTTTAAATGATCGCTAGGTTATGAGTACCATTGCACTATAGCTTGGATCGGAGTTTCTTCATTTCAGGATATTTTAAATAATAACTATTTCATGGAGCAATCGTGCTCATAACCAGAATCCAAACGAAGCCGTGACCGATCACTAGTATAGGGGAAAAGCATCGATAAGTGAGCTTATCGATATAGTAACTCCCTAATTGTCATTCAATTTCGCTCCCAAAAGACTGTCTACTAATCTATACTAATATTATAAAGCTGAAGAGTTTGTTTGTTTGTTTGCTTGAACGCACTAATCTCAGGAATTACTGATCAGGAAATCTTTCAGTGTTAGATAGCCCATTTATCGAGGAAGGTTATAGGCTATATATCATAGTCACATAAACCGAAGCGAAGCGATGACGAGTCACTAGTTATCCATACTAATATTATAAATGCGAAAGTGTGTCTGTCTGTCTGTCTGTTACCTCTTCACGCTTAAACCGCTGAACCGATTTAGGTGAAATTTGCTGCAAAGATAGTTTGAATCCTGGGACAGGACATAGGATAGTTTTTTCCCGAAATTCATCCTCTAAAGGGGTGAAATAGAGGGTGAAAACGAGTTCCACGCAGACGGTGTCGCGGGCAGAAGCTAGTAAGATAAAACTGTTATAAGTAAAGCGCAATTCAAACAGCGGGTGTGGGAGCGGGTCGGGGCCGAGCATGTCGTTTTCATCGCGGGACCCGTCAGTTTCAGTCAGTCAGACCTGTTTAATGTCGTTTGCACGGTCAAATGCAGTCAAGATAGCTTCTTCGCATTGTGTTTATACAGAAATATACATGCAAAAGTATCTAATTTTGTAATTGAATGCCTACGGCTTTATTCATTCAGATTGTGTTATAATGGACCTGTGATTTGGGTGTAATTATTGGACAGCCTTGTGTGGTGACGTGAGGTCCCGTCGACATGTTGTTAACAGAACCGTTCCACATCTGGTGATTAGGACGGTTAGGATCAAGCTTACAAAATACTATATGACTATGTAATAAAAAAAAAACTCAGACATTGAAGAATTCAAGGATGAATCAAAATGCTCAAATAAAAAGTTGTTGACACAAAGAAAAGGAACACAGATGTTTTTAAAACAGAAAAGTTTCTGTACAAAAGAACAATTTTGAGCCTTTTTTTTCATGCCGACTATACTTTGACCTATCGCCAAGCAGTAGTGTTCGCATTGTAGTAAGCATAGGGGCATTCCACAAAGATTGAAGCCTTTAAAATGCAAAACGCCTGGCCTGTGTACGTTTACTTTTATGCCATAAGACTAAAAGTTTTGGCACAGTTATGATCGGTTAATCGGGCCAATTAGTCGAGTAGTTGTTTTGGGAGTAAGACTTGTTAATGTCGGTTACGGAACCATTACATTAAAGCATGGCCTGACATGCTCTCCGCCAGTTATTTATTGATATATGTTTAGTTGTAAACTATAGTCGCGCAGTATTAAGGGGCCTGATTTGACAGTACAAAATATAACCTCAAACTTGCCTCAAGCAAATATTTTGTACTCAGTATAAAGTATTGATAAATCCTACATCAATTCCAAATTATATCCCTTAATCCCACGGCTAATTATTTACGTCCGCCGGCAGCTCAGATCTGCAATTAAACTAGAACTACGGAAACTTCTGCGCAGCTTTTTGCGAGGTTCACACGCACTTTCGTTCAATGAACATACTGTATATAACCTTCATTCATTGTTTTTTGTGTGAAGACATGATTATTTCATTAAATAAGGGGGATTTTCCGAGTTCAGGTGCTCTTAGGATCTTTCAAGTATGTAACAATGAATAATAAAAAACAGCGGGACTTATACATGCAAATAAACAGAACTTATTTTATTTGGGGATGTTAAGAAAGTTAGCAACTATAGAACTTTGTCGCAGAAAGCCAATGAATTATTTTGATGTTATTTTCGTTTTCGAGTCTTGACGCTGTCATTATTACAGCGCTCAATGGTGCCTCAACAAATCAACTATTTGACTTGACTGTAATGTAAATACTATAAAATACTTAACGTTAATACTAACGAAATGGCACCGATGCAACTAATACAATTCTCCATAAGGTAATTCAAACTAATACGAATGGCCAATCACGAGGCTCAATTATAAACCCGCGAGACATATGAATGCAGCGGCAACCATTATACAACCTTTATACGACTCTAATGGGACCATTAAACAGCCTGTACTCTAGAAGAAAGCTATTAATCAATTGAGCAATGTTCGGTGGCTATCAAAGGTTCAAGTCATGTTACACGTATACTTTTACACAACTTACGGAACCAGGAAATGCTTTTACACCCCCATCGTTTTTTTTTTGGTGTATAGAGTTTCTTTGTTGGTTTCACGTTTCACCACAAAAGTTAATAATGCTGGATTACGTAAAACGTTTCATTAGTCAGTCGGTCGAGTTCTAAGCCTTATTAGTGTTATAGGGTATTAACTTGGTAACATCAATGACTTACAATGTTGGACCTCGTTACAATGACAGCTTCAAGTGACCAGATAGATATTACATAATAATGAATCGTTGGTTTTATGCGATAAGGTTCTATAGTGGTTCACCAATAAGACACTTTATAGCCTGAAGACGGACTAAAAATTAATGAATTGGGCTAAGAGATGTGACTTTAAAACATTTATAGATGTCCTTCATAACGTTACAAAAGTTAAAGTGTTGGTTCTACTTATATCATCAATTCATCATTGGATTGACTGACAACGGACAGCGTAAACTACTGATTGTAAAAAACATTATGTTCTGGAGTATGGCTATTCGTATATAATGGTATAGGTATTAAGAAAAGATTATTCAATTCCTGAAGCCGCAAACGCACTGAGTGAAAGCGGCGCGGCGCGATGCGTTCTTATACTAATGAATACAACGACAAGTAAGCTTTAAAAAACCTGACAGTTGCTAACCAACTTTATCGTGTCGTTATGAATCCTAAATGATCATTCAAAATGAAAAATTATGAAAGAAACCTAAGGATCATTTTTAAATACCTATTAAACGATACCCCACTTAATTTTCTTCTGTTTTAGAACCTGTCTGGTTGCCGCCATATTGAGTTTTGGTTACTATCATACGCTGCTTAAACACAAAAGCGCCACAAAACAAAAACAGATATAGTTTAATTTAAAACTTAAAGTATATAGCATTCCGAATTTAAATGCAACACAAACACATTTTGTTTTGTGGCCCATTAGTATTTAAGCAACGAATTATCTTTGATACACAAGATTGAGACAAATCGATTCATATAAAAACAAACAATCGGTCCACGCGTTTAGTTTTTAGAGCGCCACAAAGGAACAAACAAACATACTAACATAATATAAAGTCTTATAAACACTACTCTCCTTTGCGTCGTGTAATCGGGTAAAAACTCCGCCAAGCTTTGGGCACGCGTATGGGAACGGAGCGCACCCCGCTGCCTTCCGCGCCTCCGCTCTCTGTGCGCATGCGACATGAAGTCGAGTGGTCTGGTCTGGGATCCTCATACCACTCATACGTCTCTAAGACCCGGAGTTATGTGACTCTAATGTTTCTAGTATACAGTCATAATATTATGACGTTGAAAACATAATCATTGCATAAATGTTATGTCTTAAGGACGCAAGCCCGCTGTGTCAGTGTCTCGCCTCTATTGTATGTCAAATAAACAATATATTTAAACAAATCTTAGAATCTGTGGCATGCTTCATCGTTATGTAATAAATAACGAAGATAGCCACACTTCTAGCAGGTTTTTAACGTAGAATTGATAACGCTAAACTTACACACCACTATTATTTAGTTCGTAGCTGTATAAAAGCTCAGCAAGCAAGTCATATTTTACAATACACATATTTATTATCTGTACATAATATTAAGACTTCAATCTAGACAAAATTTTATTATAATTACATCATAACAACAAGATCATCGTATAGTCTCGTTTTTTTTTGTCACATTCCTCTTAAATTTTTACATCAATGGTCCACCACCAATTCATTACAACAGTGGCAAAATAGGGAACTAACTTGACCACGTACTACATCCTAATACCTGTGAGAGTACAGTGCCAAAGTTAACCGCAAATTAAAATTTGTTTTTGGAATGCATCAAGACAATTTTATCACAAACAAATGACAAAAAACTGAAATTATTCGACCGCATACAAACTCTACATGCTACTTGGAATAAAGCCGCAGCTATAAACCGCAAAGTTAACTTTGTATTAAAAATCATCCAAAAACCCTTTCCTGCGCAGCTATTATATAAATTGCTTTCGATTATCTTTACATGTACACGGTCTTAACAATATATCTGGTAGGAGCGTAATCTATTTTTTACTTCTTTTTTAACGAGAGGTAAACCGGTTGTAAATAATTAATTTTACGTCATACTTGTAGTTTTAAAAGTACGTAAGTACTAGATAGAAAATCCTACTGCGTAAGTAGTAGGATTTTCTATCTAGTTTGCAAATGTTAATGATAAGTAAGCATCATTGGAGTAATTTCGGTAGTTCTAAAAGTAATACTGACAAGTGCGGTATAAAACCACCCTTAAATGCATGATTAATTATTAATTTGCCCTAAAAAGTTCCATTACTCGTAATAGTGTGCTGGTAAGTAATTTTTTTTTGTTACGTAGGATGCATCCTAAATCATGCATTTAAGGGTTAAATCGAAGACTTAACGCAGAATGGTTATTCTTTTACATTTACCACTTCCATTTCGGTAGTGGAAGCCATCGTGTTGTCCGCTATTACGAGTATATTAGAGATATGGCGGCTGGTAAATAAATGAACACACACATACACTCACGCCTCAGCATTCCCAGAGTGGGGTAGGAGAGCTACAGATTTACCAACACTCAAAAACTAGTTGTTAATTCTGTAACCACATTTTGCACAATCAGGCTAAGATGTTATAAATTAATATATATTTCGGGTAAAAAAGGGTAATACCCACATTTGCGTATTTCAAATATACTTATATACCCAAGTCCACTATATAGTCACTTTTGTAAGTACGTAAGTAGATATACAATTTATGTTCAGCGTTGTCTGCTAGCCAGTCAAGAAACCGTTTTAAAAGTAACTACATTTTTTATTTCATTATTGACCTAACGATTAATGTATACGTCAACTCGTCGCTATAACCTAACTCTGACAAAAGGCTGCCTCACCATTGTCTGATGACGGATTGTACGATCCGTTAACGTCGTCAACAATGCCTGACGAAACGTGGTCTTGTGGCCATTTTAATAGTCATGGGAAACTTTTACATGCCTACTTAGCTTGCAATCCTCAGTGCCCACATGCCATCAGGGCCGAGATTATAGGTGGTAAAAACCATATCTATTTTGATCACCTAGAACAGAGACCCTGCGTCGCTATTGCCTAACGCACTCGCAATCTCAATTGGCTTCAAAGCGAAACAATTGTTTTCATTTTGTATGCAGACAAGCCATCGATTTTCAAAATGAAAACAATTGCGATTGCGAGTGCGTTAAGCAATAGCCCCTCAGGTACCCAGGGCCTCTATTCCCGCCGGTAAATGCCGTATCGTCTTTGACCTGCTATGGTATTGTTTTGAGGTCAGTCGCCATCACCGTCAAGTAAATAAGAGCTATTATAACGTTGACAGTACGAACACAGGTCAAAGACGATACGGTTTTTATCGCCGGGAATAGAAAACCTATTAAGGCTGGTTTTAGTGTCACGCGGACCGACGGCGCGGATCGCTCCGCGCGGAGCAATATGTATTAAAGCTTAGGAGCGTTTTAGAATGGCGCGGAGGCGTCCGCGCGGACGGCCATCCGCGCGGACGCCTCCGCGGCAGTCCGCGCGACGCGTCCGCGCCGCGGAGTCCTCCGCGCGGATGGCTGCTCGCGCGCCTCGCACTACAGTGAGCGTTTTAGTTTCGCGCGGAGCGCACGCGTCCGCGCAGTACAATCATGGCGACTCGCGCTGTGGACACGGGGCGAGTTATTGATGAAGTCCGTTTAAGGAAATGTTTGTGGGATGCCTCTGACCCCCTGTACAAAAACAGAGACGCAAAGAATAAAGCATGGGAGGACATCGTTAACGCCAAAACTTCTGGTCGACATCCGAAAGTAGTTGAAGAACTTTGTTTCGTCAGCCCTCAAATCGCCGTATAATGTCACAAATTCTCCCGCGACGGCTCTCTGCTCGATTAAAGGGTGAACATGTAGTCTCCTTCTACGCATTTTTTTTCCCTTGTGTAATACAGGGCAATAATAAGTAACACTCTCCTCATTGGATGCATTGTTCTCGTCTGTACTCCGAAGCAGTCAGCGCGATATTAAAACGACTTGCGCGGATGATCCGCGCGGTTCACGTCGGCGCGGAGCGCTCCGCGCCGTCGGTCCGCGTGACACTAAAACCAGCCTAAAATTTGAGACTATGATTACAAATATCGTACCTAATAAAAACCATAACGTTTCAACCTTTTGGATACACGTTCAATAAGTTATACATCAATGGTGACGTTACAGAAAAAATGCTGCGCAATTTTGAGCTTTACCTTGAACCTGATAGCATTCACTTAAAATGAAGTGTGCCATTGACATAATTTTATACGAAAAACGTTCAAAACTAAGTGAGGCACGCACTGTCATAGCAACAAAGTTTAAAACAAACTTATGTAAGTTCAGGGTCTATAAAGTCAGTGTCAGAAATAGCTATAAGCCTGGAGTTGGTAACTTGTCGCTTTAGGGTTATCTTTACATAGTTTAAAATTAAGTCGCTTCCGCTGTCCGCTCGCTTAGATCTTTTAAACTACTTAACGGATTTTAATGCAGTTTTCAGCAATAGATATAGTGATTCAGGAGGAAGGTTTATATGTATAGTATTCTGGTTTATGTGCGGGTGTTACAGAAAACTCACATAAACCGAAGCGAAGCGAGGGCAAGCCCTAGTATAAAAAAAAAACAAAAATCTTTTAGAAGTCTGTGTACACAGTAAAGTTTAAAGGTCTGGCTTTGGTCTAGAAGTTCTTAAAAGTAAGTAATACAACTGTAGCCTTTATTCCCTGCCACAAAGCGCCCTTCGCCACGTATGCTATATTCCCATATTATTTGTGAGGTTATAACTGTACTCTTTATGATGTAACTGTTGCGCTCGTAATGGTTGTACCGGGCTTGTGTGGCCCAAGTTATGAGAAACTAGCCTCTGCACACAACTTACCACGAGTGTTGCTTAGATAGAGGTAGCATAATGTTAATTTCAGTGTATATGCTATCTCCATTCCGAATTCACTCAAAATTCGATTGTTTAACTACAAATTAATTACTTACTGTGAGTTTTATTTGGCTGGGTATCCGCGTAACAAATAGCGTCCTAAACGTTTATTAATTCGCAAATCTCTTATGACTTACCCACTATCTACCGACATCGATTTTCTTAATGAATCTTTTTTACACAGAATCTGCTATTCTTTATTACGAAGTCATTAACGCGGGGGAATAGAGTCGATTTTAGCGCGTACTTTCATCATTAATCAACTGTAGCCGATTGTTACGCCCGTGCAACAGATTTATATGGAAAATGGGCTCCTATAGGTGACGTTAGATTTAGGTAATAAGTTTGACAGACTTTTGTGCAGTTCCTTCATTATTCTTTTCTGAGGTCAATGATCTATGTCATTAAGTATGGTTACAATAGACGAATAATTATTTTTGTATGATTTACTCTAGGACGGCTGGAACAAGTTGTGTTCGTTTAGTCGCTCGAATATCCCTTTCTCACTAGGCTGTAACGATAGAGCCGCACTAAGCGACAAGGAAATACAAAATCAGTGTGGCTAGCACGGTTGCGGACGTTTTGTGCTACTTTTTGTATCGTCTGCTAGGCTGAAAGTGTTTGTAACAATGAACATCTCACGCATGTATATCTGTTTGTTCCGTCTTAACACCTGAACCGATAGACATGAAATTAGTGAGAGAGCTGGTTTATAGCGAGCAAAATCTAGTTCGTAATATAGTAATAGTAATGTAAATAGTTATTAGTATTATGTTTTTTTTAAGTCCCCGACGCAAAAAGGGGGGTGTTATTATAAGTATTACTTCCGCTTTTTGACAGAATGTTAGTTTAAACAGTTAGGTTTGATGAAAATCTTACTTTTTAAGAGATAAAAGCTCTGAAAGATAAGGTCGCCATTATATCGGTGGCTATTTAATAGTTATTTACCAACTATTCCTACCGATTCAAGCTTGGCCGGCCGGATCACCCGACTTGTCGCGCGCGGCGGATACACACTAATATACATTAATCTATTTCCTCTATTACGCTGATTCGCGAAGCCCCAGCCCGCATGCGCTAGGGCGAACGGTTAGGTACTAGGATTAAGCGAGCTGGGTCACTCACACGAACATAGAACGGTATAAAACACTCACTTAGGACCATTTATCAGTAAACAGATCTGGAGTCAAGACGCGTCAGAGTAAATCTTCTTTGATTATGGTGGTCTCCTTTTAGGGTTCCGCACCCAAAATCTAGACCATAATTGCTTTTATTTACAGAATAGGAAAACCACGGATTTTGACATGCACATATTCAACTATACTCTGATTATTCTAAGATGATGCCTGTGACAAGGTCATACATAAACACTTATTACACTTATTTCTTTAACTTTACATTCATACTGCATCGATACAAACCTAGCGACGCTGCACGCTGTCCGGGAACTTAAATAATTAATCACCTTTTTTAAAATACGTCGCTTGTGAGTATAGTAAATCATTGAAATTACCAAATACGGGTGCCACAGGTATCATCTCGAAATAATCAGAGTATAGCTTATCTTATTATGAATCATCTCTAATAAGTAACTACGTAGAATTAGTTTCTCGCTTCTCCCTTTATTTCTTGCAGTTTAATTTTCTGTAAATTCCAGGGAACTTAAGGAGAATTCCCTTTAAAGACCCTAAGTCCAGCGGATTAGGCTGTACGTTGTTTGTCAGTCATGGAACAGTGTTTTTTGTATTGTCGACCAAGAAAGTCTTTTACCACTTTTCGACTCTATTTGTATGGAACTAAGGATCAAAAGTGGTAAAAGACTATTGGTCGGTTATAGTGCTGGTTTTAAGCTTTCGGGTTCGGGTAAAGTCGGTTAAACTCGTTTATGAGAGCGAGTGAGAGAGAAAAATAGCACCGAAGGACTATTTCATAGCTAATACACGTACACATTTGTGTATAGTATCTGTAATACTTGTTTGAATAGTTTGAAGGCGTGCTTATTCACTTATAGTTTATTTATGGCGATAATTGTACACGCAGATGTTCTTCGAGGGTGGTCACCCTACTGTAACCGCACGGTAGAGTAACCATATAAATAGTAATAATAATTTAGGACCTAACTCAAGTACTAGCTCAAGTAACGTAAGATCTGTCTGCCTTAAAAATAATAACTAATTAATTAAAATAGCATAAAAATAACCTGCTCCGTGCTGAGAGACCTTTGGTTTAGATTTAACAGCTGTTGGTTACGATTTTTAACTATTAGTATGTTTAACCGGGCCTGAAATGACTTTACTTGTCGTTAACTGACTCTGGGACGGACATACAGACAGCTAAGTTATGCTGGCACACGATATAGTATAATATCCGTTTTTTGTTTATAAAATGTACCTATAAATACAAAAACATTATGTCGAAACTGGTTAACGTAATTTTAAACTCATACATATTTAAAGATTTGCCGTTTTTAACACCTATTATGCAATTAAAATTCCTAGCAAATTATACGCATAAACTATTTTTACCATTTCGCGTGAAATCGATGACTATAGAGTAATCGTTTAAAACTCAACTCTATCGCTACTATTCATCTTATATCTTATCTGTATAAAACGTTTAGAAATGAAAAAATGCAAAATGTAGAAAGAATTAACTCGAATTATAAAATGTTATTTTAAACTTACTTCACAAAGCCACACGAAGCTTAGGGCTCCATCTATAATACTATTGTTATAGAACTTATTACTTTTGGCTTTTGAACCTGCGAAATATCTCACGCCATTTTTGCTTCTAAATTTAAATTTGCGTGTGGTATTGGCGGTAGTGTCGCTTTAGCTTTAAGAAATTATTTAGTATGCGATGGTATTAGTTCTAATTTCAGCCACTTTATTGAATATGTTTGCGGCGATAGAGGTTGTCTTTGACAAGTCAGTTTGCATTGAATAGTTGACCTTTATTATTAAAATAGTTTGTCTAATGTCTATGAAATCTGTAATTTTAATTTTGGAATTACACTAGCGACAAGGCTCTATGAGTAAGGTTATATATAATTAATACTAGAATAACAGCGGTCATAATAGACTTCTAATTCCGCCATTAGTGCAGTCAGCATCAAAAGTAGCTAAGCAGAATAACATGATCTAAACACGGCGTATTCTCTTGACAATAGAGTCGAGTGCAGATTATTTTGAGCTCTTCGGATACGTAGGTACTTTTGCTGCTGACTGTAAAGATGGCCTTAAGGTGGCCGCATACTTTTGTCCCTTGTCGCATTAACGCCTTTGACAGATAGTGCATCAGTTCTTACATGTCGATAAAATGACAAAGCACTAAAGTACCTATTCTTAAGATTATTGAAGTAGGTACTGGTGTTTAGTTAGAACTCTAGGAAAAAATGGGTAAATCTTGAAATTGTTTTATGGTAAAAATTGTATTTGAGACTGCCCTGGGTCTATTTGAAGTAAATAATGTTAACTATTTGGTGTTTTTTCGGCTATACAACACAAAAACAAATAAAAACAAGCAATAACCTTTTTTGGACTAACAAACAATCACTACATGAAATATAACATTACTGTCTAAGAATACCGAGTTTACATAATGTGTGATCACCCTTAAACACGAGTTATAATCTACACAAATAAATAACACGATAATTAAAAGAAATACTCGAATAATCATGCTGGAAAAGCTATGAAGCTCAGCTTGAAGCTGCCCAGAGCCTCTGCGCTGGTATTACGTATTCCACTTCGTTTTAAATGGTTAACTCATCTTAGAAATGTAAACGAGATCTATTTAACTATCATAAAAAACATGATAAAGTTGCCGTTACGATGTTAATTAATTCACTTCACGACCTCCTTTCATCCCTGCCAACGCTGGCTGAAAAGAATATGGCATGTTATCACAGCTCAGTAGCGCCACAGTTTCGTTCTCACGCCGTCGACGTTTTTGGCGGGAAATATATAAAGTTAATTTTAAGTTAAGTTTTAAGTCCTTTTAAATCATTATAAATCCTAAATGATCATTCAAAATGAAAAATGATGAAACAAACCTAAAGATGATTTTTAAATAACTGATAGGTACCCTATGATACCCTTCTAGTCATAATTCGATATTTTTTTAATTTTCACAATATGGCATTTGGTTGCCGCCTATTGAATTTTGATAAATGTCATATCTTTAGTGACACTCACAAGATTAGACAAATCGATTGACATAAGAATTATCAAAATCGGGTCACGCGCTTAGTTTCTAGAGCGCCACAAAGGAACAAACATACATACATATATATAGGCTGATAAACACATTACCCTCCTCCTTCGGCAGTCGGGTAAAAAGTAGTTTGATAGAGACCCTGAAATTATACGCCAGCGCCAAAGCAGGCTCGATTCGGGTGTATTCCGGATTTTTATCAAAAAATCTGCGATGCGGGCAAAAACTGTGTCCTTATACGCCTTTTGGCTCGGCCAGTTTTTACGGAGACTGGTTTTCAGAAAGCCGTATTTACACAATTCTGGTACCGAATGTAGCCACAACTTTATTCTACCTGCCTTTATTTAGCTGTGTCAACCACAACTTGCTCCGATATCGTATTATAATAACTATTACGAGTATCTTGGCAGTACGAGCTGTCAGAACATCAACCGTGTGTTAATGATATTAAGGGTTAAACCAAGTAAAATAAAGGCCTAGCGGGGATAGCGTTGCGTTTATCGCGTGACAAAATGTGGATAAAGCATCCGTCACTCTCGTACTTATGTAAGTGTTAGAAAGTGACGGATGTTTTATAAACGTCCTTTGCCTATTTTACTCCGTAAAACCATATTGCCTTTGTCATGTAAGTATTATTATTTATTAACGTTATGATAACTCTTATTTAATTGACAGTAATGGGGGCAAACTTAAAAAAAACTATACCATAACATGGTTTTACCGAGTAGTAGAGTCTCAGAAGTAAGAAACAAATATTCGTGCTTATCGATCGCTTATCACTTATCACACAGATGTTTGCCCGTATCGGGAATCGAACCCGGGACCGCTAGCTCCAAGCTAACCTCGTTGCCATTATTTTCACAAGTAATACTTGAAATATGAACCAAACCACGTTTCTAACAACCGGTATTTATATTAGCTATGAGACGCCATTTTCCGTGATCAAATTATGATAGGTATTTCACCTAAATAGTGTGAGCATTAAACTAAATACCGTTAGGCACCGATTTCCTGTTAACGATGAATTATATAACATGTGTTTTATATTTAAAAAAATGGTTGAATATTTACGAAACATAATAATATATTTTAATAATATTTTAACTAACCGCGGTTTTACTACAACTAGAGACCCGCCGTCGCTTGGCTTCGGTTAATTCGAATTTTCTTGCACGCCTGTATACATATAATCCAGAATTTATTTTACTTAATCACTTGCATCACTTTAATTGATGAAAATGGCATAGAAATCCGTTGCGTAGTTTGAAAGATGTAATCGTACGTCCCCATGTTTTATACTATGTTCAGGTAAACTTTACTATAGTTATAGTCTATACTTTTAAGTATTTAAAATAATGTCACGACGTGATATTGTTTAACAGCCAATCAAAACTGGTGTATCGAACTTTGACGTACGTTCTGCTTCTATTGGCTGACGAACTCACGTGGTTGTTTTGTTTACTTTTTTTAAATGCCTAAAAGTACAGACTATAGGTAAAACTCTAGTAAAGCCACGTCAAGCTTCCATGTGAGATGCATTCGGCGTTTCCCCGTGTGGTAGCCGGATTAGAATAGTGCCACTCCGTATCTTTCCGTGGATGTCGTAAAAACCGACTAAGGTAATAAAGGCGTGTAGTACTGTTAGGCGATGGGCTTGCAACCTGTCACTAATACACTGGTAAACATCTTCGCCTAAGTGTGCAAAATGTGGTTACAGAATTATCAAAAAGTTTTTATAGTTGTTGGAAATTCTGTAGCTCTGCCTACCCCACTCTGGGAATAAAGGCGTGAGTTTATGTATGTATGTATCCAAAATATATAGGACTGACGTAAGCTGTCAGACGGTCACGTTGAGCTCCTTGATTGTTCGTCTGTCCTAACAAAGAGACCTTGTATATTGAACCGTAATTTAGAACCATTTTTTTTATGCAGAATGTGTTATTTATTTATCTATGTATTATTTCCAACTGCATGAAAAAATCAGTACATCACTTCCGGATTTCACCGCAGACAGTGGTAGCGATATGGTTTTCAAATGGCGTTGGTAAAGGAAAAAACATTTTTTAATGCTAATAACATCTCTGCCGTCCTACTAAAGAAGGTGGTTAACTGCATAGTTATAGTATAAGAATTTTGAATTTAATGTGGATACTAATAGAGTATATATCTGGTTTGACTACAACACAGTTCGCCTTTTTTGGTAGGACGGCAGAACGTATGAGGGGTGTGATGAGTTTTTCGTGTGTATTTGTATGATCAACCTAATAAGTAGCTGTACTCTTACCATGAGTTACAATTACCGTACTAGCTAGCGAGTGAAATGCTGTGTCCCACGCACTCTATAAGAATACTGTGAGGGACATAGCATTCGACTCGCTAGTGAGTACTGTAATTGTAACTTATGGTAAGGGTACTGAACACTTTAGTGCTTTGTCACTTTAACGTCAAGTTCGAACTGCTGCATTTATCTGTTAAAGGCTTTCAAACGTCAAGGTATAAAAGTGCAGCTGTTTATAAGGCCAGCTGTACAGTCACCAGCAATAATATATTATGCAACATTGGACGTAAAAATATCTGACATGCTCCTATACCTATAGTAGTAAAAAAAGTGTCATTTTGTCCTATAATTTATAATTGCAATTATTTTGGACCGACGCTAAAATCGCGTAGCGTTTGGTTCGCTCTGACGGGACTATTTAAACTCGCCGCTGCGCATATTCACTCGTTCGTTCGACCGACCGCGTTTTTGAGAGAATCACATCCTTGCTGCTTCCGACTCTATCGTCAGACTAGCTCTTAGGCAGAATATTGCATGGTCAAGGTTCGAGCTATATCAATACGAAATTTCATTGAATCGGACCAGCGGTTAAGCTAGCTGTGGAAGCTTAACAAGCAGAGTTATTTTCATTTGCATTTGTAACTAACGACTTCGTCCGCGTTGATTTCGATTATTGCTATTCCTTTAGGAACTTAATTTTTTCGGGATGAAAGGTCGTCTATGTGTTAATCCAGGGTTAAAGTTATCTCCATTCCAAATTTCATCCAAATCCGTCAGGCCGTTGCAGCGTGAAGGAGTAACAAGCTAACATACACGCAAACTTTCGCATTTATTATATTCAAATAAGTGAGAATTACGATAACTGAAGATTTCAGTCGACTCCAATAACGTAGGTATAATGAATCGGAATTAATTTGCAAGATTTGATCATAACAGAGAGACAAACAAAGATAAATGCTTGTGACATGCAAATTGCGAATAAAAACCTAGAAACCCATGGCAGACCAATGATTTGATATGAATAACAATCTGTTGCGGAAACCGGTATTGACCGTGGGAACGCAGCGATAACGCAACGACTCCGCTGCGATATCGGCGCGGCAAAAATAACGTTTCTACGACCACTTCCGCGATTTGACTTTGCACTGATAACGAGTTCAAGTCCAAACATGTCTTCTCGGTATTAGGATGTTTGTTTATTAAAAAAAATGGGCAAAAGCGTCCTTTTTAGGTTTCAGTATCCAAAGGTTAAAAACGCAACCTAATATTTACATAATATTTAGTTGTACTATATTCACTTTAAACATAAATAACATAAAATAAATATTTAAGGAAGCTCCCATACAACAAACGGAACCCTTCGTGCGCGAGTCCCACTCGCACTTTGCCGGTTTTATTTAGAAGGCAATACGATATATATCAAAAGAAATTCGGTTTTACCGATTAGAATTAACTTTTGTCTAGTACTCGTATTCTACCATAACGTTAACAGTATCATATTGTTCTATACATACATACATAAGCTCACACCTTTATTCCCAGAGTGGGGTAGGCAGAACAAACTTGTTAATAATTCTGTAACCAAATTTTTCACAATTAGGCTAAGGTGTTTACCAGTGTATTAGTGACAGGTTGCTAGCCCATCGCCTACTAGTACTACACAGACTTTATTCCCTTAGTCGTCTCTTACGACATCCACGGGAGGACATGGAGTGGCACTATTATAACCCGGCAACCACGCGGTGGGGTATTGTTATATGATATGGTTTAAATTAATTCATAGTAAGAACCAAGTAATCAATCAATAAGTTACTTTTTCCTGTTAGGTAAACTTCAGGGCCCGCGACACTCTTTTGTTGTACAAATTGCTCCTAATCGCTATTTCGTGGCAATGAATATATACAACAAAATGTATAAGGAAATCAAACATGCCTACACACTTATCATTGTGTTTACAACTGTCAAATTTAGTTTCCCACGCCCTCAATCAGAAATAAGTTAATATTTGGTATGATAACGGCTTTGATAAGGTATTTCGTAATATTTAAAGTGAGTTTAAAATTTAGGAGTACACTCGTAAAGTAAATATTAGTATTGAAATATGTAATTTCTCTGAAGTGTTTGCGGATTGTGTTCTTTTTTCAATCTTTATCCGTATTTTTTTAATAAAGTGGTATACTTATTATTCAAAACATGTGCTTGAAAGGCTAGTCGCATTTAAAAAGCGAAATCTTGGTAAATCATTTTATAACTTTGGCTCATTTTGATAATCATCATAATTCACAATTAAAATATATTATTTGAATAAGCCGCCTCAACATTAGCTCGCCTTGTGTAGGGTTCCAACTTTAGGTATATAAGCGCCCTATCAATAGGGAATATACATGGATTTTTAAAATAGCATTTCTCAACAAAATATGAAAATACCGTAAAAGAGACCACCAAAAGTGAAATTAAAATTGGCCATGAAGTACAACACAAGCATTTTAAACTGCTTACTTGACAGCAGTGGCAGAGCAGCAAATCTTTGTTGGCTATATCTTGGTTATTTTTTACAGCTATTCAAACAATGATTTATGACAACTTTTACATGAATCAGCTTTTAATGTAGCTATCTAGCTGTACAAATAATGAATATTCCTTATTGATCTTTAATGACCATTGACCACTGAATCGCGTGCGTTATTGTGACCCGAATGTCTGCGAGCAGCGAATGCAGTCATGCACCCTGTTGCACGAACGTCGGACTTGCACGATAGATCAGATGATATTAATAAGTATTTCTTCGGGCCGTATTATCTCTACATATTTAGTACTAGCTGTTGCCCCCGAATCGTTCCGCGCAGAAAAATAAAACATACCTAGACTAGGCATTCTTGAAATAATTTTTGAAATCGGTCCATTAGTTTTTGAGTTTATTGGTTACAAAAATACAAAAATGCAAATCTTTTCTCTTTATAAAATTAGTGTAGATATTTAGTGTAACATAAAGTCGCGCTTCTTACCGTCTGTTTCTTTCAAGATACACAACGGATTTTCAACTAAGTAGTTATGAATGAACTTTCTGGCTCTTCCCTATTCTCTTTTGTCAGCAAAATTAAGCAGTCTTTCTCGAATTGCAAACGAAATTATGTCTTGTCTGATCCTTGAGAAAGCAGTTTTTAGTTAAGTTATACTTTAACAAATACTAATTAAACGATTTGTAAAACAATTTCAAACAACTCAGGAAGCGATAGCTATGCCAGAAACAACAGATTACATCGATACAGACAAGGACCACCCGAAACGACTCATACTTAAAAAAGTCGAAGTCAGCTCATCTCGTTCCTTCAAATGTATCGCGCTTGAGGAGCAACAGGGATACAAGACTGTCCGCTGAACGGATATACGTTTTCGATATCTTTGCACGTGATCGACGTATTGCATGATTTAAGTGACGACTAAAAGTGTCAGAGTCGCAGATTTCTATATAAACAAGATGCTATCTTATAGTGACACAGGGCACTATACTGGCGTTGCTTATTTGTGTATGTGTTTGTGTGTCGGTATCACTTTGATAATTGTTTTACGTTTGTACAAATAACCAATTTAACCAACTATACATGGATCCCAACAGAAAAATATCAAATAGTTTTTCATTCAGAATTAATATTGGGTCATTAGTGTCATTACCTATGAAATTGGCGTTTTATGTAGAAAATTTTATGAAAACGTTGGTTTTTATACATTTCATTTTGCAAATTATTTAGTAAAGTCAAATTCAAACGAAACAAAATACTGTCAGGAATATTGGACACTTCTAAGCTATATTAATACATATTATCTTAATTATGTACTTAAAAATACAACGTTCATAAAACTCTGCGTAATTGAAACACTTGAACTCGCAGCACATGAAAAGAGTTGAGTTCACACTTCAATTTTAAACATTAAGTAAGAAATTTAAGCATATTATTTGTATCTTAAACCTTTGTAACATAGTGTATTAATGAAATTTAAAAATAATTTGGAAGTTAAAATTGAAATAAATAAACTCCGTACGAAATAAAACACGTAAGAAAAACGCCAATTTCATAGGTAAGGCCCCAATATATGAGAATAGATGTGCTTCACTACGCATTTGTATATTTGGCTCGTTTGATGCGAGTCTAAAATCGATAATGACGCGGTTTCGCGTTTTGACTTTATTTGTCAAATAGACTAAAAAACAATGTTTTATAGAACTATTTATGCTACGCCTATCTACTTCCATCGCTGATGTTTGTGTCGTCATCCCTTTTTGTTTTAGATATTTAACAATTACAAGATAATATATTTACGTTGATTGTTTGCGATATATTAAAATAACAATACTATACAAAAAATAAACATTATAAAAAACCTAACCTACGAGTGCCGCCGGCAGCGGGGCAGGGCTCAAGCTACCGGTGGTTAGGGCTGCAGAGAGGGGAACCTCCTCAAAATGCGTGCCGTGTCGAGGAGTACTGCCTTCTGTATCTTGCCCTTGATCCAACCATCTAGCGAGAGTCTCTTGAGGTGTTGGTCGAGACTCTTCGCTATAAGACCGTTTGCCGAAACAACTATCGGGACAATGATCGTCGCGCCATTATTAACGTATTTCTGTTTGTTCCCAGGTTTCGTGTCTTGCTCGCCCTCGCCCTGCAAAAATCTAGGAACGTGTTTCTCTACACCAAGAGGAGAATATTTCTGCAAGTAAGTAAAAATATAATATATTTGCCTCGTAAGGCTCACCGTACAAAGAAATTTGCCAATGCAATATGAACATAATATCATGTATACAATAGAAAAAAAAAACTAAATAAATTCCTAGTTTTAAAAACTAGGGAAATTCCACCTTATCTCCCTTGTAATGGATATTTATTTCAATGGCCTTATTAAGTTCATTTTATTGTACGGAGGGGCTATACGAGGTAGTTTGATTTCAGCGTACCAGTGAATGAACCCTTAAGGAGAATTTCATGTTTATTTTTTTTTTACTAAAATGGAAGTTTTTACCGTCAAATATTAATGTCGTTATCCAAGTGTTAACCAAGTGTTCTGAATATATCCTTAAGACTTAAAATAAACACGCACTACGGATCGCAGTTGTTTGGAATAAGTACAGTAACACATCAAACACAAGGTAACTTACCAGTCTGATAACTACTGCCCCATACAACGAAAACACGTCTGCGACTCGTCCACTTTAGATCCGCCATGGTTCAACTAAAGCACCTGAGTTGAAGTTAATATTACCATGATGTTACTTGTAATGATGCCAATAAAAAAAAATACTTTGCATGGTACAAATTTAAAGAATCCTTGTTTTACGAAAATATGCTCATTTTGTTCCTTCACTAGCACTGTTCGTTCATTCACTGTTACGCTTACCCTACTCAGTTTGGCAGAGAAGTTAAATTGCTGTACGCACTGCGATGGTTTCCCTTTGCTTTGTCACTATAACATCATGTTTGAACTGCTGCACTAGTGTCAAATTCAAGCGACAAGGTACTTGTGTGCAGCTGATTATTATGTAACCCCGACTGTACCGTCGAACTCATACATGTCATACATACATACATACATTAAGTCACGCCTGTTTCCCAGAGGGGTAGGCAGAGAACTTCTTTCCACGGTTTTTTAAGCTAGGTTTTATGAAATATGAGAGGTAGTCTTTGTAATAGTAGTGGTATGATCGAACCATAAGCGCCATTTATCGACCGCAAACGATTACAAAAGACGGTTACAAATTAATTATTGTCTCCCCTCGAACTGTTACATGCTTACGCGCACCCATAACGCCCTTCGTACGCTTACACTGCCACCTACAGTTTTTTTACTCCCTAAAGCAATCGGTAACACAACTTGTGAATGTATCGAATTTTCAAAGTAAGATTTTAAAAGGTTTTGTTTAATAAGTACGCTTTCCTTTTTTTTCTCGTTTTGGAGTAGGTAGGTTTGGAAATAAATCTGACAGTTGCAGATTTCTTATAACTAATTTCTTAATATTCGTATGTTTAAAATTGATTAGTGACCATTTTAAACTCACGTAATTTTTCAAATGTTAGTGTCATTTCGAATTGTAGGATTTTATGATTATGAAAATGCAATTAAGTCTTAAAATTACGATGAGTAAGGGGAGAAAAGGCTGTGTAGTACTGTTAGGTGATGGGCTTGCAACCTGTCACTAATACACTGGTAAATATCTTAGCCTGATTGTGCAAAATATAGTTACAGAGTTGTTAACAGGTTTTTGGAGTGGTTGGTGATTCTGTAGCTCTGCCTACTCCACTCTGGGAATAAAGGCGTGAGCTTGTGTGCGTGTGTAAAATTACTGTTATGCATAAGTATCTGTCATAACCTTTTTACGGGATACAATCACCGTTAAAAATAACGCTTAGGCAATGTGTGTTTCACAAAACCTAACTGTGAAAAAACTTACGAACCACGGTCTCTATTCTTAGCGGTAAAAACTATTTATTTCGTCTTTGACCTGTTATGGTATTGTTTTTTATTCGGCCGTCATTACTGTCAAGTAAATAAGAGCTATTAAAACGTTGACAATACGTTAACAGGTCAAAGATGATATGGTTTTTACCGCCTATAATCTCGGCCTGCTAATTGTCCCGATTTTATAAATAGAACTGTCTTTGTCTACACTACACCCAAATAATAATAAAACGAAAAGTCCCCCTAATTATTGTAATTGGTAGCAGTGTAAACGTACCTACTAAAACTGCACATGTGTTTATTCCGCGTTTCATTGACGCGGTTGTGTGAGTGAACCAGCTGTCGGTCCTTAAAAAAAAACAGGGGGCAATTGTGTTAGGGTACAAAATAAACGTATATAACCTACGTTAACATTTTTAGTCCCAAAACCATGACTTGAAAAAATGTATAGATTCAGTGAAATTAAGGTAGAAACGTTTATCGGGACCCCCGAACAAAAAGGGGGGGGGGGGGGCAAAACATAAGTGGTACGTGTGTATGTTTGTCTGTCTGTGTCATTGTAGCTTACAAACGTACCGTTTAAGATATATCAGCTCTGAAAGAAAGTTTCGCCACTATATCGGGAGTCTTTGCCTACTTAATAATTATTCAATAGAGAATATTCATGTTTTATTTCACAGCTTCGATAAAAGCTGATTTATGTAAATAGATCATCTGATTCTTATAATGCTTGTATCATCAGTAGTTTTTTGCCGATTTTTCATTCAATTTCACTTATTGGTGATTTCTTTTATTTTCATATGTTGATGAGAAATGAGATTTAAAAAATCCATGCATATGCCATATTTCAATCATATAAGGGACTTATCTACCCAAGTAGCAAAGCAGTCGTAAAAGCAAAGCTTTTTACAGCTTAAGATCGAGAAATAGTCGTTAAAAGGAGTTAAAGATGCCAAACCGTTGTATAAAAGAACTATACTCAACTCTTTAGCATTTTCGCATTTTGGGCATAAAACTATGTCGACTAAACGTTTACTCCACATGTTTACAACGCGTTTACTCAATTATTGTATAAAGGTGTCAAATTTCACTTTTTTAACACTGGAAGTTCTAAAATAGTCGTATAAAAGCTTCTTATTTTCTAATCAGATGCTGAAGAAGTCTTTATAGCACTGTCATTCGACATTGTTCCCGTGTAAGTATTATAATGGTAAAAAAGCTGCTTATATGACCAAATAGCAACTCAGTTACTCTTAAAGCACTAAGAGTTATATAAAAGGATTCGATTCACTATTACAGCACCTGCCGAGAGAAAGTTCTCAAAGTGATTTGTTATAGCACCTACAGCAATTCAAATGCACTTTTAAAGCCATCATGCAGCAAAAAGTAGTATAAATGATCTTTAAAATCTTCTACAGCACCAAACCGCCATTTCATGAGTTTAGGTTAGTCGAGGCTCACATAAATATTCTACAAAATAAAGTGGTTTGGTATATTTTCGTCATGAACGTAAAAGCCACAAGCATAACAAAAATATTAAACTATATATTTGTAGTCAGTGTTTTGTTTAAGAGACAGGATTTATCATGTGCAGTAAGGAACCCTAAATATTGTCTATAATGGCGTCTGCATAGTGATGTAAATGTAATATATTTTCTATTTTTCGACTAAAAGTCGAGTAAAGGTCCAAAGATGGCAAAAGTACTTCTATAATGGCGGAACAATTCCTTTAGATATTTTAATTTTATAAATAATGTCTTAATACCTCAAAAATAAGAAGGCCCATCAAAATAATAACTAGAAACATAAAGAAGTTAATCGAAAAATAAAATTTCGCATTAAAATTTAGTATGTTACACGAATACTAGCTAACACCGAAAACATATTATTTGAAAGAACATGGCTACCATTCTATAGAGTTGTTGAGTAGAAAAATTGAATATGTTGTACTACTTCAATTGTTTTCTTTTTTTTCTCACACCAGTTACGCGCACTTCATTTAAGCTGCACATCAAACATTTAGTGCTATAAAGCTTGCCTCGTTGCGATCAATCGACTAAACAGCTGAGTGAATGCAACAAAGTAGCTATCACAGCACTATTAAGTCGAATAAAAGCAATTTCGTTGTTATCAACCGACATATTAGTCGACTAATGGTGAAATGATTGCTATTATAGCATTAATAGTGCTGTATGTCACTTTGTCCCGACTATTATAGCGTCATTTGGCTCTTTACTCGACTATTTTACGGCAGTTATAGCACTTTAAGCTGAGTAATTTGTGCCCAAATCGCGTCGAGTAAACGTTTACAGATCTATTACTCGACAATTCTAAGACCCTTTTCTCAGCTTTAGGTGAAAATAGGAACGTGCTCTCGACTTTCATACGACTTAGTTTTGCTACTTGGGTATGACATTACCCAGTACGTTTAGCTAACCTATAAAACCCAATTTCCCACAGTAATATCACTACCTATGTCAGTGCACTGTAAATGCGCCACCAAAGGCGTTATATCTCATTTTCTGTACATGAAACTCAACCTTAAACTCATTGATTAAGGATCCAATTCTAATAGTACAGATACTGACTTAAGACTTTTTAAATAGATAAATAGATCTAGGCACGAAACGGCTCCAGCGTAGGCGCATGCGACAATTCTTGATCACTTAGGTCATTTAATTCCAGCACGTTAGTATTCAAATACTGAATCATGCGCAGACTTCTAAGCGTAGGTCGCACGTCCACTTTTTGCTCTTGAAAAACATGTCATATCTTCTAGAATTACAGTATACATTTGAATGATATAATAAATGGATTTACGACGTTTCGCTTTAACATTAGGCTATAGTAACGTAAAGTCGTTCATTGATAGTGAGTGGGTCAATTTGTTGTTGACAAGCTCGTGCGCAAACCCCCCGATGAAGATAGTGGAGTGTTATATTTTATAAAATGGATGGGGTTTCTCTATGGCGTCGTAGCTTCGGAACGGGTGAACCCTTATAGTTTCGCCAAGTCCGTCCGTCCGTCCGCAGCTTAGTTCAGATAATCTTAGTTCTAGAAAACTGTTATTTGGCATGAATACCTAGATAGGTTAGTCACGTCGACATAGATTTAAAATAAAAAGTAAAAAAAAAGTTCGGCGTGCTATCGCTATCTTACTTGCACTCGCAACTGACAGTATATTTGGTACTCGTGTGTTATAGAAAAACGATGAATGCCGATCGCCTTTAAGAAACTGGTAGTATTCACTGATATATCATACCTATAAAGACCTAAGACCTTACGGTGTTATTTATTGGAACACTTTTAAAATTGTAACATTTACGAATATACAAATCGAACAAGCAAAAGCCACATTGAGCTTGAAACGCGAGAGCTTTCGTAACAAAATTTTATCTAAATCCCGCGAAGCTTAGTGTCCCTTGTGCAATAGTCAGTTCAGTTATAACTTATCCTAAGCTTTACCTTTAAGCCTATGCGAAAGATATGGGCAGCGCTAACATATTTTCAATGGTGTCTTTTTTGATTATTATAAACGTGACGAAAAAAAACACCCTGTAAAGTAAAAGGTTGACGATCCCTAAAACAATACATTAATTTACAAATGTTAAATGTGTTGTATTTTTATAATATGAAAAGGTTTATCATCACTAAAACTAAACTAGACTATGATAAACATAATAGGATGTTTTAAGATTTAAATCACACAAAGTCAACCGTATTTTCTAGAAAATAGAGCATCTATCGCAACGTTCAGTCCATACGTGTACTTTTAAGGATATTTACGCCGTATAACACGTTACTTTGCGGTTAATGGGGCGGTTTCGTGAGAGTTTTGTCGTGAGTTCAAACCCGCGGTACAAATTCTCGGAAATTTGAGCTGAGATTTAAAAACTTACCGTTAGATAATGTTTATTGTTAAAACACGTGGTAGCCATTTTGTAACTTACATTACAAAATGTATAACTACATTCGAAAATATACTTAATATGTTGCTAAGTTAAGTGCATAGTGACAAACGAGCGTGGCAATGAGGTTTGAACACGACACTATAACAGGTTAGTAACGTTATGAAGTATAAAGATTTCTTATTGAAAAATGAAAAACAAACGAATTCTTCATAATTTACATTAAAATTATTTATTTTTATATTCTGGTAAATATTCCGCATTCCGGATGCTTTGATTCTCTCATAATTCACATGAATGTAATACATCTATTATAATTATTTGTATTACCAATCACCGGACTATGCTGCCGTCCTTAATATAAGGAACGCATGCGAAATTTGATAGTCAAAGTAAATTGAACCCCACATTAAGGAATAAGGTCACTAATACATACGCAGCTTAATGAGACATACGCCATTTTTTCTAAGGAGGGCTGTATGGGTCCCGGAACTTAGGAAGGCGTACACGGAGCTGAAGCCAACACGCAAACGGCAAGTATCAAGCCGTCAACGAGGCACGGCACGCTTGCTTAAGACTGCACCGGGCAAACGTCGAGCGTCCAGTGGCGCCCTCATTACTATTATTGTGTTTTCTAATTAACCTCCTAAGGCCCAAGGTCCTTCCCGTAGTACTTATTAACTTTTTCATTCAGACCCAGGTCCTTCAACAGTTGCGTAGTTATAGCGTACTACGGCCCTACCAGTAGGACTAAATAGAAAAACCGCCATTTTGTTTTAAAAAATTACGCTAAACGAATTATGGCGTGTCCTCTGAGTAAGTCTTTGAAGTACTTGGGCCTGGATGAGTACAAAATAATAGTACTTCTGGTAGCACTACGGGTCGTAGTGACTACAAGCTGAATTTTTCGTTAGGCTTTAGGAGGTTAACTAAAGAATTTCCTCGGAATCAGACGATACGTTTTTGTAGCGCAATTAAAAACACAATTTATGGGATACCTTCGTAACAAACTTTAATAACAATTTTACCCTTTGAGTAGTCAGCTTAACGCGAAAAGGTGGCCACTTTTTTCCGTTAAGTTGATAACTCGAAGGTGAAATGTTATTGTTAAACTATGTGATGTACCCTGGTGAATTGTTAAACTATGTGATGTATCTTACAAGTTATGTTTTCATTTGTAGTACAAAAAACTACCGACCAATTTTAAGGAAATTTCTTAGTTTATTAGAAAACAGAATAAAACATAGTAATGAGGGAGCCACTGTACATTCATCTGGCGTACGCTCGGCGCAGTCTTAAGAAGGAATCAAATGCATTATTTGGCACTGCAGTGATTGCGATATAGTAAATAAATTAAAAATAATACTACTCTGAATAAATTTAGTCATCGATAAGCATTATCTAATATTAGTTTTTTTGTAAGCTTGAACAATTTTAATGTACCTACTTATCGTTTAGGCTCTATGAGGCTATGACAAATAGTTTGGTAATTGTAAGGTTAACTGAAAGAAATATCTTAAAGAGTAAAACTCACCCTTAAACACTTTTTTTTTACATTAGCAAGGTTTTTCTAATTTTTTTTTATACATACATTCATGCATACTCGTACATATTTCGAGAGTAAATTCATTGAGTAAACAGAGCAAACAAATCTCAATTACGCAACTGTAAAACCTATTACTTATTCGCTACGGGTCGGATTTGCGCAACGTCGTGCGAACGCGTTCAGATGTCGCCGAACTAATGTGTTTTACGTTTGTTACGTCCCATTTCTATGTAGGGCGTAACTGCAGAGGAACTATAGAAATTGTAACTTTATTCCTAGCAAGACATGGTCGGGTTTGGATGAGCCCTTTTGGCTTTAAAAATTTGCTATACACACACAGTTTGCGATACTTGGAAATGTGGTGAGAAATCTGTATGTATATCATAAGAAAAACATTTTACATGGTGTACTTTTTTCAGTTTGTACAGACGACTACAAAGAGATGCTCCAGTTTTGGGCCTAATACAATAAGATGTACGCTACGGTGGTGGTACGCTATGTAGTATGACACTATCAACGACTAATTTATGAGCAACTATAGAATCTTAGAGAAAGTCGATTTTTTTTTCTATTTTACTACTTTCCTTATCGTTATTATGACAGGGTTCTATGTTGGCTCAAACAGAGACGTACTTACAGAGACTTAATGTATTTGGTATTATCGTTAGGTTGAAATAAAGAATAAAATTAATATCAAGTAATCATTTCACAAATACGCGAAGTCCTAATCTACCTATTCTTGTTCAATAGATGGGTATTAAACACCCTTCTTTCTCTTTGTTCCTCAAAATCGGTTAAACTAGTCTTGATAACAGCTGACCTACGTGATCCCATTATAGTAAATGGTATTATTACCTATTTTCAATAGTACAGTCGGCGTCTAAAGTGAAGAAAGTCAACTTGAAAGTTGAGCGTATTATACGAAACGCTCTTGTTATTATAGTAGTTTATGCAATAGTTGTATAAGAGAGGTCAAAAAATATGAGTGGCGTGTGTTACGATGTGAGCCGAAGGCGAACATCGTAAAGGTAAGCGCCACGAGTGCTTTTTGACTTAGTTATACACCGTTGCATACAATACTTTTTCTACGACTAGGTTTCAAATGAAATGCAAACTAAGCGAAAAAACTTACAAACGAACGAACGAAGTAAAGAACAACAAACGAGCGGGAAACAAGAAAATGACAAAATATGTGTCTATGGTTTACTTTGTTTTTAAATTGTCGGAATGGAAAATAGAATTATTTACAATTCCAAAACATTTTAATTTGACCAATCAGAATACTTCACCAAATTAAATCCACCAATCACAATACACATCGACTGTCAAACGGAACGATAGGTTCTTTTAGGTACGTGTTTCTCTTTAACTAATTTAAATCTTTTAAAAAAACTTTGTATTTCGTATCAACCAACCAGAATACAGCTATTTTAAAATCGACCAATCAGGTAACTGAAATCATTTCTCAAAACATTGGGTGATTTATAGTCCCTATTTCACAATCGTTAAAATATGATTAAATCGATTGTGCAACGCTAAGCTTTGGCAGCTGGCCGTATCGTTTTATCTCAAAAACGGACAAGTGCTGTTTTGGGGCATAGACAAGATAGACTTTTCTCTGGATTATTCTGCGAACATATTATGTATGTTCTTATATTAGTGTTCGTGACTATATAAATGACAGATAAAAGTACAGGAGTAGGAAAAATATTAAAAAAACCTACACTACAAAAAAAAAATCCTGTCTATTATTGCATTCGAATGCGCGAAGGCAAATGTATGAATTTGAGCAAAATACGGTTGTCACATCAGTTCATCACCTCCTACCAAGTTATTCTGTTACACATGTTTTCATACAAACATTTTACCTTAAATTGTAAGATTTCTGTTAAAAAAATAACAACAATAATAATATGTAATGTATAACTATTTTCATCGTTATTTCGTCGTCGATTATACTGCTCCTATAATGTTCGAACCATTATATAGAAATCGATTTCTCGATTGTCTTAAAACAATCGAAGATCCACTGGTTGGTTACGATATTATAACGACTATTTATAAAAAAAAACTAAATAACATTATAACATTCTTATCTATAGTTCGCTTATATAAATAGTTGAGGTAGGTACATACGGTGTCTATTTTCTGAGATGAAAAGGTATTTAACCAATCTATACTAATATTATAAAGGTGAAGAGTTTGTTTGTTGAACGCGCTAATCTCAGGAACTGCTGATCCGATCGAGGAAGGCTATAGGCTATATATCATACTCACATAAACCGAAGCGAAGCGAGGGCGGGTTGCTTTTTAATATTTAAAAAGTCAAGGATTGTGAATCTAAATCTTTTAATTATTTTCCTAAATTCTCTTGGCTTATCCGGTAATTGTACCAGCTAATAATTCAAAAAATAAACACTCAGTATTTATTCTACCAATCAATAGGGTTATTGCTCCGGACTAAATCTCTCTAGTAATCATTGATTGAAAGATTGTTTCCTTTAAGTAAAATGATCTAATTTAGGGATTTAAGGCAGCACCCCTCCTTGGTCCATATTTTCTTTCCACCCTATATTGTGACGGTCACAGATGCTTTCTATGACATGTTCTCTTTCACGAGGCATAGCAATTTGTCTTGACATTTGGTTTCTCACGCTCGAAATGAATTTAAGGAAGTGGCCTCCATTACTGTTTCGATTCAAACTCGGCGGGTCGACCGGTGCGAGCGCAAGGGGTTCCGTATTTTATGTATTTTAAACTAAGTGTTAAATACAATGGAGGTAACAATATTAAACATGTCAAGTGGCATGCAATCACTATAAATACTCATAAATTAAAAATATCAAATATATTAAGTAACAAAATTTTTAAAACTACTTTTTATATTTACCTAGATGGAGCTGTTTAAAATGTTAACTAACGGTCATTTAAGATATGAAATCTTTACCGCGAAAAATATTGTCTCGTTACTTTTTGTTCAGTTTTTGAAAAATAATGCACATTTTTTTTACATTTTACAACTAAATGTAGATAATATACTAAATAATTATATTACAAACCTGAAAGCCTCCATTCCTCTGCAAATCAATATGAATTCTACGATATGAGTACCTAAGTTAATACTAAAATGTACTAATAAATATAACTCACCTTCAATAAGGGAATGACCGCTGTTATCTATTTTTTCTTTAAACATATGTTTTTGACGTGCTCGAAAACAATGCATCGATGGTTCGTTTATGTGACACGGCAGACGTCACGGAACCCTAAAATTCGCGTTTCTTTCAATCCCAACGTAACAAGGTAGCTAGGCTACTATTAACCTAATGCATTTCTTGTTTCGCCGGTATTAAAAACGCATTTCGATGCCTTCACAGTGAACTGACTAAAAACAAGGCCGGTCATTTTGGTTTTTAGTCCAAGGAACTTTAAGATTAAAATTGCTTGACGCGTTTTTTTTTTTAATTTCTAATGCACCTGAGTGCTTAACTTTTTGTCCTAGGGTCTTCGCTTTTTGATTACCTGAGAGAATATTAACCGGCTATCCTTAGTTGTCCCGTTATTAGAGCATTATTTATCATTGTAGTGCGTATGTTTTTAATTTGGTCACAGGTTTCATCAACGAAGCACTCAAAGTGGTAGAATCCCATCGTAACGCCCCAGGCATTTTAAAATGCCTTCTGCCAAACTATTGAACTTCGTATTTTTACGTATCCCTAATTATTGGGTGTTTTTTTTTGTGTATATATACTTATATGTGTATGTATATCTCTATATAATTATGATAATCGTTGTCTAGTACCGAAAGTACCAGTCTAGAGCTTAGTTTGCGGTCTTCTGATATTTATTTATTTTAAAGGTAGTCAGCGATTCATGTATACGAATCAGGTACATTACTAACGTAAACGATTTTCGAAAAACGGTCAAATGCATGGAATCGCATCAGAAATCTGGGGCCAATAACGTCTAACACATTTTGATTAAATCGTCTAGAAATAATCTCTCAGCACTCTATAGGTAACATTTTGCTTAACCCCTGGCAGCGTTCCCTTTTAGCAATCTATCAAACACTGCAGTATTCCCAAAAGACGTATGTTACATAAAATTTACAGGTAGTTACGACGTTTTAGAAGTCATTGTGCTAACGAGTTTCGTGAGGTTGCGTCTCATTATTTCATTAGTTGAGGAAGGAAGATAATGGGTTCGAATCTGTTAGACAATACTAGATTTTGCCCTCGACATGTTTTTTTTCCTCGGGATCTATTAAATTATGCAGAATCCAAAGAATCCCATGTTCTCCACCATTTCTGTGCTCCACTGAACTCTTTTAATCATCTGTCTGTACTGCTGTAATAGCAAAAAAATCTAACTGCAATGTAGTAGTCAAAGGATTCTACACTCGATTGGTAACCAAATTAAATTTTAAATGCTTATAATGTTACTATTTCGTTAACTACTAAGTTTATAGGCTGTAGAGGGAGATAAAAGGCCTTTCTGATATTTTCTTTGCCAAAAAAAGGTAGTATAGTTTAGGATCTTGTTTTTTGTTTGGTATAGAGTCCCAAACAAGGAAATAACTTAAAACTTTACGTTGATAGCTACATGCAGTGGATGATACGGCGACATAAACTATTAAGACTTAGATAACTAAGACGTGCCTCACTATACTAAAGATATGCGTTTGCGCCCCTCTTTATTTACACTCTTATTACAACCACTTAGAGTTCAAATTATTATAGTTCACTGTAGTGATTTTTATTATAGTGGAATAAGGTTTTACTTCGTGGAGTTTTTTTAAATTCTTTATTACTCATATTGTGGTCGAGATATAATGATATAATGTAGGACAAAAGAATGTTTATGTTATGAGGCAGTAGGCAGTACTTAGAAATTGTGAAGTTAGTTTTTGTATTCGCGGTTTTTTTAAAGTTTTACTCTTGATAAGATCGCCGTATGTTATCTTGTGTGTGGGTACCTCGTTTTGCTATACCGCTTGCTTAAAAAATGTTTTTGAGTTTCAAATGTATAATACAAAAGCTGTTTCTGCTTCGGGAACGGTCCAACTTTCCAGGATAAAAAACGGGAGAGCTGTGATAGCGTAACAAGCACACGAAGTTACTTTTGCATTTATAATATTAGTATAAGCAACGAGAGAGTTGCCCTAGAAATGTTGCATTGGGAGATCGTTATCGTTATTGATAATGTATAAGATTGACGTAAGTTGTCTGATGGTCGTGTCAAGCGCTTCCTCGTAAGGCCCAACGTCCAAAATTTAGGACATTTGTCAAAGTGACTTTGACTTTAGTTAAACGACACAAGATTATTTATGGAACAAACGAAATTTTGACGTGGGCCTTACGAGGTTAAGTCAATTCCATACACTTTGACAGTTTTCGAAAATCGTTTACGATGTCAAAATCAGTGTACCTACTAAC
This sequence comes from Acleris laterana, assembly GCA_963966035.1. NCBI lineage: Eukaryota > Metazoa > Arthropoda > Insecta > Lepidoptera > Tortricidae > Acleris > Acleris laterana. The sequence goes on along the minus strand of OZ014438.1, from coordinate 74,747,999 downwards.
TAGTAACAGTTCTGAAGTGTTTTAATGAATGTGACTATGTATAAGAATCATTATAGCATCGTTTTTACCATGGTTACGCTCATTTCAAATGTAAGTAATGGCATTTGGTGAACATATAGAAATGTGTAATAGTAATTCACAAAATTTGAAACCTTATAAGAGGATATTTTATTATTTAATAAGTTTTTACTATATCTCGATAAAATGATAGATTTAGATTACAAACAGTTAAATACGGATCCCGTTTGCTGCAATTTCATCAAGCATATCAAATTCATCAATTCAAGTATTCTTTATTTATTCTTAAACTTACGCTTTGAAATATGCCATTCACCGGACAGAGTGGACCATTAGTGAGCTCAACATCTTAGGCTCTAGAGCGCAGTAAATAAATACTATTAGGTACTTCGAACCAAATACGGTTAAAGAAACCATTTAAGTATACGAGTTTTGAAACCATGTGGGTGGTTCTTTACTAACTTGCTTCACAAATCGACGGACGAATTATTTTCCAACGATAATAGTTGGTGGTAGTGGGTCTGTATGAGCGTACAAACAACGCTTTACGGATTGCATTCTCAATAAAGGTCATTCGACAGTTCGACAAGAAACTGATAATAGAAATACCTTTGCACTTAACTTCCTGGGTTAACGCCGGTTTTTTTTTATCGGTACAATTTGACTTAGTCGTTTTGGAGCGGACTAGACTAGGTTACAAATTAAGTGTCGTCAGTGTAAAATTTTGCATAAAAGGCTCATCGGACACAGATCACATAATGACTCATAAGATATACAGATATAAATACAATAAGTACATAGGTTTTTAAATAGTGACAGTCAATTTGAATTTAGAACTCAAGTGCTGTATAGTGAGTAGTGACATCAGTTGTAAAGATATTACTCAACCTAAGGATTCATTTAAAGAGCTAATTAAATGAATGAGTGGCTGAATGAATGACCGAGTTTGCGACGCAGCGGCCGACGGTTTCGTTTTTAGTGAAACACGAGTGTTTTTTATTGAAGGATTCTAAATATAACTACCACAACTATCGATTGCGAATCGATTTAAACGTCATCGAATCAGAATGTCCAATAAAATAAGAATGAGTCAATGTGCATTGTCTGTGGTCGACGTTCTTTAGTTATCCCGTTCGATTTCTCAAAAAGCCTGGCAGGCAAACATCAAAATTCGAATTGGTATTCTAAAAAAATAAACCAATGAATTGGTTTGAATCGGCTACACCTAAAGGAACAGTAATGTGTATAATTAGCATACATGGCATTTTAACGTTTATTATTTTACTTCTAAACGTAATTTTTTAAATTTCGTATGTCCCAGTACACAGGTAAGTTTATGCAGCATCAAATTATAGGCTTATAAAACTAAGTCTGCGTTATTTAACGCATACCTACCTAAGTGCCATGCTCTTTGTTTCCCATTCAAAATGCAGTCGATATCGAGTCCTTGGTACTAAACATGTTACGCCGGGTCATTCTATAGAAATGCTTGCATGCGTGTTATCGAGGCACCGCAGATCCAAACCGGTTTGGCGAATTTGAAACAATGGCAAAGCCACGCTGAACACAAAAAGACTTATGACCCTCATATATCGCATGCACGTATGCTGTTTCGGCATCGAACTACGGAGCAGCTAAGAACAAAAGACGTATGTGTGTTAAATAGTAAATGCATTATGTGCTGTTTTGGATTTCAACGTCGCGCAAACATGGTTCCGGGACAATGGTTGATGCAACAAATTAAATACGAAGCGAGTTTTATAAACACTCTTGTAAAATTTACTTGTTTTCAAGGATCGTTTCAAACTTACAAAGGCTTAGGTTTTTAATAGGCAAAACATACAAGAGTATCATGAAACTTAACCACATTCCAAAAAATATGAAAATCAGTACTAATAGTTATATTAGTTATCTTGTGATTTTTTTTGTAAAAGAAACGCGTAACTTTGTATAGCGAGGCCTTAAGTCGCGTTCTAATTTTAAATTCCGCCCAAAAAGCGTTTTTGTTTTTAAATTGGATGATTTGCCGACCACAGGCCGCAGATAACTTATAGCTTTTTTTAAATTATAAGATTTATGGTCGTCTTCGTTATTAGAAGTCTAGTCTAGAGATAAAATTTATATCGTCGGTACGCATAGGGTGGTCACTTTTATAAAGTTTTTATTTTAGTTTTTCTTTTCCAGGATCATAAAAGTAATAAAATGTCGATATTTATTTTAGGAAATATATATATTTAATACACCAAGCTAAGTGTTTATTTAATAAACATAAACTAAAATATGCGGTGGTTACAGCGCATGCACAGATCGTATCGAGTTTATTTATTGCGTAAAGCCATGGTTCAGTGCATTTAAGTTTATTCATTGGTTTGCAATCAACGGTGGATCGATACTATATGTATAAGCGCAAGCGTCTATTACAAGGTGATATGAAACGTCAACTCTGACAGGAGGGCGGAGTCTTGTCAGCTCTGAGACTGGACTGTTAAACATGTGTTTGGCCGGGACAGAGGTATGTGAAGGTATTCTGTCTTTCTCTGCTTCTACGCGGACTAGAAGATAAGCGACGGAGTTATTTGTTAGAGTAAGAAAATAGTAAATTGATTAGTCTATTGTTTTTTATTGTTTAACTGCATCCTTTTCCACGGATCATAGCCTATTAGCTAAAAAGATTCTTAGTCATTTTTTTGCGGACGATTAAACTATTTTATCTACTGTCATATCGTAAACTTCGAATAATAAACTTCAAAACGAATTTATATTGGCATACTTTATAAACACAATACCGAAATTTTAAAATAACATTATTTCTCTAACAAAATACGTTTGTGTCATTTTTACAGCAAAACAAAAAGTTTTCATTCCAATTTTTACTTGTCTGTGACAGCGCCCGCTTTAACGCATGCGCGGCGATGGCGATGTGCTAGGTTTTGGCGCCATTCATTGAATACGTTTTGTTGTAATGTATGAGAGTAGAGAAAGTAGTGTATGAAACTGTACATAACTAGGTATTAAAACACTCGTGTTTTAATACCCCTGATTATGCAACAATTTCATAAACTACTATTTTACATCGTAAATTATTGATATGTACGATCCTTATTCAATTGCATAAGTTTTATTATAACTAAGTTGGACAGCGGAGGTTTGGTAATATTGAGGCTAAGGATAACTGATTCCCACAATAACAACTAATAACAGGTGTTTAGTGATCGTTATATTCATAATTACAATTTAAAAAAAAAACATTATAGACGCTGGAGTAAGATACACTAGCAGTATTAACATTATATATACATATGCCATTTCTAGTTCTAACTGTAACACCCTCTATATTTGCTCTTTCTGATACTATTTTTTAAAGAATTACATAACATAAGTGCTTAGACGTAACTAGCATATCCATTCTGTAGCTTTCCTACGTTTTGATCCTAATCAAGTATGATTTAAACGTTTTACCTAATGCCTATGAATAATATTATGTATTCAAACACCCGTAAAGTAACTTAGAAATTGACACGTCTATGAATATTTCGCGTCGCCATTTTGAAATAATGTTATTTTCAATTATCGATATAGATTAATGCGATAGTAGATAAGTCGATAAATATGAAGATAGTTTTTGAGTGAATTGTTTAAGTAGTTTAACGTGTGAAGTACGAAGCCAAACCTTTCTGTCTCCCTAACAACTCTCCTCTCAAGTCTCTCAGGAACTAATCGGCCTGCCTATCACCGGGGGTCCCAGACAAGATACTAAACGCTAAAGCCGAAAACGATTTTCGTAAACTGTAAATGTGGATAGATTGAGCGCTTGACGCGACCGGCTTTGCACATAACCTGTTGATTTTTTATTTCAATTCTGTATTTTTTTCATTTTAAATCCTTTAAATGTGTTAATGTTGTTAAAACATTTACCCAATTGTCTTTTAAACGTAAAATAATGAGCATTTCACCAAAAGGCCAACAAACAAATTGGCATAATTAAATAAACAGGTTTAACTACACTCAACTAAGTTACGACCGCGGTAGGTATTTCAGAATAAATGGGTTCGCGGTCAACGGAAGCACTGATTTAAGCTTCACCGCGTCATTTTGTATTTAATGCACTTAATAAGACTCGAAAACATTTTTTTAAACGTAAATTGTTGCGCACCTCTGAGTTTTGATACACATTGGATTTTAAGACTTGTTACTATTGAAGTTAGGCTCAGTTTAAAACGATTATTTAATCAATTCCAGGGGTACTTTAAAGTGGCATGAAACTATAGTAGTCTTTTTCTTATTAGGTCTTTGAGTTTAGTATAGAACCGCTCAAAAGCGACACCTGTGAACATAAATTTATAAACGACATACTTGATTTTAGTCCGACAAAAATAGAAAGAACTCTAAGGTCTTACAGATAATAAAAATCGGAGAACACTGATTCGAATTGGCCCCAATTTGTCATTATACTCATTATGCTCTTCATACTTTTGAGACGTGTCAGGGGTGTTATTCTCTCAAAAACAACGGCCAGGCGGACGAACGAGCGTTTAATCGCAGCGGCGAGTTTAGGTAGTCCCGTCAGAGCGAACAAAACACATTTTAGCGTGTGCATTTTCTATTAAGCAGCCTTACCTATACGTTCGATCCATCGGCAGAAACCATGCTGCTAAATTGAATAAACACTCGCCAAAATATATTTTGTTCGCACTGACGGGACTACTTAAACTCGCCGCTTGGACATTCACTAGTCCGTCCGTCCGACCGACGTTGTTCAGAGAATCACTACCCAGTAATGTATTTCCATATGAACATTACAATGTCGGTCGAGTAGACCACTATTAATGATCCTTACATTCTCTATTCTTATAACAAATGAAGACAGATAAGTGAAATCGCAATATATCTTACCATTAAGCAAACGTTAACTATAAACAACCTTATGTCATTGTATATAAGAGTGGAGACGTAATGTTTCTTACTTGTATTTAATTGCTTCCAAAAACCATTAATAAAAGGCTTGAATACAATTTGAAACAAAACGCTATTCATTGAGGGCGCATTGTTTTTTAAAGTTGAATCAAACATAGAAATTGAAATGAAATAGTTTTATTCCGGAAAACAGGTCCCATAAAAAACACAATAAGAATAGAGAAATACTAAAAATTGGGATAAGCACATTTAAAAAACGTTTTTTGAAAATGGAATTCTATTTATTACTTGTTATAAAGAGATATACAGATCGATAGTGAGTGGACGGGTCGGAAGGGGCCGCCCTAGGCGTACTTTTTCGAGTCAAATCGGTGAAATACTGGAAAAGGGCCGAATCTTAAGTACCCGAAACCGACGTGCGTGCATGACTCGATGTATGAATGTGGAAGAAGCGAAAGAAATTTGTCAAGATCGTAGCAAGTGGAAAGAAGTGGTTTCTGCCTACCCCTCTGGGAAACAGGCGTGATTTAATGTATGTATGTATGTACTTTTTATATTAAATACTAGCGACCCGCCCTCGCTTCGCTTCGGTATAATGTGAGTACGATAGTAGCCTTCCTCGATAAATGGTCTGTCTAACACTGAAATAATTTTTCAAATCAGCCCACTATTTTCTTATATTAACACCAGTGTTGTCACATCTAATTTCGGTAAATTAGTAGAACAGGCTCCAAAAATTAGTAGAAATTGGTAGATTTTGAAATGAAAATTAGGTAGATCTACCACCCTGTTTTTAATGATTAAAAATGCGTAGAAAATGTTCAAAATTAACAGCAAACTTACCTAAAATGCCGTGAAATGCTTTGCTATGTGCCAGTGTCAGCTGTCACAGACAGCTTCTCATTTTTTTTTATGTCCCCTCAAACACAGATTATACACATAAGTAGCGTAACGCGTTCCGTTTTAATTGCTGAAATTACAAGACAGGCTAAATTTGATAGCAAGTAACATTTTGTTACACTACACGCATGGAAAATGTCTACAATCATAACATTTTGAAAAATATCAAAATTAGGTAGATTTGGGGCCGTGGGTGGTAGATAGGTAGACAGGAGGCAAATTAGGTAGATCTACCAAAAAGTTGGTAGATGTGACAACACTGATTAACACGTTCAAGCAAACAACCAAACAAACCAATAAACAAACAAACTCTTCAGCTTTATAATAATTAAGTAGTATAGATAAGAAAAGGTTTGTTTGTCAACAAACAATTATGTTGTCAATATACTTTTTAAGCAATTGCGGGCGCAAAATCAGCTTAAATAGAACCTTTGAATTTTATGATTTAATTGCGTCACAAATTCAGTACTGAACTTAAGTTTAGAAAACCGTGTGTGTTGTTATTTTAATTTAGATTTTCCGTATTGGCACCAAAAAGCAACAAATACTGTGATCATATCAAAAGCCACCAATTTACTGGTATGTAAACTGAACGTGAATTAATAACGGCGAGTATAATCGATATTTTGTGTAGAAGAACTGTATAAATGAAAATCTATATAAAATTTTCCATCGCAGCGACGGTCTTAGCTATATATTTTTAACTGTAGATAAGATTGAATATCCGCCGAAAGCCTTTTCGTTTATACAGATGTAGATTAATCCTTTCCCATCGTTTTTTGTCGGCTAAGTTCATTTTTATCTTGCTTTCTCAATTAGCTTCACTAGGTACCTATCAATAAGCTAACTGAGAAAGCATCATAAATACGAACTTATCCGAGAAAAAACGATGGAAAAGGATTATTCACTACATCTGTACCTTTGGTTTTTAACCTCCGACGCAAAAAGAGAGGTGTTATAAGTGTGACCGCGTGTGTGGTCATGTTTGTGGAACTGAAAATGTTTTATTTTTAAAAGCTAATTTTGTAGCTGTGGTTCTTGGGTAACTAGTTTCATGATAATCGGTTAGGACGTTTAAGAGATATCGACTCTGAAAAAGGGATCAACGTCTATCGAATAGTTATTGAGTGAATATTATGATGTATCATCAAAGCCTAAACTGTAATCCAACTACCATGTCATCTCAAACGCTCAGATCGACCTCTAACCTCAAATTTCATAATTTGTCAGTCATCGAATCAATTTAAATAACAAACCAAACAACCAAAACCGGTCCGCATGGCGCTAGCATCACACCGCACATGTACCTTCAGTATGCGTAACATTTAGTTCTAGTTTCTGCCACCGGATCTGACTACGTTGTACGGTCACTGACCGCTTTTTTACGTAATGTATTTAAAATAATTTCTATTGGTTTTATAATAATGCGTTAGTACGTGAGCGGGTCGAGTACAAAAACGGGATTGGTTTAGCCTCTGGGCCGTGACGGTCTATTTACTTGTGTTTATTCACGCACGATCTCGATTTTACCGTGATGGGACAGATCAAAATGCATCCAAGCACCTTGTTGGTTCGTAGAATCTGTGAAGCGCGGAGATTTCGGGAAGGCTCTGCTTTCTTCGGGAACACAAAAGTACATGCTGCGGAAATGAATTCTAATTTCAAATAATGATCATAACAACTTAATTTATCAGCTGTGTTTTTTACAAGCTTTTATTTAACTTGCAATGTATGTAAGTATGTACGTATATGTATGTAAGGGTCAATCTTACAAGTTAAATTTGACCCACTTCCCGGTTTCCGATGAAGCTGAAAATTTGCATACGCCATATTAGTTCTGATGACAATGGAATAATATAGTACCATCGAGCTGATCTGATGTTGGAGACATAGGATGGCCATAGGAACTTCTAAATTACACACGACACGACAACCCCGTCGTGTTAAGGCTTGTTACAATCGTCTTGACGAGTAGATGACGACTGTGCAAAAAAAAGTACAGTGTGCAACAAAAGCTACTCCCAAAAATGTTTTTTTTGACGTACTTAAACTTATTTAGCAATAATCTTAATATAGGGGAAGTCTCACTTTTCCAGTGTCAATTAGCAGTATTATCATTTCGTAAAGTTTTTAGGTATTCATACAGGGTGTTCATTTTCTGTTTTTATATATTATGTTTTAATGTAAAATAAGATTAGTTAAGAGAAGGCAAATACTAAACTAACAGCTGGAGTAATTTCTTTAAATCGGAGAAAACGCATAAATAAAGAAATCAATTGAAATTCAGCACGCTATGCGCCCGAGTCGATTTATCAAGCTGATTTAGTGAGCCAGCAATTGTACAACTATAACTTCCAATTAGTTCGGAGACGTTAGTTGTACAGTTGGCCGCGTTTTTCTGTTAAATAACGTTGATAAGTTTAGTCAATTTCACTCCGAACAGCTTCATTTTTACTAAACTTGTTTTTGGCACGTATATGAAAATTAAACATTTAACCTATCTGTGCTAATTAAAACATCTCGGACTAGTAACAAAGAAATGTGATTTGTTTTTATAAAGTAGGTAGTAAAAGAACAGCATTACGCTTTTGCGCAATGAACTATATTTTTGTGTACCGCGTTAAATACTTACATTTTTAATTATTATATGTGTTGTTACTATCGCTTTTTTATTAATTAATCAAAATAAGGTTAAAATAAACCTTTTTTTAACCTTATTTTCATCGTGCTAATAAAATACACATTGTCTAGATTTAAACATATCTACGTTGCGACTGACTGTACGGCAATTCGCAAGAGCGGCACAAAATGCCATCAATTTAAAGCTGCATAAACTACATTGTTGTCAAAACACGCTCCGGGTACAGTCAGCCATTAGTGCGTTATGTTATGTGTACAACAAGAGCTTAGTCTAAATATAATGTTTAAAAAATGAGCACTATGATATAGCTCATAAACATTAGCAATCTAATCTTCCGCCATACTCATAACGTTTCGGGAAAAAATCTATCCTATGTCCTTTGCCAGGATTCAAACTATCTTTGCAGCAAATTTCACCTAAATCGGTTCAGCGGTTTAAGCGTGAAGAGGTAACAGACCGACATACAGACACACTTTCTTTCTTTCTTATTAGTATGGAAGTATGGATGTTACCTTTTAACTACCCTAAAAGTTGAAAAATTTAGTCTTACCAAAAAAGCATTACTCTCCGTCATTAGCAGTCGGGTAAAAAAATTGCTCGCCTTACTTACCCCAGCTTATTTCAGAATCAACTCTATAAAACGCTTAATCTCGTTTAACTTTTTAAATTCCAAATGGGAATTGCATCACATCTTCCATTTCGTTTCCTCCCACAGTTATCTTGTTTTCGTTTGTTCCAAAATTCTCAGTTGACATTGCAGCGGATGTCGACTCGGCTAACCAAACACTACTTCCACGTTTAAAAAAGTACTTTATCCTAGCTGTTTTAAATTCAAAATCAGCTTGACAAGAAACCACTGCTCATGGAACGTGTTTTATCTGTTCAAAATTAAATCGTGCGTTCATACGACAAAGTTGATTTTGTCGAGTTCTGTGCGTTCCATTCAAAATCGATTTATTCAAAACAGACTGTTACTAAGTCAACACTCGAAGTCGAATCGTTTTTCAATGATGTTTATTTAGATTCTTGCTTTTTTAGCCGATCGAGTGCCGGTGTAATGGCGGCTGTAACTATTTCGTCGCAAGAAACGCTTGTAAAGTGTTAAGCATTTGTTAATATTCTTTTAAACTTGTTTTATATTTGGAAAAAATTGAAATTATGTATAAGGCTTTTATTGAATAATAACACACCCTGGTGTTTAAGTCCCTGTACACATTACTCCAGTGTGTTGTGAACTTGTGACTAGCGCTGAGCCAGCCTATTTTTATCACCACTTGATATTTATTTATTTATTTTAGGCACAGTAACAATTCACAAGCGGTAATAGGACAATAGATCACTTAACACCATATACCTATAGTCGTAAGCTTGCAACTCGATGACAACCGAGAGCATTCTACTGTTACATTGTTTTACTTACTTTATAATAATATTATAAATTTATAACCATATTCAGAACGTGATAAAAATATAAAGTTAATACAATAAACACTTAAAACCAATATTAAAAACCATGGAGCGGGTGAATAACTTTTTAAGTATAATTATTTTGACTATCCATCCATACTAATGTTATAAATGCGAAAGTGTGTCTGTCTGTCTGTCTGTTACCTCTTCACGCTTAAACCGCTGAACCGATTTAGGTGAAATTTGGTGCAAAGATAGTTTGAATCCTGGGAAAGGACATAGGATAGTTTTTTCCCGAAATTCATCCCCTAAGGGGGTGAAATAGAGGGTGAAAATTTGTATGGAGCTACGATATAAACCGCGGGCAGAAGCTAGTAAACATATTATAAGGGATAATGATCTTGCCGCATAAACACCAATTTTATTGACATAATAAAATAATTGGTTTTTCTTGAGGTGACACTGCGACAAGGTTCTATAGTGGATCAACAATTAAAGTGATTCACTGTACACGCTGGTCAAACATACTGACTGAAGTGTACAGTGAACAGTAACGTGTAAACGTCTTCGTTGAATGCCCTGAATGGTAATTTTGTAGTGGTTGGTGACCTACAGGGTGGTGCACGGGCGATAAAAGTGTAAAATCATGTGCCAATTATGTATAGAAATTATAAAGCCTGGCACAGTTTGTATTTAGGTAAAATAGTTGTTGGTACAAATGAGTTGTTATATCTTTGTATTCGACTGTTCAACGGGAAGTAATACAAATCGTCCCTAATTAGTGATAACGGAACGTTATTCCCAACCCTAATTAAATAAGTAAATATTTATAGTCGTATTTCATTAAACGACAAACTTATTAATGCGGTTTTAAAGAGGCTCTAACTTTACATCTTACATGATAATTTAGTCTTAGCGATCTTTTTAAATAACTTTGTAAGTGAGAAGTATTTTAATATACTATATTTATTCTAATAAGGCGGTAATTCGACTTGATACTTTCGTATCTAAGTGATTACGTGTTCACGCTATAAACAAAGTAGTGAGTTGAATTTCAATACGTTTCAAATGAGTAAAACTAACAGTTTGGTACAAACTTAGGATTTTTTCAAACAAAAATGTCAGTTTGAAGTTCGAGCGGCAGCGATTTTTTCAATAAACTGACATCTCATTACTAAATTAAACTCGCGACAAAATAGAAGGGTGATATAAAATTAAAGTGTGTATCTGTGTATCCTACTTTTAGAGCAGATACCTCCCCTCATTTTGTGTCGGGAGTTATAAAAAAAATACAAGTTAAGGTTTGCTAGTTAATTCGACAAGTTTGTCACCACGTTCCTGTTTTAAAAAAAAAATGAATCCAGGTATTCCATCTAAGTCCTCATGGCAACACATTAAGAGTCTTAGGATCATAGGAAGTGGCCTGTGTGCTTGTTTGCCTTCCCTGTCATATAACATACTTAGTTTCTCAGGTTCCTTGTACTAAAAATAAATAGTACATAATACGGCCATTCAAATAAAGATTTAGTGCAAAGGAACTAAAGTGGAATTTATTTTGCTTTTATGCCTCATGATCAAATTAGAAAATTGACTTTATTTCACTTACAACATATTCATATTGCATTGACAAATTTTGTTGTATGGTGGGCCTTAGGAGGTTAAAACCCTTCTTCTCTCTTATAACTTGCGCCCGCGCTTAATTCGAAGCCAACGACCGATTACCCGTTTCATTTGAATAAGCCCCGTTTAGAATTAATAAGAAAAACCGAAATGGACAGCATTTCACACGGGATCCCGAAACATGACAGTTCATTCGAGATTTAGGGTTCCGTACATTCCGGTGCCGCGGAACCTCGCTTCTAATTAAAAGTTAGTACCTATATCACAGGCTTACATAGTCGGTGAAATTCAACCCATCCTTCTGTATCGTAATTCAGTTGACAATGACGAATAAAGTTCTTGTTCACTTGACAATAAAGGAGACAGTAACTTTAAAAATATGATAACGATTCGCACGATTAGTTTTATCCAAGTAAAGTAGAGGATTTTGACATGTATGCCTTCAGTTTAAACCCCGACAAAAAAAGTGTGTTATAAATTTTTCATCACACTTGCTCGTAAATAGTGTCCTAAGATGCTAGAAAAATCGACCGTAAATCCAAAATAATACCCTCGGGCCTTTTTTTTACCATTACGTCCTTAACGTGCGTAATAGCTTTTTTTTTTATATTATACGTGGACTCAAACTATCACAATATGTCAGGACCCCAATTCTTGTGCCATTCGATATGAAGTTTCATTCGAGATGAAATGTCAGTTGAATACTATTTCCTAAAAATCTCGCATAATAAACTATTGATCTCATAATATGTCACTAGAATCGGACTCCGAACACGTTTGACATTATCTGTGGTAAGTCACAGACAATGATGTAGTCTGCCGCTAATAAGTTAAAAATAGGAGGCCATTTGCAACGTTAAAAGATGGCGGATGTGTAATTTGTTTTAGTTTTATTTTTTTGTGTATTTAGGTGTTCAAAGTTCTTTTCTGATAGTGATTTGTACTTTTTATGCCATTGTGTTGCACAGTGATTGAAAACTTGGACTTATTTCGCGTATCTGGCATCTTTCTTCTCGTTACAAGTGGACTCGAAGTGGTACATAGGTTAAAACTATCTTGACCTCTGTCCTACAAACTACCGAACAACGTCGCCCCTAGGGTTTGCAATCCGGATACCCGGATACCCGAATTATCCGGATATCCGTCGAAAATTGGATCCGGATCCGACGACCCCTTGGATCCGGATATTTCGGATCCTACGGATATTATGAGACGACTTTGAAATTTGTAATAAAATTAAAATAAACCATGAAGTCGTGACTAATGTAATACCAGTCTATCTATAGTGTTCTTGGGTCAATCAACTTTTCTTTGTAGCTCGTTGCCATGGTTACGTCTCCTGAGTCACTCTTTAAAACTGTGATTTCAAAGAATATAAGTCCACTAAAAATCAGTTTTATTGGCAATTCCAAACCCATTCTTTTATGGGCTTTCTCCTGAGTGTGCTAGAAGTATATATTATAGCATTTTCTCTAAGAAACTCTAACACTGTTGTCTCCTGGGTTACGGGACAGAATAACAACAACAAAAAGTTGATCCACCCTCTTATTTAAATGCATATTTATGTGTATGTGTGTGATTTACAATAACACCCATCAACTAAATTCATGTCGTACATTGTTTTAGTCATTACAAATCTCCATAATTTAGATCGTTTTCTCGCGGCGGTCGCGGCACTCAGTAGCGAGCGGCACATTTAACAGAAGATATCTAGCTAGCTAGACCGATTAAAGGACCGCCTGACACGGTTGTTTACAACTGTTGTTGCCCTTAATCCTATTGTTTTAGCTGTCACTAATACACTGTTAACATCCTCGCCTAAGTGTGCAAAATGTGGTTACAGAATTATCAAAAAGTTTTTATAGTTGTTGGAAATTCTGTAGCTCTGCCTACCCCACTCTGGGAATAAAGGCGTGAGTTTATGTATGTATGTATGTACCGTAGGTAGGGGTGGGTTAACTCGCAGCCCGCAGGTAAGCAGCTTTTGTCTTAAGTCTTAGTATTTAACAATTTATATTTCAACAAGAAGAAATTTTAAAACAATTATTTAGTTGCTTTTGTGTCGCCTGCCTGTTAAGTACTCCACCCCCGACGCTCGTGTAATTTAATTGTAATTGTGTTTTCTGTGTTTGTGGTAACCTGGTATCTCAATCACAACTCAACTCAACAGTGACTAGCTCAGGATAACTGTGCCAGGTAAGTTAATTTTAAATATATTTATCAATGAACTTATTCAACCTCTTTACTATTTGAAGTACTTATTTGAATCCCTAAAGTAGAGAAGAGTTAAATATACGTTATATTAAATTGACGTCGTCGTAAAGTGAGTTGAGAGAGTGAGAAGTAGTATTTTTAATTACAAAATACAACTCTTACAAGTCAAGTCATACTTGATATTTATTTATAACTTTATTCTAAAAATAACGGTAGTTGAGTACCTATCACTACATAGTATAAAACAAAGTCGCTTCTCGCTGTCTGTCCCTATGTATGCTTAGATCTTTAAAACAACGCAACGGATTTTGATGCGGGTTTTTTTAATAGATAGAGTGATTCAAGAGGAAGGTTTATATGTATAATAGATTCTGGTTTATGTACGGGTGTTACAGAAAACTCACATAAACCGAAGCGAAGCGAGGGCGGGTCGCTATTATTGATAAAATAAAAACTAATAGATATTTATAAATAAAATAATACTTTCTAGTTAAAATAGAAATTATTTAATTAACTAACTCTTTTCTTTGCCAGATTCCTGAATGAGGAACATCAACAATGGATAAACATATTAAATTTGAGGAATATAAACGATCTGCTCGAGATAGAAACTCTGTTTGACATCATTTTTTACGGAGTTCTGATGGAGCTGAAGCAAAATGTAAAACATGCCAAAAAATATTAAAGATTTCGGGTTCGACGTCACTCCTACACAAGCATCTTACTATTTATAATCCATATATAATATATAATTTTTTAACCTCGAATGATTATTATATTACTCATTATATGTTGATTTTATAGATATTTTAAAGTGTCACAACAACACGATAATTATTTTGTCCCTAAGAATATTGTTAATTAAATGATTAATCAACATTTTAATAATTAGTAGGCATCTATTTTTGCAAATAGCCTTGTGATTTTATGTTCAAAATCTACGTGCGTCGTGCGTGCATCTAAATTTTAATAAATCTTATTATAAATCAAAGTAGGTATATTTCATTTAAAACCAGGATCCGTTATTATCCGAAATATCCGGATATCCGGATCCGTCAAGTCCCCAGATCCGAATTATCCGGATCCGGAAAATTCAACGGATCTTGCAAACCCTAGTCGCCCCCAATCTTCCCAGAGAAGATTGGATTGTACTTTATTGCTATATTGATTTATACTTATATACACTTGACACTGGCGAAATCACTAATTCGTGGAAACGCCATAGCCCGGCGGTAGTAGCTGTTGAAGTCGCCGCGGGGCAAAAAAAAAAAAAAAAAAAAAGTTAAAAATATGATCTTTTGTCTGATTTTATTTCATTTCCTCGCAATAGTGATGAAAAACATTGTATGTTACACGGGTGGTAAAGGAAATACAAAGCTCGAGTCATTAAAGCCTTCGGCTTCGGGCTTCTAACAGACTCTCGTTTGTAATTCTTTCTTTACCACCCTTAATACACAATGTACTATAACGCGTGTATCTTGGTGTCTGTGTGTTGTGTTTGGCGTCCTAGCTCTCAACCATATGGACTAATTCGGACGCGGCTTTTATTAAAAGGAAGGTAGTTAGATCGGGGTGGTTTCAGCCAGGTTTCTTGGAAATCGGTTAAACCGTTTAGGTGACATCAGCTCTGAAAGAAGAGGTCGCCTTTACATCGACGGTCTCCATCTTTTTTATTACGTTTTGAACCATTGTTGCGTTGGCCTTATCACTCGACAAAGAGCGTAACTCTCAAATAAATTACCCGTCATTTAAATCTAGGTTGTAAATCCAAACATTTTGACACCTTTCATCTCCCTCACACATTCCGATTCCCCTTAAACTTCGTAAACAAAATCTATCGTTTTTTCATTCTTTATTATCCATTAACACATTTTATTGACGCTTCGATCACAAATTGGTGGGTTTATAGGCCCCATTTGGTTTACGATGAGCTTATACTTCATCTACTAATTTGGTACCTTTAATTATAAAATTTTACTATTGGTCGTCCACGTTCCACGTGTATAATTTGTCGGTATTCAATAATTCACCCCGTATCTTTCCATAGTGTATTCTGCTAGCACTCGGTAAATCCGAATTGACGACATTACTGTCAAGTAAATATGGGCTATCATAACGTTGACAATACGATAGCATGTCAAAAGCAATTAAGTTTAGCCTGAGTAGAATAAAGTTCTTGGAAGGGTAGATACTACCTAATTCGTAGTTTAGTACGAGCATGGCACAAATATCATTTACGATCATGCGCAAGAGTTGGGTCAACGACCGCAGCCGTTCGGAAATCGATTCGTTACAGATAGATATACGTTCGAATTCCGAATTTGGGTAAGAAATTTCTTTAAACACGTGTTTATGAAAAATTGCTCTTTAACTCGGTAGAGCGATTTCTGTCCTTGGTTCTTCGCTTTTGAAGGAAGAACTATTTAGCGATTAATACAGACTATACAGTTAATTGGTGTAACATTTGTCACCGGATATTTATATTATTTGTAGTTTTTAAATACACAAACATATACTCTATGTGTACTAAACTGTTTGGTTACTCAGAATTAAAATTTATCTGTGTAGTTAAAAGCAGAAGTTTTGATCAGGAGTTTGCTGAACTAATGTTTAACGGTCGAAAATGGAATCAAAAATATGACAAGTTTGGTTTTAATTTAACAAATTGTTGCTTAAATACAAAAGCGCCACAAAACAAAAACAGATATAGTTTGATTTAAAACTTAAAGTATATAGCATTCTGAATTTAAATGCAACACAAACACATTTTGATTTGTGTCCCTTTTGTATTTAAGCAACGAAATACTGATGAAATAAACGGTAAGGATTGTAAAGCGACGCTTACACCCTGCAGTAAAAAAAACATAACAATCTTCTATTTTTTTCCAAGAAATATTTTCTACGAAAGCAAAACGTGCCTAGTTTTTCATGATATTCAAAAATCATAAATATCGGACTAGGTTTAAGGGGATAAACATCGCATTTTACATGAAAATTGTTAGCTTCACAATCATACTACTTACTACTAACTACCTACTTATGACTGCACCGAGCAAACGCGAAGCGTCCAGTGGCGCCCTCATTACTATTATTGTGTTTTCTAATTAACTAAAGAATTTCCTTGCAATCAGACGATACGTTTTTATAGCGCAAATAAAAACACAATTTATGGAATACGTAACAAACTTTAATAACAATTACCCTTTGAGTAGTCAGCTAAACGGGAAAAGGTACTTTATTCCGTTAAGTTGATAACTCGAACGTGAACTGTTATTAAACTATCTGATATACCCTATAAGTAGTGTTTTCATTTGTAGTACAAAAACCTACCGACCAATTTCAAGAAAATACTTTTGTTTTAGGGGCCTTTAGGGCGCTACTGTACATCCGGCGTACGCTCGGCGCAGTCTTAACACGAGTTGTATCTAAAAGGACCCTAACAATATGATAATCAACTACTTGACACTACTTCATTTTACGCAATTGACGCAAGCATGCAACGTCATTTTAAGTGGCGGGACGCGACTTCATGGATAGAAAACAATATAATTAACTTAACAGAGTTACCCTCTTATTCATACACTGTCTATATCTTAAGTGTACTTAAATTAGGCTTTTGCCTTATCTGTCATTACGGCACTTAATTGGACTGAAAGGGACCAAGAATACTTTGACTAAAATAGGTTTATTGTGTTTCAATAGAATTTGCTAGCTTTGTGTATATGTTTGGTGTACAATAAAGTGTTTTGTATTGTATTGTATTGTATATATATATATATATATATATATAAACTTTGGTTTATGAATTACTCGCTTGTGTTGTAAAATTAATGTCTAATATTAACTATTTGTATTCTTAAAGAAAGAAAAAAACTGGGTGTACATTGAGAACAGTACGTCTGTCAAGTGTAAGAAGACCCTTGCTACATGGACAGGGGTCTCAAATACTCGGTAAAAGCATATTGCTTGTAACATGTTATTGTGTTGTCAACGTTACGATCTTACGATAGCTTTGATATTGGAAGGAAGTCCAGTCCCTAGTTAACTGACTGTTTCGCCACGACATGATGTCATGAAGTATGGTTTTTATAGTGATAAAGTTTGTACGCGTACTTCGACCGATTTCCAAGGAATTTCCATTATCTATAGGCAATTCATATACCAATTTAACATAAACAGCTGGTGTTATTTCTAATGCTATAGAGAGCACGCTAACCACTGTAAATCGACCGCAGGGTTTGTTGCGAATATTGTAAATGGAAGGTCAAATTATACTGGGCTAGTCGACTAACAAGAATATGCGATGCCTCCGGGCATTTTCTAGTTTCCTAGTCCTTTTAAAGTTCCCACAGTCGGTCTATAATAATTTATTATCAACTTTGTGTAACATTAATAGAAAACTATAAGAAGTTTGGCAACCCTACAGAAAAGTCGTAAACGCCGTATAAAAGGGCGCATAGCTACAACCAATTATATAAAACACTTACGACATTTTTATGTCATGGCGTAATTTATTAGTTATAACGAGATCAAGTTCCTTAGCTAATTTGAATATACCTTGATAATATGCTAATTATATGATATCATAACTGATAGGTATGAAGCATAAGTTACTATTTAAAACAATATTGGTGCTATACCTATGTTTATGTCACTTTAAAACAACTATTTGAAAGTTTAACGTGTTATTTTTGTGGTACGAGTAGTTAAAGTTCTATTAAGCGTAGACTTTCTGTAAGTCTGTTTCTTCAGTAATAATAAATAATGAAATAAGTAACACTTTCGGTACTTATTATACAAAAACGTTGTAACAATATAGGAATAATTAACGAAATCTAAACTCTTACCCCCTTACCTATTTAAACGTGTTATCACTTTCTGTTAGATGCAAATGTCACACTTATATATCAACTAGCGACCCGCCCTCGCTTCGCTTCGGTTTGTGTGAGTTTTCTGTAGCACCCGTACATAAAACAGAATTTATTATACATAAAAACATTCCTCTTGAATCGTTCTATCTATTAAAAAAAACCGCATCAAAATCCGTTGCGTAATTTTTAAGATTTAAGCATACATAGGGACAGACAGCGCGAAGCGACTTTGTTTTATACTATGTAGTGATACAGATAAGGACAAAGCATGGCCTAAACTATTCCAAGCTTATTCCACTTTTATAAGTAAGGGGGTTAATGAATGAAGAATCTTTTTTTAAATCCTTATATAACTGTATTCATAACATAACACATCTACTATATCTTAAAGCTAATATATACTGCTACTTTAATTCTATACTATTTTATCTCCTCGAGGAAATTGATAAGAATTACCAACGGTATCAAGCAGCTTTCTTTGAGACAGTGTTTAGCTTGTTCACTGCCACTGACTACAAATTGTATAGTATCTGAGGGCGTCGTGCGTGTCAGCGGCGCTCAATGTGTTAGACAATGCTATGATTAACCTAAAACGCCCGTTGGTTGTGGCTGCGTCCGCGCACATCGTAGCGAAAAGTGGCGCGGCACGCCCTTTCAATTGTTACCGCCGGCTACCGGCCCTTACTATTATAGAATTGCGGTTACTTAAACTCGATTTAACTTGAGGTAAGAATTGAGGAACTAAAAGAAGAATTTAAAATCACAAATTATAGTTGACGTATTTTTAGCCAAAGGTGTACCGCAAGGTAACGTTCTTTACCAATATTATTAAAACCTTAATAAATCCTAAACTAATTAACAGATTGCAAGGTTAAACTATATCCTAGAAGGGGCTTTCATATCAGTCATACTTGTACAGTGCGATAGCTCTTGGCAGATGCTTCGGGTTTATACTTGTCTCTCACTCGCTCTCATAATGCTCTTATTACGAGCGAGTGAGAGCGAAGTATTAACCCGGAGCACCTTCTAAGTGCTCACAGACTGTACATATTTCGCATTTACGAACCATTTCAAAATATGGAACGTTTATCTATGCGAACACATTTTATACTACACTTGCTATTCCCGTGCCTACTTCGTTGGGCAATAGACATTTTTTGTTTGGTTTATATATAGCGTATATTATAACTATATAACTTCACCTCTTTATAGATAAACATATTTTTGTACAACAAAATTCCTAATTGAAATGTTAAAACTATTCACACGTTTTCCCGCGTTCTCGATCGACTGCTAGTAGTGGTACGGCGTGGCTGTGGTGCCTAGGAGCGGTCGGGAACGCCCGCAGCTCTCGTGGCTTTCCCACCGAACAATCTAACTGGCCGGAATGAAAACTTGAATTTGGAAGACGTGGCTAGTTTAGAAATTGTTCTTAGCGTTATTTTTTCAAAAATGTATGTGTGTGTAGAATATTGTGGAATTAAACCTTAGTCATTATTTTCCTACCCTTTTAATGAATTAATGAATATGGCGAATGACTGGCTTAAATGACGGCGTGTGTGTTCTTTTTAAAAGCCCTCTCATCCTTTTGTACTCTCTTACTTCTCTGGTAAGTATGGGCGTATTAAGGTTTTAAGGGTATGGGTCAAAATTACTTTTCTTATTTTATGGCTCATATTTTTTACAACTGTTATTTAAAAATTAAGGAAGTTTAAAAATATAAACGGCCAGTATTTTTTTTCGCCTGGTAAATTAGTGACGTAAAACATGAAATGTAATAAAAATAATATTGGTCGGCTATTTCTCTCTAAAATGTCAGTTATAAATATTGAACCAATGTAATAAATATATCGTTAATTGAATACAAAACGGACACAATCCAAAATGAGTCAGTGTTGCATTTTATAATTAGAAGCTGTTGGAATACGATTTTTAATGGAAGAGCAAATTATTTTGGAATGTGTCCGTTTTGTATTCAATGAGCGATATGGGCGGTTAAAATATTGGAATGGGTGGTTAGGGAAACACTTTGGCAGTTCAAGACGAGCTTTGAAATTGGAACGTCACTTTGATTGAAAAGCTCGGTTAACGTCCGTTGAAAGGGCGGGGGTATTTTATTTTTAAAAACCTATAAGATTAGTTGGTTAAACCCACGCGAAACCGTTCAGTACTTATTTCAATACCCATTTAAAATTTGGGCTTATATGTATATAACTTAACTGCTTAGTTATTGCTACCACACTTGTTAATGAGCCAATTTACAACTGTCGCTATAAAAGTTTAAATCAGTGTTCTTATTTATGTTATTCTGGCCCTCTGTTGTATTGTTTTATAACCGTCATTACTGTCAACTTGAAAAAAACGAGTAGAATGGAGCCCTTATAGATATATTCTGCAAAAAAATTGTTACCAGTCTTATTCTAAACTTCGCATTTCCTTATACTAACTTAGCCTTACTGAACTTTAGCATTACTCCCAATTTAGGTCTCACTTTAGTATTATTATAATGCTTATTTTGGACCTAGGGCTTGTCAGCGAACGAAGGAGCGTTCGCCGCTTGGGCATAAATAGGGTTCTCACCAACCACATGTTGAAACATACTAGAATGATCTTACACAACCAATTTTATTGCATTCCACTTTTGTTGCAATGATGGTTTTTCACTTTGAGAATAGTAGAATTTTGTCTGGAAAAGCAAAAGTAAAAAACCGAGGGCTCCGAACGACCCGACTCACACATGGCCAGTTTTAATAATTTTTATTTTTATTATTATGTAGGTAAGTTACTATTAATCTTGTGTCAAACTGGTGTTAAACACACCGAAATATTACTTTACTTTACATAGACATTACATTACATTAAACCTTTTCTAAAAAACGAGCGTAGCCGCTCTCGTTGCCATGTCAACCTTCATCGGTCGGTCCAGTAGTACAGTGCAACCATTTTCTTAAAACCGATCGGTAATCTTTGTTTTTCTATGACGCACGAGCGACAAATATACTGTCGGTTGCGAGTGCAAGCGTGATAGCGATGGCAGCCGAACGGTATTAAGAAGCTGGGATTACTGTACATTCTACCAGTCTCTCGAACTCTTTTACTTGATGGTGGATTGGAGGAAAATTAACTCAAAGTTTATTTTTAGGACTTCAATTATCAAATTGTTAACATGTATTATAACACATACGAACAATCACCTAAGGGCTTACCGGTTAATTTCGTCAACGAATTAAAAACATGTAGTTTAAGTGTACCTAGCTGTCCGGTTACAAAGCACGCTAGTGTTGGATCTATATTTGCATATAAAGCGCGCGCAGATGTAGAGCAGAGATCAAGCGCGTCGTGAGCTCGGATCATACTCACGGGTCGGTACGATTACGATTCAATCCGTTTAGTTTACACTATCTAACTTGTATTTGCTTAGGAAAACATCTAATACTGGTGTTTTTATCGGCATTCTTGTAAACCCCACGTCAGATTTGGCATTAAAACTGTATATAGGATGGCTGACGTAAGAAATCCATAGTTTTGTAAATGTTTTGTATTATGATTTTTATTTCCAATTATTTTGTGACAAAAATGGTTTCGACTTGACAGGGCCGATGTGTACTGTTTTATAAAGGCCCTTTAAAACAATAAAAAAAAAGTTAAGTGGTCATTAGGTATTAAAAAATCTCAACTTACGTGTATAGTCTTCGTGTAAATCTGTAGCATTTCATAGTTGCAGATGTCATTTCATTTTCAATTTTACCCTCGTGGACCCTCGGTGAGGTGACACGGCAGGCGTCGGAGTGACAGCGCTTGTCGCGTCACCCGCGGTGGCGTCCATCAACGGTTACTTCATTTAATAACCTTTTGAACTAGTGGTATTTTTGTGCCATAAAGATTAAATTAAACATTAAGGAAACAGGATAACAAGTGTAAAACGCAAGCTTAAGAAGCTAGAGCCGTAGACGAGATGCAAAACGCTAACGTTATAGATTTTCGAAAACTGTCTCAATGGAATTAGCGCTCAAGAGACCAGCGTCACACAAAATTTCATAAGGATCGGTCAAGTGGCACTAGAATTTTATATATTAGAGAAAGATACCTATGGATATTTACCCGGGCACCGATGTTATTAAAAAACATCGATGGTAAGTTTTTTGTTGATCGATGAACAGTTTCAACCGATGACAGTGATCTATTGACATTAGAATGATTCTTCAAGTATAGCAAAAAACGATAGCTTTGCAAATATGTCACCGACGACAAAAAGCTTAAGCAAAGTTTATTGACCTCTTAAAGTTAAGTATGATGAGTCACAGAAAAGTACCTAGTGTTGTTGTAGCAAAGTTCAATCTTAAGTACATTTCTGATCGCCGTAAGCACTGCAGTGCTGCCCTCCTTTGGAAGAATGGCACATCTACTAAATAAATTGTATTGCACTTTTTATGACTTAGTTTTATATGTACTATGTAAAGAATAGTTCGTCGCCAATCTTACCATGCACTACATCCATCCAAGCAAGTTATTTGTAGTATTTTTTTTTTATATTAACCGCCTCACTTAAAAACGGGGAGTAACCGTGTGGTAGCTAATCCAAGCTTTGTCCTTATCTATGAAATTCAAATGTCACAGTGACAGATAAGGACAGAGCATGGTTTAGCTAACCCACGGTTATTCCACGTTTATAAGTAAGGCGGTAACCCCCTTACTTATAAACGTGGAATAAGCTTGGAATAGTTTATGCCATGCTTTGTCACTTTCGTCAGATGCAAATGTCACAATTACAGATAAGGACAAAGCACGGCATAAACTATTTTAAGCTTATTCCACGTTTATAAGTAAGGGGGTAAGTGTTTGTATATAGATATGTGAAGGAACTAGTTAACTATATATACCACAGAGGTTGAATCACTTGGAAGTCAACGTTCGTCGCGTTATGGCCGATACGAGTAAACGAACCTGTAAGTGGACAATTGGACTAACCGATTACCCTTCATTCGAAGCCGTTAGGCCACTATGTCCGAAATCATATTAAAAGAATAATATATATTAAAATGCATATTCTTACTAAGCCTACTAGGTAAAAAACTTGTAGCTGTGTACAAAACAAATATGGAATTCATGTCCAAACATGAATGTCGAACGGTCTAAACAATTGTGTTACAACTACATGCAAGAGGATCTTTACTTGAGTTTTTTTACTTATAACACCGTTACCATGTTTTAAATGTATATCATTAAAAAACCCTTCACTTAATTTGTTTCTAGTAAAAGTAATAGATATATAAAAAACCGATGTAACGGTCCCCTTCTTTTCACAGCTCAACCGATTTTCATGAAATCTCGCTAAGAACCATCTCGATCAAACTAGCTGTCGTTTAAAAACAACAGAAACCAAATAGGTCAACCCGTTTAGGATTTGCGATGGCGCAGACAAACGTTACACTTAAAACTATTTTTGTCGGCGGTTACAAAGTGGTTTTTGGGTGGTTTTTACGTTTAATAACGTAAAAATATATCTAAAGTTATATCGAATTACACACCCATTCTTCGCTCTAGGTAATTGTATCTCTTTTAAATCAACAAATGCACTTGCGTCTGACCTTACAATCTCGTTGATCTGATATTTGATTGCCCGCTGACTCTATTGGTGTGCATCCGGATAGTGCATTCTTACTGAGATTGAATTGAGGCACGCGAATTTGCATCTATCATGATCACAAAAGTCATATCTAGTATTGCACTACACGGTTGTCTAAAGGGGCACTCACAGGGGCGATTTATTGTGTTACTTGAGCGCATTTTTTTTGAATTTTGAATTTTTTGAAGTGCTATTCAAGACTGTATTCTATCTCATTGTCAATAAAAGCTCATTCATGTAACAAACAGTTGGCAAATATAATTTTATGTAATTGCTATAAAAATAACCAAGCAGCAGGCATAATAAGCCAACAAATATTTGTTCCTATCACTTTCTAGCAAAACATTTGAGATCAACTTTAACTCTTTCTTTTATAGCACAAAGAACAAGAAAGCGACAACTTCTGACTTATTTTTCTCTTTCTTTGATATACGAGTATAAGGATAACTCTTTCTTCTTTAGAGAGATAGACTATCTAATAGATAATATGTATCTGGAGATTGAAAAATCTGCCTCTCTAAGACAAGTTTTTCTGTTTAGAGATTTGGTTTGAAATTACTTTTTTTACCGAAAATTGTATCTAGACCTTTTCCCAAGGAAAAGGACTACTTTGAGATAGTTAAAAGAAATACTTAGAAGTTTCATCTTTGTGTAATTCGTTAAGATTAACTAAATTACAATACATTGTATCACCTCAAAACCACTACAATAACAAAAAAAACCTAATACCAATAAGTCCTAAGTCTCCTTAATTTCCAAATATCATACGGCATTGTGAATTAAGCGACTGCATATTATACAGCGTGCTTCCCCGTGTTTTAACATTCAGAACACGCATACACTTTACTGTTCAAAACCTTTGGCAATTCTATAAGAATAGATATTACTCGCGTAGAGTTGCATACATGAATAAATTGGTATACACCGAAAAGCCACAGTTTAACCAAGAATAGTGTCTCTTAAACAACTCACCTTATTATTCGTCGACGAAGTGTTGTTCAGTAAATTGGCCGCGCAGTCGTAGGCACGTCTGCCTTTTTTATTTAAAGGCCCATTTGATTTTCATAGAACATAGTTTAGAAAAAACCATGACAAAAGGAGATCTTGATCCAAAAAAAAAGTGTAGAAAGCTCGTCGCAGACACACATAACATAACACACCTTTTTTGTCGAGGGTAACAAATTCAACTGTTTCATTTCGAGTTGAAGCTTTATTTTAGGACAATCTTACTACGGCATTGTAACGTCTACTACCAATATAATAAGTATATTATTACATACAACAAATTCCCTTGTTAAAATTGGCCTAGATTCAACGAAAAACATATGAGCGCCATTTTTCTCTCAAAGTAAAACTAATACCGAATACCGACCTTGGTTCTGAAATCACGTTGAGCTCCAAGCCTTTAAAAAGTCATACATATTTGGCTCAGTTCTGTGTCGGTCGGTTAAGAATCACCTCGGTTCAAAACAGATGTCGCTGCCGAGCTTTCAAAATAACATACCATTTGGACTCCATATGGCGTCGTTCGGTCAACAACTGCATTAATCATAGCCAAATAAAGCAAAAACCGTTTCGAAAGTAAAGTCTCGCTTCGAACGCCGCCGGCTAATCATGTCTCAGGACCACGTGAAAAGAAATGGTGTTTCTGCCATTTCTTAACACACAAAATTCAACCCTACTACTCTAACAATAAGCTACGTTTCTCAATAACAGTGTTGTGGTGATGTGATGTTTTTTGTTAAGTTAGTGTAATAAAGGGGTATGTCTTGGATTTATGGCCGGGCCGCGCATGCGTTGTCGCGCTATCAAGATACAAAGGTATCAAGTTCATGTAATTGCTTTGCGCTTTAAACTGTACTGAAGATCCTGGCGTATCCTAAATAAACTGGCGAGTTTGTCGACGGAGATATTGTTTTATCCGTCAGCGCATATAAACTTCATGTTATGGCGTGTCTCGCATCTGGCTTGGGTTGTGTCTGTTGATAGTGTTATCTATACTTTATATTATAAAGAGGAAATAATTGTATTTTTATATGTTTGTAACGAATAAACTACCGGACCGATTTCAAAAATCCTTTCAGCATTAGAATGCTATATTATGCCTGGCCTGAGTAACATAGGCTATGTTATATTTATCTGCGCGTACGCAGTCACGGGCAACATCTAGTTGTGAATAATTTGACTTAAAAGCGTGATGCGGAGGTAGGTAACTATGACCTTAGATGCATCGAAGGTGAAGACGGGTTCAGATTTAGGTCTATTTGCACAACGCGATCTGTAGACAAACAATATGGCGTCACATGCATTTGATTATTATCTTGGCTCTAAATACCTACCCTAATTAATTATATAAGTCCATAAAAAAACATCTTCACTCAAACAAATAAGCTCCATCAAAATTCCAGAAATCACATACGTTTCAAATTCCCATTTCACACTTAAACCATAAACGATGTATGCCAGACACTCCAGACCTCATACAAAAGTGACCTGATACGGAGTTCCCGGCAATACGAGTTACGCATGCGCTCTAGATGTTATCAGATCGCGTCGATTGGACCACCGGGCCGACGCATTTCAAGCCCCAACACCGCTAACTAGACTTATTAATAATAGTTAGGGCTGCCTGTATTGAGACTAAACTAGGCACAACATTTGAAACGAAATATTCTAGAACTCTAGAGAAATTTTGAGAACTGTCTCTAGCTCTAGTCTACATGGTAATAGAGGTTAATAAGTCATTCAAAGGCACTGATGTTTGACTTATACTCGTAACTGTTCGCATTGTTGTGTTCCGGTTTGGGGATAAGACAGCCGGTGAAACGACTAGCATAGAGGCATTCCATCTTAGTCCTCAGGGTTGGCAACGCATTTGCAGTCTTAGGATTGCATTGCAGTCTTGTGAATGCGAATGTCTATGGGTCACAGTTTCCACTTACCATCAGGTGGCCTGTGTGCTCGTTTGTCTTGTCTATGCCATGAAAAAAAATGCTATTTCAGAGAAAGCAATGACAGCGATATGTGTAATAGACAAAGTGGCTTAAGATGACGGATAATATAGACGTCTTTCTACTTTTATGTAAAGCTTGAGTACCTTGAGCCCCAACTGATGAATCAGCATCTGTTGCTGGAAAAGCATTTTTACCGATCACGTGTAACTTCCAACCTTGACACTGGCAGAGTTGTCCCACTGGACAGTAGCCATTTAATAAAGAATTGAACTTGAGTACCTTGAGTACTCCAGTAACAGAAAACTAAAGAAATAGATACTACCAACGTTTTGAAGATTGAAATGACTTCCAATACTAAACATGATTTAATGGCATTGATAACCCTAAAACATTGAACAGTTAGCGCTCAAGGAGCTTCAGTTTCTCATTTTATTTAATTACTAATGGACGTGTATTAATCATGAAGGACTCCTTTATATAGTCTTGGTCAGGCATCTTTCTGACGGACTGTTTGGACGCGTCTGAGCAGAAAATTGCAGATTTGCTCTTGATAGTGAAAAAGCAGTAGATTTTTTATGAATTTACTTATACGTGTTTATTGAGATGCCTTTTTATTACAGGTACCGGATCAAGTCATGTCATGTCTTGGGAAACCTGTTGGCTTTATGTGTTCAGCTGTTGGTTTTCCCACACATAAATAAAGGCCGTGCCAGGATAAGCTAAGAGATTTTGCCCCCCTTGAGTTTGGGCTTGTAATTTTTATAGATTGTGTGGCACTGCATTAGTAATTGTTTTGCCAAATTTGAGTACCCTAAATATCATAGTTTTCGTTTAAAAAAAAAAAACTATATTTAATTTTTCTTTGATATTTTTTTTTCCTGTTAACCAATTTTTATGAGCTTGGCATATAATGTACATTTAACCAAGATGATCAAATGGCTATAATTATATTTTCATTACGCCATAGAAAAAAATAAAAAAAAACACATTCAAACATTTCAGATTTTTTTTTTTATCACTTCCATGTTAGAGACCGCTCTAAATTTTTCACTGGTAAAACTCTCACTAACGTCCTATAATATGTATTTTTTTCAAAATTTTTGCTAAGGGAGAACATGGAGTTATCTTGACATGAATTTCTTTACATACATTTCCTAGAACCGCTATAATTTAAATCGGAATGATTGCAACCTCTTTAGAGGAACGTACATGTTGCATATGAAATACTGGCCACTTACATTTCAACTTTTTAAAAAAGTAAAAAGAAAACAACAAAAAGAACTCCTTTCAATTGTCGTGCGTTGGTAACATAATATAAACCATTCCAATATGAATTCATTATCAAAAACAACTGCAATGCAGTTATCATAAGATACATAAGTGCAAATGTGCATTATAATTACACAACATGTCTGGAAATAGTGCGTTGTAACTTTTTTACGGAAAACGCGTTGTATTGCAGTTGTTTTTGATAATGAATTCATATTGGAATGGTTTATATTATGTTACCAACGCACGACAATTGAAAGGAGTTCTTTTTGTTGTTTTTTTTTTTACTTTTTTAAAAAGTTGAAATGTAAGTGGCCAGTATTTCATATGCAACATGTACGTTCCTCTAAAGAGGTTGCAATCATTCCGATTTAAATTATAGCGGTTCTAGGAAATGTATGTAAAGAAATTCATGTCAAGATAACTCCATGTTCTCCCTTAGCAAAAATTTTGAAAAAAATACATGTTATAGGACGTTAGTGGGAGTTTTACCAGTGAAAAAATTAGAGCGGTCTCTAACATGGAAGTGATAAAAAAAAAAACCGAAATGTTTGAATGTGTTTTTTTTAATTTTTTTCTATGGCATAATGAAAATATAATTATAGCCATTTGATCATCTTGGTTAAATGTACATTATATGCCAAGCTCATAAAAATTGGTTAACAGGAAAAAAAAATATCAAAGAAAAATTAAATATAGTTTTTTTTTTTTAAACGAAAACTATGATATTTAGGGTACTCAAATTTGGCAAAACAATTTTTAATGCAGAGCCACACAATCTATAAAAATTACAAGCCCAAACTCAAGGGGGGCAAAATCTCTTAGCTTTTCCTGGCACGGCCTGCTAGCGCAATCTGAGATATGTAATTTTTTTTCTTTTCTTTTCTCGTTTCATCAGTTCAAAAGCATGCATCCGGTAATAAGTAATAACTTCATATTTAATCATATAAATTGTATGAAAAATTAATTAAATTTTAGCTCCGTCAAACAATAGCCCTATATGAAGGGGAGAACACGTGTGTGCAATTCGATCTGTTGATATTCAAGGGCCGTATGAATTGGGTCTTTTGAATATGCCATCTGTATTCACATTACGCTTATCAATCTCTTCTCGGTTCATGTAGTCTTTCTTCTTTATAATTAATGCACAGAATAAAAAGCTCCAATAAAAACCCTTTCTCAACAATTGTGATCTTTAGGTATAACGTCTCGTTTTACTTGTATCTTGTGTCGACGCACTAGCCAAGTTAGTAGGGAAGCCCTCGAAATTCTATTCTTATTCTCATTTGGACACCTATTTTGTCAGTTAATTTCAGTATCCTTCGTCAAAGTAAGATAAATTCGAACGTATCTGACAAAATACGATTGTATGACTACTCACTCCTGAACTGTATTATACTAAAGTACATTACAAATTGTGCGCAATGACATAACCTCACCTTGGCTATCGAAATCGGTTCATGTCATCCGCATTGGATTGGCGGATGCTGCCGAGGGCCAAAGAACAGGGAAGTAGATAGGACAGTGTAACGTATAACGTCGTTTTTACACGTCAAGGGTTCTAGCATGATATGATAACACGTGCTTGAGGCTTCAAAATACTTTTGGAAAATAACGTATCTATACATTTTCGATAACGATGACGGTTGTCGAAATTATCTTCTTTAGGGCCATGTTGGTCCCAAAGTTAGATAACAAGCAACTAGAAAAGAACACGCTTACTACAGAAAACTGCTTCAGCTGATTAATACGTTGTAATGTTTCAAGTATAAATAAAAGACCAGAAAAAATGCTCTAGAGTTCTGTAATCACAGAAACAGTGTGGAGTTGCGATAATCTAACAACTAAAAATACTTAAAAGCACAAAGATATTCATTACAATAACGAACACAATGACATAAAACTGCTAACTACTGCTTACCAAAACACTGGCAACATGTCGCTTGCTAAAAAACCCAACATAAATACTTACTGTCTCTATGCTCTATGGCGCGCGGTTCACGCACACTGGAATCACTCGTGCGCATGTGTGTGTGCGCGTGGGAACGGACGCGGCGCGTGCGGTGCTGTTACGACTGTATTGTGCATTAAAATATGCTTTTTAATGTGAAATGTAAATACGGCGTTTGTATGTTATGTTTCTAATGTCTTTATCATGGATCTTCCTTGTGAGATGCGGTTTTAGCCATACAATGTATACATGTAGGTATCACGAGTATGTGAGAAAACGCGGATACTGGGCCTGCATTCTTGTTGGTTTATAATATGGGGTCTATGTTATAGTATAGTAGTTCTTTTTTACTTGAAAGTAAGAGCTTATATAACGGCAAGGATGTCATTACAATTTAAATATTTATTATAAGGTCTTAAACCATATTGTTCTCGATTTTTTTACGATATTTCCGCTTTTGTTGTCATGGTATTCATTCGCGATATCGTTTTTCGGTCCGGTTTCTTTTTTTTCGCGTGATATACGTTAAAAGAGCTAGACTTATCCTATTATTTTTAATTATAATAAGTTGTGGCATAAATAATCATCAAGTCTTGTCCTCGCAGTTTAATGTCACTTCAGAGGAACTTACGACATCCTTATTCTAGATGATATAGATAATCGAACCGAGACGTAAAGCTTCTTCAAAAAAAACATATTTCACGTGTCTTATAGCCTCATATCACCAAGACCGAGTCGAATGGAATCCCCGCTCTTACTGAAGAGCCAAGGCTGATCATCTTTGGAAGTATCCCAGTCGTGATTTACCAAAAAATTGTTCTCAAGCTAAATAAATGTTTACTCAAGAACGACCAACGAAAAGCGCATTCGTAAACTGAACTCGGACGTAGCAAATCGGAGATCGTTCAAGATAGTAATCGAGCGAGCGATCTCGCGATATTAGACAGTAATCTCTTGACAGATCGCAGTGTCATTCGGTAAAGTCAAGGATGCCAACCGAAATAACGGATTGTCAGAGTCGAGGAGACAATTGACGGTGATACGAGTGGGGTAGATCGAGAAAGATCTCACAGGTTTAATTATCTTAAACGATCACTTTTCAATGTGGAATCATTTTATTACATGATCGTCTTTATTCAGGTCGATAAGGCATCCGTCACTTTCGCACTTGCATATTAGTCAGAAAGTACCAGATGTTTTATCTTCATTTATTAACATTAGCCCGTGACAGATCCGACAAAAAAACTTATTACCTTATTAGCGATCTATATCAAGTTCCTTCAGTGTAGTCATTCTCTCAACAACGACGGTCGGACGGACTTACGAGTGAATGTCCAAGCGGCGAGTTTAAGTACACTTAAACTCGCCGCTGCGATTTCGCTCGTTCACCGACAGTCCGTTGTTTTTGAGAGAATAACACCCCTGAATATTGGCGGTCGAGACAAGTGATTATTTAAAAATGTCGCTCTTGCACTCGACCAATTATTAACCGAAGAATATAAGTTGTGTCTAAAGAACGAAGAACAAAATTTAAAGGCGTGTATTCTCAATTAGGTAGGGTAGCTAGTCGAGTGAACCCGATCGGATGACTTCCCACTTGTGAATTCCTCTCAGTGTAAAAAGTTGCTCCGCGATATTGATACCAGTCCACTTGTTTCTTACTTAACACAGGACTTTCTTTAACCACTCATTATCATTCCTTCGTTGTAAATTAATATATGAAATTGATTCTGTAAAAAACTGTACGGACTCTTTTACGAGTTCGAGTATACCAGAGCTTTCCAAGTAGGTACAATTTGATAAAAAGCTGCCAAATGCGATTCGGACTCGCGCACTGAGGGTTCCGTACCACGGCGCAGTAGGTAAATTCAATTTCGAATCCAATCAACGAGACCCCAAAGGATCACTAAAAGCTGTTGAGAAGAAGGGCTGCAATGGCACAAAAGAGCATATCCTCACTGCGGTTTCCCGCATTGTGTCCAGCTAGGAACAAAATGTATGTAAAACGTGGTCTCTGTTCACACAGCGGTGCGGCTGATAGTCTGAACAGAAATATCATTTTATATTTATTAATTTTTATCATATTTTACATTTTGTTGCTCGTTTACCACAATGCGGGAAACCGCACAGTGCGTATATACCTAAGCAAGCAAACAACAAACTTCTCTAATATTATAAATGAGAGAGTTTGTGTATGTGTTAGTTTGTATGTATGTATGTATGTAAACACTTTATTGTACAAAAGAAAAACCATAACAATACAATTAATATAAAACATGTACAAAGGCGAACTTATCCCTTTCAGGGATCTCTTCCAGCTAACCCTTGAGAGATTGAGAAGAGTGAAAGGTTGTGGAACGAGTAAACAAGTGTTCAAGACGAAGAATATAACACATTTAGTAACCAATAAAACTTGTATAAAACTACATTCAAATACCTACATAAATAGATACAGAAATATACATATTAATAGATATATATACATACATAAACTACATTTTACGTACCTAGAGGATACTTTATATTTAGGAGATAGAGTCAAGCCAGAACTTCTTTAATTTGCCTTTTAGGGAATCTACCGTTTGTGATTGCCTAATGCCATGTGTTTGTTACCCTTCACGTTACAACGGCTGGACGGATTTGAATGAAATTTGTATTGGAGATAGCTGATACCTTGGACTAATCCTTGCCACTTTTCATCCCCCGCAATTTACTTAATAACGATAATAGGTACTGTTAAGTAATGTCCAGTCGAGTTCATACATTTGCATACACTTTACTACCTTGTCACTTTAATCGCTGTGATAATTCACATATGGCATTTTAAACATGACATTAAATAGACAAGGTACTAAAGTGTATACATATTAATGAACTCGACTGTCCATTGGGGTTCTATTCTACTCGGTAAAACCGTATTGCTCTTCACATGTTATCGTATTATCAACGTTATAAAAGTTCTTATTTACCTACTAGACTAAAAGCGGCAGAGTTAAAAACGATACCATAACATATCAAAAGCAATTAGGTTTTACCACATAGAACAGAGCTTCTGCTAGGCTGTCTAAAATTACCTTGAAGTAACTGTACTCATTCAATATAACCAGCTTCACCATTACAATTCAGCATCATTACAGATTAACCACTATGCTATAACGCAACTACATCCCCCCCTTCCCCCACGACGCGACCACGCCCCTGCGGATCGCGGCCGGCTCGGCGCTGCGCCTGCGCTGCGTTCGCCCAATCGCTGTAGATCCGGGACTGTGATCTAGATGTTTTTTGTCGCCTTTAGAAGCTTCTATTGCGGGTGACCTGACACAAGGTCGAATTTTTATTTCTAACTGATTCTCTTGTCCGAAAATTCTGATTTAAAAACGATTTTTTTTCCAAATAGGTACATTAACTTTTCAACATGTTTAGAGACCTATGCAACCTAAAGGTGTTTGTATTATATGAATCCTGGAAAGTAATTTTTTTCACGAAAATGCATTTCTGACTAATGGAAATGCGGACCAAGAAGCTGTTGGAAAGCCGCAGTGTTCACATTGTTGTGTTCCATGCATAGAGCCATTCTTGACATTTCCACTGCTACCGTCTACCGGGGTATTTTACCAACCTCACAAAGAAGAAAATTTGGGGTAGATTGCGTAGCTTACATAAAGCCCGGTGAAATAGGAACTCGTAGACTTTGTAATGTATATCGAATTGACAACTGTCACTGTCAGGATAGCACACAATTTCATGTCAAAAGCCATATAATTTTACTGATAGAGTAGATACCCTGAGCAAAAACCACAAACACCTTAACCACACTTTATCTCCAACTATGAATTCCCATAACGTTTCTTATCTCGGTAGACTCTCGTAAACTTAATACCTTTTATAATGTCAATTACTTGGGTCTTATCTGCCGGTGTCGAGATAGCGCGATTTACCGACACCGGGAAATCCGGCGCGAAGGACCATGCGGGTCGAAGGACCATGCGGTTCGGAGGACCAAGATTTTATCGTGACAGTAATATCTTGAACTGAAATAATTATGTTGATACAAATTATTATAAGATAAGGTATGAAACGTTTATAATGAGAAAAAAATATTATGAATAGGACTTAAAGAATTTGATAGAGATTAGAGATAAGTAGTGTTACTCGTAGTTTCGCATTGAATCGAATAATTTGGAGCATAAAGTTATTGTTTTTTATTTTAAATAAGAACTCTTGTCATTCATAAACAAACATGCTAGTGCCGTACATAAAACTACGCTGCAACCAGCCTTACTAAATTAAAAATAAACACGAAAGCGCAACAGGCCGAGTTATAAATCAAACACACATTTACATACAAAGACTAGGAGCTAAAACGGAGGCAGTGTAAAGGAGAAATTGATTGTGCAGCAGACGCGCTCGCGCTGCGGTCTAAGAAGACATAAGCGACAAAGGATTTTATCTGGTTTCTAGACTAGTTTAATAAAAGACGTTAACACATAAATATAATAAAGGCCTAAACATGATGCATAATGCTATAGGTGAAAAACATAAGTACATAACCTCTTGCATATGTAGTTGTATTGTAAAACATCTGTGGGGCTAGACAAGTTGCCATCGTTCACGAACGCTAGCGTTAGGTGATCACTGGCGACATGTGTTGTCATTGAAAAATGTATGGGAATGACGTAAGTCACGTGATATATCACTCGTTACAACTGACACGCTGAAAAGTGATCACTATCACTCGCGCTAGTGATAGGTTTGACGACTACAGTCGTTACGCGGTACTATTTTGACACAAAGGCTAGACAAGTTGCCCTTTTGACAGGTCGAATAGAACACGAGCACCTATCGCCATGTCGACCTTCTAGATCAAAACAGTATGAACCCAAAATCCTTGCTAGTTTGGTTTTAAGTTCAAAGGAGTTGAATTAAAGTTGATTTTAATATGCATTGTATTTTGAGTTACTACTATTTTAATCTAGCAGTGCGATATAAACGTCGGTATCTAAGGGCGGTATCTAAGGACGGCCGTAACGACCAAGAAACTGTCAACTGAGTCCGTGTCATCACTGTCATCATTGCCTCGCGGTCGCATAAAATATATTGTTTGAACATTGATTTCTTATTAAAAATGCTTCCGCTGAGACTTACATATACGCTGCTCACAACAGTACGAGCTTATCCAGGCGCCGACCCAGAGAAATCTCTCGTGCGAGCCTGGAGGCCGCGGACTGGATGCATGAAATGCTGTTCAGGAACATTTTACGTTAAGCAAGGTCTCATTTAGAGTTCTTTGCAGCCTTTTGCGTTCCCTGACTTCGTTGAGGAGATTGAAGGAGGTTCTCTTTGAACTGAAGGTAAGCATCATTTTGATTTTAACATGTATAAGTTGGTATGTGCATTATATAAACAATACCTACAATGAAAGAGACGGCTAAGGGAATAAAGGCGTATCGTACTGTTAGGCGATGGGCTTGCAACCTGTCACTAATACACTGGTAAACATCTTAGCCTAAGTGTGCAAAATGTGGTTACAGAATTATCAACAAGTTTTTAGAGTTGTTGGTAATTCTGTAGCTCTGCCTACCCCACTCTGGGATTAAAGGCGTGAGTTTATGTATGTATGTACCTACAATGAAACCTGTCAGTACCAATAAAGATATTTATTACGATTATTTCAGGTGCTGTGTGCTTTGTTGTGAGCTTTCTGGCGACAAGGTCGGATCAGAGGATCACGGGGTATCTAACCAATTAACGCAACGGACCGCTGCTAGTAGATGCATCCGTGAAGTGGGGGATGCTCTCAACAACGACACAGTCTTGAAGAGGAGGATCGTCTTCCTACAATCGGATGAAGCTAGGTCTCGTATAAGACAAGAGTAAGTTATGACATATATTTAATGAAAGTATTGGATGTTTCATTCCCTGAATATGTGTAATGTTTTTTATTCACGAGGTCCCGCCCAAGGTTTAAATTAACCCTAACTCTTTATTTATATTATATATATTATAATAGTAGTATGGTTTTCGGAAAAAAATAGTACTTAGTTACTTATAGCGAGGTCAAATAAGTATACCTAACCGATATCATACAATTTATTGATAAAATAACTTTTGTGTGTTTTAGGCAACTAAGAAAATCCTTCAGAGGGCTGGTTGACGATGCCGGATGTCCATATACTATTATCAACCCCTTGTCGCAGAATTACACACTCCGGTGTTTCATTTTTACACGGAGCCTGCAGCCTGTATGGAAGGAGTATCTCAACTTCCATTCAATGTCTCAAAGGTCGCCCTCTAGGTTATATTGTAGTGCGGAGCAGTCCTTTTATAATTGGAGCCAAATCCAGGATGAGCCCTACTAATTAGAGGCAGGATTATACTTAATTGTTTGGTGAAATGAGTTTGAATTACTATTAATTTATTATGTTTAAAACCTCATACAAAAAAATGCTATGAATCAAAAAAATATTGATTTCAAGTATTAAACGTTCAAAACAAAATCGAAGTACATTATTTTAGTAAAGTTTCATTGCTCGATGTTACACTGGTGGCCATATAATTAGGAACCGAACGCTTGCGTTTTTCTCGTAAGATATAATACAATTATGACTTAAATTTTGACCACCAATCAAAATTTTCTTGACCAATTTTATTTTTAGTTTTCACTTATCATTATATAATAATCTAAGGTTTAAATGTATGTACAGTTTGTCGCTGCTAAAATCGAATATTTCATCAATTTCATGTTAAAAAAACTTTGTATGGACACGTCAGCACTAAGTTTTTAAATCCTTATAAAAAATATTCGTTTTTAATAGCGGTAAACCGTACAAAAAATTGAGGCTTAGTTTATTAATTAACGATAAGTGTAACTAAAAATAAAATAGGTCTAGAACTTTTTGATTAGTCAAAATTGAAAGTATATTTGTAGGCAATTATATGGGAAAAATGCAAGCGTTCCTAATTATTTTGCCACCACTGTTATTACAGGAGGTCACAACTAATTTGATTACGATCTCGGAAATGGATTATTCTGGCCTGACAGGATAGAGAGCAACTCCCTGATGCCAAATATGTCGTTCTGCCTGCGCACAGCGGTCGCATTAACTAATATGGCGGCTGCAAGACGTGTTATCTTTCCCAAAAAAAAAGAGATAAAGGAAATGGCTGAATTTTGTACGTAAAGTAAGTACTAGTTTTATGACAATTTTTATTCAATCAATATGGGAACACAATAAGTAACTGTCTTGACATTTTTTGACATTGTTCAAATTTTTGGTTGCCCTTTATCCTGACAGCCTAAGGTAAAAGCACCTATTATGGACAAGGCTCCAGTGATGAACATTATCATTTTTTTAAATGAAAACATATCAATACAAAAATTTTATTCTAATAGTAGTAATCCCGAATAATTCAATATAATCTAATTGTAGCACTAAAAGCATTATCAATCAGAGACTTATACTTATGGAATGGTTCATAACTGGAGCACTTACCTTTAGGAGCTTTTACCTTAGCATAATCCATTTCCGAGATCATTCATATTTTCTGCTTCGTTCTTAGACGGTGCGTCATGGCCACGAATGCTGAAACGTCATCTTAACTAAACTTGTACAGTCACGGGATTAAATTTGGTACCCACCTTAGGTCCAAAGTCAATGTGACATTCTACAATAATAAGGTTGAGTTTCCTAAAAGTTACAAATGACTTGACATCTCTAATGAAATTGACCCTTTCGTCCACGTTCATAACCAAGGTTTCATAACTGGTTATGAATAAGGATTTTTTTCCACTGTTTCATAACCAGTTATTAAACAAGACTTTTTTCCATTTTTATAACCTTATTTTCAAATCAATTGGACAGTGGCGACGGAGCTCCGCTTACGCGGAGGTCCTATTTCTGAGTGGTTTGGCCCTCCGGGCCTGCTGCAAAACTAACATAACCTAAACCTACCTAGTTTCTGGTTATGAAAATGGAAAAAAAAAGTCTTGTTTAATAACAGGTTAAGAAACAGTGAAAAAAAATCATTATTCATAACCAGTTATGAAATCTTACTTGTGAAAGTGGACGAAAGGAAATTGACTCAAGCATATTTTTCTTGAAATGGGTGTCAAATTAACGCTCGTGACCGTACAGTCACCATCAAATATCGAAGTAGGCGTTCAAAAATACCCGCACTCAACTCAATTAATTAAGCAGTGTTGTAGAGTGTGTTGAGATATTTTTGCACACTTTGTTTGCTGCGATATGTTTAAAGTCGTACCTACTTTAGTTGCTTACATTTACTCCAACCGACCTACAACATCCAACATTATGGGAAAACGAGCATATTTGGAAGGTATTATAGGAATGAAGACAACATGAATTGATTATTTTACTGAGCAGAAATTATGGAAAGTACATAATTGTATTAACGCAGACATCACAGGAACATCGGAGTGTACGGATCCAGTGAATCTGCACTGCAGTCCTTCTAGACAATGCATACTATGTGGCAAAATTGGTGGGCGAAGTGGCTGGAGACAGTGGTGTTGGTTTATTTCTGAAATTAAAACAAAATGACTTATCATAATTTTTGTCATGAATATAAACTATAACTTTGTTTCTACATTTTTTTTACATTCAAGTCAAATATTCGTAAGGGCGCTAAAATACTGAAATATTGTTGGACAAAGGTTAAGAAATGTTATGTACTCGCTGTCTCCAACAATAATATATTATCCAATATAGGGCTGAAACTATTGGACACGTCTAGAGGCAGAGAGCGTGTCAGATAATTTTGAGCGTAACGCAATGTGAAATATAAATTATTATTGGCGACTGTACTTATTCTCATTTAGTTTAGGTATATTGGTTTTGCAGACACTTTAGAGAGATCAAATAACTTATATGAATAAAAAGCAAATTATTTACATAGATTTAATGCTTAATCTTTGGCCAAAGTAGCTGGTCACCCGAAACGTCATTTAGGCATAAGGATTATTTACAGTATTCAGCCATTTCCCTTATCGTTTTGTTTTGGGAACGATACCACACTTATTGAGGAAATTTCCTTAATGAGTTATCTCATGCCTCCCCCAATAACCCGGCACAAACATGTAGACTTGGCTAAAAGCAGACATATTTATGCCGTTTCACTGGTTTGACTGATGCAGCTGCCGCTCTCAGTTTGACAGAGGAAGTTTGAAGTGGGACCTAGGCAGCGTATCCATGCAGGTAACGTCCGCCAGGTTAGGTAAAATACTGAAAATACGGAATAAAACTGTATACACACCATGATCTGCATTTGCGAATATCATTATAGGTATTCAGTGGACTTCATAAATATTTTCGTAGTTCCAATCGCGTGTAGTCTAGGTCCCTGTAAATTAAAAATTAACTGTATATCTATATCACAAACACGCTGCTCCAGTTAATTGTATCGAGTACAGGCTAGTGTACTATTCTGCCCATGCAATTACGATTAGTATAGTACCGCAATTTTAGCAAATGTTATCCGATTTTAAGGTGTAGCTGAAAGAAAGTCAAACACAACTACACTAAATAAATAAAGAATCGTACATACATACATACATTAACCCTGAAAACATTACACTCCTTATTTTAGGCGGTCATGTAAAAATAGTTGGGTATGCCTGTGCGCCCCTGCTGCGCTTTCACGTGATTTGAACATAAACCTCTATCTGATCTTCATTATTGATTTAAATAGGGAAACTGTTTAACAAACACCTGGGAGACGCGTTCATACAAAGGAAGTAACTTTTCTTACATGTTACAAGAATTCATAACACATACATACACGTACATATTTACCTTAGAATAACACACAACACAATCACAATCTCATAACATTTTATGAAAAACAACATGTAAATAAATAATGTAACAAATACAACATAATACGTACCTAGAATGTTTATTTCCAATGCACATCCTGCGACAGCGTCAACTTGACTTTTAAGCATGCTATGGCAACTTAGTACATTTGATATGGTTCGCTTTTCATTCTTCTCTGACATAATTAATATGGCGCGTGGATTAAACAATAATAGACTCTTGGTCAACGGTGTAAGCGCTTCAACGACCGCCTTATGATTGAGCGCCATCTTCGAGACATGACGAGTTTTTTTTCGTAAGCGATACGAAAAAAAACCAATGTCAGTGTTGCTGATGGATTAAAAAAAATGCACTTTAGGAACCAAACAAAAATGTAACATAATACAAAAAAGGATATTTATTAACTTTTGTTATTTTGAAATATATATTATGGTTTATAAAAATGCAAAAATATATAATTTATGACAATTTGTATTGAATCAATATGGCAACACAATAAGTAACTGTCTTGACATTTTTTGACATTGTTCAAATTTTTGTTTCTATGTCAGTGAAAAATTCATTTCCGAATTTTTCATAGAATTTTTCACGTTGCATGATGTGTTATGGTGTGCTTCGTACCTGGCTGCAATAATTGGACCGTAGAAGGTATTTCACATGAATAGGTCACGCACAGATTCCATTATGTTCTATTGATTAAATTGGAAAATGTGTCTGTCTCTCAGCCTTTCAGGCTTCACTGAACTGATAAAATCCCTACAAAATAATACCCATTTACTTTTCATTTCCGATTTTTACAAGCATTTATTTAACTTGCAATGTATGTAGGTATGTACGGATCAAATCTTGCAAATTAAATTTGACCCACTTCCCGCTAACGGAATGGGCTAAAATTTGGACCACATAGGTATGTAAACTCTATGAGAACGCAATATTATCGTAGCTAAGAGGTGATCTGATGATGGAGTTGGAAGGTGGCGACAGAATCTCCGCTATTCTTAACGTAGACCCACCATATTGGAACTCAATAGTTTGGTCTCGAAAACAGGAGACTTTTACTTTAATTCCTAATCCCCTAGCTGGGGCAACCACAGAGCGTTGCCATTGGGCTCTAACTCGCACTGCGTGCTTCACCTCTAGCGATATAGACGATAGCGAACAGCGATACACGTGTTCTACAATGACGTATACAATTTAAATTAAATAAGATTTAACATAGTTGAGATACCTTATTTTATTACAGAATATTAAATATTTAATAATTTCAGGGGGAATACCGATTCCCTGATGCGTTATTAAAGCAAGTAATTAAAACCCCAGTGTACAAGAGCGGGAACCGAGACGATGATGTCTCGAACTATCGCGCTGGAGTTTTAAACAGGTGTAGTATTTAGTACTAAAAACTAAAGTAAGTATACCTTATCATTAGTAATTATTTATTTAGATAGAACAAACTTGAGTCACCGAAAATAAAATGCTTCAAACATTAGAAAGCTATTATACGAAAGCTCTTAAGTTATGTATGATATGTGATATTATATTATTTATTTCAAAAACTTGAGATATTTAGGTAAGTGCATTTGAAGTGAAATACAAACAAACAACACCGTGTTCCTTTTTTAAAAGACTTCAAAAAAGGAGGTTCCCAAAATTCATCTGTGTTTCTTTTTTTATGTTTGTTACCTCAGAACTTTCGACTGGGTGAACCGATTTTGATGATTCTTTTTTTATTTGAAAGCTAGTGCTTTCTGTTTGGTCCCATTTTTATCAAAATTAAGATCTTAGATTAAGATGATGGAATCTATGAGGAATCAACGGAACTCTATAAAATGTATAGGCACACCTTTAGTGATTTTGGTATTGTTCATAGTAACTCTTGTATTTGCTCTTGGAAAGCACTATTTGGTAAAGTGGAACTGATAATGAAGACCACAGATGGCCACCGGAACTCCTAAACGGTATATATTTCAAGCGTGCTGACAAGATATTTCGATTAAGATAGTTGAGCGACTATGATGAAGCATACTTAGGTTTAAATATATGACTCTGACTTTCCCGCGACGTTGCTTGCGGCGAGATTTAAATGTTCTATAGTTTCTTATTAATTGAGAAGTGGGACTGCATAATTATGATGACTTAAAAGTATAAAATAAAATTATAGTTTAAAAAACAAAACACCGACTGCAAAAGCAAAAAATAACTTCTTTTAAAATGGTAGCTTAGGTCAGTCCAACTGAAGTCGGCGTCCTACAATATTTTTAACCAAAAGCAGACTTCAGTTGGACTGACCTATTACCTAACATTTAAAAGATGTTATTTATTTCCCCGTGTGGTAACCGGATTAGAATAGTGCCACTCCGTACCTTTCCGTGGATGTCGTAAAAG
The DNA here is from genome assembly GCA_963966035.1 of Acleris laterana. NCBI lineage: Eukaryota > Metazoa > Arthropoda > Insecta > Lepidoptera > Tortricidae > Acleris > Acleris laterana. Next base: position 74,705,393 of record OZ014438.1, on the reverse strand, counting down.
CCGACTAAGGTAATAAAGGCATGTAGTACTGTTAGGCGATGGGCTTGCAACCTGTCACTAATACACTGGTAAACATCTTCGCCTAAGTTTGCAAAATGTGGTTACAGAATTATCAAAAAGTTTTTATAGTCGTTGCAAATTCTGTAGCTCTGCCTACCCCACTCTGGGAATAAAGGCGTGAGTTTATGTATGTATGTATGTATGTAGTTATTGCTTTTTGAAGGCGGCTTTGTGTTATTTTTACTTTGTTACAAACTACTTAATAACAACCCTTTTTATTTCACCATGTCCGTCTGTCCGTCTGTCGACGGTTTTACTCAGGAGACTATTGACACAGAATAAGTAGTAGTACAAGTACTATTAGTACTACAAAGCTAAAGAGTTTTAATGTAGCACCAGCTGTTGCCCGCGACTCCCCCCCCATTTGACTCCGGACGGTGAGGTGAAGAAGTAACATGATCAATATCCCACTTTTGACACCGAGTTGTTTTTGACGACTTGAACTTTAACCTTTTTTATTTTCGAATTTATAACATTCGCCCGAAAACAATTTAAAAAACACTGAATTTTATTTTAGCTCTCGCAATGGCATAATTTTGTCTTGACGGCACCGATGATGGTGCGGAACGAGAGCGTTGTTGTAGTGGATGCTGCACAATTGGCTGCGGGTATTCAATGCAAGAGCCGTAAATTTTGCTTCACGATGACTTAAAACACAGGTAAAGTTAAACGGTGATTACACTGAGTCGTTCCCGTAATGCGGTCGCCGAAGTTGTTTCAAACTACTGCGGCGAATGAACGTCGTCTTTACATTACTTTAGGTCTGTCCGCCTACTTCGATCACGTAGCTAGGCGGTTGCAGCTGTCGATCGCTGAATTCAGCCGACTGCCGTGTTCTGTTACACCGTTGCAGTCGCCGTATGTAACATGGGGCGGACGACTCAATGTAGTTGCAACAAAAATAAACATTTTACTTCTCATGCGCAGGGAAGTTACATATAGGCGGCATAAAGTTAGGTAGGTATATGTTTCCTCTAGGGACATAAGTCCTTTAGCTTTTGGATTTTCTTGGACAGCCACATACTTAGAGCCAAATACGATATGTATGTCTGTGTGTATGTGTATGTATGTATGTACCTATGACGTAAACAATCCACTAAGTTCTTGTTCGAAAGTTATAAAATTAACCCCAACGGCTGACTTGGTTGAAGCACCCCTATCATCATGTTTAGGTTTACGTAACAAAATGGTAAGAAAAGTATCTTTGCCGTTGGAGACGTTTGATTTTTGCTATGTAGGTAATTTTCGCCCCTTGGAACTGAGACAAGAGGTACTTTATTATAATAAATTTTTATTATTTTTAGGTTACAAGAGATTCTTGGAGGCGGTTTTGTGTCCAGAGCAAAGAAATATGTCCCAGTTTTAACTAGAACACCTACTTATCTGCACAAAGATTCTGTCTCGTATTATCTGTGAGATTATAGAAACCAAATAATACTTAAGCTAGAAAAAAAACAAAAGATTGTCATAATAACCTGCAGTGAAGACCAGCTGAACTCCCATTATGTAAAAAAGAAAAACAGTGACTGACGCCTCTCCGCCTCTCTGAAGATGAAGATGAAGCGAAATACCCGACTCAAAGAACAATTGGCTGATCATCATCTAAATCATTATTTCTAAGAACTGTCTTTGAGGCTATTGAAACCAATCAATTTATTTCTGTTAAATGAAGTGAAATGAAATTTATTTATTTGCGTTAGACATAGTTACTATACTTACATATTATGATGATCTTAACACTAAATATTAGAACCATACATCTAGACGTAGATAAGTCATGCAAATATTTAATATGAAAGTGTTAATTATACTGATATCACTAAACTAGAGTTGAGTGTAGTTTAGTTATGATCTAATAGGCTAGACGTTTTTTCCATCACATGGGACCAACGGCAATAAGACCACTGCAGAAATCAGAAAAAAAAAGTAAAGTCCAACATTCTTACTACGCGTTGAAAACACCCCACCGCATACAAATTGATACTCAATTATGAAGTCAAAATTGATTAAATCTACACTAAATTTATGGCAAAATCAAGTTCTTACGTACACAAGATCGTAAAAACTGCTCAATAAAAAAGGCTCAGTCTAAAAATCTCAATTTTCGGATCTTCGAAGTCTTACGTAGGTATTCATAGGTCGCTCCTATAGGTCGTCTTTGTTTTATAATAATTTCCAGTTTTCAATCGATATTAAGTACTAGGGTAAGTGTATAGTAAAGTTCCTGTGTGTATAGGAAAGTTAAAAGCCCCTCACTAGTTTGTAAGTTGCTGTGCCCTATAAAGATCTCATACCTTATAAGTAGTTATAAGTTACCTAACACCTGTATATTATGAATAACAGCTTATGAAAGCAATAAAAAGTTGAAAAATTAAGTTCAACAATGTCATCATCCTAATTAGGTACGCTAATTTGTTTAGAAAACTCGTCATAATTTTAAACAAGTGTATCTAAACATAATAAGCTTAAATGCAATAAATGATTTATTTACATATTCATATGTTTACATGACAATGTAATTAGTTGGATTCCTCGAGCTCTGAAAATAGATAGGTACACTGCGGCCACATCTGTGAGATTTGAAAATATTCTATCTTTCTTTATTTATGTTAAAAAAGAGATGCCAGTTGATTTGGCCGCAGTATTAGGAAGACCCATTAAATATATGATCCTCACAGAGTATTAGTTATAAAAGGTTTTAAAAAACATTTGGAAAATAAATTGATCTTGAGAGATCCTGTATTGAGTGGACTTTTTCCAGCTAAAATTATTGACTTATCACTGATTTATATGCAAATAAGAAATGATTAGGCGCGGCGGCGCGGCGTAGCCCCACTTACTAATTACAAGCCCGTCGTTTTTGCGAGTTTATCAGTTCTCAATGTAAAACATTGCCATCACGCCTAATATGTTCTTTTTTGCAGTACTTACTCTAAATCAAACTTAACCCCTTTTTCATACAACATTATGAATCACGGTGTTTAAAGCCATAATAGTTAATATGTGCCAAGTGTCTTAACTATCATTGGTCTTTAAGTACCTGTTGTGATTTTGTATGAATAAAGGGGTGGAGAATAGCTTACGTATGTGGTTATGTATAAGCACATGCTTACACACACATACGCATAGAATTAGTTTAAATAACATGAACTAGATGGCAGAACAAGCAACCTTTTTTTTTTTTTTACTCGGACAGAAAACAACGCCGAGTTGCCAGTCTATATCCAGTGTACAATAGTAGTCTTTGCTTTTAAGGTCGAAAAGTATAGACAAAATTTATAATTTTTAGAAAAAAAAACTAGACTGTCGAGCGAGGTTGTATTCATCGTGGGCATACACCTTGGCTAGATTAATCATTTTTGACAACGCATGTCGACAGTGATCGCCTAACGCTAGCGTTACATTCGATGGCGACTTGTCTAGCCTATAGCGCCAAGTGACAGGTGATCACCAAAGTGATCGCCTAACGCTAGCGTTCGTGAACGATGGCAACTTGTCTAACCCCACTGTATAGACAGTTCGACATTCAAAATTTGAAAGACTTAAATTCCATATCATTCATTTACTTAAGTTTTTGTCCTATAACGTTAGCGCTTTTAGGAAACTGTCGAAATGTATGGAATTAACGTAATCGCGACCGATAAAGTGGAAGAAGAAGAATAGGCGCTCTATCAGAGGTCCTTTTTAATAAAGGTAAAAGTTTTCGAGGGAATGTCGACAGTCGAAATGAGAGAAAATCACGGACAGATATATACATACAAAACCCCCCACATGGAATGAAAACCCCCCATCCTACCAAACAAGGGGGCTAACTATACAATGTAGTAGTCGAAGCATTTTATACTCTATGTTTATGTGAGTTTTCTCTGACATCCGTACATAAACCAAAATATATTATATAAATAAACCTTCCTTTTGAGTCACTATCCGTTGAGGAGTTTAAAAGATCTAAGAAAAGATGATTGGTATACTTGTGCACACAATATAAGGGGTTAAAAACCCTAAACTCGCAATGCCTCAACCAACGTATAATCCAATTCAAAAAAATAAAACTTGACCAGAAAAATAGAAGGCCTGTAATGGGGTACTAATACTTTTTTTATCTGTGTTTCGTGAATTGCCATAGAAGTTCGTATAATCTCCGCAATATGGCGGGGATTTTTATTTTTCTGGTCAGTCTTTACCTATACATAGTTAAGGCCTTAATTTGAACAACGTTAACTTTCTTCCCTTGTGTAACAAAAATTTGAAATACCATCGTATGGATAATTTTCTTTACATAAAGAACTAGATCAAGGTCTTTCAACTACAATATTTTTGAAATTCACTTATTAAGGTAATTACAACCATGTACTTATCTTAATATTATATTATAGCGACCCGCCCTCGCTTCGCTTCGGTTTATGTGAGTTTTCTGTAACCCCCGTACGTAAAACAGAGATTTATTATACACAAAAACCTTCCTCTCGAATCACTCTATCTATTACAAAAAACCGCATCAAAATCCGTTGCGTAGTTTTAAAGATCTAACCATACATAGGGACAGACAGCGGGCGGGAAGCGACTTTGTTTTATACTATGTAGTGATAAAACCATTTATCGGGATGTTATAATACAACTTGTATCAATATGGCATACGACTTTTTAGTCTTGAGTTTCCAAGAAGCTACCTGGCAGGTTTAGTGCTCCATCTTGTTTTATTTCTGCTCCATGATGGAACAAAATCTAATTATTGCCACTGTAAGAACGCTTTTGTTGTACAGAAAACCCATTATTGCATCTTTAATGACCAGCAATGAAGTCGAATAAAACGATGTTTGTTATAGTAAGTTAGTTACGTTTTGTAATTGCAACGCTTTTAGATCAAGGAAAGAATGAGATTAAAGCAACGTTACAGGCTCCGAACAGTCTCAACATTTAGTGCAATATCTGCGTTTTTTTTTTTGGAATTTCTCCTTTTTTGTTCTAATACGATACGAGTAAACTGACAGGCTGATATCGACTGACGCCGGCGGACTGTTTGTATGTATGTAACTATAGCTTTGAAAACGCGGCTGCCTTTAAAATAATCCGGGCAGCATCAGGGCTGAGGAGTTAGAATTTGAAATGGAATGGAAAGGTTTTGTTACATATTTTAAACACGAAATTTAAATGAACGTACTCCTAATTCCCGCGATTTAGATAGGAATTATTATAGTTTACGACGCTGCTTGATCAAGGTTTTTCATTACATGTACTTACATTTATTTTTTCCTTTTATTAGTGCGTCAACTTATATACTGTGATTTAAATGGCTCTATTTTTGGAAACAGTAAAGTTTTGGTGCATTAGCGTAAGTAAAAATTGACATCAAAAAATCTGTACAAAGTTAGTATTAGACGACGATTGCCTACCCCTTAGCCCTTAATATCAAGCTGGCGGTAACTCAGACGAGTTCTATAAGAATCATTGCCCTGGGCAAAGCGTTGGCCTAGCAGGAACTAGAAATGCGGGCGTTCCCTAGTACCAATGAGCGTCTCTAGTTTTTTTACCCATACACGGTCGGTCCTTATACAACTGGTCTTAACGGTTTGATGGGAAAAAAAGTAACATAGTTCTTTGCGGCAAGCTGATTTGGATTCTGAAGAAGCCTGTGGATGTGTGAAACGGGTCGGCCATGACGCGACAGTGGCTGCAAGCGGTAACAACAAATGTATAGGGATGTATGAAACATGCCATTTCTTATTCTGCCGCAGTCGCCGCCGATTGTCGTGGCTGGCCCCGTATAAACGTTTAGTTTATCGCATAAATGTGGATTAAACTTTTATGAGTATATATATTTATCAAAAAGTAACAATGTTTTATCCACTTTTATCCGCAGCGAGAAACGCGACCGCCCCGCAGATCGTAATCCAGTACCTACTTATTTTATCAATACAATGTGAAAGTTAATAAGCCTGTTTATTTGTCTGTCTGCTTAATACGCTTTCACGGCTAAACTGATTTTGATAAAATAGAGATAGCTTGAGTCTCGGGGAAGGACAAAGGCACATAGGGTGCGGATGGAGCCGCAGGCGATAGCTAGTAAGCTATATTCTGGAAGTTATCAAAGATGTTAAAGAGAAGATAAACAAGCCCACAGGCCGCCACCTGATCTAAGTGGGGTCTGAAACCCAAGACTAGAATCTCAAGTGTACAAATCAAAATATATCCAGTGTAAGCTTTAAGCTTCGAAACATTATAAAATGTTTAGTGTAAATCTTTATACCTGCACATAAATTTCTGGTATCCGATCTCATTAAGTGTAGAAAAATGGCGACGGCAGAACCTGTCCTCAAGATAAATAGCTCTTGCACTTTAAGACTTAAAGGTCTTATTAAATCTGGTAGAGTCTAATAAGTGTTGCTATAAAAGTAACTTATTTAATTCTATTAGAGTCGGTCCTGACATATCAATCTTTAAGAAACGAATTTTTCAACTAATTGAGAAATGAAAGAAATATTAACCAGCGAATTTGTTGTACCGTTACAGCGTACAAACGTTTTAGGTTGTCCATTGTCAATTTCGGTAGCTAAGAAAAAGTTTTAAAATAGAAAACTGTCGTTTTGTCTCAATAATTAACCAAGGATGATCGTTGAAATATAATCTCGAACTCATCTTATCTCAGATCTAGATCCCTAAAATAAATATAACAGGACCAGAGTTCCAGCTAATTGCCATAAAGGATCGCTAACCTGGCTACCTGCGTGCGCGCTTCTAAGTTATCAACTTGCAAAACGACCCTTTTTAAATTTAGAATTCCTTTTCGGCTACCGTCAGGCTCAAGCTATTAAAAGCCTTATTTCGAAGCAAATAAAGTACTTACATCAATGGTAACACTTATAATAGACGTCATTTTGGCTGTAACCTGAGAAACCTTTTCACAAAAAAACCATTGATTTCCTAAGTTTCTGGTATTATATGTATATTATAAAGAAAGGCTCATCTAATAGATTAGTACTAAAATGCCTACAAAATAAGCGTAAACATTAAGAACAAAGACAGATTTCCTTTATACCCCAACAATGTTCATAAAAAAAAACTCAAAACACGTTTAGTTAAACCTGTACCGTAACTCCTTGACCTAAGATTCTTTTTGGCTAATATTCCTATTATCTGATGCGAATGACAGCGTGCGTGCGTCGCTTGCGCCGAACATGGCTCTATCTCCATTTTGTATCTGTGGGCTTTAACAATTCAGTGCCACTCTTATTGAAAGCTATACGGAATGCGCGCCATAAGGAGTTTTTGGATTTTACGTGTTAAGGGTGCGAATTTGAATTGCGTTTTAGTCTGTGGCATGCCTTATCGGACATGCGCGTTTGTTGAAGCGCTGCTAAAATGGCTACGGATTTTCAACATTATTTATTATTTCTGTAACTCTTTTTAAAAAAAATATTACTTTTTCTGTTTTTCTTACATTTTAAATCATAATTGATTGCGGAATTTTTCTAACGTCAGATAAAGTTATTTTTCAATTAGAACTTGACCCTTTTTCTTTTGTTATGTGAAGAAAATTACATAAAAACTAAAAATGTATAATTGGTTTGCTACCTAATACATACACATACGCTGTCAATTGTTACTCTTATCCGGAAAAGCATGGGCTAGTATGTGAATACATAAGAATGGTCTAAAGTTATTTAGGTATTAAAAAGCCATTACAATCCGGTACTGTAAGTAAGAAAACTAAAAAAAAAATTGGTCGTTTCTAACACGATTTTATTGTGCATAGTCGTCTTGATTCCATACGAGCCTAACAAGACGTCACATCCACTAAGATGTTAGTTAAATCACTACAGAACTTGCTGCTTTTACTATTTATAAGGTTCGATTGAAACTAAAATAACAACAATAGTATTCAATTAATTTCATATCAACTAAGAGAAAATCTCGCTTAGTCCGCTCACATTTTTTGAAAGAACACTCACATTTATAAATATAAAGTCAACTGCACCGCTCCCGTATGCAAGTGCTGCACTGTGGACCGGTACCACGTGCGTGGGCGCACCGAGTCTGCCCACGCTTGACCCCTGGCTGTACGCAAATATCTGGAGCCTCGGGAAATGCCACAGGTATCACGACGTTTACTTTATGACTGGACTGAATTAAAGTAAGGTAATGCCACCAGTTATGGTCAAGGATGTTAAACACTTACCCTGTCGAAGGATAATGTTTGTTCACCTGTATGTTTATGTTTCGTTGTCCCCTCGTACATCAACAACAAGCAAAGGTACATAAGGTGTCGCGTGATTCGTTTTGTGTGTCATTGGGTACTAAAATTTTAACATTTCCTAAGTCACATGTTTAATAGTACGTAACATAGTTATTTAACATATATAGACGACATCTTCTTAAACCTCGACCTACTTATAAACGTGGAATTAGCTTAGAATAGTTTATGCCATGTATTGTCACTTTCAGGCAGATGCAAATGTCACAATTACAGATAAGGACAAAGCATGGCATAAACTATTCCAAGCTTATTTCACGTTTATACGTAAGGGGGTTTATGTTTAAAAAAATATACGGTTATTAATGGGCGTTTTCAAAAAAAAGTGTACCCTCCATTTTTGGCGTGTCCCTCGAGTTTAACGTGATATTTTAAATCACCCGTAAACTTATGGCGATTAAAATATTTTTCAATTGATGAAGTATATATTAAGCTTGTTCTTAAAAACGGTTGTAATATGAAAAAAAATCTATTCGTTTTTTTAGAAAATAACAATGCGACAAAGAACACGTATATAAGCATGTCCCCTCTCCGAATAGCCCAATACAAACTTGAATATTTATGCATTGTAGGGTACTATAATGAATAGTATTAGTTTAAATTTATTCCATGGGATAGGTTTACGTAAAATAAGCCCTACGTTTTGATATTTTCAGTAATTATATATATTTTTTTATAAAAACATTATGTCCCCAAATATTGACCCACCCGGAACTTTTGGTTTAGTGACCACAATATTTTTAGCAAAAATACCACCAATGTTCAATATTTCATGGTAATAGCATCATTACGTATCTTTTTGTCGCTCACTGCCATTTTTTTGCATCAGTTTCACAATAAAAAGGCAAGAAGGAGCACATGTTGGTTGTAGCTTATCGGAGGCATAAAACTACGTTCAGGTATGTGACTGAAGTTTACTTAGTTGGACAAGTATTTTCTCTATTTTTTTTTGTTTTTCATCATTGTCAATAGAACTAGTTTCCCTAATTCAAACTGTTATTGCATTGAGTGTTAAAGATATTTTATTAAAAAATAAAACATCGTAGTAGTGACTAAATGTGACTTCCGTTTTGTCACTTTTTTGATGGTGACGTATTAGCTGAACGACGAGTCACAACACGACTGAACCTATAAAACCCAGTTCACATGGTACATCATACTACTAAGTAGGTACTTATTTTTATTAGATTTCTTTATTTTCATTATTTTTTGCAGGTTTTGTTTAATTAAAAGTCAGATCAGAGTCAGCGCTCTTAAGTTTCTCAGTAATGGGTATTAAAATCCTAGCTAATTAAATGAAAGACTGGTGTCCAAAGTGCCTACTAATTCTAGAATTGATAATGAAAAATTAAGATTATAAAGTACAATTTTTAATAAGACTGAAAATATTTTTTTATTTAACCATTTACTAACTGTTCTGACAGATTATTATGTTTTTTCAACTTTTTAAAGAAATAGTAATAATAATAATAATATTTAGTGTCATGTGAACGAAACCTTACATTTTTTAAGTGTTCAGTTTTGTGACTGTCCCCTCGAAGTTAGTGGAATGATTTAATTTTGTATTACTTTACTTTAACTTTAAAAATAATTTGATATTTTTTCTTAAAAGAAATTGTATAATCTTATGAAAAACAATACTCGTCAAAAAAACTGTCGATGATTACTCACAACACGATAAAAATAAACATGATTATATCCCTAGCAGTCACCAAATCGAAAGCTATCCTGAGAAATTAAAAAAGCTGTTAGCTTAATCATTTTGAAATTGTTGTTTTTCATTAAACAAAGTGATTAGTAAGTTGGTTAAATAATTTGATTTCATAAAAACAATGTATTTTGTTTGTTTTTTGTCTTAAACATAGTCACCAAACGGAATGTGTTTCCACATCTATGTTCCATTGTGTTATAATATTTTAGCCAAAATAGCTTTATTTTCGCATTCCTTTCTTGTTTAGTATAAAATATAAGATATGAACTTCAGATTATAATAAAAAAACTGGCGAAGAATAGGCATAAAAAAATTATACTACTTTTTAAAATGGGTACACTTTTTTTTGAAAACGCCCTAACGCTACAACAATTCATTTACCACTTCTTTAGATTTGAATCGGTTCCCGTGCGGTTAAGTCATTATCGGTAGGTACCTGTCACCTGAAATTGCCCAGAACTGGTGCAAATACCTTACCTTATTCATACTTATATAATTCTAAACTTCTAAACTAACTGGAAACTAAATAGTATACACAACACACACTGTTATAATTTTTACATAGGAGACTAGCTTTAAACTGCAACTTCGTCCGCGTTGAAACTGTTTATTACTATTCATTTAGTGGAACAGCGCTATTGTGGTTACATATCTTCGTCTCGTTCACTGCATTTAGTATATTAAGATATATATATATATATATATATATATATATTTAGTATATTTACACCGGGTCCCTGAAATGTTATTTACAGTCGGCCTTATGAGTTGCTGCACACTAACAAACCTTGTACCTTGTTGCTTTAACGCCTTTGATGTAGCCATTTTAGTGCAGCAGTTCAAAAATGACGTTTAAAGTGACAAAGGGCTAAATTGTGCAGCTACTGATAAGGCGGCCGTACTCGATCAGGGCCTATATGGTAAAACCTATCGTCTTTGACCTGTAATGGTATTGTTTCTAATTCGGCCGCCATTACAGTTACAGTCTATCAAAACGTTGACAATATGATAATAGGTCATGAATGGTGTTGATTAGAGGCCCAGTCCTTTATATCAGCATATTACTAGTATAGGGCTAGTATATCTTACTTAATATTACCTATAAATGAAAATAACGCGGACGAAGTCGCCTTTTCCAAATCCAAAAAGGTCCTTTTAGGTCCAAAATGATAATGTACGGAACGGTGGCGAGCGGACGTGACCAATAAATAACGCAGATAGCGACGCGCCGTGCGCTCGCGCAGCTTTGTTGCTTTATTGAAATATGACCAAGCCGATAATTGACAGTTTTTTTCTAGATCCTCCTTGATACTTAGGACATTTTAAAAAGCACAATTTCTTTAAAAAAAACTTTTTTGAAAATTGTGTTAATGATGTGGCAAAAATTACGTTAACATGCTCAGGGGGCCTAATATGGCTGCGTTTATCGCATGACAGTGTGGATAAGGCATCCATCTCCTTCTGACACGTAAATAAGTGCGAGAGTGACTGATGCCTTATAAACATTTGACACTCGATATAGACGTAGCCATACTATAGTAGCCCTCAAACGAAGAGACGACTGAGGCCATAAAAGTCCGGGCGCAACACAATGGATAACTGATAACGCGAGCTCAAGGGTTTTATGGCCCCGGTCGTCACTTTGGTTGAGGGCTACTATAGGCCCGCTGAATTTTCAAGGCTTATTCTATGAGTCTAGATTTAGACATAGTGTTCAGTCCGATCAGTATGTCTGTGACGCGTCCTTACTCGTTCGTTGTACTATTTGGGCGAATTGTTGTTTCCAATATATTGCCAAAACTACTATCAACTTCCTATTTGAAATGTAGCAGAAGTAGGGCTTCCAATTCCGGGATCCCGGGATACCGGTATCCCGGGATCCCGCGATATTTCATGTCTTTTTCAATACCGGTATTCATTAAGCAATAACGGGATCCCGCGGTATTAAATATAAAAATTGAGAAATAAACCATTCGTTTATTTATAATGGTTTATTAACTTTCGTGTGTTTCAACTGCTTCGTAACTTTTGTAAGTTACATGTAATGTAAGAGATATCGATACTCAGCCGTTATCTGGTCATTGTTTAGCAATACCGAAAAAAAACTGTTTTACAAAAAATCAAACTGCCTCGAACGTGTGGAATAATTCATGGCAGCTGGTGATAGAAAAACTGCAAAGACCATTTTGGCCGTAAAGAAAAAAAATTATTTAGGTTAAGACTTTTTTTATGATAGCAAACTGTTTTTTTTTATGTGCCAAAAAAATATATTTTTCATTTTCATTTTTCATTCATTCATTTTTCAAAGTGCATGTTATGTAACAAAATTATAAAAACTCGCGGTGGGTCAACCAGTGGTTTACACACTCATATGCGGACAATGCATAAGGAAATTAAGGAATCAAGCAATGAAATAGGAGATATTCCGATTCCGACTTCTTCTATGACTTCCGCGAGTTCGACGTCGTCTGCATCATATGCACCTACTTCATCTAAGACAGTTTAACCATCTGCGAAGAAAGTCATACTTTCAGATTATGTACTTTCTTTTGCCGAATCCCATTGAGCAAATTTTGCACTAGTACAAATTTACGAAGACTTTTTAATAAATCGGGGTACCTACACAAATTTACCGAAATCACCAACAACAATTACAAATATTATTTTGAAAGAAAGTGACAATGTCAAAAATAACGTGAAGAAAGACTGATTATTTTACTTTCATATTTACAGAAAAATCACCGACCATGACAATATTAATAGGAAATACTTTAATTTTTACTTGTTTCAATTGTGGTTCAATTACAAGGATGATTTAGTTTTACGATTATATACATTATATTTGTAACCTGAAAATTTTAAAACATACATACATACATACATATCCTCACGCCTGTAATCCCAGAGTGGGATCTTTAAATTTTAAAACAAATAATTCATATTTTATCTAAGATTGTTATTATAAATAAACCAAATTATAATTTTATAAAACTAAAAAATATAAAAGCTAACTTGATTATGAAGTACTATTGAATGAAACATTTTTTTAAATAAAAGGATTTATCAAAATTAATCTGCTGCAGTTTTATTTTTAATAAAATCTCAATTTTTGTTACTTTTTCTTAATACCGGTCCGGGATCCCGGGATCCCGGTATTGAATAACGAATACCGGCATCAATACCGGTATTATGAAAAGTCCGGTATTTGGAAGCCCTAAGCAGAAGCCATCTTCATTATATTTCAAAATAAAACTTATTTTATCCGGATATTTATGCGACAAAAGGACGGCTGACATAACGCCTAAGAATCACCCATTTAACTGAACGCGTGCGCACTTTATACGCCAATTCGTCCCATCATCATTCATGCCTTAATCCATGTGTCAATTGGAACGGATGCCAATGAGTATTCTCATGTATTGTCGACCATATCAGTGGTATTTCAATATTTACACTGTGAAATATACCTTCCTTAATGAAAACGTAGCGAACCGATCCTTTCGAGTTAAAGACAAAAAACATGTTTTTGTTTTACGACGTAAAAGAGCATTTCTAAAAAAGTTTGTACATTTCATTTACGACTCCGATTTGCGAAAAAAATTGCAGGTAGGTAGGGTAAATGATACTGAGCCTAAATAACATAGTCTCCCAAAATGTCCCAATTAATTTGTATGGAAACTTCCTTTTTTGTTACCAAAATTCTTCCGTTCGTGGTAACAAAAAAGGAAGTTTCCATACAAATTAATTGGGACATTTTGGGAGACTATGTTATTTAGGCTCAGTATCATTTACCCTACCTAACTGCAAATTTTTTCGCAAATCGGAGTCGTAAATGAAATGTACAAACTTTTTTAGAAATGCTCAAAATTGATCTTACCACGTATTTGGCTGATTAAACTTCCCATAGTACAGTGGATCTCAGAAATAGCTACAGGGGAAAGTCACCAGTGTCAGCCAGAGACCTGTAGCCGGCCTCTGCCTATACTTTGTATGAGTGGAAAGAGTAGGGAATATATATTTTCCACTCTTCGCACTCATATAAGATCGACTACTGGTTACTAGTTGCCTACTGGTGACATTACCCTAGATTTTAGTATCTTGTTGCAGTAACGTTTTACAGTGGAATAGTTTGAATTTACTATGTCAAAAGCTGCGTCAAGGCACCTTTTTAACTTAACGGATGCTGTCCGAAGAAAACTGTTATTATTTACCATCCACATTAGTTTGGATACTATGATATCCAACAATTAACCTGTTGAAAGCCGCAGCCACGCCACGCTCTGGCCGTCAACTGAAAGTCTTGCCACTGACGCCATGAAAAGCTTGTGACGGCCGTCATAAGTTAAAGGTTAAAAGAGACTTTGTTTCGTATCAATAAGGTGTAATTTACATAGCATGGCAACCATGTTTGCCGCGTGAATGACACAATTTGTATTCGACGTAAGGCGCTTAAAAGGAGCAGCTATAAAGTAGCGGTTTTTACCTGTTAGTCCGTCCCTCCGGACTGTCGCTTCACCATCTAACCAACGGTTTCTTCTTTCTAGCTGCACATCGCGGTTTGCCGGTGAATTCTGCCAGCACCCGAACCCGTGCCACAGCGAGTCTCCTCGCTGCCAGAATGGAGGATCCTGCCGCGTCAGACTCGGAGCCAACGGAGGCTCTCCATCCTTCGCTTGCGACTGCCCCCTGGGCTTCAGCGCTTCCCTCTGCGAGATCAGAGTTCCCGCAGCCTGTGATTCCGCTCCTTGTCTAAACGGGGCAACTTGCCGGTTAACGTCGCTGCGTTCTTATGTATGCGATTGCCCGCCTGGATACACTGGTAAGTTTTATATATCTTTAGATCGCATTTTAAATGTAGTTGTTGTAAGTTTTGAGGCGGAACTATGGGTAAGAGTGGCAAGGTGGTCTATTTTGCCTATAGGTTTGTTTCAAAACTGACAGCCTTATATCATTCTAAATTATGTATAATGTGATTAAGGGAATTAAACTTTGCCTTTGATCCTGTTACAAGTGGTCAGAGTTCGCAAGTTTAATTTCTGTTCTTTTATTATTTCACTTGAAGTTACTACTTATTTTTTAATAAAACCTTCACCTTGATCTTCTGCGAAGTTTTTCATGTGTCTATTGTCTATTATGCACCTTTTCAGAATATTGTCTAGTTATGTCCTGGGGCTCCATTTTACCTCGGTGTAATCATTTTGCTTGATCTGTTATGGTATTGTCAACGATACGATAGCTCTTATTTACTTAACAGTCTTGGCCGAGTTAAAAACAATACGATAACATGTCAAAATCAAAAGCAATATAGTTTTACCCAGTATATCGAGGATCATAAGCACATTTCATTACCTGAACGATTTGCGTGAATTGCGGATATACCGGCGAGAAAGTTATCAATAAAAACATGGTATACTAGCGTTATGATTGAAGTTTTTATAGCATAGTTATTAAAGGGGATTGGTTGATGTTATAAAAGGGAGTCTCAATAATATCTCTAGAGTTTTCAATAATTAAATTACAAAATGTAATTGGTATTGCATTAAAATAATGTAAAACCCCTTGAAAAGACTGCTTCTTCATATTTATCACCTGTGTAAAATGCAAGTACTTAATAAGTGATTATAGAGATTCTCTGAAACACACATATAATCTTAGTATTTTAGTTGAAAAACACTGGTAAAGTTGTTTGGAAATTTTATCATCATTCCATAACATTAAAGTAAACGATTTAATTAAGTTAAACCTCGTTCCAAGAAGTTCTTCATTGTACGTTGTATTTGATTATCAAAGTCACAGAATGCTCTCGATTTTTTTATATTTTACTTAATTTGTCCACCTGATCGCGACAAACTTTCTACGGCCAAATATCAAGTGAACATAAAAGCCAAAACGGTCAATTAATACCACTAGATGCAACAGGTTTTAGAGTAATTAAAAAAACAGCTTTCATTGTCCGAGTGTCATAATTGCTGTATAATCGTGTTTGTGAGGAAATGTAAGAGTGTGAATGATGCCAAATGTACGAGGATCATTCCCACGGGGCTTCGTTCGTATTTTTTAACTATATTACGTAAAAAGATACTAAATCTATTATAGTTTCACATACAAAATAACCGTTTTACCATCATACTGAATAGCAACTTTGTGCTGTTAATTGGCTACCTCTCATTAATGATGACTCCATGAGAGGAACAAAATTACTCATCTCATAAATCGGGTTTAGGAGAATCTCTTTCGCTGAGCAGATTTTACACATCTGAATGTTAAGTTTTTTTTTCAAATGATGAATTGCAAAGAAACAGGTTTTAAAGAAGTTGAGACTTAAGTATTTATAATGTTAGAAGGACCTTTTCAAACGGAAAGTCTATTCCCATTCCCCACCGTCGGCAAAGTCAACTAAACGGGAATGCATATAAAAAGCGGCTCGTTGGCGTTTGCGAGCCGCGGGCTATACATGGCCATTCCAATTATGGTTTTTCAAGGCTCTCGGTTTGGTTGAAAAGTTAAATATTTAAACTAAACTTTTGCCTCGTTACTTACTTGGGACTTCCTTGGCATAAATGCGAATACGTTCGACAATACAAAATAAATACTGGTTTACACAATGGACGAATTATTCCGGTTTTTAGTCCTTGTAGGACAAGGAAGGTATATCATGGGACGTCATTAGCGAATAAAAGCCCAACAGAGTTAGATTAGACATTATTATTATTATTATTTAGTTATATAGTATGTGTGTGTGTTTGTATGTAAACACTATATTGTACAAACCAAATAGGTAACAATTATAAAATAAACAATAATGTAACAGGGATGTACAAAGGCGAACTAAATACTTAAATAAAATACTACTTAAAACTTTAATCTCTCGGCTTCGATATTATTCAACTCCTAGGTGCATAGAGGTAAAATTCCTTTAAATCATTATAAGAAAATCAACAGCGGCCGTTGAAAAAAACAGATGATAAGGTTCACACAAACATACTAACGTAGGATACTTCCAAGATGCGCCTTCTTTTGATTTTTTCGCGTCGCATCGCGTATTCGCGTCATATCGCGTCCCGTTGCGTCGCATCGCGTCGCTTAGCATTAGCGCGCGAGTCGCTTACATGGGAGTCAGCGTTATGTATACATATATGCGACTTTTGTGTTCCCCTAAAACCACCAAATTGATGTTTAACATCTACATACATTGCAATAGGGCATGAATGCATGCTTGCCGTTTATTATGCCTTAAGTGTATGACCATGTCCCGCACGATTTGCGGACTGTTGTATATATGCATGAGACTCGATCACCTCTATACTCCTATATCTACATCTATACTTAATGTTAAAGAGGTAAAATTGTATTGTTAGTTTGTATGTTCGAGTTAATCTTTGGAGGAAGAACCGATTTAAAAAAATATTTCATTATTCCGCTGGTCGCTAATACAGTCGGCCAAGAAAGTGGTCTACCAGTTTTGACAAAAGTTTCTGTGAGATCTAATTATCGCTGAGGTTGACACTTGTCACTGTCATAATATGATTGCAAGGGAAATTGGACTTATTGTATCATGACGTGCAAATGAACTCCGTAGGTCCACCACATTTTTTGGCCAACTGTTGTACAACATTTCATTAAATGTTTCTAACGCATATATTCTAACAACTACGTTGGAGATGACGTTGTCTCGCACGATATCTTAGTGAAAGTCGTAAGTTTAATCCATTATTTCCTGGAAGCTACTAGTTCGTAGCGTGCAATCAACAAATTGGTTTGAGTGTCGAAAATAATGATGGCACACATTCAGAAAAGTTTCAAAGTGTCGAGGTTTTTGTTAAAGTACCTATATTATTATAATAGTTCATTCGGTTGTGTAGTTGTTATAACGATTCCAACAGGCTCTGTATTATATTTATTTTAGGTACTATGCTTAACATTGATTTAAGAAAAATGCGTTTCTTAATAGGTACAGGTTACATGCCGTGTTTGACAATCTTTAACTTTAATTGAACCCTGTTCATTTTATTCTTAAACCTTATACCAATAGTTTAGCTGATTATGATTATTAGATTACCAAACCAAAGCTCGTGGGTTCGATTCCCCGATTACTTTGCTCGCTTATAGAAGTCGTTGAGAGTTGATTTTAATTATTTTTTTAAGCTAGAGCTACAAATCTTAAATTAAACCTTTAACCACTTTTGGGGCCCTAGACAAGACGCTTAACGCTAACGTAAACGATTTTCGAAAACTGGAATTGACATAGCGCTCGACGGGAATCCTATTAATTTTCGATAGCTATAATGTTCGCCGAATGCGTTTTGTCTAGGGCCACTGAACATATTAATTTCCCATCTCAAATCACCTGCACTTGTCATTTGAATTCTGCAATTAGAGTTATCACGATAACCTACAAATTCTGCTTGCCATGCGACCGCATTTTCACTGCACTGCTGCATATCGCGAATGCACCACTTTTAGAACTGGCTTTTGTGACTTCATTGCCTTTTGAAATCTCTCCATAAAATTCAGGATTGTACAATTAATTTAAATTTTCTGAATGTTAAGTCGTTCTCGAGGACCAACAAATTAGTGCCATTGTTAAAATTATCTTGCATTGCTTTTGTTTCAACTTTTTTTTTCTACTACGATTGAATAAGCATGTTCATATGTTTTATTTGATTCAGCCTCATAATCTTTTTCATCTGTAAGTACAGTGCTACCATTTTCTCAATAGCGATCGGCAATCTTCGTTTTTCTATGACAAACTGATAAATATACTGTCAGTTTCGAGTGCAAGCGTGATAGCGATAGCCAGCCGAAAGCTGTTATGAAGCTGGGACTACTGCCCAAAAACTTTTTTTCTGTTAATTAATCTTTCAAGCTGTAAGATTATCATTGGGATTTGGCATGATACAAACATGTTGTTCATGGTTACATTAAAAGTCTGTGTGTCACCATCTAGGTTGTGTATGTAACTTTACCAAGTTAGAGGTGCCATCAGTTCTGTAAGCTCTATTTGATCTTGAATGCTATTATATTTTTGGTTATTAATATTTGTATGTGTTTTGGTAAAAGTATTGTTTGTAACAAAATAATTATAATTACTCAAGTAGTGGTTTGATTTTATGTTTGTTTCTTGTCCGCCCTTAATTTCCTCCCTTCACAACTCTATAAAAGCAGAAGCTTCCAATACAAGGAACAAATCCACAACGTGTCATATACCAAAATGTCACAAACCAAACGCAGACTTAACCTCATACCTTTACGTCATGGAATTGGAAATCAAAGGCATGCGACATCATACCTTAGTACATGTTGTGAATGAATGCGCACGAGAATCGACGCCTGCGCAAGGAAGCGGCGCTCCAGTTAAAACTGGTTTAAGAGATTTCCGATTCAACCGCTCGCCATGCCTAACAGTTCTTGAGTTAAAAGCTTGTAAATTTACATGCCTGACGTTATTAGACTAATTTTTCCAATATTTCAGTTCCGGTATTGACACAGAAAATTATAGAAATTTAGGTGATGATTTTTAAAATTCGAAAATCGAATCAGTTAACATTTTAACATTCAGTAACTAACATTCAGTGGCACAAATCGTGTACCCTAAATTGGCACTTATATCCCAGTAGATCACCCGTCACTTCATGATTTGTCACGGTAAGGATTAAGGCGACATTAAGTTTAGCGGATGTTTTTGCAACTGAGCATTAGTCACTTTAAATTAGTTTTTAGAAAAAAAGGACTAGGTATTTTGTTTTGGAACTCCAGTGCAATTTAGTTTGATATTCTCGGCTCTCATTACTTACGTGTAACTAAAAGGGATGCCACGCCACACGAGGGTTGGTTGCCTGTGCGCTGCGTCGCCGCCGCTGCGTTGTTCTACATATAAATTAGAACGACACGCCACACGATGCGTTAAAACACTTGCGTCGCTCTGTGTCAAAATCACAGCGTTGCGATGACGCAACGCACCGGCAACGCTCGTGAGGCAAAACTTTTTCATTTTTTTTTCGTACAAGTATACAGTCTTCCAAGATCCCGGCCTCTTGTGCTTAAAAAGTTACTACGAACTCTTCAAGGTAGTGAATACTGAGATGGCTGATAGGGATGATTGGAAAACAAACGTGCTGCGTCGACTCCAAATGATTGGTATGAGGGCGAGATGATGAAATTAGGACCTTTTCTGCCATATATTCAGTCTGCCTTGTCGTTTTCGGTCAGCGACTTAGTATGGCAGTTCATGATGTTCCAAGGTCAATTTATTTTGACACGGATAGATCTATAAGAGTAATATATCTCTGAACCTTTCTCTACGTGAAACGTGTCAGTTTCTGACAGCTCATAAGGTTACAATGACAAAGTACAGTGACAATTGTATTAAAATCGTAATTCTTACTAAACTCTCAAAGCTATAGAAAAGCTAAGTTTATTAGTTAACGATTGCCATAAAATATTCGAAATATTATAAAGAATCCAGATCAGTGACATTTTATTTCGCTTTTATAACTCTAGATGCGGAGATACGAGGTTATTTCGGCCGGCCATTAAACTAAATGAAAGATTCATATAAAAATGATATTAACAAGAACTGATATTTAAAGGACTTTTAAAATCACACGGTAATAAAAAAGAATGTCTGAGAAATTGACGCCTGTACACGGTAGCTGGTTTTGTAAAATGAATACATTACAGGAAATGCGTATGTGTGTGTGTGTACGACTTTATATGGTGACTGAAGCGATTATCAATGTTACAGTAATGGATTTTAAGCTTTCCAATTGGTCTGTCTCTAATACACTGGTAAACATCTTAGTCTAATTGTGCAAAATGTGGTTACAGAATTATCAACAAGTTTTTAGAGTTGTTGGTCATTATTTAGCTCTGCCTACCCCACTGTGGGAATGAAGGCGTGATCGTTTTTTATGTATGTACTGAGTGTGTGTTTGTGTTTGTGTGTCTGTGTGGCATTACAATGAGAATTTGGACATAATGTTTTTAAAGTAAATTTGTTAATTGAGTTGGCTCTTGGCGGGGTTGCACGGAAATCGATTCGGCCGTTTAAGAGATATCAGCTCAGAAAGTCGCCATCATATCGGAAGTTTTTACCTATTGCATAGTTATTGAAAGTAGGTATGGAACTTTTTACCTATTGCATAGTTATCGAAAGTGTGGAATTTTTTACTGTTAAGTTTATAAAAGTTACCATAACGTTTACAACTGCTGAAAAGCCAATTAGGCTTGACCACAGATATAAATACACATATATTACGTAAACACCTCAATCTGTATATAAACCAATCCCGTGTAAAATTTCACTAAGACTTGCGAAGGTGCGGATAGGTACTATACTCTCAACCGGATATGGAACTGTCGAAGCTTATATGCTATTGGTAACCACATGGAATTTAAAATGTTACTACTACTATGTAGTCAGCCGCCTTCGCATTAAGGTAGTTGCCGTCCATCATTTCCACCACTAACCTTCCACCTTCTGCAGGAGCGGAATGCTCTCACGAGGATCACTGCGCCTCCCAACCCTGCCGCAACGGAGGCCGCTGCGTCGCTGACAACTCCACAACAGCCGGCTACTCCTGTTCCTGCCCTCCCGGCTTCACCGGCCCCCGGTGCACCGATGACGTGATAGAATGCACCAGTGGCTCCGGCCCCTGCCACCATGGGAGATGCTTCAACACCCATGGATCGTATACCTGCGTATGTGAACCAGGGTATACCGGGAGGGATTGTGATGCGGAGTATGTCCCGTGTGAGCCGTCTCCGTGTCTTCATGATGGGCGGTGCACGCCGTTGGATCAGTTGAGATACGAGTGCGAATGCCCTGCTGGTAAGTGGAACCCTCTTTACCTTTTAAAGGCGCTTTAATGTTTCTTACTCGACTTTATAAAGTTTGAATGTTTGTTACTCAATCACGCCGGAACGGCTGAATACATATAGATAAAAATTGTCTTAAAGATAGATAATCCGAAATAGAAACCAGGGGGCCTAATATGGCTGCGTTTATCGCGTGTTTTTTTTAGATAAGGCAGCCGTTACCTTCTGACATGTAAATAAGTACACGTGTCAAAAAGTGACGTATGCTATATCCACATTTGTCACGCGATATAGAGGCAGCCATACTAGGCCCGCAGCTATAAATAATTAAATATCAGGTGACATCTAGTCCCAAACTAAGCTAGACAAGCAAGGCTTGTACTATGGGTACTAGACAACGATAAATTTACTTATATAGAGAAATACATATTTAAATACATAGAAAAAAAACCAAGACTCAGCAACAAATACTCGCAAATATCCGCCCTTACCGGGATTTGAACCCAGGACCGCTAGCTTCGTAGGCGGGGTTACTACCAACCAACTAGGCTAACGTGTTGTACATACATTAATAAGTAATATAATTTTGGGCCAAGCACCAGATTTAAAAGTGACAGTTCCGTACATATAGTTTAACAACACTGACCGTAAGAATCAACTAGTCTTTGCAAGAAATAATAATCGAACCTAGCTTCATTTGTTTTTACTTCTTTACTGTAATAAATCATAACTCGTAACAATAGTTAACTTTACGAGTTGCTTGTGGGCACATGCTACATGACTACATGAGTGTATTTTTTTTGCTAAGTCTGTCCTTCCTGGTGGCTTCAGCAATCTCCATACCAAATTTTAAGTTAACTGAAACGAAAACCCAAAAAGGTCTAAAATAAGGACTGAAGCTTTCTTATTTTCGCTGGTCAATATTCTAATTTCGTACCAAACATGACACATAACACGTCCGTCAGCTTATGTCAATCTTAATTTTCGATAACGATAACGTCTGCAGAATGCGAATATAGACGACGGCCACGGTGTTGGTATTTAAAAACTATATTTCGCTTCGTAAGACCTGACAAAGACCCGAGCCCTGAAAAAGTTTTTAAAAGTATAAGACGATTTATCAATTCACGACGCAATCATTGAAGTTGAATCCTGTTTAGGAAGCATTCGTAAAAACACAAGTTTTCACAAACCCGTTAATCTGTTATCCAAAGAAAACGGCAGTATACGGGTATGAAGTTCATATGCACATACTACCTTTTCGTTTTGGTCGGCAGTACTAATAACGCGACTTTTCTCAACATAGTCGTGACATAGCTCAGCCGTTTCATAACCTGCCTAGCTCCTTTTTAGTAAAACTAGACGTCATACCAACCTCATTCATTACTCTATTTGGCTAAACGTATTCTAATAATGTTCCGAGAAATTTGTGGATGTCGTTGGGTAAATATTGCTAGACAGTAAACAAACATTGTTTGTTAATAAAACATTTTATAAACACATAAATGGAAAAACAACATACAATCAGTCGAACATTAGAACCGCTTCCCTTGTAAAAATATTAGCGACCCGCCCTCGCTTTGCTTCACTACAAAAATTATTATACATAAAAACCTTTCTCTTGAATCAGTAAGTATATCTATTTAAAAAAACTGCATTAAAATCCGTTGCGTAGTTTTAAAGATCTAAGCATACATAGGGACAGACAAATAGCGGGAAACGACTTTGTTTTATACTATGTAGTGATATTCAATCCAATTAAATATAATCCAACTTATAAAAATATGCATGCAACGTACTGTTGTCCTCTAGTAATACAGTTGTGACAGCTATTTTGAGCTAAATGTAGTAATCTGTACTAATATTATAAAGCTGAAGATTTTGTTTGTTTGTTTGCTTGAACGCGCTTATCTCAGGAAATACTGGTCCGATTTGTAAAAATCTTTCAGTTTTAGCCAATTTATCGAGGAAGGCTATTAGGCTATAATATCAAACTCACATAAATCGAAGCGAAGCGAGGGCGGGTCGCTAGTAATACATATAATTGGAGCAGGCTGGAGGTTGACTATCAGTTGCTCATGTGATCTATTTGTACCTTACAAAGCGCAAATTATACTTAACTAAGGTTGTACTTTAACTTTTTCAATATGCATCAATTCAATTCAATTTTTTGGGAATATAATGGTCCCATCAATGTTTTAATGATTCTGCCAATGTCGGGTTTGGATAGTGCACATGATGACATTATTATGCAGTCTTGTTCTTTACGTCATATGCATTACAATTATAAAACTACAAATATAACCTACATTGGCATTGATAGTCGTCAAACTTCATCCGAGCGCCATCTGTCGTCACTTTATCGAACCATTACAAGTTCCCTACACTGGGAATCCGCTACATTGTATCCGAAAGTCGTTCGTAGCCCGGAGCCAACACGGAGTAGAAAGCCTGTTAATAATTGTAGATCGTCTACAAGTAAGCCTGAGGCATTCCAATACAAACTTCTATTTATCTTTAACGCAATGAGACTTGTTAAAGAAGAGCTACATTTTGTATACGATTTAAAATGGTCTTGTTATTGTCCGTGGTTTGTTATTTTGAACTGTAAACTGTATCGACAAATGTGCTAAATATAGCTTGTCAGTTTGTTAATCTGGAGTCTATTCTACATGGTAAAACTTAATTGCTTTTGAAATGTTATCGTATTGTTTTTAACTGTCTAGTGAATAAGAGCTATAGAGCCCCTGATTTGATGTTTAAGACAAATACATACACTTCATCAACTTAAATACACTTAAACTGATCTCAATTGAGAGTTTTCCATGTCTTAACTTTTACTTAAACGTGACTTGAGACAGACATTTCACTCAAGATGAGTTATTTATTTTAATACGGCCATTAATCTTGTATAGAAACGACCAGCCCTCGCTTTGCTTCAGCTTATGTAATGAATGTATTATGGAATTTATTATACTCGTACCTATATAAAATCTTTCTGTGAAAAAATATCTAACTGTTGGTGAAAAACCGCATCAGAATCTATTGTGTGGTTTAGGAGGAGTTAGCGGATATACAGACAGACAGAAAAACGTCGCGGAATGTGACTTTGTTTTATACTATGTTAAGATAGAATAAGGTTTATTTGAATCTGAGCTAACTTGAAAAACTGCTTTCCATTGCGAAAATTTTCAATAACTATTAAGTTATACATTTCTGATAAATAATGAAATCAGTCCTGTTCAAACGCAGTGCCTAGAGCTCCAAATCGGGAGACTATGTCTATGTAAATAAGAGAGGTGGGCTCTTAATACGCATACTTACATACGTATTGCTAAGGAAACCTATAAAGTATCAAGGCAAATGGTGCTAGGTGGTTGCGTACGAGGTTATAGGCAATAATATCTTGGAATAGTCTAGTACCTATTACATTTTTAATTTAGAGCAAGATACTACGCTCAAACGTACTCAAATATAATTTTACCACAGACTGTTAAAAATTAAACAATGTTTAAATATAATAGAAATCAAACCCGAAGAACGTGAAAGGTTATTTATGTGCCTGTTTGTGGCATTATAGCTTCCAAACGGATGAACCGAATCGGATGAATTTTTTATTAAAGAAAGTTGTTTTATCGGGATGGTTCATCGTTAGGTTTCATGAAAATCGGATGAGCCGTTTCAGAGATATCAGCTCTGAAAGATGGCGACACCATTATAGCAGAGGTGTTAATCTTAAAAAAAAGGTTACATAACAACGTCTGAAACGACGTATAAGAATAAATATAACTTAGAATTTCGAATGCCCAAATAATGCAAACAGCTATATGTTAATTTCTATTTGTTCCTCGCCTTTTCCAATTCAGTGCCAGGTTTACCAGGACTCTATACAGAATGGGCTCCATATAGCATCGTTGGATTTACGAAGGTGACCTGTACACTTATTAACATTACTTTCACACAAAAGCCAACAAAGAGGAAACTCATCTCACCTACATTTTGAAATTGCTCCGCCGTTTTGCGTAACGGAGCTAATGAAGCGCTTGCGCAGCGACGCTTACGTCAGGCGTCAAATTTTCGCGGGTAAATCATCATTTTGATAATAGGGCAATGAACGGAGGTTTAAAAAAACGATGTTACTAAATAAACGACGACGCGTTGGCCTAGCTGGTTGTGACCCCGCCTATGAAGCTAGCGGTCCTGGGTTGGAATCCCGAAAAGGGCAGATATTTGTGTGATGCATCATGAGCATGAGCGCGAATTGTTCCGGAGTCATGGATGTTTTCTATAAGTATATATTTCTCTATTCTAAGTATTTATATCTTTGTCTAGTACCCATAGTAATAAGCCTAGAGCTTAGTTCGAGACTAGTTGAGTTGGTGTGACATTGTCCTCTGATGTTCACTTTATTTATCTAAATTAAAAATACTCTTAGAATTACAACAGATCATTTGCGCGTAATTTTTCATTTGATCTTATTTTTATTGAGTGTTTAAATTTGTCTGGTAATTTTGCGTTTCGTCCAATTAAAACATCCCTATTTACGTTTTTAATTCTTTCTCCTACCGCTGAGAAGCTGTGTTCGCGTTGTTGTGTTTCAGCTTTGGGATACAATCACACGTGAAATGACTAGAATAGACGTTTTTCATCTTCGTCCTTAGGGTTGCCAACAATGGCACCGCCTCTGCAGTCTTAGGATTGCGGTCTTGAAATTGCAAATATAACAGTTCCCACTTACCATTGGGTAGCGTGTGTGCTCGTTAGCTTTCTCCGTACCATAAACAAACAATAAGAGGTATATTTTTCTAAATAAAAAGAATATCGAGTTGACCATATTAAAATTACATTTAAATCCCCAGTGCAAAACCCCCTTTACTCTTAAATGCCAGAGCCATCTGTGACGGGAATGTTTTTTTTAAATAAATGACGTCATGAGTGTGGGAAACACAGTGACTCAAAACACCCCATGTGTCAGAGAATTTTAAGCACTCGAGTGTAGATATATTTAATAGCTTAAAGTTATTTTTAGATTGGATTATTATAACATTCTACACGGCCGTGACTTGGTACGTGTAGAAAATGTTAAATGATTTTCGCGTACCAACCAAAAAACCACCGAATATCCTACATTTTCCCATTATTAGTAGAATAAAGAAAAAAACAAGTAATAATGATTTAACAATTATTAAAATCGGTATTATACTCCATAGGACCTAATATCGTATCCACATTTGGTCACGCGATAAACGCCACCATACGAGGCCCGCAGGAGCTGAAATGGGACATTAGACGTATTAGCCCATAGGTACATAGACTATCAGGGTCGTAGCTATTAATAAACTCATTCTGGGCCGTAGACAAGATGCCTAACGCTAACGTCAGTGGTATTCTAAACCTGACAAATGTGTGTAATTGATCTAAGGCCGGCCTTACACTCGTAAGTTTTACTTACCTAAGTAGGGACACGGCTATATGTTAGAATGAGAAAAAACGATTCCTATCTTATTCTAACAAATAGCTACGTCCCTACTTACGTATGCAAATTAACCTAGTGTAAGGCCGGCCCATAAGCGTAACGCGACGTTCCGGCAGCTTACGTCAATCTTATACATTTTCGATATCGACAACGTGTACCGAATGCATCTTGCTGGGGTCAATTGACTGAGACCGTCTCAGCATTAGCAAAGATCAGCTTACCTAATACTTTTAAAATATTTATTCATTGTGTACGAAGCTTTAGCTTTAAGAACTATTAAATTCGTCATTTACATACTTTTCAACCCGTCATCACAAAAACTCATAAGACTAATCAAATAACAGATGCTCCAAGTATTTCGGTAACATTAGGCACATGTGGTAACGTTTAGCAGCGTAATATTCGTTACATAGATCTCTATCAGTTTTAATAAAGATAATGTGAGCCTAGACAGCTCACCGCTAACGTGTACCATTTTCGAAAACAGAAAAAGTGTATGGTGCTTGACGCGACCGTCTGACAGCTTACGTCAATCCTATACGTTTTGGATAACGATAATGAACGCCAAATGCATCTTGTCTAGGGTCTCTGAAGAGAAGTTTCTTCCCGCGGTTTCGTCCGCGTTGATACTCGCTGATCACACTAATATTTGGGCTGACCGAGAGACTAGGCTTATTAAAATACTAGCGACCCACTATCTGAGTATGATATTGTAGCCTATAACCTTCCTCGATAAATGAGCTATCTAACACTAAAAGAATTTTTCAAATCGGACCTGAAGTTTCTGAGATTAGCGCGTTCAAGCAAACAATCTCTTCAGCTTTATAATATTAGTATAGATACGCAACAGCAATTTAAAGTAGAACAAACTAAAACGGGGACTGTAAATTATTATTAATTACAATAATCGAAAATAATCGACGTTTCTTCCGAATTGCATCAGCTGTCACGGATAGACGTTACGGTCAACGGCGTAATAAAATAAAATATAAAAGTAAATATTTACTTTTATATACGTGTTACTGTTTTAAAACCAGGGATCGTACTATGGTTGCCAATATCGCGGTGGATAAATCATCCGTCACCATCCCACTTACATAGTGGTAAGAAAGTGACAGATATTTTAATCGAAGACCGTAATATGCATATATTACGGATATTGAATACGGTAATCTTATTAATCCTGTATAAAGTTTGCTCGAGCAAGTATGCTGAGTTTGCCCCGTGCAAGACGTTCTCACACTAATAATCGGATTGTCTGTTTGTTCATTCCAATTGGAAATATCAAAACTGTACACAACGTCTACTACTTATACGATTTCGTCACACGCCAAACGAAACTCAAGTCGAAAGAATGTACCTACATTTTAACTGTTTCATTTAGCGTTCAATATTTAGTATTTGTTATGCAAAGATTGTTATGTTGGTTTTCTACGGGTTTTAGCATACATGATGTTAGAATTGTCCTGGTAAAGAACACTCAATCTAACCACCCGCCGAAGAGGTGAACCGGAAGAACATTTCCAAGAGTTTGAAAATCATCGAGAGTATTTTCGGAAACATTAAGAATATTCTTAGAAGTCACCAAAAAGTTCTCATAATGAACGTTCGAAACATGACAAGTTTCTTGACTTTTCCAAGGAGTGATTTGCGTGCGAATAAATACATTATTATGCAATAGAATAGAAAGCACAGAGTAGGCACGTTCAAGCTACCTAAACGCTATTGTAGGAGGAGCCTTCAATTATATTCTGTGATTCTTCATAGAATTCTCACGCTACTTACACTCATTCTGAACGGAACATAAATAACAAGTAGTTACCTGTAATGCCTAACCAGATGGCCAAAGTCCGTGACTGCCGACTGTACTAATATCTAGTTCTCCTAATTAATGACTCACTGTACACTCGCCATACAAATATACTGTTAAGTAGATACTGAAACAAACCACAGGCTCTAAATAGGTCTGCGTAGAAGTCGTTTATCGCTGCTCCCTCGGAAACTGTCCGATTTTTGGGGATGTTAACTATCCTATGTCCTATTCCAGGACCTAACCTATATTTGTGCCGTGTTTCATCCCGATCCGTTCAGTGTTTGAAGCGTGATTGAGTAACAAACATTTAAACATCAAACCTTTCTCATTTATAATACTCGTATTAGTAATATACCTAATATGAGTTATGTCCTCCGTAAAACACTTACATAAATCTACTAAAGTATGGCTTCTTCATTAGAGAGCTCAAATTTATTATAAGTATATATTTCTTAACCAATCGCAAATACCCTTGTTATTTTAGGTATAGCAACACGTGTGGTGCTAAACCCATCATGACAATCATTGCCGTTTCCCCTCGGTTTTTACTTAAACTAGACTCCATTTGGGGTCACTGGCGCTTGCTGAGTTAACCAAACACGCCGTTACGTTTTTACGCCACATGTTCGTGGGAACGAGAATGTGTTAATTATTTTAACGTGGAACATAATCAGAGTTATCGGGCGGTTTCTAACTATTTAGCTGTGGAAAAAAAACAGCTAAATCTGGGCGCCCTTTGTTTCCTATAATTATTTTTGTTATAATGTCTTTGTTGATAAAATTATTGATGGTCATAATTATTATACCGCTGGAACGGCAAACTTTGCAATTTTTCATATGTGTATTGCGTAAGTTAGGTCAGGTTTCATTTTTAAAAATCCTAAAAAGTAAGAGTTTCCTAATCAAATAATATGTATACGTTATGACTTGCGATAATTATGACCTGATAATGTGTTTAACATTATAACTATCAATAATTATGGCAAACAATTTAGATCCGCCAAATACGCGAAAGACAAATATAATTAATTTACTAAAGTGAAACCCATAATGTGGACTAAGTATAGTTAGGTCTATATCGGATGATCCATGAGACTTGTGACAGCTCGGGTAACCTAAGTCCCTAGTTTAGTTCCCCAGCTGTTAAAGTACTAACACGAGTTCTTAAAATATTTTCGTTTTTGTATTGTCTATTGTCAATTTTGAATAATTCTTAGAGTACTGATAATTAAGACCGCCTTTTGAGTTAACTATCTACATTTGTTTTTTCCCTACAAAGTCTCAATAATTTGTGGAAAATTTCCAACATGAGACGTATGTGTGCTGTTCTATCTGCTAAATTCCCTCAACTCCTCAGGTTATCGGGGCCAGAACTGCGAGATCGACATCGACGACTGCCCCGGCAATCTCTGCCAGAACGGAGCCACCTGCATCGATGGATTGAACACTTACACCTGCGAATGCCCGCCTACATTCGCTGGATCATTGTGCGAAAGTGACGTGGATGAATGCGCGTTGAGGTAAGAAGCTATAAATTAACAATCATCATCAGCTGCAGGACGTCCGAAGACAGGCCTTCTCTAAGGTAATCCTCAACGATCGGTCCTCTGCTGCTGTCATCCAGTGTATTCTCGTGACCTTTATCAGATTCGGTCGGTCCACCTTGTAGAAAGCCTGCCGACTCTTCGTCTCCCCATCATTAATAATTGGATAAAAACTCCCACTTTTTTGTATGGTAAGGAGAAGGCAAGCGAGAATACAGGCCACAAGCACACCATCAGTTGACGTGGATCAGCTAACATGATGATGTTGTTTGATGAAAAGGTCAGAAGGCTGCACAGCGGCTTTCTTTACCGTTTCTTGAAAACGTAGACAGAGTTATCGCATGTTATGTTAGCCTATAATAGTGTTCCACTGCTGGGCAAAGGCCTCTCCCTCGGATTTCCAACTCTATCTGTCCTTAGCAATTTCTGACCAGTGGCTTAGAAATGCTGGATGCATTAGTGAATGTAACGAGACCATAATATTTTAAAACATCCATGTGCGTGCCGAGAAGACGCAAGCGCAATGAGGGTGGAAGCGGCGCGGTGCAGCGCGTTTCCATACAAAAAAGGGATCCAAAAGCATGGCGCAGGCGGTTTTAATATGGGAACGCGCCTCCGCTCTCAATATATTTGCGGCTTTACGAGTAGTTAGAGTTACGTTCCATAACGCGGATTAAACTTGATTATTAAAGCCTTTAAACAAGGATCTCTCAAAATTGTTACAACGAAAATAGACAGACAGACATGACTAGAGTAAAAAGTGCCGGTAAATAGAAAAAGTTATGGATCCTCTAACATCTGCGATCCAACAAACTACATGACACACTTACACTGGAAAAAGGTAGCTCAAAAATCTGAATTACAATCATATAGCGTCATATAGTTATGGGAAATTGTTATTTGCAATAAACAAGGTTCAATTTCAATGATGAACGCACAGTTATAAAAATAAACATTGCCAATGTGCCCTGTACAACTGATTCTTGACCACGCAAAAATGAACCTTCCGTATTTCCATTAAGGCTACTCAGACAAACCCAATTAGCGGAACTCGTAGTCTGGAAGACAAAAAAAATATCAATACAATTACAACTTTTTTAATTTTGAACTTTATACTGTTTGAATAAGACTGTTACATTGTTAAAGTTGGTTCGAAATTCGATATCGGACGCCATCTTGCGAGATGCGCCAGGGACTTTTTAAAATGTCTGCGCTCCGTTTAATGCGTGTAAGTGACGTTATGCGTGGACGCAGTTTTTAAGTTTCATTATAAGTTATAATTGTTATAAATGTTATGGTATATGATGTAAATAAGTATAGTGGGGAGAGTTGATATACTAACAGGTCCAGTTGTTGTGGTGTTCGCTGATACTGCACTACGTTAATAGATAAGTATAACGGCAAGCCCTTTATTTTACCTTTTTATTTTAAGTGTACAAGGCACAGCTTATACTAGTTCCATTGATATAGGAATTGGTTAACTTTGTCCTTTAGCCGCATTCACTGGTCATCTATCATTCTTGTGTTAGTAAATCTTGGTAGCCTATGTAGAAACTTGAGTTTACACTACACGTCGACCTAATATGGTTATACATAGAAAACGGTGACATGTTAAAAACATGATAATTTTGTAATAAAAATAATATCAAAAAATGTTCGCAAAACTTCATCGCATTATTATTACCGGATAAACGTTATAAATGAATCGGTACGTATGCCATTTTCCGGTGATCTTCGGCATCCTTCTGGAAGCGTTGCTATGGCTTCATATCCTGCTTCACATCTTGCATTTATATAACGTTTCCGTGATTCTTTGAGTAACTGATAGTGCAAACCACTGAACTTGAAATGCTGAATATCCCTTGGGTACCATATGGGTAATTTTCGTAAACTGTCAAACCGTATGAAATTTATACATATTTAAGCGCGACCGTTCGGCAGCTTACAGATTTTTAGTCTTTTACGTTTTTTAATACTGAGCATGGCAATTAATTTCTTTACCTATTATTTGAAGCCACCGCCACCACATTTCAAAACCTGTGTTTAGTAAATTTATCATTTCAAAACAACCAATATACAGACAGACCGCCCGCGGCATCGTAACCTTATCCACAAAAAATCGTCAATAACTTAATAAAATCTCTATTACTGCCGCATTAAAGTCTTAAACCCGAAAACAGACTGTATACAACTCTTTCTGTTCCCTCCTTTTCCTGTACAAATAACTCTTTTTTTAAAACAGGCAAAATCATATTAACTCGTGTTCTAAAGATTTCAAAATAAAGTTGGTTTTCGAGCGGTCCCGGACCGTGATATCGAATATGGTTTCTGAACGCAGGCGATAATGCGTGGCCAGTATCAAGTTTCTTTCGTGTTTTTTTGTCTTTCGGTTCGATGGGTCTGAGCACTTTGCTAAGAACCCGATATTGAGTCCTCGCTTCAGATGATCGCTATTAAATAAATTAATATAACATGTTAATATCGGGGCACAATCTTACACAAATTAACTATGTCCCAATCTAAGCTCTAGGCTTGTACTAGATTACTAATTCGAACTAAAATATTTAGAACACTTTCAATACTCGGGAACAAATTCTCGCTCTCATTACATAACTAATTGCCCTCATCGGAAATCGAATGCGGGAACACCTTTTCGTAGGCTAGTTTAGTAACTAAGCTAATGCTAAAGCTTTGGAAATTAAAGGACGATTATAATTACTATTTTGTAAACTTAAAGAATCTACGCGTACGATTTATTTTCTTCTATTGTGTATTGTAACGTGAACACTCACGTTACGGCTGATCCACAAATTTAAAGTTGCTCAGCGGGCTATGAGGTGAACCGACAGAGAACTAAAGTCATCGACGTAGATCATCGAATTAGTCAGTTGCCGGTCATTTAGCAGCAAAACCGATTAACGCTCGAGTTATTGAGTTACGGAGTTTGCCAGTGGAGACCGCGGTTGGGCAAACGCTGGCTAGGACGCCCTGAGACTACAGTCCGCGCGGGTGAATATTCGGGCGTTTCAACCGCCGTCATTGTTATCTTCAATATGATGTCAAAGTAGCAAACCGGCTGGCATATTGCCAAACGCACTCGCAATCGTAATCGACTTCAAAGCGGAACAATTGTTTTCATTTTGTATGCAGACAAGCCTTCGATTTTCAAAATGAAAACGTTTGCGATGGCGAGTGCGTTAGACAAAAGCCCCTCTGGTGTAGTATCCATTCCAATTAAAAGAACAAGAGAGTTATTAATTTTGTCTGCAATAATATGCGAAGATAATAATGACGGTGGTCGAAACGCCGAGTAATCACACGCGCGCGAGCTCTGAGTATGAGGGTTAACCTTATCGCCTTAGTTGGCTATCCTTAACGTAATAGTGACTGAATCCTGACGTCAGCTTTTCTTGAGATTTTATGGAGCTCGCACACGGACTAGGTTGAGTGACGATCTTCGCAAAGTGGCTGGCAAGAGTTGGACGAGAGTGAAATTAAATCGTTTATTGCTGTCGTTTGTTACAATACTATTAGTGGCCGCGGATCGTGCATTGCGGTGAGCAACGGGAGGGATTGATAATGATGTGTGTTAATCATATTTTTTTAAAACCGTCTTTCAACTACAAAACTACAAGGGATCATTTATAAACCATGATTATTTTTTTTCCATTTTATGACGGCTTTGTTTTATGACCCTATTTGTTTAAACAAGTTCTAAGCAAAAAGATAACCTATAAAACGTTAAGCAATAACAAGATATGAAATAAAAGTCATGTAAATTAGTTTTGGAAATATTGGAGTCGTTAAAACGTCTGACAGCGCACGTAACACAAGAAGCTTTACAATTATTAATGAAAATTTAATTAATATATTTCACAATCGTTTTATGTGTTTATAAAAACGTTAAATCACTTTATACAGTGGTAAAGTACAAACAGAAGTAGTTCATGATTGTTGGATACGATTAAACTTACCGAGGTTTCTCAGTCAGCTTAAGTGCCCTAAGCTGACTGAGAAACCAAGACGAAAACAAACGTCTCCGGCCAAAACCCTGAGTATCCTAAGAGTGCAATATAATAACGCTTTCAGGATGCTAATGGGGCTGCCGCGATATTGTAGTGCATCTGGTATGTTTGCGGAGGCGCATACCGATGGCTTCTACGCCGTTATTCGCAAAAGGGCCGCCTCCATGATGTCTCGTGTACGTGGCAGCCCTAATAGCATCATGGCCGTTGTTGCCAGCAGCCAGGAATGCCCTTACCAGAGGCATTGGATGCGCCTGCACGTGCGGGGCGTTTAGGGTAGTCTGGGCTGTTGCGCTGGCAATTGACAAGATTTCATATTTTCAAGACTTTAATTTTATTCGTTTTATACATACTGTTTGGAAGGAGGAAGACACTAATAGTTTTAAATTTTCTCTAGAATGAATAATTATTTTATTATTAATTTATTAAGATGTACTTATTCTAAAAGGGCGTAACTTCATTTCTACGACACAATGGACATTATTACGTTAGTCCAATCTGTATGTGAAAAAGTATCATGTCAACCGATAATTCTCTAAGTATCTATCCATCTGTCAATAGTGTTGGTGTCAAGTTTGAAGTATGACAGCTTTTTTCTCTTGAAAAAGGCAATGGTACTGTATCTGTTCAGGCATGGTATTGGTAAAACTCGATATTTTTATTTACTTATTTGTAATTTTGTAATTAAAGAAAAATAAATCTAAATAAATGTTTTGCCGTGTTCAGGAGGCAAAACCCTTTCGATTCGTGTAGTAGTTTGCGGGTGTCACCAGAATGAAATGTTGTCAATTGTTATTTTTATTTTTATTTTTATTTTTATTTTTATTATTCTTTATTTTACTTTTACTTTTATTATTATATATTTTTATTTTTATTTTCTGTCTTTCGTTGTAAGAATTTGTATCGTACTAACCTTATAGTTCTTAAGTATTTTGTATAACTAACACAAGTATGGATCGATGGTATGATCTGAAATAAATGATTTCAATTCAATTCAATTCAATTCAAAAACGATGTCGTATTTATCTTTCAGTCATAGCGGTAATATACAACGATACGAAGATTAAAAAAACAATCACGAAACAATGATCTTAAACCAGTGACATTTATATGTTAATGTTTTTTCTAAGATTATCGCATTGTCATTAGTCATTTGAACGATTATCTTACGTACAGTCGGCTAATGTCATCTATTACAACAGTATTGATTTTTAGTACATACAGTTGTATATAGTATTGATTTATCATGTGAACCTTAGTAGATGATCTGTGATATCCAAGTGTAGACACATGTTTAGAGGTCTAAGTAATATGGTTCTAATAACGCAAGTCTTTTTTAAAGCGGCTGAGTTAAAGCTAGATGTATCCACGTTAATTGAATCGCCTGACCAGTCCATAATCAAACTGTGAGGCTGGACAAGTTG
The DNA here is from genome assembly GCA_963966035.1 of Acleris laterana. Lineage (NCBI taxonomy): Eukaryota > Metazoa > Arthropoda > Insecta > Lepidoptera > Tortricidae > Acleris > Acleris laterana. Next base: position 74,669,272 of record OZ014438.1, on the reverse strand, counting down.
CTTAACGCAATAAACGATTTACTAAACGATTTTCGAAAACAAGAGAAAATGTATGGAATTGACGTAGGCGTTCGACACGACCATCTGATAGCTTACTTCAGTCCTATACATTTTGGATAACGATAACGAACGCCGAATGCATCTTGTCTAGGGCCTCATTTTTTTAAAATAGCTCACTATACAACCGGTTTACATACATATGTTCGCTCATTCCTGATATAGGTATGCACTAGCTAACCACACTTTTAAAATACCAGATTCTTAATGCACTGTAAATACTTATATATATGCAAACTTTACATTCATATCATAAATAAATAAACGTGAAAAGTATTGCAAATAACAAAACATGTCAGTTTTCTTGAGCGTATAATAACAAGTAAATGTGTCGCGAACTAGTTCTCCAACGCGGAGGAAGAATCAAGATGGCGCCCGAAGGTCAAACACCTTGCATAATTTTAGTCGAAATTCGAAGCCGTAAGTTTAAGTGGTAAAAGCGATTCTTGATAATTAAGATGTTTGCATATATTATGGGTGTACACGGTTGAGATGTAAGATATAACTTATAAGCCAAGTGCATGTAACAAATTGGGTCTAAAAAAATATAGCGGCAAGAATCCGTTGAAAAAATTAAGCCAAAATCTTTTAAATATTTTGTATTTGTTTAGCCGCGTATGAGTGGCAACTGCCAAGGCTATTTAACAAAGGCCTCTTTCATGGCTTTTCTCGTTATTTATTAGGTACCTTTCGCTAATTTCTAAACACATTTAGATTGGCTTTCTTTGGAAATAGGATCGATGGCACTACTTTTCTCGTATAGATCTTCGGTGTCAAGTAACATCACTACATACATACATACATGTAGTCACGCTTCTTTCCGTAGATAGGCCGAGACCATTTCCTTCCACTTCCTACGATCCAGACAAACTTCCCTCGCTTCCTCCACACTCATAAGTATCTTCATACACGTGCGTCGGTTTAGGGTCTCCTGACCTGGTCCTTCCTCACCAAGCCCTTTTTCACTAAGTACCGCGTTTCTCGGTTTCACGTCCGAATATTTCCTTTACACCTTACCTCTGTATTTTTTCCTGGTTTACTTCACCACACTAGCTTTTTTAAATTATTCCTTTTATGAAAAGTTGAACTGGTACGGAGTTATAAAATTAATATCCGGCGTCGATCTTAGCGTTTTACAGTTTGAAATCAAAAACCATATAAAAACAAAAAATACTGAGTCATTATAAGCAAAGCTAAACGATTTAAATATTTCCACTCGCATTCTTAATATTTATCAAAATATCTGTGAAAGCCGAAAGCGGTTCGAGAGAGTAAAAATACCGAAAACACTCGAGTATTTAAAGTAGCCAAATTACCGCTGAGCTAATGTGGTAAAGAACATTTAAAAAAGTGCAATCATCGTGTCACCTGTTTTTAACTTGGCCCTTTTTTAACAAGCATATTAAGCGACTACCCTAATGATACGGCGGCGTGCTAAAATTCTAAAAGATTTTTGCAATACTTTTATTAGTACGGCTTTTAAACCTAATTATTTTTACTTTGTTATAATTTATGTTGGAAATGAGATGTGACTCATTGGTAAATTGGGAGATACACATCTTTATGACTTTGCCCACCATCTAAAAGTATCTAGTAAGTCTGAACAGTGCAACACGCATAAATAAACTAAGACTAACAAAATACCGACTTTTAGTTGTTCAACCAATGTTCAGCTACCTCCAGAAAGCAGGTCAATCATCTCCCTCTACCCGACCCTTAGTAGAGCTGACATGTGATGCGACAAGCGTGTGTAGAACCTTGCCAACAAAATGCAAAAAGCAGCTCCCATCCCTCTCTACTTTACAGAACGCTAACTTACAGAAAGCAACCAACACTAATCACATCATTCTTCCTCATATACCGTATACAGTGACAGTGATTAACAAACATTAACCATCTCTTCCTCTCCCACAGACCGCTGGTATGCCAGAACGGCGCGACCTGCACCAACTCCGTAGGCGGTTTCTCATGCATCTGCGTAAACGGCTGGACCGGTTCGGACTGCTCGGTGAACATCGACGACTGCGCCGGAGCTGCTTGCTTCAATGGAGCCACTTGCATTGACAGAGTTGGAGCTTTTTACTGCCGGTGCACTCCTGGGAAGACTGGTAAGTTATAAGTCCTAACACTCTTAAAATAACATTACCGAGCCATTGTGATAACGTTAAATATTCGATCACTAACTCTTGTTAGTAATCCATTGGCGAGCGAAATAGTTGACTTTATTTCGTGGGTTTTAATTAATTGGAAAATGAGGACCATCATGCCCATGGCAGGGCGAGGAGGTAACAGTTTTCTATGACATGATGTTACTTTGACGAGTGTTAAGATGGATATTTCAGTCAAGATAAGTATTAATTGATGCCGACTAAGAGTCAAAGTAAACTTCACAGAAAACTGTCATTTATAATGCGTCTTTCGACGGGCATCACACTAAAGATCAGTTTGGTCTTGGAAAGCTATAACGAGACATATTCCTTCAGGTCTTCTCTGCCACTTGGATGACGCGTGCACTTCGAACCCTTGCCACGCGGATGCCATTTGCGACACCAGCCCCATCAACGGCTCTTACACATGTTCCTGTGCCTCAGGATTCAAGGGCTTGGACTGCTCTGAAGATATCAATGAATGTGAACAAGGTATGTACAGGGTCTAAGAACTGATCAGTTTCGTGTCGATACCTTGGATGGATCAACGTATCATCGCTTATTGAAAAGAGTATTACCTAGCGGCAGCCACTTGGCTGTGCAACTGGCATTGCTGACAATCTGAGCCATGGTACCAGCTAGCCCTTCTGCTCGTTTGTCTTTAACGGCTATAAAAATAAGTTGGTAGCTGTTTCTAAATTAAAACCATTTCCCATTCGCATTTCCGCTTGTAGATTTTTGACGAGCGAGATGTTAGATTTGTCTTAGCGCTGTTACATAAAATGCAAAGGGGGTTCAATGCTGTTTTTCAACAGGTTCTCCTTGCGAGCACGATGGTCTCTGCGTCAACACGCCAGGCTCGTTCGCTTGCAACTGCTCCGTGGGTTTCACTGGGCCTCGCTGCGAGACGAACGTGAATGAGTGTGAGAGCGTGCCATGCCGCAATGAGGGATCATGTCTCGATGATCCGGGAACCTTCAGATGCGTATGCATGCCTGGTAAGTACCGTTGTATATTGTAGCTGGTAATCTATAATTCGGCGGACTAGATTGACAGATAGTATCGCGGTGTAGTAGGCCATAAGCCTAGTTGCTAGTGACAACAATACTGGCGGGCCCGGGTTGGACATTTTCATACTTTCTATGTGTCTTAATTATTTATTTCTTGATTGAACCTGGATTATCTAATGATAGGTAGTATTTATGTACTATGTAAAGTTGAGCTACTCATACACAATGCTCATACATGAGGATCCATATATGTCACACTCATTTTGTTAATTGTCACAACACTTCACGTCATTAAAATGTCCCACCTCATCTTCACCACACTTAGGGAAAACGAGCCTAATATGTAGATGTAAGAGTACCGAATCAGGTCCAAGTACTTAACTCCTGGTGTGAATGAAACAAATCGCATATAAGCGTAATCTCGCCTCATTTGAAGTAAGACTAGGTACTTACCTTATTTTACGAAATTCTTGACTTCATCAAACTTGTTTTAAATTAGTTTCCTGCCTAACTCTACTACATAAAGCGATTTGATAGTTAGTTTTGCTTAAAAGTAAAACTTAAAAAAAATACCCTTTATTTATAAAGTTAAAGTTTTTATACCTCTATGTTAAATTCCGAAACATGTATCAGCATGTATAAAACCGTAATAGGGGTAGTAAAGTCAACGTCCTGCAAACCACCATAAAAACCCGAGATCAAAGTCCCACGCGACATTATATGCAGTATAAAAAATATCGTCATACTGCATTGCCCATAACAGCTAAGTGGAAAGACAAGTCCCTGTTCACTCAAGCTTAACAATACACGACCACGTATAAAACAACCACACTAACAAAGCAGCATATCCGCGCAATGAACCATTTAAATAAGTAGCATTACGCTATACTAAGCCATCTTAAAAACTATCCTACTAAATTCAATAGACTTTAATTACAACGGTTACATAACGTTTGGGGTGTATTTGAATTGGCCGCCTTTTACAATTCCGCGGACGCAAAATAACTAAATTGAGATGCACTCTTTTGTGTTTAAAGTTATATATGTTTGCTGCTTTTTAATTTAGTCGTTTTTGCGGTTATGAACGCTTCCGCATGCATTGGTGACTTCCTTTGTTTGTAGACGATTCATTATTTTTAAATGTAATATTATAAAAGCTAGCTAGCAAATTATAATTATTCAATTGATTGTGCTGGTGGCATATAGATTTGGTTTAATACTTTTAAGTAAGTAAATGGTTTATGTTGTTTTTTAAACTTACGTATTTATCCTTGAATTCAAGTTCGAACATTTTCCGTTGGTCGCAATGGTTTTAAATTAAAATTATTATTTAAATCCTTTCTTATTGATTATTTGACAATTAAATTTCGAAAGCGTAAGTATGTTTAGTAATTCATCAAATTATACAGACACGCTTAAACAGTACCTACCTAAATAAAGATAAAACATTATCCAGCGAATTTAAACATAACTTACTTTATGCAAAAACAATTTGACGTTACTTAGAACATAAACTCGATTTTAAACCTTATGGATATTGTTCAGGATAACAATTTAAATAAAAACAAATGCGATTTAAGACTTTGAGTATTACGCGCACGTTGATTGCGCAGATAATAACATTTTAAGTCATTGCAATTTCACGTTGAAACAAAGAGTGCCCGTGACTAACTGGTCATATGAAAGTTGCAAAAAAATTTGTTGCGGTTGGTTTTGAAAATGGTTAAGGACTAAAAACTCTATTACGCGTCAATTTTGTGCGTGCGGTACTCATCGTTAATTTACGTTAAATTACTGGTAATTGAAAAGCCTAAAGGTAATCTAAGATAAATCACGCGAAAGTGAACTTTGTTCGTTTGTGTTTAGGGTAATTCGTATTTCCGTGTTCAGGACAAGGCTGGGTCGTTCAAGTCGGCATGGGAACTGGGTCTCAGTTAGGGTTGACAGTTTATCAAATAAAATAACAATGTATAAAATGGACAAGTTAGAATAAATAATTGGTAGTAAACTTAGTCGCGTAAAAATGGGGAAATTATTCATTTATGTATGTCAGTAAAAGAAGTTTCAGAATCGGATCAGTTGGTAGTATAAATGCACAAACTTACAAATACATATATACAAAAACTCACGCCCATTCCTAGAGGTAGGTAGAGCTAGGGGTAGGTAGAGCTACATAATTACTAACAAACCTGAAAAAACTTGTTGATAATTAACTTAAAAATAAAGTCATTAAATTTTCCGGCACAAAAAGTACGAGTATGTTCTAATACTGTCAGCTTTCAGCCGTTTAAGCGTAATTGCAAGTAAAATATTACTTTAATATAGTAGGTACTTATTCGTTGATAAGTGTACAGTAAGCCCATGCTTCACGCTAACGTAAACAATTGTCGAAAACTGTTAAAATGTATGGAACTGACTGAAGTGTTCAACGCGAACCCGGCAGCTTACGTATTTTCGATATTGATAACGTTCTCGTAATGCATCTTGTCTACTCAGAGCTTCTAAATAGCGTTTGGCTGACAATCGCTATCACACTTGCACATGCAGCTGACAGTATATCTGTCCCTCGTGTTTCATGAAAACGAAAATGGCTGATAGATAGAAAATAGTAGCACTGAGCTCTCATTTCACCGCGTGGCAGCCCTAGACCATCTGTCCTGCTTGCCACGTAATGACAATCATCAGTCTAGCAAATTGTAAACTCTCGGTCCGTCGAAAAAATTACAGAGTACCTACCAATAATTCTATGGTGTAACGTAACATTTACGTAAAAAAAAAAAAAAACATACAGTGGAACGTATAACCTCCTCCTTTTTTGAAGTCGGTTAAAAAACCAACTTAGTTTAACCCGTGATCTCAATGGACGTATTCTTAGTTAGTGGTCAAGATTTATGCTGGTATTTGGATTTTTTGTATTTTTTTATTTAATTGAAGTGAAGATTTGAATTCGTTGTATCGTTTAACAAAAAACAACTTAAAATGTTCTACCTATGTTTGATGTTTTTTGTTAATAAATATCAGGGGACAATCTCACACAATGTCCTAGTCCCAAACTAAGCTCTAGGCTTGTACTATGGGTACAACGATGACCATACTTACCTATATAGAGAAATCCAATCTTAAAATACTAGCGCTCGTCACCCAAAAATTTGCCCATACCGGGAATCGAACCCGAGACGGCTACCTCCGTACATACTCGAAAAAAGTATTTTAAATCCATTTTGTATAAAAAGTACCAGAGGCTAGCAACATATAAAATGTTAGTTTCTTTGTCGACGGTCAGTCGTTGCACTAAACACGAGTACATTATCATTCAAATGCGCATTGCGGCTTGTGATCCAAAATCGTGACAATCGACTCGGGCGCAAACTACAAGCGACGCGGCGTAGCTAGTAGCGACATCTATTGGAGTATAATGGAATTGTAAAAACGATTGTAACACTTGATGAATCGCTTGATAAAAAATCTACTTTAGGCAGACCATTATAAATGATAACCTAGTTCTAGATGTCTGGTTAAATTACAATTTTGTATACTTATGCAACAATATAGTAGATACTATTGAGCTAGTAAAATGATGAAGCCGAAAGTTGACCAATTTAATTTCTGAACGTGTTGTATCTGTGAATAAGTTATAATTATAAGTAATACACGTACAGTCGGCGACAGAAATTCTAATCGCCTACAGTTTGTTTAGTTTATAATAGTTTTCCACGCCTGGCAGCGCACTCCCTCCCCTCCCTACAAATAACAAGATAACCGTCCAATAGCCTACGGTTATGGAATTACGCAATAACAATTATTGGCAATTCGCGTTGGCATTTAACTTAGCGAAACGTTTCAGAAACCTAAGCCTAAGTTTATTTCGAACCTCCAGAAAGCTAAGATCTACTTTCAATTATTCGTTGCTATGACCACCTTTACATATATTAGTAAGTAAGTTGACAAAAAGGACATCTCTTCTAGTGCAATAACTATATATTTAGCATAGCAGTATACCGTTACCAAGGCTCGGAAAACGCCCGTCATTTTGAAAACATAACCCTGTACAGGAGAGACTTTTAGACGTTTTTCCTAGCCTTGACCGTCACATATACTTAATTGTTAATTAGTAGTATGCGTACCAAATAGTATATTCTGATAACCAAAATTGACATGCCCAAATGGAAACCAGCAAATTATACGCTTACCAGGAATCTAACCTCTAGCGTCATATTCCCAAATTAGGTTGACCGCGTCGTTGAAGGCATAAAGGACACTGTTAACGCTTAAAAACCGTCTCCAGCAATAGTAATATGGTTATGTGGTCACAGGTTTCGCCGGAACGCAGTGCGAGGTGGAAGTGGACGAGTGTGCCAACAACCCCTGCCTGAACGGAGGAGTGTGCCACGACATGATTAACGCCTTCCGATGCACCTGCGTGATTGGGTAAGTACCCTCGATTGATGATAGATTGATACATACATACATTAAATCACGCCTGTTTCCCAGAGAGGTATGCATAGGTAGAGACCCCTTTTTTCCACCTGCTATACGATCCTCACAAATCTTTTAAGTTTCTTCCACACTCATACATTGGGTCATGCATGCACGTCGGTTTTCGGGGCCCTTATCCAATATTTCTCTGATTTGATTCGAGAAATTACGCCTAGGGCGGCCCCTTCCGACCCTCATACTCACTGTCATGGATAGATAAACATCTTTATTCTTCAGAAACATACGCATGGCTGTTAATGCCAGATATAGTTAACACAAAATATAAAACAGAATCATGCAATTGAACAGTTAACTAATAAATAACATAGAACTTCTTTCTTTAGAACACGATCTATTTTCATATTTATAGAATCTTGATTTGTTTTTGTTTATGATTCGATTTTTCTTTACTAAACGAAAGATTATTTCATAATTTTTTAACGGATGATATGTTGTTTGTTTTACTTTAGTTTTACTGGAGCCCGGTGTCAGGTGAACATTGACGATTGCGCGTCGAGTCCATGTCGTAATGGAGGAACGTGCCATGACTCCATTGCTGCGTATACCTGCGAATGCCCGCCTGGATACACTGGTAAGTGCACAATGTAATGTATCACGAGCGAATATGAATTCATATTTAAAAAGATGGACCTTTCACTGAATTTTGAGAAATACAGAATGCAACTTAAATTATGAAATAAGGATATACGAGTATGTCGAGTCAGATCACTTAAGTTAGTACCCATAAATATATACATATTCCTTTTCATTTATTCTAAGTAGTTAATGTATTTCGAAGAATAGATGTCAAGCAAAATTCTAGAGGCAGAACTCCCCAAGGGAACCTACTAAACATAATAAATATACCAACTTAGTTGTGATGTCTACTTTGTATTTTCTAATCATTTGATAGCTGTGTTAAAGTGAGATCTCGCTTTCGCAAGCCTATTATTGTCGACTGACAGCTCAAATTAACTATGTTTTATGAAATAACAAAACGATACCTTGTCGTCCTACGTAACGTAAATGTACGAGAGTTGACTATACACGTTCGCAGCGATCTGTCATCAGCTAACGACCATAGATTTTTTTGATTTTTTGTTTCATTAGCAATCCATTGACGTGTTGTTTTGACATTACGGAGCCGGGATCTATTGCAACGATGCAATGTATCACGAAAAGCCTTTTCTAGCCCTGGTACTAATGACACGTTTCGACAGGCATGTCTTGCGAGACGAACATAAACGACTGCCTGTCGGCTCCTTGCCACCGCGGCGAGTGTATCGACGGAGACAACAGCTTCACCTGCAACTGCCACCCGGGATACACAGGCCGGGTCTGCCAGACGCAGATCAACGAGTGTGAGAGCAACCCGTGCCAGTTCGGAGGTGAGTTCACACAACGTCATCATCATATAGAACATCACTACTTCATTTTACACGTTGTAATGCTAATGTATATGGTGTGTAGATTGGGAATATTTCATAGAACAGCGTGGTAATAGATTCGCAAAAAACCTGCATGAATTAAGTGAGGAGATCTAATAAAGACGCCCGTTTAGCAAAAACATCTTTGCAGCATCTACACCAATAACACCATCTTTTACCAAAATTAAAGGTATATATATCTTCTACTCTCTTCAATTTTGGAAGTATGCCTGTCCTGTTCCTCCTTTTATTCCCGGAAACTACCCTTATAACCACATACCACCTTTGCTAACTCTTCGGTTTCTCCCCAGGCCACTGTGAGGACCTGATCGACGGGTACCAGTGTCGCTGCAAGCCTGGAACGTCAGGACGTAACTGCGAGGTCAATGTCAACGAATGCTACTCCAACCCATGCAGAAACGGAGCCACTTGCATCGATGGAATCAACAGGTTAGGACTATCCACTTTTCACAGCATGGAGGCAAACGAGCACAAATGCACATGATATTAAAAGTACAGGGCGCTCTTCCTAACGTAACAGCGACTAGGTAGATCGCCGTCTATTCTCTGCTTTTCTATTGCATAATTCGTATTCAATTGCACGCACAACGGTCCGCCAATGCACTTGTACAGTCGATGTCAAAAATATGTTTACACTTTAGTACCTTGTCTATTTAACGTCATGTTTAAACTGTCATATGAAATTGTCACAGCGATTAAAGTGACAACGTACTAAAGTGAAAACATATTAATGACTTCGACTGTAGCTTCACGCTTGAAGTGGAAAGTGGGCTAGACGTTTGCAATCTCAAAACTATAGTATAACCGATCCTGGAATATAAAGGATGTCTGTATGGTATTAATTTCACCGGTTATCGGACCCTTACATCCAAACAATCAAAAACTGCTTCTTGGAGGTAGGTTAAGTGGCGCGTCCGCCTCTGGATTTTGTATAAGAACATCCACATAATCATTCTATGAAAAGTAAGCAGGCTGCGCGGGATCTATAGGTTAAGATAGTGGTAGCGATCCGGGCGACCCCTGTACAAGGTGGCACGTATTGACAAATACTCGTAGTTTCATGACTGACATCGACGAGTGTCAGCACGTCTCGCACACTCGTCGTCTGTTACTCCATAAGAAGTTACACTACAGGTTCTGGATAAGTCTAAAGGCTCCTACAGACCAACTTCTCATTCTAACAAACAGCTGCGTCCGACGGTAATGTTGGTCTGTAGGAGCCTCTACGAATGCTATCAAAACCTGGCAATAGAATTATATGTAAATACTTATTAAAAATCTAATGTGTTATTTGTGTGGTCCGGTGCGTATCCTAAAGTAGTATTTGGTCTCCCTATTTACTAATACTCTGTTTGTGGCCTATATCTTCAAAATTATCTTTAATTATGTTTTAAATTCTAATATTCCTTTTTTTTTCTTCACACGCAGCAATTATTTCGAGTAAGTTTTTCATTATAAAGCATGCTTTGAATGAAACTACTGAATTGGTAACGATATTGTTTGGACGCATGCTTTTTTTAATTTGAATGTCATAGTACTATAAACGTGTGAATTTAGAAATTAAAGAATTAACGCCAATAAGTTGTTGCTCGTTCTATTGGCCGGTTGGTAAAACTCTTGACTCTTGACTACGAAGTCCGATGTTTGATTCTGTCCGACGCTATTTGCTAACGAGTATTCACTCGTATTCGACTGGCAGTGTCTTTGAGTGTGCTTATCTTCATATGTATAGTCATACCTACATGTATTTTTATTTTTATTTTGTTGGACACACGTACCACGCTTTGCCTTTGTATGCATATTAATATTATTCCAGCATGATATAATTAAGTAGGTAAATGACGATGACTAAGATAATTTAGAATACTATGATTGTAAAGATACTTCCTTCAACATCCATCTAACTGTGATAAAATTATACAATACGGACACTTCAAGAAAAACCTTTGATGTGGTTTTGTTTTTTTCGCGCCAACATTAAATTTATACGTTTTATATGACGACGTGTAACTGGCAGTAATTTTTTTGGTAAAAATAATCGGACAATGTAATATTTTAGTAAAACCTGTAAAATTAAACATATTGCAATGACTCAAGTCAACGTAATTTACATTAACTCAGCTATTTATTTGTTAAAGTCTTTAATTATTTATACAAAAAGAACTTATCGTATTTTATAAAAATATATAGGTGAACCAGTTTGACTACTCAAAACGCACAAATGGATTGTTAAAAATGTATGACTATAATAATAGTATTTGCGGTGATATTAAAAAACATTTACAGTTTGGGATACTTACCTAAAATATACTTAATAGTATATTTAACCCTTTTATTCGCAAAATTGGAAAATGACTTGTGTTCAAACCTCTTTAGTTTCATAAAGAGCATAGAAAAATAGTTACAAAAAAATATAAAAAAGTGAACCTTTAACTTGTTGAACCGGCTCAACATTGCGAAGAAAAGGGTATAAATTAAATTAAATTATAACTTTATATAATCTGACATTTCCAATGGTGTAATGTCGGACAGTAAAACTAAATTGTTCTAATGTAGTTTGAAACGATACATAATTTCAACACTTTATCTGTTAAACTATTTCGATTCTACGTTAGTATTTCTCCGTTAAAACACCCCAACTCTCCCAACATTAGCTTTAACCCTCCCTCTATCCACAGGTACACCTGCGAGTGTATACCAGGCTTCACTGGGCAGCATTGCGAGACCAACATCAACGAGTGTCTATCCAATCCTTGCGCTAACGGCGGCAAGTGTATCGACAGAATAAATGGGTTCAGATGCGAATGTCCACGGGGATATTATGATGCCAGGTAATTATTATTGACTGTTTTTAGGGTCGAACTGACATAATGTCACTATGGCCTTTTAGCTTTCTATGCAGGAACATTTTAGTAAGTAAATTGATGAATTGACAAAAGCTTTTCGAATTTATAATGTCCTCTGCTATTTCCGATTACATAATGTGAATTCCGTCCTTTAGTCCGTCCGTATTTCATTTAGCCGTATTATACTTTGGTATTTTGACACTTCTATTTGAAGCTTTATTTGACAATCTTGACACTGGCAGAATGTTAATGTCCCGTTAGATCGAAAAAGTGTTTATAAACTTGGATGAGGCGGGTTTTTGGGCATGATAATTAACGTGTACGAGTATATTTGCAGATGCCTCTCGGACGTGGATGAGTGCGCCTCTAACCCTTGCATCAACGGAGGCTCGTGTGAAGATGGCGTGAACCAGTTTATATGCCACTGCTTGCCGGGTTACGGAGGTATGGTTTCATAATTATTGTTAAAGTTCCGTACGTCAAAAATAAAGAAGGTGCTTAATGGTTCTGTTATCATAAGAAAGGGTTTCATTTTTACATTACGGAACTGGGGCTTTTTAAAGCAGCTTTTGGGTTATGACACAGTACATTGAAAAACCAGTAGCTGCAAAGTTAGTGGGGCAAAAAAGGCGTTGATAAAAAAACAATGGAACACAGTCTCTTAATTTTAATACTGATAATTGGAAGTGAAATATGCCTAATTATGTAGACGACATTATATGTAACTTAATACTTTATTTTTATATAAGACTGACGGGCTGACTTCTAAAAAATATATATTTTGCAAGTTCATTGGCACTATATTTTATTTTGTTTAGAACACTGGGTATCTCTTATATCCTAGTCTCTCTGGAAATTTAGATAAATAATTTTAAAACACTTGTTTTTTTACCAGAGTACTCAAAAAAGTTTGGCTACGTTTATTTGGTGTGTGTATGTATGTAAGTTTGCACGTTTCTTTGTGACCTGTAAGATTACCGAGTGGATCGATTTTAACAAGTATCATTGGGTTAGCATTCAAGGAGTGACCTACGCTACTTATATTGAAATTCCCTCAGTCCTGAAGCCTTGGCCAAGCCCAAATCTATATTTTCGTTAACGTTCTCGCAATATAGTATCTTGTCTAGGGTTACTGAAATTGTAGCGGCTGGAGTGGTTCAGTTTTCGGCTTGCTCCTTGGATTCTGTTAACGATTCTCGTTTTTTAGGTCAACGTTGCGAACGCGATATAGACGAATGCAGTTCCAACCCATGTCAACACGGAGGGACCTGTCACGACAGACTGAACGCGTACAAGTGTGACTGCATCTTAGGATTTACTGGTAAGCTTGAACCCTTCATAAACACGTAACATGAACCTACAAGAATATCTCGTGTCAATTTAATAACTATGTTAACAATCAGGTCAGTAACTTGACAAAAATTGATGAATTGCTAGACTCAATCAATTTAATTATTATGTTCATAATCTATAAATTTGAATTTGAATTTTGTTAACAAATTACCTTATAATTTTAATATGTTTATTAAATAATAATTGGAAAAGGCAATGAAACATCAAGTTGAAACCTGATGAAGTACAGATGTGTTTAAAAAATATTTGCTGTACGCGTGTACATAGTTGTACCTACAGTTGGTGACATAAACATAAAGACCTTTCCAAGTTCTGCCGCTAGGCATGCAAAATTGGGTGATATACAGGTTTTATGAAGCAAAAGTTTGTGGTAGAACTTTAACAAAATCATAACACAGACCAAATAAAACTATGTTCACTTGAACCATCTGCATAGCTTATTTCACTACTCTAAAACCAGGTGTGAACTGTGAGACGAACATCGATGACTGCGCCGGCAATCCCTGCCTGCACGGCGGCTCGTGCATCGACCTGGTCAACGGGTATCGCTGCGTGTGCGCACCGCCCCACTCCGGGCGCAACTGCGAAGACACGCTAGACCCCTGCACGCCGAATCAGTAAGTCTTCCTGATATAAAAAAGATGGCCGTCTCCGTCTAAAATGTAAGATACGGCGTTGAACCGTGAAGACGGAATCGCCAAACAATACTTTCGCATAAATAATGTTAGTTAGAATATTTTAATTGAATACTACAAATATCATCTTCATTTGTGAACCCTTGCAGGAATATCAATCCTTCTGAAATTACATATGTGAAAGTTTTAAGGTTCTCAAAGGGATAGCAATGAACATAGAGTAAATGAGAGGTTAAAAAAAACCGCGTTCGTGGCTTTTTCTTCGAACTGGTCCGGTCGCACTGCCGTGTGTCTACATCGACTAAAATTTAATCCTCAGAAATTATACAGTTCCTATACCAGGCATATACTCTCCCATACGTTTATATTGCCATTTATAAACTATCAATTTATCCACAGATGTCGCCACGGCGGCCGCTGCGTGGCCGAAGCATCGTACGCCGAGTTCAACTGCCAATGCCCCGCGGGTTGGACCGGAGCCCTATGCGAGCGAGACGTGGACGAGTGCGCTGTAACAGCGCCCTGCCACAACGAAGCAACTTGCCTGAACACAGGAGGGTCTTACGCGTGTCTTTGTGCAAGAGGTTACGAAGGGAAGGACTGTGCTATCAATACGGATGACTGCGCATCATGTAAGTTTGTTCAAAGTTACTTTAGGTACAGTAAAAAATTAAGACAAATGAATTTCCACTGCGATGACCCTTCTAAGAAGGCTGGTGTTCCCCAATAAGCAACCTTTTTAACTTTTAATACTGTTCCCAACAGCCCCGTGCCAGAACGGCGCGTCGTGTCGTGACAGCATCGGCGATTACAACTGCGCTTGCGCCAGCGGGTTCGCTGGGAAGCACTGCGAGATCGACATCGACGAGTGTCAGTCGAGACCGTGCCTGAACGGGGCTACGTGCAACCAGGTAGGAACCGTGCAGTTTTTACAATCGGGGTTCCTGTTTTATCCAAAACTATGTTCTGGATTGTTGTAATTGCTTTGTTCTGTTTTCTACACTAATATTATAAAGAGGAAAGATTTGACTGTTTGTTTGTTTGCGTTTGTTTACGGGATCAATTTATAATAACGGGATTTCAAAAATTCTTTCACCATTATCATAGTACATTATCCCTGATGAACTTAGGCTATGTTTTATTTTTTCTGCGCGGACGGAGTCGCGGGCAACCTTGAGATGAACTCGTTACACTAAGTTAGAGCAACACAATGTGAAGAGCTATTACAAATTGTTTAAACGTGAACATGATTGTTAACCTTCATTGCAGTATGTGGCGTCTTACACATGCACGTGCCCGCTTGGTTTCTCCGGTATCAACTGTCAGACCAACGATGAAGACTGCACGGAATCTAGCTGCATGAACGGTGGAACTTGCATTGACGGCATCAATTCTTACAACTGCAGTTGTCCTCCTGGGTAAGTTTCATGTTGATCTGTAACAAGCGTCTCGAATTCCGCAAGCCAGCGATTCTTAGTAATAAAAGAGTTCTAAACCAATATAAGTTTCACAAGGAACTTTTCTTGGTCCTGTACTTTAACTGATGAAATCTTGTGGATTATTTCATGTTTCCTAATTATTTTATGTATTGAATTTTTTAAACAGTATATAATCGTTTGTCAGTTCCAATAGCTATAATGTAAATTTATTTTACAGTTACACTGGGTCGAATTGTCAGTTCCGAATCAACATGTGTGACAGTATGCCATGCGACAATGGTGCGACCTGTCACGATCACGTCACATATTACAGCTGTCACTGTCCGTATGGGTACGCTGGGAAGCATTGCGATGCGTTTGTTGATTGGTAAGTTACTGTTTTAACAACTTATGACATGACTTTAGCTAAGTCTCTAAATCCGTTGTTTTTCCTGCTAACTCCACTTTTTATCTGTCAGGGAGTTACTTTACACTAAATACATTTTGCATCGGCATATTTTTATGATATCCTGTGGAGACCACGGTTCGTAAAATCACAGTGGAGCGTAGCGTTCAAAGTATTAATCTGTCTGGTATTTTGTTCTAATATTTTTCGCCAAGTATTATCCAACTCTTGTTGTCTAGGTGCGAAGGCAATCCGTGCGAGAACGGCGCGACATGTGCGCAGAAAGGGCCACAGTACACTTGCTCATGCGCTCCCGGCTGGTCCGGAAAACTTTGCGACGTGGAAATGGTGTCGTGTAAGGATGCGTCTATCAGAAAAGGTAATATCACCATATATACTTGTATATTGTCTTAGTAATTATCGTAGTTCTAATATTAGCCGAAAGACGTCCTCTACTGGATTACCACAATAATCAGTCCACTGCCTTTAGCACCCAGTTTTAAGTGCTCACTATTAAACCTTGATACAAAAGTTCTATGTTTGTTCGTATAGCTGTGTTCTAAAGATACTGTTTTCTGACGGATTGTTCTAATATGTCATTATTGTTTCAACTGTTTAGTATCACGCATATTTCATTTATTTACAGACGTGATGCTGAAGCAGCTATGTAACAACGGCACCTGTGAAGACATCGGCAACTCCCATCGCTGCCACTGTCTCGAGGGCTACACGGGATCCTACTGTCAGAAAGAAATAAACGAGTGTGACTCAGCGCCATGCCAAAACGGTGCCATATGCAAAGACCTAGTAGGCACCTACCAGTGCCAATGTGCCAAAGGCTTCCAAGGACAGAACTGCGAACTGAATGTGAACGATTGCCTTCCGAACCCGTGTCAAAACGGGGGAACATGCCACGATCTCATAGATAACTTCTCTTGCTCATGCCCATTCGGAACGCTTGGAAAAATCTGCGAGATTAACGTCAACGACTGCATGCAAGACGCTTGTCATAACAACGGAACATGTATGGATAAGGTTGGCGGCTTCGAATGCAAGTGCCCACCAGGCTTCGTCGGCCCGAGATGCGAGGGAGACATTAACGAGTGCCTATCAGACCCTTGCGCCAATCTAGGCACTCAGGACTGCGTGCAACTCGTCAATGACTACCATTGCAACTGCAAACCTGGATTCATGGGCCGCCATTGCGACGCCAAAGTGAACTTCTGTGCCAATTCCCCGTGCCAAAACGGAGGTATCTGCACTGCTATTCAAGGCGGACACGAATGTCTATGCAATGATGGTTTCTACGGAAAGAACTGCGAGTATTCCGGCTACGCTTGCGACTCGAATCCTTGCCAAAATGGCGGTTACTGCCGCACTTCTGAGATCGGCGGTTACGTCTGCGATTGCCCGTCTGGGCTCTCCGGTATCAACTGTGAACTGGATTCTATGAACGAGTGCTTGAGTAACCCATGCAAACATCCCGAAGCAAGATGTATAGACAAACCAGGAGATTATCTATGCTATTGTCCGAGACAGTGGACTGGGAAAAACTGTGACGTACACGATCGGCACTCTCGAGGTGGCCCAGCCGGAGGAATATATCCAAACTCAGGAATGAGCTTGCAGGAGTTGGATCTGGCTTTCCAGAAAGAGCAGTGTGTAAAGATGGGCTGCAAAGAAAAGCAAAGCGATCACCATTGCGACGAGGAATGTAACACATACGCGTGCGATTTCGACGGAAACGACTGTTCATTAGGCATTAATCCCTGGGAAAATTGCACAGCACCAATCAAATGCTGGGAAGTATTCATGAACGGGGAGTGCAACGAAGTCTGCAACACCCAAGCTTGCCTGTTCGACGGTCGAGACTGCGAGAAATCTTTACAACGATGTAACCCAATATACGATGCATACTGCCAAAAGCATTACGCGAACGGCCACTGCGATTACGGGTGTAACAACGCCGAGTGTAACTGGGACGGTCTGGATTGCGAGCTGGAACCGCCGCACATTGCTGACGGCGTAATATCCGTCATTCTCCTCATGGACGTGCGTACTTTCAAGGAGAACTCTGTCGCTTTCCTGAGAGATTTAGGTCACCAGTTGAGAACCACAGTCCTAATAAAGAAGGACCATTTAGGCAACGACATGATCAGGCCGTGGTCTGGAACCAAAGATGTCGGTTTACAGGACACGGAGTTCGGAAAGAAGCATCATATCGTATTCACGGAAAGAGGGCAGAGCGGCGTGCAAGTGTTTTTGGAAATCGATAATAGGAAGTGTACCTCCATGTCTAGTTCGGAATGTTTTTTCACCGCGGCGGGAGCGGCAGAGTTCCTCGCTGCGACGGCGTCCAAGCATTCGCTGTCAGCAGGCTTCCCTATATTCCAAGTGAAGGGTGTGTCGTCCGGTCCAATAGACAATACGATACCTAGCAACTCGAAATACGTGTTCATCGGGGTCATCTTAGTCTTGATAGCTGGTCTGTTGATTGGCGTGCTGGTCACGGCGCAGAGAAAGCGAGCGGCAGGCATCACTTGGTTCCCTGAAGGTTTCATCGGCAATAATTCCTCTACTAGACGCCGCTCGCGTCGCCGCGGCCCTGACGGGCAAGAAATGAGAAATCTGAACAAAGGTTCTATGGGTTGTATAGACATGGACATCAATGGCGGTCACATGGGTCCTCCACATTGGTCTGATGATGATGATGATGGCTTAGCTCCTCCTAGAGCCAAACGCTCGCGTGGTCCTGGCGATTCAAATGGGGCACCAGGAGGATATGCATCAGATCATACGGCGATCACGGATTATGAAGAAGCTGGTCATGATTCGAGGGTCTGGACCCAGCAGCATCTGGACGCGGCAGATATTCGGGTGCCACCCAGTATGATGACTCCTCCTGCGATTGTAAGTAGTATAAACATGTTTAATATTCCTGTTTTGTATAGTTGGATATGGATATGGTTAGTTTAGAACTTGTTTTTATTCATTATCTCACGATACTTTTATACCACACTTAGTTGTAACAATTCCTACAGTCACGGGTCTATCGCCAAAAGTCAAATCAAATTAAATCAAATCGTTTATATTATTATGCTATCATGTACCCCTTACAAGGTACTTAATACTAAGGCACATTCTTAGCGAAAGCTAATAATAGCCGGAATAAAAAATTAAACGTTGTACATTAGCTGTCGTGTATCATGCATTTTTACGGATTTCCACAGTCAAACGCAAAAACTAGGCCAAAAATATTTGGTTCTTCTTTACCTAGCCTAAAATTAATTTCCAGCACGATGGTCACGTTGATGTGGACGCGCGAGGTCCTCTCGGCATGACGCCTCTCATGGTGGCAGCTGTCAGGGGTGGCGGCTTGGACACAGGGTCTGATGCCGAAGACGAACAGACCGCCCACATTATATCAGAGCTTGTGGCTCAGGGGGCCCAGCTAAACGCGGCTATGGATAAGACTGGAGAAACCAGTTTGCATCTTGCAGCGAGGTAAGAGATACACTAAAAATGCCACAATTTCATGAATTCTCTCTAACATACAGTTCACCTCGTAAAATCAATCAGTTTCGAAGACATTTCAAATCATTGTTTTTTTCCATACAAAAAATAAGAAAATTCTTAGAAGTTGCGTATACATTCTCATTAGAAACTTGTACAATTCTAGACGTTCTCGTCGGTACAATGCTCACGTTCGTCATCCAAATATTTTTTGCGTACCTTGCGATCATATGTCGAAGCCAAGCCTAGTAACCCACGAGATGGGTTAGACGAATGTTATCGTTATCGAAAACTGACTTAAGCTGCCTGATGGTCACGTCGAGGTAGGTAACACAGTTTTCGAAAATCGCTTATGTTAGGCATCTTGACAGAGGCGCTAGACAAGGTACATTCGGCGTTCATTATCATAATATAGGATTGACGTACGTCGATTCCATACACATTGTCAGATTTCGAAAATGGTTTATGTTAGCCAAGCACAGCCTACCAGGACATTTAACTCTAAATTAACCCCCTCAATCTCAACAGATACGCCCGTTCAGACGCCGCCAAGCGTTTGCTGGACGCCGGTGCTGACGCTAACTCCCAGGACAACACTGGTCGCACTCCGCTCCACGCCGCGGTCGCTGCGGACGCTATGGGGGTGTTCCAGATACTTCTGAGGAACAGGGCTACTAACCTGAACGCTAGGATGAACGATGGGACCACACCGTTGATATTGGCTGCTAGGTATGATATTTTTCTCGACTCTACTCGGAAATATTGCCAGTGATTGGGGTCACGTCACTAATATGGACAAGCCAATAATGTGTTCGCCGGTCTGTTTGCTGATTTGATTAGTCGACAAATAGCTATAATATTGTATTATAGCACCATATAGTAAAATAATGAAATCCGCCAATTGGAACATACCATTTTATTTCGTATAATATTACTTGTGTTTTTTTTATTCGTTTACACTTGGTGCCTATTCTAAAATCACCCTACATAAAGTAACAAGATATATATGTCAGAACACACAACTTTACGTGTGCAGTTGTTAGTTTCATCCTTTTTTATTATCTAGTTGAAGAATGCTTGGTCACTTTCTGTCAAACTCATATTTTACAATATGGGGCATAGCCATTGAGTGTTTATATATAAAAAAGTTCTTTTTTATAAACCCTTACAAGATAGTTTTGGTAATTATGTTTTTCTCAATGGAATAATATCACCTTTACTAGTCACTTGTAATCTTATTAATTATTAGAAACTTGGTGAAGAATCATGCAACAAAAAACCCAGTATCTCAAATTTATCTTCATGTATGCATTGCGTCTACTGTAGGATTTAATTTCACTAAAACCGGTGAAAAGCATGAAAATCTATAATGCGTTTAAACCGTTCTTATTTTACACTAACTACATTTTCGTTCTAACAGGCTAGCCATTGAAGGCATGGTAGAAGACCTTATAAACGCCGACGCCGATATAAATGCCGCCGACAACAGCGGCAAGACGGCGCTGCACTGGGCGGCTGCCGTGAACAACGTGGACGCCGTCAATGTACTGCTCATGCACGGCGCCAACCGAGACGCCCAGGATGACAAGGTTCGATATTTTAATATTTAGATATAAATCTGCGTTAACAACTCGAACCGAAATGCTAAGAGGCCATGTTATTTTTAATCCTACGCAAAAATAAGTGATTTTAAGTTAGTAAGTTTAATTTGTGTATCTGTGAGTAAAAGTTAGTTTAATTAAAATGGTTCTTAGCTAGGTGCCGTGAAAATCGATTGGGTTTTTAAAGAGATATTAATTTGAATCGTTATTTTGAATCGCCCGCGCACGTTCTCCTGCCGTATGGGAGCCCTACTTAAATATTTAATTTATACTGTTTTTAATATTTGTTATTATAGCGGCAACAGAAATACATCATCTGTGAAAACTTCAAGTGTCTAGCCGTCAGGGTTCATTGGATACAGCCTGGTGACAGACAGACAGACGGACAATGGAGTTTTAGTAATAGGGTCCCACCCTAATAAAATAAACTGTTTTTTATTCAGTAAATAAAATAAGTATTTGTTGTGGTGCTGCTTTTAAAGTATGCTAAATGCTTTTGCTAAGAGAAGACCGCTCTATTAGCCCATATATAAGTCCTGTAAGTAGGGGTCGAAGGACAAAATAAATATACTATTATTTTCTTTGTCATCAGCTTGTGTGTGTTGTGTTATCAGGTTTTGATAAATAAATAAAAATAGAGGAATTAGTTTAGTTTAGGAACTACGGCACTTGTACTATGAAGTGTGGTTTTACAGCCTTCTAAAGTCATATTTTTGATTAAAGTAAACTGACAGTTCATGTATGTTTTATTTCAACAATAGCCTTTCTAATTGCAAAAACAAATACGCTCATAACAATCAAAGTTTTGTTGTTTTGTCTATAACTGTTACTAAAAGAATAATCCGGGATCTGTCCGTTATAATTCTGTTCACATCTTAACACAGCTACTTCATTTGCAGGACGAGACGCCTCTGTTCCTCGGTGCGCGCGAAGGCTCGTACGGGGCGTGCCGTGCACTGCTCGACGCCATGTCCAACCGAGAGATCACCGATCACATGGACCGTCTCCCGAGAGACGTGGCCCAGGAGAGGATGCACGACGACATCGTGAGGTTGTTGGACGAGCACTGCCCGAGACCGCCGCCGCAGCATCACCATGTTATGCGTGAGTTGCGTTTTGCACTAGCTGTGTTTCGTACGTTATAGTAATTTTGATTCGGTAACTTAGCAGTTCGAATTTCAAACCTTGTAATCAGAATTATTTTAACACCTTTTCATCTATGTACTCAATCCATTCGTGTAGCTTTTGTGAATCTGTCTATAACAAAATATTCATGTATAATATGTTACATTTCTAAAACCTCCAAGCCTTTTAAAGGACTAGTATGGTTGCGTTTATCGCGTGGTAATGTGGATAGCATCCGTCACTCTCGTACTTATATACGTGTCTGAAAGTGACGGATGTTTTATCCACATTTTGTCACGCTATAAACGCAGCCATACTAAGTTCCGTGATAGTATATATCCATTAATAGTTGAAAACCGAAACTAATAGTTGAATCTCAAGGAAATGTGTCAAATTTCCTTTTTCGAATTTTACCAATTACTTAGTTGAGTAAACTACTGATAAAGCAACCGATCCTGAGCCTGGAGATTATTTGATTGATGATTAAAATAACCTATTTCTCAACAGAATCGCCGAACCCCCACCCGCAGCTCATCAGCCAGCCAACAGTGATCTCCTCGGCCAAGGGCAAGCCTAAGAAACCGCGGGCCAAAGCCGGCCCGGAGAGCCCACAGGAATACGACAATAACAACCACCAGCATTCGCAGATGAGACGGTAAGTCAAAGTCAAAGTGATTTATTCGTAAACATAGGTGAAACTGGTTACAGTGGTAAATTGAAATACTGGTATGACTATGTTTTGCCAGGTGTGGCGTACGAAAATCAGTAAAATTATTGCATGAATCATGAATTGAAAATTTTACACTTATATTCATGTCTCCATTAACTCACTTACTTCATCAAACTCAACTATTTAATGCAAACCGGTGAAATTACTAGCAGAGGCATTCCAGCTTATTCCTCAAGGCTCGCAACGCATTTTCAGCCTTAGCATTGCAATCTTGCGATTGTAGTCTTGAGAATGTGAAGATTCGTTTCCACTTACTATCATTTGACCTGGCAGTTAGTGTGACTTGTTGACGTGAAAAAAAACGGGTGGTGTATCAGGGGTTGTTATCTCTGTGAGATGATGACATAGCGTTTTTAATTGACGAAATCTCGAAAGTCAAACTGGTACGTCAAGTTATATGGATGATGTTTTGACAAAACTGAATTGATCAATAAATGGAATAAATCCAGAAGAGACTCTGAGCATTCCACTTTGTTTTTAAAACATATTGCTTTTTGACTGTCAACTGTATCAGAGCTATCACGAACGATTTCGGATACACTTCGACCCTTTACGTTCTATTGTGCAATTACCCCCTTACACACTTACGCAATTAGAATAATATAGAGTTCCTCACGAAGCTTTTCCTTCACCGTAAGATGAGCATCGGGTAACCTTTAGATAATCTCATTGGTACATGATCACCGCGAATTCGGTACTTAACGATCACAAGTCGGCTCCCTAACCGACGTTCTTGCAAAATGATAGAAATATAGGGAGGAAAGAATAGACCTTCTAGATCAGGATTGTTCGCATTTGACCCAGTCAGTATCATGATGATTATCTATGTTACAGAAAGCCGAGTGTAAAAAAGAACAATAAGAAAGTGGCACAGGAGGTGCCACAGAGCGTCGAAAGCCTCGGGTCGAGTCTGAGCCCTGTTGAATCGCCGCTTCAAAATTTACAGGTAACGAACAACGTCAATTGAATTGTAGCGAGCCGGTGGGTTTCGCTTCGCTTCGGTATGGCAGTGATAACCTAACTCATATTCATATACAAATCTCCTAGACCCGGCAATACACTTGGAACAAACTTTCAACCTTCATGTCCCTTACGTATGGCTATCATACAACGTGTCCTCAGCCTATGGACATAAACGAACGTTTCATTTAAAAAGTTGTTTGTTTCAATCTTGAACTACATATTAATAATTATTTTGTGAATGTGGACATGGTGAATGGTTGTAATAATGAACTGATTTTAAGTGAAATGTCTCAAGACAACGTCACGTCATAGACAGTAATTTTTGTCGCGTCTTAACATGGCCTTCTCATCACGTTTAATAGGTAATTTCGCCCCCAAGTTTCCAAGGTTTCTCATATTTATGTTCATCCTCAGGATTTGCCGTCACCGTATGACGCGACCTCTCTGTACTCGAACGCCATGGCGCAGTTCGCAGGCATGGAGCAGCTGATGCCACACAAGCAGCCGCCCAGCTACGAAGACTGCGTCAAGGTACGCCCACCGCTGGGAGAACTGCCCACTAAGCGTGTAGTACAGTCACAGCCCGCATAAGCCAAAAGGCGTTATCTCAAATTCATTAGCCAGAGCAGATTCAATCCTCTCTCATTAGAGATACCGCTGTTTGTCAATGATTTTTCGTGACATAGACATAAGGGAAAATTAAAAAAAATCTGACAAAAAACTTCAAAATCTCCTAAATTAGTAAAAATCGCTGAACATCATACATCAGGTTTTTTAGCTGCTCTGTCAGCGCTAGGGGGGGGGGTTGACGTCGGTTTCTGGGACACCCTGTATAAACGACAATGTCACATGCAATCGGGGTTTCTAGTGCTTGGCCCTTGTCAGTCGACTTTCTTATTATTATACCGATTTTCTATATTATTGCAAGCGGGTTATATAAAAAAATATACAAGGATCCATAGGAGTAGACTAACTAACGGCTGAACCCTATATTCAAACCGCGGATAGATAAGGTTTACTTCTAGTTAAAATTTGACATTTGCCCATACAAAATGTGTCAAATTTTAATCCGAAATAAGGCTATGTCCGCGGTTTGAATATAGTGTTCGGTCATTAGACACGTTTACTTTATGTAATACTGGCTCATACTCGCGCAGCTGCACAAACGTACATTTATTAAACGTGTGCTTTACTAGGCGTGACACTCGTTGGATATACCTTCGAGTGTTTGAAGCGTTTCCTCATAGGTATTTATGAGAAAACGCATGGACAATTTTTTTTTAAAGCTGTGTAGCGGTACTAAATGATCCGAAACGATTTAATACCACTACAAGCTTTGCACTATCATTTTAGTAGAAAATGCTTATAGATTCTGGGTAAGCACATCGCTTGCGTGCTCTATTCCGGAAAAGCGCCATCTATTGAGGGGTTGTGCTGTGCGACTAAAGTACACAGTGCAGTGACGGATGAAAATAATTTACTTGTAATCGTCGGGCTGACTGGAAATTCTGCATTCTTTTGCAACACTGGTGGCTAAACTATATGGCGCCATCGCGCTGGTATGATGATAGAGTAGTTATTTAGTCAGTCCGTCAAGTTAGGACTTAGTAGGCAATTATTTTAGTAAATCTAGGCACTCAATTTCGGCCTGTTCTAGTCATCGGATTGACTTGAAATTTGGCATATTTCTACAGTTTTGATGACATTACAATAATATGATACCAACCGGTTGGTAAAGAACTCAATGGTTAATCTGTATATTTAAAGGCAAACCTGCTTCGCTGACTTATCAACGCACAGCCCAAACCGCTGGGTCTAGAGATCCCAAATTTGACACGTAGCATCTTTATGACGTCTAGGGGTGCACTAAGAAAGGATTTTCTGAAAATCAATCCCAACAGGAAGATAACAGGAAGTAGTGGGGGGAGTAGTGGGAAAGTAATTCTACGCGTACAAAGTCGCGGGCGTCCTCTAGTAGTAAGCATCTTTAAAACTTTCAGTCTACATTCAGTAACTTGTGCCTTGTCTTAGGGACACGTACGAGTATATCCTTTAATTTTGTTTTTTTTTACTTCGTGCTCAAATCTACGCATGATGTTTTATTTTATATAATGCTAAGTTTGTATAAGGTAAGATCCTGACTTAAAGTGTCCATGCGGCCTAATTACTGAATAAACATTATGCATCTTATATTTATCTAGAAACGGCCCTATTTAAACTTTTGTACTTTGAAAGATGATATTTCTAGACCAACTATTTCTGACAGTGATTTTATTTAATTTCCAGACGGGTCAGTCGCTCCAACAAGCGTACGGTGGCGGCGCGCTCGGGGCGACCCTGTCGCCGCCGTACTCGAACCACTCCCCCACGCACAGCAACCATACGACATCGCCGCACGCCTATATAGGTAAGTTATCTAAAGCAGTCAAGAAACTTCGTACGAGCGTTCGAAGCGACTCACTCTCATACAGACAATTCATTAAGACCCCTAAGCGGGTGTCCTCTGGTTTTCCGACACTCATCAAATAGAACATATCACTTCGCAGAATTTTCGTTTCATAGAAAACTATTTTCTGCTGACCCCGTATCAGGTTATCTTAAATATGATTGACGTAGGTCAGGTTACACTTGTACCATCATAAGTAGACCCCGGTATCGGAGGTGCAAAATGGTAGCTGTCAATTTCGAGCCATTACTAGGGAAGGGTAAACATTGTTTTGAAATATTAACTTCATGTCGATAAACATAGTTATATGTCGATATTTTATTATATCATAATGATAGCGTTTATTCTATAAAGTAGGACTATATAATTACAAAACCAACATGTATTGAACATTTTTATTATTTACAAAAAAAAATCTTTCATCATTAAGAAGTTTTAGTTATCTTCTTAGCATAAAGCATTCATAAATAAATTTAAAACAAAATATAAACTCTAAACGGAGTTGCAAGATATACAATATACTTTATCGTCCTGGTTTACAAGTATTGGAATGTCCTTTATTAAATAATCAATGTGACTAGGACACGCGTTGATGATTTTCTCTTGATGGCATTTCGACTCCATGTGCTTTTTAATATTCCAAGATCTGGAAATGATGTGTACACTGCACACTGTGCAGTAAATTTTTTCATTCGTTTTTTGGAGTTCAGGGTGTTCTGCAAGAAGTGACTCCATTTTCTATGGTATAAATGATTTTAGACGAATAAACTTGTAAACAGCTATTTAATCGAAGAAATTGTTGTAAAGTGACAATGATTATCTATTGACGTAAATAATTTATTATCAGTATAAGTGGCCAGTATTAATCTCTATTGAAAAGGTTTATCACAAGAGTGTTTATGCACTGCTCTGCAACTCGAAACATAAGAAAAGTAATAGCAACCATAGATATATATTTTGTTGTACAGTCGAGTTCATAAATATGTGTACACTTTATATTTTTACGATCAATGATTATCATAGATCAAAAAAAAATAACTGTGTACAACCTAATGTATAGAAAAATCGTGTATCGATATCAACATCAAAAATATGATTACCCATCCCTAAGAACTTGACAGCTACCATTTTGCACCTCCGATACCGGGGTCTAATCATAAGATAACCTGAAATTAACACGGAAGTTCCACTCAGTTATACCTACTAACATTTACGTCTGTAACTATTATTTTCACGCTTTGAAAAAACGTCTTCACATAATATTAGAGATTAGTAGTTACACTATTGTCTTAGGGTACCTAAGCCCTGTAAAAATAGTTGTAAGTGTGGGAAATAAATAAATAAATAAATATATTACGTATGCTCACAGTACGAAAAGGTTCGTCACTTTTCGTCTCTATTTTAATGCTGATAAGGTCCAAAAGTGACGAACCCTTTCCTAACTTTCAAATCGCAATATCTTTAATAGTTAGTAAGGTGACTAGACTAGACATGACTAGTGATGGGCGGCTTGTGAGTTTCAAAAGTGAAACTTTCATTTAAATTTCTGCAATATTCTATAAGTTTCCCCGTGTGGTAGCCGGATTAGAATAGTGCCACTCCGTATCTTTCCGTGGATTTCGTAAAAGCCGACTAAGGTAATAAAGGCGTGTAGTACTGTTAGGCGATGGGCTTGCAACCTGTCACTAATACACTGGTAAACATCTTCGCCTAAGTGTGCAAAATGTGGTTACAGAATTATCAAAAAGTTTTTATAGTTTTTGGTAATTCTGTAGCTCTGCCTGCCCCACTCTGGGAATAAAGGCGTGAGTTTATGTATTCTATAAGTTTCAAAAGTGAAACTTTCACCTAGAATTTCAAGCAATATACTTATAATTACCATGGTGAAATCGTTTTATTTCCGAAAATTACTATAGTTTCGACATGTTACCCAACTTTTCATGAAATTCAAACGAAATTTACTTGTTTTAGAATAATTTCCATCTAATTATGTAACTTTCAGAAGATGTAATTTTCACACTTAAGAAAAGTTGTGCAATGTTTCAGAAATCGCCCATCACTAGACATGAAGTGTAACTGTATACTTTTCACATGGTAATTGAACATATATGTAGACGACATTATCAAAGATTGCAATCAAGGTTTTCAAAGGTTGCTTTTTGTTAGACTTGTATAAGGGATGTCGAGGGTTCATAAAATTAAAAAGTTCAAGTAAACGTAATCATAAGAAAGATTTGTCACTATTATTTCACATTTATATTTATAAAGATGCTTAGTTTTATGTAACTAGTTAATGTAGTGGTTGATCTACCTAATCTCTCCATGGCTGACTACGGGTGACCTGAAATTCAGCTTAGCTATGCTACGCTATGCACACCCTTTTCATTACCGCAATCTACATATGCAACCTATCTATGACGACGCGCTGGCCTAGTTGGTAGTGACCTTGCCTACGAAGCTAGCGGTCCTGGGTTCAAATCCTGGTAAGGGCAGATATTAGTGTGACGAGCGCGAATATTTGTTCCTGAGTCATGGATGTTTTCTATATATTTCAGTATATATTTCTCTATATAAGTATTTATATCGTTGTCGAGTACCTACCCATAATACAAGCCTTGAGCTTAGTTTGGGACTAGGTCAATTGGTGTGACATTGTCCCCTGATATTGTTGTCCCCTGATCTATGAAAAATGTCTACATACAGAGTTACAGATTTACCAACAACTCTAAAAACGTGTTGTTCATTCTGTAACCACATTTTGCACAGGTTAAGATGTTTACCAGTTTATATAAGTAACTGATTGTAAGCCCAGTAACAATACTACACGCCATTATGCCCTTAGTCGCCTTTTACGACTTCCACGGGAGGACACGGAGTGGCAGTATTCTAAGCTGGCAACCACACGGCAAATGTCTAAATGTAATTAATAATGATTTAGATTTGATTGATACATTGATCCGTGTCGTCAGGCTCACCGTCTCCGGGAAAGTCGCGGCCATCGCTGCCGACGTCGCCGGCGCACATGGCTGCGCTGCGCCACTCGCACCAGCATCAGCTAGACGCCGCCGCGTACTCTGCGCTCGCACATCTTAGTGAGTACCAGCATGTCATTGTTAGGGATCCAACAAGACCCTAATGCTATGCCCCCTGTCTGTCAGCGGGCTGTATGTATGTATGTAAACACTTAATTGTATACAAAGGAAGAACCAGGACAATACAATCAATACATATATATGTACAAAGGCGAACGTATCCCTGGGATCTCTTACAGCTAATCCTTGAGAGATTGGGAAAAGTGAAAGGTTGTGCATCGAGTAAGCAAGTGTACAAATTTATTTAGTGTAAGACTTTGTCATCTCAGTGAATTGTGAGTTTGTACTTGTGCAATTAGTTTCCCGCTACCGCCCCTTTCTTCCCGTTGGAGGTCGATGTCACCCAAGAAATATTCCTTGATTGGCTATGTGCAATGACAGTGCCTTGAAATTCTTTGGTTCTGGCCAGCCACAGCCATGGATTTTCATTCTTACTTTGACACGGGCATCACATTCACTCAGTATGTGTTTCACTGTCTCCGCCTCTTCCCATCAAAGGCCCATCTTGGCTAGAAGATGTTTAACCTGGAAGTGTCCGGTGAACACTCATAATGCACCAGAGTTGTCCGCTGCCTAGTTTCCAAAGTTCATTGGCCTGGCCCTGCTCTACTATCGTCTATAAAGAGCTTTGCATGCCCTAAGCCTGCCGTGGTTTTCCACTCTTTATGGTGTCTTTCTGTGGCGTTATTGCTTAGGGCTGTTTTATGATGCCCGCTGAGAACACCTAAGCCCAAACCGTCTTATCAAATCAAAGACAATATCAATATGGCCGTTTACTTACATACTTTCCAAATTCCAAAAATGGCCACTTTAGATGTTAAATGAAATGTGTCGCCGTCAACTTTTCAAATAGGGAGATCCTATTGTCTTCAAACCCAGCCCTCTTTTGGACCAGACCTCGTATTATGTGGAGTGCAGCAAAAACCTGCCAAATTCCAGACAGTGAAAAAGATAGAGTTATAGCGGTCAAACAGCTCCGACTCTTTCATTTCCTAGAACTCGTCAGTTTTTTACTGCACATATTAGGGTTCGATTCCTTTATTCAGACATTAGCTTGTTTTAGGGACTAAGAAACTATGAAGCAAGTTCCCCTCTCCCCAGTTTATCCATTATGGCTCCTGGTGTATCTTAACCGATAAAATATTTTATCCCGGAAATTTTACAGTTCCCCTGGGAACGCTAACCGTCTTACTTGGATGAAGCCAGTTTATGACGATTATTAAGTCATTCCTTAGTGACGATAAATTCATACACAACTTTGAAAAAGTTTTCTCTGAGTACAGCGGTATGAGCATATGGATATTAAAGTGTCACTTGTTTCAGGTGCTAACTCGCAACACAACGCTCAGCTGCAGGCAGTGATGACGCACGCCGCGGCGCTGGGACAGGTCCAGGGGGCTCAGCACCCCGCCATTACAAACATTATGTCTGGTGAGTGCTTTATATGCAAATAAAGAGTATACAGAATTCAGTTTCATAGCATAGTCGGACAAATTACGTTACAAAACCGTCCTCATCTTACGGAGTTATAATGATACAATTTATTTTGCTAGCGTGCATTTTAATGTCAAATGTAATCATGTCAAAGCAAACAAGAGTGTATTTGTGATTTTGTATGAAATTTACCATAAAAAGCAAACACAAAAATTTAACAAAAATGTGTATTTATAATAGAGTGTATTACACTAGGTACAATCTCAGTATTCAAATTTAGTCTTAATGAAAATCAAAGACGTGGAATGAAGCAATGTAAGTCACGTAATGGTGCTGGGCGTCACTGTCATCTGTCACGTTAAGGTTTGTTAAATACGAGTCGGGTTGTTTTCAAAGTTTTCGAAAAATATTTGGGGATTTATTCGGTCACCCTAGTAGGTAGCGACAGTAGGCAAATAAAATAAAATAAAATAAAAAAATGTATCAGAATAAACTATATTTATTTTGGCCGGCTCTTTCACTTTTGGACCAAAATGGATGATGTCCTTTACTAGAAACACCGACATGATGAAATATTACGAATGACATTCAATTCAAAATTGCTACGCAAATAGTATAAAAACTTGAACTAAGATATTGGATAAGTGGAATCGGTCTCCTTCAAAGAAATTTGTTCAAGTAGGTATTGCATATAGAATTTGGACAAAGATATTGGATAGATGGAATACAACCGTAAGGTAATGTTTGAGGTATATTATTCCTTGCGTTGACAGATATCATATCGGGTCTCGTAGAACGGCGCGAGCCACAGTGCAAACCTAGAAATTCGTTTCGGAATAGGGTAGTTTGTGTGAGATTGTCTCCCTAACATGCGTTTATCCTTTTTTCAGGTTTATACGGAAGCTGGGGTATCGGAGACACTTTCCCGACTCCGTCGCCAGAGTCGCCCGACCATTGGTCGACGCCGTCGCCGCAGACGCCACTGACACAATCGCCGCACTCGGATTGGTCGGACAGAGCCGCGCTCTCGCCTAATGACATGCAGCAGACAAATAAGGGAGCCACTGAGGCGATCTATATCTAAAGGATAATGTTGTAGGTAAATCTTTATATGACTCTGTCCTAATATTAATGTATTTTGTAAATTGCGTTTTATTGAACGCTATATGAAATAATTATTGCACATCCGCGTGGTTTTTTACTGATCAATTTAGAGCAAATTTTGTAATGAAATATATTGTATTCTTTATTAAAACCAATACTTTTACAAGTAATATTGTTCAGGGTTCTATAGAACAAAAACTTATCAACTTATTTTGAGCAGTTTTTGAAATAAGAATGTTAATGTTAAATCGAGTTAGAAAAAAATGTTATATAGAATTAAATCCGATATTAACGCGGACGCAAATACTACTCTGAAATGTGTAAGTATAAGAATTCTCTACATTTAAATACTATTTACTATTACTGAAATTTATTAAGATTTATCTACAATATTCTACAATAATGACTGAATGTTATGTTTTAGATTTACAAAGATATTAATGGAATATATTTTAAGAATTGACTTGTAAGACTGCGATGGTTGACACCTTTCGGACCAAATATGTTAAATCAAACCATCGGCAACTTGAAGCCGTTAGGTAAACGCATTTAAGTTAAATTAAAATCGTTTTACCTTAATTTTATAACTTGAAATCCTAACTTTGTTCTTAGTTTGTTATTTTTTTTTAAAAACAATAGTGCTATACACTTAAAATTAAACATTCTTACTTGAACCGTTCATTCAGTCTACAAAAAATGGTTCTATCTTTTTTCTTTTCTTTCTTGGAAAAAAATTTGAGCTCACTACACCTACTCACTATTACGGCTTTAGGTTGGCGAGTTACTCAATTCTCAATTTACCTAAATTCATACCGCTGGCATAATAATATTTTTTCTTTTTATTTCAGTCTTATTATTCGGAAAGTATTATAGCTTAAAGAATAGTAAAGAGTAGCTTTTTTATATTTACAATATATATGACGCATTCTGCTTAGTTTTAATAAAGTTACGGTAATTATCAAGAGGATTGTAAAGGCAGTTCGATGGAAATCTCATTGGCTTAACTGCCCCGGTAGACTGATCTATGAAACCATGACGCGGTAGAATAGCTCCTTGGTTTGACTAATACAACGGTGTATTTTTGATTCCCTGTCACAATAATGACAACCGACAAAATGCCGACCGCATCAGTTCCTAAAATGGCGGGTTCTTGAATTTTTTAATGTCATGTAGTTTCTCTAAATAATGGTGCCTATAGGTTATAAAACTGTTGTCTCTTTCAAAAAGAAACCGCAAAGATACACCGCAGGGGGACGTGATTCATACAATTGTTGTGTTATTAAATGTTCTAATGTGATTGTTTTAGTAAACTGTGTTTTCCATTCATCTTAATGATAAATGAACATAAAAATGTAATGTCGCTTATGAGATTGTTTTGCTTCGGAAGTGAACGAAAATTATTTATGTGTGATTCCTTAGTAGTTAACATTTCATTAGTGTAAGTGTATGTATTAGGTAGGTACGTTTGTTTTTAATTCGTTTCTAAGGTTCGTTTAAATCTAAATTGTAAAGATGACTTGAGATCGCTATTTTGTTGGAATAAATAGG
This sequence comes from Acleris laterana, assembly GCA_963966035.1. Lineage (NCBI taxonomy): Eukaryota > Metazoa > Arthropoda > Insecta > Lepidoptera > Tortricidae > Acleris > Acleris laterana. The sequence continues at coordinate 74,635,920 of OZ014438.1, read as the reverse complement.
AAATTGTCAATAGGAAAGGGTTAAAATGTGGCCACATTTTAACCCTTTTTGTCTTTGACCGATTGTGATTTTGATATAAATAGTAACAAAATAGCAAAACTTAATTTACAGATTACAAAACTTAAAGCGTACTTAGACTAGATTTTAAAGATAACCTTATACATATTTTTGGGATATAAATTTAGACAAAATTGGTATAATCCCTACCCTCAATGACTTTACTGCCATATTGCATTCTATAATATTTGTGCATCTTAAAGTCGTTATTCCATGGCTTTTTAAAGCAATTTATGTAACTCACAAAGCATTACAATCACCAAGAAATAAGAAAAATATGTTTGAATATTATACTTACATTTCAAACAGTTTTCATAATGTTCAACTAAATACGATCTCAATGTCAGCATTATAATTTGTTTTTAAAATTTCTAGAACAGTTCGGAACCATTCCATGATTGCTTCCATTTAAATGCTGTTTTAAAGAGATGGACATCGATTTTCGTACATCACTCCAAATCGGGTTCGACAGAATTAATGAGATTATTTATTTATATTTTTAATTTATTATCTGTGGAATCTGACAGTTTTGTTTCCACAGACACTGCCATGTTCTCGCGTCCATCTCTTGCTAGTGGTTTTCCAGCGTAGTATATTTACGTGTAGATCTCATCATTCCATTTTGCTTTAAAAGAATATGATTTGTTATCCTCGGGACCACTACATACATGCTCAATATTGTTAGTAACATAAAATCCGCGATATTCTTATTGTAATATATTTTATTCTGTATTTTTTTTATAAGTTTTTGAAACTCCAGCATAACAGTTTTATGTAAATACCTAAATGTTTTTTTTATTAAGAAAAAAATCGATTGAGAAAATGATCTTCGTATTTTACTTAGTTTTGTATTTAGTTTTTAGTTTTGATATTTTGTGTCATCATCAAGTGCCAATGAGCAATTGGGAAAAATTTGGAAGTTTAGTAATAAATTGTGTATTACTAGTGTTAGTAATAAGTACATAATTCGTGCTTCCTTTTTGCATTCTCTTTTTAATTAGGTAATTTTACACCTAGCCTTTGTATGTAAGTACAAAAATCTGTAGATACCGTCAATTTTACGCGGCCAATAAGGATCTGAATTGACTCGAAACATGTAAAACTCACTTTTTGTAGTACCTCCCAAACAGATTAATTTGCTCGTATATTAACTCAGTTTCACTTAGCTAAAGCTATTATTATATCCTTAACTCTGATGTATCCTATTGGCCTATTCAGCACGTAATTTTTTTCTTGGTTCACCTCAACTTTACATTAAATATGTAATTTAAAATTTGTACTCCGGCACTATTTTCTGTAACACAATTGCGTGCCCTCATATTAGGCTTACTTTAAGATGTAATTTAAATAAAGTTTAGCTTAAGAACATTTTAGTTTTAGTATTGTAAATACATTTTATCATTATTTTTATGAAATGCATTTCTTTGTAAGAATTTGAAATTTTCTATGAATCAAATTTCAAATGTTTTCCCCGTAACTGACAATAAAGGAATAAATTTAATACTGATGTTTATTTTGATCACATATTTAGAACAAAACCCTAATTGCTTTACTACACAGAAGTTGAAAATTGTTAAACACTGTATTTAGCAAAACTGAATTCTTAGAAAACTTATCTTAATAAGGCTATGAACAGTTTCTCTACTGAATGGGCATAAAATTACCATATAGCTCAATAATAAAAATAAGTGGTGAATTCAAGACTAATGATGAATCATGATGGATTTACAAATTTATAAAGCACTCCTTTATTGCCAGAGATTCTCACTCTGAATAGTACCCCATAATTATTTTTTACATAGTCTCCTCATGAGGCTGACATAGTCACGTATGTGACGTATGTGTACTTAAGCCTCTATAAAACATAGATACAAAAAGACTAATTGACCAAGATCTCGAATAAGGTCAAAACGACCAGGTAATGAATCCTTGAGTTTGACGGAATTGGATGGGACAATGCGCGTAAAGCAGGAGGGAGTTTAGTCCGCTGCCTTATTGACAAGTCAGTTAATCGTATTAGAGAATAGACTAGGTATCAATTTCTCTTGGTTTTATACATTTAACTGATTTTGCACTGCACTCGAAGTTTCGAATTTAGTGATTCGTGGTAGCCATCAAGGACTAGCTTGTCAAAACCCAGCTTGATGTGGTGGTAAGAGGAACTGGAACCACCACCACAACTCATGTTATAATGATTAAGTTATTAAAAGTTTCAGAAAAAAGGCTAAGAATATTATAACGTCGTTAGGTTCTTTCTAATAAAATAAAGCAATTGTTTGCAAAGGAATAGGTATTAAATCGACAGTGAGAAACAATATTGGCGATAAAAACACAAAAATGCAGGAGGTACCTACCTATGCGCACATGGATTTGATTTTCTTCCGTTTTGGATGGCAGAATATTAAGTAAAAAAATAAGTCTGTCAATTCTAAGCCTTGCTTTTTTATAGTACCTTGCTTCTCACATCGCACACCAACAAATTAAGATGTATAATCACCTGATTTCATTTCTTTTTTTTTTTGTTTATGGCGTTCCGCGAAATTTCATTTCAAATAATTCGAAAACTAAACTGACATGGCTAGTCACAGACAACTAATTATGATACTTTTTTTTATTGCCTTTGGTTTGTAGATTGATTTACCGTCCTACCGGAAAGATACTTATACTTGACGAACTCCAGAGTAAAACTCCGGCGGCACACCCCTTATTTTATTAAGCTGTTGTCTTATATATTTTTTTATCCATTTTGTTTTTTACACGTTAATTGTTAAGACTTGCCCACACTGTTAAAAATAAAAATGTAAATATGTACCCACATTTTTATTTTTGTTAGTTGTGTCAAAGTAACGATTAAAATGCTTTCTCAACGTTTAAAGAGTATGGCAAAAATACTTTTATGTGACGATTTAATAGATATAATTAATTTGTGAAAGATTCCCTGATACTACCAGGACTTTGCCAAAGAGGTAAGTTTAAAAAAAAGTAATACTAGACTTTATTAAGTTACTGCAATGTACAAGCACTTTTATCTACAAAATTAGATACAAATTAAATTTCAATAAGATAAAAGTCATGTTTCGAATAACGTTTTGAAGTCTAAACGATAAATTAAGGGAGGTACGAAAAAACACATATTTCTAAAATTTCTCTGCAATATGCATTACCGTACCTAGATAAATTCCAACTTAAGTAAGTACTAATATTCAAATGTTCAAAATCAAATTCAAATCAAAATGTATTATTTCAGGTCTCCTTATATACTGATGTTCCAGAAATTGACGTAAATATTAAGGGGTAAGAAATTGCCTTCTATATCGATCCAGAATAAAGTGTGTATCTGGATAAAGTACATAAACGAATAGGGATGAAACTAGCAATGCATTGTCATCGACAAAATATAAAAAAAAACGGTGTAATTTTTTTAAGGATTTAATAAAAACATTCATTGCTGTGTACCCTATCGAACAAGGTAAAATATCTCGCCTCACACGAGGTCTATTGAGATAAAATAAACGTCTTTTTAATCCCAGCGCATTTTCTGTGTCAAACAATAAAAGAAAACAAAAATATGCCAAACACAAAAAACCAGGTGACACCATTTTTATTGTCGGTGTAATTGCATCTTGTTTCATACCTATTCGTTTGTGCACTTGATCCAGGGACACACTGTATATTAGTTTTTACTTTCCTACTTATTATGTATAATAGTTTAGGAGTTATTAAGGTTGAAGTGGGGAGGAGTTCATAAATATGTGTACACTTAGTTACCTTGTAATTTTTATCACTGTGACAATTAATATGACAATAAATAGACAATGCACTAAAGTGTACATTTATTTATTAACTTGACTGTACTAGTAAAGAACGCTACTCTGAAGGTTCGCTACATATAGCGTGCAGGCTGCATCTATATTATACTGGCTGGCTATTACGTCAGTAATATTCAAACTTCTTCGAGAATATTTTAAAAATGATTCTGTTTGTAAAACAATGTCAGTCACTTACGGATTATCGAGTTGATGAAGCCCTTTAAGAATTGTCTCTTTATAAGTGAGAAGTAATAAAAATACGTAAGACTATAAAACACATAATTTGTGATTCTGAACCTTAATATTATACTAATAAATATAGTAGAATAATAGGAAAATATTTAAGTAATTAAAGTGCAAGTAAATTAATTTAGTAAATAGTATATGATAAAACTAAGCCCTCCTCTGTTTTTTCACTGTATTTTAAACTAAGTTATGTACTTTTTATAAATAATATTTTTTATGAATTGAACGAAATAAAAGTGCCTAAATATTTTTGTCATTTTATCAGTGGAATAAACGCTCTGTGATTGGTCTGCAGCTGTGGTTACTTGCTGGTGACGTCACACGCAAATAACCACAGCTCATAAAGGTATCTAAATTATTGTTTATTGTTTACTTGCGTGTAACGTCGCACTTGTCATAATAATATGGCTAGCACCATCATAGAACAGCGTTTTCAGAGCGGTTTTGAAAATGTAAGCTTTAGGTAACATAGATTTTTATTGATAATACAGTAGAATCTCAAGGAAATATCAATGAAGTGTGCTGGTTATGTAAAAGAGAATCATTTAAACCATATTAATGCAGACAAAAATATGTTTACGCGTTCTATGTTTATCAAGAAGACTAATGTTTGCCCCCGACTACGTTCGCGTTGAAGTTGTTTATCGCTGTTCTCTTGAGAATTGTCAGATTGTTCGGGATTAAAACAATTATATAAAAAGAATATCATTGGATTAACGCCAAGTGTAATGCATTATTGAGTAATCCTCTTCTTAAGAGAAAAAAACAGTACCTAATTGGCCATTCGTTTTCTTTTAGTAGAATGTATTAATATGATTCTTGTAAAAAAAAATTTTTAACGATGGTTCAACTAAAGGTGCCAACCGGAAACAAGCGCTGCGGTCCCCTGACCACAGCATTATGCTGAGATGGAACCTTTTTTAGATACCTAAGTACGTAACAAACTTTAATAACAATTGGGATTGACCAAAAAAAATAACTCACGGTTTTTACTTTCTCATTCGAAAGAATAGGAAATTTTAAGACACCTATTTTATTAATTTTGTATTTGACCCAATAGTTTTGTTTTAATATCTTTATTTATTTAGCTGACATTTTATGGATGACATGATTATTTTAAATTTGGGACGGCATTTTCTAATAAATTACAACAATTAAATGATATCTAATGAAAAAAAGCGATTGTAATAGTGTGTTAAAAACATACTATTTCAAGCTGTTTTCGCCTAACCCGTAAGATACACCTAGGAGGGCTTCAAGCCGAAAACGAAAGTCGAACAAAGGTTAAATATACTTTTGCCGAAATATCCAAAATAAATACTTAAATATTTCAAAAACTTAATAATGCAGAACGGCTTTAAAACCCTATTCCTCGAAATGGATTTCGATTGGAGTAATTGTAAAAATATGAACAATCCCAATTACCCTTTGAGTACCTAGTCAGCTTAACGGGAAAAGGTGGCCAATTTTTTCAGTTGATAACTCGAAGGTGAATTGGTATTAAACTATAAGTTGTGTTTTCATTTGTAGTACAAAAACATTTCGTCCAATTTCAAGAAAATACTTTAGTTTATTAGAAAACACAATAAAAGTAATGAGGGCGCCACTGTACATCCGGCGTACGCTCGGCGCAGTCTTAAATCCGGTTCAGGGTCGGGCCTGCATGGACTCTCACGCGAGTAGGACAACTACTATTATTGTTGTGTAGTACAGTCAGTAAAAAATGTGGTCTACCACCCTACGGTTGAAGTCATAATACAAGAAGCTCGATTTTCCCTTGTAATAATATTATGACAGTGACAAGTGTCAACCTTAGCGGCAGTTAGATCACACAGTAACTTATGTCAAAACTAGTAGACCGTTTTCTTGGCCGACCGTACCCATAGTATATAAGCCTAGAGCTTTGTTACTCGTACTTTATTACTAGGGTTCCGTAGCCGAATGGCAAAAAACGGAACCCTTATGGATTCGTCATGTCTGTCCGTCCGTCCGTCCGTCCGTCTGTCCGTCCGTATGTCACAGCCACTTTTTTCCGTAACTATAAGAGCTATACTGTGGAAACTTTGTAAGTAGATGTATTCGGTGAACCGCTTTAAGATTTTCATACAAAAATAGAAAAAAAGCAATAAATTTTTGGGGTTCCCCATACTTAGAACTGAAACTCAAATTTTTTTTTTTGATCTAACCCATACGTGTGGGGTGTCTATGGATAGCTCTTCAAAAATGATATTGAGGTTTCTAATATAATTTTTTTCTAATCTGAATAATTTGCGCGAGAGACGCTTCCAAAGTGGAAAAATGTGTGTCCCCCCCCCCGTAACTTCTAAAATAAGGGAATGATACATGTAAAAATAATATATGATGTACATTACCATGCAAACTTCCACCGAAAATTGGTTTGAACGAGATCTAATAATTAGTTTTTTTTTAATACGTTATAAATCGTAAACCGCATTTTACCTTTCATTCAATCCACTCCAATATAATAAAGAATAAAGAAATACATTTATTTAGATGTATAGTGGTACGGAACCCTACATGCGCGAGTCCGACTCGCACTTGGCCGCTTTTTTTTAAAGTAATATAGACTAAAATTAGTGTACATAAACCACTTATACTTTGAGCAAAACGATCATTAAATGTGTTCAAGTCAAGTCAAGTCAATTTTTTTTATTCAATATAGATTCATAAAGAACACTTTTTGAATGTCAAAGATCATTTACAAATTACAATTTACAATTACGCACATGTTAACTTACAAACATAAATGCTGTTTTCACTAAGTCAAAAAATAATAATAATATTAGAACTAGAAAAAATACAAAGATATGTCAGGATTATATAAAACAAATTCAAAATCAGAGTAGTATGTCAGTACACAGAGAAAAAAAAAAGTATATATAAAAAAAACATTTAAAGGCGTCTTTGTCATTTATAAAATCGTTAATCGTGTAGTAGGCCTTGCGAACTAAATGGTTTTTTATAAAAAACTTAAATTTATTTAATGACAATGTTTGTACATTTTTGGGAATTTTGTTAAATCATATCTAATGCTACGGCAATTAATTTGTAGCGGAAGCTATAAATGGCAAAATATTTTACTTATGAATTCTACAGTCAGGTACTAGTCCTAAGTATGTTGTTTAGAATAAGGTCAATTTGATTCAGACTGTTCATTAACCTTATGATTAACTTTTTGTTTTTCAAGGTCTTCTGAGCAACAGAAATGTAATTTGAATTAATGTGGAAACTGTACTTTACGTTTGATTGTATCTTATATCGCTGTTTGTTTCCCAAATGAAGAAAGAAAGAAATATATATTTATAATAGGTCGAGCGTATGATTTTTCCTCTATCACGCGCGTCGTGGTACGCAGCAGCGGCTTCAATGGCGGCGCTCTCTGTCGCGACCGTCGGCGGCAACGCCGGCGTGTTATCGGCGCTGTGGTCAGCGCGTCGGTTGCCGACGCACTATCCGCTGACAAGTCTGGCCGTCGCCGATTTACTTGTTGGGGCATGCGTGCTGCCACTGGCGGCGGCTAGGGAGCTGTTCTCTTTTAGATTGAGTAAGTATTTTTTAACTTTGGTATATACCAACATTATTGTTAAACTCAATAAATTGTATATCAAGAGTAATATACTCGTAACTATTACATACTTACTCGTACATACAATACACACACACTAACGCCCTCCCTTCATTCCCAGATGGGGTAGGAGAGCTACAAAATTACCAACAACTCTAAAAACTTATAGTTATTACTTAATTCTGTAACCACATTTTGCACAGACAGGCTAAGATGTTTACCACTTTATATTAGTGACAGGTTGCAAGCCCATCGCCTAACACTACAAGTCTTTCCCTTAGTCGCCTCTTACGACATCCACGGCAAGACATGGAGTGGCACTATTCTAACGGCTGAACCCCATATTCAAACTGCTCACGGATAAGCTTCGGGTTAAAATTTGACACATTTAGTAATTATTGGAAAATGACAAATTTTAAACCGAAGTAAAGCTTATCTGTCCGCAGTTTGAACATGGAGTTCGGCCATAAACCGACCACCACACGGCGTATTAGATAGATAAAAACCACCGATACAATAGTGATACCTTCTTTCACAGCTGATTTCACAGCTGAACAACCAAGCCAATTTTCATAAAACCTAGCTAAAATCCACCGTTAAAAACCAGCTTTCAGATACAAAAATCGCATCCAAATCGGTTCACTCGCTTAAGAGCTATGGTGCCACAGATAGACACACACACATAGCGGTCAAACTTATAACACCCCTCTATGTGCATTGGGGGTTAAAAAATACAACATACCTATTGGTTTCTTGGCTACAAGTAGGTACAGTGCAATAGCTCTTAAGGCTTTTTGGCATGAAAATAGCAGGTCGGGAGAAGCGCTGGTTAAACTCGGGCCCACGTGTGTTTACTCGTGGAATGCATCAAGCTCGGCATGCCCTGTCAAGGGGCAGGCACGAAGCAGTTCGAATGCGGGCCCGTACTAAATTAGTCCAGTTGACACCAACTTTGAGTGGGAGCTGAAGAGAACTGTTGCCAGGAGGTAGGTTAATGGATAAGGTGGTGATAAAGACGGACCTTGCACAAGGCACCCCCGCTAAAATTTATTGATGTCTCATGCTCTCCAGACTGGCTGATTTGTGCCTGTTGGAGCACCCTGGACGTCCTCTGCTGCACAGCTTCCATCCTCTCGCTCTGTGCCCTGGGTTGGGAGCGGTGGAGTGGCATAACTGCCCCACTAGCCAGAGCCTACAGGGCCAAGCGAGCCAAGATCTTTGCAGCTCTAGTCTGGCCCGTGGCCGCAGCTGTGGCTCTGCCGACGGCATTTGTGAAGAGTCCAGGATTGAGGGAAGGAGTTGTGGAGAAGGCGTGTACGGTTAACACTAATGCTGGGTAGGTTTGATTATTATCAATTTCATTACATAAAACAGTTAGCCTGTAACTAGTTATTTTTGCACAGTCTTTACACACAGTTTACAGCTTATTAAGACCAAAATAACGAATCCAAGGAAGCCTCGTATTCTCCGTTGGGATAAAGCTGTTTTCGTCTTGGGCGAGCTTAAATCCCTCGCTGCACTCAGGACTCCGTTTTGATTCCCTCGCTTCGCTGAGCGAGAGCGGAGCTTGGAAGGTCTCCGTAGCGGAGGTCCGGTTGCATATTCATGAGAATTGGATTTGGTCGGCGTCATATTTCCACTACCTATTCCATAGATACAAATATCGTGTTTCGAAATTATATTTTTATTAGGCTTCAAAATGAATGCTAGTACTTAGCTGGTTTTACATAAAAAAATCTTACTACTAAATTCAATCTGGGATGCCAGTGACGCCAATTGGCGTCATGCTTAAGAAAGCGTCAGCATCGCGTTAGGGCCGTTTCCCACGGCAGCATCCTGTTTACAGTATCCGGCTTACAGGATGCTCTTCTCGTGTGACTGCTAGGTCTGCTAGTATTAAATCACGTACACTACTATAGGGGATCCTGCAAAAGACCTTTATAGTGCGGTTGAGAACGCTTGGCAAAGAAAGGGTTGAACATTTAAATTTAGCTACTAGGTATTCTAGAAAATTTAATTAAGTACGGATTAACGATACTCGAATATTCATCGACGCATACATGTATGTATTATCTCGATATTATACTAATTCGTTCATTACCTGACACTCCCTTTCTATTTTGTTCAGCTACGTGTTCTTCAGCGTGGCCTTCTCGTTCTACCTCCCGACGTGTGCGATGCTGGTGCTGTACGCGCAGATCGTGCGGGCGCTGTCGACCGCGCCATCCATCCGCAGCCACCGCGGACAGGTAAGAGTAGATTATACACCGAGGGAATAAACACTTGTTATGTCACGGGTACGATATTGAACGATATTGAATCCTGAGCAAATGAGGGACTCAAGATTTAACTCCCGAGTGCAGCGAAGGATTTATGTTCGCCCAAGACGAAAACAGCTTTATTCCGAAGGAGAATACTCTAGTTTTCTCACCTTTTCTTGGTTTTGCGTATATGGCTTGTAGTGGCCAGTTCGATTTTCCATTAAGTTATTTTTGCTCTAGGTTTCTATGGAACAATTTTTGATACGAATTCAAATCTCATTATTAACCAGCGGGTTATAATAAGGTACTGAATCTCATTATAACCCGCTGGTTAGCCGATAGCTAGGTATAATGACTTACTTTAGGTGAGGTTTGCATGATATATAATTGGGCATGATATAAAATTAGCAAAAAAGTGTTTTTTTTTTTCATATTTTATTGGGCCTGTGGCAGATTGAAATGTTACATTTCACGTGAACGTTGTTCCAAGGCGTCGCAACTAATTGAGCAGTCCACTATCTAACGGAACTCTTTAATGACTTGGAGTCGGTCATTAGTATTTGTACTCTGTACTAACTAAATTTTCCGGAGTGTCATGATTTGGTGTAAAGCTGCTAAGGCCTTATTCGTTTTCATTTTTCAGGCTCCAAAACCAGATAATCTTTCTCAACCCCATGCTACAACTCTGGCGCCAGAAAAGTCTCAACCTGTTGAGGTGTAAGTTTACAAAATCCTTATAAATTTGTTTTTTTATTAGTTATTACTAGTTTTATATTTTGAACCAACTAATCAGTGTTCAGCCTGTTATTAGTGGCATCGTGCGACATTAAAATTCATGGAAAAGTTTTGAGAGTTCCAAATTTAAAATGTTTGCTGTGTGGACAGATTGGGAGCTATATTTTCAAAATTTGAAGTTTTATGGCGGTGCTTTAATTGTCTACCTTTTTTATATATATTAGTGTTGTTTTTTTGCTTCTACTTGGGCGAGATTCGGCGGAGATTCTTAGGCGGTAGAAACCACATCGACTTTGACCTGTTACCGTATTGTAAACGTTTTGATAGTTCTTATTTACTTGACAGTAATGGGGGCTGAGTTAAAAACCATACCATAATAGTTCAAAGACGATATGATTTTTAACGCCTAGAATAAATACCCTGAACAGCCCCGCTTCAAGCCTTAAGGTTACAATAACCCTTACAATAATAAATAACAAAACATGTACAATGATACTCGTAGTATCACACAGCCGACGCGTAATCGTTCGCGCGACCTGTGCGGCGCCAGGCAAACAAGTGCACAACTAATGATAATTATGTAGTAGACCACATTGATCTAGTTTCGGTGGCATCATTTTGGTGCGTGGATTACGTTTCTATAGTAATTTCTAAGGGTTACTATAACTATAAAACTTGAAGCGGTAACTTTAAACAGTAACTGTTGTGGTTTTTCTTGAGCAGAACTGCAGCCAGATCTTTAAACGTGCCGGGTGCTGCGCAAGAGTCGTGTTCCGTGACGCAAACAGACAACTCACCGTAAGTTGCTGTGACGCTTAGCGTTGCGAGTTAAATATGTTAAACGTCATCTGATCTGATTCCGGGAAGACACATTATTAAATAAAAATAGAACTCATTGGAGGGTCAATTTAGCAATGCACGATTTGTTTTGCCGTGTGGTTGCCGGCTTAGAATAATGCTACTACCTATGTCTCCCGTCGTAAGAGTCGACTAAGGGTAAGTATAAAGGTTTGTAGTATTGTTAGGCGATGGGGCTGCAACCTGTCACTAATATACACTGGTACACATTTTAGCCTGTTTGTGCAAAATATGGTTATTCTGTAGCTCTGCCTACCCCACTCTGGGAATGAAGGCGAGAAGGTAGGTATGTGTGTATGTGTTTACGATTTCATGATAATTTTGGTGGCGAGATAAAAAGTATTTGAAAAATTTTTAGCTGTTCGTTATATTATTAAATCAAAATGTATATTGGGATGTTATTATTTGTAAAAGTTTTGAGAAAATCAAAACTTTATTCTCACTGATTTTGAGCATGTATCATGAGCCACCGAAATTGGCCAAATTTTGTTTCCATGCCAGTGGCGAATTAGTACGTAGGTTTGTACATTTCCGATTTTCATTTTGTTTTGAAATCGTGGTTAGGAAAACGTACCTACAGAGTAGGTACGTACATACCTATTTTTTTACTAATATCTACATCATACTCGTATTCCAAAATGGTAATAATCAGACTACTCAGGTTTAAGGGAAAGAAACGTTATCGCATTCTGTATGGATTTTTTTTAATGCGGCGCCGAGCGTACGGCGGATGTACAGTGGCGCCCTCATTACTTTTATTGCGTTTTGTAATAAACTAAAGTATTTTCTTGAAATTGGTTGGTAGGTTTTTGTACTACAAATGAAAACATAAATTATAGGGTATATCACATAGTTTAAATAACAATTCACCTTCGAGTTATCAACTTAACGGAAAAAAGTGGCCACCTTTTCCCGTTAAGCTGACTACTCAAAGGGTAGTTTTTATTAAAGTTTGTTACGTATCCCATGAATTGTGTTTTTACTTGCGCTACAAAAACGTATCGTCTGATTGCAAGGAAATTCTTTAGTTATTAAGAAAACACAAAAATGCGCCACTGGACGCTCAACGTTTGCTCGGTGCAGTCTTGAGATAAAATTATTTTTAAAATAAAAAGGATAAATAGTCTGGCATAAATAAAAATAATTAAAAATACCCTCATCGTTCAGCTTTTCTCCATCCGTTAGTTTCACTCTCGTCACTCGAATTAGTTATTATCTATGTTATGTCATATTGGACTGGTTAATGACGCATTTTTTTTTTACAGAGACGGTTCTGATAATCGACAAAGACAAGCGACGGTCACCATCGTCCGATTGATGTCCTTGTTTCTCTTATGTTGGACGCCATTTTTCATCATGTTGCCTGTAGGTATGTTAAGTTTTTGCATGATTTAATGGATATGGCAATATTATTGAGAGATAATACAGTTATACAAGGTCGATATGAATATGTTTACATTTTTGTATCATATTCCTTTGAAATAACGTGCAAAATTGTACACATATCGCACTGCTAGATCAAAACAGTATCAACTTAAAATCCTTGCTGGTTTTGCTTCAAGTTTATAAAAGTTGTGTTAATGTGGTTTTTAAAAGACATTCTTAGGATTGCAGTTTGAACCTCCTGTGGCCCCCCGTAAAACGAATCTTGTCCATGGAATGCGGCTATCATGGACAGTGCTCCAGTCGTGAACAATCCCAATAAAAGTAATTACATATTATAGAACGCTCATGCCTTACAACCAGATACTTCGGGTCTACCTCTATTGGAATTAAATCTTTTGAAAGTGCGTTTTTGTCCGTTAAAATTGTTATTGTTCATCACTGGAGTACTGTCCATAATTACCTTATTGTGAATAAAATAAAATCTATTTTCTAATTATTTTGATCATCACTACATAGTATAAAACAAAGTCGCTTCCCGCTGTCTGTCTGTCTGTCCCTATGTATGCTTTGATCTTTAAAAACTATGCAACGGATTTTGATGCGTTTTTTTTTTAAATATAGAGTGATTTAAGAGAAAGGTTTTTACGTATAATAAATTATGTTTTATGTACGGGTGTTACAGAAACCTCACATAAACCGAAGCGAAGCGAGGGCGGGTCTCTAGTTATTTATAAAAACAAAAGAAATTCCACTTTACTTCCTTGCCACTCGGTCTTTATTTCAACGACCGTATTATGTAGTACTATTAGTACAAGGAACCTCAGGAGGTTAAGATTGTAGTCTTGAGTAATTATCTAAATTAACTTAATTTCTTAATTATCTTATTAAGTCCCTTAGCAAAAATAATGGTTATAAAAGTCTAAAGTGTGTGTATCCGTGAGTCTGTCTGTGACAATACGTAGTTCCCAAACGTGTCGACCCATTTGGTCGCGGCATTTTTTTTTGTCAATAATGAGTTTGCGTTCCCCCAATTCTTACCAGGATGTTAAGTGACGACGAGTCGAAGATATTTCTACGGGGCGCCGCGCCATTTCACGTTATCGTGTCGTAGGCTCTCGTTCCTTTTTCAAACTTGTGTATGAAAAATCGTTACTAAAGAACGACTTGGAAAAGAAAGAAAGAAAAATACATTTATTCATTACACACACAACACAGGAAAAAGTAGAAAAAATAAATAGAGATGGAGTGTGTCACACTGGCGTGACAGAGTTTTTGTTTAGCGTACCGTCCGTCTGTCACACTCGGAGCTGGCTGAGAAACAGCGCTATAATATATGTGTTTAACACCTCAGCATTATGCTAAGCGCTTAGCATCTCTTCTAAACATATAAAAGGAGAAACTGACTGACTGACTGACTGACATATCAACGCACAGCCTAAACGGCTAAACGTAGGCACTTGAAATTTGGAAGGGACGTAACTTAGGTACCGTAGAGGTGCACTAAGAAAGGAATTCCCGAAATTCCCACGGGAACGGGAATTAGCGGGAAAATTATTAACTCAAAAAAAATGTTTTGCCCAACGAAGTGGACACGGGAACAGCTAGTAATGCATAAACAAAAACTCTGGAGTGCAACCGTTTATTTATTTATTTAACCTTTATACCACAAAAAAAGTACAAATGGCTTAATGCCAGCTTTATGCCTAATGACTTTCCTTACCAGTCAACCAAATAATCATACAGAATCTAACAAAAGTGGTGCACAGAAAAAGAAAGACCGATAATAATAAAAGAACATATTTACAAAATAATAATTTTAACAAATATACATAGATAAGCATAAATAAGTGATCATTTATGTACCTTGTGAATCATTGAATCGGCAATACCTCTAATATTTTTTAAGCTAGAGTTAAAATAACATAACATGTGTTATTGATTAACAATAGAAAAGCCAATATTAAAATTGGTGCACCTATTAAAAAATTACCCTGTATAAGTACATAAAAAATAAGACCAGAGACTAAAACATATTTCATAATGGGTCTAGCCTTAAATCAGTTTAAGAAGATAGGAAAATAAAGATATTCCTTTTTCGAAACGGCTCAAACTAAATTGCCTTGATTGTGTATTGCTCACTGGGCCTTACGAGGTTATCTAATAATTTATAGTTGTTATCATTACCTGTGTATTCAGATTCGTTGTGCGAGTGTGTGTGGGAGTCTACCTGGCAGTGGTGCACGTGGCTGGGGTACGCCAACTCCGCTCTGAACCCCGTGGTGTACGCCGCCGCCGCGCCACGCGTGACACGCGCGTTTCACGCTCTCTTCAAACGTAAGACAATAATAGTACATTGTTGTAGAGGTTAGAAAGTAAGCTACGCGTCGGCCCTCGAACTAACTCGTCCATCTATTGCACTTTCGGCCGAGGCTTAACACAGTGCCTTTCACGACTACTGTGCGAGGAAATAAAAAAATATTCTTATAATAAAATTTGAATTTCACCGAGAATTATCGCATCGGAAAATCAACACACTAAAAATTGTACGCTCTTCCGCCAGTTTTTACTTTTATTTTAACGATACCCTTCTCAGTGGCCAGCCATTCAAAGGCTTTTTTTAAACTGACGACTCTGACCGTGACAGAACTATATTTCAGATGATTAAAAACAGATATATATATATGGCTGTATATAATCTGATTCCTTTGCCTACCTATCCGAGAAGGGATGAATATTATTAAACAATAAAACTACTTCCCACTGGCCAATTTAATTTCATATGCAGCACAAGTCGTGTTCTGATTGGTCGAATCAGTGATCAGCAGACCGATGTGATTGGTCAATTTGCTCAATGGAACAAACCAACAATGTTAATTGTTGTCCAGTATACATTCATAGAACGCTTGCTCAATCAATGTATGTGCAACTATTCATTGTTTTGGGGACCAAGAACAGACCATCTTTCACCACATTCCCGAGCAGTGGCGTGAAAAACCACTAACAGGCCTAACCTCCGCCATACAACGAAATTTTTCAGTTGGATTTGAATCTATTGTAAATTAAATAAAGTCATTTTCAATAAAGTCAAAGACCCTGACTTAATAAACCGCCGTTTGAAGACGTAACAATATCTGACCTTACTTTTTACGAATTCGGTAGCAAGACTTTTACTTTATACTCGATTGATATTGACAGACTACTCATGACTCTTCCGAGGACCTCTGACATACTGACCTATACCATTAACAAAAGTATAGTAAAGTAAGACTATGACTTCCCCTACAGACTGGATAATCGCTGAAGTGATCCCGTTGCCCAAAAAACCGAACCCTGCGAATCTGTCCGAACTCCCCTCTATGAGTATTCTTTCTTGTAGGTCTAAGATAATAGATAGAATGGTTTGCGAAATTCTTCGAAATACCTGCAGAAAAACAGTATCCTACCTGAGCTCTGCTGCAGTCGGCTTTTTATTCAGCTTACGTCAATCCTATACATTTTATCGAGTTTTGAAACTCACAAATCTAGCGTTTTGCTTCTAATTCCTCCTTCGTCCGTCCTTGGATTGCATTTTGTCTAGGGCACCCAGGTGTTACTCCTAAACAACTCACGTTTTAATTGTCGAGGTGGCATAAGCCATTTAAGAGGTGGTAGGACCGACCTTAACACTATTCCGATCACTGCTAATAATACCAGACCTTCGAAAATATATAGCATCGACGTAAGCTGCCGGGTGGTCGCGTCTAGTGTTTATGTCAATTTCATACATTTTGACAGTTAACGAAAATCGTTTACGTTAGCTTTATGCATCTTTTCTAGCCTCTCTATACATAAGTATGAGAGTGACGGATGCTGTATACACAATTTGTCACGCGATAAAAGCTACCATACTAGGCCCGCCGAGCATCAGTTTTATAAAGGTGGTGGTGGTAGGTAGTAGTGGAAATCCAAACTTAAGCCGGGACCCCCATTGCACTAGTTTTGCTCTACAAACAAACTAAACTACAGGCATTTAAAATAGGCTGTTGTGTTTAGAGTTAAACAACAATTAAATCTTAGCTACCTCTCGCTATATGTGGAGGGAGGTACAGGACAATAGCTCTTAAAAAGATTCAAAAATTTCGGATAAATTCGGCAAGAACAAGAATAAGAGCGAACGAAAGCGAGTGAGAGAGAAGTATAAGCCCGAAGATCCTACTAAGAGCTGTTGCGTATGCCAAAAGGAATCAATGTAGAAAAAGGAGAAAAATAAAAAAACTTTTTTTATCTTTGGTTTACTATTATTTAAAGACGTATTATTTAAAGATCTAGGAGTCCAATTTTAATTACATTTCTAAAATGTTACAACACGGGAACAATTAGGTGTATCTATAATAATTAATAAAACAATTATTAAATAAATAAAGTTAATTAAATTTAAAACTATCACAAACATTATACCGAATTGTGCAAATTATTTAATATTGCCAAAAAGTAATTTAAACAATCTCATAGATTTGATACCTGCAAAAGGAGAAAATGAATACAAAAAGGTAACACTGTAAAATTATAATATAAATCAATAAATCAATATCAGGGAACGATATCACACAAATTACTACAGAGGCCGGAAAAGCGGTCGTTGCAGGAGTATTAATCTAATAAGTTTGGAGGTGAGTGAATGAGAATGTTAATATTAAATGAGATTAAATATGATTTAAGTGTATATTATAGTATAGCAAATTGCATTACAGTTTATGAAATTACAACATTAAATTTGTGATCAAACAGGAGTACACTGATTTGAATACATCTATTGAAATAGTATTTTAATAACATTCTTCTTGCTTCTAATCCCTCTTGTCTTATTATCCTTGTTCCCTCTCCCTCGCCTTTCTTCTTCTATCATACATGTTGTTTAATATTTTTGTTGTCAACACTGTCCAACCAACAAGAAATGTTGTTTCGAACCACTTATCAATTAATTACATAGATAACAACTATGAAAACATTACAAGAATTGATTCTACGTACAATTCTGATATCAATATGAGTAATATTTTAGGGATACGCTTAAGCTAAGATGGCGGCGGTCAACAAAATGGCGGCCAGCAGGAAAGAGACCAGATGGTTGGGGGCCGAAGATTCGCGGATGCAGTCCTTGCAAGCGCATGTATCCTGGATGCAGGATGCCGGCTTATCGTCCTCCGGTACACACTCCTGAAAAATATTGATTGGTTACAAGATGTTTTAGACCAGGCCCAAGTTTATAAGAGTTACTAAAAATGTTTCTGTTGATTCTACCAGTCTAAAGGGCATTGGGTAAATTTGTTTGAAGAATATTGTCATTTTTTTTTCAGGACCAGTGATGACTTTTACGTAGTTATTTAGAGGACCTCGAAATAAACATAGATATATGTAATTTATGGCGTTAATAATATCCGAGCCGAGATATTTAAGATTCAAGTGTTCAATTTTTGGTACTAGTACGCCCAGGTAAGAATATTAAATATCTCGGCTCCGATGCACTTAAGAGTATTACATTACAAAACATGTTTATTTTGAATTATTCTATTATAATTTACCAATTTTACTGATGGCCGCTCACCTTGAAAATGTATGACTTTTACAAATGCCATACTTTACCCAAACCCCTTTCTTGTTGTTTTGTAATGTGCGGGTTGAAAATGTGATAGTTATTGAACCAACCAGTTTAGTAAATTATAAGTAAATTATTATGCATTTAGGCCCTATTGTTTGATCAGTAGTTAAACTAACTAATTGGTAAAATTCGAAAAAGGAATTGAAAATTTGACACATTTCCTTGAGATTCCTTCAAATTCTCGATTCTTTTTTCAAATTTTAACAATTAGTTAGTTTAATAACTACTGATCAAACAACAGCCCCTTAATGTTTCTTTGTCATGTGAGTGAGTAGTTACTGGCGGGAATTCAAAACCAACTGCCTAATATCGGCATAGATAAATTAGAAAAAACTAGCTCTGTACGTTTTCCTGTTCAAGAGATAATTCCTTGGAAATAAATATTTTTATTATATTTTGTATATTTTTTGACAACTAAGCGATTTAAGCGTTGCTTCACTAGTCAATTATTTATGTACGAGTCAATCTATGAGAAATGGCGTAAACTAATAAAGAAGGCGAAAAGAAGGCGTAAAGAAGTTACCCCAAAAAGCAAGAAACACCATATTGACTACTGTAGGTAATATTTTGTACTGTGATAAGTCAAATGCTAACCCGAGCGAGACAGTTGAAAAACAGCGTGAACAATATTGAACTTTATTTGTGACCACATTTGGCAGATTATTGAAAGCTGTGACTTTGATTGTACTTTTAACTCTGTTTTCCTTGCGCCATTTGGGTAGGTACTTATGTTGTTGGATATTTTCCGTCTACTTGAATTAAGTTTAAATAAATATGATGCTTATTCGTTTTTTTTTGTGTTATTTGAAACCTATTAAAAATATTATAATATCTACAATAAGCGGCCGAAGCATTTAATCGTCAGTCGTCAATCCTTTCCATTTTGACAGCGAACAAACTAAGCGAAGAAACAGATTATTATGACGTATCTGTGCAATTCATTTTACGCTGAGAGAAAAGGACAGAGTTATGTAACTGCTATAGCTCCGTCCTTTACGCTCACTGTAAAATAAACTGCATAGCCATGTCATAATAAACCCCTGACGGTGGTTGTCATCGCTGATTTTTTAAACGCTTTTATTTAACTTGCAATGTATGTACGTATGTAGGTATGTATGTAAGGGTCAAATCTTGCAAGTTAAATTTAACCCACTTTCCGATTTCTGATGAAGCTGAAAATTTGCATACGCCTTTAGTCTTGATGACAATACAATAATGTAATACCATCGAGCTGGTCTGATGATGGAGATTCAGGGTGGCCATAGGAACTCCTAAATTACACATGATAAACCCGTCGTGTTAGGGCTTGTTAGAATTGCCTTGACAAGTAGATGACGACAGCGCAAAAAAAGTACAGTCGGCAATAAAAACTTGTCCCAAAAATGACATTTTTGAGTTAAACTTATTTTATGACAAGGAGATGGCGAACGTACGCACAAGCCTGATAGTAAGTGGGAATTTACATTCTTAAGACTACAATCACAAGACTGCGATCCTAAGACAGCAAATGCATTTGCAATCCTAAGGACTAAGGTGGAATGCCCATATGCTACGAATTTCACCCGGCTTCTAATCCCCACACCGGAACACAACAATGCGGATACTGCTTGGCGGGGTAGTTTAGAGAATAAGATGGTGTGGTGGACGAACCCTGCAGAAGGTCCTACCTACCACTGTTTGAGTGAGAATGGTTTCTCTCTTGCCCCCCAAAAACATCAGAATGTACGATAAACCTACCTCGTCATGCTGACACGAGTGCCCAGGGAGACGCTTGATCCAGCATAGTCCAGGGGTACCGACTGAGTGAGCGTGAACAGCGCACTGGCACTTCCCATAGGAGCAAATGGCGATGCCTGACATTCCGGTCATGCCAGTCAGATGTTCGCACTGCGCGTCGTATTCGCACGGATCACCGAGAGCCTCCATCGCTGTTGGAAGAAAATTTATTGGACTTATAGTTTAATTTTTTTCAACTGAGCCTATCCACTTAAGAATACAAAGCCATTGTGTAGTTAACCACAAATTAGGAAAACAAAACGAGCTCGCAGTTAAAGTAGATAATAACCGCCTGCGAAGGTTAACATAGATTATTGACTCTATTTCTTTAGACAATAGACTACAAAATACAGTAATGGAAGCATTTTTTTTTTTGCATTTTACAACCGCTTGACTGACATTGTATAGTTTTTTTTACAGGTAAGTGGAAGACCTCTGTTCAAAAAGTTTAATCTATACCAACTTAGCAGATATTCCATGCATTTCACGCAGGTAGTTTTTATACATGCTCCTTGTAACTACGGCATGCCTTAAACGGCCACACACATAATAATACTGCCCTCCTAAGCTAAAAAGCAGTATCTTAAATTTAAACACCAAAAGTAGATTCAATTCTATGTCGTTAGTAATAAGGTTTAATGCAGCAGTTACTGCTTTTTGTCATTGCGTTCACCAGAATTCCCTAGCCTGATCCCCAGGGGATCCTGGTGAACTCACTCAACAGAGTTGACGGAGCTCCGCTGAGGCGGAGCTCCTGCTTCTGGGTTATTTTGGCCCTTCGGGCCCTCTGAAGAACTAACATAACCTAAACCTCCCTCTATTTTAACGTTAAGATTCTGATAAACACCTGAGTTCACTAGGATCCCCCATGATGATGGATGGATGGGGGATGGTGCTTAGGACGGCAGAAAAATAACAACAACCTTCGCTAAAGTTGCGATGGAACAAGGCATTTGCGGTTGTTATTTGCTAATTTCACTCCAGCCTCCTACGAAGCTGAGACTATGAGTCGAGAATTTCGTAAACATGGCTACAAGGCTCTATACCAAAAAATACTACTGTCCTGTCCTGTGCAATTTATTTCCAAAATCATATCAAACCCTGTAAGGTTATAACGTCGCATGTCGCACATTTATATTGCACATGGTAGTTTTTTCTAAGGGGGACAGCCTAGCGCAAAGCTGTAGGTATATTAGTCCAACAAGTTCGTAAACCAAGTCTATAAGGTTCAGAACACGTTTTCGAATAGCAAAGGCGATTCGTATGATTTAAATGTTTGTGTTCGAGCTACAGGCGTTAACTGTTAGTGACTGTTTGGCATTCACCGCGTTTGTTCAACTATTACACCTACTTATATAAATATTAACGTGCAAAATGTGGTTACAGAATTATTAACAAGTTTTTAGAGCTGTTAGTAATTCTGTAGCTCTGCCTACCCCACTCTGGGAATAAAGGCGTGAGCTTATGTATGTTTGTATGTATGTATATTAACGTTGCTATTATCATTGCAAATGTGCGTCCGTCCGTCCGTATGTTACAGGCATTTATACTCAAAAACTACAAAAGGTACATTGATGCAATGTGGGGTAGTAATAACAAAAATAAATATTTATATGGGGGCACTCCATATTTTGTTAAAACCTTTTTTTACCTTAAATCATTGTGTGGCACATTATATTGACTGTTCTTTTAAAAACATTTTTTTGATTAGGTGAATAGGTTTAAATATAATCGGTCCGGAAGTTCTAACGCTTAATAAATACTTTAAATAATATATTTTTAACATGATCGGAAATACCGTTTTTAAGTTATGGCTGAAAATCTGCACTTCTCAACAAAAGGACGTAAGTACTATGAAGATACGCTCCTTTGCTGAGCATTTTTTTGAGATAATGGCTTCCGAACCCTACTTTCAACATGGTCAAACATACTCATGCCCGGTTTTTTAATAAAACCTGTACTTATTTGGGATTCATCAGGATGGTCAAAATTTACACCAAACAGCAGACCTGTTACGCCACAGTTCGTGTGTGATCACACTCTCCAGTGTCCAGGTACGATCTACATATATTATCATGCTTAAAAATTAAACTTACTAGTTGGTAAACAATCTTTTACCACGTACAAAAGAGTAGGCATATAAATCTACTCACCAAGTCCAGACAAAAAGAAAGTTAGGTGTCCCTTATAGCCTTCAAATTTCGAGTAGATACTTAGTTAATATCTTTGGATAGTATGGCAATCACCGTATCATGATTGGGATGTTATCAACACCAATCATTAACAAGGTGACATACACACGAACCACGAAAGGTCTTAATGGTTTTCGAGGGCATATTACTTTTAGTCATGGTCCGATTGGGACTTATAATCTGATGATAATATTTGCGAGATGCGAGATCGAACTCTTTGATTTTTACATGGTCTATTGTTACCTAGAGTCTGTAAAGTACACGGTTCTTGACTCCTTAATTAATGCTTTCACTTCAAATTTCTGTAAGCTCTCCTTTTCCTCGCAATCCGTGAACATATTTTTAGAAGTCTTGGTCTGTTATATTCGGTCTGTAAAACCACTTGCGTTTACGTCATCAAGGTTTTTAGGGGAGCAACAACTGAAGAAGTCACATTAAAATCTCTCTGATGTGTCTACAATCCGCAGTATCGGAAAGATTTGTATGTAGCCTACACATTGTTTATTTTTGGTGACCATCCGGAACTCCCTTATAACATTCTTCATTTATGAACTGCAGGATCCTTGATGTGGACGAGGTAATGCTGCATCACCTGTCTGATCTGCTAAATGCTGGGGGAAAACTGTGACAGATCGTAATATAAATTGAAGAAAGGAACGTCTAGGTTTGGTATGGTTACGCTAGTCACTTACATGGCACGCAGATATCCAAATATTCGTAGGCTGCGAAGTTTTGCTTGCAGAGGCAGGTTTCGCGGCACTCTAGTCCCTCGGTAGAGCATTGATCGTTGTCTTCGCATGGTTGTCCGAGTTTAGCATCTTTCACACAGCTGAAAGACAAAATACACAAGGTTAGTAGTCCTGGGCTTGTATTATATTATATTATATGGGTCGCTTTTATCCGTCAATGTAGAAAAATAGCATATTAATGGCGGCCAAATTGAAAATTTTGCGACCTCAAATTATTATATTTTTTGTTATTTATTGGCAGTAAAAAGAATGAAATGCAAACTTTGTGGTTGAATGACAAACTTACCGAGTCCCGTTGTTTCGAGGGCTATAATGCGATAGGCATTGACAATATCCTCGGAGGCAGAAGGCCTGCCTGTCGGGATCGCTGGCTGCTTCAGGGAGGTAGCAGTTGTTGTGAGAGGAGCATTGCTCTCCTATCACTGAAATATAAATATCAAATAAATATCTCAGGAACAAATATCACACAAATGACCGCTAGCTTCGTAGGCAGGATCACTACCAACTAGGCCAGCGCGTCGTCACTGCGAACATTATTGGGCTTATCGAGAGATTAACGTGTTCTTTGTGTAAGTCGTATAACAAACAACAAAATAGACAGAAACACAAAAGGTATGTACACAGGCGAACTTCGGCTTTGGGTAATATTTACCCAAAGCCGAAATACATTACCCTCCTTTATCAGCAGTCACGTAATTTTTTACTGCAAACCGGGGCTTACCAATTTAAGCAAGGCTGGTTAACGACGGAAATGGAAATGTCAGAAACCAGAAAGTTTTCCTAAAAGCTCATAGTAGGTCTTGTGTTAACATTGCTGAGCCGGGAGCTATTGCAGCGATGCAATGTATCACTAAAAGCACGCGGGCTATCAACCAATGAAACTGAGCCTTAAGATGCATAACGGTAAGTTAGCGATTTTCAAAATTCGTGAACACGTCAATTCCATTAGAGCCAATAGAAAATAGAAAAGTTAGACGCGTTTGCATCTTGGCTAGTCCTCAGGCTCTTACCAAGATGCATTACGCTAACTATCGTTTCTATTCGCTTCGTTTTTAAAACAATCACGTCACTGGTAGATCAAGTGATACGAAAAGTCACGTGACCTACCAGTGACGCGATTGGTTACAAAACGAAACGAATAGGAACTCTAGTTAGCGTAATGCATCTTGGCAAGGGCCTCTGAATTTATATATGTAACTACTGGCTCTTTTCTAGACGTATGCGTACCATCAAAGGGTTAGTAAAATAATTCAATAGCTATGTTATAACACTTACGAGCTCGTTTATAGCAGCGTTCATTAACAAACGTCATCTCGGGTTTGCATGTGCAGTTGCCGTCCGCACAATGCGCTTCGGTTCCCATGAATATTTGACACTGCACATCGTCTACGCAGGGGTCGCCGTACTTCCCGACTGTAAAGGTAATTAGGAAACTTATAATGACCATCTTAAGTGAAGCTTAAGGACTGCAAGCTTACAGGATTATCTGTATTTAGAGGTCCAAGATTGACCTTTATATACAGGGTGGCTCTGACCATGGGGCTTTAAAAGCAAGGTTTTATTCTAGTCGCATAACTGACCTACTTTTGATTTATAACATTTTCAATTAACTTGAATTTAGATAATTTATTGATCCTCAAAGTTTAATCGTTAAATCAGTGTATCGGACATGGCGGTATTATCGCTATCTCATGGTACGAGGGCAACATTTCCTTGGTACGGGGGTGCTACTTTTTTACTCCGCTGACAAACTCTTCATCAAATGTGCCATTAAGAGGTTTATCTTCGTCTTTCACCTTTTTTGGTTTGAAACTAATTTACTCTGTAAATTTATCGCATACATTGAAAATTAAAATTAGTTTGATAGAAAAAAAACATTTTTTAAAGTATAATCGATCCTTGCATTTAAAGCCCCAAGAGGCACCCTGTAGACGAGCCTTTGGTCTATCAAAACAACCTAACCTGGGTTTATTTATTTATTTATTTATTGAGAAAAATCAGACAAAAATTTGTTAGTAACATAGATAGCTTACATGAACTATATTAGTACTTCAACAACACACAAAAGAAAAAGCTACATAAGGCTCCGTTTTTCGGTCATAAGACGCCGCATGGCAGAGGAATCGTATGAGCCTATTATGGTCTTTAGAATGGGGTTGGAGCCAACACGCAATCTGCAAAGAAGTGAGGCAGGACTTTTTCGCATAATTGCATAAAAGTCGTCAGTTCGAGCTTGTGCGAACATGCCTGACGCAGTGCAGCGTGGCGGCAGCCCCAGCAGCATCCTAAAGCCATTATTATATTGCACTCGCAGGGCACTGAGGGTCTTAAGTGCAAAACTGGTCCAAAGGCTACACGCGAAGATAACCTGGCAGCACGCCATACACAGTGAAATATTAACTTGTTTATTCGAACGAAGTTTATTAATCATACAATCTGGAAAAATCGCGAGGTATATATATGCTCACATATGCTCTCTATGAATTAAAAAAAAATACTAATTTAAAAACTGCCTTAATAGCCTATTATGCCTACGCGCACGCCTGGCTTAGTTATGGAGTGATCATCTGGGGCAACAGCACCAATGTTAGCAAACTTTTCACTCTACAAAAAAAATGTATTAGGATACTGGTCAATATTAAAGCAACAGATACTTGCAGGCCACATTTCACACGTTTAAATATCCTAACACTGGTATCTATGTATATTTACGAAATATGTAGACTTGTACGAAATCACAAAGCCCTATTTGCTCACGATAAAAAAAAAAATATCCAATTAATCTTAGGCAGAGAAATAAGTTAATAAGCTCTTTTACTAATTTAAAAATTGTTAGCTCTGGAACACATCACATGGCTGTGAAAATTTATAATAAAATACCCCTTACAATCAGAAACAACAAAAGAGTCTATATTTTGTAGTAAGTTAAGGAGCTTTTTGATTTCAAAATGTTTTTATAATTTAGAAGAGTTTTTTGCGTTTCAAGAGTAAATAAAATCTGTTAGCCTTGTATTATTAAATTTCATCTGTTACGAGTATATATTATAATATAAATGTGATTTACTAAATAGACATGTAAGTATATTATTGTGTCTTGTTGCAGTGCCCTTGCAGGGTTTATGTTGAAGCTACGTACTGTATTTTTAAGATCTCATTGTACAACAGAAAGCAATAAATGAATATGACTATAATTACTTATATTATATGGAAAAATAAAATGAATGTGCATTAAAATTGCATAGAAAATAAAGTTCATAACAAAATGAGTACTTTTTCTTGAGGTTACCTAGCATGTTATCTTAAATACGGAACCCTCGGTGCGCGATTCCGACTCGTACCTACTTTGATTGAAAACTTAACTGTTATCGTTTATAAATCAAAACTAACCTACGTATGATACTTAAATTATGCATTTAATTTAAAATAGCTCCAGCGTAACATAGCGTTCGGAAAAATGAAATTTCGAACAAATAAATTTTCAGAAAAACGTAATTCGGAATTTCAAGGTGTTTCTATTCCGTTGATATGTACATCGATACTAGCGACCCGCCCTCGCTTCGCTTCGGTTTACGTGAGTATGATATTGGCCATAGCCTTCCTCGATAAATGGGCTATCTAACACTGAAATATTTTTTCAAAACGGACCCGGGGTTCCTGAGATTAGCGCGTTCAAGCAAACAAACAAACAAACTTCAGCTTTATAATGTTAGTATAGATGTAGATTATTTTCCGAATAACCTAGACAATGTCTACTAAACTCCCCCGTGTGGTTGCCGGATTAGAATAGTGCCACTCCAAGTCTTCCCGTGGATGTCGTAAAAGCCGACTAAGGTAATAAAGGCGTGTAGTACTGTTAGGCGATGGGCTTGCAACCTGTCACTAATACACTGGTAAACATCTTCGCCTAAGTGTGCAAAATGTGGTTACAGAATTATCATAAACTTTTATAGTTGTTGGAAATTCTTTAGCTCTGCCTACCTCTGGGAATAAAGGCGTGAGTTTATGTGTGTCTACTAAACTTACCCTTCAGGCACTCTTTCACTGTGTCGCTTGGAGCCACATAGATGTAGTCCTGACGGCAGACGCAGTATGCTTGTTGTCGGCATAATGCATTTTCAGGGCAGTCACGGTCTTCAGAGCAAATGTTGTTAGTGCGACCTGAAAAAGTAATTGCATACAAATATATCTTGGGTCCATTAGGGAAATTCATGACCTTTTTTTCACAGCTTCAATTAATGCTGATTCATGTAACAAACAGTTGAGAACCTTTTTTGTGTAGCTATAAAAATAACCAAGATATAGGTACGGTCGGTCCAGAACGTGGTCTACCTGTTTTGACTAAAGTTTCAGTGAGATCTAATTATCGCTACACTTGTCACTGTCATAATATTATTGCAAGGGAAAATCAAACTTGTTGTATCATGACGTGCAAATGAACATCAACCGTAGGGTGGTAGACCACTTTTATGGCCGACTGTACAGTACGTTTATTTCCACTTTGACACTCGGGACAAACCGGTTTTAATCGTAAAAGTTCGGCTTTCACATAGAGTTTACACAATCCTAGAACTTACTCATATAAAAAATGGAAACCGGTTGAGTTATAATTATAAATTATAATATAATTCACAATAATAACATCAATCTAAATATAGAAATTTCATTGATATTCTAAGTTTTTATTCAAATACACTAAATAAATAAATATATTGTAATGAAGCATAATTATAAAAAACAACTTTTGTGACATATATGACGGGTTAGCTTTCAAATTCAAAGGAATTAGCTTGGAATTAAATTATCTGTAACTAGTGACCCGCCCTCGCTTCGCTTCGGTTTATGTGAGTTTTCTGTAACATTCGTACGTAAACCTTCCTTTTGTAACACTCTATCCATTAAAAAAACGCATCAAAATCCGTTGCGTAGTTTTAAAGATCTAAGCATACATAGGGACAGACAGGGGGAAGCGACTTTGTTTTATACTATGTAGTGATTTACATTTACTAATTATTTTTTTATGTTTTTAGTAATGCGATGTATTAAATAAATCAATCCACGTGTGTTATTCATAGGTCAGCTATAAAAAATAACATTGTGGCAGATTTACATCACTGTTTTAGACCCTTAAGTGCACACTATGATATTATGAATTATGCAGCAATATGTTTCGTGGCATTTGCACTTCCGATCTCTCCCGATGATAGCCGAGAATTGCCTAGTGTATCAAAGTCCAATTAATCGTACTGTAAGTGTCCCAAACTAAAAAACTATTGTTAGTAAAAAAGGAGAACAACCCATAGTTCAAGATATTCACACAGGGCGCTAGATGGCGTTAGTTGAACGGGTTTTGTCATATATTTTGTCAAATTGTGAATTAACCTTAGTATGTAAGCTAATGGCGTTGTGGACTTTTTTACAGAACTTATCAAATTCTACAATTCTAATATACAAAGCATTCAAATATTTCTTATCGTTGTGGCGGGATTAGCCTCGTTCAAGTTTTTTACACACGGCACTAGATGACGCTACTTGTACGTGTCTTTTCACACATTTTGTCAAATTGTGAATTAACCTTAGTATGTAAGCTAATGGCGTTGTGGACTTTTTTTACAGAACTTATCAAATTCTACAACTCTTCTATACAAAGCATTCATATATTTCTTGTCGTTGTGGCGGGATTAGCTTAACTCGTTCAAGTTTTTTACACACGGCGCTAGATGACGCTACTTGAACGTGTTTTTTCACACATTTTGTCAAATTGTGAATTAACCTTAGTATGTATGGTAATGGCGTTGTGGACTTTTTTACAGAACTTATTAAATTCTACAACTCTTCTATACGAAGCATTCATAATATTTCTTATCGTTGTGGCAGGATTCGCTTAACTCGTTCAAGTTTTTCACAGACGGCGCTAGATGACGCTAGTTAGACGGGTTTTGTCACATATTTTGGCAATTATGAATTAAGCTTAGTATGTAAGCTAATGGCGTTGTGGACTTTTTTACAGAACTTATCAAATTCTACAACTCTAATATACAAAGCATTCATATATTTCTTATCGTTGTGGCGGGATTAGCTTAACTCGTTCAAGTTTTTTATAAACGGCGCTAGATGACGCTACTTGAACGTGTTTATTCACACATTTTGTCAAATTGTGAATTAACCTTTGTATGTATGGTAATGGCGTTGTGGACTTTTTTAAAGAACTTATTAAATTCTACAACTCTTCTTTACGAAGCATTCATAATATTTCTTATCGTTGTGGCAGGATTCGCTTAACTTGTTCAAGTTTTTCACACAAGGCGCTAGATGACTCTAGTTGAACGGGTTTTGTCACATATTTTGGCAAATTATGAATTAAACTTAGTACTTATAATATGTTAATGGCGTTGTGGAGTTTTTTACAGAACTTATTAAATTCTACAACTCTTCTATACAAAGCATATCAATGTCTCTCCGTATTTTTTGGCCGATTTTAATGTTATTTTAACTTTTGGTGATCTCTTTTACGATATCTTCATATTTTGTTGAGAAATATACTGTACTTGACTGCCGTCCCAAGCAAAATGGCAATTTGAATTAAAACATTTATTAAGTAAATAAGCCACATAAGTGCTCTTTTACTCTACTAGCGCTTGGGACACAACCATCATTGCGGAGAAGAAGCGCTGCAAGACGCTGCAATAGAAGGTCATTTTTTCAATCATTAAACACAATAATTAGAAGTAAGTTACATCATTAGGTAATATTTAACTAAAAAAATATTAACTAAACAAGAAGTCCTTGCAAACGTGAACCTAAACTGTAAACTGACTGAAACGCACAAACAGCAAATGGCAATGAAAAATTGATGTTATTTTTGCGATCCCCTACAATATTGGATCCATTTGTTTGACTGTATGTTTAGAATAGAAAAATCTAGAAGTGTATTAATTCGTAACCAGTTATGCGAAAAGATGATTATGCGAACAATGAAACACTGGTCACATCCTTACACACTCCCATAACCTAACACACTACATAATATTATGTCACTCTACGTACATAACGTCACGCCTTCATCCCAACAACTCTAACAAGTTGTTGTTAATCCTATAACCACATTTTACACAACAGGCTAAGATGTTTACCATGTGTGTAGTAGTGACAGGTTGCAAGCCCATCGCCTAACAATACTACAAGCCTTTAATCCTTTAGCCGCCTCTTACGACTTATGTCATCATTATTTTTTAAATTGTTTTTATCGTTCCTTTCTTTTTATTATGGTATTCATTTTACAACGAAAGAGATATACGGATCGAAAGTGAGTGGAAGGGTCGGAAGGGGCCGGCCCTAGGCGTAGTTTTTCGAATCAAATCGGAGAAATACTAGAAAAGGGCCGAATCTTAAGTACTCGAAACCGACGTGCGTGCATGACTCGATGTATGAATGTGGAAGAAGCGAAAGAAATTTGTCAAGATCGTAGCAAGTGGAAAGAAGTGGTCTCTGCCTACCCCTCTGGGAAACAGGCGTGATTAAATGTATGTATGTATTTTACAAAGTTAACAAAAAATATGTGTTTTTTATTTAAAGACCTACTTATAGCATCACCTGTTACTGTCATTTGCATTTCTGGATTTATGTATACGCATATTAAAAGTTACTTCTTGTAATGTTAGTCCCACAATACAGGCCCAGCTTAGTGTGGGAGACACAGATAAATTGACGATATTTGTTTTTTTTTAGTGTAAATATTAAACTCGAAATGGACTTGATTATTTATTACTGTATCTACTATAAATGTTAGCAAGATGTTTGCATGCGTACTACAAGATTAATCTATACCAACAAACTTATCATTATGATGACTTTATCATATTCAAGTATAAATTTACAACTGGTTACACAACCCTTTTGGAATATCATTTATTTATTTAGTTACTTAGATTGTGGTTTGAGCCACTTACAAGGTAGACTTAAAAAAAAAATGGGTTCACCATAATTTTAGACTCAGCGTTTTAGCGTCTGATTCATTTTGTAAAAAATTAGTCCCATTTTTTATAATTATTCTTTATTTATTTTAGTTTCAACCAGTTGATACCCGCGACTCCGTCCGCTCAGAACTTTAAAAAACATACAGCCAATGTTTGTCAGGGATCGTTTAGAATTCGAGTGGTGGAATATTTGTCCAAGTCGGTCCATTCGGTTCAGAGCCTGTTTAACGCAAACAAAGAAACAATCACATCTTTCCTCTTTATAATATTAGTGTAAATAATGCTGAATCGAAATAGAAATGTTAAAATTGAAAGTTACACTAACCGTAAAATTATGTCAAATATTTAATATCGATTGTTCTTCGTTACAAAATACCTACGTCAAATCAAATCACTCGGTTCATTACCTTTCTTTTTTTCTATTTGAAGAACAATTCATTAAGGATTTACAGGGGGGTTATTATGGCATGGCTATGCAGTTCATTATACGGTGAGCGTAAAGGACGGAGCTATAGCAATGACAAAGTCTGTCCTTTTCTCTCAGCGTAAAATGAATTGCACAAGTACGTCATAATAACCACACAGTACTAGGCAGATAAGATGTCAATCCTGACACATTGCACGACCATGAAGTTTCTGACATTTGAAATTTGTTGACAGCAGTAAAACAAGACTTAACTTATTTGTTGCGTGTGAGGGGATTGTAATAACTGCATTGTTTGACTGCTGTCAACATTATCACTATTTGAAACTTCATGGTTGTGCAAATTAGTAGCTACCTTTAAACACCATTTCAAGAATTATTTATTAACTTCCCAAATATCTGGACCATGAGCAGTTGTAAACACACGCGCGCACACACACACACACAGATACGATATAGCTTTTTTATATTGTATGTATAATTGATCTCTCTAAAACGATCCCAAAATCATTGCAATAATATTTTAGGCATTTAATATTCTTTTGTTTTTAACGTCATCGATCACCATACTCTCCTCGCTGGTCTCACTGAAAACCAGCGTATGTGAATGTATTCAGAGGCATAAAGCTGATGATGAATGTGTACAATTTTATAATGTACCTTAAAACGGGGCGCATAGGGATTAAGGGGTGAGTAGAGACACAACCTAAAGTGAGTCATAATCATAACTTGTTACAAATATGAACAAGTATTCAATTGACAATAACGTTACGTCTATTGGAAATAATTTCAGTCTTATAATTAGTGACATGGTCCCTACTCACCCCGTTTTACGGTACTAGCTTCTGCCCGTAAATTTTCAGGATAAATACTACCATATTATGTCCTATTCCAGGACATATCCTGTATGTGTTCCAAGTTGTCTTCCCGGTTCGTTTATTGGTTGAAGCGTGATTGAGTAACAAACATGCAAACGCGCTAAACGTCTAAACTTTCTCATTTATAATAAAGTAAGTTTTAATAAAAAAAAAACTTACACAGAAGTTATTTTACAGGATTTTTTATCACTGCCTCCTAGTGTTTATTGCCGTACTACAATGTTTGTTCATTTTACAACGCATCACTAACCTCTAAAGATTAAAGTAAACTTGTAAATTAATAAAGATAACAACCAAGGTTGCATTATTACTCGATCTTTTTGCGATGGGCTGTTAATTTAAAATTATATTTTTAGGAAACTTTTAGGGGTTAACCATAAAAGGGTGCAACCAAAAAGTAGTTTCAGTGTTTTTTTAAAGGCTGTATTGTAGTAAAATAATTAAAAGTACCTACTTACCTATTTCTACCAAATTAACGAACAAATTAATAACCAGACCAAAAGTACAGACATGTTAAAAATCTAGTCACTGTGGATACAAAAAATACACTTTAGCCCAACTATGTGCAGGGCCGAGATTGTAGGCGGTAAAAACCATATTGTCGTATTGTCAACGTTTTGATAGCTCTTATTTACTTGACAGTAATGGCGGCCGAACAACAAACAATACCATAACAGGTCAACAAGCGAGGCCCTGGCAGGTGATACTCTCAAACAAATCGCTTTCAAATCGACGGATGAATAAAGCGGAAAATTAAAGTTGTGCCATTAGAACGTGTAAACCATATTTAAGGGTGTGCAATCTCAATTAGGCAGCTTAAACATCGCTTGCAGGTTGTGGGCTAATTTTACAACATGAGAAGGGAAAAATCATTTCATACAGACATTTTTGGTTTCGACGCTTCACTCATTAAATAGGAACCTCATGGTTACAACACTATAAAGAACCTAATTTGAAGATATCAATCACTTAAATTCATCAAAGTCGAAGCCTTACAATTGATTTAAAAAAAAACAGCTCGTGCTTAGAAAATCACTCCCCGAATGAATGCCCGAACCACCTAACAGGGATTTCAACAATAGTGTTTAAATAATAAGGTCTATAATAACAAACCAATTTAGAACGTTACAACCAAATAAGGTAAACCGAAGAAAAGTTAATAGTCTTATTTAAAATTTAATTGTATTTTCTTCTTTATAAGGTGTATGTTAGCATGGCTGATCTCTGCTCTGGTTGTGTGAATCGAGCGAGAAGAATCGATTCCACCGATTATCGATCTCGATACTTGGCTAATCGATATCGGGATTCGGATAACTGTTGAGCAATTTGTCAACCTACCGGGTTATTCACGTTTGTAGGTACCTTACTTACTATTAATATTGCGGTTTTAAGTTTCGGTTTTTATTACATTCAGTCAAACTGTCGGTTATTAAAGGCGCTGACCAATCGATATACAGGGTGCCTTTGAATTTGGGGTTTTAAATGTAAGTATCGATTCTACTACATCCTGCTATTTTTCTACACCTGAAAAAAACTAGGTTGTTTCTTAATTTTTATAGTTTCATGCAAAGTAAATATCTAGTATTTCAATAGGTACACGACGTCCGTTGTCGGTACACTCGTTACATCAAACAAGAGACAGGTTACAGGTTCAAGTATCGCCCCCGTATAATATTATACCAACAAACACGGGTGATAGTTTCCTACCGTTTCAATCCACTGATTTTACTAGTAAATTTTATTAACGTATAACTCACTGAAAATTAAGGTAAGTACTTTCAAATTTGTTAAACAAAAGATTTAGCATTTGAGGAGTAAAATCAATACGTAAATTTAAAGCCCCAAGCATATAGGCACCCTGTATATGGCAGTATTAGGTAATAAACAAAAATATAGATTACTAGCTGTCCGCGCCCTGCGCCGCCGGGATGTCTTTTTTCATATAAACCTTATGAAATATACTTCACGACCTATTCGCATATCTACCAAATACATAAATAAAAAAGAGATAAACATCGTTCGAGTCGCTTTGGAGGAGTTTGACAGCAAACACAGTGACACTAGATTTTTAAATATAAAGATTATATTAGGTATATGCACATATGCATTACGCAAATTCTATGAATTCGGCTAAAATATCTCCTGTAGCTTAAATAAATGTCCCGACGGTAAACTAAATTTTTGTTATTCATAAACGAGCTCTAGTAATTTCAAAAGATATTCTACCCGTCAAGAAAATTAAAGCCGAAATTTGGTATTAGCCGAAACCGAAAGAGCCGGCAAAAATTTCCGACACTAGTATTGAGGTCGAAAGATGATCGAACAATGACCTTTGGCAATCAACGCTGATATCAATCTTAATGCTGGACAACAAAGGTTATTTTTGACTACAGGTTCGAGATACAGCATAATTGCATTGTTCTAGTTACTTGAATATTAGTAGGTATCTGTGACGTGGGAAGATTTGAGAAAAGTCAGCAATAAGAAGTAGTATAGGAATCCCAAATCAAAGATGTCTGAACCTCATCATCAAATTGCTCTTATCCCAATCATTCAGTCATATGAATATTCAATACTATACTGACTATTGTATACTGGTTTTTTCATGTTATAGAGAAAGCAATCTGAGACCCATAGACATCATCCTCAAAACTACAATCCCAAGAATGTCAATGCGTTGCCAACTTTGAGGACTAAGATGGATTCTGTTTAGGACCTCGCCAGTACACAAATTGAATAATGCTGCTTCGCGGTAGGTTAAAGGTTCAGGTTAAGATGCTGGTAGCAATTCGTCCACACTCACAAGGTTCGGCCATCACTAACATTTCATCACTATGTAATTACTTACATTTCTGGCAACACTATCTGCTAACAAGTCGTCTGAATAAAATTCTACTTGAATTGAATTCGCGAGTCAAATTGATTTGGATTATCCGGAAATAATCAGATTTAACCCGAATCGGTAACACATTACTTCTTCGCTTTCTCCCGTAATCGGCTAAGCGAAACTTTGGTCCACTTTTTCGTGCCGTAGTATTAGATAAAGGAAAAAATACGTAACGAAAAAAAAAATCGTTGTGACATTACGTGTATAACGTTCCGTCTTCCGTTTTAAGTTTTAAATTTATTTCTATTAAAAAACCATCATGTCACTGAATTAGTAGAAGTTACGTTTTTTTCCCTTTGGCTAGAACTTGCATAGAATGGTGAATGGCATAAAAACCGGAGTAGTATAATGGTTTGGCTGTCACTGTCACAATACAGCGACTTTTTAGCACCTTCCAGGGGAGTTATTGTGACATAACCATGCAGTTCGTTTTACGGTGAGTCTAAGGGACAGAGCTATGGCAGTTATATAGCTCTGTCCTTTTCTCTGAGCGTAAACAGAATTGCATAACTATGTCATAATAACCCCCCAGTACTACAAATGCCCGGTTCCTATATTCAAGAAACGAATCGTTTTCCTTACGTCTCGTTAAAATTTGACATTTGCTACGTACAAAATGTGTCAAATTTTAACGAGACGTAAGGTTGCAACCAGTTAATTGTATGTCAAAGTGAATACCAAAACTAACACCTCTCTTTAAGTCATTATCATTATGAATGCATATTATAAAAAACCGGTCAAGTGCGAGTCGGACTCGCGCCGAGGGTTCCGTATTTAAGATAATATGGTTGGAAAACTAAAAAAAAAATACTCATTTGGTTATGATTTTTATTTTCTGTGAATTTCGACTACACTAAATTTTAATACACATTTTTAAAGTTCTTTGATCTTTTTTCCAAAACTGTAAAATTTGACTTGTTTTAGTTTTTCGTCCATGAACTTCGGAGATAAGGGGGGGGTGTTTAGAATTGAGTTCATATGACACCCCGTTTGCTATATTCAGATCACTTTCATTTTTCTTTTTCTCAATCTAGACCCTTTATCTAATATTTAGAAAAAAAAAAACATTTACTAAGAACAGATGCGGGCAAGCAAGTTATACAACTATGCCAAATTTCAAATTGATAGCTTCTAAAGTTTTGGAAAGAAAAAACTGTGGCATACAGACAGACAGACAGGAACTGAAGTCTCACCATAAGGGTTCCTTTTTACCATTTTGGTACGGAACCCTAAAAAAGTCAAACCTACGATCTTTTGTTCATTTTACAGACCGGTTTCTAAGCAATAAGTACTAATAAGTATTATAATACTTATTCTATGAGAACTTGTAAGATTTTGAAATGTGATAACCATAGATGTAGGAAATCATAGAAGGAGTATAAAAACGGCTAAAAGAATAAGTAGTACTCTTAGCACCTGTTACAAAATGCCCTTCGTTAAACAGAGTCATCTATATATGACCGCTTTCGATTGAATTTCAAAAGTGTACCACTTTTTAGGTGTGTCAGTGTGTGACTCTGCATTAGTGTGCGTAAGATTGCAGGCAGTGATATGCGGTTTAACAATAATATTGGCTACAAGTTGTGTTGTACACAGAAGAAAAAGGTGGTACGCTTGACATTTGGCTACACGGGATCAATGTTTTCCTACATGATAATGATAACCAATTCGAGATTGACGTAAAGAACAAAGCATGTTCCCATAGCAATTAATACGTACATTTCCAATCACATAATACTAAGTTTTCTCACAGTAAGTTTCCTATTTTCTCTACAAAATATCTGTACCTAAATAGAACAGTTTTTTATGTTATGCCACGTAAATACGTGCAAATTATTTACCGTAAAACGGGTCTAGTAGGGATTAAGGGGTGTGTAGGGACACAACCTAAAATGAAGCATTATGTAACTAATTATAAGACTGAAATTACGTAACGTTATTATACATTTATTACTTGTTCTTATTTGTAACAAGTTATGAATTACTTTAGATTGTGCCCTACTTACCCCGTTTTAAGGTACATTGAACAATATATCAAAGAACTGAAGAAACTTCAGGGTACTCTTGGGTAGTACCGGTAGATTTTTGACGTACAAAAGTGCCCGTGCGGCTTAGGTACTTACTGAATAAACATCTTAAATACTTTTTTAAATACTAGTCTTAATAGTGTTAAAGAGGTTTATACGTTTAGGTATTTAAATTGAGCTAAGTCTACCAACACTTGTCAAAATTTATAGACGGTTAAGTTTGTTTCTCGTTTTTTGCTGATTTCAGCCCATTTAAAAAACACTTCGCTTTGATTTTTTTTTAGCAGATGACGTTATTTTGTTTCCGCAGTAGTAAAACAATTGTAAAATTGTAACATAACAATAATTAAATAAATAATTTAAGTTGCGAATTAATGTGATTATCTACTAGGTACCTATCAATAAATAATACATATTTTTTTTTTTATGGGATCTAGTAGACAAACGAGCACACAGGCCACCTGATGTTAAGTGGAAACTGTGACCCATAGACATTCGCAATCAAAAGACTGCAATGCAATCCTAAGACTGCAAATGCGTTGCCAACCCTGAGGCTAAGATGGAATGCCTCTATGCTAGTCATTTCACCGGCTGTCTTATCCCCAAACCGGAACACAACAATGCGAACACTGCTGTTTGGCGGTAGGTTAATGGATAAGATGGTGGTAGCGATCCGGACGGACCCTGCACAAGGTCCTACCACCCGCAAAAACAACAAACAATTGCAATGCAATTATCAGGCACATTAAAGAAGTTAAATATCTTAAAAACACTTTATTGAGTATTTTGGCTAGTAACCGATAGCAACTGCTGCCTGACTCTAAATATCAGGGGATATGGGGGGACAATCTGACACTAATTGAACTAGTCCCAAACTGAGCTCCAGGCTTGTACTATGGGTACTAGACAACGATATAAATACTTATATAAAGAAAATATTCATGACTCAGGAACAAATATTCGCGCTCCTCGTACAAATATCCGCACTTACAGGGATTTGAACCCAGGACAGTTAGCTTTGTAGGCAGGTCACTACCAACTAGGCTAGCGCATCGTCAACTCTTAAGTTAGAAAAAGACAGCAAATTGTTCTTCCTGCTCTATAACTAAAATTAAAGTAAATTTATATAGCCAGTAATTCGCGTTTAAACAGTTAACACGTTAAATCCATCAGCATTCAAGTACTAAAATAACCTAATTTGAATAGTGTCATTATTGCGCTTAAAAAGAATCAACTACAAATGTTGCATAGTGCCATTGTTGGTTTAAACGTGCGAGTTAGATACTTACGTTTTTGTGGGGGCTGGGCTTCCACTTGCAGGATTGTCGGTCCTGCCAGGAGTGCGGTCAGCGCCACCAGAAACAACGCCAGATGCATAGTGCACGGTAGGTTCAAGACTGAAAAAAGAAATACCTTCAACACCAGATAACAGCTGTGTACACTGTACACTATGATAACATGATTAATTATCAAGCGTAGGAAAAATACAGTCACGAGATGAATTGATAACGCACTAGCCCTTAAGAATTAGCCACTTGTGTAAGCTGTCCATGGTGAGGTCTTAGTGTTCAGAAAAAAAAAATGTGGGTTATTTTCGATATGGGCAATTACACACGTCAAAAAAGTTATATTTTTTATATTTTGCAATGTAAAACATAAAAATAATGTTATGTTTTAATGTCGAACATTTTTAATGTGTTTTTGTTTCTGAGTCTTTGTGGTTTTTCTGTATTACTATAGTGTTTAATTCTTGATATTAGTAGGTAAGGTCAGGGTAAAAAAAGGTTCGTCACTTTCGACTCTATTTCAACGACGTTAAGTTAAGTTAAAGTCATATATATCTATTGCATATCTACCGTTGTCTAGAAGGTATAGGTGATAGTTGTGTGCAAAACCAAAATTGAATTTAGGTCAAATTTCAAATATAGAATGTCGAACGGTCTATAGGTACAGATGCGTTACAACTACATGCAATAGGTCATTTACTTAAGTTTTTCACCTACACCTACTATGCAATTGGGTATTCACCACGTGTAAATACTTGACAGCGATAAACATACTAATACAGAGAAATAGATGCTTAAATACATTATAAAACATCCATGACCCAGGAACAAATACTCGTGCTCATCACACAAATATTGGTCCATACCGGGAATCGAACCCGGGACCGCTAGCTTCGCGGGCAGGGTCGCCAACTAACTAGGCTAAACGAGTTGTCAAATAAATAAAATGTATAAATAAACATAAATATTTGTAAAATCGATATCATGATAACAAATCTTATGTTACGAATATAAAACGCGATGAAAAGGAAGATCATTAACCAAGAGATTTTTAAAAATGGAAGCGATTTCAAGCGTCTTATAAATTCCGCTTAACGCTTTCGTTTTTAAAAATCTCTTGGTATTTAATTGGCACCCAAAAATGACGTGTTTACGCAGATGAATTCAGATGATATTATGATATTATGTATTAGCGACCCGCCTTCGCTTCGCTTCCGTTTATGTGAGTATGATATATATATATAGCCTATAGCCTTTCTAGGTAAATAGGCTATCTAACACTGAAATAATTTTTAAAATCGGACCTGTAGTTCCTGAGTTTACCGCGTTCAAGCAAACAAACAAACTCTTCAGCTTTATAATATTAGTATAGATTACACCGCTCAAGTCACAGTTATTCATTGACACAAAATATACATTACAAGTACAAGTATCCTGGGTATTTAGGCCCATCATCCACGCCACGACGCGTATCGTGGGAAGCACTACAATCAGTGGAGCAAAACATGAATCAATTCTGGTTTAGAATTTAAGTGCTCTTTTTTTTTAAAGTGTATGTCGAGACAGTGTTGAGAAGCTGGCTGGTCGACTAATATATCTATATAAATAAAAATGAATCGCCGTTCGTTAGTCTCGCTAAAACTCGAGATCGGCTGAACCGATTTGGCTAATTTTAGTCTTGAAATATTCGTGGAAGTACAGGGAAGGTTTAAACGATGAGAAAATATAGAAAATATGCGAGGAAAATACTTAAATCGACAATTTTGTTTTCCCATACAAACTGTTGGTACCTGTCAAACATTTGCCCATCAGTTCGGTATTTTGAAATAATTACAATTAAACATGTAGATATAGATTAAATAAGGGTTTCGAGTCGACAACATATATCCATAATAGTCGGATTATCACGTATTTACATTATAAAAAATGTAAAATAATGACAATGTAATGAAACTTTGTTGTTGTGTTGGGTGCGTTCAGAAATATACTTTTAAAGATTTAAGTTCGCATTAGGTCTAGCATAAATTCAAGTTTCGATTTGGCAACATTGAGTCCATATTTGTCATTCAAGCGCTTTTTTATTTAAACTTGATTTGACATTCTGTCTGTGTTTTGTCATTATTGTTACGATTATTAGTGCACGAAACCATTATTATCTAATACTGTTTACAATGCCGAGGAGAAAACGACCTAACATAGGTCGTCGAAGTCAATCAAATGTGCGACGACTTTCTTCAATCTCATCCAAATCCTTTACTTCTTCGGGAGTTAAATTAAGTTCTTCAAATATTCCCTCAGATGATGTCACAGACGATGCTGATGGCATTGTTTGGACGAACTTCGGTTTTAATAATAGTTGTTGAATCACTCGATTTTTTTGTTCCATAGCCCTATTAATTCGTATTATTCGGCTCAAATTGTGACCGCACTTGATACAAAATTTGAAGGTATCAGCGATTATAGTGAAACATTCGTCGCATCTTAACAATTTTTTTGTGCAACTAGGACAGGTACTTCTGGTATTCTGCCGTTCCATCCACTTATTACAAAAGGGACAATGCATTTGTTAAAAGTTAATTAGAACTTCTGGAAAATAGTTTTGAAATATCAACAATATTTTCTTTGAAAGTTTGGTGTCAGCGACACTGACAGTGTTGCTAGGTTACTAAACTACTAAATATTACGTTTAGTAATGTGGCGAAATCGATACAGACCGATAAAAAAGGCTGGTACCTTATTTGTTAACAAGTGTCTATAATCTAATATAATGTGACAAGCAATGCAACATGGACATGTCTGCGTGATTTGCCCACTTTTTCCACCCCCTATGGAACCGATACTTAAGATTATCTGATGATGCCTTTATAAAGTTACCGGATCTAAAATACACATGGTTTAAATAAATATGGTTTATATTAAGAGGTAAGTGATACGAAGGTCACCGGGTCATCTAGTATAATATAATAAAGACGATGATTAACGGCCGAATTTTATATTCAAATCGCGGACAGATAAGGCTTGTTTACGTCGGGTTAAAATTTGACAACTGTCAAATTATAATGTCAAGTTATACATGCGAAAGTTCGCGTGTATTTGTTTGTTACTTGTTCATGCTGCGTGCTGCTGGATTTGGATGAAATTTAGAATGGGACAGCTTCTAAACTAAATTAAAACGGGTTACTTTTAACAATTTGAATAATATATAACTAAATTTACGCGTCCGTGCACATATATAAAACTCTACCGTGATTCACTAACAGACCGACCACGCTCAAGGTGATCTAAGAATGTTTTTTTTTAACTACCCCCTAGTGTGAAGAGAAGGCGGAGAAGCGGGATTTTTCAAACCGTTAAACCATGATATACAGTTGTCGTAAATATAAGCGCTTTGTAGCCATCGATTAAATTAAAGATTACTTCAATTAGTCTAAAACTGGATAAGTGCGAGTCGGTCTCACACATGAAGGAACCGGTATACGCTAGAAATAATCACAGAATAAATAATTAATATGAAGTCAAAAAAATATTTAATACAACAAACGTTATTTTTTTGCCGTTTTTTGATAATGTTGTATAGATAGTACGGAACCCTTCGTGCGCGAGTCCAACTCGCACTTGGCCGTTTTATATTAGTTGTTTTGCCGGCTATAGCATTACACACTGGGAAAATAAAGTGTCTTGCTTGTACGGTTTATGAGGGTACAGACAGACGAACGGACAACGGACACTTAGAATGAAAAAATATATATTTAAATACATATTATTTTGTAAGTCATGATCATGAGTACCTGTAGGCATAGGCACCATTTTCGTGTGGAGTCCTAAAAGCAAGCGTAAAAAACTCGATTGCATTATATGCATTTATTTATTCGTATGGCAGCTATCACTGTCGCAGAGGCTATCGTTGGGTTACATTTAAAAACAGGGTTATAAAACTTAAGTACTTATATCTAATGTTTGCCTTAAGAAATAAAGTCGCATTTAGCGCCCTTACACGTTAAATAATTTATTTACACCAATTACAAAAATGCATCCGCAACAAGCTTCATTAAATACGTATAAATCATCAATAAATGTACACATCCACCGATGATCAATCTTTAATTATTCTCCGGCTCGAGCAGCACCTGACCAAGGTCAACCACGACGGTCGGACGGACCAACGAGTGAATGTCCTAGCGGCGAGTTTAAGTAGCGCTAAAATGTGTTTTGTTCGCTCTGACGGGACTACTTAAACTCGCCGCTGCGATTTCGCTCGTTCGTCCGACCGTCTGTGGTTTTTGAGAGAATAACACCCCAGTTTAAAGGTTCCAAAGATACTGGCAATATGTTATATTGCGATCGAAATAGAGGCCCAGGAACACATTAGCCTCCTTCTCCGGAAGTCGGGTATGAGAAAATAATTTGCTGTGTTTGTATTTTGTTTAAAAAGGTAGTGTCTTTTAAAAACTTATTTGAATATTGTAGGTACAGTCAACCAATTTGAATCCTAGGCCACTATGGAACTATGTCATAGTGACGTAACGATTCAAATCGTGAGAGACTTCTTAAGACTGCACCGAGCGTACGCCGGATGTACAATTGTACAGTGGCGCTCTCATTACTATTATTGTGTTTTAGTAGTAAGTATTTTCTTGAAATTGGTCGGAAAGTTTTCGTACTACAAATGGGGTACATAATAACATAGTTTAATAACAATTCACCTTCAAATTATCAACTTAACGGAAAAAAGTGGCCACCTTTTCCCGTTAAGCTGACTACTCAAAGGGTAATTGTTATTAAAGTTTGTTACGTATCCCATGAATTGTGTTTTTACTTGCGCTACAAAAACACATCGTCTGATTGATTGCAAGGAAATTCTTTAGTTAATTAGAAAACACAATAATAGTAATGAGGGCACCACTGGACGCTCGACGTTTCATCGGTGCAGTCTTAAAAATTGAATTTAAACGTCACCTTGACATAGTTCCATAGTGGTCTATGAATCAAATTGGTTGAGTGTACACTGATTTATGTTTATTATTAAGACATGTAATGTAAGAAAAGCATAACGCATGGCATTTTATAATACTCGAATTATGGAATTATGGATTGTTACAAAAATACCGTTCAGAGAGACGTGTGAAGTGTGGAATACTAATATTAAATAAAAAGATTTCGAAACTACTGGAATTATTTCGCATCTTGCACATTTCTAAGTTGCTTACTTGGTGATAAAGGGTAGGTATAAGTCAACTTAACTCGTAATAAGAAAGGGTACGTACATAAACGGATTATACTAGACTTAAGCCCTTTTTCACTTAATCTTTTGGAGACTTTTACTAGGCCCTAGCGGACCCCTGGATTTCTCTAGGGCTAATTCTTGACTTATTGGTAGCTTGTACAAATATGGAGGATAAGCGTATTCGTGTTTTTATTTTGGTACTTTTGAGATAGTTTTTTATCGCGTGCCTATTTGCATAACATGAAAAGGGTCACTCTGCATATTCGGCAGCAGTTTACTATTATTAAGACCTTCCGTCAGTTAATTGGTACGGTAGCTTGCTACTTTAATGCTTTGTCAAATTAACGCCATGTTTTGAACTGCTGCACTAATCTGTCAAACGCGTTA
This sequence comes from Acleris laterana, assembly GCA_963966035.1. Classification (NCBI taxonomy): domain Eukaryota; kingdom Metazoa; phylum Arthropoda; class Insecta; order Lepidoptera; family Tortricidae; genus Acleris; species Acleris laterana. The sequence goes on along the minus strand of OZ014438.1, from coordinate 74,591,541 downwards.
AGAGGATGCTGAAGCAACGCTAAAATATCGTAGATAATTATAATTATACTCATACGAACAATTCGCGTACCATAAATCGGGGTGAGTACGGATTAAGGGGTAAGTAGGGACACAACCTAAAATAAGTCATAACTTGTTACAAATAAGAACAAGTATTTAATGGACAATATCGTTACGTCTAGATAATGGAAATAATTTCAGTCCTATAAATTACTAATATAATATGTATATACTTCATTTTAAGTTGTGACCCTACTCACCCCGTTTTACGGTAGTGTCATGATAATAATAAACATTTTTAATTTCAATTTCAATAATATTATGTATTTTTGGACTCGACGAAATCTGTGCACTTTTTAGGGTTATGTATTCGAAGGGAGTCCAACGGGACCCTCCCAACAAGCAAAATCAGTACTTATAGTGTTCTCAAGCCTATTTTTTATTGTACTTATAAGATACTTGAAGTTTGCTACAAACAAGGAAATGGGCGCAGTTATAGGAGCATAGCTTTCTTATAACCATCTTATAATCAACTAGCAGAAAGTCACTAGGTCCTATAATACACTTACAGAAGTTCTACCAGAGTACAATTGCTCCTATAACGTTCTGAGACTACCCATTTACAAGTTTTATAACTCTTATAAGTATCTCGCATGAGCATCATACTAAAGCAATCTTATTTATAACGCACTACTAATATACTTAGTTATTAGTTATAAGTACATTTTGTAAACATCTTTCCGTTGTTTCGGCCGGTGGGTGTGGTGTGTTTGTGGGAAATAAATACTAAAAAACAAACGTAAGTACCTATTTTTCTTATTAATCTAACTAATATAATTTGTAATAGTGTAGAGCATTATGTAAGTATTGTAAAATACTGTATGTATAGTGTGTGAATTTACCGGGGAAGTCATTTTTATTGTAAATGTCAACCATAATTTGTTTAATTTTACAATGCCCATGGAAAAAGTGTACATATCATATATGTTGTTAAAATAATATTACCACATTTATTAAGAACATCCGCCATTTTCTAAAAATTCTCTGCATTGAGTACGTTATAGGACAATTATAAGTAAATTTGCACTTATAGCAGTTTTAATCCAGATAGCTTGCCGCCATATTAAAACGTAAATATTAGGGTTCCTCACGAAATCTTCTTACTATCTATGAATCCTAAGAAAGTTAATTTAAGTTAAAAGTAATGTTTCGGTTTGGTTGTCCATGGTTACAAATTTAAATAAAACTACTTAAACGGATTATATCGCGTACCATTTCTTAAATTCATCCCGTATGAAATACACTAGATTACAGATTACAATCATCAATGAGACAATTTTAGTTTACCTGTCATGCTTTTTTTAAATAAATTATTGTTGTCTTTTCAGTTCTTTTCGAAATGGTGGTATATTTAGACGTTGACTGCTTTTTAAGTAAAGATGACCTTATGAAACCTACCCTACCCTACCCTTTTACCCTATCTGAAAAGTGTTATGGATGTGGACGATTCACTGATTCAAGAATGAATCCCCACTTTATTGTTAACGTAATCAATATTAAGAAACTACTTAATATAAAACAATTGTGGTGTCAAGGCTGCCAATATATGCTCGTGTACAATCATTACATGGAAGATGAGTGTTACTACTGCTATTAAAAAAAAAACACAATCATTATCAACCAAGTTTTAGAACATCATAATATTATTATTTAGATTTCATACAGAATTCTGTAAGTAACGTCACTCTTTTCATCGTTGTAGTCTATGTTACTTCCGAAACAACTGAAATTTCTTTATTAGTGTGTAATAAGGTCCGTGCATCTCTTGGTAAAAGTTACTTAATCTTTTGTTAACAACAGCAGATAGTTCATTTAAGGCTCGGTGAGGTACCTATATTGAATTTTATAGCCCATTTTCTTATATCTTCAACCAAATCACAATTTTTTTCATACTCTGTGGTTTTTTCTAAGTCAAAGTCGTATTTGTCTCGTTCGCTATCCGAGTCTAAAACACACTCCACCGCGGAACCCTTATTTTCTTCAGTTGTATTTGCACTTGACGCACCAGGTTCACTTTCTAATACAGATGAACTTGTTTTCGTTAAATTGGGCGTTACTAATTCTGTATTACATTTTCTCACTTTTCTTCTATAATTGCCGCTCCTTTTAAATCGTTTCCATTCGCTTACATCCATTTTAAACGACTTTCCCAATACAAATTCGAACAAATGATTCAGCAAAAAATACCAAACGTTTACTAGTAAGGTGTTTGATCAAATAACTTATAAGATTATTTCATCTAATAAGACTCTTACCAAGTACAATTTCATTTATAAGAACATTGGACAAGACTAATAGCGATGTCGACTTGTAATAACCTCAGCTTAGTATCTTATAATATCTTATTCTCTTACAAAATGCTACTATAAGATCAAATATTATTCAGGCCTATTTGATCTTTCTGCAAACTGTTATAGGAGACTTAAACCTATAACTGTCTTATAAGACGATCTTGTAGGTAACTAGAAGTCTGTAAAATAAAACCAAATGATCTTAAGACTATCTACGCTGGTGAAATGTTACTATAAGTATAAGTATCCTGTAACTGTTTAGTGCTACAATCTTGTAGCAAACTATAAGTCTGAAATATAAACATGAATGCTCTTGAGTATGTTACCGCTTATCGTATGCTATTATAAGTATATGGCTCTACGTCAATGTCTCTATAGGAACGTTATTAGTAAAAAAGTACTTATAGTCTTTATTTATAGGAATACTTTGCTTGTTGGGCTATCAATATGCCTAGGATGTCCGTCCGTCCGTCCGTCCTAACTTAAAAGAGCTGTATCTTTTGAACTTTTGATAGTGGGTTTCATTTTTTCAGAATATGTTTTATTTTATTACGGCCAATTTACTAAAAAACAAGACACGTTATTCTCGACGTATTTTAATTTTTATTCGTTCGTCGTCGTCAAACATACAAGCGTTGAAATTTTTATCATTTTAGTACAAACCCTGAAGAATAACTACAAATACTCGTACTAATAAGTGGTCAAGTGTAAGAGGCTCGCGCTGATTCGATTCAACATCGAATTCAAATCGGAATACCCTCGCGGCGGTGCGGAACCCTCGGTGCGAGAGACAAACTCGTTCTATTTATTTTTATTCTTTTGCATAAAAAGAGATTTTTTATGCAGGTACTCTCATTTTAGAGTAAACCGTGGCTGAATTCGTGTTTGTTAACCCGGCCAGAATCTTTACAAAATACGTGAACCCCAAATAATGTAAGTTCACTATTAAAATGACGCATTCGACGACGCGTTTGGATTAGTTGCTCGTGGCCCGCCGACGAAGCTAGCGCCGCTAGGGTTCGGTTCCCGGTGTTGCTAAATAATTGGGGGACCGGCGCAGGCATTTTGTTCACGATTCTTGGATGTTCTAGTATGTAATAAGTTCGTTTATAACTGTCTATACTAGGTGACACGTAAGACGTAATACAAAATGTTATTTTCCGAATCTACTCATGATAAAATAAAATAAATAAATAAATAATACAAATTGTGAAACCAGCTCATTGCTTTTAGTATGGGAAATTCAATTTTTTTCTACCGATTTCGATATTAGTCCCATAGTAAAAGTTGATCGTACTCATGAGAAGATCCAGAAAATAAAATTTTGTATTACGTCTTAGGTGTCACCCTGTATAATTTCAATATCAATTCGAATTTAGAATAAACCAGCTTCTGCCCGCGACTCCGTCCGCGTAGATTTCGATTATCGTTAATTCCTCGGGAACTTTAAAAATTTCCGGAATAAAAAGTAGCCTACGAGGGCCGTTCCGAAAGTTTCTAGCTGTGTCGACATTTATTAAAATATATTTATATTGTTGATAAATATTTAAGGCAAATTCCAATATAAACATTGCGTCCAAAAATCATAGATGTAAATCACTTCGTTTGTTGTTTACGATTTTTTTAACACTAGACGTGTTAACGCTATGAAAAATCTGCAAGTGACGTATTCCTGGCCTAGATTTTTGCTATAATAAAATTAATACGGTCTCAAAAATAATAACCTTTTCATTTTTTCCAATCTAAATATAAAAAAAACGTTTAGTACATCAGTCCTATTTTAAACCATACTTTTCCTTCAACGTTCGATATTAGAATATGGAGTAAACAAGCCTTGAAGAAATGTCTAAATTAGAGTCTCCAGGAAAATTCAGTGACTTTCAATGAAAGCATTTTGTGCAGTACTATATTTGGGAATAGAGTAAAACAAGCTGCTTAAATATACTAAAAATACTGACGATTCCATCACGGGCAATATCATAAGAATCAGACGACCCCTTTAGATTTGAGACAGGTTTTGTATACCAAAAAGCTGATGTTTTCACCAAAAATTCAAATTTCATAGAAAACAGCTCCTCTGTGAAAATTAAATATTAAAAAAAAACATTATTTTTTTACAAATATATTTGGCAAACCTGTTTGTAATAAAATTTCCTTTATGAATGTATCAACAATATTAATATATTTTAATAAATATCGACACAGCTAGAAACTTTCGGAACGGCCCTCGTATGTGTTAATCCAGTGTATAAGCTATCTCCATTCCGTTGCAGCGTGAAGGAGTAACAAACATACACACTCACACTTTCGCCTTCATAATATTATAATATATGTATTATATAGTGTGATACTTAGCTCAATTTTCAACAGTTGATCAAAATATGCTAGATAGCAGATTAGTATTACAAATTTGGCTCATCAAAATGGTAAATTTAGCTTAAAAGTTGCTTAGTTGGCAACACTGGTAAAATAATAATGCTGTTGTTAATTAATGTGCTAACGGTAGCGTGAAATTTACGTACTCGGTTACACACATGTCAAAACGTCTCGTGGAAGATATCTGGCTTTACAAAATGCAAGTGAAACTATATCAGGGACGTCATGCGCCACGCATTCACATAATAGACCGAACAATGTCCGGTTTATACGCACAAACAACGAGAACTGCGCAAACGCAACGGATGGAACTGCATTCAATAGCTAAAGAAAATTCAAACTTACTCATTCAACAATAAATTTGTAAGTGTTACGGGATTTGTGTAGGAGATACGTCGTTTTAACTAAGTTTACCCTCTTGGGTTTAGCTGTTTTACCGTTTTATTTAAATACGTGGTTGACTATACGCGTACGAGTATAAAGGCCGGTTATGGTGACTCGAAACATTTTTTTGTTTGTATTTCATCTTGCTCTACAATATTGTCTGTGTCAAGCCATGTACAAGCGGACTAAAGTCATATTTTTGCCCTAGGCACTAAAGTACTTTTATTTATTGTTCACTAGCGACCCGCCCTCGCTTCGCTTCGGTTTATACAGTGTGTTACCGGCATGCAGGCATTTATTAAAACTACCGATAATATGTTGCTTTAGCAATTCTTTGCAAGTATTATCAATTAAAAAATAATTAAAATAACTTCACAATTAATTTTCTTAGATACTGTCCATTTTCAATGTAGTGCATGTGCTGCGTGTTCATCGTTATCAGTATCGCTGTTGCTTGGTACAAGGCATGTCGTGGTACGGGGGCAGATCATAATAATCAAAATATCCGTCGACTGTCATTTACACTTGTCGAATTGCTGTGCTTTACATTGCTGGCAATTAAATTTTTGTTAGAAAGTTAACAAAGCCTGAAAATTTGTTTATTAATTAAATTAATGTCATAGTTACGTTACAGATATACGTTATTTTAACGTACTTTAAAAAAAGCCAGGGTGCTGGTAACACACTGTATAAGTTTTCTGTAACATCCGTACATAAAACAGAATTTATTATACATAAAAACCTTCCTCTTAAATTATTCTATCTATTAAAAAAACCGCATCAGAATCCGTTGCGTAGTTTTAAAGATCTAAGCATACATAGGGACAGACAGACAGCAGGAAGCGACTTTGTTTTATACTATGTAGTGATGGTTAAGCCATAAACAGACAATAAATAAACAAAATCACCCTTCACTATTAAAATAAATTTACCCGTGTGGTTGCCGGGTTAGAATAGTGCCACTCCATATCTTCCCGTGGATGTCGTAAGAGACGGCTAAGGGAATAAAGGCGTATAGTAGGCGATGGGCTTGCAACCTGTCACTAATACACTGGTAAACATCTTAGCCTAAATGTGCAAAATGTGGTTACAGAATTATTAACCAATTTTTAGAGTTGTTGGTAATTCTGTAGCTCTGCCTACCCCACTCTGGGAATAAAGGCGTGAGTTTATGTATGTATGTATGTATTAAAATAAATCTTTTGTGGTGAGAATACGGACCAAAGATTTGCCTACCTATTTATAATATTTCTGGCCGAAGGGTATCATTCTCATACTTCGGCGATTTCGTCGCCGCCAGCTCTCTGACTCCGAGAAAGTGTTTTAATAGTGTATGCTAATTTTAAGTTACATGTTGTTAATATTTGTTAATATGGGTCTAGGTACCCGGAATAAAGTTATTCTATTCTATTACGCCACGACACGATTAGAAGGTACATTAGCCTAGTTACTCTAGTGTGTGTTGGCCTTTTATACCCGTGCGGCGGTACGGAACCCTCAGTGCGCCAGTCCGACTCGCTTTTGACACATAAGCAGGATCTGAGACCCGTAGAGTCCGTAGACATAAACAATCTCAAGAGTAGGTACGATCTCGAAAATGCAATCCCAAGAAACGTTATAATAAACTGCCTATCTCATAACTATCATTTCTGACATGTCTTGAGACGCATATCAGCCAACATCAATTAATAATTAATAGTCCTAAGACTGCTAACGAATTGCCATTTCTAAGGACTAAGATGGAATGCCAGAGCGTCGATGGCCTGGCTTTGGGGGTCGACTCGTGATTGTAAGGGACCGAGTACGAGCCCCTGCGGTCACCATGTACCAATGAGTGATAAGACAAGATGGAATGCCTCTATATATGGAGAGAAGGTGACGGTGAGAAGGAACTTGTGCAGGGTCTGCCCGGAGGGCTACCGGCTACCCCCATCTTACACTTTAAGCTGCCGCCAAACAGCAGTGTTCGCATTGCTGTGTTCCGATAAAATGATTAGTCTTTCCACCTAAATCTTCAGGGTTGGCAACGCATTTGATTTATGTCCCCTTTGTCATGTAATAAAATACCTAAAATTCAACCTTCGCTTTCTAATTATAATATTTAAACAACAATAATGTTATTAGTGTAGTTATTTACATTTCTAGAACAATAATAGTTGACAATGGAGTATTAAACATACATATTTAAAGTGGATTTCGATGTACAACAGACCTTCGTACCTTGTCGCTCTAACGCCTTTATCAGATTAGTGCAGCAGTTAAAACATGAGGTTACAATGACAAAGCATTAAAATGTGCAGTGACTTAAAAGGCCGGCCGTACCTTGAAATGTCGACATAGTAGGTTGCACTCAAAGTCAGCAATAATTCAAAAACGTCAGCTTAAAATTGTATGTGATGATGATTTTTACATGCATCGTTATTTTAACAAGATCAAAGAAAGAAGTAAAATAAGAATTGAAATATATTTATTGACAAAATTTGGCACAATGCATGTAACACAAAAAGAAAACAAAATATACTGTATAACAATTTTTCGAGTTTCAAATAGTAGGTATCAATAGTGTGGCACACCACGGCCCCTATTTGAATGACTTCACGAAAACCAGTGTAACTACATAAAAAATTAACACAAAATTCCAAACAAACATTATAAAGAAAAGAACTAAACAATACAAACTAAAATACGTAACCAAAAAATGAAAACAACAGACATCTAACAGGGTGTATCTAAAAAAGTCAACGTTTATTTTTTATTGCAATATTGAATATTGAAGTGAAGGCTGGCGCTATAGGTTAGTTGCTGCCAACTAAAATTTGCAGCAACTAACCTATAGCGCCAGCCTTCACTTCAATATTCAATATTCCAACCAAAATATCAACGTGATTACAAACTGCCAAGTGCAGCGCTGGCGAAGCAAATATCACATCGTTTCCAGCCCTTTGTTTAGTTTCAGTGTCAGCCTTTTTCGTTCGTAAATTTAAAATAGTTTTTGGTAGTGGCACAATTGATTCGGCTTTTATGTTTGAAATTCGAATATGTGATTGAAAGGTTTTTCCCGTGCGGCTGACACGGTTGTTTAACTCAAACCTTCGGTGCTGCAGTTAGTTTTCAGTTCATAATTTAATTTTAGGTTTTTTTTTGTGTATAATTTTGCTATTGTTTTCGCTACCTTGTGTCTTTATTTCCATACATTGTGCCAACGAAGTTATTAAAAAAAGTCTTCGATTTGATATAATAATACTGGACCTGTCTTTGTCCCCGCCGGATTATTTGCTGCGTCCTCTTTGCCCCCTATAATATTATAGCTCGAGGCTCACACATTCTATTACTAACAGCCGACCCCCCATAGCGGACAGTTAACGTTTTACCTCAGTGCCACCCTTTTTTTACTTCGAGAACCACGAAGTAGGGGCCGACGAAACCACAACTAGTTATATGTCACAGAGGCACCACCGAGTACTGCGTCACTTGCACGTGTTGACGATGACTTTTGATCACCCCTTTCCCTCTGTCATTGATCAAAATATTTATAATTTTCTCACCTACAACTCTATTATCAACAGGGCAGGGGGCCTAATATGGATGCGCGTGACATGTGGCTAAACGGCCGTCACTGTTTGACACGACGTATATTATGTAAGTACAAGAGTGACGGATGCTTCATCCACATTTTGTCACCCGATAAACGCAACCATACCTACTAGGCCCGTAGGTTAGTGTCTGAACCATATTACTTATATCTCGATAAGCCTTAATTATACTTTTTTTTATATTCGTAAACAGGTCACAGTAGCCAAACCCTCCACTTCGGTCCCCTTCGGCCTTAGATTTATATATCAATATTTTGAGATCACAACCTTCAAGTTCCCCATACTTTTACCAAGATGAAGAAATAAAGAAAAGAAAGAAAGAAATACATTTTATTAATTAGACACATTTACAACCATAATTACATAATAAAATAAATCCTAACCTAAAATGAGGAATACGACACCAATAAGGGTGTCACTCTGTCGGTGCTACAACGCTGGTTTTCTGTGGATCCCTTTGTGATTCACACGCGACGACAAGTGTGACAGTTTGGACACGATGAAAAAAGACGTTAAATTCACAAAAACCGAGCCTATGTGCAGTACTTAGCATTTAATACAATGTATGATTGTTTGTTATAATAAACTCCTTTAAAACAAAAATGTTTAATTTAAAACATTATTCATTGTGTTTGTGTCAAAATTCAAATCGTTTTTTTTCAAGTCAATAAGTGTTTTTAACCTCCGACAAAAAGGGTGCTATAAATAAATAAATAAATATCTGGGGACAATCTCACACCAAGTGACCTAGTCCCAAACTAAGCTCTAGGCTTGTACTATGGGTACTAGACAACGATATAAATACTTATATAGAGAATAAGATTAATAAGTTTAAAGTTCAATCTTTGACATTGTAGCCTGTTTAATTAAAATGGTTACCAAATAGATTTCAAAAAAATCTGTTGGACCGATTAATAGATAACAGCTCTGTAAGAATTACCATGATATATGGGAAGGCTTATGGCTATTTTATGGTTGTGATACCAAGATAGCTTACTCAAGGAAATAATAAGAAATTTTAAGTTCAACTTCTAAAATGACGCCTCATTTTTTTTCTTCCGCCTACTTGACAGTTTAGGGTCACCGAAATAACCAAAGCGCGGTTAATGACATAAAGAGAGTGTCTTATTAATAGTTTAAATAAGGTTCAAAGTTGAAGAAGTTCTAATTAAGTACACGCCTGCATTATATTGCGAGCAGTGTTCACTTAGTCCTCAATTTTATTTCCTGCCTTAGCTTTGACCTTTGTATCGATTACCACTTATGGTAATGCCTAAAGTTTTCGATTATATTCCTTGATGTAAATTAGGTTTAAAGTTACGGACCCTAGCCGAATATTTTTTTTTGGACAGAACAAAATTAAGACAGTTACAACGAGCAACGTTATCAATATAAAAGATACTGGAACTTGCAGAATGATTTTGTGCTAAAGTCATACTTTTTTATTAGACGAAGAGTTCATGTATTGTATCTAAATTTTAAGTTATATATTTTTTTATGGTATTTAGGAGCCAGAAGGTCATTGCAGACCACAGGAATATTGCATACTTCAGACTACAACCCTAAGACTGTAATTGCACGGCCAACCCTTAAGTTTCAATGCCTCTCTATATTAGTCATGTAAAAATGTATGTTGTCTTACCTCCGCATCGGAACTCAACAACACGGTTACTGCTGCTTGGTGGCAGGTTAAAGGGTAAGGTGGTGGTACTGGAGGTAGCCGTCCAGACGGACTAAGGGTTCTACCGCTTCAAGAATAATTAACCTGTTTACTTTCACGGACAAAACACGAGTCGAGAGCACTCGATGCAGAATGATCTATTTAAAAAACCGGGCAAGAGCATGTCGGACCATGCTCAGTATAGGGTTCCGAAGCCGTAACGACAAACGCAAAAAACTATCTCAAAAATCAACATGTATGAACCAATTTTCTATTTAAAGTTATTTGGCGCTGTCTTAGATGATTTTTAGTAGGTATAAACCCGTTAGTCGCCTGTATCTCAGGAACTAATTGAGTCTACTTAGTACGAGGGCTGCCTTTTAAGTTCTGTCGTTTGCAAGCCTTCCGTGATTGCATAAAAAAGAACTAGTGTCATCTTAAAATATTTGAAATTAGAATTCGAAAACAAAAGAATGACTCGAAATCGGTCCAACCGTTTTAGTACAGCGCTCGTTCAAAGTTGACAAGTCAGTTGTGAAAATGGAAATTTCGAAGGAAAATTTACGTGCGATATTTTTTTACAACTTCAAAAGGGGCTTAACGCGACTTCAGTGCTTCGAAGAGTTGACTACGGTTTTCAATGATAAAGCACCATGCCTCCGGACTGTGGAACGCTGGTATTTAGAATTTCAACGTTGTTGCTCTAGTCTTGGTGATAGACATCGTGAAGGTCGACCAAAAACAGCCGTAACCCAGGAGAACATTGATGCTGTACGGCAACTGATCGTCGAAGATCGCCATGCGACATACCGTGAGATAGAAGCTTCCTTAAGTATTTCAGGGACCAGTGTTCACAGTATTTTGCATGATCACTTAGGCGTAAAAAAGTTGATCTCTCGCTGGATACCACATTTACTCAGTGAAGACCAAAAAACGGCTCGCGTTCGATGGTGTCGCAAAACTCTGCGGCAATTCAACCGAGGAAACTCGAAACATGTTTACGACATTATCAGTGGTGACGAATCTTGGATATATGCCTACGAACCCGATTCTAAACAGCAGTCGACTGTTTGGGTGTTCCAAGATGAGCCAAAACCGACCAAAGTAATACGCTCACGGAGCATTTCGAAAAAAATAGTCGCCACGTTTGTGGCGAAAAGTGGCCACGTGGCCAACATCGTGCTCGAGGATCGTAAAACGGTTAATGCTGACTGGTATACCACTGTCTGTTTACCAGAAGTCATCGGCGAGTTTCGAAAAAATAACCCAAGACGTCGTATAAGACTGCATCACGATAATGCGAGCTCGCACACCGCCCGGCAAACAATTGCGTTTTTAAAAGAGCAAAACGTCGAAATTCTGGAACACCCGCCGCACAGTCCAGACTTAAGCCCTAACGATTTTTTTACTTTTCCAAAAATCAAGCAACGACTTCGTGGTCAACGGTACCAGACGCCTGAAGAAGCCGTTGAGGCATACAAAACGGCCATTTTGGAGACCCCGACTTCGGACTGGAATAAGTGTTTCGAAAACTGGTTCGATCGAATGAAAAAGTGTATTACATATCACGGTGATTACTTTGAAAAACAATAAATACCATTTAACACTTAAATTGTCTTTAGTTTTTCCAAACGACACAACTTAAAAGGCAGCCCTCGTAATGATTCTTTTTCTTATAAATTCGTATATAATATCTCAAACAAGAGCCAAGCTTTTAAGTGTGAGATCAGTATACCTATGTAGGTAGTTAGGTATCTAAACTGCTTCAAACCGACTTTAAATTACAATAAAAGTTAATTCTTTTATATAGTAATTAATAGAAATTGAAAAAAAAACAAGGTCCAGTAAATAGAATTTTAAGTTTTCCAAACGATACTCAACTCAAATCAATAATCTAATCGAAAATTTGTAAACTTTCAGATCGCAAATCGCAAACTTGTAGGTAGCATTCCGGGGCACGTCCAAACCAAACAGCATCTAGGCGCTCGCGCTTATGAGAGCGCGGCTGTCGCTCGATTTGTTGCTTGGACAGTTTGACTCCCCCCGCGCGTCCTGCACGCCCCGTTAACAAATTTTTCTATCAATGTTATCATAGGCGATTTTGATAGGTATAAACACTTTAGTCGCCTGTATCTCAGGAACTAATCATGTCTACTTAGCCGTGATAGTTTTCCTATAATATTCGTTATATGCGCTTTCGTTGAAGATATTTTTCAGATTTTTAGTATTTGTAGTTTTGGCTGTAGGGGGGGGGGACACTTGACTCTAACAAAAAATAGCGCTTTAAAGCTTAATATTTCATAAACGGATCCCTTAATCGAAAAATTGTTTTCATAAACCCGCAATATTTTTGAAAGACCTATCCAACGACACCCCACACTATGGGGTAGGCAAGAAAAAAAAAGGCATCCCCACGTTACGTGTAGGGGAGGTGCGTTAAAAAAAATTTATTTTCAAAATTTTATTTTACCACTTTGTTGGCGTGACTAATATTTATATTCATGCCAAATTACAGCTTTCTAGTACTACGAGTCTCTGAGCTAGACTGGGGACGGACGGACGGACGGACGGACATGGCGAAACTATAAGGGTTCCTAGTTTGACTACGGAACCCTAACCAGGCAAGAGCATGTCGGACCATGCTCAGTGTAGGGTTCCGAAGCCGTAACGACAAACACAAAAAACTATCTCAAAAATCAACATGTCTGAACCAATTTTCTATTTAAAGTTATTTGGCGCTGTCTTAGATGATTTTTAGTAGGTATAAACACTTTAGTCGCCTGTATCTCAGGAACTAATCATGTCTACTTAGCCGTGATAGTTTTCCTTTAAAATTCGTTATATGCACTTTCGTTGAAGATTTTTTTTAGATTTTTAGTACTTGTAGTTTAGGCTGTAGGGGGGGGGGGGGGGACACTTGACTCTAACAAAAAATAGCGCCTTAAAGCTTAATAATTCATAAACGGATCCCTTAATCGAAAAATAGTTTTTATGAACCCGCAATATTTTTGTTAGACCTATCCAACGACACCCCACACTATGGGGTAGGCAAGAAAAAAAAAAACATCCCCACGTTACGTGTAGGGGAGGCATTAAAAAAAAATATTTTTCAAAATTTTATTTTACCACTTTGTTGGCGTGACTAATAATAATATGTACATTCATGCCAAATTACAGCTTTCTAGTACTATGAGTCTCTGAGCTAGACTGGGGACGGACGGACGGACGGACGGACGGACGGACGGACGGACATGGCGAAACTATAAGGGTTCCTAGTTTGACTACGGAACCCTAAAAATCAGCACTTTTTCCCAGAAATTAATTGTGGTCACTTTTAACCCTTTGAACGCCAAGAACCACTAAAATGGTCGTGTACTGTCGTGCCTACGACGCCATCGACCCATATAGTGGTATTTATACAGGGTGCCCCATAAACAGCACGTCACAGTGACACCGGAGATTCCCCACCCTCAGACGAACCGAACCAACCTAACATGACCTCAGTAATAGTTGCACCGTTTTCGAGTTATACCAATTTAAAGATTTTTCCAATTTCGACACGTATGTGTGTTCAAATTACATACTACGAGGGCTGCTACTTATGTAACCGGAATAGAAAAAATAAACAAACGTACATGGCTAAATATGGTTTTATTGTTTTTCGAAGTATTCTCCGTGATAATCGATGCACTTTTGCATACGTTGAAACCAATTTATAAAGCACTTTTTCCACTCTGACTGAGGTATCTCCAAAACGTGCTGTCTGAACGCGTCGACGGCATCTTCACGGGTCGAAAATCGTTGACCACGTAATTTATTCTTTACATTTGGAAATAAATAGAAATCATTGGGTGCCAAATCAGGGCTGTAAGGTGGATGACCCGTTAATTCTATATTTTGACCTTCCAAAAATCGAGTCGTTTCACGTGATGTATGACAGCTGGCGTTATCATGGTGCAGAATGATTCTCCGTCGCTGGTTGTTTTTCCGTATTTTTTCAAATACTTCCGGCAAACAAATGGTCGTGTACCACTCCGAATTAACCGTTTTACGATTCTCTAGGGGCACTGTAGCCACATGGCCATTAATACCAAAAAAGCAGGCCACCATTTGCTTCAAGGTGCTTTTTGCACGAGTTACTTTCGTAGGGTTCGGCTCATTTTGAAACACCCACACCGTTGATTGTTGTTTAGTTTCGGGATCATACGCATAGATCCAGGATTCGTCACCTGTGTAGATATTATAAACAGCTTTTGAGTCACCACGGTTATATTTTTTCAACATTTCCTTGCACCATTCGACGCGAGCCTCTTTTTGATCCTTAGTTAAGTTTTGCGGGATCCAACGCGAACAAATTTTTTTCACAGCTAAGTGTTCATGTAATATCTTATTAATGCTCGTCATACATATGCCTATAGTCGCCTCTATCTCGCGATACGTAACATGACGGTCATGCATTATAAGTTTTCGCACAGCTTCAATATTTTGTGGAACAACGACCGATTTCGGGCGACCATCCTTAACTTCGTCCCTGAGCATACTACGTCCACGATTGAACTCACTAAACCAGTGATACACAGTAGTTTTGGATGGAGCTTCATCACCAAAAGTCGAAGTGAGTTGATCTATGCACTGTTGTTGCGTTAAACCACGCCGAAAATCGTAATAAATCATAGCACGAATATTTTCACGAGTGAGTTCCATTCTTGCAGCGAGATTAAAATTTAAACCCGCCAAAAACAAAAGACTAGCGTACATAAGAAAAAAAATATATAGCGGCCAGTATTAAAAAAAGTTCAAATTTTACCATGGAGGTCAGATATAGCGTTTAAAAATGTTGGAATCCTGGATTCCGGTTACCTAAGTAGCAGCCCTCGTATTACCAGTTGGTGGCAGCGAATGGGTTAACATTGCAAGTGCCCGCATTTACTGGGATAGCTATACAATTTAGTTTTTTTTATTTGTACGCTTTCATGAATAGTTGCTTAAGATGATAGAAGCATTATTATGTCAATAACTAATGTAAAAGTTGGAAAACTACTGTAATGAACTTGACTGAAATTATCATCAACATATTAATTTCAACTTTGAACACCTGCCATGACTTTTTTTTACTAGAAACGAAATGAGCAAATAACTTTAAAAACATGCGTATGTTATGCCAATTCTAAAATGGTATGACACATGATATCATAATGCAAAAAAGTAGGAATTCGACTCACTTTTCCTAATAAGGATCCCGAAACCAAACTAACAAATGAAAGGCTATAGCCGCTTTGCAAGTTTATTATGTAAAGAATTGTATGGTAGTTATTAATTTATTGTAGTGGGTGCCCTGTGACCCAAAGTAGTTCGTTACCTTGCGTTTCGTGCTATACCCTTTAATATTAAACCTCGTTTTAATAGCAGACTTTTTAGTTACTTTTTATTTTTATTGATTTGACTTATGTCATTACTTATCACCATGTTCACTGCGTCCCTGTTTTCCTGTGGTGTTCCTGAACTAAATCGACTTGGCATTCCTCTGGACTCTGATTAATTTTGTGGAACTGAAACGACTACTCGGCACTCTTAACGGACACTTGATTTCACTTTGTAAAACTTTATTACGATGGCAAATCGTAATACTTCTCAGTACTCCAATAGTGAGTACGCTGATATGCATTTAATTTATGGTGAAACTAGGAGAGTTTCCACTCGAGGTAATGTTTCTTACAACGCAAGGTTGGCTGCAAGACTGTACTCGGAACGATATCCAAATCGTAGGCCGACGACTTATGAGGTGATTTTAAGAGTCGTGAATGGTTATCGTGACGACAGACCACCAAGACGTGGCTCAGAAGGAAGACCCCAAACCATTGATGATGACGTTGTTTTAAGTCAAGTACAAGCAGAGCCAGGAACTTCAGTGCGAATAATCGAACGCCATACTGGCGTTACTAAATCGTCGGCACAACGAATTTTGAAGCGGCACAAATACCACCCTTACCACATTCATCGTGTTCAAACCCTTCTTCCGACAGATTACACGCAGCGTATTCAATTCTGTCGAAAAATGATACAGAAATGGAGGGAAAACCCAAACTTCTTTAATGAAGTATTATGGAGCGACGAATCGGCCTGCAAAAGGGATGGGTACGTTAACTTGCATAACATCCACAGTTGGCAAATAACTAACCCACACGAATCGAGAGAAGACCGGTCACAATACCAATTTAAAATTAATTTGTGGACCGGAATTTTTAACGGCCAAATAATAGGACCGGTCGAGTTGCCGCCAATTCTGAATGGCCAGAATTATCTGCAGTTTTTGGAAAACGATCTGCCTATTTTATTAGAGGACACGCCGTTGGCATTGAGGCAAAGGATGTGGTTCCAGCAAGATGGCTGCCCGGTACACTACGCTCGCTCAGTCCGTGAGCACCTAAACAACAAGTATCCTGACAGATGGATTGGGCGAATGGGATCAATTTAATGGCCACCGCGTTCCCCGGATCTAAACCCACTGGATTTTTTTTATTGGGGATGTTTGAAAGAAAAAAATTATTCAAAACCAATAAGTAACGAAGAGGAACTACGGCGACGTGTCTTCGATGCAGCCCGAGACATATCCGAAACCAGTTTACGAAAATTAAACCGAAATTTTATCCGAAGATGCCATTTGTGCCTTAGAGTCGCAGGGAAACAATTCGAACATTTATTGTAAAAACTAATGAAAGTTAAACCTTTATCTTTGAACCTTGGTCAATCAAATGTGATTCGAATTCCTACTTTTTTGTCATACCATTTTAGAATTGGCATAACATACTGATGTTTTTAAAGTTATTTGCTCATTTCGTTTCTAAAAAAAAGTCATGGCAGGTGTTCAAAGTTGAAATTAATATGTTGATGATAATTTAAGTCAAGTTCATTACAGTATTTTTCCAACTTTTACATTAGTTATTGACATAACAATGCTTCTATCATCTTAAGCAACTATTCATGAAAGCGTACAAATAAAAAAAACTAAACTGTAAAGCTATCCCAGTAAATGCGGGCACTTGCAATGTTAAAAGAGGTGAGATATTGGAAAAATCTTTAAATTGGAATAACTCGAAAACGGTGCAACTTTTACTGAGGTCATGTTAGGTTGGTTCGGTTCGTCTGAGGCTGGGGAATCTCCGGTGTCACTGTGACGGGCTATTTATGGGACACCCTGTATAAACCTAGGTATGCTTAAGATAATTAGATCTAGATAGCCTTCCCCATTCTAAGTTGTGTACCCTTGAAGCGTGTCACACGTGTTTGTATCATAATTAACGTACTTTGACGTGTGTTTTTGAAATGTGATACGTAAATAGCCTCGTGCATGTTAGGGATTATTCCTATTAGTAAATGCATCAACGGTGCATCGAACTAATCGCATAGTAATCATAGATAATCGTAGATAGCTTCATTTCAATAGTATAGGCAATTAATTAGTAACAAGGAAGTACGCGATGTCGAACGTAATCTCCTTACCCCCTCACTTATAAACGTGGAATAAGCTTGGAATAGTTTATACCTACCATACTTTGTCCTTATCTGTAATTGTGACATTTGCATCTGTCAGAAAGTGACAAAGCATGGCATAAACTATTCCAAGCTTATACCACGTTTATAAGTAAGGGGGTTGGTGTTACGTATCGATTTATCAAATGATTTTCTGCTTTATGATTTTATAACAATTTGACGTATAAATTATTACCTGTTCACCTTAAGCTGCCTTTTCATTGAATGTCGACATTAAAGGGCATGCATTTTAAATTGCGTAGTCTATTACGACGTCAAACTCTGACCTTGAATTCGTCCTATTATTTATTATACGCTGGACGATTTAATTTACAACATGGCATTATCACGTCATGTGGAAAAGAGTATGGTTAAGTGGTGGAAAAAGCTTTGTCCGTCCGTCATATGGCTACATTCATTTTACCCTTGAACCTGTCATTAAACAGCAGTGTCCGCGTGGTTGTGTTCCGGCTCGGGGGTAAGACAAGCAGTGAATTTACTAGCGTGGTCTCCATCTAAATGCTCAAGGTTGGCAATGAATTTGTAGTCTACTACCTAATCTCGAGATAGTCATCTTAAGATTGCAGTCTTGAGATTATCATTGTAAGATTGCCAATTTCTATGGACAAATGAATACACAGTGATAGCTTTTATTTACTTGACATTAATGGCGGCCGAGTTAATAGTAGTTTATGCAACTGATGCATAATGCCTTGTTTTAAGGCCTAATTATGTACAGTTGCACACACTACTTTATCTTCACACATATCATAGTATTCTAAGATGGGTTCAGAACCCGTACCGAAATGACCTGCAATGCTACTAGTGCTACCTGTAAAATATCTACAGACTAGGTACCTATAAGATATTAAAATAAAACAATAGAGACACATATATTGATAGTTGACCGCTGGCTGTCCACACTGCCGGCGAGAACTCTCTTCACTAGTTTGTCGAAACAAAACACAATTATACAATTTTACTAATAGTTTCCATCGCTGGCTTTACTCGCTCCGCGGTGCCTTATGCTTTAATGAAAAAAAACGATCATAGTTAAAAAAAAAACAAGTTTTTCATATTTATCACAATATATGTCCAAGAACTTGGCAAGAGTTGGTGCTGCGTGTGTAAATACTGCGGGTCTAGTGTGATTGCGTTTCTCGCGTGAAAAAAGTTGATAGAGCATTCGTCACTCTCGTTATATATACACATATGTGTAAAAAAATCATGGATGTTTTATCTACATTTTGTCATGAAATATCAGGCCCCCAGAGCAATTAATCCTCCTCTTTACTACTAATTAGCCGAGGATGCAATACCACCCATGCTTTAAGTCTATTGACTAGTTAACCCGTCAGGATTGTACAGAGCCGGCGGTCATTTATTTTACGTTGGAAAATAAAATAACTGGTCAAGTGAGAGTCCTACACTCACTCCGAGAATTCCGTACCGCTGTAGTTACAGTTGGCCAAAAATGTGGTCTACCACCATACAGTTAAAGTTCAATTGCACGTCATGATACAACAAGTTCGATTGTCCCTTGCAATAATTTTATGACAGTGACAAGTGTCAACCTTATTGATAATTAGATCTCACAGAAACTTTTGTCAAAACTAGTAGACCACTTTCTTGGTTGACCGTATTATAATGCAAGGTTATAGGTAGTTTAAATTGAAATTGTTTGAATTGACTATTTTTTTGTGACTTTGCCTACGAAGCTAGGGGTCCTGGGTTCAAATCCCGGTAAGGGCAGATATTTGTGTGATGAGCGCGAATATTTGTTCCTGAGTCATGGATGTTTTCTATGTATTTGTCTATGTGAGTATTTATATAGCCTCTTGCCCATAGTACAAGCACAAGCCTAGAGCTTATTTTGGGAGTGTATAGACCGTTCGACATTCTATATTTGAAATTAGATGAAAATTCCACATTAGCTTTGTACACGCCATCAGTACCACGCTATTAGTACAAGCCAAGAGCTTAGTTTGGGACTATGTCAATTTGTGTGACAATTTCCTCTGATATTAATTAATTTATTGCATTCTATGTCTTATTTACTCTTTATTGTTTAAATTCAAAAATTACGAGATGTAATGGAACAGCGACCGATCATTTTATCTCAACAATCTGAGTGTCGCCTTTACGCTAGCGTAAGAAGTACCTACTGTCTTTTTGTAAACTTAGAAGAAACAATATATTAAAAGTATAAAACAGCACGAGTCTACAGTTTTATTTTTGTACCAATTATTATATTCCGATTTGAATTCGATTGCGAATTTTAGTATTTGTTGTTCTTGTCTTCATGGTTTGTACTATCATACCAAATTGCTTGTAGGTACCTATGTTCTACCGTTTTTATGATACAACAAATTAAAAACGTATAAAAAAAAGGTTTCTTGGACCCCCTTTCTTATTTCACTTATTGTTTTTGTGAATCAACTGTAATAACACATATTCTCAAAAAAAACAATCCGCGTTATTTTAAATGATACAGCTATTTAAAGTTAGGACATATAATATTACTGTTCTCCCTTCGGATGCGGAACCCTAAACCGAGTCATTTTATAATTGATACCATTGCGACACCCCCAGGGCAACGCGGCCCCCCCATTTTAATCCTTTAAAGCAAAATTTTTAAAACCGGTTCAAAAACATTACCACTTACAACTGATACTTTTTGTATTTTTGATTGAAATAATTTTGTGTGAATAGGAGAAATCGAATGAGGCTAGAATTCAGCTTTATTTTTGGGTGAATTGCAAAAATTTTGTACATAGTTAAGGGCTCGATTAGAAAATCCTTAACAATCTATTAACTTTTTCCATTGTGTAAGATTAATCATATAATCATATGGATAAGTTTCGTTGCACAAAGGAAAAACAATGGAAGAAAGTTAACGTTGTCTCAATTAAGTCCTTAACTATGTACAATGTTTTTGCAATTCACACTTAGTTTTGCCCTATAAAGGGTTAAGTCGGCTTTGGAATTGCAGGTTGATAAGTATGATGGGACAGCCTTTCCCCCACTGCATTGCACGTTGTAATTTTCCTCAAAAAGTTATAACAGAATAACGCATATCTATATTTTAATTAATGTACAGTTAATCCAAATATAAATCTAAGTATTTGATTACTTTTTAAACGGTCCTTCGTAATTTATTTATTTATTTATTTGATGAATAATTCGAGAATATTGTAATTTTTTTATAATTTCTGTAACATTATGATACTGACATACTATTACGAACTTCCAAATAAGTTGTACAGCCTTATAAACCAAATAAGCTGCACACTTATGTACCTTGTCGCTTTTTCGCCCTTCATGATTAGTCGAGCAGTTCAAACATGACGTTAAAGTGACAAAGGAGCTGACGCCGAACGTACAGGTGACGGCGGCAGGGACAAAACAAAGCTTTGAAATCCAAACCCAAGAGGGAACGGTGTCACAATTACATTATAAAACAATTTGTTTAACACTTCTTACGACTTTAATCATAAAGTCCCTGTGACACAGTTCTATGGTGGGTCAGGGTTCCATTGGGCTGATAGTACATGTTGACAGTGAAATTATATGAAATATGTACATACATAAAATATATACATTAAATCACGCCTGTTTCCCAGTGGGGTAGGCAGAGACCTCTTCTTTCCATTTGCTACGATCTTGACAAATTTCTTTCGCTTCTTCCACATACCTACATCGAGTCATGCACGTACGTCGGTTTCGGGTACTCTAAATTCGGCCCTTTTCCAGTATTTCTCCGATTTGACTCGAAAAAGTATGCCTAGGGCGGCCCCTTCCAACCCGTCCATTCACTTTCGATCTGTATATCTCTTTCGCCAATCTTCTTTCATCCATCCTTTCCAAATTCTCTCTGACTTTTTCATTCCTTACTCTATCAATCAGTTTCACTCCACACATACTACGCAAAGAGCACATTTCATCTGCATTTACACGACTTTTATGCTTGTTATATGAAATACTTACATAAGTTTCAGTTGGGGACGCTTAGCGTGGTTAGTGATCGCCTAAGTACAGTCAAGGGCAAAAATATGTATACACTTTAGTACCTTGTCACTTTAACCACTGTGACAGTTCATATATGGCAGTTCAAATATGACGAAAATAGACAAGGTACTAAAGTGTACACATATTTTTGCCCTTGACTGTACATATAATTATATCGCTGTCTAGTAGGTACACAGTAGAAACCTAGAGTTTATACAAGCTTGTTTCTTTATTTATTATTATAACGTTCACAATCCACAAAAAAAAAAAACACATTTCACTACAAAGCATTTTTTCTGTCATTTCCAAATGACTGAATAATTAAATCAGTCATCACATAGTTAAATATTTAACAATTATGATAATTCCAAGTTTAAAAATGGTTCAATGGAAAATGAAACAATGTTTCGACCAAACTTGAATATACACGTTCAAAAAGAAACTTGTGTCCATACGAGTATGTGCAAATTAAAACAACGTTCGCGGAAGTAAATACTCGTGTCAACAACAGGAGGATCGAACAATCTATACTAGACGGGGAGGTCTATATGCATACAGGGCGATGCGGGGTCGCGTAGCAACAGAGTAAAATAAAACTCACTAAGTAGGTACACCATTAGGAACATAACGTAAAAGATTTAAAAGCGTTAAAACAATTACTTTGTTTTCTGTTTAAATAAACGATGATATATAATTATTCAGGATCAGTGCCACCTTACATACTTAATTTCTTACTCGTTTAATCGGTTGTTGATATTGAAGTGAGAAAATATTAGGGGACCATAATTTAAGTATTAATAGGGAAACAATATTATTTTAATAAAATGCTAAAATTGAATTGTTTCAAAACCCACTATACTAATACCCCCTTACTTATAAATGTGGAATAGGCTTGGAATAAAATGCCATGTTTTGTCACTTTCTGTCGGATGCAAATGTCACGTTTACAGATAAGGACAAAGCATGGCATAAACTATTCCAAGTTTATTCCACGTTTTTAAGTAAGGGGGATAGAATCTCAATCATTACAGTGTGGGAAAATCACGACCCCACAGTCACCCTGTATGTGTCGCGAGGCTTGTAAGGGTTGAATAGCGGGATTACAAAACGGTTAACACTGTTTGATGTTGTCTGTTTACAGGGTGGTCACTTTCTTATAATGAAAACATATCAAAAATATAACTCGGTTTTGACGCGCATAAAAAATGTAGTGTATCATCTCAAGACTGCAATACATTAAAGAACTTTCCAAAAATGCCCATCTCAAGATACGTTAGAAATGACAGTTTTCTTTGACTTGTGATTACAAAACCCAGTAGCATGAAACCCTTGGGAGTCTACCTCACACCATTTTAATTAAAACTTACCAATTTTCGTCAAAGATTCCAACAAAAACTTGTGATTATTTAGCACCAAGTCAACGGACCAAGGTAATTAATCTACTATCGAACATGGACACATCTATCTATTAATTTCAAACCCTTAGAAAGGTTTAAAAAATATATTCGTAATTTATGCTGATTTTTTTACCCTGCGGCAACCCTAACCCGTCGATTAGTTTCGTCGCTCCTTTAGAACTAATTCACTGCAGCTTTGAACCGCACGAGATTTTGCATTACATTGACCCCGAGTCAAACAACATTCAAAATAATATAATTATCTATCACTACAAAACAATTTCCAATCTCACTAGACATCCCATTTGCAGCTACTGCGAACAGTTTACCGGTCTAGATATATTGGTGGCCTACCCTTTGAGGGATCGTCCCTGCTTGCAATACGCACAAAGGTAACTAGGAAACCGGAGAAACATGGAATTAGAGTCAACGCTTTGAATTCCGGGTAAGCAAAGCTGGTAGCACCGGTTTCAACGGTATTATTAAGTTTGTTTAATTTCTATGCCACCGACGCGACACCCTTGTTAAAATCGGTAGTACTTAGTGAGTTTGTATGAACGCTGCGCTCGTTTATCAAAGTCAAAGAAACAGTAAATTTTCAGTCTCCTTATAGACTGTCAAGACATATTCAAAGAGCATTCAGAAGTCTGGAATTCATTTTCTAGTACTCAAAGACATTCAGAGAGGCACCGTAGAAACCAACCAGGCACTAAAAGACAAAGCACAACTTTAACAACGTTATTGAAGTAAAAAGAAGCATGGTAAAAAAACAACATTCAATTTGTTTTGTACGCTGCTTTTTAAACGCACAATACAAAACCTAGTTAGTAATTTACGCTGGCAACTGTTTCGAAACGCAATACCTTGTAAAACGGCAGATATAAACAAAAAAATCTCTTGTATTTTTTCAGTAAGTATGTACCAAGACTGGTGTCTATTCAAAGTCTAAAATAAATATATTGTATGCTAACTCATAAGATGGTCGCTGAAATGTTAAGGCAATCGATACGATTGAGGAATATTAATAAAGAGGCGACACTCAATTTGAGCTTCAACTGAAAAAAAAACTATGAACGTATACCTATTTATTGCAATGAATAGCCAAATAACAATTCAAATTTGACGATAGTTTGACTATAGTCTGCTTCATAATTAAAATTAATTAATGTCAAGACGTTAGTGGAAATTGCAGGATTATTTATGGAATTGTTATGTTCTACCAATGCCTTTTGAAATGTCATAATTTGAAAGTCAGACGAGCTCGCTACCTGTTGAACAACCAGTCGGTAAAGGCTAATACTAAATAATTAAAGGGTACCTATTTATTAAATCAATGCACAATTTCTCTAGATTTAAAATTCCTATAAATTGGAAAACTGACATGTACTTCACTTGCTTCGTTTTCTTTCGTGTTTTTTAAAATAATTCACTTTATTACATTCTAAGAGTATAGTGCATTGATGACATTGAAGAACTCTTGTGGTTGCGACGGGAAGTCCCCACTGACAAGAAAATAGTGAATGAAGTTTTTAATGAAAATGCCAACTTAATTTTTTTCACAATACAATACGTTACTAACAAAAATATATTTAGATCTTCATAACGAGCTATCATTAATTATTATATGACATAGTAAGGTTTACATATTTTTTTTATTTTCCTAATTCGTCCCATAAAAATGACCCTTATATAACATATAAAAAAAAACTTTGTACATCTGTCTTTGGGTTATCAATTTAGATATGTGTACCCAACTCAATCGGTTCGGTAGTGTCGGAGCAAATTGGCTGTGACAGACGTATGTACGAGTGATCCTATAAGGCATCCTTTTTTACCATTTTGGTGCGTCGCAAAACTTAGCTCACGGATCATTCGAACTAATCACATGAAAGCCAGTTTAATCACATAGGCCACTCGTAAGTGAGGTCTGATACCCATAAGACGTAAGCCCTTAAGTGCGGTCTTAGACGGAAAATCCGTTTCCCACATTACGGAAAAAACGCAATGAGCAGCAAAGACACACTACTAGTCATTGAGACAATGCACCCACACCGTTGTAAGCGCATCATGAAAACTGCTTTCCTTTGCCGATGTAGAAGAAACTGAAGATGTAGAACTGTTTTGATTTATACCTAAATATATTTTAAGTACCTATTTTAATTAATTAAACAGGGTGGTTGTTTGAGATATGAATACAAAATACTGGCAAGATTTATAATTTACGAGTCGAGGACTTTGAAAAAACATGTGTAGTCACTTTTTTTAAACGTGATTTATTATTTGTGTATTTTATTAGTTTGTGTGTGCAGAAATGAAAGCACAATCTGCTAATTTTGTTATGTTTCTCACCGGGCAGTTACATTTTTTTTTCTAGCCTATTTGTGTGTCCACTGCTGGGCAAAGGTCTCCCCTCTTTTACGCCTTTCGTTCCCGATTGAGTGCAAGCTCCCGCCATTCGCATTGTTGTGTTCCGGTTTGGGGATAAGACAGCCGGTGAAATGACTAGCATAGAGGCATTCCATCTTAGTCCACAGGGTTGGCAACGCATTTGCAGTCTTAGGATTGCATTGCAGTCTTGTGAATGCGAATGTCTATGGGTCACAGTTTCCACTTATTTATCATCAGGTGGCCTGTGTGCTGGTTTGTCTTCTCTATGCCATAAAAAAAAACGCTTTAAACCCGTCTTTTTTTAAAGTTACTTTTGTGAAATATAAACTTGTTATGATTGTACTTGTGCTTGTTTTAATTATTATTATTTATATTATTTTATTCAACAATAATAACATAAAAAAATACAACAAAACACAATAACTGAAAAAGAAAACTAAAATTAAATAAAACTAACTCTAAATATATAAATTAACTAAAACATTAAATCTAAGAATGGCCCCTGCGGCATTGTACCAAAGATGCTGGCAGCATTTCCTCGCTGGATGGTTAAACTTATACGTTGAGCGAGGAAACTGCCAGCTCTTCGGTCTCCCGTGACGTCAATGAGCCTCTTCGAAACTTCTTTGAAGAGGCTCCGAGCGCTAGGACCCCACGGACCAAGGGTCTCGACGCCGAATGGAATAAACATATATTCTGGGCCGAGACCACTATATTTTACTACCTTCATGCTTTCGGCCGCTTCAGCTGCCGCACCTGCCCTATTAGAGGTCCGGTGGAGATGTGATGGGGCTAGCGTGTCTACACAGGTTGCATCCCACACTAGCACCCGTCCCATATTCCACGGGACCAAAGTCATTCCGTCAGGTCTCTTGCCATCATTTCTAGAAATGCCTGTCGGCTCTAAAAGAGCCGGGACCTTTATTGAGGCAAGAGACCGACGAATGATGTCGTTGAGTGCGGCGTGTCTGGAAAAGCGGCCAGCACTTCTCTGGCAAGAAAGTCCGTGATGTCCTAGCCGATCTACGTCACTTCCGCAGGGGCAGCGATGTGGAGCGCAGACCGGGACCCCAAGGCGAAGGCAAACTGAAAGTCGGAGTGTGTTAGGGTCTAGGAAAGTACCAGTGCTTGGCGAGGGATGAGCTTGAAGCCAGTATCCAGCCTCCCTTGTACCGACTGCTAAAATTCTAGCACGATCCGCTGCGCAGCACTGGCTAATAAGGGAATCAACAGTCAATTTACATACTATGTCATCCCAACACCTCTGCGATTTTGGGTTTTCAGGAAAATTTTGACCGGGGCAAGCAGTTAACCACCCATTCTTTGCGTCCTCCAAACCTGAAGTCTCATAGTTTAAAGGGAATTCCCTAAGGATTTTTCCTATGAGACTAGAAGAGCTATGGATCGACGAAAGAAAAGCTGGTAAAGCAATACTAGAAATTTTGCGGATCCCTATACCACCGTACCGAATCGGGAGGGATCCTGGGTCCAGGAATGCTCGCTTAGCTGAATATTAAGAATGGATTGCAGGTTACTTTTGATCAAAGTATCAATTTTCGACAAAAGATCTTGATGTTTCCAGAACGGACAGCAGCGAAGCACATAAGTAAATTTAGGGACAAAAAGACAGAATTTAATAATTAAAAGGGCAAAATGAGGACTAATGTCAAGAAGCCGATGGGAATGATTTTGAAATTTAGAAATGGAATTTTGAATATAATCTGAAAAACTTTCTTCAAAAATAGGAGATCCCAGGAGGCAAAGTGTTCTTTTATCTACTATTTTTATATTTGGTGCAATTTTGTTGAATTTTTGTGCTTAATTTTTGTTTTTTCTTATTATTTATTACTTTGTTAAGGAACTTATTTTTTAATGTGAATGATTTAAAAAATGACCCGTTGCTGCTGTTTCTAACCGCGCTTCTTCTCCGCAATATGACGGTTTTGTTCGAAGCGCTAAGTAGATTAACTCTATAATAACCGATACATTAATATTTCACCATTTAACTGAATTAATGTTGAATTGTGAATTGTTGAAATTTGAAGAAAAAGTTATGTCAAAACGATAGCATAACATTTTAAGTTGACTATTCTTCGTAGCTTTTGTTAATTAAATCGTATCCTCTTCTAAAAACAGCCCAGTTTTTTTTTAGGTATTAGCGAGCGTTTAATTTGATTTCTAGAAAATTCGTCATCTCATCTTTCAAGATTTCTTATCTTTGAACTTAATTGCGATAGGGTTGATACCTTTACCTACGAGTAAGTAACGCTTTTCTATTAATATCAAGCTATCGAGCTTACAGCCCGCTTACCACGAGTTACAGTCGAATGCTCTGTCCCTCGCAGACTTCGCAGTATTCTTATAGAATGCAAGGGACAGAGCATTCGACTCGCTAGCGAGTACAGTAATTGTAACTCATGGTAAGGGTACAGGCCACCTGCCTGATGGTGAACTCTGAAGCCCTCAGACATCTTAAGATCTTACGATAACAATCTCGAGACTGCTAATGGTTGTTAATTCTAAAGACTTAGATGGAACGCCTCTTGTAGGGAATGCAATTTAACCGGTTAATAACCGTTTTTGGTTGAAAATAACCGGACATTTGTATTCCCTACTCTATTGTAGTAATTTCACCGGTGGTCTTACCCCCGCACCGGAGCACAACAATGCGAACGCTGCCGTTAAATACTACATCAGTGTGATTACGTCACATGGTAATGTCAGATATTTATTAACTTCATTAAAGGTTTCCTAAACGACATAGAAGCTTTAATTATTTTATTTATTTGGAAATTATCCCCTTTTGAAATTCCAACAATAATGGGGATGTAATGTGTTTAACAAAAAACCTTTCTTTCTTAAACATATATATCACATAAGTATCTAAAGAGTGTGTGAAAAGTTCTTGTTTCAGTTAGAGTCAAAGTTAAATTAAAATAGTTTTTAAAAATTAAGCTCCTTATTAATAAACTGATCTGAGTGAGAGCGTTTCGAGACACGTCAGAAGATAATAGAAAACAGTTTAAGACACATCGTGACTTCGTGAGACGGGCATCTTAAGACTAGTCAAGATCGGTTCATAAACACAGCCCTAAGTACATTAAGATCATAGTTAACTTTATTTTTGGTGATTATAAATTATAATTTAAGGCTATTTTTTGATCTTATAATCTGATGTATAAAATAACTCTCAACCGAACGGTTTAAGATCGTTACACATTGTAAAAGTAATTCGCGTTAAAAAGAATGCATTTTGTTAACTTTACTCCTAATTGTATCGAAAAAGTAATTTTGTTTGTGCCCTGGAGACAAAAGTAATGTTTGCAAAAACTAATGTTTTTCGCGCTGACTGTTAACGTTTTTCTAAAATCTAGTCTTTCGGGTGGCGATAAGGTTGTATGAGTAAGATTTTTTTGAATTTATCTACGTAAGTTGTTGTATCGTTCGAAAGTACTCAAATAACAGAATATCCGGTCGTTGAAGTAAAAGATACTTATTACGTTTATGCGCGTCATGAGTGTATTTTTTTTATTCGACAGTCGAAGGAGGAGTGTAATGTATTTAATGGCCTATGTTTGTACGTTTGTGGTGCTCTAGAAACTAAACGCGTTGTCCGATTTTAATGATTCTTATATGAATCAATTTGTCCTAATCTTGCGAGTGCCACCAATAACAGTAAGCAAAATTCAATATGGCTGGCACCAGACGACATATTGTGAAAAAGAAAAAAGTCGACGAACTAAAGACAAGTGGGATATAATTGAATAGGTATTTTAAAATCATCATCATAGATTTCTTTCATCATATAACGACTTAAAGTTGGTTAGCAACATTCGGGTTTTGTAAAGCTTGCTTTTTGTTTATTTTACGTTTTTATTAGAAAAGCAAGTCTGCGTCATTTTCGCTAAGTAGATAATTTCCATTAGATTATAATTTGCGAGATAACTTGTTGTCAACATGTAAGTTAATTATTATAACTAGTATTCGTTCATTTTAAATAGATTTTAAGTTCAGTAATATTGGTAATTGAAAATTACGAATTATTAAATACGAAGTTAGGGTTTCTAGACGTCAAGAATTAGAAGACTAAGGGATCCGTGTATGAAATATTAAGCTTTAAGGCGCTAACTTTTGTTAGAGTCAAGTGTCCCCCCCCCCCCCACAGCCAAAACTGCAAATACTAAAATGCGGG
The DNA here is from genome assembly GCA_963966035.1 of Acleris laterana. NCBI lineage: Eukaryota > Metazoa > Arthropoda > Insecta > Lepidoptera > Tortricidae > Acleris > Acleris laterana. The sequence goes on along the minus strand of OZ014438.1, from coordinate 74,561,662 downwards.
ATGAATAGGATTGAATGCGTTATGGTTGTCAAAACTAACTTCGTTGTTTTAATTGTTTTTTATATAAGTATGATAGTTTTTTCTTTACGTCCCTTCTTTGAAACCCGTTTTTGTTATCCTTTCGAGCATTTTTGTGTGCGAAGCTGTTTTGGATTTTCCTTTGCTTCTTCTTTTGTTTTCTATAAATTTAATTTGCAATAGGTGACAACCCTGATTGTGTTCTCTATTCATCCCATATGTCGTGTCTATATACTTACCCCGGTTCACATATATGGAAAATACGTCTATTTTTTTAAATTATTCGCTAAATTTAGGTTAATTAGGATTATTTTAATGAAGCAATCATGGAGAATTTATTCAGACACACAAATTAAAAACAACCTTATGTCCTTTAACGTTAGAATCGATTGCTAAAATTGCGTTGGAAGTTGAAAATCGTTTATAGTCACCCCGTTTGACTAGATCTCAGTATTTTCTTAACGAATATCCGATATAAAGATTCATATTGTACTTACATGTGTAACACTCGATTTTCGCCCGCAGCATGAGATTGGGGTCGTGTGGTCACTTGGCTCGAGGGCCAATCGCTAAAGGGTTGGGCGCCGTAGATTGAGAGAGAGAGCGACTGGCCACAAACAGGATCGATGGTGGTGGTTTCATAAATTAGTGGCAAATTGTTTAAATTAAGTTTATTTTAATTTCTAACTTCGTAAAAAGAAAGTACAGACTCAGATTATTTGCACCATACTATGTTCTGAATGAACAACACAGAGTAATAAGATTAGAGAGCGTCCTCCCTTTTGTTCTTAATTTCTAATTAACCATGCCTTTCGACACACATAAGAAATAGTTGCAATTATTTATTATACCAAAGGGTAAGTAAGGAAAGGTCCGGGTTACCTACGAGATTAGCATCAGTAAACCCGTAACATATGGCGCCCAACGTGGGGCGAACTAACACTTTGTCGCTCTGCGATTAAAAACCTGCAGAAGGAGGTGGCTGAAGGAACAACACTGTCGGAGGCTCGTAAAGAACGGCTGAGGGGTCGAGTTGAATATTACCTAGGTCGTTTGGAGGGAGTCTCAGATCAAGGAGATGTGGTTCAAACCCTCAAAGGTGTTCTGGTCAGTTGCCTAACTACTCTTAACCCCGAGGGGGACTCTTCCGATTCTGAGGAGGAAGTTTTCAGCTCTCCAGCGAAGCCGCAGACTACGGTGACGTGTCGAGCCGAGCCGCGCTACAACCTTGCTAGTTTAAACCTTAAATACAAAGGGGATACGTGCGTACGTGCTTTTATTACGCGCCTGGAGGAACTCCGGGTGGCACGCGAGATCCCTGAACGTGTTATTTTCACCGGTTTTCCGGATATTCTGGACGGACCAGCTCTCTTTTGGTTCCGTTCGTGTAAGGGTAACTTTTCGTGTTACGCGGACCTTTTAACTGCTCTTAAAGCAGACTTCGATATTCCTGATTATGACTTTAAATTATTAGGTGAGATAAGGGCCCGCACCCAAGCTAAACACGAGTCTATCGTGGTGTACCTGTCCGTCATGGGTGCGTTGTTTTCTCGGTTGACTTTACCGCTGGCGGAAGCCGAGCAATTGGACATTTTACTACGCAACATAAGGCCTGGATATAGCCGTGAGTTGGCTTTAATTGACGTGCCCTCTATACAAAGGTTGAAGGAACTGTGCATGCGTCTCGAGCTTGCAGGTTCGCGCTCGGATAATTTCACTGAACCATCTTCATCCGGTTACACGGTAGCTCCGGACGTGCAAGTGCGAACGCGCAATGCCCCTGCGTTCCGTAGACAGGAGGTTGGCTCTGTAGACAAGCCCGTGGGCCCGTATTGTTTCAGGTGTAAGCGGACGGGACACAAAACAGGTCGCTGCCCGCGATCTCGCGACTTGGTGTGTTTCGTGTGTGGTCACCCGGGCGTACGCACGCCGGAGTGTCCCAAGTGCAAGGAGATGGGTTCTTCTCCAAAAAACTAGACCATCAGGTCTCGCATAAAACTTGTAATGCGCGACCTGTCAAAACTTATTTTCTACCTTCTGCTGACGACTACCGTCCCTACTTGACTGTGCAGGTTCTCAATGTGAACGTTTGCGGCCTTCTTGATTGCGGCGCAGCGTGCTCTGTGCTTGGAGCGAACGCACACGTCAAGTTCTTAAATTTAAATATAAAAATGTTACCATTCGACCGGCCGCGGGTCTTACGCGTCGCTGACGGGGTTGACTACATCTGTCGTTTTTACATGAATTTACCGGTCCAATATAAGGAGGAAGTTCGACTGGTTCTGTTCCACGTTCAGCCGGAGATTAAGTTGCCGATACATTTCGGGATTAATTTTTGGAAGGCTTTCAATCTCGCGCCTGACGTCCTTGCGTGTCTGCCGGCGTCGATTTCTTCGGTCGAAACCATTGTAGGTAGCGTGGAAGAGGATGGCTTGCGGAACTACGAGGAACTCACGCCGGTGCAGAAACAGGAACTCGACTCGGTCCGACGTTTATTCGACCAAATCAATACCGATAGGGTCGGACTAGGTTGCACGTCTTTAATCCAACACGTGATTAACACCGGTGACGCAAGACCGATTAAACAAAAATATTATAGGCTTAGTCCGGAAAAGCTGAAATTCTTGAATGCGGAGTTGGACTGCATGTTAAAAAACAAGGTTGTGGAACGGTCTTTCGGCGAATGGAACTCCCCTCTTACTATGGTACCTAAGGCCAACGGGGAGGTGCGTCTCTGCTTAGACAGCCGTCGACTTAATGCGGTTTCAAAAACTGACGCCTACCCTTTGCCTTACATCAACTATATAATTGACAACTTACGTGATGCTAAATATCTCACTTCCCTCGATTTGAGTGCGGCGTACCACCAGATTCCTTTACATCCTGACTCGAAAGAAAAAACGGCTTTCACAGTGCCAGGCCGGGGCCTGTTCCATTATAATCGCATGTGTTTCGGTTTGGTGGGAGCAAGTGCTACGATGCAACGACTCATGGACAGCTTGTTCGCCGCGGAATTTGATAACAAGGTGTTCGCGTATATAGACGATATTGTCATTTGCACCTCGACCTTTGAGGAGCATGTGGATATTCTCCGTCGTGTCCACAAAAAATTAAATGACGCTAACTTAACCATAAACATGCAGAAATCGCAATTCTGCCGTAGCGAGCTGAAATATTTAGGTTACATGGTGGACCGCTTTGGTTTACGTACAGATCCTTCCAAGGTGGAGGTGATAATGAATTTCCCTATCCCTCGCGAGGTAAAGGAACTTAAGCGTTTCTTAGGCATGGCTGGGTGGTATCGTAGGTTCATTAAAAACTTCTCTCAGGTCGCTCGTCCTCTGACTCGGTTGACGAGTAAGAAATATAAGTTCGAATGGACACCAGAGGCTAACGAGGCGTTCAACACTTTAAAGTCTGCTCTCATTACTGCTCCTATTCTGAAATGCCCCGACTTTAGCGTTCCTTTCTATATTCATACGGATGGTAGCTCTTTTGCCATTGGCGGGATGCTGGCTCAAAGGATAGATGACGTGGACCACCCGGTTGCCTACTGCAGCCGTACCTTGAATGCGCAGGAGGTTAACTACACGGCTACTGAGCGCGAACTTCTGGCGGTCATCTATGCTTTGGAGCAGTATCGCCCATATGTCGAGGGTTCCAAATGCTACATCGTTACGGACCACGCCTCTCTCAAGTGGTTTTACAAATTGAAGAATCCTTCGGGTAGACTCAATAGGTGGGCCTGTCGCTTGAGTCAGTTCGACTTCGAGATCATTCACCGCAAGGGCAAGGAACACGTGATTCCAGACACTCTCTCGCGAATTAAGGTAGACTCCATAACTTTTGACCCTGTGACTGTACAGGATCCCTGGTATTCTAAGGTGCTCAAAGGCTGTAGCGACACTCCCAGGATATACCCTAACTTTACGGTTACTGATGGCAAACTTTTCCGCCTTTCAAAAAATAAATATAGCTTCACCTCTAGGTTCGAGTGGAAACTGGTGGTGCCCAGTGAACATCGGGAGGAAATCTTACGGCAGTATCACGATGAGCCAACTTCAGGTCACTTTGGCGTTGCCAAGACCCATAAGCGAATAAGTGCAGATTACTTCTGGCCGAACTTGTATCATGATGTGGAGAAGTATGTCGCCTCCTGCGAAGTGTGCAAATGCTACAAGCCTGCCAATACGGCTCGTGCTGGTCTTATGGGCAATCCTCGCGTCGTTACTAAGCCTTGGGAGGCGATCTCCTGTGACATCCTTGGCCCTTTCCCACCATCCTACGCTCGGAACCAATACCTCTTCGTCTGTGTTGACTATTTTAGTAAGTTTTCACACTTGTTTCCGCTGCGTAACGTCACGGCTAAGTCGATCGTTAAGTGTTTGGAGAAGGGGGTGTTCTTGCGTGACGGGGTTTGCAAGTATATCTATGTCGATAACGGCCCACAGTTCATTTCTCGAGATTTCCGGGACTTGATGACTAAATATAATGTGCCGAATATTTTCTACAATCCCCGTTACCACCCCCAGACTAATCAAACGGAACGCTTAAACCGAGATATCGTGCGTGCCATAGCATCTTACGTGCGTTCTGATCATCGTAAGTGGGATCAGAACATACCCGAGATCCAATGTGCCCTTAACACGGTGGTTCATGAAAGTACCAAGTTCACTCCGTTTTACTTGAATCATGGTAGGGAAATGGTGTTGGATGGAGCCTTGCTCAATCTCGATGTTCCTGTCGACCCAGTGTCGGTAGTTTTGGAGCGCGAGCCATTTTCTTCGAACCTGTCTCAGCTGAGAGGAATTTTTTCCACCGTACAAGGTCATATGCGAAAGGCCTACACTCGGAACGTAAAGTACTACAATTTGCGGAAGCGCCCCATACAATATGAGGAGGGTCAGATCATTTACAAGAGATGTTTTCCTTTGTCTAACGCAGATAAATACTTTAGTGCAAAACTCTCCCCTAAGTATGAGAAGTGCGTGATCAGCGCAAAACACGGCCCTTTGGTTTATTCCTTAAAGTCTATGGTAGGTAAACCCTTGGGGAAGTTTCATATCAAGGACTTACTCGAGCGAGGCGAGGATCGACTGGAGGCCGGTGCTTCCCCAATAGATTAAGTATTAATAGGTAGCACGGGTTTTTCTTTTTGAATCTAGTTCCTAGCAAAAAAAATGCTACGTGAACGATAAGTAAACCCCTATCTCATGTCATAGGTTTATTTTCTGTCTTTTGCACGCCTTACCCATAAGTTGTTAGCTGTAGATATGTGTTACATTTTAATTTAAGTTATGTCTGGACTTGCTGAGATTTTTGGCGTTGGTAGAATATTTGTCCCGACCGTTGGCTCTTTAAAGGTATGATTTACTGGTTTGTTTGGTATATTTCGTCCGGACTGCAGGTGTTTTATTGAAGGGAAAAGATTTGTCCTGACTGTTGGCTCTTTTAAAGGATTGGATTACTGGAATGAAAGCATATTGAAGTAGAGTGAGGTAGGCTAAGTCTTAATTTTAAGTAAGCAAGGATGCGCATCCATTTAATTTTAGTTGTGCTGTCATGTTTTGTCCGTAGTATGGTAAAGCGTGTAGTTATTGGTAATTTTTCTCTTACCATAATATTTTATTAGTTTTAGGATTTCTTCCGATTACGCCATAGGCGCAATCTGTTCGAGATAAAACTTGTGAAAAGGACATTCTGGTGGTATACAGAGTGCATCCTCTTTTCCATTGTTCTAATCTCTTTATACTGGTTTCAGTTGAGATTTTCTTTTACAAGTTTAAGTTGAAACTCGTGTGTTATAGTTTCAACACTTGATTTTAAATAGTCTCACTTGAGTGTTTACTTAATTAATAGGGTTTCTACCACAGTTCTTATAAGTGGTAGTTTAATCAATACAATTAAGCCGTTTAAGAGGTTGGTAGTGTGTCACACCCCTCATTGTAGTTTCAGTTTTTTGTGCAGAGCTGTGTAATTCTCGCGGATGTTTCTCTCAGTTGAGATTGATGTGTACTTAAAGAGACACTAACTTTAGTACATACTTGATTTGGTTTAGGATCAAGAGCGTTTGTTTGGAAATTGAACCAACAAACTCTGATATAGGTTTAGAGCGTTTGGTTGGATGCAGAGCCAACAAACACTAGGAAAGTAGTTTATAAGTTTACTTTAGCAATTAGTGTAGCGTATGCGTAGTAGGTCTGAGATGGGCAACCACGTTTGCCGTTAGTGGACCCGGATCGGGCCTATGATTTAACTGGCTTCCCCTTTATGGCGAAGACCATTAGAGATAAGACTTGTTCTTTTATCTTCTTTTCGGTGGAAGAGGGTGTGTTTATGCGTAGTAGGTCTGAGACGGGCAACCACGTTTGCCGTTAGTGGACCCGGATCGGGCCTATGATTTAACTGGCTTCCCCTTTATGGCGAAGACCATTACACGATGTTATGTTTTCCAACCTGACTAGTTTTTTTTTTTTTTGGTAAATGAGGCGCCGAGACCTGCAGGGCCGTAGGCCGCGATGCATCCCTGGGGGAATGATGCTAAGGTGCTGCAGTGCCTTCGTGTCTTAAGCCGGAACACTGAATGGACTCTCCGTTCTTTGCCGTTATGGCTGTCTGTTCTTACACATGAGAATGTGTATAATAATTTTATTTCAGAATCTTAGCAATTCTGAAATAAAATTATTTTTCCCAACTGGAACCCTACTGTAACACCCCAAAATCGGGTTGTCACTTTTTCTCTGACATACTTACAGTTATCCTTTCTTTTGTCTGAAAGCTTTCCGCGCTGATTCCTGGCTGAGTTTAGCGGCTACTGTTTGACGAGCGAACGAGTTTCAAGCCACATACACCTGGTGACCGGTGTTTTAGTATATCAACGTTGATCACAAACGGTCGACATAAACACGGCCGTTTTTACACTTGGATACTCGTTTTGTCTCACATAGTTCAACACGGAGCTTTGGTATCCTAGAGCTAGGTTCCTGTGCCTTATTTAGAAGTCGTATTTAACCGGTTTACACTATCTATTCCTTATTATTTTTAATTGAAAACCCAGACATTGTTATCGTTTGTTAGCCGTTGTTGTCATAGTATGAAATGTCACTTTGACTTTTGACAGGAGGTTAAGGCGTTCGCACATCGGCTTTATTACTCTGTTTTGGGTGTAGCATCTTTTTATTTTTGAATTCGTATTTACTCGTTCTAGATATTTTTTTTCACTTAATTTCAGCTAAGCAAAAAGTCTTTCTTTATTGAGAGGAATCAGAGGTATTGAAGTTTTAACTCCAATGTAAGTATGGTAGGTGGCAACACCGGTAACGCCAGAGAGCGTCACTTGGTGTTTGCCGATCAAGGATGAGATTTAATTTAGAACAGGCCTAGGTGGTTTCCTTGTTCTTGACGCTGTGTCTTACAATCAAGATGTCTTATTTTCACCAAGCATAACTTGATAATAATCAAGTCTTAACGTGCGTTGTCACGCGTCTGAAGGGTGAGTATTTCATTTGGAAGGGGCGCGTCGCAATTGTGTTACGTAATCGCCATGTTCTATTTCTAAAAGTGTATCGGTCTATTTCAGATGTTCTTTACGGTGTTTTGATAACACCAACTCCGCGGTCTCCGAGTATAAAAGCCAATTGCCTCTAATTTACTGCCCGAAAGGTAAACTTTATTCGTTAAGTGTGATGTGTTGTCTGAGGATATGTGCTTGTTTGTTCCTTTACTGAGACGTTATATTGTACGTTTTAGGGTTTCAAGGCTACCCCGGAAATTTCAAGGCTACCCCGGAAATTTCAAGGCTACCCCTGAAGTATCAAGTCTGCTCCGGAGATGTTCGCCATGTTCGGGCTAACCTATAACCTCAAGGCGGAGGTTATCTTCGTGCATGCGGTGTGCTGAGATTGCTTCGACGTGTTTGTGCACGAGGAAGGTAGCCGTGCGATGACGAGTACACTTCGCGTGGGATCCTGACGCCTGCGTTCACTGATGTCGCGTGACGTTGACTTTCTTTTCTTTTATTTTCTTTATTTTATTCCGCGTTTACTCTAACCTATTATACGTCGTCCATCCTTAGACCGCGTTGGTAGCAAGCGCCTCTTTTGTAATGTTTTCCAATCCTAGTAATGGAAAAGTACTGTACGGGTTTACTGATGCTAATCTCGTAGGTAACCCGGATCTTTCCTTACTTACTCTTTTGTAAGGTTATCAATCCTAGTAATGGAAAAGAACTGTACGGGTTTACTGATGCTAATCTCGTAGGTAACCCGGATCTTTCCTTACTTACTCTTTTGTAAGGTTATCAATCCTAGTAATGGAAAAGAACTGTTACGGGTTTACTGATGCTAATCTCGTAGGTAACCCGAACCTTTCCTTACTTACTTTTTAGTATAATAAATATTTGCAATTACCTAGTAATGGAAAATTATGTTACGGGTTTACTGATGCTAATCTCGTAGGTAACCCGGACCTTTCCTTACTTACCCTTTGGTATAATAAATAATTGCAACTATTTCTTATGTGTGTCGAAAGGCATGGTTAATTAGAATTTAAGAACAAAAGGGAGGACGCTCTCTAATCTTATTACTCTGTGTTGTTCATTCAGAACATAGTATGGTGCAAATAATCTGAGTCTGTACTTTCTTTTTACGAAGTTAGAAATTAAAATAAACTTAATTTAAACAATTTGTCTAATTTATGAAACCACCACCATCGATCCTGTTTGTGGCCAGTCGCTCTCTCTCTCAATCTACGGCGCCCAACCCTTTAGCGATTGGCCCTCGAGCCAAGTGACCACACGACCCCAATCTCATGCTGCGGGCGAAAATCGAGTGTTACACATGTTACTGTATCGGCAGAGCGGTACTAAAAAAAAATTGTGCGCTGTAGCGGCAAACTGTCGGATTAACGTCACGATTTTTTTATCGTCGATTGCATATTTTACTTAGAATGTTTTAGAGCTTTCACTAACGCGGGCTTTTAATAATTTCATGGGACTTTGATTTTTTCTGACAATTAATATTTTTCATTTGAAGCATTGAAAAAAAAAATATTTTGTTAAGTTGAGTTTGATCGTGAATACTTGCAATACTGGTAAGGTTTAATTTAGAAGCAAAGATGCGTGAATTTAAAAAACAAGGTACTTTCATGGAAACCTTTTTTTTAAACCCGTTCTTTATTAAAAGATTTAACATATCGTCGCTTAGCTAACAATACCGCACAAGTCATAATTTGACCATGTGACGTTTTATACACCATTCGCTAGATTATTTTTCGGCGCATCGAATCAGCTCTCGCAGGAAGTAATTTTGACCAATTAGAGCGCGTTATTCAAATAGAAGTAACACAACGCAACTCACTGGTTGCACCAAAACCGCGCAAGTCATCAGTCCGCCATAGTGTTTGGCTTGATCAACGTCGTTGGTCGATAAGTTTAAATGTTTTGTTTCTAAATTACTCAAGTTTTCTTAACGGATTGACTCTTCTGATGCAGTTAAAAGGTAAGTGAACTTATTTAAAATTAAACATAATAGTTTATTCATTGAAATACTTCATATAATCGTGATTAAAAACAAGAGTATTTGAGCGGTGTTGTAACGAAAAGTTAGGTTGACTTAGGCGGTATTTTCATTAATAGTTTTTGGTCTCTCCTGAAAAGTAGGCAAATCTGACTTGTGCGGTATTGTTAGCTAAGCGACGATATTGTATCTGTTGTTCAATAAAATTTGAACGAAATAGATTTTTGTGTATGAATTTTTTTCATCAGATTTTGCAGTATCAAAATATGTAAGATCTGATTTAATTTATTTGTTCAGGTTTTTTATAAAGAGTACCTATTAAAAAAATCTTTTTTGAAGGTAGTAGGTACGAAACGATTTTTTTAATAACAGCATAATTTTAAAGATTGGTACTTATAATGTCCAGGACATTTTATTGCACAGATATGTATCAATTCCGAAAAAACGGAAACATATAAATAAGTTATCTTATGAACCTAGTCACTTAAACGTCGTGTTTGCAATGTCATACGAAATTGTCAAACGATTAAAAGCGACAAGGTATAGAAATCATCACTTATTTATGACGGTGACTGTACCTAAAAATTCAGGAACAACATGTGCGCAAAATTGAAATCACCCAAATAAAAAATAAATATTTAAAAATAAACGTAATTGAATCGTATTTAAAGAAACGCAAAACCGCAATAAAATAAAATTGTGAAAGTAATTTAAAATAGTCCAAAACAAAAAGTAAAAATAGGTACTTACGCGTAAAATTCTTACTAGTAGCAGCCTCCGGGAACGCGCCGCGCGGGGGGAAATTTAAAATTGGAATTAAAGTTATGTTTCGGAATGAAGTACTGGAACTTTAGAATGCAATTGATTTCAAAGGGAATGGGCACCTTCTACTCCGATAATCGAAGGATAGGTGCGGGCCGTACTGCAGCCGGAGCGACACTGGCAGCCTGAAAGGGAATGGGCACCTTCTACTCCGATAATCGAAGGATAGGTGCGGGCCGTACTGCAGCCGGAGCGACACTGGCAGCCTGAAAGGGAATGGGCACCTTCTACTCCGATAATCGAAGGATAGGTGCGGGCCGTACTGCAGCCGGAGCGACACTGGCAGCCTGAAAGGGAATGGGCACCTTCTACTCCGATAATCGAAGGATAGGTGCGGGCCGTACTGCAGCCGGAGCGACACTGGCAGCCTGAAAGGGAATGGGCACCTTCTACTCCGATAATCGAAGGATAGGTGCGGGCCGTACTGCAGCCGGAGCGACACTGGCAGCCTGAAAGGGAATGGGCACCTTCTACTCCGATAATCGAAGGATAGGTGCGGGCCGTACTGCAGCCGGAGCGACACTGGCAGCCTGAAAGGGAATGGGCACCTTCTACTCCGATAATCGAAGGATAGGTGCGGGCCGTACTGCAGCCGGAGCGACACTGGCAGCCTGAAAGGGAATGGGCACCTTCTACTCCGATAATCGAAGGATAGGTGCGGGCCGTACTGCAGCCGGAGCGACACTGGCAGCCTGAAAGGGAATGGGCACCTTCTACTCCGATAATCGAAGGATAGGTGCGGGCCGTACTGCAGCCGGAGCGACACTGGCAGCCTGAAAGGGAATGGGCACCTTCTACTCCGATAATCGAAGGATAGGTGCGGGCCGTACTGCAGCCGGAGCGACACTGGCAGCCTGAAAGGGAATGGGCACCTTCTACTCCGATAATCGAAGGATAGGTGCGGGCCGTACTGCAGCCGGAGCGACACTGGCAGCCTGAAAGGGAATGGGCACCTTCTACTCCGATAATCGAAGGATAGGTGCGGGCCGTACTGCAGCCGGAGCGACACTGGCAGCCTGAAAGGGAATGGGCACCTTCTACTCCGATAATCGAAGGATAGGTGCGGGCCGTACTGCAGCCGGAGCGACACTGGCAGCCTGAAAGGGAATGGGCACCTTCTACTCCGATAATCGAAGGATAGGTGCGGGCCGTACTGCAGCCGGAGCGACACTGGCAGCCTGAAAGGGAATGGGCACCTTCTACTCCGATAATCGAAGGATAGGTGCGGGCCGTACTGCAGCCGGAGCGACACTGGCAGCCTGAAAGGGAATGGGCACCTTCTACTCCGATAATCGAAGGATAGGTGCGGGCCGTACTGCAGCCGGAGCGACACTGGCAGCCTGAAAGCGCCAGCCTTCACAAGAAACGTTTGGTACAATACATCTGTAAGCCTTAGACAATAAATGTAGCTACGGGAGTCCGATAAATAATTCTTACGTCAACCTTATATCCTATATTATTAGGGTTGATTCGAAAACAAGCCAATCAAAGGGAAGCTGTATAAAAAAATGGAAGGGTCCATGCCGAAAATGACACGGTTCTAAGTAAGTTTTAAATTTATAAATTCGGATTATAATTCTTTCAGGCTCGACGACCTAGTGGGTAGTGACCCTGCCTACGAAGCTAGCGGTCTTGGGTTGGAATCCCGGTGAGGGCAGATATTTGTGTGATGAGCGCGAATATTTTGTTCCTGAGTCATGGATGTTTTCTAATGTATTTAAGTATACTTTTCTCTAGCCTAGAGCTTAGTTTGGGACTAGATCAATTGGTGTGAGACTGTCCCCCCCCCCCCCCCCCCCCTTATATTTTAGATATTGTAATACCTACTAAACTATTATTTTTCTTATGATTGCCGGGTTAGAATAGTGCCAGTCCATGTCTTCTCGTTGATGTCTTAAGAGGCAGTTAAGGGATTAAATGCTTGGTATACGACGGGCTTGCAAGCTCTCACTGATACGCTGAAACATTGTGCAAAAACTTTTTAGAGTTGTAGGTAGTTCTGTAGGTCGGCTCACCCCACTCTGGGAACAAACACGTGAGTTTATGTAAGTATGTATGATATACTTGTGTATTAAGTTTTTCATTGTTATTATGATGGTGTGAGTGAAGACAATTCGTAATTACTTAAGTATAACTAATTAATCGAGTCTTAAATTAATATCTAGAATCTAATTGTCGTTTTAACGACAGAGCGGTTGTTCCACAAAAGTTTGAACTGCCCGTTTGACTTATTACCGTGTCGTTCAATCATGGGATGCACTTGTTTTTAACAATGTATGAAAGTTTGTAAATCATATTGAGGAAAAAGCTTCTCAAACTAATACCTGTAGTAAAATTAAATTAATTAATATATAGTTTCACAATCCTCTTAAAGTGCATGCATAATATGTTCACGGCGGCCGTGTGTAGTTAGGTACATTCAACGAAGAGGGTTTCCTCTCTATGGAACTACTTGGACTTTAATAATGCAATTAAATGGTTCATTTTAATGCAATAAATGGACTGTACCATTACTTTCATGGCCTATTGAACTAGGTTTTACGATACAATGCCGTATGTCCAAACGCACGTAGTTTAGGTACAGTCTGTTCCATTAAATTAACTCTGCATTACCTATTATATTAATGTAACTACTGGGAAAAAAAGTCCAACTAGTTCCATCAATGGAACTAATAATGGAACTAGTCGGAATAGACCTAGTAAGTATTCTTGATTGCCTATTGGTATGTATCCGAACTAATATTATAAATGCGATAGTAACTTCGTCTGCTTGTTACGCTTTCACGGGTAACCCGCTGAACCGACTTTGATGAAATTTGGTATGGAAATAGCTTTTAATGCCGAGAAAGGATTTAAGTATGTATGTATGTATGGTTCCTTGTTCCTAAGTACAGGCTGAACGGGAAGCCCGAATTCAACAACTGAGCTGTCGTCAGATTCGTCATACAAATACCTATCATTCAAAATAATTAAACATAAATAAAATATCAGAAAGAAAATTCACACAAATTTACCTAGTCCGAAACTGACCTGTAGGCGTGTACTATGGTTACAGTCAACAGCATAAATAAGTGATCATTTCTGTACCTTGTCGCTGTCAATCGTTTCACAATTTTACAACACGACGTTATTGTCACAAGGTACATAAATGATCACTTATTTATGCTGTTAACTGTATTAGACAACGATAAATATGATCATACGACACCTCCTAAGTATACTGGTGCAAGTGACCTTTTTGCGAATTTCGTTTTTTTGCATTTTTATGCCTATAATACTTATATTTACCTCCCACAAAAATTTCATGCGGAAATTCCTGCTACTTTCTGAAATAAAGTGACGTATACAAATGCAAGTAGCACTTTTTTGTAAATCGGTAGGTTGTAAACTGAGTCAAGTCGCTTGCACCACAGTACGCGGGACCGATTCCGTGGAGGGGCTGAGTGTGAGCGGTACAACTGACAGTTGGCTCAGTATGCTCGTAAACCATTAATGCTAGCAGACGTTGGATCAGTATACTCGCTTCTGTGTCGACACGATATACGTTAATAAACGTGTTAGAATCATTAATTGGGGTACGCCCATTTTAACAATGTATGAAAATTTCAAAACCATTTCGAGGAATAGGTTCCTCAAACTAATCTCTGCCATTAAATTGAAAATACATGTTACAGTGAATTAATTATATAGTTATAAAGAAATGACCTTCATTTGACCCCTAAATGCGGTCCGAATGGCGCTATATCAACCTTTTTGTGGTTTTATATGAAACATATAAAACCTATCCAATGTTTAACTTAGGTACTTTTTTTTCTTTTTTATCAATGGCGGTCCACCGCGGTATTCTGCAGTGATTTTGCCAGTGTCAAGTGAGTTGAGTAAACAGTAAACGGAATAAATCAAAAGTAAAAGCCGGACATCTTCCCTCCCGATGGTTACCGGCAGATTTCAATATTTTACCTCATTACTACAATTTAGATACCTAGCTGACACCTACGTTCGAAGACAGCTGTTGTCATAAAAAAAATATTTTTTTACAAATTGACTATTATTTCTTATGATTAAATTAGTATATTATTAAAGCCATTTCTCTTTTAAGTTGTGTGTGATAAATGTAATTAATTTATGTGATGAGTTTTTCCAAGAGGTTCAATACGACGGCATCGGCACCAACATTTATTATAGAAACGAATGATTAGAGGTATGGAATCTCTTATCGATATTCTTTTTCTACTCTCGTACCGTACCGCTAATATTGATATCGTTAATGGTATCAGAATACCACCAATAGCGTAACTGAAGCGGAAAAACAATTCTATTATGAGCGTTGCTATGGTTATAACAGTTCTATAATAACTAATGATGACTAATAATTAATGACCGGTTTTTTTTTGGGGTTTTCTAAAGATGAAACCTAGCTAGATCGAATTATTGCTCCCGAAACCCCCTGCATACAAAATTTCATGAAAATCTTTGGAGCCGTTTCCGAGATTAAGGTTATATTATATACTTATACAATAATTGCTCGTTATAAAGTGTTGTAGATGTGATTGTGTTCAGTAAATCTGCTCTAGAAAGAAGTTATGCAGGAAACGCTGTATTTATTTGAATTTAGGTAATAAGCAATGGCAGAATACTAATAATTCTCTGAAACTATTAATAAATTGTGTTGCGATTGTTTCTTTACATAATGTTTGAATAGACGTGTTTTAAAAAGAAAACACAAATAATTTAAAAAAAACGTATTTCTAAATAACTCCGCCATTTTTGCACAGGTAAGCAGATGAGGTTAATTTTATGAAATAATTTATTTGAAACCACAAAAACACTCTTAATCATGAAAAGCTTCAAATGAAATCCTTATAAAAGGCTATACTATCGAGTAAAAATGTAAAAGCAGACAGTTATCTTTCTGGTGTATCCCAATTATGAAAATGAATAAAGACTGAATCTTGTAAGATACTAAGTAAGAAGTAATCTCAAATAAGATTGCTTTAAAAACAATATCTTATTATTTGGGTTAGTAAAGGTGTTCGAATGATAAATAGCAAAATGATTAAAAACGTTACTTTAAGATAATTCAATTAAGTTTCTAAATTTCCATTACTACTAATTAATTGAAGAGGTAAAAGCGTTTGTTATGAAAGTTTCCATTAGGAACATAAAATAATTATGGCTGTTATAAAAATGTAAGTAAGTTTTTACCAAAATAACACCGTTATTTGGCAAGTTACTATCTTTTGATTTAAAGAACACGGGTTTAGTCATATTTTTAAAAGTGAACCCTTATTATTTTAATATAAAGACAATATTACAAAAGTGTACTGGTTTAAGTGACATGACTTTTATTGTATACTGGTACTAGTGATTATTATGCCCAAATAAAATTAATAAGGGGTAACAGAGCAAAGCAATATCTTTATTTATAAATGATATCACCCATAATCACTTAATTACCTATAAAAATAATAAATAGAAGCTGAATTGTAATGATAGCCACAAACAGTGTATACTGGATCAAGTGGTAGTTAGCTCAGTATACTATAAATTGAAACACATGTAATACGCGTATACTAGTTTATCTGCGCTTTTCTCTAAAACCGCTATAGTTTTTTAAATTCTAAATAATTATGTAGAAGAAAACGTAGTACTTTAATTAAAATAAATCAAAAATTTCATTACATTATCTTTAAAGGAAAAAAAGTTATGCATATATTTACCTTTGCACAGCTCTCCTGTGAAATCGTGATTTTGCACTTGCATCAGTGTACTTAGGAGGTGTCGTATAGAAACATACTTAAATACATAGGAAACATCCAAGACGCAGGAACAAAAATTCGTGCTCATCACACAAATATCTGCTGTCACCGGGATTTGAACCTGGGACCACTAGGTTCGTAGGCAGCGTCACTATTAACTTGGCTAACATGTCGTTATGTAGGTACGGTCACGAGCGTTAATTTGGGACCCATTTCAAGAAAAATATGCTTGAAGTCGTCAATGTCATTAGAGATGTCAAGTCATTTGTAACTTTTAGGAAACTCAACCTTATTGTTGTAAAATGTCAGATTGACTTTGGACCTAAGGTGGGTACCAAATTAAATCTCGTGACTGTACATATTAAGCTGTCATAGTAGTCGCGGACCCGAATAGGAGACGACCTTCACCGGCCTGTTTATTCGATAAAAAGTATTTTATATCAAATTTAATTTTGTTAAGTAATAATTATATGGCGATAGGCTGAAAAGTTTCAGTCCAGTTTATGTTTTTTTTTTTTTAAATGAACTACTTGTTTAATAGACAAATAACACAACAATCTCTACGCGCCACGTTTTTTATCAAATCCGCTTTATGGCGAAAACTACGTACTAATAGAGAACCAGACTATAGGGTTACTAGCAGTGAAATTGGTGATACAAGCGCCATTAGATCGAAAGTTTTACCTTTGAAATAGTTTTAAATTGGAGTTTTGTTAACACAACAAATTAAATTCATGGTGTCTCGTACCGTCAAGGACTTTACATATTGATCCACCATAGAACCTTGTCATAATGAGATATCGTCAAGTAACGTGAAATAAATTACATAGCCATTAATCGTTAGTTTTATGCAACCAGACAGGCTTTTGCCTACCACTCTCGAAATCGCAAAAATCGACTTCAAAGCGGAACAATTGTTTTTATTTTGTATGCAGACAAGTCTTCCACTTTTAATGAAATTCGATTGCGAGTGCGTTAGGCAATGGCCCCTTTGGTTCTATAATGGATCATCAATTAGAGTCCGTGACCATACCTACTATAAGAGCAACGTAAGCTAAAAAATATCGTCGGTATTAGTGCAGCACCGCGTAACTAACAAATTCAATTAGCACGTAAGTCAATAAGATGAATTTTGCAACTTATTGATTTTTTACTAACATGGTATTGTACCTACTATCAGTAATTATCTAACACCGACGATGCATAAAATCTTACGGCCCTACACACAGCCAGTTACATACATACATACATACACACACTCAGGCCTTTGTTCCCAGAGTGGGCCAGGCAGAGCTACAGAGTTAAGTACTAACAACTCTAAAAACTAGTTAAGACTGCGCCGAGCGTACGCCGGATGTACAGTGGCCGGCGCCCTCATTACTATTATTGTGTTTTCTAATAAACTAAAGTATTTTCTTGAAATTGGTCGGTAGGTTTTTGTACTACAAATGAAAACACAACTTATAGGGTACATCCTATAGTTTAATTATAAATCACCTTCGAGTTATCAACTTAACGGAAAAAAGTGGCCACCTTTTCCCGTTAAGCTGACTACTCAAACGGTAATTGTTATTAAAGTTTGTTACGTATCCCATAAATTGTGTTTATGCTTGCGCTACAAAAACGTATCGTCTGATTCCAAGGAAATTCTTTAGTTAATTTTAACACAATAATAGTCGTAAGGGTATTAATAATTATGTAACCACATTTTGCACACTTAGGCTAAGATGTTTACCAGTGTAGTGACAGGTTGCAAGCCCATCGCCTAACAAATACTCAGGCCTTTATTCCCTTAGTCGTCTCTTACGACATTCACGGGAGTACATGGAGTGGCACTATTCTAACCCGCCAACCACTCGGGGACACAGTCAGTTAATGAAGATTCAATGTTTGTTAGTGATGATTCTTCACACAGAAGTGTGAATTAAAAAATAATCACCGCTTAAAAGATAAGAAATAATTTTAACCATACTGATATAAATTAAACGGTGATATCTCAGACAAAATTTATGTAGCCAATGCAACCATATTACTAACGAACGAGGATTGAATCTACTTCGTAGTTGTATTTGAGATACCGCCTATTGGAGTATGCGTGAATTATATAAAGGTAACGTTACATAGATAAACTCACGCCTTCATTCCCAGAGTGGGGTAGGCAAAATTACCAAAAACTCCAAAAAAGTAAAGTTACAGTTTCTACATTATGTACACGTTTTTTTGAACATTGCCCGTAAGCTAGATCCACACTTGTATCATTCCACTGTATCGGAGCCACGTCGCGTCGTGTAGCCCCTACGTGAATCACGACCTTTACTTTGAATAGATATTGTGACACGCCGTATATGATACGTTGCAACACTCCACACACTCGCGTATTAGATACACGTATCGTGATAGGTAAGGTGATGTGTTTTGATACTGTATCATGATACGATGATGCGAATGTTGCGATGTAATGTGTTCCGCCGATACAGGGAATATAAAACAAAAATGTCTGACTGCTGTGTTTCATGCGGGATTTCTGTTCAGCAGTGATCTCATCTTGGAAAGCGCTGGTAGACTCTTGAGGTGTTAAAGTGCCCGTGCGGCCTACTTACTGAATAAGTACATTTTATCTCTTATCTTATCTATATCATTACTTTTTTCACAGCTTCAATATAAGCTGATTCATGAAATAAACCGCTGAGAAAAATTATCTTTTGTATAGCTATAAAATATCCTAATAAGTATATAAGTCAACAAATATTTGTTCTTATCTGTTTCTACAGACAGAATGTCGCATGAAGTTTATACGGCCGACCTGTTACATGACGTCACAGTGCATATCGGATCTATGTCTAACCGCTGTCTAATTAGCAGTATAAAATGCTTGTACATCCGTATTTCAAGCGATTAAAAAAAAATGCATTTCCCTATTATACTCGAACATCCAAGTTATTGGTAATTCTGTTGCTCTGCCTAGCCCCCTCTGGGAACGAAGGCGTGAGTGTATCAAAGGGATATTTTATTATGATGTGGTTTTGTCTAGTTTGTATACGTTGATACAATTTGGTGCTATATTAGGTGATTTTTAGCCATATAAACCTGTATCTCAAGACCCGTTTGAAATCTGCGTAGTCGTGGTAAAGGTAAAAAACTCAAGTATTTAAAGGACGTCTTGCATGAAGTTGTCACACATCTGTATAGACCGTTCAACATTCTATATTTGAAATTTGACGTAAATTCCATACTAGTTTTGTACTCAACTACATGCAAGTGGTACTTTACTTAAGTTTTTCACCTATAGTTTCCTTCAATTCGTTACATGCAGGGCTTGGTAACGGTTTGAAAAATACCGGTTAATTTTGGTTCTTAACCAGGTTTTTTCGTAAACGCTCCCACGGAATCGATTCGCGAGCGTTATGATCACTCGGATTATCCTGGAACTTTTGATTTTTGATTCTACCCACAGATGGATGGCAAGGTGACTAAAATGATAAGCCCGGCTTGAGTTTAAGTTGAGCAAGTGAAAATGTAACAAAACAGGTAGCTAATAAAGACGAGAACACGACGGCGGTGCGAACAAATTAGCGAGCGAAATTAACCGTTACTTCGAGAATTTACAGTTTTATTTTGCTCTTACGGAACCGAAATGATATCGATTCTGGTAGAGCGGAATCGAAATGAAAATGCTCTATTAGAATGTTGTTACTGTTTACTTACGCTGACGAAGAATCCTTAAAAAAGGCTTGTTAGCGTCCGTTAAAGAGAAAGTTCGACACAAACAAAGGGGGTTTTATAAAGGGTTAAGAAAAAAATCACGTGTTAATGGCACGTGACTGGGTGGGCGAACGCTCTGGGGAAAGAAAAAAGGGCACGTGTAATGAGAAACCTTACATGTATAATTGTGTTTCTGTATAGAAGCGGACCCCTTTTTTGTGCTATCGTCAAAACGTACATAGAGGGCTAGCGGGGAGGCAGGGGCTTGTTTAAACAGAACTTGTAAGTTTTTACAGGTCAATCTAATTAACGACTTTTTAGGGTTCCGTAGTCAAACTAGGAACCCTTATAGTTTCGCCATGTCCGTCCGTCCGTCCGTCCCCAGTCTAGCTCAGAGACTCGTAGTACTAGAAAGCTGTAATTTGGCAAGAATATACATATTAATCACGCCAACAAAGTGGTAAAATAACATTTTGAAAAATTTTTTTTTTAATGCACCTCCCCTACACGTAACGTGGGGATGCCTTTTTTTTTTCTTGCCTACCCCATAGTGTGGGGTGTCGTTAGATAGGTCTTTCAAAAATATTGCGGGTTTATGTAAACAATTTTTCGATTAAGGGATCCGTTTATGAAATATTAAGCTTTAAAGCGCTATTTTTTGTTAGAATCAAGTGTCCCCCCCCCCCTACAGCCAAAACTACAAATACTAAAAATCTGAAAAATATCTTCAACAAAAGCGCATATAACGAATTTTAAAGGAAAACTATCACGGCTAAGTAGACATGATTAGTTCCTGAGATACAGGCGACTAAAGTGTTTATACCTATCAAAATCGCCTATGATAACTTTCATAGAAAAATTTGTTAACGGGGCGTGCAGGACGCGCGGGGGGAGTCAAACTGTCCAAGCAACCAATCGAGCGACAGCCGCGCTCATAAGCGCGAGCGCCTAGATGCTGTTTGGACGTGCCCCGGAATGCTACCTACAAGTTTGCGATTTGCGATCTGAAAGTTTACAAATTTTCGATTAGATTATTGATTTGAGTTGAGTACCTATCGTTTGGAAAACTTAAAATTCTATTTACTGGACCTTGTTTTTTTTTCAATTTCTATTAACTACTTTATAAAAGATTTAACTTTTATTGTAATTTAAAGTCGGTTTGAAGCAGTTTAGATACCTAACTACCTACATAGGTATACTGATCTCACACTAAAAGCTTGGCTCTTGTTTGAGATATTATATACGAATTTATAAGAAAAAGAATCATTACTAAGTAGACTTAATTAGTTTCTGAGATACAGGCGACTAACGGGTACCTACTAAAAATCATCTAAGACAGCGCCAAATAACTTTAAATTGAAAATTGGTTCATACATGTTGATTTTTGAGATAGTTTTTTGTGTTTGTCGTTACGGCTTCGGAACCCTATACTGAGCATGGTCCGACATGCTCTTGCCCGGTTTTTAATCCTACCATGGATTGTGGCGCGTAAAACGTTGTCAACAATTAGTGATTGAGCAGGGGTCCAAACCTGCCGTCCTAAACGCAGTAACTATGATTAACCTCCTGTAGTAATATCAACCTTATTTTTAACGTGATAGAATTGAATCTGCTTTGCTGATTGAATTTAAGATACTGCTTATTTCATAAGGAGGGCAGAAATTCAGTTGTGCTCCGCGCAGACTTATATTTTCGCGGGTTTTTTTTTACGATATCTATTTTTGATTACCTCGTTATATTAAAATTACTTTTGTGGTATTAGATAAAGCTTTTTCAACTAAGTAATGACTAGGGTTAGGATTTTTGGGGCATATCGGGATTCTAGAATCTATGGAGTCGCTATTTCCTAATTACTATAAACATACCACCTTGATTTTGACCTTCACAACTGTGATATCAATATTTCAAAATTTCATTTAAATTTTGTTAATTGAATTGCATTTTGATAAGGAGGATATCTCCGCTGTGAAAGCGTTATAAAAAACAAATATAAGTAGGTATTGATAAACCGAACCAATTTAGTTTATTTTAAAATATGACAATACTGAAGGTCAAAATCAAAGTGGTATGTTTATAATTATTAAGAAATAGCGACTCCATGTATTTTAGAATCACGATATGCCACCAAAACTCCTAAACCTAGTAATAACTAAATAATGATAAGAATAATAATTATTATTAAGTACCTACGTTATTTTACTGTTTTTTGCTGACTACTCAAAGGGCAATTGTTATTAAAGTTTGTTACGTATCCCATAAATTGTGTTTTTACTTGCGCTACATAAATGTATCGTCTGATTGCAAGGAAATCCTTTAGTTAATTAGAAAACAAAATAATAGTAACGAGGGCGCCACTGGACGCTCGACGTTTGCTCGGTGCAGTCTTAAGGTATTTCTAAAATAATAAGCTGTTCTCGAAGTCTCATTGGTTCCAATTAAAATTAGTTAGACAGGCAATGATTGTGTTGATTGATTTTCTCTAAAATAGCCGACAGTCTCGATTGCAATTTTCATTGTTTTCCTCCCAAAGGAATCCCTTTGTTATTTAAATCACTTTAACAATACGCTATTGTCTCTGATATTAATTTATGTAATCGTGGTTAACTAAAGAATCATCCCGATTGAACAGCTTTATCGCTACATGTCTTTGGGAGAGATGATTCCACATACAGACACAACATACACACAAATATCAACGTTAAACGTTTTAGTGGTTTTAGAACCTTGCAGGATCCGTCCAGATCGCTCCAGATCTATCGAAACTATCGCTCACATTTTGCATAAACCCACACTACAGTAATATTATAAATTTGATACTAAGAACGCGCTGGCCTAAGGGCAAATAATTGTGTGATGAGCGCGAATATTGGTTCCTGAGTCATGGACGTTTCTTACATGCCTATATAAGTATAAATTTCTCTATATACGTATGTATATCGCGGTCTAGTACCAATAGTACTATCAGCCCAATGGAACCGTGACCCACCATAGAACGGTGTCACAGTGACATTATAAAACAATTTGTTTGACACTTCTTATGACTTGAATCATAACGTCTCTGTGACACAGTTCTATGGTGGGTCAAGGTTCCAATGGTCTGATAGTACAAGCCTATAGCTTAGTTTGGGACTAGGGCCATTCTGATACACAAAAAAAACAACTGCTTGCTATCAAATTTTTATTCGAATTGTTTTTTGTCTAATTTCAAGCATTTCATGGTCAAAAGTATTTGTTTTTTAAAATAATTTATCAAATATAATTGACCTCGCCTACTTACTGTGCAAAAATGGTGGAGCTTAGAAAAATGGGTATACTTCGTCTAAGGCCCGTATTAATAAACTCATCTTGGCTGAGATCCGCGTCACAAGATACGTCAAAGTAAACGTCAAGCGATAGAAAGAATGTAATTTTTGACGCATCTCGACGAGCATTAGAGTTGAGATTAGTTTATTAATACGGACCTAAGATTCAGAAAGACGTTTTTTACTATGTGTGATCTGTTTTTAAAGTCATAAATGTCATAATAGATGAACGTCATTCAAATGTAATGTACAAACAAACAATCGCAATACAATGAATTTATTATTTCAGAGTATTTTAAGCATTCGGCCATTGGCTTATTACATAAACCTTTTAATTTAGCACTTCCTGCATGACCCTTGTTTCTAAAGCAGATTCATTGAACATAATCACATTAAATTTATTGGTAGGAAATTCCATACTTTAATTCAACAAATGTTGATGCCGTCGTTTTGAACCTTTTGAAAAACCTCCCCACACAAATGATTAACATTCATCACACATAACTCAAAAAAGAATTGGTCTCATTCATATATTAATTTCATCCTAAGAGTTACAGTCCATTTGTAAACCAATAATTTTGACATGACAACAGCTGTCTTCGAACGTAAGTTCGCAAGAACGCTAGATATCTAAATTGTACTTATAAAATAAAATATTGGAGAAGTTTTATATGTTTTATGTAAAACCACAAAAGAGGTTCGAAACCGACCGACCGGACCCTTAAATGCATAATGATGTAGATATACATCGTATATTCTAAAGTTCAATTTCAAACATAAATTTTAAGCAAATTTCAATTTTAGAATTTATGCAGTAAGATTTGTAGCTTAGTCAAAATTCAAATTATGAAATTAACTTTGAAGACGCGTTCGATTTTCAAAACGCTATGCATTTAAGGGTTAAGGGATCAAATTTCTTAATTTGGAATTAATTCACTGTAACATATTTTTTTAATCTACAGATATCGATTTGGGAAGCTTATTCCTTGAAATGGTTTTTAAATGTTCATATATTGTCAAAAAATGGTGTACCCCAAATTTATTTAATTGTATTAATTTTAACTTTGTGTTTGTTATGTTTACACGGCTAAACCGCTGCCGACTTCGATGAAATCCCGCACAAATCCCGAGGGTGGAGAGATGATACTTTTTTCTCGTAAGAAACGGCTTCTACGCGGACGGTCGCAGGCATCAGCTCGTTTGCATATACAAAAAGAAAATACCAAATACGTAACTAAAGTTTTCACTGGAAAATATAGCACGCAAAGCAAGAATTTGCCGTGCATATTGCTGCAATATAGCACACTGAATGAAACTAGCCTGAGTCATACGAACAGTACATAACAGTATTAATAATTATCAAAGCCAGAAGCGTCTCTCTACCATTAGCCACTTTGACACTGGTGCCTACCTGGTATTAGGTACATTGCACATGCGGTTATTTCGGGTGGTCTATTCCATTCAGTTGACTAGTCACCGTCTGCTATTGTAACCAAAGTAATTAGCACTGGCCAGGCAGGTGCCGTAGTTGCATCAATACCCAATGCTAGCCAATATTATCCCATTCTGATTGAATAATCTTACACCAGTGCTTGTCTGTATGGAAGGGGAGCCCACGACACTAACCTATGTAATTGGTCACGTCATTAAAGGCGGAACACGAAATGGCAATGCTGCAATTCAAAAAAACCTTGCATAGCTATTTTTTTTTGCTCATAAGTCCCATGTCAAGTATGATAATAAGGCTTTTAAGGTTCGTTTATTCTTCGGAACAGGGGAGGGGTAGGACTATACGACAATGCAGTGCTGCAAGTCCTCCTGATTGGCCTAATCATTGGCAACAGCATGATAAGCGACTCCTCGTACTTAAGCATCTAGAATGATCGTTGTCCTCAAAAAACCAACGCTCATCTGAAAAATCATCAATTTCTGCGTAAGAAAAACTACTGCTGCATTTATGCATCGGACTTAAATATAACAAAAAAAAAATGCTGTGCCAGGTTTTTCGCATTGCAGCATTTCCATTTCGTGTTGTCCCATTAATGACGAAACTAAATATTTATATATCATCTGGCAGTCTTATTGAACTAGGTTTAGTGTCGTGAGCTCTTAGAATAGTGGGAGTGGGAGTAGGTATATTTCTAAAACATATGATCATTTAATATTTCTAGTGGTGTCCCATTACTTTGTTAAATCAAACTTGTTTGAAGGGCCTCAGCGTGTTGGCTTCGACCGCCATCCAACCGAATGCTACAAACTACAAAAACTGGCGTTTTACTGAATATCAAGATATCGTCCGGCATGTTACGAGTGCGTTAAGGACAGCCGGTAGCAGGGGCGTATACAGTATGTTTTTTTCATACAAATTAATTCGGCACGCAATGAATCGATCATAAGTTAACCGATGTCACTCTATGAAATGAATCTAAGTTTGCGTGTAAGTGTTAAAACCAATTTTTTTGCTCGATAATGGTACGGAACCCTTCGTGATCACACTGCCAATTTACATCTTTACTGGTAATGCCAGGGCCTGTATTCTTCTGGCTAAAACCAAATGACCTTTGACATATTATCGTATTGTCATCGTTACGATAGCTCTTATGACCCGACTGCAGTAAAGCCCAAAAGGAGTATGTTACCTGTATGTTTGTCCGACTCTATGTTCACTCGTAACTACATATACTAAACGGCTAAACCGATTTTAATAAATTATACGTGGTTAGATTCGTCTTAACCACTAGAGTGTCAAAGGCTACATTAAATAAACATAATGTGGAATTAGCGAATTAAAAAAATTATACATGATAGACGACATTATCCAAACAGCCAGCGGTTGGGTTATTAAAGCTTGCTTTTTATTATTATTGTTTACTCATTAATCGCAGCCGTGTAAAAAACAACACAATAACATGTCAAAGGCAATATTACTTTAATGAGTAGTATAGTGGCCTAGTCTCTCTCAAGGCGTAACCGATATAAAATAAAAGCGTCAATCATCGTCATCATCATCATCACGAGCATCTATTTGTCAAGTCCCTATTGAACATATGCCTCCCTAATTTCTCTCCCTTCATTGAGGGTAAAGTGGTAAATGGCGGAACTTTAAGGTGAGATAACTCGAAATACTTGAAGTGTAGGTACTGAATGCTAGTGTTTAATCCAATCAAACTATTTAATTTATTTCGCAATCGCTCACAGGATGAGATTCCTTAAAGGGATAAGGTTGCCTATTCCATACCATAATTGTGTCCCTGTTTCTTTTTTCGTTTTATTGATTTCTGTTTGTCATATACATATACTATTGAATAGGTTGATAAAATCCACCGAAACAAATGCAACTGTATTCAGAGCTGATAACGGCTTAACAACTAACCAGTGATCCCCAAAGTGGTCTATATCGACCACCAGGGGTCGACGACGATCTGCATGGGGTCCATATGAGCGGAAAAAAATGGGGTCCTTTAAACAGGTCGTGACTTTAATTTTGGCTTTCCATTAATGGAATAATCCATATTCATACCCAGATAGTAGGCACCTATTTACTTACGTAATACTTTCTTATGAATATACATCTTTATAACTTATGATTTAATTATCTCTGGGTGTAAGTTTTTATTTTGTAATAAAAAAACACCCAAATTTCTATCGTCGCCTTTGTCAATTTTTGACCGAGTAGGCCTCCAACGTTGTCCATGCAAAAATCCCAAAGATAGTAGTTTTTGTAGATAGTGTATTAGTTTTTACTTGACAAAGGAAATATTAGGTATTGGGGTTCACGCAAAGCCGAAAAAATTGCCAAGTGGTCTACGAGCCAAAAAAGTTTGGGGACCTCTGAACTAAACCAAGTTAAACACCAACACAATAAAGACGCAGTACCGGGAATCGAACCTGGGACCGTTAGCTCTGTAGGCAGGGTTACTACCAAATAGCCCAAAGCGTCCTAGCGTTAAACACAATATCGGGGGTTTTTTGGCCGACGCTTTGGGCTTTTTGGTAGTAACCCTGCCTACAACGTTAGCTTTGTCCCAGGTTTGATTCCCGGTACTGCGCCTCTATTCTAGGCATATTCTAGACTGTATTTGTATGATGAGCGCGAATATTTGTTCCTGCGTCTTGGATGTTTTATGTATGTATGTATTTAAGTATGTATTTCTCCATATAAGTATTTATATCGTTCTCTAGTACCCATATTACTCAGGACTAGAAAAAAAAATTCGAAATTGTCCCTTGGACATCCAATATAAGTTCGCCGTCAATAGAACTTGTGAACGATGTAAACAAACTAGTACTGTTTGACACATAACCTCAAATATTCACCAAGCATGTTTTTATTAAAAAAAAACGTATAATGAATACTTATTTCATCTTAAACTTAATATGAAAATAATGATCTAGGGTATGAACATTGCAGAGACCTCACTTGATCTTTAAAAGCATGTGATTATAGAGTAATCATGGTGAATTAGTTCGTTTGGTTTTGTTTACATATTTTGCCGCGCCACATTTAAATGAGAAATTATCTTATACCTGTGGCTTATCCACCAATAGGATTCATTTGTTTTACAAGCCTCACTATCCTATTGGTGGATTTTTCAGCAGCCATTGGAGCAGCCTTAGCCTACACTGAACAAACTCGGACATGCTCTTGCTTGTTTTTAGAGTTCCGTTCCCAAAGTTTACCGGAACCCTTACTAAGCCTCCGCTGTCCATCTGTCTGTCTGTCAGTGGACTGTATCTCATGAACCGTTACAGCTGGGCCCTTGGAAATTTCGCAGAGTGTGTATAGCCGCTACAATAAAAATTTATAAAAAATAAAGTAAAATAAAACCGTAGAAAAGCTTCGTTTTTTTCCGCTTTTTTTTGTTTACCTTTCTTTTTTTTCGCTCTTCTACTTAATAGATCGGTAGTCTCAGTTTTTCTATAAAATACCAGTTAATTCTGGTTTATAAACGGATGTAACAGAAACTCACACAAACCGGAGCAAAACGAGGGCGGGTCCCCTAGTAATGTATTTAAACTTGTGTATGACAGCGGCAACACACTTGACTGTTTTTGACAAATATTTTCGTTGCTTCTCCTTCATTCCGTATGAAAAGTAAGAGATATAAGATGAGTGTCTATAAAAAGTATAATTTTGAGAGAACCAAGAATACGTACTTATACTGCCACCTAAGTCAATAAGTAGTATCTCAAATTCAGTAATCAAAGCAGTTTTAATTGTATTGCATTTTAAATAAGGTTGATATTTCTACTGGAGTTTTGCTTTTGGAGGACAGTATTAGTTCACGAATCTTTTGTTTCTTACAAAATCACCGTATTGTTTAATACAAGGTTAAACTAACAAATACTGACAAATATGCAGTGCGGTTGGCAAAGTCACCACTTCCAAACCACCTCGCAACGAAACTTGTTACCAATCTATAGTTACATATAATATGTACATTATATCCACTGCAAATATAAGTTTGTGTAATTATTTGCTTACTTTGTAACCAATTTGTCTTCAATGATACGCAAGCCAGCGCAGTTTGAAACGTGATTATTTGGAGTTACAGTTTATGTTTGTTAGATTACTGTCTGACATCATTGTCGGTGGAATGTTTCTTTTTAACACGATTAAGAGTAAATTTTTAGGGTTCCTTATCTGAAGAAAGCCCAACGGGACCCTACTAATATAAATGCGCTGTCCGTCTGTCTGGAATTGGAATTTAATAGTGCCTACTGTGCTGTGGTACGGAACCTTCGGAGCGTGAGTCTGACTTGCACTTTTTTTTATTTTTTTAAATGGATGTGCGCTGTGTATGTATAAACAGTTGTCAATCTCAGACATTTTACTCCATCTACATATAAAAGCAGAAACTGTGTGGCTGATGATCGATCAATGCACAAAAATGCACAATGCAAATGAAATATAAACCTATTGCAGATACACTCGAAACAATTTTCTAATTGGCACTCATAAAACAACCTTTCTTTTTTCCTTTGTCTTTATTTTCTTTAACGCTTCCTACGAAGCGAGCGGTCCTGGGTTTAAATCCCGGTAAGAGCAGATATTTGTGTGATGAGCGTGAATATTTGTTCCCGAGTCTTGGATGTTTTCTATGTATTTCTCTATGTAAGTATTTATATCGTTGTTTAGTATTACCCATAGTACAAGCCTAGAGCTTAGTTTGGGACTAGGTCAACTGGTGTGATAATGTCCCCTGATATTTATATTCCAATACACATATTATGTAAAAAAAATGTACAAGGAGCCGGCCTTACGGCTATTTCCAGTTGCCAGCACCCCTTTGTCCACACTGCGGACAATCTGGAAATAAAAATTCCCCTTTGTCCGCACCTAGTACGAAATCGCAGCGGCGATTTTAAGTAGTCCCATCATAGCGAACAAAACACATATTAGCGCGTGCATTTACAATTAGGCAGCCTTATAAGTTCGATCTTATTGACAGAAGCCATGCTAAGCGCGAACAAAACTCTCTGACCGTCCGTAGTTTTTGAGAGAGTAACACCCCAGCATAAAACTCGATGCCGATGCCGTTAAAAAAGCAATGTCAATGGCGGCGGGAATTTGTGGTGAGCGAAAGTTTGCGGCCAGTTAGAAATTAAAAGTAAATTTTGGTTTGGAAAGCATTTCTTTGTGTTTTTTATTGTAAGTTACTTTTTAGGTTATGGTTAGAGCAAGTAATAAACCACGTCCAAAAACAAAGTTTAAAAACCGGAGGGGCTATTGCTTAACGCCCTCGCAATCGCAATTGTTTTCATTTTGAATATCGAAGGCATGTCTGCATACAAAATGAAAACAATTTGTTCCGCTTTGAAGCCAATTTAGATTGCGAGTGCGTTAGGCAATAGCGACGCTGAGGGCCTAAAGCACTCGCAATCGCAATCGGTTTCATTTTGGAAGTCGAAGGCTTGTCTGCATACAAAATGAAAACAATTGTTCCGCTTTGAAGTCGATTGCGATTGTGAGTGTGTTAGACAATAAGCCTTCTGGCGCTCTATTCTTCTGTAAAACCACATTGTTTTGGCCATGTTATCGTATTGTTTTTAACTTTGCCGCCATTATTGTCAGGTAATTAAGAGTTAATATGGTAATGATAACATGACAAAATCAATATGGTTTTTCCGAGTAGAATAGAAACCTTGACTGAAGGCATTTTACTCTATAGTTAGGGTCAATAGAAATGACAAAAGATGTAAACAAAACCAAACGGTGTATTTACCATTATTACACCTTAATCACGTACTTTTGGACATCGCGTGAGGTATATTTAATGATGTACAAACTTGATTATTACTTTTACATTCTGTTAAAGATTAAATAAGTTTTGACGTACGTTTTTTTTAATCAATACTAGTTGCAGAAATATTGAGGTTATGTGTCAAACAGTTCTGATTTGTTTACATCTTTGGTCATTTATATCGACCCCGACTTTACAGATGTAAAAATATAACGTAACAGATCTCAAGCGATTTCAACATAGTCGAGTTTTAAAAATCGAGTGCTCATAAAAAGTAATCGTGTCTATGGTTAAGGAATGGGACAAAAACTTATTCTTCTCCGATCACGATTGTCCTTGGGTTTACGGATGGCCAGTTTCAATTTATTCGATACGATTTAGTATTTACCGGGAACCAAAGACAGTTAGTAACGAAAAAGGAAAGTTTCATACAAATGTATGACTGCATTTTGGGAGGCTACTTTATTTAGGCTCAGCTTCATTCATCCTACCAAACTGCGTTTTTTTTGCATATCGAAGTTGTAAATGAAATCTACAAACATTTTTAGAAATGCTCTTATATGGTATTGTTTCTAACACGGCCGCCATTACTGTCAAGTAAATAAGAGCTTGAGAATAGGCACGGAAACAACACAACTCAAGACGCGTAAAAAATAGTTCTCTTCGAAAAAGCATAAACGCTTCCCACTATATCATACGTATATTGAATTGATGAATAGTCAAGTACCTATCACATTTAAATCCTTATTCACCGTAAGCATAGCTGGAGGATTGGCTGCAGTCAATAAATTTTAATTTCCCGTGTTGCCCAATACCTGGCTGGTCTGCATACTTAGGTTGCATTCGACCACACGTATACCTAGACTAAACGCCGAATTTGTATAAACTAACCCGAGAGTAAGTCTTATTCCAGTTTAGTGTAACGCGGGCTTAGTATAAGTCCTTGCGGATAAACTAAGGACCACAACCTAAACCTAAACGTAAACCTAAGAGGAAATGAAACCAAAACAAGAACAACGTCCTTTTATTCAACTGTCCCAAACACAAACGTCAAATTCAATGTCTCGACTCTGAATGAACCGAATTAACTTCTCTGGGACTTCTTTGGGGATTACAGACACAGATATATCTATTCAAACCTTGTACGGCTTACTAAAAAACGAAAGAATACCTATAGTGACATATATCTCTTTGTTTCTTGGTATTTATGAATGCTATAATTAAAAAATGGACAAGTGAGAGTTAAACTCGCGAGGAGAGGGTTTTGTATGTTGACTTTAAATAGCTACCACAGACTTCTTATAGGCCTCCTGTCATATTTAGGTAAAACACTATTTTATGTATTTTTCAAAATTGCAGGTTCAATAGTTTCGGAGAAAAAAAAAGATATTCACAACATGCAGTTTGGATTACTTTTTAAAAACTAATTTACCCCTAAAAGTGTCCTAGGCCCGTAATATGGCTGCGTTTATCGCGTGACAAAGTTCTGTTCACGTAAAGAAGAATGAGAGTGACGGATGCTTTATCCACATTTAACACGCGACATAGACGCCATACTAGACGCGCTACATGGTTTTAGGGTCACCGACTTACATATGTGTACCAAATTTCAATTCAATTCGTCTAGTCATTTCCCAGCAAATTAGCTATGACAGACGGACGGACCGAAGACACGCGAGTGATCTCATAACAATTTGTTTTTTCCTTTTGATATATGGAACCCTAAATGGATCAGACATAAATTATATTGTTCATTTTATAGTCCGGTTTCTATGCTAGTTGTGCATGGTATAGGTACCAAGGAACTTTTAATCAAAGTATTGAACGGTCCTTGGGTATATTATGAAAAAATGAAAAAAAAATGTTGTCAATGCCAAAATCAGCTGAAACATTAGCAAGGAATGTTCAAGGAATAAGTGTGTTTTTCTGGACAGTAGCGATTTAACAAAGAATTGAACTTGCTCTTGTGTAGTTTTGGAAAAGTGCACCGATTTTAAACATGGGTAAGTCTAAGTTTATTGTTTAATGTTTCTGTAATTATGGCACTAGAATTATAACAGACGATTTTTATTATTACCTGGTAATGAGCCTGGTAATGTAATCAGTAACATTTATAACATATTTCTTATGGATATCGCTAGAGTGGCTGAATAGTCAAAAATATTTATATACATATTTTATTATTTAGACGTCTTTTACATAGTCAAAAATAAAGTCGCTTCTCGCCGCCTGTCCCTCTGTATGTATCTACACTTAGATCTTTAAAACTACGCAACAGATTTTAATACGGTTTTCATCAATAGATGAAGTGATTGAAGAGGAAGTTCTTATGTCTACTAAATTCTGGATTATTTGCAAGTGTTACAAAAAGTTAGATAAACCGCAGCGGAGCGAGGGCGGGTCACTAGTTAGGTTGAAATATTATTTGTGTGACGAGTGCGAGCGATATTCATATAAGTAAGTGTATCGCTGTCTTGTATCCATAGTACAAGCCTACAGTTTGGCCGTTCTAAGAGGGCCGATTTGACAGCTGTCATCTTAGTACAAAATATAACCTCAAACTCATATTTTGTACTCAGATGACCGCTGTCAAATCGGCCCTCTTAGAACGGCCAACCTGTAGACCTTAAAAAGGGACAAATATAATATAAGGGATTCTCACACAATCTGACAAATTGACCTTAAGAATCACGTATCTCATATATCATGAGTTACGAAATATCAGATACGAGTTTATTCCAAAGTAGTAACGATACTTATCAATATCAATTGATGAAAATAAATAACGTTAAAATATGAAATAAATGAAATCATGGTAATAAAGGTTTGTCTCAAAAGCATTTTTTTATTATTGTTCTTGTCTGAGAAAAAAAAAATATTATCAGTGTATGCTTCGCCCGCTTTGGACCTAGTGGGTGGAACGACGTCTTTTTGTTTGTAACTGCGCTACGTAGCACTAGCTATGACGTGGAATAGGCCACGTGGCGTTTAAGCTCTTTGGCCATTAACAGAATTTGATTTATTTATTTTTCAGTAAATAATTACAAAAAAATAAAATAAACTTAGTATGATTTTGACCCAAACAGCTACATTTTTTCAAAACACGTTTTAAAAAAGTTCATATTGTCAACTAGTAGTAGCAAAACAACGAACCATAATCTACTTAAAACGTACTTTCAGGTTACAGGCGTGTGATGTATACCAGATTTTCCTGCAACCATCACTCTGTTAAACGTAGAATGGTAAGACACTTAAAAAAGTAATATTGAATTTTACTGCCATATCTCTAATGACACTCGCAAGATTAAAACAAATCGATTGACATAAGAATAATTCAAATCGGTCCACGCGTTTAGCTCCTAGAGCGCCACAAGGAAATAAACAAACAAGTATACATATATGTACATATATAGGCTGATAAACACATCACCCTCTTCTTTCGGTAGTCGTGTAAAGACCCCCGATAAATAGCTGCTATCACAGCTGATAGGGTAAAGTCACCAGTAGTGAGTGAGTACGAAGAGTGGTAAATTCATATTTCGTACTTTTTCCATTCTTACAAAGTATAAGCAGAGGCCGACTATAAGGCTCTGGTTGACTACTGGTGACTTTACCCTATCTGATAACCCTTTCAACGCCACACGTCAAACATAAATGTATCACTGAAGTGGTAGGCACAGCCGGCCTTGTAAGTAGTTGCAAAATTTGTACATACCATAATGTACACTTTGGTGTTTGGATTGTGTTTTTATTTTTGTGCTGATTGAAAATCAAAAAGAGTTTGAATTGCCGACTTTTTTTTTGCCAAGTGAATGGTTAACGCCTTTGACAGATTAGTGCAGCAGTTCAAACATGACTTTAAAGTGACAAAGCACTAGAGTCTACAGCTACTTGGCTGACCGTACTTCAAAAGCAATGTAAGTTTCGGCCTAAAAAACATTTTAGGGACAAACTTTTGTCGTCATTTACTTGTCAACATGGACGGAAAATTCGAACACAACAATGCAGATACGGGGTGTTATTCTCTCAAAAACCACGGACGACGGTCGGACGAACGAGTGAAATCGCAGGGGCGAGTTGAAGTCCCGTCAAAGCGGTAAACACATTTTAGCGCGTGCATTCCCAAACGTTCGATCTTATCGACAGAAGCCATGCTGCCCAAATTGAAAATGCACGCGCTAAAATGTGTTTTCTTCGCCGGGACTACTTATACTTGCCGCTGCGATTTCACTCGTTCGTCCGACCGTCCGTTGTTTTTGAGAGAATAACAAACGGATAAGATGGTGGTAGCCGTAGCGATCCAGATGGACCTTGTATAAGGTCTTACCACCACTGAAGCTCTTAAGTAAATGATAATGATGATAATTTAAACTATTCGAGATGGTCGTAAGCACCCTTATTCGTCGCGGCGTATGTTTATTATCTCCACTTTACAGAACTTTCCAACAATGAGAGCTAGTCTAGGATGAAATAGGAACCGATCAAACAGAGCCACTAATTGGACACGTCAATTAAGAAGAAAACTTGTTGTAAAATGGTGGATGGTATCGCTGATGGGGCGGCGAAATACAGCCGGCAGTGAAATGCAGCCAAACAATGTGGTTTTAGACGCTTATTTTGGTAACTAAATAAGTTCTTTGTTCCCTCTCCCCCGTCCGTCAAAGCGTCATAATAATTAATTAAACAGCCCATATCTGATATTATGATTTAGCAGGATTCAATGTGGATTTATGTCTAAGAAATCCAATAGTTACAACAACATCAACACGAACAGGGAACACAAAACTAATAAAATGATTTAACGCGCAAATAACACACACTCGCATACACTTACTCACACACACACTCACACATATACACACACCATTACATACAAGCGTGGCTTTAAGCAGTTTTGTTTTGAAATAAAGTTCACTGTCAATTCACTGTCAGTTTACTCAAGTTTATTTTGTTGACTTGTGGTTTGCACGAGTACAGTCAGCTCTTTATGTTATCTGAGGCTATCTATAATTGGCTTTGTTGGCTATTTGTTATCGGTTTTATACATTCTGTATTGTGCTGTTGATATCCTTAGTAAATAAATAAACATGTGACTGAGTAACAAATTTGAATTTTAGTAAAAACTCAAAGGTGACACGGACTTACATATACGTAAATACGAACCAGAGACCGGCAAAGGTGTTTTTCTATGGAAAATAAAACATGCTTAACACTAACACACACATACACACAACAAAACACACAACACAACACATTACACACAACATTTAGCTACTAAGCAAGGAAGGGATTTTACAATAACCAGCATATTCCCCAGTAATTTAAGCCTATGTTTAGAGTTTTTAAATGATAACAGGGTCAACATTATTGGTTATCCAAGTTACATTCAATGTAAGGTTGCAAATAAATTACGTATTTTCTGATGTAAATAAAATTGAGATTAAACTTATAATAAAAATATTTAAAATTAAACACTGTCGGCTGTAATCATAACCACTGTCAGATAAGTGTCAGTAGCGCTAAGCTAAATTGCAAGAATTAAAGGTTAAATGCATTCATACAGGCATTCACATCTTAGCAGGGTTTCCACTGCGACCGCATCGCTCGGGCGTTCGGACTCGGTTTAGCATACATCGGTGACTTTTAAAGGGCTTCCATCGCGAGCAAACTTTATGAAGGCACCGTTGTATGCTTAACGAAGTCTGCGCTAAGCCCAACCCAGTCGTATTGGAAACCCTGCTTTAGGGTTAGCTACGCTTAAGCATAAAATATGTATACTTATCAAATGAGTCCGATTGAATAAATGAATATTTAATTAGGTAGAACAGCGGGCCTAGTATTGGCTGTGTCTATAGATATCGCGTGTCTGAAGGTGACGGATGTCTTATCCACTTTTCACGCGATAAACACAGCCATATTAGGCCAAAGTCAACTTTAAATCCAGATTACCATTTACAAATTAAATATCAGGCTACAATTATTAATATCAGAATATAACACTCAATGAAAAATACATATTGGAGGTCATAGTCAAATTACGATTTATATTATTATATTCATTCACTTTGTAGAAACAAATGTCAAGCAGCCATCTTAGTAACTCAATTTAGTTGTTTTTTTCCCTGCCTGAAGCATTATTACTATTTTATTATAACACCTTTTAACGAACTTATCGGTACGCAGAAATTTCATTTCATCGAAATTCAATTCTCGCCGCATGAGTTATCTTATCTATATTTTAGTCAATAGTCCAACCTAACCTACTATCATATTTACCAGGATATGGTAGTGGGTTAGGTTAGGTTAGTATCATGGTTTTAGTAGAACAGTCCTGGCTTATATTGAAGTCGGTAAAGCCATAACGAAACAAACAAACATACATCCACAATAAGAGCTATCAAAACGTTGACAATACGGAAATACGTCGAAAACATTAAGGTTTTAACATGTAGAGAATAGAATAACGTACCTAAATTGTTTTTACCGCTGTTTAATTTTCATCATAATTTTCTGTAAATCGGCTGATATTAGGGAATGAAAAAACCCGTTTTAACCAGTATTTAACCGGTTATTTTCATACTAAAACGGTTAATAACCGGTTAAATTGCATTCCCTAGCTGATATACCATTTAATAGTAACAACGTACCTACAGAAGGATCATTCTCTAAGAAACAGGTGTTTAGGGACAAAATTTCAGTTGCATCAGAACTGCACTCGGCTGCCATTTTGCAGTTTATTTCACGTCAGACACCAAGTTCGATTTTCCCTTGCAATAATATTATGACAGTGACAAGTGTCAAAGCTGTTGTCAAAAAAAGTTATTAGGGTGAGAATCTGGGTCTAAAGGGGTTCGTGTACACACTGCAGTGTCTGCAGTTTTCTCCTCGAACTTGTCCGGACACTGCCGTGTGTCTAGAATGTCTAGATGTCATTGGGGCCAATTCTTATCAGTATGAGAAAAAGGGGACGGATACTTGTTCCAAATATAAAATATAATATACGTGAAATAATAAATCGAATTTTAAAGGATCGAAAGGTATAACTATATTTAAAAAAGGTCAAAGGCCGTTGACTCTATTATCTGTCAGGGTAGAGACGTATTTTTTTTTGCATTATACCTACTTAAATAAGCTGTTACTTGAAAACGGTTACAGATAATTAAGATAGTTTCTAATAAAATAAAATAGAGTTTCGCGGGGTGAATAGGAACACAGCCTAAAATAAAGCATATTCGTCTAATTATAAGACTGAGATTTTAACGTAATTATCCAAAAGTCTTGTCAATGTAACACTGGTTCTTATTAGTAACAATTTATGAATTATTTTAGATTGTAATTCTATTCACCCCGCGATACTCCATTCACCCCATTTTACGGTACTAAAAATACATAATCTCTCATTTTTGGGTTGGGCCGTCATCTCGTTCTACCTCAAACTTTACTTTTTTCGACAACGCGATCGCCTAGTTGGTAGTGACCCTGCCTACGGAGCTAGCGGTCCTGGGTTGGATTCCCGGTATGGGAAAATATTTGTGTAATGAGCACGAGTATTTGTTTCTGAGCCAGGTATTTTCGATGTATTTTATTTCTCCATACATATAAGTATTTATATCGGTGTCTGGTACCCATAGTACAAGACTAGAGCTTAGCTTGGGACATTACTTATTTATTTCGAAAAGTATTTGCATTTGTATGACGAATTTGACGACAGCTCAGTTATTGATATAAGGCTATCCGTGCAGCATGTAAGTATGTAAATAAGAAAGTAAGTAACTAAATTAACTCTTTACTGAACATAAAGAAATTGTTTAAAAAAACACCCATAAATGAATAAAATTATAATTTACAAAGGCGAACTTATCCGTTTAAGGGATCTTTTCCAGCTAACCTTGGAATGAAAGGGTGTGGACAACGCACAAAAATGGCAAAAAACAATGGCATGTGACAAGGAACCATACTTACATACATTGATGCTTATGTCCTTTCTAGGAGTTAAAAGCTATCTCCATACCAAATTTCATCAAAATCGGTTTACCGGTTTACCCGTGAAAGCGTAACAAGCAAACAAAGTTACTTTCACACTATAATATTAGTATGGATACATACAATCAATAGACAATCAAGTAATAAGACCGATATAATGTTGTAACATTTCGTTTGGAACAAAATACGCGTATCATTCGGAATTACAATTAGCGTTCAAGTAATTCACCTGTCTAACGGTTGTTCTGTTTTCGACACCGCGATTAACACTTAACCCTTATCTCCTTTCAAGTAAAGTTCAATTTCCAACCGGTAAAAGTTGCCATATACAGTAGTAGGCCAACCAATTTACACCCTATTCATTGGAATTAAAGAACATTTTTAAAGTAACGAGTGTAATTTGCCTCATTGATTTCACTTCACATTAGCGCATTACAGATCTTAAGTCAAAATGACGTATCTACAACGAATACATAGTAATTTGATCCTTTTGACGGTACGAGTAAGGTTGCATTAAATAAGGTTTACTATCATTACTATTTCTTGAGATAGTTATATGTTAACAAGTCTAAGGGCCTGTTTCACAATCGACAAGTAAATTTATCTGTCACATAAAGTTGTCTCTCTCCTTGTCTTTTTTCAAGTGTACGACAAAGAAAGGGCTAAACTTATCCGTCAAATATCCTTTACTTGTCGATTGTGAAACAGGCGGTAACAATAATAAAAAATTAAGGGGATAAATCCCCCGATAATGTTGGCCACCACATTTTACACAGCTGATATATCTGATAACCGTTTCAACGCCCAACATTAAACATCATACCTCTCAAATATTAGGTACAGTCAGCAGCAATAACTGCCATAGATCAAAACAGTATCAACTCAAAATCCTTGTTAGTTTTGTTCCAAGCTCATAGAACTTGTATTATAGTTGTTTTTTGAGATACTACTGCTTTGATCTTGATCTAGTAAAGCGAATATATTACACCCCAAAGGATATATAAGTCAGTGATATTTTTAAACTTCTCATTTTAGATCCCTATTCAATACCCATTTTTTTGAAATTTCAACAAATTAAGCCTATCTAGTTTAACAACTACTAAACTTCAAGTTGATAGCGTCTATAGTCGCTGAGAAAAACTACTGTCATAACACTCATAAGTGATCGTACTTTTTCTAGCACTTTCGGTGCAGTGCTAGGGTTGTCAGTAGTGCCCAATACTAAATTGTATGAACCAAAAATCTAATAAAATGAAAAATAAAAATATAATAGCGTTTCAAACAAATCGGAAACACAGATAATATTCGCAGAGCATGTAAAGTCCAACCCAATATGCATAATGAAGTGAAGGGTCAATTTACTATATGAGAAAATGTAACACTGACTGTTGCAATAAATGTTGCTGTTGTTCGACAGGGCAATCAAAATTACGAAAATAAATCGCCAGCATACCCTCCGAAAAATTTGAGGAATTTTGGGTTACATTAGGTATACTATACCTAATAAATGTAATACACAATTATAATAAATGATTAAGTAAAAAAATTTTTGTTAGATTTTCAACGACAAGACAATAATAAATACTTACATAATTTTAAAGGTCAATCATATTAGCTGATTTCTTAAAGTACCTTTGTCCTGTTTCTGTTTGGCCAGTTGGTTAACTGGTAGAGAATGCCTTAATGTATTAAGTCCGCCATTTGTACTTTTCTTTTACTGTGCAATAAAGTTAAAATACATAAATAAATAAATAAATATTATACACGTCGACAACCCTAGGTCACTGTCGTGTGTCATTTGACATCATCGCACCAAAAATGCTAGAAAAGGTACGATCACTACTCATAACAGACACCGAATTCTAAAAATGTAATAATGGCACAAAAGTTTAGGTAATTCGCTAAGACGCTTCACAGTTAGTGATTGAGCATTACAAAAATAAACTGTAACCGATAAAAAAATACCTTGGCACTTTGCTATCGCGTAAATTGATAGACCTTCTTTCAAATAATTTTTATGTCATAGAGAAGACAAACGAGCACACAGGCCACCTGATGGTAAGTGGAAACTGCGACCCATAGACATTCGCATTCACAGGACTGCGATGCAATACTAAGACTGC
Source organism: Acleris laterana (assembly GCA_963966035.1). NCBI lineage: Eukaryota > Metazoa > Arthropoda > Insecta > Lepidoptera > Tortricidae > Acleris > Acleris laterana. Next base: position 74,521,194 of record OZ014438.1, on the reverse strand, counting down.
AAATGCGTTGCCAACCCTGAGGACTAAGATGGAATGCCTCTATGCTAGTCATTTCACCGGCTGTCTTATCCCCAAACCGGAACACAACAATGCGAACACTGCTGTTTGGCGGTAGGTTAATGGATAAGATGGTGGTAGCGATCCGGACGGGCCCTGCACAAGGTCCTACCACCCGCAAAGTAAAAGGAAGATAAAAACCGGTCAAGTGCGAGTTGAACTCGCGCACTGAGGGTAACGTATCGCCGCACAGGTAGCTATAGTTACATTCCGATTTGAATTCGATTTCGAAACGAATTCGAGCCCGACTCACACTGACCATTTTCTAAGTAAGTATTTGTTGTTTTTCTTCAGAGTTTGTAGTCAAGGTTAAAAATAAATATCCTTATTGCCATAGCAATAAGGTCTGTGTACATATTGAGACTTTGTGGTGTATATTGGTGACCTTGACTGTACTATAATCAAAACAAATTTGATGCTTCTACGTTTTACAATTTTTAAGACACAACAAAAATAAAAATGCGCAAATCCACTTTATTATTCCACTTTCTTTAACAAAAACCCTCCGGTGAAAGCACATTATATTCTGAGAAAAAAAACAATCGCTATCTACCTATCACGGTTATAATTTGTACTGGAATGACAGGTGTCAGGATTGTCTTCTATTCTTCCTCTTACTCTAGGTTAATCAGTGTGACAGGGTTCTATGATAACCGAGCAAATTAAGTCCGTGGTGGTAAGCTGTCTTATTTTAGGATAGAGCACAGTTAGAAAACAAAAGATAATTATTGCATAATGTATTAACACACCATTGTACTAAAAACTTTTTGTTAAAAAACACAATCAGGACAACATAACAAGTAAAAAAATAACCCTCTATGGCAACTGTACAAACTATAATAAGTAACGTACAACCAATAAATCATACACCGAAACTCTTAACTCGACGACTATGAACTCAACAGCGTTTGAAAAAAAACATTCCCACGTAATAGAGAACGTACCTACAATCTACGTCAAATAAAATAAGTCATGCTACGTACAATTTGTAACGCAATAGAAATAACAACAGAAAAAAATAGTTCGCGCGCCGTGTCAAAAAAGCGTAAAAAACTTACCATATTTAAAAATAAACATCCAATTTGATAAGTTTTTTGTTTATTGTTTATTCTTGTTTAGTTGGTGTTGTATTTGATTTCACCCGCGGTAACCATGGGAACGGTAAAATGGCGGCTGTGGCAACGACGCATGCGTGCTGCGGCTACAGCGCGACTGACATTAGGCGGCTTTGGCGCGATGTTCGAGTAGATTCGGAGGATAAAAAATGACGCGCTCCACTTAAACTTTATCTTAATGGTCGAACTTCGTGGTTATTTTTTCTAATGCTGTAAAAAGTTAATTTATTTTATAGTTACACTAATTATGAAGTTATACCAATTTAAATTTACCATAATCGTTTTGGTACAATTACATACTGTCTAATCCTTTTTTACTTTTAATAATAAGACAAAAATAATAAAATTATTTAGAATGTATTAACTTTCTAAATAAAAAAAAACTTTTAATAAAAAATATATATATTAAAAGCACTACTAGTTGGCTCCAAATAAACCCATCTTGGTTCCTAGGGACTAGTGACCCTTCAATTTTGAATGTAACCTATGGGATGAAACCGGATTTTAATTCGAACCCTTCCGTGGGGTGGTTGAATCGAGTAATTTACAAAAAAAAATATGGACATTCCACCACCTTTTTCCAGGTCGTTATAACCGCTAACGTATTTTATCAAAAATATGTAATTAGTTATTTTACTTATGAATTATAAAAACTTGAAAGAAACAATCACATTTTCTAATAATATTAGTAGGATTAGGATAAGGGTACTGTCTTTTGTTTGTAAAAAAATACCAAAATGTGATTGTTTCTTTCAAGTTTTTATAATTCACTAGCGACCCGCCCTCGCTTCGCTTCAGTTTATATGAGTTTTCTGTAACACCAGTACATAAAATAAAAAAATATTATATATTTAAACCTTCCTCTTGAATCACTCTATCTATTAAAAAAAACCGCATCAAAATCCGTTGCGTAGTTTTAAAGATCTAAGCATACATAGGGACAGACAGCGGAAAGCGACTTTGTTTTATACTATGTAGTGATAAGTAATCAATCCTACCATGCATCACATACGGGTGTCAGACTTGGGCTCTACGCAAAAAAGATGAGACTAAATTAGCGGTACAACAGAGAAAAATGGAACGTAGTATGTTAGGAATTAAAATATCAGATAAAGTAAGTAACAAAGATATTAGAAAGAGAACGAAAATAACTGACATTATAGAAAGAATAAGAAACTTGAAATGGAACTGGGCTGGACATACGTGCAGATTAGAGGATAACAGATGGACGAGCAAAGTCATACAATGGTTACCACGGGATGGACTGAGAAAGAGAGGTCGACCAAAGAAACGATGGGAGGATATATTTAGAAAGCGTTGTGGAGCCATACGGTCAAGACTAGCCAAAGACAGAGGTACATGGAGGAGACTGGGGGAGGCCTACGCCAAAGAGGCGACTTCCATAATAAATAAATAAAATAAAATAAAATAAATTAAATGATTATGAAAAAATGATTAGGTATTGTTAATAACAAATGTAATATAGTTTTATTTTTAATAATAATAAATTTAAATGCAAGTTTTTAAATTAACATTAAAATAAATCAGATTATAATCCTATGATGTATATGTATAATGCACGCAATTGTAATATGGTGTACAAAATTATGGTAGAAATAAAGGCTTTTTTATTTTTTTATTTTATTTTATTTATTTAAGTAAAATAACTAATTACATATTTTTAGTAAAATACGTTAGCGGTTATAACGACCTGGAAAAAGGTGGTGGCATGTCCATATTTTTTTTTGTAAATTACTCGTCACCCTGCTCGATTCAACCACCCACGGAAGGGTTCGAATTAAAATCCGGTTTCATCCCAAGTTACATTCAAAATTATAACATTGACGACGCGTTGGCCTAGTTGGTAGTGACCCTACATACGAAGCTAGCGGCCCTGGGGTCAAATCCCGGTAAGGGCAGGTGTTTGTGTGCTGAGCGCGAATATTTCGCACCTATATAAATAATATGATTAAAGGGGCAATTGTGCCCTTGTCCTACCAAAGGTGCGATTTGTTCCCGAGACATGGATGATTTCTATGAGTATTTAATTATATATTTATCAATACAAGTATTTATATCGTTGTCTAGTAGTATAGTACTAGCCTAGAGCTTAGTTTGGGACTACATAGGTCAATTGGGGTGACACTGTCTTATTATAAATACGCTACAATGTCTGGACGGATTTGGATGAAATCTGAAATGGAGATAGCTTATACCTTGGATTAACACATCGAATATATTTTGTCATCCCGGAAAATTTAAACTTCTCTTTTTTGAGGGAATAACAATAATCGAAATCTACGCGGACAAGGTCACGGGCAGAAGCTAGTTATTTAATTACTTAATATAGAATTATTATTATTAATTTCCCATGTGGTGGCCGGGTTACAATAGTGCCACTCTATGTCTTCCCGTGGATGTCGTAAAAGCCGACTAAGGGAATAAAGGCGTGTAGTACTGTTAGGCGATGGGCTTGCGACCTGTCACTTATACACTGGTAAATATCTTAGCCTAACCCCCTTACTTATAAACGTGGAGTAGGCTTGGAATGGTTTATGCCACGCTTTGTCCTTATCTGTAATTGTGACATTTGCATCTGACAGAAAGTGAAAAATCATGGCATGAACTATTCCAAGCTTATTCCGCGTTAATAAGTAAGGAGGTTAGTGTGCAAAATGTGGTTACAGAATTGTCAACAGGTTTTTGGAGTTGTTGGAAATTCTGTAGCTCTGCCTACCCCACTCTGGGAATAAAGGCGTGAGTTTATGTATGTATGTATGTAATATAGAATTAAGGCAATCACCGTTGCCAATGAATATTGTATATCGACTCATTGCGTGATGGGGTAACTTAGATATTTAGTTTAAACTCGTAGGAATCGATAGTCATTAATACTTTTAAGAATCGATACTCCACTACCACCACTTCCCATCAGGTGGGCTGTCTGATTGTTTGCCCGTCGACGGCAATAAAAAATGAAAAATAAAAAATAAGCCTTTTAATTTTCTATTGAACTTATACGGTAGTACCTTCATTATTAATTAATAAAAAGGTAAATAGTGATGAGACAGTGTGAACCATTATAATTTGTTACGACGGTAATTGATTGGATAGCAAAAGGTCCAGAAGTGTTATTCTTTTTATTAACACCACTAATTTATTTGCTACAAGCTTCTGCCCGCGACTCCGTCCGCGTGGAACTCGTTTATATCGTAGCCCCATACAAATTTTCACCCCCTTAGGGGATGAATTTCGGGAAAAAAGCTATCCTATGTCCTTTCCCAGGATTCAAACTATCTTTGCACCTAATTTCACCTAAATGGATTCAGCGGTTTAAGCGTGAAGAGGTAACAGACAGACAGACAGTTACACTTTCGCATTTATAATATTAGTATGGATTAAGTATATTAAACTACAGCTTATTTAATTAAAATTAAAGAATGAGCTTTGCTACTACTTTTAAAACTAATGCTATAAATGTAAAGTCAAAGTTTCAGTATCACGTATGACGATTAAAATAAACCTGTAAGTAAAGCCATGGTTAACGTTTATTTCTTGAAAGCTAAGGGTAGGTTTTACAAAGCTCAGACCAAATCTACGACGGTACCTACATACATAGGCTGCTACGAAAGTTTTTAGCTGTATAAAAACTAACAACATTTACTTTAAAAAGTGTATGGCAAATTAAGGGTAATTTAGCTATTAACCTCTTTGTAAAATGAAATTTGATACTGGCCGCTTACAACTTTTAATTTTTTATTTTTTTACTGAAAATGTCAGTCCAGATTTGTTTCTTGCAATGGAGCTGTCGCGAGAATCGTTTCGTGCTATGATATTCTACGACGACAAAAGGAACTTAACCTAGGAATCTAATAAAAAATTAAACGACTCATTTGGGGAGTCTGCTCCATCGTTAGCCACAATCTCATATTGGTACCGCGAGTTTAAGCGGGGTCGGGAGTGCCTCAAAGATGAGTCGAGACCGGGACGGCCGTCGACTGCTGTAACGCCAGAAAACGTGATCAAAGCCGAGTGGTTGATTAAAGAACGCAAAAATATTACCAATGACATCCAATCCAATCCAAAATCCATGACACCGGTCTCGGTAACTGTCAGCAGTAAAATGTTACAAAACGCCAGGTAGACCAAATTGACACCAAAAAGATACGAAAATAAACAAACTGATTGTTAAAAAACCTACCTAGTTGATTCTTGTGCACTGTTCTAATCACACTAGTTCTTGGAATGGTTTATGTCTTTTCATTGCTATATCGATAACATTGTGATTGTTTTACAATCATTAAAAAATTACGGTCGAAAAGCGTGCGCATATGCCGCACTAATCGCTCATTGAATACAATACAGACACATTCCAAAATAATTTGCTCTTCCATTAAAAATCGTATTCCAACCGCTTCTAATTTTAAAATGCAACACTGACTCATTTCGGATTGTGTCTGTTTTGTATTCAATGAACGTAATATTGAGTAGGTTTTATTACCACAAAATCTCATCACGCCCTGAATGTTTATTTGGATTAAATCATAAGTTGACTAGACATTACAATGTCTACATTTCAACTGTGTCATTCGTACCAGCAAGGAGTTTAAATGTTGACAACAATAGAACCTTGTCATAATGACACCGTTAAATAAATTAAATAAAAATTGTTTTCTGGTTTTATGCGACAAGGTTGTATAATCGTTCATCAATTAAAATCCGTGACCGTATGAGTATTCTCTTAAGGCCACCATTCTCGAGTGACTATTTGCATCTACCAGAAGGGACATAAAGTTCAATTAGTTTTGCTTTGTTTCTTATGTCCCTTCCAAAGGAAGGATGTAGGCACGTTTGTTATTTTTAATTTTGTACAAATAAGCAAGATCCTGATTCCTAAATGGTTCCTGGTTTAAATTAAATTACCTTGATTATGTACCTCACATTGCATGCCGATTATGATAAACAATAGTACATTACTACAGAGGCCGGGACAAAAGGGGTTGCCGGCCGAAGACATATAGACGGCCGAGCGCCAAGCGAGGCCGGATAGGTCTGAGGCGGGCAACCCCATATTTCCCGCCGAGGTATGTAAAGTGCTTTTCTCAAACATATTATGCAATTAAATAAAAAATACATCACTCAAAAAAGTAAATTGATAAATGTCCACGGAAAAGTAATTGGGTGTTAAAATAAAGTACCAGGAGCGCAGCGGTAATTAGGAGGTATATCAGGCATAGCGCAACTTAGATCTCAGGCGGTGCGGGCAGCCGGCGGGCGGGCGGCGGGCGCACACGACACAGCGCGGATGTCTCCCAAACGTTTATGCACTCCTAGTACTTGACGTTATAACATTTTCTCAAAATTTTTAAAAATATAATTTAGATATTCAGCCTGTTCATAAAACCAGCTGTCATGGCCATATTAAAATTAAAAAAAAATTACTTCCCGGCCTAGGCCTTCAATTTTGTATGAAATTCCTTTACAGTTCTCTCGAGTTGTTCCGCCGGGAACGTGGCACTTTGAAGCCTAAAATAACTAACATAACGCCGACATTACATAGCATGTTTGAGAAAAATATTATAACGATTGATTCTAATCGTCTGATTTATAAAATGCCTAAATACTCGTACTCATACGACTCTGTTTTAGAATTAATGAATACTAGAATAGTAAAGTAGACAAGTGGGTTAACCAACTGATTCAAATTTAAGGCATTTTAGGATAAAATATGCAGGTATGTAAACTCCTAATTGTAAAATTAGAATTGTTACTATTTTATGAAACAAAGTCAATGTAAAATTCAATCTTATTAGGAATCCGGTATTTTAAAGAAAAAAAGGCAATTTGAACTTGCAAAAGATGTAAACAAAACCAAACGAACCAATTCACCATGACTACTCTATAATCACGTACCTACTTTTAAAGATCAAGTGAGGTCTTTACAATGATTTATACACTAGATGATTATTTTCATACTAGCGACCCGCCCTCGCTTCGCTTCGGTTAATATAAGTTAAAATAATCCAAGTTCACCTGGAATAATAGTCATACTTTTCTTAACCTAATATTTTTTAAATTAAATTATAAGCTTATAGCGACCCGCCCTCGCTTCGCTTCGGTTTATGTGAGTTTTCTGTAACAACCGTTCATAAACCGACATTTATTTTATTTACTACAGCGCGCCCCGGCTTCGCGCGGGAGATATAGGTATTTAACAAAAAGAAAACACTCTTGGCAAACTTTCGTTGCTTGTAATGTAACACTCGATCAAGTCTGCTTTTGTCAAAAAACAATCAAAATCATCCACTTCGGAGATATAATGCTACAACAACCCACAGATCCCACACGTCAAACTTATGGGTGAATTGCAAAAATATTGTACATAGTTAAGGGCTTAATTGAGGCAACGTTAACTTTCTTCAATTGTTTTTCCTTTGTGTAACGAAAGTTATGCATATGATTATATGACTAATCTTCGTTACACAGAGGAAAAAGTTAAGGATTGTTAAGGGTTTTTTAATTGAGCCCTTAACTATGTACCTACAATATTTTTGCAATTCACCCTTATAACACCTCTCTTTTGTATCAGACCGTAATAACAAAATAGTACTTATATGTATAGTACTATTACTATAGTAAGTATTAGTACCTTTTTTTTTCTTTTTTTTTACGTTATTTTCTAAAAAAAAATATATTTCTATTTCTAAAAATATAATTTTATCTACAAAACCACGTTAACTAAAGCCATCAAATTCAGAATTCAGACACACACACGCACACACACACACATACAGTCGGGGGTTACTAAAAAAGAGTAAATAATAAAGAAAATTTGGGTATCATTATTTTTACTGTTTTTTTATTTTTTATTAATTTATTGGATTAGAGCTTCTCTGTAAACGATATTTGATGTTGTTTTATTTTGTAGCAGCAAAATAAATTGATTTTCAGGAGCTCCAACCCGCGATAGGCCAACATACAGTTGGCCATGAGTAAAACACTCTTTTCGTAGGTCGATCCCTACTAATTCGAAGGTTTGGCATTGGGACTTGTTAATAGTCAACGCGAAAGATGTTTTTACCGAAAATTGAAGCCGTTTAAATGGGATTGGCAGATCAGTTGGGATCATCGGTATCCTCGGTATATGAGCTAATTGAACTGATGGGCCGGTTATAATAGTCGCTACAATTAAATTGTCCTTCAATTCCTTAATAAGCAGCCTCGTCCCATTACACGTGCTTAAATTTCTCAAAAGCATGATTGGCGTTCCGATTTTTAACGACAATTCGTGTGGTGGTAGTCCAGAAGGGTTTAGTGAATTTAAAAATTCCTGTGGGTAATGGACTGCGTCTTCGATATTAGTCACGGTGTCGATCGATTCGTATTTTTTTATTTGACTGGGGACTTTTTGAATAATCATAATTGTTTATTTTGTTGACAGTATCATTCCTAGGCGACACTACTGCTCTAGAACACAGCTAATGAAAGTCCTTTTCGTGCAAATTCTCAATGTCAGGGTATACTGCATCTATTAAATTTTCTAAATTATGGACTATTCGGCCTAGAGATTCATTCAGAAGAACGTGCCTATTCTCTGTTGTAGATTAAACCATTAGTCACTTCGCTGTTCCTTAAATTTCAATTTTGATTATTATTATACTCATGATAACTTTTGAATGGTATGTCCGATTTGAATAATTCAAAAAGTAATTTACAGGTACTGAGATAGCCTTGAATACAAAGTGATTTATTTTGATAAGGATTAATACCAAGGTACGAATAATGTGGCCAAGTTTGTACCGGCGTTACTAAAAAGTAGTTATTGTGACATAACTGTAATAGTAAGACATATAGTATCGCGGACTTTTTTGTAGATATTAATATCCTCTATAAAACTGTAGTACATCACTTTGCTCTATTGTCAATAGTTTCCGCAGCGTATGCGATATAAATATTTTTTTATGATTTTTTTTCACACCTTGTGTCACATTATCAAAGCTTTTGTCCGGATCCCTACATTTTTGAATAGTATTCTATAGCCTATGTTCATCAAGGATAATTTAGGATTCTAATGGTGAAAGAATTTTTGAAATCGGTCCAGTAGTTTCGGAGCCTATTCCATTCAAACAAACAAACAAACAAAAAATCTAATCTTTCCTCTTTATAATATTAGTGTAGATTACGTTTAAGATGAAATAACTATTCATTTTTCGTTATTTTTAATAAAAACACGCCTGGTGAATATTTGAGGTTATGTGACAAACAGTAATAATTTGATTACATCGTTCACAAGTTCTATTGACGGCGACTTTAGTCGTTTTTATATCTATTATAATATATCCTATTAATAGGGAATCATACATTCAAGTGTACAGAATTAATAAATATCTTACTTTTACCAAAGCAAAATAAAATTAAAAACATTTCTACACGGACATTGTTAGGAAAAGTAAAAAAAAAAGTAGTATATAAAACTTAATAGTTAACACTTTTTACCACACATTGTGAAATTTACGCACTTATTCTTTGCTTACTGAGTTTGAAATTTGACACATTATACGCCATGCTGATTTGCACATGCTCGATTGCACACTGCTTGCGGCGAGAAATTCTCTTGATAAAAAAATACCTGCCAAGTGCGAGTCGCGCACGAAGAGTACCGTAAAAATCACGTTTGTTGTATATAGCTCTGTCCTTTTCTTTCAGCGTAAACAGAACTGCATTGCTATGTCATAATAACCCCCCAGGAGGGAAAAAATCAAGTCATAATATCAAAGGGTAGTTTTCCTTCCCTTATCCTGCTACGGCCTTTAGTGTGAAGGTTGTTTGCTTGAGAGGGGACTGCTCCGCATTTTGTGGTTGCTTAGATTATGCCATTTGTAGGAGCCACGGGATAAGATGGGGATTAGTGTGGGATGAAAAAACTGTCATCGTCATCACGGAAGTAGAAGTTCATTGGCGCAGTTGAAATACATTTTTAGTGATTTCAAAGAGAAATATACTCGTATTATCTTTACAATAATTTACTATAATACCTACTATCTATATTTTTATTATCTATATGTTGGTTTCATATTCGCTGATAAATGCTTCTATCGATCAACATGTTTTTTTTTAATTCCTAAAAATAGCTGACTATAAGCTGAATAAACTACTTCTAGCCGAGTCTCATACAAAATTTATTCTTTTACTATTTTTACCCCCATTGAATAAAAAAACAACTCTTATTGTATTCTAATTGAACCCTTAGTAAATAAATAAATACCTATCACGTAAATCACGCTTGACCGATTTGAAATCTCGTTTTTATATTTATTTCGATTATTAACGAAGCATGTCCCGGTTAATTACTTTAAATGAAATGTACCTAATCGGGTCAATGTATCTACAAATGTGTATGTACCCCAGTAGATTACTCTCAACAAATGTAATCGGGTCACTTTACGTTCAAATTTGTATGTAAAGTGACCCGACCATTGACTTCGAGAAAGTGATTGAATTGGAATTTTAGTCCAACCTTACTTGCAGACGATGAATGTACAAAAATATGAATTAATGCTGATGAGCACTCACCTCACACAACACGAATGGAAATACAGTACTGTACAGTACGAATATAAATACAAACACACAAAATATATGAAAAGACTTTAAGTATTTTGGGGTAGCACAACGATTGCGGTGATCTAATCTACCAGCAGCGCCATCTATTGAGTGCGCAACAACCACAACAACTTCTTCACTGCGGACTTTAACTTCTTTCAATATTATTTTATAATTTCCTTGTTAATTAAGCAATCAGTTGAAAGATTATGATAAGATGCGTTAAATTTAATTCTAAGCTGGTACAGTCAGCATTAAAAGTAGCTAAGCAGAATTACATGCTCAAAATGATCTAGACACGTCGTACTCTCTTGACGATAGACTCGAGTGCAGATAATTTTGAGCTCTTCGTTTGCGTAGCTAGTTCTTCTGCTGACTGTACCACGGGGTTACGTATAAAAAGCAAAACCATACCAAAAATACTAATACCATACATACGTACACAAATACATAGAACACATGGCAAATACATTTCGAGCACTTTTTTTTTTAAAAAAACTTTGGTAATAGATTCGCCAAACAGAAAAGCACTTTGTTAGCGAAGACAGCACTGTTTTTTACATTGAACTGTTTGTATATTAGGCACTAATGATAACTTAATTATACCTATTCGCGCTAATTGTCTCAGTGCCTCTCGCCGACCCAGTAGGTATTTAATTATTACTGCTTTTAATTAGTAATCTTGAATCATTGTGTTATGTTAAGGATTCTAGTTTTTCGACCCCCGAAAGTAATATAAATGTTCTTCCTTATAGCTAACTCTCCTGTGTTTTATATGAAACAACCTTGCGAATTAGCAGTAATTTTAAATATATGCTAAGAGTCAAAACAAGCTACATAATTCTACACTTGCTCTTCTAAACATTCACTCCTTAACCACCGGTCGGTTCGTGTTTGTAGCTGCTATGGACAGGTTTAAACCCTATTTATCAGGACTGAACGACACACGGCTGCAAGAAAAAAAAAACCTGGCTACATTTCTTGGCCCTGGGCCTCTATTCAACCAAGTTTTTGACCTGTTGTCGTATTATCAACGTTTTGACAGTTCTTATTATTTACTTGACAGTAATGGCGGCCGAGTTAAAACAATACCACAAGGAACATACGATTTGGGTTTTTCCGCCTAGAATAGAGGCGCTGGGCTCCTATATTACAACTTGTCATTGTAGCTGACTGTCCTAACCACTACAGGGACTATACATTACGCAATAGAAAAGATAAAACGATTTAATACAATGTTAAGAAACTTGTTCGAGTGAGCGTCAAAAAAATATTAAAACAAAACTATTGTAGCGCTTGGCTTATTAGAATAGTAGATAATAATTAACAACATAGAATAATAAATACGTATAATAAAAAGCAGATTGGATGAAAAATAAAGTATCCAAATAACTAATTCCACGCAGACATAATCACGGGCAAAAGCTAGCGCGTAATAGGACCTGTTTTTTTTTTAAATATGTACTGTGGTTCCAGGGATTACGCTCCAGATATCACACACACATAAATTCACGCCTTCGTGCCCAGAGTATCTGCGGTACGCAGAGCTACAGCGCTACCTACAACTCTAAAAACTTGTTGATAATTCTGTAACCACATTTTGCACCATTAGGCTAAGATGTTTACCAGCGTACTCGTATTAAGTAGTGACAGGTTGCAAGCCCATCGCCTAACAGTACTACAAGCCTTTATTCCCTTAGTCGTTTTTTACGACATCGACGGGAATTGGAGTGGCACTATTCTAACCGGGCTACCACACGGGACTACGCTCCACATAATAAACATACAAAACGCGCTCTGTCTTGTCATAATATTAATATATAATACGTTTTAGTATAGATACTCAGCCACGTTATAATGTGACTCCTTTAGTGCGAATATGAATGATATCTGTACAAATTTGGCTATAACTATAATATCTTGAGCTTAGACTTTATGTAAACCCAAATACGCCATTTTTTGTTTTTGGCATAATTATGATCGTATTGTACCCAAACTAAGCCCTAGGCTAATACTATGGGTACCAGACAACTATATAAATACTTATATTTATATAAAGAAATATGTACCCAAATACATAGGAATTATCTATAACTCAGGAAAATATATTCGCGCGCTCGTCTCACGAATATTCTGCTCTTAACCAGGGTTTGACCCCTGGACCGCTAGCTTCGTAGGCAGAGGCACTACCAACTCGGTCAACGCGTCGTCAAAATGTAGGTACATTGAATTTTACAATGACACTTTTCTTTTCTGCGGTGGTGTGGTCGTGGTGGTGGGTGCGCAGGCAGCTGTAACGAAATATTCTTATTACGATATTAATATTACATAGCAATCTTACGATGAGAAACTTAAGAACGCAAATGCGCTATAGTATCCGTACCTCGCTAAGGACTAGTCGTAGTGTAAAAACTTTCTATGACTTGTTCTTAGCACGGTGCGGATACTATACCGACTCTGAGGACTGAGATGGAATGCCTCTATGCTGGTAATTTCTCTGGTTGACTTATCCCCACACCTGAACTGAACACAACGGACGTAGCGTTTCGGACGCTATAAGATGTATCGGTGGTATTTCAGACAAAACTTCTGGATCTTTATTCTACGCAGCAAAACAATATCGCTTTGGCAAGTTATCGTATCGTCATCGATATGATAAGTCTTATTCACTGAACAGTAGTAGCGGTCTAATTAAAAACAATACGATTTTATCGCGTAGAATAGAGGCCCCGAAAATGTGTAACTATTACTCATTTTCACTGTAGGTACTGTAAAGAATGGTGGTGGTACCGATTTTAAAACACATTCTTCATGATAATTCTTTTATTAATTTGTAACTCTTATTTAGCAATATGCACAAGCGATGCGCCCGGCCCGCAGGCCTAGGAGCGACTCCCGAAAACTAAACAAAAACAAACAACCGCCGTTCTATCGAACCATTTGCTTTTAAATTTAAAATATTAAAAGCAAATGCGACGTATCACCTAAAAAGGTACAGTGAAATAAGGTCTATTTTTGCATTGCAACCTTATTTCACTACATCCCTCGTCCCTCTGGGAACAAGGATGAAGCCTACTTGCACTAACATCTACCTACACGAGGAGTAAACATTAGCTACTCGTCCAGTCATGCCGGATAACCTGCTGTGCGATTAATGTGTCGTTGTGAATGCAGATTAATAAACCGACAACATTAACACAGTGGACTTCCGCCCTACAAAACCTCGGAAAAGAGGGGCGGCGAATAATAATGAAAATTAACCTGCCTGCCTGACCCTACCAAACAAATTTGACAATCCATGCATTGAGGATGCTGTATTGTCTTACAAAAGTCATATTCATAAGACTCAGTTTCATTATGGCATTTATGACTAAAAGAATCTGAGCGCTACCACTTAAGGAAGCCGAGCCTTGTTGCGGACCTATGTCCCTCTAATCCGTCAGTGATTTGACATCTATCAAATCACCCTCGGACTCATTAAATCCTAATATAAAAATTACTAATGGACCTGTGTCCTAAGGATAACATACAATAAAGTTGCCTCACTTCCTCAAACTCCCATGGAAGAGAAGTGACAGGACATCCTTATTGGATACTTCCAGACTTCAAGATTTAATTAATTAAACAGTTAATTAATTACTCTCAAAGATCAGATTACGACACACAACCATTTTCAACCACATTGAAAATACTTGCGCACTGATATCGCAAAGTAAGCTGTCATTATTTTTTTTTAAATATTGACCACATACCTCACACTACTCTACGATGTCACCCCATGTCTTATTCCTATGCACACCCCTAAGGTCATGGCAGATAATTCCCTCGAGTATGCATATGTACCCGTGCGAGGAAACCATCTCCACATACCTTAAAACCCCAAACTAAAAGAATATTATATACATTATATTATGTAATAATAGAAGAACCGAAGAGGGTCTTCCTCTCCGCCTTCTATGATGCAGACAGCCATAGCGCCAAGGCGCCTTGTGGTCATCTTATTCATAGACAGCTTACTGTCGCGATAACGTCATCTTTTTCGACTTAGCTTCGAAGTGATAGTACTTACATGAAAAAGAAACATTATTGAATACACAAATCATCAAAAATCTGCAACCCTAATCAAGACTAAATTCATCTTCATTTGTATACAAAACACTTTCACACACCATTTAATATTATAAATAAGCATTAGAGTTATTTGATAAATTGTTTACTCCAATCGCCATATATTTAACCATGTTAATCATAATTCTTCCATCACGTCTGCGTAACCTTTTTACCTGCCTATACCTTTCTATCTTAACGCCCCACGACCTTACATATAAACTATTATCCCAATAATTCATACAGCTATAGGTGAACAAGGCATCATACCATTGTTATAACCCGAGTTTATTATGAACTCATATGGGTCAACCCAAACTATACAAATTAACTAGCCCTGTATAATCCGTTTGCCGTCGTGAATGATGAAGGACAATACATCCTTCCCCTGAATTACTATGTAATGTTTAGGGTTTACATTCCCGATCAACATATAAATTACACCTAAATATAAAAAATCCCGGTCAGGTCGTTCCTAACGATACTGTCCATACCATCCATCTCATGCCTCATTCCATGATCCATTACACAAACCATATTTACTTTGTTTACATACCATTTCATTTATAATGTGTGACATTCAAACGTCAAGAAATATCTGATAGCTCACAGCTAAGCTAACGAAAAATTAAAAAGCTATTTAGCTGCGTTCACGCTTTTGAACATTCTAACGCAAGATGCCATTAAATGTTAAATATCATGATCAACGTCACGTCATTTATGACATACTTAAATACGTCGTAAGTATTTATTTCTTAGAAGCGAAAATAAATAGAAGTAATAATAAAATTACACGTGATAAAAATTAATAATTCGGGATTATAAATTCTAACGCGCCTAACATGAACATGCCCGCCTACATTTCGCTAGAAATTCCTACGAAGAAATACATATAAAAGATCTGACTTTTTAATGGGAATCCTCCGTGGCGGCGTCTTCTGGTAAACATCGCTCCTCTCTCGTCGTGACCACGTCGTGGATTACTTCTGGAGCTTGTCCTGGATCCATCTTCGATGATCGCTGCCGAACTCAAAACTTCTGCTGCACTTCGTCTTCTCGCAATGCATAGCGGAACTGGAATATTACTGACCCGTACTAGGGGTCTAATTATAATCAAGTGCCTTTAATCTCCCCTTTTGATGGCCCCATATTTTTTCTTCGGTGCAGTGAAGTGAATAAAATAAGCGTCGATGTTGACCATGGTGTGGTTTCTATCACTTCCATTTCGTCCATATCGTCGTTTATGATAAAATAATGCTAATGATGATGAAATAAAAATATATTAAGTATGTACGTAACTTTCATTTCCCGGGTGGGTGTTGAAGATGATGAGGCAAAGCGTCTACTCATCCTCCTTACTCTTCTTCACTCATTTTGGTAGAGCATCACTTTTTGCGAACTGTTGCGGGTACGGGTGAGTTGACTACTAACCTCCACCATGTAAAGAATGGTGGTGGTACCGATTTTAAAACACATTCTTCATGATAATTCTTTTATTAATTTGTAACTCTTATTTAGCAATATGCACAAGCGATGCGCCCGGCCCGCAGGCCTAGGAGCGACTCCCGAAAACTAAACAAAAACAAACAACCGCCGTTCTATCGAACCATTTGCTTTTAAATTTAAAATATTAAAAGCAAATGCGACGTATCACCTAAAAAGGTACAGTGAAATAAGGTCTATTTTTGCATTGCAACCTTATTTCACTACAGTACACTCTATTGAAAGTTATAGTGCCCGGCCGTTAAGAAGTCAATCCTGACAGCTGTCATCGCAGCATAATTTATAACCTATTCTTGGGTTTGAGGTTATAATTTGAACTGAAATTAATATTTTTTTGCGTGTGTGTTAAAACGGCGAAGTGACTAACAAATAAAATAAACAAAAGTGAAATAATAAGGGGTCATACAAGCAACGGTTTTTTTCAACGATTGTTTATTTTTGTCGTATCGTAAATATGGTAAAACTTACAAGCGTCAGGTTGAGTATAGTACAAACCCTGAAGAAAAACAACACATATTAAAAATGGTCTAAAGAATGGCTACAAATAGGCGCGGCGTGCGAAATCCTTATAATTTTCTTTTCAAAATGTTCTTCTCATAGCTTCGTTCGCTCATGAAATTCACCATTTGGTGCTAGATTATTGATACCATGGTACCATCCATGGTACCATTTACGACTTTTTGGATTGTGAAGTGAAGGTAAACACGGTGTCATTGTAGTCCATTATGCGCAATGGGATTAGGCATGTTGAAATTATATCATATCGCCTATGTACATTTAGGTATATGTAGGTATTTGGTGTTAGATATCTGTCTACTATCATGTCACAGCGGGCTGACAATGCACTGACTTCGCGGCAACTTCGTTTCAACAAATTAAATCGTTCCTCATCCCTCGTAAAGCTTCCAATGCGCTCTCCTAGATGGCGCTAGTTGCTAACGAAATCCTACATCACGCTGTTAAGATTTCCCCCGGAAAATACTAGTATTTTACCGAACGTTACAATAATTACAACCGAGGCAATAGACCATGGTATACGATGAACCCTTGCGGGTTTAAAATTTTTGCACAGCTCTGCAAATGGCCACCTTATACATGGTCAGTTAGTAGGGCTCCTAAAATTGTTGAAAATACAGTTGTTCCATTATAGGAATGCACCCTTGCAACGATATACGGAATATGTTTAACTTTTCCGAATATCTTCACGAGAGTTTCTTGTGGCTTGGAACTATCTTACTAGAAGATGTAATGTGCTATTTAAAAACCAGTTAAGCGCGATTTTGCGTGGAGAGGGTTGCGTATGTACTACCTAATTTTACAAAAACAGAATTCATTTGTTTCGTGTGGTTGCCATGCCACCTTCCGACTACACTATGAAATCAGTTCTAAAAACCATGGCCTCTACTCTAGGCGGTAAAAACAATCCCACCAAAACCGTAAATGTAAAAAATAGGCCAAGTTGCCACCAAAACTAGTGAATATTTAGGTGCCAAGTTTGGCACTAGATTGACACTAAATGCATTTAATCTTGTCTCGAAATGAATTTAATGGCAATCAATTTGTCTGGCTTTAAACAATCTAGTGCCAAACTATCTACTTTTGGTGGCAGATGGGAATTTGGTTTTGTTTTTGGTAGGGTATCTGTATTTTTTGGTAGGTAGACGATGTAGGTATTTTGGTAGGTATATAAACTGTCTAGAAGTTCTGTATGAAATTTTTCATTTATTTTAATTGAAGATTTTACTCTTTTTAGATCAGGGGTAGGCCAGGCATATTTGTAGATTTGTTTTTTTTTATCTACTTGTGCTGCAAGATCTACCACGATGTCAAATGTCTAAGCTAGGTCATTGGGAAATACCCTATAAGTCTAGATGGGTTAGTCAGTCAGTCCGTACAAAATAAGCCGATTTCAGAAATTAAACCTGGTTAAACGGTTATGATAGAACATTCATTTTCATACTAGGCTGTGAGGTCATTGACCTTAGCAATCTTTAAAAAATCAGGTTCCTGGCTGTTCTAGGAAAAAAGTTACGAGGGTGCTGAAAAGAGTTGAATGGGTTCGTGTAAACGTACACACTGCAGTATCGCTCGGCTCTTTCTTCGAATTAAGCCGGGCACTGCCGTGTGCCCTGACATCCTCTTAGGCCTGCTGGCAGCCCTTCAGCAGGCCTATTGCCTAGCGCACTCCGGTTTGACAGTCCGAAAGCGAGTCTGCATACAAAATCAAAATAATTGTTCCGCTTTGATGTCGGTTGCGATTGCGAGTGCGTTAGGCAATAGGCCAGCAGTTATGGTATTTTATTATAACTCGCTCGCCATTACTAAAAGCTATAGTAACGTTGACCAAACGATAACAGGTCAAAGACGATCTGGATATTACCGCTTAGAATAGAGGCCCCGGGTAGGTTCTTGGTAGGCAAGTAAAATCGCTTTAATTTAAAGTACTTAACGCTTTACTCCTTTCTACTACCCCAAGAAGCACTCTGCAAACTTTATCGTTATCGAAAACTTATAGAAATGACGTAAACTACCGCTAGACGGCTGAGTCAAGCGTTAGCGATTTTCAAAAACAGAGAACGAAAAGAATTGACGTCAGTGACCAACGACGGAGCCAATTCTGATTCAATAAGTCTTACCCACGTCACTTATCGCTTGATTTAAAGCTAATTTTTCTGAAGCATGGCGTGGAGCTTGAAAACAAAGCGGCCCAAAGCCACCGCAAAGCTGGGAGGAGCCAGGAAGCTGAAACAAACAGCATGTACCAATGGCAACGAAGGAATTTAAAACTTGGGCGGCCTCCATCCCGTTACCATGGAAACTCATGTCATGGCATGCTTGAAAAATAATACATTCAAAGAACAGATACATAGGCGTTATGGGTATATGACTTTGTGACCTCTTTATGGTATCTGAAAATAAAGGTTTTTAAACGCGCAACCAAGTGTAGGCGTGCTGCTACTTTCTATTAAATTATTAAATTTGTCGGCAACTTATTCTCGACGTTACACCTCCGAGTAATTAAAAGTGGATCCAAATTAACATAGCAAAGTTTGCGTTTCTTGTGGCCTTACGCGTGATACGATAACGAGTGCGCACACTCACTTGCGCACTTGCTGACCACGCAGCGTCGCGGAGCTACAATGAGTTTACTTAGTTAACTTAGTTTTTAAATGTTCTCGTGTAAGTGAATGGTAATTCGAATGAGAAAATTTCTTTAACCATAAAACGCTATTTGGAATGCTTTCAGGGGTCAAATGAAATTTCATTTCTTAATTATTTTATTGACATTCACTGTGACCTATGTAAAAAACATATTACAATGTTTAAACAGGTGTATCCCAATTGATTTAGTAATGAATAAGATCTAAGTAAAATCACCAATGTAGTTGGCTTTTTTTCCGCCCTGTTTAAAAACCTAGACCTCGGATCTTCGTGGCAATGAGGTCACAATAGGGTAATTTGGGGAGTAAATGGTGTTCCACGGAATTAAACGGAAGTGCTGTTTGACTTGTCCATAACTTTGCTGGCTATGATATGCGGCTTATAACATTATACCCCACCGATTATAACATTTGCTACTACGTTTTTTTCGACATCTCTTGTTTCATCTACAGTAACATAAATATAGGCTTCGCAAAGTTCTTCTTGAATTGATGCATATCTTGTTTTGCATAGTTGTGATAATTCTTACGCAGTGTAGTTTCCGATGGTAGTTACAGATAATGCGTAGTTTCCCCTCAAACAACTTTCGATAAAAATACGAAAGTGTGGATTTAGTTGAATCCATGGTATATTACTACAAATTATAAATTTTGTTAGGTTTAAATTAAACTCCCTTTGCTTTATTTGCCCGCTCGCTTGTTGTTGGTGTTTTTTTGAACGTAGATGTTTTCAGGTGGTGTCCTTTTTTGAGGCCACTTTTGTGTTACACCATTTACAAAATAATTTATTTTCGAATACTTGCAAAAATGCATATTTACCATAATATTTAGTTATATTATTTTATTTAACATCAAGAAATCATTAAAATATAATATGCTTTTGTGTGACAGTGTGATTGTGTCAATGTGTCAAACATTGACACAATCACTGTGACGTGCAGTTGCAAATAAAGCATACATTCATCCATCCATTGTTTTTATTCTTCTCTCAATCGCTCAAAGGTTAACTGGAAGAGATCCCTTATAGGGATAAGTTCGCCTTTGTACATACCTTTTTTGTTTCTGTTTATTTTTGATTTGTTATTTTCTGTTTGTACAATAAAGAGTTTACATACATACATACATACATACAATCCATTATCCTTGCTTTTGCTTGCATTTAACTTAAAATACTTTAAGAAAAAGGGCAGAGGTGAAAATTCCTTCCGGAGACCTGTGAAAGGAGGGCCCAGGTACGCCGGGCTCGCACCGGCTAAAAACACCAATACCCCCGCGGATTAGACTCCCGCGGATACTACTCCAGCCATTGCTGAAAGGGTGGAGGAGATAGTCCTTCCTCCGTTTTCTTATCCGCGGTGTTTTCTAAAAAGGGTGATAAGGATTGGGGTTTGGGATGGGGGGAGACTTATAGCTAGGTGAGTCGCGAAGTGGGAATCCTGCATGCATGACTACTGGCTTCCTTTCTTTTGCCCGACAAGGGAAGGGTTGGGTCGGAGATCTTTTTTGGACCGCTTGTGTGGCTGTGGACACCATCTTTGTGGGCGGGGCTGACCCTGTTTTGAGGCCTGCTCTTTTGCCTGGAGAGATATTCTTTGCGCGCGTCTCCTTGCGCTGCCCTCTTTTTGTGACCTCTTCCAATGCAACTTAGCCTATATATCATCTGCCATAATTAGAAGGGGGGTAGGTGTCAGTTTGACGATGGACAAGTGAATCATTATATATCTTAAGTCTAAACCTTATTAGGTTGTAGGTATGTATGTATGTAAACTCTTTATTGCACATAAACAATTACAAGACATTAGGTTGTATTGGTTAAAGTTGATAAATTGATAAAGACAATTCTAATATATTTAATTATGCTCCACTGTTCCATTTACTGAATGGAGCGGTGTTAATTAATACGGAAAATACCGGTTTTTAACGGTTCCATTTACTCCCCAAACTACCTTATTGTGACGTCAATGCCACAAAAATCCAAGGTCTATGCATCAGTTAAACGGATAGTCAATGGATCCTTTACAGTCTTATGTAAACCGTGTTTGTGAACGGAAAATAAAAGAAGAGGGCGTTACACGGGTAAACATGCGCTATCTTTGTCACTCTTGAAACAATGCTCGTGAGAGAGAACAGGGTGTTTGTAATAAGAGAACAAAATAGGTCATCTATGTATTCATCTTAGGTTAGGATTCTCTGAATGGCTGATTTACTGATATCGACTGCAGCTCGTGTTCGAGCACCGATTAGTGCAAATGGCTTTCTCATAGTGAATACCCTACTTCATATTAGACGAGGTTTTCCAGTCAAGGTTTCTTTCAAGCGAATGGTCGTTAAGCATTTACTGAAAGTACTGAAAAAAGATGTTGCGTAGAATTTATTTATATGGATGTTATTTATCATGGAATATGTTTTAGTCTGTGGTATTTTTAGGGTTCCGTACCCAAAGGGTGAAAACGGGACCCTATTACTAAGGGTCGTATTAATAAACTAATCTCAACTCTAATGCTCGTCTTGAGATGCGTCAAAAATGTCAGTGTTCTATGGTTTGATGTTTACTTTGACGTATCTTGTGACGGGCGTCTCAGCCAAGATGAGTTTATTGATACGGGCCTAAGACTCCGCTATCCATCTGTCTGTCTGTCACCAGGCTGTATCTCATGAACCATAATAGTTAGATAGGTGAAATTTTAATAGATGATGTCGATTTTCATACATGATGTCGCCCTTGCCGCTATAACAACAAATACTAAAAACAGAATAAAATTCATATTTAAGGGGTGAAACGTGATATTTTTGCCATTTTATGCTCGATATTAATAACGGCCACAGGCAGACGCTTTAATATTTACAGAATATTTAGTTGTATATTCACTTTAAAAATTAATAATTAAATTAACATATAATAAAGTGTTTAAGGGGGGCTTTTTTATACGTGTTTTTTATAGATAATGATACGGAACCCTTAATGCGCGAGTTCGAGTCGCCCTTGGCCGGTTTTTTTTTACAGGTATATTATTTACATCGAAATATATGCATATCATGATACATTTATTGATTTGTTCGACATAGCCATCCAGGGGGCCTAATATGGCTGCGTTTATCACGTGATAATTTTGGATAAGGCATCCGTCACCTTTTGACAGGTAATTACACATGACACATGTCATGTCAAAAAGTGACGGATGCTTTATCCACAGTTGACACGCGATATAGACTCAGCCATACTAGGCCCGCAGGGGGCAAAGGGTGTAGCAGGATAAGCCTTCAAAAATTGCCCCCAAAGCTTTGAGTTCAAAACTACTATCAGTTGATGCCCCGTCAAATGAAAATAATTCATACCAATTTTTAACCCTCTACTGCCACCTGGAACCCCACGACATTAATTTAACCCTAAAACGTTTTTATTTATTTTCTCAAAAAGTATAAAAAGGAGAATTGTCAAATTTTGCACAAATGTTGATGTGATCAATATAAACTATCAAAAATAAAATGAACCCTCTACTTACTTATTTTCCTAGAAAAAAACCTAAATTAAAAATTAAAACATCCTATATAACAATTCAGGCTCGTTGTACTATCACCATTTTTTTACTAAATATTAACCAACTACCTATCTACATAATATGTAAGTTTCATGTAATTAACAAAGGTGGAACAGTGTGAAAATATAGGTATTGTTCAGTACGTACCATGTATGTAACACGCTTACGGTGACGACATTAGTAAAAGATATCGGCCTGCCAACCGGGAAGCCATCCGTAATCGATCTTTTTTTAATTTGCTAATGTCGAATGTTTAAGGAAGATGAATGAAACTCATTAATACATATTTGAACAAGTGTTTCTGTTTATTTATTTTTAGTAATATAAATTCGAGTTTATGACAACAAACTAATTATAAGTAGCTAACTACTAACTAACCTAAAATACATCCTATATTTAGTCTTCATCGCTGTTTTCATTTATTACAGTCAAATTATCTACAAAACAATCAAATATTATATTTGTAAGAATTTCTGCTGGCTTTATAATTCTCGATATATATCTAGCATTCGATAGGTAGTAATTCACTGCAGCAACATGTGAACAACAACCTGCAGTTCGGTTTCCATTCGGGCAAGTGCAGTAATGGTCGGTAATACTTGCGTAATTGTTTTTATTGGGAATGTAGCGAATAAAAATATGATAAGTTTTTTTATTGATGTGACGCGATTTGATATGAATTCTTAGAACTTCATTTTCCCTTAAATACTCTATATTAATTGATCCGTCTTGATTTTGTAGTTCCGCTAAGTAGCATCCCGGTTGGCGGGCCGATATCTTTTACTAATGTCGTCACCGTAAGCGTGTTACATACATGGTACGTACTGAACAATACCTATATTTTCACACTGTTCCACCTTTGTTAATTACATGAAACTTACATATTATGTAGATAGGTAGTTGGTTAATATTTAGTAAAAAAATGGTGATAGTACAACGAGCCTGAATTGTTATACAGGATGTTTTAATTTTTAATTTAGGTTTTTTTCTAGGAAAATAAGTAAGTAGAGGGCTCATTTTTTTTTTGGTAGTTTATATTGATCACATCAACATTTGTGCAAAATTTGACAATTCTCCTTTTTATACTTTTTGAGAAAATAAATAAAAACGTTTTAGGGTTAAATTAATGTCGTGGGGTTCCAGGTGGCAGTAGAGGGTTAAAAATTGGTATGAATTATTTTCATTTGACGGGGCATCAACTGATAGTAGTTTTGAACTCAAAGCTTTGGGGGCAATTTTTGAAGGCTTATCCTGCTACACCCTTTTATGACAGGTACGGCGTTCCTATATCGATAAACTCAATTATAAGACAGCCGGTGAAATGACTAGCATAGAGGCATTCCATCTTAGTCCTCAGGGTTGGCAACGCATTTTCAGTCTTAGGATTGCATTGCAGTCTTGTGAATGTGAATGTCTATGGGTCACAGTTTCCACTTACCATCAGGCGGCCTGTGTTCTCGTTTGTCTTCTCTATGCCATAAAAAAAATAAAAAACCGAGAGACCACTTCTTCCCACCTGCTACGATCCTGACAACTCTCTTTCGCTTCTTCCACATTCATACATCGAGTCATGCACGCATGTCGGTTTCGGGTACTTAAGATTCAGCCCTTTTACAGTATTACTACGATTTCCGACCCTCCACTCACTTTAATTCAGCTTATTTAATTATTCAATTTTTCAAATGATTTAAAAATAATTTAAGTATTGAATCGATGTCAGTACTAAGTAGTACTATATAGGTACATTAATAAACAAGTCTAACAAAAATCAAGCAAACCCAACTCCTCCTTGGATAATGTCGTCAATGTAATATTAGTTATCACGTATGTATTATTCATTTCGCCAATTTCACCATTAATAAAAATACCTATTGACACCCGCGACGACGCTCAGACTATGTAACGGCACCTCGCCATCGCACCATACATACATACATACATAGTGCAGGTCAAAACATTACCCTCCCCCTTTGGGTTTGGGTAAAAAGAGTCGTGATACGTGAAAATTAGATACTTGTCGGTAGTTAGTTAGTTATATGCTTTTTGATTCCGTTTGGAAATTTATATAACATTAACATTCGAGGGATCCTGTCTGAACTTTGGGGGAACTTCCTTTTTACAAGCTTTTATTTAACTTGCAATGTATGTACGGTTCAAATCTTGCAAATTCAATTTGACCCACTACCCGTTAACGGAATTGTCTGAAATTTTGACTACATGTCATTATGTAATCCTAATCTCGATGACAATACAATATTATGGTATCTAAGAGGTGATCTGATGATGGAGTCGGAAGGTGGCGACAGGATCGACAGCAAAAGCTTGTAGCAAAAAGGAAATTTTTGAAACTTTTACAAATAGTTTACTTATCCAAATTTCCAATCTCCACAACTAAATTCTGAATAATAATGCTTAATAACACTTTATGATTCCAATTCACTTGGTACGCAAACGTTTGGTGTGTGAAACAAAGCCCTTTTATATAGGACGGTGGGAAAGCAGAATTATCTGAAGAGACATTTTGGGCGAAAATAGTTCTATATTTATACTAATATTTTGAATGTAAAGCTTTCATATACGAGTTCGCCTCGCACTTGGCCGGTATTTAAGTTTTATTATGTTATTATTTCGTTCTGTATCTTGAATTCAGTTGTATACGTACTAAAACTATAATAAGTTATGGGAAATAGATCACCCATGAGCCTCACTACAATTAGGTGAGCAACTTCCACTACCAGCAATCCATAAGTTGTAAGGCTATGGGCATTCATTCGATATACAACCTTTTTCTCTTCCATCAAAGAGGCTTTTAAATTCAATAAGAAATTACGTCGTTTGGACCAGTTCACATGTTCCAAGGCTATGTTTTAGAAAGTCGCATGTGTTTCCTAGTTCATTTGAAATACATTCTTATGCTCTTGATAACAGGTTTGGTTTAAGATAATTGTAATGTGATACTTAAACCGTTAGAGCGGTAACGGTTCAAGGCTTATGTCGAGGTTATATTATGTAAAACGTATGACGCCATGACCATGGATGGTTAGAAAAACAATAGAGCATATTTTAAAAGTATTTGGGTGGGTCAACGTTAATATTCTGTCTCATAACCGTAGAGACAACAAGAGACAACAACAGTGATAGAGTTTATTAGAAAACTGGTAATATATAATATAAGGTAGGTACATTATTACCTAGTCCTGCCGTAAGTTCTGTCACTGAGATTTATTACAATTTAAAAATAAGATACAAAAATATTTTTATAAATCGATGCATAAATAAAAACTTTAATTAATATAGATTTACTAAAAAATATAGTTAATGCTAAATTATTGCAATAGGTTAATGTACAAGCTTTTAGTATTTCGGTTTTGGGTTGGTTGAGCATGGTAAAAAACACGTGACGACGAAGATCAGATGGTGCTCTTATCGCTTATAGCTTTTGTAAAAGTTATCGCAGCTTGTCCAAATTTATATGACGCATTAAATCAGACTTACTCCATTGAATACCGATATAAATATATTGCAAATAAACTGAAGATCTCCTTATATAATTGCCAACCTTCATGTTTCCCTAAATCGACTTAACGATTTTGCATGAATTTTGACAAATGCGTTATTTCTCCATATTCTCTTTCTTCATAACTTGAGATTGAGAACCGTTTCAAGTCTAATGCTAGTCTTCAATATGGCCTGAGCACAGAGGTTTCAAAATAAGAAAGAACCAAATTTTCTTTTTTAATTAAAGATTTACTTTTAACTACTATCAAAACCTGAAATTAGCAGAAAAATCTAACGTGTTTCAAATATTGAGGCAACTATTTGAAATCAAAGATATTCCTTAAAAATGTATATTAAAAAGGCATTTAATATACAGAGTGTTACCAGCACCTGGCTTTTTTTAAAGTTGGTTAAAATAACGTATAAATCTGTAACGTAACTATGACATTAATTTAATTAATAAACAATTTTTCAGGCTTTGTTAACTTTCTAACAAAATTTAAATTGCCAGCAACGCACAGCGATTTGACAAGTATTAAATGACAGTCAACGGATACTTTGATTATTATGATTGGCCCCCGTACCACGACATGCCTTGTACCAAGCAACAGCAATACTGATAATGATGAACACGCAGCACATGCACCGCATTAAAAATGGACAGTAGGTATCTAAGAAAAAATATTGTGAAGTTATTTTAATTATTTTTTAATTGATAATACTTGCAAACAATTACTTTAGCAATTATTGCTAAAGTAACATATTATCGGCAGTTGTGCTTGGAAGAAAAGATAAAATCTTAAAAGAATTATCTTCTAACTACCACAAAACTGATCGTTGGATTTATATTACTGCCCTCGATAGTAAAAAGGGCGCATCGAACATGAAGTCGAAATCGAGAAATTCAATGTTTTAGTTCAAAAAATTAATGCTGTCACTAAACAAATAGACATACTTAGACACTTTCCGTAACCGAAGTAATTAGTTATATATATGTACTAAATATACAGTCAAAATTTAGGTTGTAAAACATTTGATAATTTATACTTATTGTTTAATTAGATAAGATTTTCCGTTTCATCTAAGCAAAAAATGTCTGCAAAATACTCGATACTCCCTTTAAAAGACGCAAGTCACCAATTACGCCTTTTCAATTGAGTACAATCACAGATTTCTTTTTAAAATAAGTGCTTGACAGATATTTCCCGCTTTTCTCCTAAGATGAAAGGGCGCATTAGGACACAAGCGTCTTTTCAATATAGTAATTGATATTTTAAGTAACTAGGTACTTTTACACAGATAAAGAAGTAATACTTATCTTCTCTTTTAGTTCAACTACCACCTGTAAAATAAAAGTTTGGACATAATAGATTGACCGTAACAATGTTCTTAGGTAAAAACAGTAATAAAAAACCAAGTTAACCCTTAATTTTATTTTTATATTTATTATTATTTATTTATTTAATTTGACGTTGTGCAGTACACTGGACGTGGTAAAAACAAAATTCAACACGTTAAACTAAAATTCATAATTTTAGGTAATGTAAATTCCCTAATACAAAAACTAAATAAAAAAGTTAAAGCCAGTGCGAAAGGTAATTTTTTGTCAATTGACCAAACTTTAATAAGTTCTTATACCTAAATTAAACGCCGAATTTGTGAAGGCTAATCTCGGAGTGTCTTATTCCAAGTTTGGTGAAATGCGGCCTTAGAGTAACTGATCACGAAATGTATCACAAGTGCTTCATAAAGACAAAACGTTCACTTGTTATTGTTATCGTTGCTGTTTAATTAATTTACAATGCTTTACACATTTCAATGTACTGTCAAGGTGGTAAAGGTTGGTGGCAAGCTTTAACAGTTTTTAGACCAGTACCTAACAATAGGCATAGGTCGCTGGTTAAATACAAAAGCGCCACAACTCAAAAACAAATATAGTTTGATTTAAAACTTAAAGTAAATAGCATTCCGATTTAAAATGCAACACAAACACATTTTGGTTTGTGTCGCTTTTGTATTTAGGCAACGGGTAAATGCATGTACTTTTTCGCATCGCATCGCATTTCTCAACGAAATATGAAATAATCGTATAAGAAATCACCAAAATTTAAATTAAAATTGAAATACGGATGACACAAGCAGCGTTTTAAACTGCTAATTAGACAGTTATTAGATAGATAGATCAGGGGGGTTATTATGACATGGTTATGCAATTTTGTTTACGCTGAGAGAAAAGGACAGAGCTATATAACTGCCATAACTCTGTCCCTTACACTCACCGTAAAATGAACTGCATAGTTATGTCATAATAACCCCCCTGATATGCACTGTGACTTCATGTAACAGGTCGCCCATTTAAACTGCATGTTATATTCTGTTTTGCTAGAAAGAGGGTGGAACAAATCTTTGTTGGCCTATATCTTGGTTATTTATATAACTAATAAAATAAAATAAAACTCAACAGTTTTTTAGATGAATCAGGTTTTATTGAATCTTTTATTTTTTGAGGTTTTATTATTCCCTATTACCGTTTTGATTGTTAGGCTCATATAGTATGGTGAAAATTAATGAATAATCATGTTTTCTATAATACAGACACACGCGCCAACACACACACGTGTTAAACTGATAAAAACACCCCTCTTTTCATGTCATTGTGTAAACATAATACAAGATATTTTATACTTCTTTTGTACGTATTTAGCTACTGTTCACAATATCCTCTTTACTCGGCATTATGTTATGACTTGACCATCGATAGCCTTTTGCTGTACAACAAAGCCTCATTATGTACTCATCAATATCATTTTTCTAACTTTCTATGCCCTTCTCTCAATTAAAATGAAAGAATAGCGTTGTGATGGCAACTCCCCATCGAACTGACCATTATTACTTTTCGACGTGCTTTCAAACGTAAAAAGGGTTATTGTATAGTTAATTAACACGAGGGCGGCTGCTTTTGTGTACCAAAGTAAAAAAAAATGTATGCGATAATATCACGAAATGAAGTCATTAACTTTCTTGCGAAAAACTATATATTTTTTAGGAGATATTGGTGGGTTTGACGCACTTACCCCGTCCCCGTAGACGCACTTACCCCACCTTACTTTATAACACGTCTATTAAATCAGAAGCTTATTAAAAATTAAACCCTAAATCCCCCGTTGTAATGGTGATCCCTTACTTCAAAACTAATACCCAAATACTATATACTACATTAATAGATACTCGTACTCACTAAATTTGTGTAATTTAAGGGGCGCTTAAAAAAAAACCGTAATATTTAGATCGCCGGTAATTATTCATCAGTAGATTTACCCTGCTTATGTTAATCTCCAAGGCTATAATGAGCTCCATTTAAAAATAAAAAGTATTTGTCAAAAATGTGTCAAGATTTTGTTGCCGACTGTACGTTTTGCAAAATCATCATCTGCTTATCACAACAAACTATTGAGCCCTAACACGGCGGGTCTGCGTTAAGAATATCACCGATCCTGTCGCCACACTCGCCATCTTCCCACACCATCATCAGATCAGCCTTTAGGTATCATAATATTGCATTTTCATCGCGGTTACACACGTGGTCCAAGTTTCAGCCCCATCCGTTAATGGGAAGTGGCGCAAGATTTGATAGGTACAGTCACGAGATTAAATTTGGTACCCATCTTAGGTCCCAAGTCAATCTGATATTCAACAACAATAAGGTTTAGTTTCCTAAAAGTTACAAATGACTTGAGATCTCTAATGACATTGACGACTTCACGCATATTTTTCTTGAAATGGGTCCCAAATTAACGCTCGTGATCTTACAGACATACATACATTGCAAGTTAAATGAAAGCTTTAAAAAGAGTAATCTTCTAAAGTACTTTACAACTTGTAATGGTCATTAAAAGTGATTATCCTTTTATTGTGTAACTATAACACCTTTCTCGATTATAAAAACATAAATTTAATTCAGTTTCAGTATCCTGTAACCACCGTTGTGCTCTGTTGTCTGTTCTGCATAATGTCTTCTGTATTATACTGTAAGTAAAAAACACACGCGCACCGAGGGTTCTAAATAATGCAATAGGTGCAAAATGACACTACCTACGCCGTGGTTAGCGTAAGTAACCTTGGCTACGATGTTAGCCGTCCTGTACCCTTACCATGAGTTACAAATTAACGTACTGCTAGCGAGTCGAAGCTCAGACCTCGCAAGTACACTTATAGAGTGCAAGGGACAGAGCATTCGACTCGCTGCGAGTCCGGTAACTCGTAGTAAGGGTACTGTTGGATTTTGAAATTTGTGTATTATCTGAGCCATAGAATATTTTTAATTGTAACAAAACTCTTTCGAAACTGCTCGACCGATTCTTATGAATTTTTGTGTATATTCAGTAGGTCTGAGAATAGGATGTAAAGTATATTTCATAAGGGTTGAATGGAAAAAAAAACCGGGCAGCGTCGGGCGCGGACAGCTGTTTATTTATATAAGTATTGTTACCGCACCCACAGTGCAAGCCTAGAGCCTAGATGAATTTCTTAAAGAACTCCTGTGACACGCATATAGGTTTTATTGGGCAAAAATCAAATTAAAGCAATTTTTAAGTGCGGAACCCTCGGTGCGCTTGCCCGACTCTCTTTCAGCCTGCTTTTATTTATTTTAATACTTTCAGCTTTTTTAATTTTGAAGTTAACTGCTCATACCTTTGCTATATGTATCAACATTGTGGAAACACCTTCGCTTATCGTGACTCTCGAGAGTAATACTCGAGGAAAAGGACTCAACCTTATTATTAAGAGGGGTAAGCATATTTTAGAAAAACAAAAACTAACCATGTGCGTTTCAACTCGCACGGGGTCCGTCGCTTACGAAACAGTTTACGAAAATTTATACATTATTTTGATTTTTTTCTGAAAATTGATATACCTACCTACTTATTGTGTTTAAGAGATACAGCGATTGTTCTATAAAGTCAAACAAAGAGTCATACAATCACGTTTCTTTTAAAGTGGACCATTTTATTATTATTTTATTAGCGGCCAACCCGCTGACGGACAGCTGAAGGTAATTTGGATCCGAGAAAGAAGTGGAGTTTTTATTTGAACGAAATAGTTTGACGAGACAAAACGCACATAATATTGCCATAGTAAGGTAGAAGTACCGTTTGTGGCCAATGTACTTTTTTTTGTTAGTGACTTAAGGTTGAAATGAGTATCAAAAATACTGTACTTAACATTAAAAATAATATTCATAAATAATTAAAACTGAAGATTGATATAAAGATAAAATATAAAAATATTTTTACCTAATTTCAGAATGCTTATTAGTTAAAATTTAGGGTGGCCGGTACTTCTACCCTATTCTAGAGCTGTTCGTTTGAAAGTTTAAAACAGTTTACGGCGTATGATTAAAAATATATTTACATTAATTCTAATTCTAATTTTAATTAACGGCTTTCACTCCTGTTAACGTGTATTTCGCCAATGTCGAGTTATTTAGAGACACTCCCATGAACTTATTAGAGAAATATCACACGCGAAGACAATTGTTCGGTAAAATAATATTGTCTCTAATGGACTAAACAGAAGCACATGGGGTTAGCTCCATTCGCTTTTGTCAAGTCATATTTACAGTAAGTATTAATTAATAGTACTCTATCGCAGTCACACTATTTTTGACATCTGTCAGTGTACTGAGGTAACACTAAACAAATCCGAACATTCATAATTCCGAATTGATTTAAATCCTGAATGAAATGTTTTGATAGAAGACTTTATAGTTAAATTATGCATTAAAACTAAAATACCTCATCGTAATAGAAGACTTTATAATTAAATTATGCATTAAAAATAAAATAGCTTCAGCATAATCACTAATAAATATACCTATTATTTCTCTGACATAACAGGTAGATACCCGGTTATAGGTCTGGTCCCAATAACTGGTACTCTTGGCTGCCGCACTGGTCCGGTGCGCAAAGATATCGAGTACACAGTCGGATGGGTTATGCGCTTCGAAAATTATAATGTAATCCTCCGCGTCAACAACGAAACTGTTGAAGGTAGTGACGGGAGAAGAGGATACATCATTAAAATCAGCTGGGAGGCTCCAAAGGATACGATTCTTCAAGATTGTTTTAATTTAGGTGAGAGTTTTGTTAGTTTAGCTCATTTCACTTCGATAATACCTACACCATAGGCCGGGTACAGTAAAACATAACTGATAGTGATATGGCTTACCGATGTACCAGCGCTAAAGGCGATTTTTCGAAGCGCGGGAACCAATCAGCAGCTAGCTGTATATCAGCTTTAGATGTAACAAGGGACGATGATTGGTCACCTGTTAAGGCACGACGAGTAGCTGCATCAAGATGGTAATTGAAGAGAATGAACTGTCAGCCCTTCGTTTATGGGAGTGTAAGTAGTCTTTACAAAAAAAACTTTTAGAGACTATGTTTCCCAAACGACGATATGGAGTAATACCATTGGGCACCATTAACAATGAGAATCAGCAAAAGGAAAATTAACTGAAATCAAATTACTCATTTAAACATTTCCTCTTAGTCCTCAGGGTTTGTGACGAAGCATTTGCAGTTTTAGGATTGCAGTCTTGAAATAGTAGTCTTGAGATTGTATTCTTAAGATTAGTCTTGAAAATGATCTCAGATCCCACTCTCCATCAGGAGGCCTGTATGCTCGCTCATCTTCTCCATGCCTTAGCAAAAACTACGAGCGTAGCTAACTATTGCGGCTTTGTTTACAACAAGCGTTGAGAATTTAGAAATGTTACTCACGCGCCTATGCGCCGATGACACGCCTGTATAAATTGGTTTTTTTTGTTAAGGTTCTGCCCTACACTGGTACGGAGGCCCTCATCAAAGTGAGCAGACGTGGCCGATAGATAACCTATCGTTCAAGAGACGCGTCGCAGCAGACTTCAACCCCGAGCCCTACTACCTAAGTTCAGACGGAATTTTCTACTATTTCGACCAAAAATCCCCTCTTTTCATCGACCAAAGATATGCGAGAAAACACGCTGTGTGCTTCATTGCAGAAATAGAGTCTCCTTATTCTATGAAACGATGTACAAACGAGCTGGTGTACACTATAGGCATCTTTGCTAACGTTAAAGAAGCTCATAAATACGCAATTGAACATTATTTAGGGAAACCTACAGCCATACCTGATACTCACATGATAAAATATCCAGTCTGGTCGACTTGGGCTGTATATAAGACTAAGATTGACCATGACACAGTGCTTAAATTTGCTGATGAGATTCGATTACAAGGGTTCAACTATAGTCAACTGGAGATAGATGATCTCTGGGAAGTCTGCTATGGATCATTGACTGTAGACGAGAAGAAGTTTCCTAAAATGGACAAATTGATAGCTGCGTTGAAGGGAAAAGGGTTCAGGGTGACGCTCTGGGTTCACCCGTTCATCAATAAAGGGTGCGACCCATGGTATACCGCTGCAGTTAAAAACCGGTAAGTTATTTTTAGGGTTGTTGTGTATCGGAGTGGGGATGATGAGTAATTTTTCGACGAAAGTGTAACATGGATATGATTATGTTTACATTTTGTGCACAATTTATATATTAAAATTGTATGCTAAACAGCATACAATTTTAATATATAAATTGTGCACGTTATTATCGAGGTTATAAATATGTCTTAAACGATGAAATATCGGTTAACAACTACGCACCTCTCACATCTGTAGAAGGATTATTCTTGTTGTATAAATGGATCCTCAATGTTAAAAGGAATCGATTGACAAATAAACCGAGAAAAAAATATGATAATTTAAAATAGCAAATTACATTTTTAACAATATACCTAATATAATTTTGGTAATTATGGTATACGAGTGTATATTAGTCATTACGTTTGACGTAAAGGGGACTTAAAATGTTAGCGGTCGCTGATCATTAATGATGAAACAAACCAGTGAAGAGGGAATCCATCTTAGGTTTCAGGGAGAGCAACGTAGGTAATTGCAGGGTATGCTATCTCTAAATTGCAAAGATATGGGCGTTAGAGACCATTTACTATTAGTGGAACTGTGTGTTTGTCTGCTTTCTCTGTGGCATAAAAATAGAAATGTTTATCGAATGGTCGAAAATTGTTTGGTCTAAAAAAAAATGGCGACAGATTATTTCATTTGCATAAATACG
Organism: Acleris laterana; assembly: GCA_963966035.1. Lineage (NCBI taxonomy): Eukaryota > Metazoa > Arthropoda > Insecta > Lepidoptera > Tortricidae > Acleris > Acleris laterana. The sequence continues at coordinate 74,486,444 of OZ014438.1, read as the reverse complement.
TTTCGACGATTTATTAAAATGTAGAAAATTGTTTGATCGAAATGATTTTGCATAATATTGTTTGGTCGGTTTTGTGTCGAATGTATTATTGATTATTGTTATAACGTTGTTCTTCCGAATATAATATTGTTACCACTAATTTGAAATGAACCCTGACTCTGAGGGGAAGTCGACGGAGCTCCGCATTGCGGAGCTCCTATTAGTTGAGCAATCATATGATTTTAATGTTAGGATTGTATTTATGCTAAAAAACAATTTGACCTAAAAATATTATGGATTTAGCCTTTTTGTGCCTAGGTTGGTGGTTAAGTCAGAATGGGGTTCAGTAACATCCAGCTGGTGGAATAACAACGGAACGACTGCGGTTTATATAGACTTCACTCGGCCTCAGGCAACTGCCTGGTTTATCGCCAGGGTCAGAAGTTTACAGAAGGAGTATGGCTTCGACGGTTTCAAGTTTGATGGTGGCGATTACACTTACGCGCAAAAGGTATGTCGAATACTGTTTGGTCAAAAAATTGTTAAGTATTACATTAAATGTGGATTTATCACTTGATGTAGGATAATCGGGTCTGGAGGGGGCCCGTCGTATGACGGAGCGGCGCCTGAGGGACCGGTGGAAAAGCGACCTGGAGGACTCCCCCTATGGAGTTCGCACTATAGGGGCACTCCTCCCGTCGCTGGACCACTGGTTGGGGAGAAGGTACGGTGCCGTCACGTACCGTCTTGTGCAGGTGATGACCGGGCATGGTTGCTTCGGTCATTACCTGCACAAGATTAGGAGAGAGCCTAGTCCGGTTTGCCATCAGTGCGGCGATCCGGACGACACGGCCCAGCACACCCTAGAGGTGTGCTCGAAGTGGGATCCGGAGCGCCGCACTATGGTTGCGGACACGGGGCTCTCCGATCTCTCACTGCACAGCGTGGTGTCGGCCATGCTGAGCAGTGAGAGATCGTGGTTGGCGGTCGTCTCCTTCTGCGAGAGCGTCATCTCGCAGAAGGAGGCGGCGGAGCGGGAGCGCGAGGTGGAGGTGGATGCGCACCCGCTCCGGCGTAGACGTGTGGGGCGAAGGCGGAGGCAGTTTGCTGCCAGCCTGAACCCCTAGTAGAACCGTGGGGATAGGGTCCCACAAGATGGTTCTACACGTCTGGGGGAGGGTTCGGAGTGTTAACCGAACCCTCCCTCCTTTGGCGCAGGTGCCCCAGCAATAGGCTGGGGCGGCTGGGGGGCACCCAGTGGTGGCATAGTCATCAGCCCACGGTGCCCCCGTTAACAGCTTTTGGAGGTTAACACCGGAGAGGTTTTAGACGGTAGGCTTCCACCTCAGTTGAGGTGGTTGAGAGTCCGTCATACCCCCCCCATAAGGCTACCCTAGCCGGGGGGGACGATGCGTAAATGCATTTCTTCTCCGTTAAAAAAAAAAAAAAAAAAAAAAAAGGATAATCGGGTCGATTATACTCGTAGTTCCTTGTTGTAGTTGTAGTTCAGTGTTGCGAACTTTGTACTTGGTTAATTGAATTGATGGAAGATTTAGATGTAATTTTAAGGGTTCCGTACAAAAATATAAAAAACGGAACCCTCGTAGGATCACTCGTGCTTCTGTCTGTCCGTCTGTCTGTCACAACCAATTTGCTCCGAAATTACAGGACCGATTGAGTTTAGTAAATTGATTACCCAAACACAGATATATTTTTTTAAATTATAATTGTATTTTCGGGGGCAAACTAGAAAATAAAATAAAAAAAGTTTTGCACGCTGTGTCATATACATACCCCGGCCGGCGAGAGCAAAAATGCGTTGACAGCTTAATAGTGCGAGGACACACACTTTGGTCGATGTCGATAAAAACAACATGATGTACTGGACCACCGTTATGATATGCAGAAGTATTAATTATTGTTGTACACAAAATTAAAAGTAAGTGATTGTATTTATTCAGTATTTTATGTAATTTTCGTAATATACAATTAGCATTTTTTCTAAATTTTCTGATTTTAAACTCCTTCGCCTTGGCGATAAAATCCATTTCATCCAACTAAAGGACCGTTCTAAATCTACTGTAGTAATCGGAGCAAAACGAAATAATTCATAGTGATTATGAATTTGTTCTGTACCTATTAGGTAGTTCCACTTCTCTGCCAGATACCAAACATTCCCGTGAGTATGATAAATTGATTATAATTGTAATCAGTTGATTGAAATAGTATATAAGCTTAAAAATAATAATTGTGCTTAATTAAATGTCGACTATTCTATCGACATCCATATGCCGATAGAATAGTCGATATTTAATTAAGCACTAGGAGCAGAAGCATTTTTGCTCTCGCCGGCCGGGGTATGGTCATATACCTATCAAATGAAGGGCTCATTATTAGGATCTCAAAAAATATTTTTGTTAATATTAACAATATTAACAAAAATATTTTTGAGATCCTAATAACGAAATTTTGATTTTATTCATGAAAGAAGACGAAAATTGATCGCCGCCTCCGATCTCCGAAACTACTGAGCCTATAATTTTGAAAAATGTAGATTGTTTATTAGAAAACCAATAAAAAATTGATAAAAAAAAACCTATGTACGGTACGGAACCCTCTCCACGTGAGTTCAACTCGCACTTGGCTGGTTGTTTTACGAAAGTCTATAATGTCAACAGATCTCAGTCCTCGAAGGCGATATACACGATCAACCAGGTTCCATTACCACCGAGTATTTGAAAGCAGTGGCAATATTTGGACCTCTTACCGAAGTTAGGGTTGCGTACAGGTACCTTTATATAACATGATGAATATGATGATACTCGTAAGAGGGATATAAATAGTCAGCTGTATTTTTAATAAACTCTAATTTGTCATGACTTAAGACCGGTGCAGACGGACTGCAAAATGGCAGTTCGATAGCAGTACTGATGCAGTTGACGTAACTGCATCAAAACATACGTACGTCAACTGCACTCGGACTGCCATTTTGCAGCTGGGTTGCAGTTCAAATGCAGTCTGTCTGTACCGGCTCTTAATATCATTTATCTTGAAGCATTTATAATAATTCAACCGTTTTTTTATCCCTGGGAAATGCATTCAGTCAAAATGCCACAGCAGGGTGCTCAAGTATCCACATGGTGCAACCCTAAAATTTGCTAAGAGTTCAACGGTCACTGCAGCTGAACTCTGCATATTTTCGGGGACTCCATCAGGATGCCTTGGTTTACTAAAGCACCCTCAGAAAACTTCCTCATCCAGTGCACTATCACGGTGGGCAGAAGTAAGCCCTCTACCCACTATCCATCTTTAAGGACAGCAGCGCCCGCCCGTCAGGCCCGATGGTTCTGTAGGCACTATCATGCAAAGTATCCATCATGGTAGACATTGTCGATATTGGGGCTGGTTGGGCAAAAATCGGTCGTGCGAGTCCATCAATAAGACTACATACAAACATTAAATCACGCCTGTTTCCCAGAAGGGTAGGCAGAGACCACTTCAATAAGACTAATAACTACAAAGCGGCACTTACAAAACTAAACGTATATACTACATACCTTCGCGCCTGTAATCTCAGAGAGGGGTAGGCAGAGCTACAGAATTACCTACAACTTTAAAATCTTATTAATAATTCTTCGCCAGCATATTAATGACAGGTTGCAAGTCCATTGCCTAACGGTACTACTCCAATATACCCTTAATCGCCTCTTACGACATCCACGGGAAGACTCGGAGTGGCAGTAATACTAATACTTAATATTGTCATCCAGCAAGCCAACGCACTATCGTTTTGCGTCGTGCTTCGTGCACGGACAGACCGCACGGATGGATAGTGCGTGCGAGGGCTTTCCCTTCTTCTTTAGCGAGATTCGCAGAGGGAGGCCACAACTGTCTGTAGTCGGTGTCAATTGAAATTCGCAAAGATGAAAACGAATTAGTACTGTTTGACACATAACCTCAAAAATTCATCAGTGTATTTTTATTTAAAATGTACAAGTAATAATCTCTTACCGAGAATCTTAAGTAGGTACCCAAAACGTACGTATGAATGTGGAAGAAGCGAAAGAGATTTGTCAGGATCGTAGCAAGTGGAAAGAAATGGTCTCTGCCTACCCCTCTGGGAAACAGGCGTGATTTAATGTATGTATGTATGTAACTTAATAGAAAAGTAATGATCAAATGTATAGATCCTTGCCAAAACCTTACTTGATCGTTAAAAGTTAGTGATAATCAAGTAATAAGGGTAAATTGGTTCGTTTGATTTTGTTTACATTTTTGCCGATTTCATAGACACAGACTATACACGTTGTTTACAACCCAACCATAACTGCCGGTTTTTTGTTGTTGTCGGACTCAGCTGAAAAGCTGAACAAATAGGGTCACTGATTAATTTTTAGACGAAAGATAGGTTACGACGAAAAATGTTAGGAAATTCTGAAAATTGTAAGAAAAAGCATTAAAATTTTCCAAGCCGTGATGTTTTATCCTTATTCAGTTTTAACGTATGTATAAGGACCTAAAAATTAATGAGGATGGCACTTCATTTAAAAATGCATAATTTTCTCTTAGAACCCAGGAACTCCCTATCTTCGTGCGGATGAGGGACAAGTCTTCTCGCTGGTCTATAAAAAATGGACTCTTATCTCTTGTGACGTCACTACTGCATTTGAATATGAATGGATATCCCTTCGTGCTGCCTGATATGATTGGAGGAAATGGATAGTAAGTTCATCGTGATTTGTAATCTTTTACTCATGACGTGTAGAAAGACAACTCAAAACCAGTTTCTATCATAGAGTGGGCTTTAATCAATATAAAAAAAAATGATTGTATGTTTGTCCTCTATGCATTCCTAAACGGTTGATCAGATTGTGATGAATCTTTAGTAAGGACGCCCGTGAGGGTTTCTGGCTCAAACAATCTAAAGGTATCTATTTCTTTACTTTACTTACATGGCATTGCAACGCATGCCCTGGGTAACATGATGATTATACAGTATTATGGTATCTAAAAGTTGACCTGAGGCCCTTGCCAAGATACATTTCGCTAACTAGCGTTTCTATTCGTTTCGTGTTTAAACCAATCACGTTACTGGTAGATGACGTGATACGAAAAGTCACGTGATCTACCAGTGACGCGATTGGAGTAAAAAGAAGTCCGATAATATTTGGAAATTGGCAACTGGATCTTCGCTGTCATTAACGCAGACCATCAAGCTTGAACCGTCCGTCACTTTGTTTGCAAACCTAGAAGTCGTTCGTAAAAAATGAAACTTTAGTATTACCCGAGTTCCAGGTAGTATACTGAGGCACGCACAGTTTGCTATCTGAATGAACAAAAGGGGATACTGAACAAACGAACCTACAGGATAATAAACTGTTCGATTGTATCAGTGGTGGTTTCTCGTCTCTTAAAGAAAAAGCGTAAATTAATGAGCAGAGGTCGAACTTTTGGTCGCGATGACATCAATTTGCATTGATTGAAAACGGAAGACCAGGTCCAGGTATCGTGGTACCGGTTCTGCATAAACCCTTATTAAACTTTCTGAATTCATCGATATTGAGATGGACAGTTGCAAGTATCGTCGAGTAACATTATAATGAAAAAATACTGCTCTTATGTATGTACGTCATCTTAATAACAAGTTCTATGATTAAATACTTTCTATGATTAAGTACTCACCAAATGGTCATTCAAAGAAGAATATTGTCTGAATTTGCACTTTTAATAATAAAAAAAGAAAAAAAAATGCTGATCCCGTGACCCATATTTTGAGTGTGATTTAACTGTATTTAACTCTGATAATATTACCGCTTTTTATTTTGTATTATTTATTTTTTTGTACCCATTAACACCTAAACACCTACAAAATGAAAGCATCCTGTGTGCAAGTGTGTGTGAGTTTGACACTTTCATTGCCAAGACCTCTGATTTCATTTTTCAGCGACGCAGAATTACCAACCAAAGAGCTGTACATAAGATGGCTTCAGGCCAACACTTTCATGCCAAGTTTACAGTTTTCTTACCCGCCTTGGTACTTTGATTATGAGGTAAGTAACCTACTGAGGTCCTGCCAAGATGCATTACGCTAACTAGCGTTTCTATTCGATTTAACACGTTCACTGGCTCATGCAAAACGATCTGGCAATGTACCAAGTCCAACTGTACATAGTGTACATTCAGTATGGGAATGTGACCGCATAGTGGAAGTTACCCGGCACCCGGACAGGGAACTACCAGTGACGCAATTGGTTTAAAAACGAAACGAATAGAAACGCTAGTTAGCGTAATACCTCTTGGTCCCTTAACCAGTTCCGGGAAGTGAAGAAGTAAAGAAAGAAGAAGACAGATATACGTCTCTTAATACATCCTTTTCACTGAGTCAAACTTAGCAGGTTTTACAAGGTCATAAAGTGGTAATCGTTTGACAATGGACCGTTATTCTAGGCGGTAAAAACCATAGGGTAAAGTCACCAGCGGTCAGCCAGAGACCAGTACCCGACCTCATATGAGTGCGAAGAGTAGGAAATATTTCTTTCGTACTATTCCCACTCATACAAAGTATAGGCAAAGGTTGACTACAGGTCTCTGGCTGATCTTTTGACTGGTGACTTTTCCCTATATATCATCTTTGACGTGTTATGGTTGTTTATAACTCGGCCGTCATTACTGTCAATTAAATAAGAGCTATCAAAACGGTACCGCCTAGAATAGAAGTTCTGACTTCTTAATATAATTCGGCTAGATATGTCTATCACACCTGTGAGGCTATAAGATGCATAGCGCACTTGCTACGATATTGACAAATTTATTTTGCTTCTTCCACATTCATACATCGAATCATATGTCATGTACGTCGGTTTTGGGTAGTTAAGATTCGGGCTTTTTCCAGTCTTTCTCCGATTTGACTCGAAAAAGTACGCCTAGGGCGGCCCCTTCCGACCCGTCTATTTAAAGCCCATTAGCCACTCACGTGTTTTTTTTTGTGTTACCAGAGTTACCAGTGATAGCCCTTATTTGCTTGTAAATAAGGTCGATCAATGCAAAAGCAATCACGTGGCTACACGTATTTCTTTGCAGACTGTCGTGCTGAGCAGGAGGTTTGCGAACCTACACGCGCAGTACGCGGGTCATATAATCGAGGCTTGCAAACGGAGCGTGAACGACGGCACGCCGGTCAACCCGCCAATATGGTGGATCTGTCCCAACGACACAATTGCGCTCGGCGTGGCAGACCGTGAGTCTGCCGTTAGGCAGTCACTCAATCAGCTACATACACACATGCATAAACTCACACCTTTATTCCCAGGGTGGGGTAGGCAGAGCTACAGAATTTCCAACAACTCTAAGAACTTGTTGATAATTCTGTTAACACATTTTGCACACTTAGGCTAAGATGTTTACCAGTGTATTAGTGACAGGTTGCAAGCCCATCGCCTAACAGTACTACACGCCTTTATTCCGTAAGTCGGCTTTTACGACACCCACGGGAAGACACGGAGTGGCACTATTCTAATCCGGCCACCACACGGGGGAATCAATCAGCTAGTCGTCATTCAATCAGTCACTAACCCACTCAGTTATTTAATCAGACAATCAGTTAGGCAGTCTAAGCATTCCGGTCAAATCGCAGTGGACCTGCAGGAACGGGTCATGAGTCTGCATAACTGTAGTTAGTTAGACAGTTTCTTAGTTAATCAGATAGTCAGTGGTGATTGATCAGTCAGTTAGCTTGATAATCAGTCAATAAATTACTCAGACAGGCAGTCAGTCAATTAGTCAGTAAGTGTGTACCTAGATAAGTGTGATTTTTTTTCCAGAATTCCTCCTCGGAGACAATATCCTCGTGGCTCCGGTAATGACCCAAGGCGCCGTATACCGGGACGTATACCTACCACCTGGAACGTGGCTGGAACAGGGGGAGCCGTTAAACAGACTTCAAGGAGGGGGTTGGTTGAAGGACTACCCAGCACCCTTAGATACGTTGCCTTTCTTTGTCAAAGAGATTGCAAATATTTTTTAAGGAATAGGTCTTAATTTTAATGCTAGGTTGTAGCAAAAGCATTTCTTGGACCTGTTTCAGAAAGTGTTGGCTGCTAGTACGAGTATGCGAGCTTTTTAAGGAGCTGTATCTTCTATATTATCTAATATATAAATCTATACTTATATTATAAAGCTGAAGAGTTTGTTTGTTTGCTTGCTTGAACGCGCTAATCTCAGAAACCAGTGGTCCGATTTGAAAAACTATTATTTATAAATAGCCCATTTATCAAGGAAGGCCGAATGTAATTTTTTATTTTTCATGAACGATTTTATGTGTTATAAATTCTGGATTATGTACAAGTTTTACAGAAAAATCACATAAACCGAAGCGAAGCGAGTACTAAATATAAGTACTAAAATTATGTGAAATTATATGAAGTCATGACATGTGGTATGACGGCAAATTTCCTAATAAACAATAGAGGGTGTTCACATACAAGAAACTTTTTTTCTGAACTTTTATGAACATGGTGATAAATAATCAATAATCTTTATATTAAATTATTTCAGTGTCTGTTTCTCTGAAATTTTAAGTAATTATTATCTTGTTATTTATTATTAATAACACCTTATTTTGAAAACCGTGCACCGAAGACGCCCGGCAGCAGCGAGAAATCTCCCGAACGTAGTTTCGGTTACGGCCGGAGTACTCAGCCGAAACTCGTTTTTTGGCTGAACTAGGCAGAAACCGTAACCGAAACTGAAAGTACGGTCGGACACTGCTTGCTATTAACTGGTTTCAGTGGTATTGAGAACGTAAACCAGCACAGAGTGTTGCAATCTTGAGATTGTAGTCTTAGATTGTAAATGTCTATGGGTCTCCGATTGCACTTACGATCCGGTGACCTGTGATTTCTACAACAACTTACAGGTACCCGCCCGATAGGAAGTTATTGCTGACAGAAGAAGCAATGGTAATAACTAGGGTTAGGATTTTGGTTGCAAATCGTGGTTCTACAATCCATCGAGTCGCTATTTCCTTATTATTATGAATACACGACACTTTGATTTTGACCTTCATGGTCATATTTCAAAACGAACTAAATACACGGGACGGAATACTTAGTTCAGTTATTCCATACCTACTTATATTTGCTTGTTTGTAACGCTTTCACAGCAGAAATATTCTCCATATTAAAATTCATTTACATTGGTTGGTTTAGAGAATAAATGAATTTTGAAATATTAAAAAGTTGAAGGTCAAACTCAAAGTGGTATGTATTATAATAAATAACAAATAGCGACTCTATGGATTCTGGAACGACGATTTGCCACCAAAAGTTCTAACTCTACCTATAGTAATAACACCATTGTTTTACAGCTGTCAATTTTGAACATTCAGTAACTTCATGTTTGTGTAATGTGTCAGGGTTGACTTCTTATCGGCCTGGCACCGTAACGACCCGCCGTCACTTCGCGTCGGTTTATGTGACTTTTCTGTAAAACCTGTAGGTACATAATCCAGAATTATAATACATAAAAACTTTCATGAAAGATAAAAAAAGATGGTGTAAACCGCATTAAAATCCGTTGTGTGGTTTAGGGGTTTAGGGTTGTATACAGACAGACGTGCAAAACTACTTCAAATTCCAAAATTAAAGTCATAACTAAATTTTTGCCTGTTTTTAATTTAGCCTACCAGCTTACACCATTTGAAAATTAAACGCGATAGTTATGGCTTCGTTCTTTCCCCTCATTTCGTTTTGAATGATGAATAGAAGAGATGAGGCATTAGAAGTTTTTAATTTAATGCTTCGTAATAACTTCGCAGTAATACAAACTTATTTTAAATCGATGTTTACAGGGAAAAAACGAACGCCACGGACGGCAACTGTCTTAAACATTGGAAATAGCAAATTCTACGCAAAGGAGATTTACTTTTATTCTTAAAGACAAAAAATCTACATGTACGGATTTTTGATAATTCGTCTGCCTTAACCGGGAACCGAACTGGTCGAATATGATAAAGCAATAAAAGCGTGTACTTTTTACGGTCTTTGATCACTGTCAACGACCCTTTCGATCTGTATCATAAAACACGACAGTATTGTTTTGCCATATTCGACTGCAGTTCGATTCCCGGTTAAGGCAGAAAAAAATCATAAATGAAGGGTTTGTTTCCAAAACATAAATGTAGGGTATTTCCAAAATAAAAGTAATTCTGCAATATTTAAAGTAGTTGCCGTCCATGTGGCGCTCGTTTTTTCCACCCTGTATAGTACCTACCAGGGGTTCAATTCTACGCTTCTTTCATGCTTTTCACATGTTATTGTACAGGTTTTACTTTGTTGGCAACACTGCGAAGTAAATAAGAGCTATCGTAACGTTGACGATACGATAACATATCAAACTATAATTTTACCGAGTAAAATACCTCCTCTGGGGCCTCTGGGCGAATATTCGGGAATATAATATTATAAAAAACAGCGAGTGTGTAATTGAATGTTTAAAAACCAGTGACTATAATTTATTTAAGGAATTAACTGCGTCGACATTCCATAAAACAGAAATGTATAAAGGAGAACGAAAATATTGTTTTTGTTTTTGAAATTATTGACTTCCTACGCAAATGACATGTCAGGCACTAAAATAACATTAACGAGAAGCTTTATTTTTTTGAGTTATTACAAAAGATCATTGCATGAACGAACATGTATTTCTTGATAATCTCATATGTTGTAAAATCCGTTTATTCTTTAAACATTTTATTTTATTACCTGATAGAACTTAGTGAATAGAGGAAAAATCTATACTTACAAACAAACGTGCGTTAAATACCTAACTATAAAAAAAACTGTTATATAAAAACACGTCTTTGTCTCGTTCGGCACGTTCTGACGGTATAGGGTAAATATCGCTGAGACGTTAAAGACGTTAAGATAAATGAATCACTGTTTGAAATAAATAATAAATAAATATAAGGGAACAATCTCACACCAATTGACCTAGCCCCAAAATAAGCTCTAGGCGTGTACTATGGGTACTAGACAACGATATAAATACTTATAATAGAGAAATATATACTTAAATACATAGAAAACATCCATGACTCAGGAACAAATATTCGCGCTCATCACATAAATATCTGCCCTTACCGGGATTTGAACCCAGGACCGCTAGCTTCGTAGGCAGGGTCACTATCCACTGGGCCAGCGAGTCGTCGAAATATTATGTATATATTTTGTTATTTATAGTTGAATACAAAATAAAATAATAAATTAATTTAGGTACAATATTTCCAAGACACGAGTACTCGTGTCTGGTTTTTCTGGCAATTATCTGGAGAATGAGCCCAAGGGTCGATATCGGAATAGAACGTAATATACATTTGAATTTTGAAAGATTTAGATCGAAATGAAAGAGTGGCCAGTAACGAAAACAAAGGAGGTTGAAACAACTTCGTTACAACGTCATGCTTCTTAGTATTTGCAATAGTATTTTTCACTACTTTTCCTACCATTTTAATTTTCCTGCTACTAACTACTTCGAGCTCGTTTCAAAGGTTTTTTGCTCATTTATGAAATGCTGTGTGATATTTTTAAGTAATTTGTTGCTATGTACAAAATGTTCAATTATATTTTACTAATAAAAACATAATATGAAATATCTTTTATTGGTCAAAATCATTATGTGTTTACAATAAGGATAGAGTTGGGACCTTCTAGTAAGTATGGCAATACTTGTAACCGAAGCTCCCGCTCTTCCAGTGTCAAGATTAAGGGTACAAAAACAACCAACAAAACCGGGTGACGGCATCAATGATGGACACTTTTAGCTGACAGGCACCAGTAATGGACACGTCACCCTTAATTCAAATTTCATACGATCCTAAATTGATTGTTGCTAAACAAATGAATAACCCTTATCTTCTGTAAAATAAGAATCAAGTGTCCATCATTGGTTCATGTCCATTACTGGTCACCTTACAGAGTTCACAAGTAAGTGAATAGTTATTTATTATACACGGTGACACCTAACCCCCTTACTTATAAAACGTGGAATAAGCTGGTATAGTTTATGCCATGCTTTGTCCTTATCTGTAATTGTTTCATTTGCATCTGACAGAGAGTGACAAAGCATGGCATAAACTATTCCAAGCTTATTCCACGTTTATGAGTAAGGGGTTAAGACGTAATTTGTGACAAGATGTTATTTTCTAAATCTACTTACGATTAAGATCAACTTTTAATATGGGACCAACTTCGAAAACGTAAACACAAATTGTGAAACCGGCTGATTGCTTTTGGTATGGGAGGTTCAATTTTTTTTAGCTAGGCCTCAGATGGGGTTGTGAATTTTGTACTTGAGAAGAATAAAACTGCAAGCAAAAAACAGGAGAATCGATTTGGTGTCCAAAATTCAACGAAAAGGAGGAAGGTTTAAAATAAGACTTCCATTGTGCAAAAGTTTGGTTATTTGAGACCAAGATTTGTTATATTCATAGATCATCTTTTTAAGCTATAATATATTTACATAATAATAAAATAAAAACTGTGGGTTAAAAAAAAAGGAAAAAGCAAAATTTCAGAGTTACTTCGATAATTGTACCTTTAGTAAATCGAAAACAACCTTTAAAATTGTATTACTTGTATGTAACTACAATGTACATTTTAGTAATTATTGTAATAAGGAACATATATTTTGTTGTTATATGATTGAAATTGTTATGCCATGTGGATTTAAATATTTAACCATCTGCCTGAGCTACTAAAACCTCTTAATAATTTAAAATCAAACTGTTTACTTTGATGGTGCTTGATGCTTTTACAGTTTTAAAGATTTTCTCGATATAAATACCTACCACACAGAGTAACAAATGACGATGTTATATGCTTAGTTTGAATGTTAATCTGATTTCTCTATAATTAACACTTTTATATCAATTATTTTGCATGACGTATTTAAGTCTAGATGTATGGTTGTAATTTTTAGTTTTAAGATGAACATAATAATACTATGTGTAATGCATATAAATACATTTCAATTAATTTCATTTCATACAAGAGACTTTTGATTATTTTATAAAAACAACATTTTGTAATGTTTTCGAGTTAAAAAGGGGTAAGGGGTGGTAAGGGGGGTTCATTTTATTATAATAAGTATATCTTAGAATAAGAAATAGAGTTCAGAATATAACAAATCAAGATCTCAAATAACCACCCTTTTGATTAATAAATCTCTTATTTGTTTAAACATGAGCAGTTTTATTATAAACCTTACCTTAATGTCGTGTTTGCTGCATTTTGCCACAATGTCGCTTCTCCTGTAAAATTACGAAAATGGCACTTGCAGTCTTTTGCTTTTCAGGTACGGCATTTATACTAGAATGTGAAGAAAACACGACCCTTGAATATATACTCGCGTTCATTATACATTTGCCCTTACCGAGAATCAAAGTCAGGAGTGCCAACTTCTCATTCTGGGTCGCAAGTTGCCAACAATAAAAAATCTTTGATTTCTTTGACTACGGTCAGGTGGGGCGAGTGGGTGTAGGGGGTAAGTGCATCTAGGGGGCAAGTCCGTCAAACCAACAATATCTCCTAAAACATGGTATGTCACACTAACCCCGTTGACGCTCTGACCCCATGTGACCTTAACAGTTTGAATGCTAATAACCAACTAGCAGTGTGGACTATAACATCCTATGAATTCGATATCAAGAAGATATTCTTTACTGGAGTTTTTGAACAGGTTCAACCATTTTATTATTTAAAATTATGTTATTTATGTAACTTATAAGTTTTCAGTAAACGAGTGTTGTAAAATGTGACTTTTATACACCGTGTTTTTTTTGATTTACGATAACTTTAAGGGAACGTTCTTTAGGTCAAATAAAGTTAATTTCCCAAAGACAGACAAATAATAACTCTTACGGTTTTAAAGATATTTAATTTTTAAATTTAATCAGTTAATCACGTTGAACTAGTATAAAAGGCTCTTAATTGATAACAACAATTTTCTTTTAAATCTTATGAGTAAAGAGTTTCCTATTGTTAGGTTTGTATACGCGTCCATGGAATTAGTAAGTATTAACGTACATCTGGAAGGTGCACTACACCGATAACGCGAACCGAAAGAAATGTACTAAAGCTTACTGCGTCCCTTTCTAAAGGTGACCATATTTGATTTGCAATTTACGGACAAATTAATTTTACAAGCCGGTGGGGCAGTAAACGATACAATATTTACTTATTGAACTGATTGTTTTCAAAATCGATATCTGTGGATCTGTAGATCTGACAACTAATCCGTTGACAAATTGAGGAAAAGTAGCCGCCACCTTGAACTTTTTAGTTATTCAAATGATGTCTCCAAAATCGATATTTGGGCATCTGTGTGGTCTCTGTCAATGAATCCGTGGATAGACTGAGAAAAAGTAGCTGCCGTCTTGAACTTCTTAATAAGAGCAAGTACAATAAAATACAAGCATTGAAAGCTTTCAAACAAAATCTAGTATTAAGTTGTCATTCAAGTGTCAATTTCGAATTATATGAGACCACACAGAATACACAAATCCCCAGATCCACATACAGGTACATTTCTTTCGGCTCACGTTATCGGTGGAATGCACCTTCCAGATGTACGTTATTACTTACTAATACCATGGTCACGCCAACATTGACATATTTGACACTCGCTATTAGTTAACTCTAAAGGCCCTTTTAGAATGATCAAAGATATAACATTCAATTACTTTGTTCTAAACAGAGAAAATTTTTTTTTTTTGCAATATTTAAAAATCTAATCTACCAATTACTTTCTATGGATATACCTAGTAATATGCCGAAGTTATCGTAAATCAAAAAAAACACGGTGTATAAGCACCTACGCAAGCCAGGCCACGGGGTGAAAGAAAAAAGTTACCAAACCAAGAATCCTTAAAACTTAAAGGTAATTAAAAAGGATATGGTTGCGAAACAAAACGGAATGTTCTGGCGTCATGTTTGAAAGGTTCTAGAACGTAAAAGTAAAAACCAGGTCAGCTTCATTGTACCTTTGAACGTTTCGTAAGTTTCAAAGTTAAAATGAAGATTTTTCAAGTGCTTCGTCTGGAAAAATCGCCAGTATGCGTCACTACAGTGAACAGGAAATCATTTATTCAGTAACTCGAGCAAGGTAGAACTTTTTGCTAGAAAAAGCATGAAACAAAGGTTCAGCGTTATTTGGTACTGGCAGTTTGAACTGGCTGTATAGAATTATAAAAAAAAATGGGCAAAAAGGCGGGCAACAACAACAAACAAGAACAAGACTTATTTTTCATTAAGCGACCTACTTTAAAAAGTAAAATACTGTCTAGATGTAGTCCCTATAGTACCTAGTTGTCGCTCATTCCCGTAATATCAGAAATTTATATTACCAGAAATTATACTGGAATCCTAAAACTAAATATTCAAATTAAAGTATGGTTTTAATATTTGTACCCAGTATTTCGAATGTGGTGTTTTGGGGATCGGTGCGGAGTGAAATCTGGTATTCTTTCATCAGGTAGATGTGAAGGATACGTAAAATCGTGTACGAAAACGTGAATCGGTTTTAGGGATTCGTCCATCTCACGGATGACGTCAAAGTAAGTATTTCACGTTTTTTTAAAGGTGACTCAAAAACGTGACGTGTTACTGACGTATTCCTAAATTAAGGTCGCCGTCAACAGAACTTGCAAAAGATATAAACACAACAACATGAACTCATTCGGCATGATTATTAATCAGTTTAATCACGTACTTTTAAAGATCAAGTGAGGTCTTTACAATGATTTATACACTAGATCATTATTTTTATATGAAGTATAAGATGAAATAAGTATTAATTATACGTTATTTTTAATAAAAACACCCTTGGTGATTATTTGAGTTTGTGTCAAGCAGTGTACTAATTTGTTTACATCGTTCACTAGTTCTAGCTGTTTCATAGAAAAGTTCAATACGTACTCGACCATAAATAATGACATGTATGAAGCAGCTGATTTTTTTTCGTCATTTCAGAGTTGGTGCCATAGTGAAAGTGGTTCATAATCGTGGGTAGAACACAGAGGGGTTTTACTTAACTTTTACATACAGACATACACATTCCCCCCTTCACGCCTTTATTCCCAGAGTGGGATAGGCAGAGCTACATAATTACTAACAACTAAAAACAACTTAATAATTCTGTAACCACATTTTGCACAATTAGGCTAAGATGTTTACCAGTGTATTAGTGACAGGTTGCAGGTCCATCGCCTATCACCTATACCCGACTTACCATCGATTTTACGACATTGAAATAAGACTTACTCCGAGATTAATCTACACAAATTCGGCGCTTAATCCCGGCATAACTAAGACCTTAGTCTCGTTTGATCGAATCCGCCGTTAGGATATAGCTTTAACCTCCGGAGGTTCCTTGTACCAACAGTAGTGCATACTACAGCCATTGAAATGAAGATGTAGTGCCGTTAATATCTAAAGCGTACTTACAATAGGGGACTATCTAACAGGCAAAAAATGCTTGGCCTAAACCCGAAACTTAGTCATTAATAATTTGTAAAAATGCAAAGTTGTTTGTCTAGGGGATATCGTTGATGTAGGAAAACAATTCAAACTTTTATTCGGTTGTCTTGGGTTAATTTTCTTTTTTTCCTTTTCTTCCCTTTATCTCTCTCGTAATATTTATGACATGTTTTCCTGCTGAAATACCTACGCATGATATTTGATATTATATTTAATTTAATCCTAGTATCATTGTAGTAGGTATTAAATATGGTTAAAAAACGACTGACTGCTGAGTTTCTTACGGCGTTTCTTCTCGGCAGTGGTCTCCTCTTGGGAAGCGCTGATAGATTCTTGACGTGTAAAAGTGCCCGTGCGGCCTACTTACTGAATAAATATATTCTATCTTTTATCTTTATCTTTTGCCAAGGAAGTAAAGTGGAATTTATTTTGTTTTTATGACTAATTAATGATCAAGTTAGGGAATTGACTTTATTTCATTCATTATAGATTCATATGGGTGCAGACCCACCGTACCAGTAAACCGTACCACTGACCAAAATTAGTATCATAAAATATGGGTAGGTTTAGGTTTTGTTAGTTCTTCAGCAGGCCCGGAGGGCCAAACTACCCAGAAATAGGACCTCTGCGACAGCAGAGCTCCGTCGACTCTGTTAAATTCGATTTTAATAGAAATAATTGGTTATAGTAACACCAGTGGTACGGTTTAGTGGTACGGTGGGTCTGTAAGGATATGGTGGGCCTTATAAATAAGGGAAGGTAAAATGATTTTTACGGGTAGGTAATGCAATTAAAGAGTAGATAATCGGCAAAAAGCTTTATTTCCCCTACAAGCATTTCTTCACTTGATCTACGTAGGTAATTAATTACGCGTAAGCACTAGACTAATCTAAACTTTTTTTTTGGCGTGCAAATGTCAAACTATGACACAGGCGACCTAACGGGAGATGAACTCTGAAGCCCATTGACATTTACGATGGTAATATTGCAGTCTTGCGATGAGAGTAGTGATACAGAATAACCGTTGCTAACTATGGAGGAGTAACTTGGAATGTCTATGATTTTACCGGTTTTCCTAACACCGCGCGGGAATACAACAGTGCGAACACTTGTTAACGGTAGGTTAAAGGGTGTTTGCAGCACTTTGACACCTGCACGCCATTTTTACTCAAAATTTTTATTTTTTTTTGCTTACAATCTATGGCACACATAATGTGTGTTATAGTTGTAGGCTAATCTAAACTTAAAATTCTAGATCTTTTATTTCTACATGAATAACTTTTCAGTGATGCAATCGTGTTACCCGTAATATTTGGGTGAAGTACAAGTCTATTTTTGGATACATATCTAAGTTATGAACAAAGGTAACGCGGTGAACTCATTTTTACCAGTAAAAGTAATTTTTTAAATAAGTTACATTACATTTTGAGAAACAAATTACATTTTTAAATTGTACATAACAAAAAAAGAAAAGGAATTAACATTGTTTACTGATGATATGATTGACAGTTGTAAAAGTTTAGCTATTTATTTTGTTACATTGTATTGTTATACACAAAAAAATGAAAGGTCAACTGTATGTACCCTTACCATAAGTTTCAATTAACGTACTCGCTAGCGAGTCGAATGTTCTGTCCCTCGTAGACCTCCCAGTATTATTATAGAGCACGAGGGACAGAGCATTCGACTCGCTAGCGAGTACGGTTATTGTAACTCATGGTAAGGGTACTGGCCTATTGCCTGACGCACTCGCAATCGATAGCGATTGCGCGTGTGTTAGGCAATAGCCCCTCTGTACTCTTACCATGAGTGACAATTACCGTACTCGCTAGCGAGTTAAATGCTTTGTTCCTCAAAGACCTCGTAATATTCTCATAGAGTGCGAGGGTTGGAGCATTCAACTCTCTAGCAAGTACGGTAATTGTCACTCATGGTAAGGGTAACAGCTGACCTTTAATTTTTATTAACATAATAATACAATGTAAACTTTATGTTGCGTATGGCGTAATTTTAACTTAAATCTATTTTTAGTTAAATGGTATACAAAATTAATCAATCATGTTTAAAATTAAAGTTAAACAATTCAAATAAACCTAAACATAATGTATATCAGAATTAACATTAAAAGTTACAATTGAATGTCAAAATAATAATTTTAAGTATATTACATTAATTTCAAATTGAATACTATCATAACGACATGACTAGGTAGTAAAAAAGGATTACAGTGGGTTCATGAAATATGAACAAGAAACTAACGATATAATAATTATTATGTATAACAACAAAATGCATAATTTCTTCAATCATAATGTTCATGGGTTAAAAATAAACATTTTAGCAACTTTGAGTAAATAAATAAATATATCTAAGGATGATCTGATACAAATTGACCTAGTCCCAAACTATGATTATACAATTATACAATTTGTTTGAATGCTAAACGTTAATTATGCTTTAAAGAAGAACAAAAGATAAAGAACCAAGATTAATCATAATTAACAAAACACAATATTTATTAGGTCATCATCATTACAGTATCGCAAAAAGTGTCGACAAAGGTCACGGATTTTTTGTTTTTATTTATTCAGGAGTTTTGTCATTTTTGTTGATGATTTTTTTACAACAAAGGCATGGACCAGTTCTCCAGTTGCTCCTTACCGGGTTTCTTCTTCTCTTTTTTCTCGCCGCGGACTTCCACCGCAGCAGCCCCCTCATTATTCTCTTCCTTTTCTTCTTCTGATACGCTTTTATCACTCGCAGAACTTGTCTTAGAACTTTTATGCCCATCTGAAGTACTGCCGCTGGAGTTTAATGCCTTAACATGAGACTTCTTCTTCATATCCAGCTCCGTAAGCTGCCTCTGAATAGTTCCCATGAAGCTTTCCAGCAGCATAACTCGACTGGTCAGTTGATTCAAAAGGCCAGTCAATAAGTTTTGAACAATTGTTATTTTTTCCTCCAGATTCCTAATTCTGGTGTACAGATCTGTCTGCCCGGCTTTATTCAAATAGCATAATTGCTCGATGAGTATGTTGGGAAGCGAAGCAGATTGACTGTCGATTCTGTCGAAACGCGACATGATTTCCGAACGCAATGCTGTAACTTCCGTCCGTAGCTTGCCTTCGTCTTGTCCCTTCTGGTCGGTGCTTGCTTGGCCCTGAAGACCGGGCGAAGTGAAGTTTTGAGCTCCAGGAAAACGGAACAGAGTATTCAGATTAACTTGCGTAATCTGCGCAAAAACGCAGTCAGGGCAGATCCACAGGTCCTTGTATTCCTGAGCGAATTTGTCGAATTGTTGTTGCAGGATGGCTAGGCACTCAATCTCATAAAACTTCTGACACTTTTTATTGGAGCACTTCATAAAGGAATCGCTATTTATGACCTTGGCACAGCCGCTACATACGGGGGCTTTGTAAGTTTCCATTATTTCAAGCGGAGAAATCAAGAAACACGACCGCTCGCTTCAGGAGACCGCAATGAATTGTGACTGAATATTCGACTTCAGGCTCTGTTATGCCGTCTTGAGGAATTGCAATAAGAAAATTCAAGAACGATTCACAAAGCTCGTAGGATCTTTATTAAAAAATAACAACTGAATGGTTAACACATTTTTTTATTTTTCGTGTTGTTTTATGCAGTTAAAGTGGGTTTTTTTCTTAGTATTTAGATGCCACAATGTAAAATATGTATCACAATGAGAAAAAGAAAACCGTATTCTTTCCACTACTGGAGCGAAAAGGACAAAAACTCAACGAATGTAGATTAAAATAACAGAAGCGACGTTCATGGTGCCACGTTTTTGATCGAAAAGACATTGTAATTAATGGGTACTAACAGTTAGGTAATACTCGTATTTAGAAAACTTTGGCTTTTACAGATTATCAGATAGCTTTTCGATACCATATTTCACCTTGCAATATGGGGAACTCTAAGTTTAAAAATGTTGAGAAAAAACGTATGTGAGTTCTAAATATATCTACGAAAATAGGAGTAGTAATGAATTTGTTTTTTTGTCAACCATACTTTGCTATACAACACGTTGATAACGATCACTAAAATAACACAAGTATAGAAAAACTAGAGATTACTGGTTCACCTATTGCTATTAAGAGAGTACGGCAAGGTGACCCCCTACCGCCTCGAATATTAATATCGGCAATATATAGTCTATCTCTGTGCAAAATTTCATCCAGATCCGTTCAGCCGTTCTGGTGTGATTGAGTAACAAACATCCATACTGCCTCTTTAAAATATAAGTAAGATCAAAGTGATGATAGAATAAAGTATGATATTGATCGTCTGAATGCTCAACTGTCTCATTCATTACAATGTCTTATTCCCCGACTGTTATTTATTTACGAAGCAAAAAAATTGTGAAAGATTTTTTTTTTTGTACCTTCTGTTTTGTTAATCTTTTCCAAAAGGGAGGGTCTAAAGAAGACCTATACGAGTCGCCTTAACACGTTAATGATTAGGTTTACATTGAAAGCATGTTGCATGATTTACTTGTACCCTTTTTCAGAGGAAATTCAGAAGAGTTATACACAGTTTCACGTCAGCTTCTGGAAAGACGTCTGTTTCTCTATTTTCGAAAGGCGCATTAATAAATGTTTAAAATAATTTAGGCGTACTAAATTACTGTTCGATGGTGATTGGTACACCTCACCACCACGATGCACGTAATTCTATAATATTTTATTATCTATATTTAAAGTGAAAAACAGTGAAAACCGATCGATCGGTCATCAACCTCGGGAAAACTAGGTTTTTACCTTAAGAAGGGCTAGGGGACGTCGCGTTTATGATAAAAAAGATTCCTCGCGAGCTCCGAGACGCACCGAGTTTTGAACCAACAAGAAAATGTAAGTTGATTGCATATTAATATAAATTTCACTTAGTTTAAAACAAGGTTAAGACCACTAACTTGAGTTAAAATGACAGTTTTCGTATAAATCTGACGTGTACTAACTCAAGTTAGGGCCACTTGCACGCTGAATTTAACCCTGGGTTAAGGCACTAACTCAAGTTAGTAAACGTCAGATTCATACAAAAACTGTCATTTTAACTCGAGTTAGGGCCACTTGCACGAAAAGTTTAACCCTGGGTTAAGACACTAACTCGAGTTAAAATTACAGTTTTCGTATGAATCTGACGTCTACTAACTCGAGTTAGTGCCTTAACCCAGGGTTAAATTCTGCGTGCAAGTGGCCCTTACGCCCACTTGCGTGGACCAGAGTTAGCGTCTTAACCCGAGGTTAGGCGGCAAACCACGTACAAAAGTAGACGCTTAACTCTGGGTTAAGGGCTAACTCTGGTACGCGCAAGTCCGTGTTAGTGTCGTAACCCAGTGTTAAATTTTCTGTGCATGTGGCCCTAAAGGATTCGTACTCATCGAAATATAATAAGTATGGAAGAGTAATCGACGCTCAAAATCTGCCCCACTGACTTAGTGCCGGCGGGGGTGGAGCTATTAATGAGTGCCGAACTGTCTATCAGTCGACTTTCTGACGTAGTGTCAAACAGTTGTTTACAATCACAAAAGAAAAAAATCGATATTAATGTTTACCGGATTTAAATGACGCTGCAACCATGCCAAGTTGCATTGTAAATTGGTGCAGGACCCACACAGATGCAAAACAAAGCGATATTTATTTTCATTAGTAAGTTATTGAATTTTTAATATTCCCATACCAAAATGTCATGGCCGATGTTATGCAATATATCTTTGAAAAATGTGAATTACAAGCAACTACTTCGAATGAATAGGAAATTAAATTTTATGTCATCTTTACTATCGTTAGTTTATGTACATAATAAAAAAAACGAAATATGACCTTTTTAAGTTTTCCAAAAAATTAAGAATGCCGTCTGGCTTGGGTGGATGCAGTTCGTCGCGAATTGCGAAACGAGAATTAGATGCCTAGCAAACATTGCAGGATTTGCAGCATCCATTTTGATGAATCGGATTATGTCATCTCAAAAACTGGAAAACATTTTTTAAAAGTCACAGCGGTCCCAAGTTTACAGTAGGTACGTTGTCAACATTTATTTACAATAATTTAATTAATATTTAAATGAATATCAGACGTCGAGGAGTTTATCACAGGTCTATTAGATATGTTTAGATGCTAAAGACTATTTGACGCTGACTACTCTTACAACATAATATCTTCTGATATACTATTTTACAACTTTATAGTGTAACATAAGTATGTTAAATGATTCAAGGGGAACAATCATTCAATCATATAAAAAAATATTAATAAAATTCATTATTCAATTACTGTGTTGTTTTTGTATTAAACCATCCACGTCAAATGTTGAAAGACATGGCCGCGTTCAAATAACCCTTATGAAAAAAAATATTGACAAATGGAAATCTTGTGTCAGAGAGCTTGTAACCAATTGCAGATTTTTGTCTTTCAAACGGTATAAAACCTTACTGAAATTACTGTCTACTCAAACGTTATACCAGCATCTGACATAAATGACTTCATACCTTAACTCAATTAATATTTAGTTGATTATTGAAACCACTCGATACATAAGACCTTTCCATTTCAAAAAGCGGGCGTTTTGGAGCGGATTTGTCAGTCGTTTTTGTTAGACGTTACTCTTCCATACTTATTATATTTCGATGTTCGTACTAAACATATTATTATCTTTTTGTATTTTTTTTAAATATATTTTTTAATTTGATACCATTATGAGTGGCACACGAAAAGAAAAACGTGAAGGAAAAACGTTTATCTGTGATTGTGACATTTGCATCTGACAGAAAGTGGCTAAGCATGGCATAAACTATTCCAAGCTTATTCCACGTTTATAAAGTAAGGGTGATAGGGTTTAGTGTTTTAGTGATTATTCAAAGGTCATCAATTATGATGTGTCGAACAAAACATTTAGTTCAGTATTAATTAAAAAGTGCACCTTAAATATGTAGTTTGTCATTTTATTGTAATTGTTTTATCTACGTGTGGGTAGAGTAGATCCGTCATATTGTTAACTTGTCAAGTAACTGAGAACTAGCAGTAAAGTTCATGCTTGTCTGTCCAATCGTCAGCGCGGTTGGCTGAGTTCATTAGAGATAAGACAATTTAAACTGAAACAAAGTAAACATACATATAGCACATAATTATAATAAGATCAGTATATATTTTGTTGTTGTTGTTTGTTTGTTGTAAAATTTAAACAGATCCCTACAGCATGGTCCGTCATGCCTTTGCCCGGTTTTTTATTTGTTATATTTACTGTTTTATTCATAATGTTCTCAGAGCCATTTTTAAATGATTATAATATTATGTATTTAGAGCCAGTTAAAGTAAAATATAGTTATTTAGCCTTATTTACAGTTTCATTGTGTTAAAATATGTAAAAATTTCGTTCTGATTTTAAATCTCAATTTAACTATTGAACATTATTAATTAACTTGATATCATTTCATTATAACAGTAATGGACGCTAGATACCAGTGTTTTATTGTTTTTGTGTCTTTTATTAATCGACACAAAAAACAACTATGTCAATTATAAAATACCTTACCGTAAAATGTGCCTACTTTGCCTCCCCCCTGGGTAATGTTAGTGTTTAAACTAAATATTTTTAATATTACTACATTTATTTAAAAAAGTCATTAATGCGCTTTTACTAATTGGATAACGTACTTTCGATATCAGTTTAAAGTTTTCTGATATCTGTCATATTTACGGAATAATCGCCTGGCTACACTTAACGAAAACACCCTCTTTATATAATGAAAGAAAAAATCATGTTGTTATGTGTTTGGTACTTTTTGACAATACGTCGAAGTTGTGTGACAAAACTTGAGCAACTCAACACACAGCTCTTTAAAATAAAAATAAATATTTGGATCTAATTTTATTTCAAAACTAGCTTAAAAACGGAACCCACGGTGCAATAGTCTGACTGGAGATAAACCAACTTAAAAAAAAAAGGATTTCTTAAAAATAACTCTTTTATATCTCGTATTAATTCTGTTTTAGGTCCAATATTCCCGAATCCAGCGAGAACTCAGATACAAATAAGGTACTGCCAGTATCCTGTGCCGCTACTTCAAAGAAGACGCGACCGTCATCTTCTACCACTACATCGGAAGAAAAGCGGCCCTCATCCTCGGCTGCAACTTTGAAGGAGAATAGGCCGTCATCCTCTACTGTTGTTTCGCACAAGAAACGGCTGTCGTCCTCCGCCACTACAACTTCGAAGGAAAAGTGGCCGTCATCCTCTGCCGCTACTTCCAAGGAAAAGAGGCCTTTATTTTCTACTGTTGCGAGTTCAAAGAAGAAGCGGCCATCATCCACTGCCGATTCTTCGAAGGAAAAGCGGGCGACATCTTCTGCCGCTACTTCGAGGAAGAAGCAGCCGTCATCTTTAACCGTTTCCTTGGGAGAGAGACGATCATCATCTTTGGCCTCTACGTCAAAGCAAAAGCAGCCATCATCTTCTTCCACTTCATCGGACGAAGTGCTGTCGTCATTCTTCCCCACTACTTCAAAGGCGAAGCGGCTGTCATCCTCCGCCAAAACATCTTCAAAGGAAAGACGGCCGCCATCCTTCGACGCTACTTCCAAGGAAAAGAAGCCATTATTTTCTACTGTTGCGAGTTCAAAGAAGAAGCGGCCACCATCCACTGCCAATTTATCGAAGGAAAAGCGGGCGACATCTTCTACCGCTACTTTGAGGAAGAAGCAGCCGTCATCTTTAACCGTTTCCTTGGGAAAGAAACGAGCATTATCTTTGGCCTCGACTTCGGAGCAAAAGCAGCCATCATCTTCTTCCACTTCATCGGACGAAGAGCTGTCGTCATTCTTTCCCACTACTTCAAAGGCGAAGCGGCTGTCATCCTCCGCCACAACATCTTCAAAGGAAATACGGCCGTCATCCTTTGACGCTACTTCCAAGGAAAGGAAGCCATTATTTTCTACTATTGTGAGTTCAAAGAAGAAGCGGCCATCATCCACTGCCGATTCTTCGAAGGAAAAGCGGCTGTCATCTTCTGCCGCTACTTCGAGAAAGAAGCAGCCGTCATCTTTAACCGTTCCCTTGGAAGAGAAACGATCATCATCATCTTCCCAGCAAAAGCAGCCATCATCTCCTTCCAATTCTTCGTATGAGGAGCTGTCGTCATACTTCCCCACTACTTCAAAGGACATACGGCCGTCATCCTCCGCCACAACATCTTCAAATGAAATATGGCCGTCATCCTTTGACGCTACTTCCAAGAAAAAGAAGCCATTATTTTCTACTGTTGCGAGTTTAAAAAAGAAGCGGAATAGGCCGTCATCCTCTACTGTTGTTTCGCACAAGAAACGGCTGTCGTCTTCCGCCACTACAACTTCAAAGGAAAAGTGGCCGTCATCCTCTGCCGCTACTTCCAAGGAAAAGAGGCCTTTATTTTCTACTGTTGCGAGTTCAAAGAAGAAGCGGCCATCATCCACTGCCGATTGTTCGAAGGCAAAGCGGGTGACATCTTCTGCCGCTAATTTGAGGATGGAGCAGCCGTCATCTTTAACCGTTTCCTTGGAAGAGAATCGACCATCATCTTTGGCGTCTACTTTGGAGCAAAAACAGTCATCATCTCCTTCCAATTCATCGAAAAAAGAGCTGTTGTCATTCTTACCCACTACTTCAAAGGAAATACGGCCCTCATCCTTTGACGCTACTTTAGAAGAGAGGCAAAGAGAGAAAAGGTTATCATTTGTTAATTTAAAAAAAAAAAAGCTATCTTCTATTATCGATTTTTTAAAGAAAAGACAGTCATAATCTTCTTTCGCTACATCGGAGGAGAAGCAGCTGTCATTCTTTCCCGCTTCTTCAAAGGTTAAGCGGCCGTCATCCCCTGTCGCTATTTCGGATGAGAAAAACCAGTCCTTCTCCGCCAGTACAACTTTCAAAGATAAGTGGCTGTCATCCTTTGCCGTTAATTTCGAGGAAAAGAGGCCACTATTATCTACTGTTTCGAGTTTTAAGAAGAAGCAGCCAGCAGCCGACATCTTCTGCCGTTTCTTTAGAAGATTAACGACCATCATTTTTGGCCGCTACTTCGAAGCAAAAGCAGCCATCATCGTCTTCCGCTACATTGGACTAGAAGCAACTTCATTCCTTCCCGTTACTTCAAAGGCAAAGCGGTCGTCATCCTCTGTCGCTATTTTGGACGAGAAGCAGGTGACATCCTCCACCACTACAACTTCAAAGAAAATGCGCCCATCATCCTTTGCCGGTACTTCGAATCAAAAGCAGACACCATCTTCGGAATCCGCGAGTTCAAATAAGAAGTGGCCAAAACTCTGTGCCGAAGCGAAGGAGAGTTGGCTTTCATTCTCATCTCAGTCATCCTTTGCCGCTATTTCACAGGAGAAGCGGTCGTCAACCTCTTCCACTACGATCACTCCAGCATGCAATGCAAAACAATTGACAACTGTGTAATAAACTAGATCACACTTGCGACTTTGTACAGTCACGAGATTTAATTTGGTACCCACCTTAGGTCCAAAGTCAAGCTGGCATTCTACAACAATAAGGTTGAGTTTCCTAAAAGTTAGAGATGACTTGACATCACTAATGACATGACTTCAAGCATATTTTTCTTGAAATGGGTCCCAACCCAAATTAACGCTCGTGACCGTACACGTAGAAATGGATTTCTGCGCCTCCTCCTTCACGTTAGGGCTAGATATTCATGGTTTCAGGTTTATACATATATAGGTTACTTATGGAGTATTCCTTGCAAATTATAAGCTCCTACGTCCGAGATTAGACCGGGAGTACTCTGTAAGTCAGTCAGCTAGTCACGAAAGAGTTTTTATACATACAGTCGAAGTAATAAATATGCATCTACACGCCCCATCTATCTATACCTTGGCCAATGGTGTTGAGCACCCCACGTTTTCTTTTGTTACACATCAATAACGTACACATACATACATACATACATAAGCTCACGCCTTTATTCCCAGAGTGGGGTAGGCAGAGCTACAGAATTACTAACAGCTCTAAAAACTTGTTAATAATTCTGTAACCACATTTTGCACAATTAGGCTAAGATGTTTACTAGTGTATTAGTGACAGGGTGCAAGCCCATGGCCTAACAGTACTACACGCCTTTACTCCCTTAGCCGTCTCTTACGACATCCACGGGAGGACATGGAGTGGCACTATTCTTACCCAGCAACCACGCGGGGAATCAATAACGTATTAAATTAAAGTTTAAAAAATACACAAACACGTAAAATATAAAAAACCGGGTAAGAGCATATCGAACCATGCTCAGTGTAGGGTTCCGAAGCCGTTACTGCAAACATAAAAAACTATCTCAACATGACCCTTGGACCCACTACTTCAACCCACCGCTTTCGTCAGATTTTCCCCAGAAACCATTTTTATTCCGCAAAAGTAGGTATGGAAGGTAGAAGGTAGCTATGAAATCACCTTAAATGCACCTTTTAATGTTTGACTTTCATATAAAAAACGGGTGCTCAACACCTTTGGCCAAGGTTACATAAGCAGGGATATGTTATTAAGCTTTTTCTAAAAGCACAGTGTATTTGATGCATAAAGTAAGTGGGTCATGATATTTTAACATTGTTGTTTTCAGGGGGTCTAATTAAATGGCTGTGAAAACATCCCTCACTTTCTGACACTTATAAGAACGACAGTGACGGATCCTTTATACACATTTTGAACGCAACCTTACTAGGCCCGTTGAACTTATTAGATATACTTTTTTAAGGCTTGTTATATGTATCATTAAAGGCCGAGCTACATCCGATGCGTGCGCGTAGACGTGCACGTGGGCATACCCTTTCCACTGCGTTGTATTCTATGAATTCTCATACAATATGTCACATCGCTTGCATGACGTGCACGAGCACGTGCGCGAACGCGTGTCGCACGCACTGCGGCTCTCATGACACAAACCAGCTGCGTGCTGTGTACGCGTGCAGAGAGCGGAGCGGTAACGTTGTTTCGATGCGTGCAGTGATGACGTTGTATCTAATAGGAATTTGCTTTGAGACGGCGAACCGGACAAGTCGGCTAGATAGAACTTCTTCGTCAGAAGAACTGCTATCGAACATGGTGCTAAAATAATGAAAAATTGCAAATGGCGGCTGGGTACGCTACGGAGCTGCAGCGTGTGGCTGCGTGGCGTGTGCAGCTCTGCACCATGCGTAGCGTCGACGCTTACGTGCCGCACACGCAACCGGTGTGGCTCAGCCTTAAGTGGAAAAGTATTTTAAAAGCAACAAGATTGTTTTGTTGATTGAACCAAACGGAAATTTGATGATAATTCTGCGTGGCAGCGTTGACATTAGGCGTAACAATATACGATCTGTTTTCTATTATTGTGACATGCGAGATTGTTTCGATATTTGCTTGTTACATTGTTGATCCCCTGATCATGCATTGGCATCAATGTTGCATGAAATTGCCTAGTTTTAAGGTCGTAAATTAAAATATGTATTGGTTTCGAGCTAACAATGTTATGGGTATTAGAATAGGAATATGGGTCAACGCAGCCTCCTGATGGTAAGTGGGGCATGAGATAATGTATAATTTGAAATCTCAAATACGTTGCTGACCCTAAGAAGAAAGGGGCACCTATGCTAGTAATTTCACCCGCTGTCTGGTAGTGATCCGGGCGGACCCTGCACTAGATCCTGCCATCTTATATGTCAAGCACACAATATATCCTCCTAAGGTCTACCTAAATACATTATAAGCAAACTATTCGATGTAAAAACTTGTACAGTGCGATAGTTCTTAGACGATGCTTCGGGTTTGTACTTGCCTCTCACTCGTTGTCATACGCTCTTATTAAGAGCGAGTCAGAAAGAAGTACAAACTCGAAGCACCTTCCCAGTGCTCACAGACTGTATGCAGTTTAAAAATGCACTTTTTCTATTTACTCCAGTAACTTTAACATCATCAGTTTGCGTCAAATGCGGTAGTTCTGATTTTTTGCTGACTACTTTGATGAATTTTGAATAGCTTTATTTCAAAAGCTATTGGGTTTAATGAGACAATTCTAGTCTCATATTGAAAGCAAAGTACTATGAAAATTTTAATCGCCAAAATCTGTAAAGTAAATTTTCGCTGTATTTTTTATTTTTGCCAAAGTAGCGTTCGGCGCTCGAGATCAGAAACTTGGATTATTCAGTGGGCCAACGTCCTAAACAAGTCGGCAAATAATTAGAACTACCGGATTTCACGCAAACTACCCCGTACTTTCGAGCTAATATGAACAAGGCATCAAGACATTCCAATTTTTGTACTTTGTTGTTCGAAGTATGTAAAAAAAGTGTGAAGTCCTCCAAAAATATTTCATTAATTAGCTTAATACATGGCATTATATTTAATAATAACAAAAAACTATATTTAATATAAAAGAACTAGGTGGTTTGACTTATGATATGACGTCACAATTTTTTCTCCGTGATCGCTGTCAATTTATAAACTGCCAGAAAGAACTAAACTGATTACGACAAACTTCGTAGATTCCTTTTTAAGCAAGTTGGAAAAGTTAGTTACAGATGTAGTGAATAATCCTTTCCCATGGTTTTTTGTCGGATAATTTCCAATTTATCTATCTTTCTCAATTAGCTTCAGTACCCATCAAAAAGCCAACAGAGAAAGCAAGATAAATACGAAATTATTCGACCAAAAACGAAGGGAAAGGATTATTCACTACATCTGTACTTGTAAGTGTTATCATTTATCATATTTTTTAATAATTTTTTGCGCAAAACTTGTATGTGTCCAACCCCATGCACTGTCTTTACTTATCTGCTTCAGGCTTAGCTGGAAAAAATTAAAGATAATTTTTATTATGTATTATTTACATTTTTGTGCATCAAAACACATGTTTTATTTCGTGGGAACAATCTGCAACTCTTGCATTCCCCTTAAGCTTAAAGGGAAGATTTATAAATAAAATACCTGCTGTTGGGCCACGAAGGGGATGAATGGAACGCAAAGCTCCTTGTTATGAACTGTATGTCTCGCGCCACCTTAAGGTCACTGACCTCGTTACTCTAGCAATTTTATCTCTACTTCCCACCTAGCAATACGCTTTTGAAAAGCGTTTACTTTGAGCAAGGCAAACTCAAAGCAAATAATTCTTGAAATGTTTGCGATTTATCTTAAAAGTAGGAGCAATGCACTGCGTTTTATGGTCGCATATCTACCTATTTAAATCATCTGTCCTTTATGCGAAGTAAAATATGCTGCGAATTGGCTGCAAATAACATAGTTAGGATGTTCTGGAAACGCTCAATTAGAGCGAACGTTATGATTTCACAGAGCGGCGCAAGTGTTTTAACGCATCGTGTGGCGTGTCGTTCTTATTTATATGTAGAACAACGCAGCGGCGACGACGTAACGCACACGCAGCGCACACGCAACGCAAAGATAAGCGATGGTCTACTTTCAGAGTATGAGACATGAAAAATATTTTTCATCTCACTAGCTCGGAAAGCCCTTTTTGTTTGTTTGATATCTATTGAGAAAATCGCTTTTGATTTACATGACATGTGAAGAAAGAGTTTTGAAATTTGAAGGCAGCTTAAGTGATATTTGACAGCTAACAAAGCAAAATAACCACCCTTTTACTTTTTTCCTCGCTGTAGTGTGGTGTTTTTGTTTGTTTTATACACCGGTGAGAAATTATTTTACGTCACGTGTGTTCAAACTCTCTACGCTCAGGATTCTATTTTTGAACCACTCGCTTGGCTCGTGGTCAATCATAAAATTCTTTCGCTAGCTCGTGTTTTCAATTAACACTCGCAGGTAAAATACAACTTTCCCTTGTATAACAAATAACTATTGAAAACTGCTACTTTTAGTAAGCGTAATAAAGACTTTTCAGAACCTCCTAAGTGCCCCCATATTACTTAACATGTCGTCGCATTTCAGTTACCAACCGTTTCGTTATGACGACACATTGGCCTAGTTGACAGTGACTAGTAAACTAGCTATCCCAGGTTCGATTACCGGTCAGGGTAAATATTTGTGTGAGGAGCGCGGGTATTTGTTCCTGAATATATACCGTATATTATGCCTATGTATTCGTACTTATTTTAATATACTAGTAACCCCCTCTAGCTTCGCTTCAGTTTATGCGAGAATGATTATGGGCTATCTGAAAGAATTTTTCAAATCGGACCAGTAGTTCCTGAGATTAGCGCGTTCAAGCAAACAAACAAACAAACTCTTCAGCTTTATAATATTAGTATAGATTTTGAATATTTGTTCAAGTCAGAATCACATTCAGAGATTCATTTATGCACTATCTTTATTGCTATCAACTCGAACTTTTAGCTACAAATTGGAAAAAACTTTGAAATCATCTACGGCGTAGCGTGGGCGTAGCGCTACCCGCTACGAGGCGGCGAATGTGATACTAACGAGGCTTTTTTTTTATGGCATAGAGAAGACAAACGAGCACACAGGCCACCTGATGGTAAGTGGAAACTGTGACCCATAGACATTCGCATTCAAAGACTGCAATGCAATCGTACTTAAGACTGCAAATGCGTTGCCAACCCTGAGGACTAAGATGGAATGCCTCTATGCTAGTCTATAAGTATTATAATTTTATTTATTAATTACATATAGAAGAGGCAGTTTAATCTTTAAAATAACCATGTCGGACCATGTCAAGTGTAGGTTTCCGAAGCCGATACTACAAACACAAAATCTATCCCAAAAAAACGACATGGGAAAGTGCACCAGCAAAATAGCTATCGTGGCATTGATATACCAATGTACCTCTTGTAGTTTCCATGTAAAATGCCTGTGATATATACGGATGGACGAACGGACATGACAATACATATAAGGGTTCCGTTTTGGCCATTTTGCCTACGGAACTCTAAAAACCGGGCAAGAGCATGTCCTACACAAAAACTATCTCAAAAAACAACATGTATGAACTAGTTCTCTAAAGATTTTACAGATTATTTATTAGTACATACATGCATAAGCTCACGCCTTTATTCCCAGAGTGGGGTAGGCAGAGCTACAGAATTAATAACAACTCTAAAAGCTTGTTAATAATTCTGTAACCACATTTTGCACAATTAGGGCTAAGATGTTTACCAGTTATTATAAGTATTATTAGTTATTTGGTGCTGTCTCAGGGCATTTTTGTAGGTATTAACACTTTAGTCGCCTGTATCTCAGGATCAAGTCAATATTTAAGTATATTAATTAATGTTATCACATGGCACAGAAGTTGTATACATTGGTGTTACACCCGTATTTATAGTCAAGAAAAGTAACTACTTGAGTATTAGTAGTGTCAAAAGTCATAATAATATAAAAATCGTTACTTTAGTCATTACTTTTACTCAAGTAATTATTTTTCTTGACTATAAATACGGGTGTTAGTATCTTTAAAACTTAAGTAAATAAAGGTGAGTTCTGCAAGGGCACCATAATGTAAGGGCACCGCAATTATGTACTTAAATCTTAATTGAAACGAATGTTAAATACGTTTGATTAATTTATTATATTTTCATAGCATACATAACATAATATAACAATAAAAATCAAAAGAATTTCTACTTAGACTTAATAGTTTTTCTTTAAAAATCGTTAAATGTGCTTTCATTTTAGATATGTTTCATCTTACTCGTTGCATTTTCTGCATTGTTCATAATATTGGGTCCTTACCTATGAAATTTACGTTTTTTTACGTGTTTTATTTCATACGGAGTTTATTCATATTCAATTTTAACTTCCAAATTCTTTTTAAATTTCATTAATACACTATGTCACAAAGGTTTTAGATACATATAATATAGCTAAATAATCCGCAATTTCATAATGTTACAAGCAATATTTTGGGGGCTGAAATGAATATTTGAATTTACGTAGTGAAATGAAAAATGGGTAAGAAACAAAATACGTAACAATCCCTAGGCTATTTAACGCTTTGGGTAAATGAAAAATAGGCTTTGAAATAAAGTACGAAACAATACACAGGGCAAGTGACAAAGAGAAAAGTTGCTCGGACAAAAAATATAACAAACGATAAAATACCTATCGTATTCGGTCAAAAAAAACCGCGATTGCGATTGGTTATCCGTTATCCTTATCCCCACACCGGAACACAACAATGCAAGCGCGTGGGGGAAAGTTAAATGATGAGGTGGTAGCGATTCTATTCATGAGCAGGGTTCATCCACCCTTTAATCTACCGCCAAAGAGCAGAGTTCGTATTGTTGTGTTTCGGTGCGGTGGTAAGACAACTGGTAAAATAACTACCATAGAGACCGGTTTCGATCGCAATCACAAGGTCACAATCACAAGATCGCTGTCACAAGATTGCAACCACAAGATCAAAACCGCATACACGCATTCAAATCAACACATTTAACTTTGCATTGAAAGGGCAAGCCGCAGCAAGCGCTACGTTGGTTTTCAGACGGACCCTGACTATTTTTTGTTTGAAAGCTGTGGGGCTAGACAAGTTGTCATCGTTCACGAACGCTAGCGTTAGGTGATCACTGGCGATTCATTCATCATGGGCATACAACTTGGCTAGCTTTTTCATTTTTGACAACGCATGCCGACAGTGATCACCTAACGCTAGCGTTGCATTCGATGGCAACTTTCTAGCCTATTTAATTTTGACAGTGCCAAGTGACAGGAGATCATGAAAGTGATCACTTAGGGCTAGCGCTCGTGAATACTCGTGAGTGATGGCCACTTGTCTAGCCCCAAGTGACTGGTTTTCTAGCGGTCGTGTTTAGCGGAAAACTTTTGATGAAAGTCGGTTGGACCGTTATCTATATCAGCTCTGAATGAAGGGGTACTATGAAATCGGGGTTTTATCTTTCTAAAACTTATTTAAATAGTGAGTTTACACGAATAGCAACAAAAGAGGTTAACTAAACAGAAACTTGAAAAAAAACAAAGTACTTTTTTAGATTTTTTATTAATAATGCGGTCACAAGCAAAACCTAGTGATGTTTAGTTAAAAAGACAAAGGGTGTTGTAATTTTACACCAAGAGCTGTCTTATTACCATATCATCCATTGTACCGATCCGATCGTTTATAGCCTGTCTACATGACAGCGATGTCATGGTGAAATAAAAAAATAATGTTATATTTTCTAAAGGTGAGATACTCGGATAATGGCGACATATAAGCACAGCTGGTAGCGTAACTTGCCAGCTTTGTCTGTGTGTTAAGCACGTCGTTTAGGTTGTTTTTTCACTAACCCGTAGATTGTTTCTGATTTTAGATTCTCATACAGCTCTTCTACACCAGTAAGCAATATCCCAGATAAAATTCTTGTAGTAATATAAAAACAATTTTACTGTAATACTACAATACAATCGTATCTACAATTCAAAGTTAAAAACTAAACTTATTTTAATTAAAATAAAACTAAGCTACTGAAAAATTAAAGATTAAAATAAAAATCACCACTACAAAAAGAATACCCCCTCTAGTAATATAAACCTTATAATTAACAAAAGATAATTTAAACCGCTTTGGTTATTGATTTTGAGATAATAATATTACTTATTGGCTTACGAGGGCAGTATACATTTTGTTTGAAACGTGCGGCAATAACGCCCTTGCCATAGACATCCGAGGGGTTAATAACTTTAGTAGATTAATAAATCCTACTAATAGTATAATTACTAGTTACAGGTTGTGTGTGTGTGTGTGTGTGTGTGTGTGTGTGTGTGTGTGTGTGTGTGTGTGTGTGTGTGTGTGTGTGTGAATGTGTGTGTGTGTGTGTGTTAGTTTGTTACTCCGTCAAGCTGCAAGATAGCTTATACCCTGGATTAACACATAGGCTACTTTTCATTCCGGAATACTTATAAACTCCGGAGGGAATAACGATAACCGAAATCTACGCGGACAAAGTCGCGCGCAGAAGCTAGTAGGTAATTTTTTTTTAGATAACGATAAACATAAGGACATTACAAAGAAAAACGTCCAAGAATAACAACCAAATATCCGCTCATTACACCAATATTAGCGATATATATTGTGAAAATGGTTTTTTTTGCATAACCGGGCATCGAATCAAGGACCGCTAGCTTCGTAGGAAGGTTCACTACCGTTCTAGGTACTTCGTTTATTGCTAGCGGCTTCGCCCCGCTGCAACATTCCGTTTTCTTATTTTTAATTTTTTGAACACAACTAAGAAATATAACCAATTTGGTGCAGTCGTTGAATAAGATAAACATAATACTATCGGACTTAAACATAGGTACTTACATGCATAGGTTTCTCAAACTATTCGCAGCCTGTATATTGGGTAACGGATTATTTTCCCCTTTCCACGAATTAAACTTTGCATTATAATTTTGTATTTTTGCTTTATTTGTTCAACCATACAGAACAATTAATATACTCAATTATTTGAGCAAATGGACCGCGCTAATTCGATTTCTTGACCTAAAACACCGCCATTGAGTCGTTTTTGAGAACTTGATAAAAAATATATACTTACATAAGTACATAAACTCACGCCTTCATTCCCAGAGTGGGGTAGGCAGAGCTTACGCATACATATATAAGTACTTATACATACAAATGCTCTTCGTTTAAAAGTATAGGTACTTATATACGATATAGGATTGCAAACACAATGATCTCGTGTTGGACTAAATAAAATATTACATTCTTAATCAACCATCACTGGACAAGAAGAAAATATAGTCAAAAATACATTAATAGGTTCTGTGTAGTCATCATTAGTGTCAAGCAAATGAGGGCTTATGTCGGCAATAATGCAACGAACGTTCACTTCAAGGTTATCCGATTATTTCGTTCAATTGCATAGGCCAGTGAGTAGTGGACATCACCGCATGGAAAATAAACAGAAATACAAACCGATACATTGATGGATGCAGATCGGATGAATTTGTCAACGGTATAATTACGAGTGACATAGCGCGCAGTGTTCCGTGAACTGAACCAATGATTTTAAAAATATTACTTAGCGCATTCCGCCATAATATTAAATATGGAGAATTGCGAAACCTACTTACCACATTTAGGTAGAACTTCACAGAACGCACAGACAAAGAAAGAAAACAAATTTTAATAAGTTAACGTCCGTCTTAAATTTTAAAAACATTATTTTGTGTTGTTGCAGCGTATAATATCGTCGAGTACTTAATTATATTTTATTTCCGAGAAATTTTGTTTACTTTCCTTTTACACGGTGTCAGGTTTTACACTGACCTGCATTTTTAAATAAGCCTAAAATGAATCTTAGAAAAACCTTCGTATATTGCTTAAAACTGATATTACTTGGCATCCTTGCATTTTTAATTTTGATATAAATTAAACAATAAAACCTTTTAACTCTTACTGATTTTAAAGGTGTTTCAAGATTCATTACGTCTTATTTCGATTTGGTTAGCAGAGGGGCTATTGCTTAACGCACTCGCAATCGCAATTGTTTTAATTTCCAATCGAAAGCTTGTCTGCATACAAAATGAAAACAATTGTTCCGGTTTGAAGCCAATTGAGATTGCGAGTGCCTTAGGCAATAGCGACGCCGGTCCTTTTGATAAGTGATGATGTCTGTATTGTACCACGATCTGGATCTTAATAACCATAACGCCAACTATGTATGTTCTTTGGTATTTAAACTTGGTCAAATTCCTTGAGACTCTTAAATGTAAATAAGTTTCTGTTAAATTTAATTTTTGGGACAAGCTTTTGTTGCAACTGTACTTTTTTTGCATAGTCGTCATTTACTCGTCAAGACAATTCTAACAACCCCTTACACGACGGGTTTATCATGTGTAATTTGTGAGCTCCTATGGCCACCCGAGTCTCCGTCATCAGACCAGCTCAATGGTATATAGATATTGTTGTATTGTCATCAGAACTAAAGGTGTACGCAAATTTTCAGCTTCATCGGAAACCGGGAAGTGGGTAAAATTTTACTTGCAAGATTTGACCCTTACATACATACATACATACACTGCAAGTTAAATAAAAGCTTGTAAAATACGATTAGAAACAAAATACTCGATAGTTTTTTTTATACATGACACCATTTTCGGATTTTGGTTGAATCTTCGAAACCCGTTTCTTAAACGATTATTTTTCATTCAATAGTAATAGGACTTACTTCTTAATCCAGATAAACCATCAAGGCGCACGCAAACTATCTCTGTCTCACGTTACACGAGCGAAAGCACACACAGCCGTCCGTTTTGTTCTAGAGTAGTGTGGGCGTGGCAGTATATGTAGCCTCCTAACTAACGAAATTATACCAATTTACCAGTACTATTTCATGTGAGCGATAATTACGTGAGTAATAATTGATATAGGTAATTCGAATTAATCAGAATGTAATATAATTATGTAATTTTTAACCATTGAAGTTATCTATGATAGAGAAAGCGGTATGTGACTGGTGAGAAGAGTATAAAATACCCTAAAATGTATGGTCGGACTTTTAATTCACTGCAGTAGGATGACAGGTTCAGTGTTGTAAATTTTTGATGTATAAAAAATAGTGATGTTCCTTACTGAATGAATGAAAAAATGAACGAGTAAGTAATGTAGTTCATTTGAGTGATTCACTACTTTAATATTATTTATATAATTTAAGAGGGTCTCCAAAATGCGTAAGTAATCTATTTAATTACGTTAATTAAGGAAATAACGCTTTTTGTTTCGTTATATTCCGTTGATTTAAGTATGTCACTATATCTTTACGAATTGAGCAGGTTCGTTTTTTTGTGTTTTATCAGTGCGGTAATTATCTGATTAGTCTGTGACTTACTCGTGTCATATATTAACATTCTGTTGCAAGCAAAATGGTCAGCTAAATATAATAAAATAATACACTAAGTAGGTAATAATCGTAAAATATTTAGTTCGATCTTTGATCAAATCATTCATTAGGTGAACGTGGTAAGCACTATTAATTTAAATGTGGCATCATTATTTCACAGAATGACATTTGGCCATGTCATTTTACTGCAGTGAATTAAAAGTCGGACCATAATCGTTTTTGATCTGTTATTGTCAACGTTTTGATAGCTCATACTTACTCAGGATAAATTATTTAAATAAACTCACTAACATTTAAAAGTTTTCCAGTTTAATATTCCAAAAGAAGGCACCCAAAACTCGCTTAATTAAAGGAAAAAGTATCTCATTTAATTTCATAAGAAACGCCTACTTATAAAGGTCTAATTACGCTTTGAGGTCTGAGGTTGTATCGGTTTTGAAATAATTTAAAATTGACAGTAAGTATGCATTTTTCTAATACGACAAAAAAACGAACGAAAAGGCTAATCACACGTTGACTTTGAAAAAGCAGTATCAAACGATTGCAAAGTTACTAAATGACGTTTTCGCGGAAAATATTCTTCCTATTTACAAATATTTTATTTCAGGGAAAACAGAAAAGACTAGCACAGTTTTTAAAATTCAACAACAAACTAGTTGCTAGAAATAGAGAGTTTTTTGCTGCGTCATTATTAAATGTAGCTACAATATTAATAACAGTTAAAAATGTACTTACCTAGTGTGTTTTACCTTTAAAATTATGTTGACCAAATTCAACAGGTAATTACAAGACCTGACTTTTTTTAGTTAGGTAACATTAATATAGTACTAAAGTTGTGTTATAAGCTGTTTACGCGGCCGATCAAACCCGACGTCACAGTGAGAAAGTATTTGAATACGGATATTGGATATTTGTGAAGTGAACATTATTAAACCGGGCCTATTCTAGGCGGTAAAAGCCATATCGCCTTTGACCTAATATTGGTTTTAAACTCGACCGCCATTAGGTAGGTACTGTCAAGTAAATAAGATCGTCAATGTCATGTCAAGTAAAACTGCAATACGATAACAGGTAAAGGCGATATGGTTTATACCATGGGCTCTGCCCTTTTGGAACCCGAATAATTTTAAATCAATAATGTATTATCCAATATAGGGTAAAAGTGGGATAGTTGCCCCATGAGGATAGATGCCCCGAATTTAAAATCAAAATTTACAAACATTACACAGCCGCAACGAATGCTTTTAAGTAAAGGTCGCCCCCCCGCCCCGCCAATATGCGTTTGGCAGCCGGGTGCAACGGTCGATTCGCGCGTAATAAATAAAAGTTCGATGCTTCGCTCAGGGTCGCGGCGGATTACGATATTGAAGGATTTTTGGAAGTGTGTAACTTTTAATAGTGTGAAGTAAGTATATTTTATTTTATCGTTATTTTCAAGTGTATGGTTCAACTATTACCTATAAGTACAGGTTTGGAAATTTTACTAACAACATTATTAATTTTTAAATAGGGGCATCTATGCCTATCAAAAAGGATAGATGCCTCGATGCCTTGTGAGTATAGATGCCCTTAAGGGCATCTATCCCCATAGGGTTTAAGGTGAAGCTTGCATGGCCTTTAATTTTATTAACGCTTGGTTTTAGCATGCCCCGTAAATATCAGAGGAAGGCTGGCGCTCGTGCACGTGGTCAATGGAGGCAAGAGACCTTAATAGCCGTTTTGGATGAGATATCGAAAGGCAATATGGGAATGGGGAGAACATTA
This sequence comes from Acleris laterana, assembly GCA_963966035.1. NCBI lineage: Eukaryota > Metazoa > Arthropoda > Insecta > Lepidoptera > Tortricidae > Acleris > Acleris laterana. The sequence goes on along the minus strand of OZ014438.1, from coordinate 74,446,360 downwards.
AGGAGAAGATTTTTAAACAAAAATACTGAAAAAAAAACACTGGGTGGGTAAGCAAATGTTTCTTGACTGGATCGATTTAAAAAACACATTTACCAAAAATAATGAAACTGAGATTACCTATAAGTACTGTTTTTTTTTTTTTCAGGAAAGCATCCTATTCTTGATTTTGCTAACGAAAAACGTTTGGTGGCGCACTTCCGGAAATTGGAAAAAGCTGGTTTTTTATAATTTTAACCACAGTCTTATGTGACATTTAAACAGATTAAAATAAAACATATTAATTATACTTGGCTTTAATTAATCCCAAAGGGCAACTATCCTCATAGTGATAAAAGCATCAGGGCATCTAACCCATACAATAGGCATCTATCCTCACAACTAGTACTCTGAAAATATATTTTTTTAAAATATTATTGTTATTTTTTTACGCAATTGCTCTTAACCACGTAGTAACTAATAGACATGGTTTTCATTACAAATAATAATCTGTTGATTTATTATTGTATTTTCAGAAATAATTGACATTTTCAAAATGTGGGGCAACTATCCCACTTTTACCCTATAAACCCGCTGGAAAAGAAAACGGTCACTTGAGATTTTTTTCAAGTACTTTTAATATACTATAACTAAATAACATTATATGCTACAAAGTTAAGAAAGTATTGTTTACAAAGAAAAATAATGATTTTAAGTAAATACTATTAGTTTAATGTTGTGGCATAAAACATCATGTAACAAACAACTTGAATAAATACGAAGCGCCCGTTTTCCTTGCAAGGGCGTGTATTTACAAAATTAAACCTGCTGTTGCGTGCAGGTCCATTTAATTAACTCGCTACCGTGTATCCGAAATTCTGCGCAAATCAAAAACCATATAAATTTGATCTCAGCACCCTTATATTCTGTACATAATCACAGTTCAACGAAATTTGGTAATTTCAAAATACAACACGTGACAGCAAAATCCATTTGAAAATGAACCTTCTATTTAGGCGTTTACGGTACTCAAATTTTGAATAGAAAGTTAGTTTCTGCTTCATATATATACTAGACCAATGTCCCTTGATCGTCAGTCTGAAACTACAGCGGTGCTTTGTTGGACGCTTCTGTTCAAATTCGATTTGGCGGAGTATCGGATCGGGTCGCCGTAAGAGTTAAGTTACTTACATACACCAGCCTTCGCCTTACACGTCTTCGTTCGTTAAAAGTCAAGAGAGGAAAGAAGCAATAAAAATGGGAGAAGAGAACCTGCTGAGCATAGGGGAGCAGGTGAACATCTTCATATTTTATTATGTGATCGTCTTGCTGGTGGTCCTCGGCCTGCTGGAGCACTGCGGCTGGAAGGAGGAGGGGGCCTCCGAGTCGGGCCCCGACTCGCTGGCTTAAATAGCATTTGTATTCAATTTTGTTTCAATTAATGCAATCTGTAATAAAGCGACCTCTAACACACTTGCAATAAGCGCGGCACGAATTTCCCTGCGGTCAGACTTTGCACGCCGGCAACGAGAAAGGACGTGTATCACGGACGAGGGGAATCATCGAAAATTAACACAAGTGATTTTAAAGCCAACGATAACTGGCCAGCCGTGTATACGAAGGGGTGAAAGATCCGGGCGTCAAATATTTGCAAATTGAGAGTTTTAACACCGATCGCAAAGGACTACGTTACACCGCGCACCGTCGAGTTTGTGACGTAAAACGTTTTCAAAAATTTCAAAGTGATTACAGTGTTCCGTTCGTTTCGTAGTGCGTTGATACAATCAAAGTGGACTCTTCATCTAAGGTTTGGTTACCATCGCGTCTGATGGCACTTTCCTAAAGTAGCTACAAGTTTTTTTTAACTGCGAGATTACGAGATTGCATTGATTTAATATAATTAGAATACTACAGTGAAGTCTCAGATTGTATTTAGAGTAGTTAATTTGATAATTTAATTTAAGTTTAGATTTTAATTCGGTAATTGTTTTCGATCTAGATAATCGTGCAATTATGTTAGTAGTAATTATTTTACGATTAAATGTAAATTTTCAGTCTGTTGCGTTCTTGGTTCTATTACTTATATGGTTATTGATGTTCTATATTTGGAAATTAATTAAATAATGTGATTATATCGTTTGTCATTATTATTAAATACACTTTGTTATCATTTATATTATTATTAAATTGTGTTAAATTCACACCTAAAAATACCGGATGTTATTATGATTTGTAATAAAAACTGTATATTTTTTTCTAAAAACTGTTGTGTTATGTAACTTTTAAAGTATGTTGTATAATTTTCGAATTATAAATTTTAATTTAGCAGAGGTAGGACTTTGTGTTCAAGTCCACCCGGGGAGCTCTTATCCTTAAAAAATCATTTTTTTTTTAAGCTGTCATGACGTTATGTAACTTTTAAGGTGTGTTGTATAATTTACAAATTGATGTATAATTTAGCAGAGGTAGGACTTTGCGTTAAAGTCCACCCGGGTTGCTCTTATCCTTAACGGTAAGACCAGTTGTTATCTTATTAATTTTGTTGTAAAAAAGTTTCAAACTATGTTCATATATTTATCGTCATAGGAAATGAATGTTTATAAAAGATATATTATCATTTAATGTTTTGATTATAATATCATTTTAATGTATTCAATGTGTGGTTTTATTTTCCTTGCCTTGGAAACTTTGTCATTTGCGCCTCTAGACAAGATGCTGAATGCTATCGTTATAGTTATCGAAAAGTAAACGTAAGCTGCCGAACGGTAGCGTCGAGGGCTTACAAACAACATTATAGTTATATTTTCCGTTTTCGAAAAATATTTACGTTTAGCGTTAAGCGTCTAAATAGGGCAGTGTCAAGTTAAAAACTAGACTGCAACTTCTTTAGATCGACTTAAAAAAGGGTATAAGTCTACTTAACTCGTAATAAAAATGGGGCTATACGAGTACATACACATGAACGGAGCATAAAACCGACTTCACATGACTTAAGCCCTTTTTCACTTGATCTTCGGAAGCCTTATAGGTACTCTTTTTCACTAGGACCCTGGAATGTAAGTATTTTACTTTGGCAACAAAACGGATTGAAACAAACAAACACTTATTTTACGTACGATACGTACGACACGGTTATTTTTAGGGTTCCGTAGTTAAACTAGGATCCCTTATAGTTTGGCCATATCTCATCTCAGAGACGCTTTAGAAAGCTTTTATGTGGTATTAATGTACAGTCACCAGCAATATATATTTCAACATCTCTATACTAGAGGCGTAAGGGCGTGTCAGATATTTTTGAGCCTAAAGTTGGATAATATATCATTGCTGGTGACTGTACATATTAGTCACGCTGACAAAGTAGTAATAAAATCATGAAAAATAATTGATTTATGGTATACATAACTTAAGGGTTTTTTTTCTTGTTTACCCGATAGTGTAGGGTGTCGTTGGATAGGCCTGTCAAAAAATATTGCGGGTTTGTCAAATCAATTTTTCAAATCAGGATCCTTTTCAAAGTGCTAATTTTGTTAGAGTCAAGTGTCCACCCCCCTCCCTCGCTACAGCTAAATGTACAAATATTAAAAATCTGTAAAATATGTTAATTTAAAGCACATAATAACGAATCGTCAAGAAAAACGAACTATATTCAAAACTCAACTCACCCACTTCTTCTATTTTACTAAATTAAATTCCTGTTTGATACGCATAAGCTAAGCTACGTTTAACATCCTATATTTTTTTAAATATTACTCTCGTGGGTTATGATATCTCAAAGACCAGTATTCAACAAATATTGCTTCTTATTATCATCATCGTCATTTCAGCGTCACCCGAAAGACGTACACTGCTAGACTGAAGCCTCGTTAATTTATAATTGTGCTTGAAACACTAAAACAACGTGCTAATCAATAGGCAAACACCAGTATAAGCAGACAATCCAGGGAAACGGTGCCACACCCGGACGCGCGCTTGACAAAACCCCTGCTATCGCTAGATAGAGTAGCGCGACGGACAATCGTAGGAAGCGTTACTGGTCATTGCTTGCTTAACAAACATTTATATGTAATAGGTGCAACAGACAGCCCCCTATGCAGGGGATGCCTGTCGGCCGACGCAACAGCTCCCGACGTAATCCTGGAATGCGCGAACGTAGCTACTCAACGGGACAAAATCCTCAAAACTCCGAGGTCACTCCGGGAAGTCTGTGGAGATACCGGGACGATCCTGCGCTTCTGGCCGCAGTTAGGCTGGCTAGACTACTAGCTGGCATACCCTACGCACGATGGCGCCGATTATACAGACTAAGTGCGGAAAAAGAGGCCCAATACAAATACCAATAACTGTGCTTTAATGAACCATAATGTTACATTTTCATTATAACCGCCAAGTTAAATATTGCTAAGATAATATTATATTGAAATAAGTAAATCTAAACCCTTTGAGATAGTTGGGTAAATTACGTAAAACGTAAAAAAAAAACCCGTATAACCCCGCTTCGCTTCGGTTTATGTGAGTTTTCTGTAACACCCGTACATAAAACAAAATTAATTATACATAAAAATCGTCCTCTTGGATCACTCTTTCTATAAAAACAAACCGCATCAGAATCCGTTGCGTAGTTTTGAAGATCTAAGCATACATAGGGACAGACAAACAGCGGGAAGCGACTTTGTTTTATACTATTTATGTCGTGATTAATACACAGTAATACACAGTAGCCCTTTAGACCAGTTTAATTTAGTAAAGTGAGGGGACCCCCACAGGCGATTGTCCTTGTGTTCCCAATATAGCAGTACCTATAATACCACCGGTTATTAGTGTAGGACTATTTAATCTGGATGGAACAATAATACTCAGCTTTACTAATGAAATGACATGGATTGGTGAATAAGGCTTTTGATAAAACATTGAATGCTAATTATTTTGGTTGAAATTGTAGACGGTGACTCGTCAACTCAATAGAATTACCCTCCCAACAACAACATAACGTTATAATTATTTATTATAATACAATAGCAACTTTAAGCGGATGCTGTACATCACTGCAGTTGCACGACTTTTATAATAGTACATTGTGCATCAAGGGCGGTAAGAAGAGGATTGCTAACGAGAGACTATTAGAAGCCCGACGCCGAAGGCGGAGGGCTTTTAATGACTCGAGTTTGCAATCTCCTTCCTGCCCATGATACACACAATGATTTTCATCACATTAGCGAGGAAATAAAAAACAAATAGAAAAAAAAACCTTTCTTTAGATTTCGCTGGCAGCAAATCATTGTTGAGTAGTTGAGCCGCATTTAACAAATCAGGTGGTGTTGATGTCACTACAGATTCTTCCGATGAGGAAGTCATATTTAGTTTGTTTTTTTCGTACCTTTAAACAAAATACGCTTCGGAAACAACAATCAAACAAAATTAAACGAACTCGATTCGCTAAGCTAAAAGAGTTTGACAACTTTTTTTTAGTCTTCCACAGATCATGCTTAGAATTGCTTTTTTTTAAACTTGTCAAATACAGGCCATTCTGCCAGATTGTACAAATTTTCAACATGAAATTTAATAAAATAATTGCGAATGTCTCTGAAATAATGGTAAAATAGAAATATAATGCAGACAAATGTGCCGTATAAGTTTAATTAAACAGTAAAATTGGTTTGTAGCCAAGTTTTGAATATAGGAAATAAACCTTGGCTGATTTTACACCTCCTTGGTCTGAAATGATGTACAAGTGTATTCTATATTTTAAAACTAAACTCATAACTCCCTAGGGAGTTATGAAAATCTATAACTCCCGCGGGAGCTAAGTCGGCTATAACTGCCCTAAACGCCTGCGTGTTATAAAACCCTTTCCGAGCAAGTGTGATGAAAAGTTTTTAAAGTCGTATCAAGTCTCTTTTTAAATGAGTTCACTGAGTGAGCACAAAACACAGTTTCTTGTAAAGTATTCCACAGTTTCACAAGCATTCATCAACTTTGCGTTAAGCCTGGAAAAATACCCACACTGTTGACAGCAAAAGTATAGAAATAAAAGTTACAGCTTCTATTAAATTTAAATACCGCCGTCGATAAGACAAAGGCAGCAAGTAATAGCTTAGGTTTTTTATCTCTAGCAAACTATACTATAGTATTAAATTATAAACTGTGAGTGCGAATTTTATAAGTTTGTATCTATCTATCTATCTATAAAATTAACATTTGAAACACATTATCCCAGATGGAAGTAGTAATATCATAAACAGAGAGCGTGGATTTGGATAGTTGGTTAATATGGAGGGATAACATTGGTACCTACAATTGCACCTCTTTGAAAAGGTCTAGACTTCACTTCACTTTTAATAAGACCCGGTTATCTACGTAGCAAATTAGTGGTAGACAAATGTGAGATGTGACGAAATGTACTTTTTACATTCAAAATAGATAATTAACATTTGTTCTAAACTAAATAATACTCGTAGAAGTTACGCTACGGCTCCTACTGGAAAAAATGCACTTTGGGCAAGAAAACGATGAGTCCACTTCTACAGACGTAAGTGGTTAAAAAATTATACCTTCAAACTTAGCAATGTATTTTGATTTATAGTTTGTTTAATTTCGATTGGTTCACTTTCTAACAACTCACTAATTTGTAGTATATTCTGGGTTTTTAAACAAAACTTTTCTAAGTTTCTCGTAAATTTAATTACGGGGTGCAATCATTAATTTGGAAAACATTGTCACATCACTACCGGCCGCCGCGGATTTGATAGATAATGGGGTGTCTCTCGCTGCACGCGGCGACGCATCAATAAACGAAAACTACCATTGCAATGTCAAAATTGCAATCCTGATTGGATGAATTTTTGTGATCGGTTTTTCTCATCTTTTCATACTTATAGTGAATATACCTACAGTTTTCGATTTTGTATACTTACTCGTAAATATAAATGTTATGTTTATTTATGTTTTTAATTTAATTATTAAAGATCATAAACATGTGTAGAGTAATTTAAAAAAACACGCGACGGTTGCAAAGAGATACTCACTATTCAAGAAACTAAATTTTAAACCATTTTGAATATAGAACCCGATTTTTTCTTAACCAGTGGGTGGTAGGGTGATGTTAAGACGGAATTAGACGCCTTAATAATATAAGGTTAAACTAAGGTTAAAAAATTATTTCATCGGCAGTTTAAGTAAAGCATGAAAATACTGCAGTTGGTTGATCCATTTGATCTTACTACTCTTATAAGCTTATTGTATTTATGCACTATCGTGTAATCGAACGCACCGTATGGGCGGCGGCCGAACTTGCATAAACAAATTACCTTGGTGGCCGCACTCGACGCGCCGAAGTAAGATCCGCGGGCCTGTCGTCATATTTATCGATGTTAATAAAACATCTGTCACTTCCTGACCTTTTGTAAGTGCGAGAGTGACGGAGGCTTTATCCACCGCGATAATGGCGACCATAATGCAGTTGGTGGTCTGACCCACCATAGAACTGTGTCATAGTGCCTTTATGATTTAGCTTGTAAGAAGTGTCAAACAAATTGATTTATAATTTCACAGTGACACCGTTCTATGGTGGGTATGGCTTCCATTAGTTCTTATGTTTAGACTTGCAAGCTTTTCACTCTTGTTTTTTAATTTAATAAACTGAAAGAGACTCATGATAATAGAAATAAAGGCAACCCCTTCTTTCAGTCGATGTCTCTTAAACGGTCCAGCCAAGTTTCATGAAACTTCGCCAAATACTCTGACTAAAATATTTTTGTTTAAAAATCGCATCGGAATCGGCCCAGCTGTTAAAGAGTTACGAAGCCACAGACACCCTGATATACCCCCACTGTTTTCGTTAGGGGTTAATAACGGATTATGGCTAAAATGCAAATAATTATCGACATTTCTGTACGTCTTATCACGTTAAGATCAAGTGAATAGCTTCTAATATTACTCATAATTACTTCGCATATGTCTTGTGTTAGATAGGGCTCCGTACCTTAAGGGTGCGGTACTATCAGCCCAATGGAACCCTGACCCTCCATAGAACAGTCACAATGGCATTGTAAGACAATTTGTTTCACCCTTCTTACGACTTGAATCATAACGTCACTGTGACACAGTTATATGGTGGGACAGGGTTCCATTTGGCTGAAAATACCGAATGGGAACCCTATCACTGTTCGTCCGCTGTCCTCTGAACAGCTAGAAACTTAAAATTTCCGCAAAGTAAGTATGTAGCGTGCCCTTTGTGAATTTTAGATTATTAGGTATCATAATTTCTAAGAATGTATAAAATAAGAAATAATTATAAAATCTACACAGCTTTCTCACAAAGACATCTCGTGCGTCATAGCATCATGTTACTGTATTATTAAGCAATGGACTCCTGAGATCCATTAGCTTCATCAATATAATGTTACAAAAGCTTTTCTCTGCACTAAGTAATGTAATATAGCAGCCGAGTTAAACACCATATAGTGATAATGTTGAATGAAGTTTTATTCAAATATCATGTTGCATTTTCCCTTTTGAAGCCGTTTCCATTGGCCTGGCATTCAAGTCTATACATGTGGAAGTATGGACCAGGCCCGGGGCTGAATACGTATTACAATTACGGCGTCATATTCACATACATTGTGTCAGTTTTCGAAAATCGTTCTATTAAGCAATGTGTCAGCCCCACAGGTTATTTACGTTCGATAACTACATTAGCTCGTTATGTTTAAAAAGTTAGTTGCAAAAAAGTGGCCAACTGCATCGGCAGACTAATCAAAATGTCGATCGCTTCGAAATTACATATTATATACACAACTGGCAGCCCGATAAGGACAATTAGCAAACGGCTCCTGCAATGTGGGATTATTAAGAAACATACCGTCAGCGTATTAGAGGTTGCATTTTGTTGGTAGTGTAAAGTTAAACGATGTAGCTGAGAATATTTTAACCCCTTTGCAAAAAAACGGGCACTGAAGATTATTTCTAGTAGATTAAATATTTGTAAGGAAATAATTTCTTTATTTTGCAGTATACAGGGTGAGTGTGGGGACATGTAGTAACAAAGTAAACTAAAACTCACTACACCATTAGTAACATAACGTAATAGATTTCAAAGCGTTAAGACAATTACTTTGTTCTTTATATTAATGAACAGAAAATAAAATATTTTTATTCCAGATTATGGCCACCCTATAGTAAAATTTTAGCTCGTCTGATCGGTTGATTATCAAATAGGTTTTAATATGAAAGTGTTAGGTGACCATAATTTTTGTCTAAGTTAGGAAAACAAAATACTAGTACCTATACTGATAGAATCTCAATCATTTACTGAGTTTGGAAAATTAAGATAGGACTATGTTAATTAAGTTATGTATGAATGTGGAAGAAGCGAAAGAAATTTGTCAAGATCGTAGCAAGTGGAAATAAGTGGTCTCTGCCTACCCCTCTGGGAAACAGGCGTGATTTAATGTATGTATGTATGTAAGTTAGGACTACGACCCCACCGTCGCATCACCCTGTATACCTAATCAATGTATGTTCACTAATATGTTGAAAGTACAGTAACATATAACCGGGCAAGAGCATGTCGAACCATGCTCAGTGTAGGGTTCCGAAGCCGTAACGACAAACACAAAAAACTATCTCAAAAATCAACATGTATGAACCAATTTTCTATTTAGTTATTTGGCGCTGTCTTAGATGATTTTTAGTAGGTATAAACCCGTTAGTCGCCTGTAGGTATCTCAGGAACTAATTAAGTCTACTTATTGTTAGTAATGATTATTTTTCTTATAAATTCGTAGGTATATAATATCTCAAACAAGAGCCAAGCTTTTAAGTGTGAGATCAGTATACCTATGTAGGTAGTTAGGTATCTAAACTGCTTCAAACCGACTTTAAATTACAATAAAAGTTTAATCTTTTATAAAGTAATTAATAGAAATTGAAAAAAAAACAAGGGCCAATAAATAGAATTTTAAGTTTTCCAAACGATACTCGACTCAAATCAATAATCTAATCGATTATTTGTAAACTTTCAGATCGCAAATCGCAAACTTGTAGGTAGCATTCCGGGGCACGTCCGAACAACATCTAGGCGCTCGCGCTTATGAGCGCGGCTGTCGCTCGATTTGTTACTTGGACAGACTCCCCCCGCGCGTCCTGCACGCCCCGTTAACAAATTTAATTATTCTATCAAAGTTATCATAGGCGAATTTGATAGGTATAAACGCTTTAGTCGCCTGTATCTCAGAAACTAATCATGTCTACTTAGCCGTGATAGTTTTCCTTTAAAATTCGTTATATGCGCTTTCGTTGAAGATTTTTTTCAGATTTTTAGTATTTGTAGTTTTGGCTGTACGGGGGGGGGGGGACACTTGACTCTAACAAAAAATAGCGCTTTAAAGCTTAATATTTCATAAACGGATCCCTTAATCGAAAAATTGTTTTTATAAACCCGCAATATTTTTGAAAGACCTATCCAACGACACCCCACACTATGGGGTAGGCAAGAAAAAAAAAAGGCATCCCCACGTTACGTGTAGGGGAGACGCATTAAAAAAAATTATTTTTCAAAATTTTATTTTACCACTTTGTTGGCGTGACTAATATGTATATTCATGCCAAATTACAGCTTTCTCGTACTATGAGTCTCTGAGCTAGACTGGGGACGGACGGACGGACGGACATGGCGAAACTATAAGGGTTCCTAGTTTGACTACGGAACCCTAAAAATGGTGACATGGTAACATGGTATGCCTAGTAACAAACCTGTACATTCGAACAATTGAGTGTGTAAGAGGGTTATTGCACAAAAGATCCTACCTAATGCGTCGAAGTGTATCCGAAACTCGCGACTCTGTAAGATAAGATAAGATAGGGAAAAACCTGTGTGTTGGGGGTAAGTTTCTCCAATTACGGAAAAAGTCTTACAAGCTGTTAATAAGAGTTTGAAATGAAATAAATCAAGGAGCTGTTCGAAAAGACAACGTTGAAACTTAAGTATTTAATTTAAAACTAACCTGCCAAGTATGATAGCTATGTGAGAACTCGTTTACCTTTTACCACATCAAACTTTTAAACTAGGTTTAGTCACGGTACAAAAAGGTTCGTCACCTTTCGACTCTATTTCAACGCTTTTAAAGTCCAAAAGTGACTAAGCTTTTCTTACTGTGACTATACTTCAAAGACACAAAAGCGTCTTTTTGCAACGGGGAGTATAAAATAGTACAAATACAGGGTGCTCTTCCTTTGCGAAACCGCGTTAAGGTAGGTCATGTGTCGACTCTGTGATTTCCTTTCCATCGTGTACCCGGCAATTATTCGTACGCATCCCACCCCATACCATAAGTCATCCTCATTTGCCACCCGATGTATTTATTGCTTTGTGCCGTAGCTCTTCAGCTTGACGGAATTTGAAATTAAAGTCTACGAGAATGAAATAAAACCTATGCTACGGTTTGGCATTGCACAAAGAGGCGTATGATTGAGTTCGTATTTTTGTGTGCTCACCGATTCTGTCCGTATCAAATTGATGTAATCCTTTTGGCTTTTTTGGACAGTCGTCGGTGGTGAAAGGGAACCTTTGAGTTATTTCAGGATTGAACATTTGGATGCACGGGCATTTTTACATGTCAAACATTTTCTAGCACTTTCCAAAATGAAACCGCTGCTGAGAAGAAACGCAAGAAACTATAGTCACTTCACATTCTTTAAACATAATTAATTATGACAATGATTATCAATCTAGTATTACTATAAATCTAGAAATATAAATAAAATATCATGCGTAGTTCAGAGGGAAAACGTTTCACGATTCAGAGTTCTTACAAAAGCAAATAAAATGTAATAAAAAGTATATACCTCTATACTCGTATACTAACGTCTGACATTAGAATATGACGACAATTACATAAATCGATATGTTTTCCTAGATGCAACGTTAACATGTTTTAATGATTAGCTCCCGTGTGGTTGCCGGGTTAGAATAGTGCCATTCCATGTCTTCCCGTGGATGTCGTAAGAGACGACTAAGGGAGTAAAGGACGTAAAATAAAGTAACGATGGGCTTGCAACCTGTCACTAATACACTGGTAAACGTCTTAGCTTAATTTGTGCAGAGTGTGGTTACAGAACTATCAAAAAAAAAAGAGTATTGGTGGTATGGTAGCTCTGCCTACCCCTCTCTGGGAATGAAGGCCTGATTTTATGTACGAATGTGTGATTAAATACTTTAAAGTTTCTGGTTTAGGCAAAGCATTTTTGTCTGCTAGACAGTTACGATTTGAAGTGCCGAAATTAACATATTGATTTGCATAAAATTATTTCGTGTGAGATTGATTCCCCGTATTTGCTAGGCAAAATTGGCCTTAGGACTCCTCGTACTAATGCTCGAAGTTTCATGTTCCATGTTTCATGTTCCGCTTACTCGTAACAAATATGCGTCAAATTAATTTTTATGTAGAACTTTTAAAAATTATAATAGCTCATTTTCTCACTTAGATATATTTATTCTTTCCCTTCTTCATTGATTTAGTATATACTAGATACACAATCAGCACGAAAAAATGGCAAGTCAAAACTACTGCCGAATCGACTTGGGCAGTAGTTTTGCTATTAGTCTTGTTCCGACCACAGACAGTGGCAGTTGTCAATCATGACAAAATGTGTGGTGAAAAACTGCAAAAATAATAACAAAAAAACAAATAAAAAGGATGGAATGTCTTATTTTACGTAGGTTCTATTTATTTATAAACGTTTCTAGCTAAAATTATAATGTTTTCATGATTTTTAGGAATTTATTTTGTGCACACAAATTATGACTTACCAAGGAACAAAATTATTATGGAGTAGCTATTACTTTTTTAAATTTTAATATTTTTTGTTTTTAAATTTAAGCTTTCCACGAAATCCTCTACGACGTGCAAAATGGGTCGCAATATTAGCACGAGATAGGGGTGATCAACTATTCAAGGCAAATAAGTCGTCTGTTGTGTGCTTGACCCATTTTCGTACAATTATATAATAAATTAAACTTATTTCAAGGAAATTAGGTTAGGTTGGGATCGCATCATAATACCTATATATAAAGTTCAAAATACATAATGGGTCATATTAGATAATGGTCATAATAAGTAAATTTTTCAATATTTTTAAAAGCCCATTGTATTAGAACCCATTAGGTTAGGTTAGGTTTGTTGTATAACAATCTTGAAAAGTTCAGGGTTTCAAAAAAAAACCATCATAATATTATGACCATTATGAATTATGACCCATTATGTATTTTGAACTTTATGTACATATTATGATACGTAACCGGTTAGGCTAGGTTGGTTATGATAGGATAAGATCTTGTCTTGTCTGGAGTAAAGTGTAATGTTTTAATGGTTCATTTATGTATGTATGTATAATTCTTTATTCCAACATAACTTTGAACACCTGAGCCAATTTATATGTGTGTGGTATCGTTAGAATCATTTCACCATTCCAGGTGACAAAGGGTACCTAAACGTTAAAATTTGAATAAAAACAATCGGCGGGACGGGTTTTTAAACCTTGCTTTACATTAATTTATTCATTATTATTATTGTATATATATAGCTTAAGTTGTGTAATAAAATTACAGCATTTATAAAACATTGTCAAAAGTTTTTTTTGTGTAATTTGTAATTTCGTTAAAACTAATACAATATAAATAGAGAAATTCGTCTCCATTCATTCGATGTCCACTTTTGTCATAAATAGTACGATAATGGCAATTTCACTAAAGAGTTTTAAATATTTTAAAACATTAGTTTGCAAATTTGACACTTGACTGCTAGTATATTGAGTTTTTTTTTGCATGAATGTTTAAGGTAAAAAATAGCGATGTTAGCATGTATCTGAATACAGCTATCAATGTCATTTGGGACAGTTTATAATAGAGTTTTGTGCGGGATTGTGTATCTTGTATATACTAAATCAATGCCCTTCTTAGATTTAAAATTTGCGTTGTCTAAATATTAAGTTTTGTCAGTAATTGAATTTAATACTTTACTTGAATTGAATATTATGTAAACTCACATTTTTGACGTGTTACTCTGTACTGTATTAGTTAATTGTGGCAACTTCACGGGTCAATGTGTTATGTAAGTTTTTCTGTTATATTTTTTCTTTACTTGTACCGTTTGTGCCCAAATAAACATTAAACATTATTTGTTTAGTGAATTTATTTTCTTGTTGTAACTTACTTTGGCGGTTTATCGTACACTTGGAATGACGCACTGGCCTAGTTGTAAGTGACCCTGCATACGAAGCTAGCGGCCTGCGTTCAAATCCCAAAACAGATATTTGTGTGATGAGCGTGAATATCTGTTCCGGAGTCATGGAGGTTTTCTATGTATTTAGTATATATTTATCTATATAAGTATTTATATCGTTGCCTAGTGCTCATACGAGTAACAGTAGAAGCCTAGAGCTTAGTTTGGTTGGGACTAGGTCAGTTGTGGGATCATGTCTCGTTAAAATTTCTTGAAGGATTATAAAGGTCAGTTCGGGCGGTAAAAATGTTATTATATTTGGGCTTATATTAACGAGTATAAGTAAATCAATAAAAAAAGACAAATTATCTTCATAATATAAACTTACCCAATAACTGTAGATACTTAATTCATGGTAAAGCGAGTTTTTTTTTATTTTTTTTTTATGGCATATTATAGAAGACAAACGAGCATACAGGTCACCTGATGGTAAGTGGAAACTGTGACTCATAGATTTTCGCATTCACAAGACTGCACTGCAATCCTAAGACTGCAAATGCGTTGCAAACCGTGACGGCTAAAATGGAATGCCTCTATGCTAGTCATTTCACCGGCTGCCTTATTCCCAAACCGGAACACAACAATGCAAACACTGCTGTTTGGCGGTAGGTTAAAGGATAAGATGGTGGTAGCGACGGACCCTGCACAAGGCCTACCACCCGCATATTGTGTAGCAAGTATTATGTGGTCCTAAAAGGCCTGCCTTAGTGTGTTTTTTTTATAATTAGTATTCTTAAACGTTATTTTAAAGTCTAAATAAAACGAATCCTTAACTGAACCACGAATAAACAAATTTTAATATTTTTAATGCGGTGACTTTTAACTATAAGTTCCGTATTCGTAAGTTAACTATAGACCTATTTTAGTAAACAAATTCGTTATCTCTTTCCGTCAAATTCAAATGTTATAATGATAGATAAGCACAGAGCATACTTAAAGCACATTTCTGCTATCAGTTTAAAGCGTTTACACACCTTTAACATTTCGTAGTAACTATCGAGTTACTTATTACCCGACTGCCGAAGGAGGATAGTAATGTGTTTATTAGCGTATAAATCTTTGGACCGATTTTAATGATTCTTGTGTCAATCGACTTGTCTTAGGCGGACTTGCGCGGACCAGAGTTAGCCCTTAACCCAGAGTTAAGCCTCTACTTTTGTACGTGGTTTGCCGCCTAACCTCGGGTTAAGACGCTAACTCTGGTCCACGCAAGTGGGCCTTAATCTTGTGAGCGTCAAAGATATGACAGTTATAAAAAAACAATACGGCTGCAACCAGACGCCATATTGTAAAAAACAAAACGTAAAGTCGACGAACTATGACAAGTGGAGTATCATTGAATACGTACTTAAGACTGCACCGAGCAAACATCGAGCATTCAGTGGCGCCCTCATTACTATTATTGTGTTTTCTAAATAACTTAAGAATTTCCTTGCAATCAGATGATAAGATTTTGTATCGCAAGTAAAAATACAATTACGAGATACGTAACAAACTTTAATAACAATTACCGTTTGAGTAGTCAGCATAATGGGAAAAGGTAACCACTTTTTTCCGGTAAGTTGATAACTCGAAGGTGAATTGTTATAAACTATGTGATAATACCTTATATTATAAGTTGTGTTTTCATTTAGAGTACGAAAACCTGGAGACTTATTTCAAGAAAATACTTTAGTTTATTATAAAACACAATAATAGTAAAGAGGGCGCCTCTGTACATCCAGCGTACGCTCGGCGCAGTCTTAAATCATCTAGGTTTCTTAATTCAATTTGAATGATCGTTTAGGATTTATAACGATTTAAAGTTGGTGCAATAGACGGGTTTTTCAAAACTTCGTTTTTTAGATTTGTTATCTTATCTAGTTATAGGTACCTCTATTCCGCGTGGTCTACCCCCTACCGCGTCAATCCCGCTAATGCCTGCAGGCAGGCTCGCCTATCCAACCGTACGGTCGAACTCATAAGTAGCTGAACTTTTTAGTACCTTATCGCAGCTACTGATATACTAAATTCAAGGCATTCTCAGTTTAGTACGTTATTGTGACAAAGGGCTAAAATGTACAGCTACTTAAGAGTTCGACTGGTGCACCACACTGCCCTTATAAATTAATCTAATCTGCCGTAGTCTGCATCTTGCGTCACGATGACATTAAGTTGAGTTAAGTTGCACCACCTGGAAAAGAATGATATTTTGGCAAGTAGTAGGCCAATGTATGGTCTATTCTGAGAAAAAAAACTAGGGGCGTCACTCATTCACAACCGAAGACCGGGAAAAAGAAGAAACTGGGAATCGGTAACTTGTATATAGGTTGTTTCTGGACCTCTATTAATAAACTCATCTTGACTGAAATGCGCGTCACAAGATACGTCAAACCACAGAACACTGTCATCTTCGGCGCATCTCGAGACGAGCATTAGAGTTGAGATTAGTTTATTAATACGGCCCTAAGTACAGCACACCCTGTGTAATTTTGATAAGGACTTTCAGTGTCACCAACCGGAGGGGCTATTGCTTAACGCACTCGCAAACACAATTGTTTTCTTTTTTGAAAATCGAAGGCTTGTCTGCATACAAATTGAAAACAATTATTCCGCTTTGAAGCCAATTGAGATTGCGAGTGCTTTAGGCAATAGCGACGCAGCTCCGCAGGTTCTCTGTTTGTAGGCAAGTTTCGCTACAAAACGGAAAGACGCTGGGATTAGCTACGAGCGTAGCGCTACGCGCTACGTGGCAGCAAATGCGTTAAGAGGCCTATGTCCATCAGTGGACGATTCGGATGAACTGATTATGATGATAATGACTAATGTTGGCAGAACTGTAGCTCTATTCTCGTCTAGACATCGTAGGTTATAGTTCTAAACATCGCATGGTTTTTACTACAAACGTTTTACTGCTCAACTATAGTCTATACTTTTAGGTGTTTAAAAAAATGTCCACGTGACATTATTAAACAGCCAATCAAAACTGTTTTATTACACTTTGACGTATCAGTGTTCTGCTTCTATTGGCTGATGAACTATATCACGTGGTAGTTTTGTTTACATTTTTTTTAATACCTAAAAGTATAGACTGTAGGTGTGATGCTATTATTTTATATTCCTTGTTTTATATAATGTCAGGTTGAGTAATCAGTTTCTTATGTTTAAAAATAATTTAAAAACCATGCTCACCATGAAAATATGGGAAATTCTTTCCTGCAGTGGTCTCCTCTTAGAAAGCGTTGGTAGATTTTTGAGGTGTATTGCCCTGTTACTTGAATAAAAAAAAAACATCATTCTTGAAAGGAAAAACCATGCCATTTTCAAACATATGATGTCTTAACTGGTTTTAATGGCTTTGTTAAAGTTTTAAAACTTTGAGTTTTGCCAAAGGTGTCTATTTTATCCATGGTTATTTTATAATAAAACAAAATAATGTAGAGGGATAAAAGTTTTATTTATTTAATTAACACGTTTTACATATTTTTAAATTATTATTATATCCTTATATAAGTAATTATTTGAGGTAGTAGGAGCTAAGCTTTGAGGAGGAAACCAAAACTGGCCGTCTTTCCACATGGACTACAAATAAAGTCCTTGCAATAATAATTTCAATAATTTAGCTGAGTTAATGAAGACCTCACTAAATGCTCGCATATTTAAATATGAGTAAAAGGTCAAAATATATTCTTACATTATTTTGCCATTTTGCACCTAATGTATTAAGACTGCGCCGAGAAAACGTCGAGCGTCCAGAGGCGCCCTGATTGCTATTATTTTGTTTTCTAATTAACTAAAGAATTTCCTTAAAATCAGACGATTTGTTTTTGTAGCGCAAGTAAAAATACAATTTATAAGATACGTAACAAACTTTAAAATAACAATTACCCTTTGAGTAGTTTACTTAACGGGAAAAGGTGGCCACTTTTTTCCGTTAAGTTGATAACTTGAAGGTGAATTGTTATTAAACTATGTGATTTAGTCTATAAGTTGTGTTTTTATTTGTAGCACAAAAAGACACCGACCAATTTCAAGAAAATACTTTAGTTTATTAGAAAACACAATAATAGTAACGAGGGCGTCACTGTACATCCGGCGAACGCTCGACGCAGTCTTAATGCTAGCTATTTTTGATGTATGTATCACAGAGCCGCTTGATTGTTCAGTAAATATTTTCGAAGAACTATAACCATCATTTGTAATTTAATTACATAATTTTATTTTCTATTCATTAACATGTCATAATCTTCACATAGTATAAAAAAGTCGCTTCCCGCCCTCTGTACGAACGCTTAGAAATATCTAACTACGCAACAAATTTTAATGCGGTTTTTCATCATTACCATGACATAGAGTCATTCAAGAGAAAAGTAAGGTTTTGTTACAAAAAACTCACATAAACCGAAGCGAGGGCCGGTCGCTAGTCACGAAAAACCTCGTATCTCATATTTCGTAACGTACGATTTAAAACTTAATTAAGTTCAAACTCATCTAGAACTATGAAATAGGGTAAAGTCACCAGTGGTCAGCCAGATACCTGTAGTCGGCCTCTGCCTATACTTTGTATGAGTGGGAAGAGTGCGTAAGATATATTTCCCACTCTTCACACTCATATAAGGTAGACTACTGGTCTTTGGCTGACCACTGGTGACTTTACCTTAACGAGTGTTTTCCAAAGTTAGTAACGCTATGTAATTTGGAATGATAACTAGTTACTAGGATAATTAACAGTGATCGAATGTCACGGTGCAACACGATATTGGCGGGTTATGGAGTAGAAATCTTAATATGGGTATGATCAAAATCCTTGGATCTGGTGTAAAAAGGAAATAAATACTATTGTTATGATATTTATAAATAAACATTAGGATAGGATTTTAGACGTGACAATATTAAGAAAATAATTGTATGCTATTTTAATTTCATACAAAGTCATAATTTGTATATTTAAAAAAAAAGGTATAGAGTACAAGGAGTGTGAACATATAACTCAATGTTCAATGGAATATATCATTGAAATTAGTGCAGTTGAAATACCTATCTTAAATTTGGTGGTCATTGTGGTATACTGGCCAAATAGCAATAGAGAAGTAAATACGTTCAATACCCAGTTCGAAAAGCTATTAAAAGTGGTCAACACTAAATATTTAAGGAACATTTTTATCATAGGCGGCGATTTGAACGTAAACTTCCTTATTAATTCAAACCAAACCAAAGCTATGATTGAATTATTTAATTGCTACAATTTTGCTCAAAATGTAAAGGAGCCGACAAGAGTCACCAATACTAGTTCCACTTGCCTAGACATTCTATTAACTAATTTTGATTCAGCACTATTGTTCCTGGAAGTTAAAGATTTCGGACTGTACGATCATAAAGCTATTGTAGTTGCCTTACCAACATTAAAGGAAGATAATTATCAGTCCATAAGTACAGGAAAAAGATTCTTTACCCAAAACAATATAGAATTATTCCGGGCTCAGCTACAATCAATAAATTGGAGCAACATTATCACGTCTGCTAATAATATTAATCAAAATTATAATGCTTTTCATGAAGTTATTACAACAGCCTTGAACTATTGCATACCTAAAAAAACAATAAAACTAAGAAAAAAACAAAAAAGCCTCAAAAAGAAATCAATATATAAAAAGAATAAACTCGTCGGAGAATATAACTAAAACAATGTGGCAAGTCGTTAAAGAACGCACATGCAAAATAAATCAAAAAATAGTAAAAAATATAAAATTAAAAATAAACGGCATTGAGATAGATAAATCAGAAACAATTGCCAATATTTTTAATAAATACTTTGTATCAGTAGGAACTATAAAAGATAACAAAATACCGGCAGGTCGACCTACCGTTGAGCCTAATAATAATTCAATGTACTTACATCCAGTAAATAATATAGAAATAGTTAAGTTAATCAAAAATCTTCGTAATAAAACAAGTACTGGTTTTGATGAGTTTCCCCCGATGCTTGTTAAACAATGTAAGGACGAATTATCATCGCCATTAACCTATCTAATTAACCAATCATTCGCAGAATCCACTTTTCCTGACCTACTCAAAATATCCATTATAAAACCTATTCCAAAAACCAGAAATGCAAACGAACCTCAATTCTTCCGGCCAATAACATTATTGTCTACCTTCTCAAAGATTTTCGAAAAAGCAATGGCCCACCGGTTAAACTCCTTTTGTGAAAAATTTAAAATATTATGATAAAAATCAAAACGGATTCAGAAAAAACAGGTCTACTATTACAGCACTTTATGAAATAACATCTAAAGTCCTAAATATAATTAACAATCGAAAGTATGCAATAACGATGATGTTAGATATGAGTAAGGCGTACGACCGAGTATCACATAAGATCCTTCTGGATAAGCTGTATGGAATAGGTGTGCGAGGTTTAGCTCTAGAATGGTTTGCTTCCTACCTGAGAAGTAGAGTACAATTTGTGGACATTGAACATCATGATTTAAATAAAAAGTGTTTAACTACTGTCAGGTCTCAAAAATTATACGTCGCAAACTCAATCCCACAAGGAAGTGTCTTGGGATGTATATTATTTTTAATTTACATTAATGATTTGCCAAAAATGTTGGGTGTTGAATCTATACTTTATGCAGACGATATAACTCTAGTGTTTCAATGTAACGATTGTGAGGACTTGAATCAACAATTACATACTACCTTTAAATTAATATTAGACTGGTTAGAAGATCACAACCTTAATCTGAATCTTCCAAAAACTAAAATTATGCAAATTAAACCACGCTAGAAAACTCCAATAGACATTAACTTTTGTTATGAAAAGGAAAAAATCGTTACGGTTGATTCATGTTCTCTTTTAGGTGTTGAAATCGACTCCTGTATGAATTGGAAAGCACATGTTCAAAAAATGGCAGGAAAATTATCAAAATTTACATATGCTTTATATGAGTTAAAAAAATGCACAGATTTAAAAACGGCCACCTGTGCATATTATGCTTATGCACATTCCTCACTGAGCTATGGCGTTATTTTGTGGGGAAATAGCACGGATGCAGGCAAACTATTTACTCTACAAAAAAAGTGTATAAGAATACTGGTCAATATCTCTGACAGTGACAGTTGTAGACCATACTTTAAAAAACTTAAAATACTTACGCTGGCTTCACAGTATATTTTTGAAATGTGCAAGTTTGTAAAAAAACAGAACGATTTATTTAAACAGACAAGGGACAATTGCCCTAGATCTCAAAATCTGAGGAAAAGAAACAAACTGGTCAGTTCTTTTACAAAATTACAAATGGTAAATTCAGGTACGCACCATATGTCTGTAAAAGTGTACAATCATATTCCTGGAGATTTAAAAGCAATAGATAGGGAGGCTTTGTTTTTTTAATAAATTAAAGAAATTCCTAATAAATCAATGTTTTTATAGCCTACAAGAGTTTTTTAGTTATAAGGCATAATTAATTATGTGTTTATATCGATACTTTAAAGAATAAGTTTAAATTAGTTAAACTGTTATTGCTGTGCCCTATCAGGGTTTATGTTGGAACCATGTTTAGCCTTAATACCTTGTAAAACCCATAAATGTAATAAATGAATTATGAATTATGAATTAAAATACAACATACGAGGGTTGCTATGAATATTTTTAGTTAATTAAAAACCATTAATTTTTTTTACAAATTACTTTAATATTTTTCAAATTATACTCCTCCAAGTTCAATACATCGCCTCATTCTATAAAACCAATCCTCAAAACATTTAAAAAATGCGTACTGCAGAAGGACAAAGAAAAGTCGCTCAAATTCTAGTACTGCCTCGTTCGAGTCCATAAAAGTCCGGCCACGCATCATTTTCTTTATAGTGGGGAACAAGAAATAGTCGCACGGGGCCAGGTCAGGACTGTAGGGTGCATGCGACACCAGCTGAACACCTTTACTGGTCAAAAAATCCATTGTTATTGCCGCGGTGTGTGCAGGTGCATTATCTTGGTGAAAAGGATTTCCATGAGTGCCGCTCTTTGGACGATCCTCACCAAGTCTATCAAATGCCTGGGGTAAACAGACCTCTGTGTACCACTGGCTAGTAACTGTTCTTCGATCTTCGAGTGGAACTACAGCTACTGGCACCCCGCGGCGAAAGAAAATGGCGATCATTTTTTTGTTCACACTACGGCCACGAACAATTTTTAATGGCGGCCCGTCTTCCTCAAACACCCATTGCATAGATTGTTGCTTTGTTAGAGGGTAATAGCAGTATATCCAGGACTCATCAGTAGTAAGGATATTAGAAACCTGTTGGGAATTACCTCCGTCGAATTTTTTGAGCATAAACTGTAAGTTCCTTTTGTGTTACCAAAAATGTATGAATATCGGTAACACAAAAGGAACTTTCCATACAAATATTTTGGGACACATAACAATATTATTTAATTATTGCATAGTTCGATGGTCTCTACCTGTCTGCCATTTTTTTTTTAAATCTGGAGGTGCCACTAACAGTGGCAAAAAAAAAGAGAAATGCTCACGGACGAGCGAAATTGCAGCGGCGAGTTTAAGTAGTCCCGTCAGAGGGAACAAAACACATTTTAGATCGTGCATTTTCAATTAAGCAGCCTTATACGTTCGATCCATCGGCAGAAACCATGCTGCTAAATTGAAAATGCACGATCTAAAATGTGTTTTGTTCCCTCTGACGGGACTACTTAAACTCGCCGCTTGGAGATTCATTCGTTCGTCCGGCCGACCGTCGTTGTGAACTACCCTGCATTCGAGCTGTGCAGTAATAGCATTAAGTCCAACTGCATTAGAACTGCAACCGTGCCATGCATATAGCCAGCGTGCAATTGTTAATATGTGAAATGGGTCAAAGTAACGTAAAATAACTGCCCATGATTATTCTGTTCACTAGAATGATTTGACTACACACTTTATCTATATAAAAATATATGTAATTTGCAGCATTCGTCCCCGTGTGGTTGCCGGGTTCCATGTCTTCCCGTGGATGTCGTAAGAGACGGCTAAGGGAATAAAGGCGTGTAGTACTGTTAGGCGATGGGCTGGCAACCTGTCACTAATACACTGGTAAACATCTTAGCCTAAGTGTGCAAAATGTGGTTACAGAATTATCAAAAAGTTTTTAGAGTTGTTGGTAATTCTGTAGCTCTGCCTACCCCACTCTGGGAATAAAGGCGTGAGTTTATGTATGTTTGTTTGTATGTATGTAGAACGTCCTGAAAGCTTTGGCTGTTTCTTTTTGTTTTCGTAACTATCAGATCAAGGTGTGAAAGAAGAAATTAGGCCCGGCAACTTTGGGACGAACCGCTAGATACAAACGTAATCAATATAATATAATATATATTATTATAATTATTTAACATTTAAAGTCATTAATTTACAACGACTAGATATCATGTACATATATAATTAACTATTAAAAATAAATAAAATAACACGT
Organism: Acleris laterana; assembly: GCA_963966035.1. Classification (NCBI taxonomy): domain Eukaryota; kingdom Metazoa; phylum Arthropoda; class Insecta; order Lepidoptera; family Tortricidae; genus Acleris; species Acleris laterana. The sequence continues at coordinate 74,422,667 of OZ014438.1, read as the reverse complement.
AACTGTCATAGAAAAACGAAGATGGTATATCCCTATTAAGTATAGGTATCGGCACGAGAATTGAGGCCACGCACACATTCAACATTGCATGTAATGATAGTGAGGTTTTGAAATTAGTGTTCTTTTTTCGTACCGATAGCAAAATGGCAAACTGCAAGATTGACTAAAGATTTTTTCAATTTATTTAGTTACAATTATTTTTTTAGACAAAAATATCCGATTGAATTAAAACAGATCATAATCCTACTAATAATCCCATTGAATTTTGTTGGGGAATCATAAAAGGAAGAGTAGCGGCCAGTAATACTGAGTTCACATTTAACAGCGTCATGAGAAAATGAGAAGAAGAAATTGAAGCACTTAATCAAGAGACATTTCACAGTATTTTCAGAAAAACTCAAGAACAAGAAGAAAGATACAGGTCAATGGAACATAAGATTGATAGTTTGTCCGAAAACCATACCCATGAAATAAAGCTAAATGAATCGGAAGAAGATATGTCAAGTGACTAGTAAATCTATTAAAGCATATTTTTATTTTCTGGCTGTTTGTTTTACCTATTTTTCGAAAATATATAATTCGATCGTGCACTTAAATTTCATTCACTCATTCGTTCATTCGCTACCTTTTTTGCTATTAGTACTCTATGTAGCAGTGTGTGTAACCATGCACCTCAACTCTCGTGCCGATACCTATAACTGCTTGCACTGTAAAGCGGTGTACCAATGGCTGTTTTTTTTATCTACCCCCACAGTAAGAAATAGGGGTGTCAGGAAACTTTTAATATACGTTTAAAATCGCGGGCGTTGTTTAGTACTTACTTATCAGTACTCAGACATTATAATTCTAGCGTTGAAAAATAGGCAAAACAAACAAATAAAATTCACAGGTATACAGCAATAACATTGAAATATAAGTTCCAATACACAAATTATCAGTTAAGTGAATGAATCATGAGTTTTGATTTATTTATTTTTATCCAAAATCCAAATAAATAAAAATATTTAACCCTTTATTTATATGTTGGTCGCAAAATATAGCACCAAGAAGAGATGCACCTCTTTTATTTATTTTAATGTTTTCGACCTTTAGGTATGTTTCTATGGTCCTTTGTTCCCGGGTAGACGTTGAATGGATAGCTCGATCTTGATAAGCGATGTGTCGTTACATTCGTCTTAACGTCGCAAGTGTAACTGAGTATAATAATTTGAAAAAAGAAATCAATATTATGGATGGTCGATTCACAAGAGTTAGCACGAATGGATTGAAGGAAAGTAATGTCACCTATCATTGTGTGAGTGCCGTCCTTTGAACCGATGTTCGAATTTCTAACCAAAAACCTGTTACTATTTTACACACTAGTATACCTAGTATACTTTCATTCACACATTCAATCCATTCGTGCCAACTCTTGTGAATCAACCTGTACATACATACCATACAGACCACTTCTTCCACACTCATAATTCCATTATAATACTTCCCTATAGATATTATGATTCTAGTACATATTAGGTATACGTATTTGTTTGAAACTTCCTTATTTATGTTATTCTCAATAATAATAACTGGATCAGCCTACGTAAAGGTCGATTCACAAGAGCTGGCACGAGTGGATTGAATGTGTGAACGAAAGTGTGTAAAATAATAACAGGCTTTCGGTTTGAAATTCGAACATCTCAGTTCAAAGGAAGGAACTAACACAGTGATAGGTGACATTACTTTTGTTAATTCCATTCGTGCCAGCTTTGATAAATTATATAAACAGATGTCGTTTGTCGTATGAAGAAAAGTCAGAGACATTTCTTATCGTAAAACGTAAACTTAATTCAGCAAATAACTTGGTTACTGATTTGTCGTTATAAATAAAGTCTCAAGTATTACTTCAATCATAAAATTATAGCTTAAAGCAAGCAGGTTGATTCTTAAAAAAAAACGAAATGATTTTTGAAGTAAACCAAATGAAATAAACCTATTGAATAAGTTTTCCGATTTTGCCAAATCAAGGGTTTAGGTGCCTGGTTTTTATTCACAGGGGATTATTTGTAGGGCCACATAATCCCTTACAAACTAAATCTGGACGACGATTGATAAATTTATTCACCCAGGTTTTGCTTGTCATTTGGGTAGTACAGTTAAATTGGTGCGGTATGTAGTAATCTTCCGCATATTCGTAAATCAATCTTCTTATAGTGATCATCTTCATGCCTTGATTGAACATGTCGTATGTCCACAAATAGTAACGCAAATTATTCTGAAATCAGAGTAAATTAATGTAACTTTTGAATGACCATTGAAGTATTATGTACTTAAGCAGATTTTTTTGTCATAGCTGCAATAAAAGCTGATTCAGGTAACCCACAGTTGAGAAAAAAAAATTGAATAGCAATAAAAAACCGTTACGTTTTTGGAAGCGGGTTTTTGGTAATTTATTTAATTTTATACTTTTAACTGATTATGCAGTTATGTAGTTCCACTTCTTAGTTGATTTGAAACTTTAAGACATTTCAAGCTCGCCGCAAGCAACGCCGCGGGAAAGTCATAGTCATATTCAATGAATTAAATGTTCTTCGTTACAACTGCTCAACTATCTTAATCGAGATATCTTATCGCCATCGGTGAAAAAGGTACCGTTGAGGAGTTCCATCAGCCATTTGTGGTCTTCATCATTAGTTCCTTGTTACCAAAAATACTAAAATTCCTGTATGTTCCCCCGATTCCTCAGGATCCCTTCATAAATGAATCCCTTCATCAGATTCAGATTGGGTGATAATGAAACCACCTCGGACCACTATCAAACCAATAAAGATTTGTTCCTATCTGTTTCTACCAAAACAGAATTTAACATGGAGATATGGCCGACGTGTTCCAAGACGTCACACGGCGTAACAGATCCCTGTCTAATCGCTTTCTATTTAGAAGTTTAAAATGCTTCTATCATCCGTATTTCTTGGCCAATTTTAATTTTAATTTCACTTATGATCACTTATATCATTCCCGTTCCGATTGATAAAATGTAGAAAATATTGTACAAACTTACTTCTTGTTGACGAGTAAATGTTGGTAAGCGTCCGAAAGAAGTTGCTACGGAATTGAGCTGTAAACGTTTCTGGAGAGTGCTAGCATTGACTCCGAGCTGAGCGGCGGCATCCTTTATAGTTTCTCCGTCTCTTAACAGCTCCTTGGCTTTAATCAGCTGTTCCAAAGTTAACAGCCGTCGAGTGGGTGCCATCTTGAATCTGAAAAAACATAATTTTTAGTACAATTTTATACTTTGTATTAGGTAGCAACTACAGAGAAATTGAACTAATAGTCCTAAATTTATAACCTTAAATTTCTTTAAGAACAAGATAAGTCCGAGTTGAACTCGTGGGGAGAGGGTTCCGTACATACGTATTTTTTTGTGGTATTCTTATAGGCTTTCCTGTAATCTCAAGCAATAAACTATTAAAAAAAAACTAAATTTAGATTCCGTAGTTTCGGATATCAGGGAGGAATGGTAAATTTTTGACTTCTTTCATGAATAAAATCAAAACAATTTATTTTACAATAATAACAAAAATATATTAAATTTGAGATCCTCTTAACGAGCCCTTTCATTTGTTATCTGACACAGTAAGGTATGCAAAACTTTTTTTTATTTTCCTGATTTGTCCCAGGAAAAAGACGCTTTAAAAAAAATACTTTCCACATTTGTGTTTGGGTCATCAATTTACATATGTGTACCTTTCAACTCAATCGGTCCATTAGTAACATTTAATTATTTTTGTACTTTTAACTGATTATGCAGTTATGTAGTTCCACTTCTTAGTTGATTTGAAACTTTAAGACATTTCAAGCTCGCCGCAAGCAACGCCGCGGGACAGTCATAGTCATATTCAATGAATTAAATGTTCATCGTTACAACTGCTCAACTATCTTAATCGAGATATATTATCGCCATCGGTGAAAAAGGTACCGTTGAGGAGTTTCATCAGCCAGAGTGTGAGAGTTTTGCGGGTGGTAGGACCTTGTGCAGGGTCCGTCCGGATCGCTACCACCATCTTATCCATTAACCTACCGCCAAATAGCAGTGTTCGCATTGTTGTGTTCCGGTTTGGGGATAAGAGAGCCGGTGAAATGACTAGCATAGAGGCATTCCATCTTAGTCCTCAGGGTTGGCAACGCATTTGCAGTCTTAGGATTGCACTGCATTGTTGTGAATGCGAATGTCTATGGGTCGCAGTTTCCGCTTACCATCAGATGGCCTGTGTGCTCGTTTGTCTACTCTATGCCATAAAAAAAAAAAAAAAGAGTTTCAGAGCAATTTGGCTGTGACAGACAGACGGACAGACAGAGGCACGAGTGATTCTAAAAACATCCAAGACTTAGGAAAAAATGCTACACTGAAAGAACATGTCAATCACTTAGTAACTTTCTGAGTAATAGTTACGAATCATGTTTGTAAACTTTTTCGTGTACAGGTTTTAGTTATAGGAAAAAATAAATTGGCTGTTTTATCATGTAGAAGTCAGGAACGAATACTGCTGCTCACTACACAAGTACTTGCTCCTAGCGGGAACCGAACCCAGGAACGCTACCTCGACCACTGTCTAGCCATCGTGGTTGTTATTCCTGATACCAACGTATATCAGAAACCGCGTAATGATATCACAAACTTGCGAATGAAACCTCTTTTCAAAGAAAACGCGCACTTTGCATTATTTAAATTATGAAGTTAAAAATAGGATCGTATTTTATGCCATAAAATTTTATTAATATTATTATATAAAATTCAGTTTTTTTCTTTGTATTTCTAAACAACTAGGTGTGCGAGATCGGTGGATGCTATTTAATAATATTAATATGAACAAAGATAATAAAAATCATTTAAAATAAATTACGAAACTTCAATGCTGTAGTAAATTATCATTACTTTTGTCATGGTAAACTACGTATATTTCTTCTACAATTTATTATTCACTTGTATTTAAAAGAGGACAAAAGTCCTTCGAATTAGCCTACAGCTATATTAACCCACTGCACTGTTGAGTAGGTACAGGCCTCTTCCTTAGTGGCAGTTCAGCTTTATCAGTATCACTCTAGCTATATCATACACATTGCAATAACATAACACATGTTGACGAATAAATAAACTAAACGAAACCAATAAATAAAAGGATAGGGAATATATTTAAAAAAAAAACTCGGAATTTAATAAACGTCGTATTTATCTTAAAGTCACCGACAGCATGTTAATGCATCCGATAGTCACCCATTGCATTCTAAAGGACTCGCCCATGAAGGGTTCCGTAGCAGCAAGTAACATAATATAAAAGTTGAATGTTGAATGAAAGGTAAACTGCGGTTTACGATATACGACGTATTAAAAAAAAACTACCTACTACAGTCTGTGATCGAATTCGAGATCAAAAATGTAAACAAACGGATTGCCATCGTAAAAAAACAAATCCAAGTGATGGTTACTTTAAAATCAATAAAATAAAAATGTAAATTTTAATATTCAGAGTTATATAATATTGTGTGAAGAGTTAAAAATATTTCACTTTGTACCACCCGTTTTTTTTGCTTAGCTTTTTCTTATAGCAACACTACTACTGGTGGACTTCGGCACCAAAATCAAGGATCGAGTACACATAGTTCTGTCCTTTTCCCTCGCTTTGGTTACGAATGGAGAAAGAGTGAGACGGAGTCCTTCAATACTTCAGTCAAGCGTGAGCGTGCGTTACGTTTCACTGCTGCGCTCCTGCGCTTTGACCTATGGACTAAGACTCGGATCATTCGATAATTTTCGGCATGTAAAATTATATTGTTTCAGGATTCAAGGAATATCTTTAGAACTATCTTGTGGATTGTTTTAGATTAGTTTTGATTATTAAATTGTTAAAACAGTGAACGAGCGTTGCTAAAGGTATTTCTTTCTTGATTTGTCGATTCACGTGAACTCTTTTGTTGTAGCATCATGCAGCTTTCTGTATTCCAAGCGCTGACTCCTGCCTTGTAAAACAGGGTCATTAGGCAATATACGTGCCTGATTAAGGTGAGTATCGTGAGAGACCACGCTCCCGTCGGCAAGCACAACCGTCCCAACCAAATTCTAATAAGCTACGTTTTCTTACAGACAGTGCCACGTTTTATGGAGGCACCGTGCGTAATTGCGTATGCCGGTCTCAACTAGCCTCACGATATAAGGCTACCTAAAACCCACTTTGTGGTGAGTACTATATTTACCTCATGGCTAGGGCTGATAGGTTAGCTTTCAATTAAGGTTTATTTTTATTAATAACTGCAATTCTTGTTGTAGGGTTTTATTGCTAGGCGTAGCCTTAACCCCGGATACCGTGAAGGGCGCTTCCTGTTCGACCGCATGGGCGGGACCTCCGTGCCACGTGTTGCAACCCTCTTCGCATATCTCTGGGACATCAAGTCTTCGCTTGCCACTTAACTTCACCTTACACACACTTGACCACATGCGTACTTGACCCTAGATAAGTGATGTTTATATTTCTGTAGTCAGTAACCCAATGAGGCTTAATATTAAGATGGAGCTACTGTTACTCCTAGAGGCTTTATCTGTGTGTATATAAGGATACCAATAAACCAAGGAGAACCACCCTTTTTGTTTTACTTATAACAAGAAACCATCCTTGTTTGTAATAAGGTTACCCAGGGCGCCTTTTTACTTTTATAAATTCGAGGTGACTTACTCTCAGGCCCATGAAACCCTGGCCCTCTCAACGTCTCATGCCTGCCGATTGAGGATGTTTCAACTTAGGTAAACAGTAAATATACTTTTTTTTATTCCGTATTTATGTTGTTTGAATAAAATATATGGAGTTTTAATTTATGCCACTGGCAATGGTAAGAAGTTTCAAACATTTGGTTCCTAATTATAATAATTATAATATTATTGTCTATTAAGTATTCAGAGTTAATAGTTTTTCTTGAATATTTCTAAGGTGCATACGGCATTCGTAGACATACCCTTATAGACTGTCGAATGAATGTGCTTCGCTTCTTTTCTTTTCATTTATCCTTTGGTATCGTTGCTTTCTGTTGTTAAGTTTTTGTTTCTTATTAAGTTTTGGTTTTATTTTTACCCTATACCTATCCCAGTCATAATGATAACACTGAACTGAGCTGACTAAACTAGAATGGACTAACTGTAGGTAGGTGTCTAAAAGTCTTCCAGCCAATATCTTACTGAAAACCATGTAGGTATCGGTATTTATACTTTCTGGCTAAAATTCATAAATCTAAAAAAATAAAATGTCTTTTTTCTATTATTGTGTGAAAATTTTACCAAGTTTCAATAGTATAGCTCTTACAGTTTCGGAAAAACGTGGCTGTGACATACGAATGGACAGACACAGGCAGCAGACATCACGAATCCATAAAAGTTTCGGTTTTTGTGATTTGGTTACGGAACTCTAAAAAGGACATGGAAAGTAAATAAGTTTAAATTTAACTCGACTTAAATTAGCTGTACAATTCCAAAGAAACACTTTTCGTTGCCCAACAGAACTTTTTTGACTTCATAGTTCGTTTACATAAATGTGTACCAGTTTTTAGCAACTAATCCCCTCACAATTACAGATAAGGACAAAGCATTACATAAACTATTCCAAGCTTATTCCACGTTTATAGGGAAGGGGGTGAGTGTCAAACCTTCAGTATCTTTTGCTGGTTTTTTTGCAGCTGAATAGTGATAAAGTGATGATACGAAACATTTATGCGCATATTTACTTACTTTTTGCTAATGATGTAACTTTTTTCACTTCACTCTGTATTTAGTCTAGAAAAGGGGGTAAATAACTTTGTAAGTTTTATGATTACGTAACTGCACCAATTATTTGAACACGTCACTAACTTTTTAAAATATAATTCACAATTTGATATTTTTCAGGACGCTGCGAATTCAATCCTTCTTTCAAGGCAACGTGGTCTTGAATGAACACCTTGGTAGTTATGTAGCTCCGCCTACACACTTGAGTTCTGGTTTGCGGCTGCTTGATTACACACGCCCACACGTCATCCCGTGGTTTACAATGCTTTCTTATTATAGATATGAAGGGATAAAATGCTTTTTGTTGGAAGCGATATTTATGGCACTTTACAGGATAGGAGAACCATTTGAAGTTTCTAAATTTAGAAAAATCACTGTTTTGAAAAAAATAAAAAAACATGACAACAAAAGACTGAAAAGTAAAAAAACAGGCTCTATAATAAATATAACTATTGATATTTATAACAACAAGTACAAAATCGTTGGTTATTTGGTAGCTCTACCTACCCCAATCAGCTGGCCTATTGCCTAATGCACTCGCAATCGCAATCGACTTTAAAGTGGAACGATTGTTTTAATATTGTATGCAGACTAGCCTTTGATTTTTAAAATGAAAACAATTGTGATTGCGTGCGCGTTAGGCAATAGCCCCTCTTGGAATGATGGCGTGAGTGTATGTATGCATGTATGTATAACAATTTAAACTTATTTAAATACCTAAAGCTTTTTAGTTTTAAAATATAATTAAGTTGTAACTGTCTCAACATTAATTTTGTTTCTTAAACAATCAATCGCTCAAAGGTTAACTAGTAGAGATCCTTTAATCCCCCCTATCCCTATAGGTGCTTTATTTTAAAAATGTTATCATTTTTGTTTGTACAATAAAGTGTTTAAATACATAAGGTCAAGCAGGGCTATTGTGACAGGGGTGAATGCATTTTTTTTTCAAGGGATTTCAACGTTTTCATACTATTTAAGCGTCCTTTTATAGTAGTTTGAGTACCTTCATTCCTATGAAAGGAAGCATTAGAGAATCGGTGTCAGGCAATGCTCATTATAAAATGGTATTCTGTAGGTGGCATTCTGATACCCCGTTAACGATATCATTACTGGCGGTTTATAGTAGAATCTAACTATTCACTATGCTCTACCTAATGTATCTAGAATAAATTGAACTGTATTTCTCGTATTTACTCTTGGTGCGTTGATACAAACTGTAACAGAATTATGTGAAGAATGACGCATTATAATTATGGATTATAATGTGAAATAATGATTTTTAACACATAGAGTTGTGTTTTTTATCATTTACTTGTAATGTATGAGACAGGTATTGTGGTGATTCAGATTCAGATTCAGATTCAGATTTTATTACTCAATATAACACAGTATAAATTACATTACATGTCAAATTATATGCAGTTACATTGAGATCGTCAGAAATAGAATTAAATTATAATAGTAAAAATAGTAAAAGTCAACACAAAAACAAAGTACATTACAAAATAGAATAAAATAGAATAAAATAAAATAAAATAATAATAATTAAAAGTCAAACTAATTTACAAGTCAAGTTCCATATACTCATTTACCGAATAGAATGGGTTATCCAACAAAAGATTTTTAAGCCGGCGCCTGAACATTTCGTCAGATGGTTCGCGTTTAAGTTCGGCGGGTAGACGCTCGTAGTAGGTGGGACCCATGACGCGCGGGTTCTTACCTGCAAGTGCCATGCGACGAGGAACAGTTCTCAAACGCCCTGTATTGCGGAGTTGTTTGCCGACGACGTGTACTGTTGCAAATGAAGAAATATTTGATCGGACAAACATAATAATTTCGAATATGTAAAGTGAGTAGTGCGTCATTATGCGGTGTGTTGTGAAAAAGCCCCGACAAGTATGTCTTGGCTTCGCCCCAACCAACGTACGTACGGCACGTTTCTGCATCAGCATTACCCTGTTGGCATCCGTAGAGTTTCCCCATATTTAAGAGTGTGCCGTACGACATCAGTGAGTGAAAATGTGCATAATAAACCTGTCTTAGAGCGTCATCAGATATAAGCAATTTAAGCTGACGCAACGCAAAGACTGCACTACTCAATCTACCACACAAAAGGTCAACATTCGGGCACTTCCAATTTAGATTCGAGTCCAAGGTGAAGCCGAGAAACCTACACTGATCGCATACAGGCATTGGACTGTTTGCAACGCACGGAGGAACAGGAACACTACGCCCCGAGAAAATCATGACGCTTGATTTTGTGACATTCAGCAGCAAGCCGTTACACGAAAACCACTTCTGCAGTTGATCACATGCATCATGAATTTTCCCAGCGAGCTGGTCATACGTGCGCGCGCCAACTATGACCGTTGTGTCTGCGAACTGCACAGAAACGCCGGTCGTGATGCTGGTAGGAAGATCATTGACGTAAGCCAGAAAAAGGGTGTTTCCTAAGGCGGATCCTTGAGGGATCCCTATTCTCACGGTGCCAACATCAGATTCGAGTCTCTTGCCGCCCGCAGACAATTTGACAACTTGTTTCCGGTCGCACAGAAATGACGTAAGTAGGCGGTGGGAGGTGTCTTGTATACCATAATAGTGCAACTTATCCAAAAGCAGCTCGGTGTGTGTTATAATGGCATTGATAATGGAAGATTACTGCCCAATTATGTATATTTCTTTGTCTACTTTCATATCGTAAAGTTCGAATTATACACTTCAAAACGAATTTATATTGGCATACTTTACTCGTATAAACACTTTGTAACATTATTTCTTTAACAAAATAATGTTACATAGTATTTTTTTTACCATTACGATACAAGTTAATCCAAAACGTTAATGTCCCCAACGAGGTTCCATATCAATTATTTTTTATAATGGAACGCACATGCGGTTCGCGTAATTTTTACAGCATGACAAAAAGTTTTCATTACAATTTTTACTTGTCTGAGACAGCGCCCGCTTTAACGCATGCGCGGTGATGTGCTAGGTTTTGGCGCCATTTATTGAATACGTTTTGTGTAATGTATAAGAGTAGATAAATTAGTGTATGAAACTGCACATAACTAGGTATTAAAACACTCTTATGATACTATTAAAAACCTCGCCTAGGGGCTCGGTTCTTAAACACACACTCGTATTTTAATACCCCTCATTATGCAACAATTTCATAAACTACTATTGCACTATCAAAATATTCGTGGAATTAGAAGTAAGATCTCTGATATTGCCGCTGATATTCTCCATGACTTAAGAAGTATGGCGGTGGTGTACTTGTAGTCGTGTCTAAATCTCTGAGTGTTGTGAACAGAGGGGCTATTGCCTAACGCACTCGCAATAGCAATTGTTTTCATTTTGAAAATCGAAGGCATGTCTGCATACAAAATGAAAACAATTGTTCCACTTTGAAGTCGATTGCGATTGCGAGTGCGTTAGACAATAAGCCTTTAGGTTAGATTGAAACACCTCGGTGGACGCCATATGGTTACAAATTCGGCTGAATTCCAAGTAATAAGCCTTGGCATAGCGCATATATTTATTAACTTTATATCTAAATGTTTTATTGCTTTGCAGAATCCGTCTGATTCTCTCTTGACTCTAGATGGTCTTATTATTCCCTATTTAACCGGGGTGCGCCATATACTGACATTATTGTAACGGATACATACAAGCCATTGCGTTTCATTGATTTTCTGGCAGGAAGATTTAGTCATATAAACAGTATAATGAATTTGAACAAGTTATTGATCACGTTCCCAAGAATGACTCTGTCGATTTAAGCGCAGGTCCACCTGTTGGCCGTCTTGACTGTCATCAGTCTCCTATTAAATGTATAAATTAATTCACTGCCATATTATCATACACACATACATTCACGCCTTCATTCCCAGAGTGAGGTAGGCAGAGCTACAGAATTACCAACCACCCAAAAAACTTGTTGTTAATTCTGTAATCACATTTTGCACAATG